>CM018681.1:39036759-40298009 GCA_009363875.1 Mikania micrantha | reverse complement strand
TTTAATCAAGAAAGAGAATTATGTGACTTGTTTTCGGTGATCATTTCTGAAGATATTAAAAAGACTGATTTTGAACAAATGCCACATTCATGTGCAAAGTGAAGTTTGTTACAACTTGCATACAACAATCATGTTGCGAAGAAGATCAATGATGCTTATGATCGTCTTTTACCACTTATGCAAGAATTGAAATATTTTCAGTTTGATGTCACTGATGGACAAATCATTGAGAAGTTTACGCAATTTTTACCTTATCGATGGAGTGATTTTGTTGAAAGAATGAAGGAAACAGAAGTTATTCATCATGTCAAATTAATGAATTTCAAAGATGTGGTTGATAAAATGGAATCGGAGATAAGGAGAACCGGAAAATGGATTGTGAAAATTGTTGATTTCTCGTGGATTGATGAACAAAGAAACATGTTAAAGGCAAGTATAAGTGCTGAGAAAAAAAAAGAAGATGTTGATAAATGAAAGGAAAATGATCTGAAAACTGAAGATTGTATTGAGACAAGTGTGAATTTGAGGATGGCAGGTAGTGATGAAGAGAAGAGTGAGGATTCTTCAATGTCAGAAACTGATAAAACAATTGAACCTGAAATGTCTGAAGATAGCAAACAGATGAATGAAGTTGTAGATAAGAGATGTAATGTAACTGAAGATACACACATTCTTGATGATTCTGATATCAAAAGTGAGATGAAGAAGTCTGAAGATGATGTTTTGAAGTCAAAGGATGAAACTTCAAGTGTTGAAGTGGTGTCAACAGAGGATGAGAGTGTTTATGAGGATGCCTCTGATGATTTGTCTGAAACAACTACCATCATTAGTGAAGACCATTGCCATACCATTTCAGATAAAGAGGTAAGTTCAGGTACATTTTCTAAACTCTCATGCTCTAAATGTTTAAATCTTGAGGGAAAAATTTGGAGTTTGGATGAAGAAAACATGAATTTGAAATGTGACTTATCAAACTGCAATAAAGCATACATGGATTTAAAACCAAATGAAAAGTTTTTTTCAAAACAGATTGCAGATTTGAAATTACAGGTTCAAATGTTGACTGATGATTTGTCAAAGTCAAATGCCAATGAAAGTGTTTCTGAACAGAAACTTGACATTCTGAGTAAAATAAATGTTGAATTGACAAATGCAGTAAATAAAATTAAATTCAAAATGGACAAGACAAAAAGAGACTTTGACAAAATAATGTACAAATTGGAGAATCATCATGATTCTATAATTTCTTCAAGTCCTCTTATTGAGAAATCAAGTGATAGTGAAATTTCAATAGATAACACTCTCAATAAGGGAAAGTCTCCAATTTGTGCTTATGACAATTTTTCTCCTATCATTGAAGATTGTACTTTTGAGGAATATGATGAAGAGACATTGTACAGATGTGGGTTGATGAATGTACATAAGGATTATGATGATTCACACAATAATATCTTTGATGATGCAAAACCATGTGTTTCAAACTGTTCATCATCATCCAAAAAGAAAGTTTCTTTCAAAACCCCATTGGTTGAAGTTAAAAAGTTTTCAAAGAATGAAAATATGAATTTTTCAAAACAAAATGGTTTTTCAAGTTCAAAACCAAAACGTCAAATTCAATCAAAATGGGTTGTGAAATCATCATGTGCATCAAACAGAGTGGAATCAAAGTGTGATACTTCAAAGTCTTGGAACAAAAACAAGATTTCACTCAGTCCCTCAAGATGTGAAAAGTTGAATGTCACACCCCGAGCCGACGGGGTAGGATCGAAGTCCCCGTCGGGCGGAAGGTTCCGGGGCGCGATATCGTGAGTGATAATCGGAAGTGATCAGATTGTTTACATTGCACATGATATAAATGGGAAATGCTAAAATAATAGAATTACAAAGTTAAATTACATCAATATCGTTTATAATTTAACAATGTAAATCTATTGTAAACATCATGAAATGACTATCTTGTATTTACACAAGATATACAAAATAAATTGTATAATGATGTCTTCAAAAGTATGTAGGTCCAAAATACTAAGTCTTCTATCTGAAGTCCTAGTCCAAAAGAAATGACTTCTTAATTAACCTGTTCGTCACCTGAGAAGTCATGCAAAAAGATCAAGTCAACACATGATTGGTGAGTTCATATAGTTTAGAGTTTGAAAATGAATTGCAAACCTCATCCGGTAAAGACCTTAACCTCATTAACTCCACATGTAATATCCGGATCGGTATGCTTATATATAGGGCATATGTAGGGTCGAACTTACCGCCCGCCCAGCCACCGTCCCACCATATACTAATCCGTATATGACACTGTTATTAATGATAATTAAGCATTTTTACCATTCTCATTAAACCCAAAATCCTTCTGTTCCTTTGTTCATGTAATTACAATTACTTGAAATCCATATAGATTTCATAAGTTCATCACATAATATGATCAACCATGGCAATTGTATAAACAGTCATAAATGTTTAAGTAAATAAATAGATAAACATTTAATAAAATCTAAGTCCTAATGATTGGGGCCTTTGGTCATACTCAAGTAGACTAGTCTGTCAATCTAGGTACTTAGTAGTTAGGGAATCTGTAAATATCCTCAAACATATGACCTACAAATCAAACGGTCTAGCTAGGACTTCTTGAAATGTAGGGTTTTTGTTTCGTCTGTTTTGTCATATGTTATCTCTGATATTTCCCAGGCTTTCCCTTGAAAATGATTTATTGATTCGTCTGATTCTGTTACAAGATGTACTTGATTCGTTGATCATAGAATACTAGATTCATTGATCAAATGTACACTTGATTCATAGTTCAACAAACACTTGATTTGTAGAACATTGAATATTGTCTTTGCAAAGATTGTTTTGTTTGATTTGTTGAAGTCCCACACTTGTTTCGCCAAAATGTTTCGTTTGATTCATTGAATTCACCCATTTGATTTGTCAAAATGTTTAGTTGGATTCCTTGAACTCCCACACTTGTTTTGTCAAAATGTTTGATGTGATTCTTTTGAAATGTTTTGATCTGTTGAAATCTTTTAGTTTAAATCTGATTATTCACTTAATTTATAAGTAAATCAGTTAGTAAATCTGCATAAAATCTTCCTAGACATGGTCTAGGATAACATTTATATATATGTGAAACATATAATTTAAAAGCATTTAAGTAACCAATTTAAATAAAACAGTTTACGCATGCTTCTCAGCCCCACGTTTTAAAAACAAAACGTTAGAAAAGGGGCAATGAACTCACCTGTGCTGCTATGTAAATGATCTACACAAAATGCGCGCTCTTGTTTGTAGCTAGGTTTCTTCAGTTCCTGAGTTATTTTAATAGAATTCGAATACAATAAGTACGCGTAGTAGTCGTTGTGCCTAAGGTTTGAGTCTTGTTGTGTGTGCAACTAAGTGTCTTAGTACTAAGTGTATCTAAGATCTAATCTATCTTAATTACCCTTTTTATAACCCCAAATCCCATGTTTAGTTGTAATAGTTTACTTAATATTTTTAGAAATTTCAGCAGAGTTTCCTTTGTTTTATGTTAAAATCCAGACAATTATATTGTCTCTTTATAATCAAATCCCAACAATTCAATCACAATAAGTCTCTAAACCAAACATTACAATTAACTTAATAAAATAAAAAAAATAACATTTATAATTAAAATCCATTTCATTTAAATTTAACAAGATTTTAGAAAATTATTAGTTTAATTTCAATAGATTCACAAAGTCTTGAATTTTATTAAAACATCATTACTTGAGTTTATGAAATCATTTAATGTATGATGGGCTTAATTAAGCCCCATTGGGCCCACTTAGGCCCATTGACAACCTTTTGATTCTTACTTCATCAAAATCAAAAATGTTTGAACCATATGATATAGATGTCCAAATTATTCATGTTAACAACTCACTTTAAGTTGTTAATATGTGTAAATAACCTTATTTATAGAAATCCTACCCGCACTTAGCTTCATTACTTATCACTACTACTTTTACTAGTCCCATGTACTCACATATTCCATACACTCGCATCATTATATATAACCCATGCATGTTTATTATGGGCTTAACTTCTCATGCACAATCACATACCTACATGCATGATTACATATTGTTGCATCGCACCATATTGTTGCATTTTCCACGTTAAAACCCTAGTCTATTCCCATTTTGTTTTCATGTATCCATATAACCAATAACAATGTTCATAGGTTCATGGTATTCTCAAGTTTTCATGAGAGTTAGGGTTCGGTTTGTATTTGCCTAAGGTGATGGCAGCGAACCTATCTAATCTAGCCAAGGGTTCGACTAACTCTAATGTAAAGGTTCGTGAGCCGCATGGCCAGGGTTCGGCCATGCAAGGTTCGTTCAAGTATAAGGGTTCAGTGGATCTATGGTTCGTTTAACAAAAGTTTGGCTCTTAAGGTTTGGTTGCCAAAGCTAAGGGAAGGTTCGGCTGATTAAGCATGGTTCGCTAGGTGATAGGTTCGGCCCTAGCTGATGTGCAGGTGTCACTAGTTCGTTGTAATAGGTCTCAGGTTCGTTGCAGGGGCGAAGGGTTCGTTGACAGTGAGCCAGGGTTCGTTGCAGGTTATCAGACTTGCAGGGTTCGCCACCACAGGGTTCGGCTTGCCAGAAGGGTTCGGCCAAGGGTGTTCAGGGTTCGGCCGACTAGAGTGCCACGAACCTCCAATTCGTTTTACACAACTCGATCCCTGATGGTTAATAATCATAAACACAGCTCATATACCCTCATATGAACTCGAATATTCAAGAGAAAACCCTAATATCGTTCTAAACCTACTTTCATGTGTGTGTTCGTGAAATGGCTAACACAACCGAAATAAAACAATGATTTACCTTAAATTTGATGGGAAATTGCTTGAAATTCTTGTACTTCTGTGATCTCCTCGATAGGATGAACGTTTTAACACCAAATTTTCTTGAATCCACTGAGGAATCACCACTAACTTGTAGAGAGAAGTTGAGAGAAAAATCCTTAGAGAGAGAGAGAGAGATTTAGAACGTGAATGAGAGAAAGAGAGAGGGTGAAATGGGTTGGTTGTCACATTTAATGCCACATTAAATGTGGGAAAAATACCCGGTCGTTTGGTCTCGTTTGGTTTCATGTGAAATACTGGTTCACGTAGTTTTCGCGACGAAGCGACGCGGTTTGTAAAATTAGAAACCACTTAATTATTCTAGGTTGTGATTCCTAATAAATTAACTAATATCTTTTATATTTTAAATTTAAAATATTAATTAACTGTTTAAATCGAAACGTACGGTCGTCGCGCGTATTCGTTTGAATCGTCACTCTTACGAACACGGCGATAACTATACTTTTCAATCTTGTTTTCTAACTATAGAACATCATTCAGAACGTTAAACTTTTAGATACATTCGTACAGATCGTCACCTATACGAATAACCCGTCGGTTTAGCATTCACATAACAATGTTCGTATGTTTTGTTCTATAAGGCCTCACATACGTTTATATATAATAAATCCTAACAATTAATCACATGATGATTCTGTGTTGCCAGATAATTATCTGACTCAAGAACCCTTGTTCTGAACTGTGTTTCTGTTAAATGTTTCCGAATTTGTTCTATGATCACACAGAATGACAATGATAAATGATATGAATAATGAAACATACTGAAATGTATATGATTCGTACATGTTTACTGTTCATATGCTGTAGAGATCACTGTTCCGGTGGCGGTTCCGGCACTGATGTTACATTGAACTTTGAGTCTCTCACGTCAAGTGATAAGAAGTGACATTTGACTCATATGGGTTCAACAAGTAATCAAAGATTGGTTTATGGTTCACCAGTGGTAAATCACCAAAACCATAGGTTTGTACAAAACTATTCTCCTAGGTTTGTGGAGAGGAGAATATGTTTTGAGTGTGGAACAAGAGGGCATATCATTGCTATTTGTCCTTATCTGTGTGAGTTACAAGGACAAGTTAGTAATGCCAAGTCTTGTGCCACAGAGGTTTCAAAGTTCATTCCTAAAAGACATAAAAAGCCAAATCAAAACAAGTAAGAACTTGTGAAAGTCTCGGAAGAAGAAAAGTTGAAACTTTCAAAACCTTTAATGACTAATTTGGTGTTTAAAAACAATGTGGTGATTCAAGATAAGTATTATCTTAAGAATGCACTTGAACAGGAACAGTTGTGGATACCAAAACCAAACAAAGTTTCAAAGGAAACTTCATTAGTTTCAACTGGAAAATGGATTAAATTTCGGTATATGTATTTTCATGGAAAACTCAAGACCTCGAAGGCTTAGGTGACTAAAGATATCTATGGTTTGTGAGTGTGTGCAGGAGGATTTCAAGAGGACCTATCAATTGAAGGAGAGCTCATTGATAGTGAAACTTCCTGGCGTGTATTTGGTAAAATCGTTCTAATTCTTTAACTGTTATATTATTCTGGAGAACTTGACAGGTTTGGAATTACATTGTCATATTTTCATGATGTTTTCAAGTCACATTGATCATACTGTTTTACAAAGATGGTAAATCATATCGGTTGTCAATTTTCCGAGAATTTTGATTTTTCTATATACTTATAAAATTCTAAAAATCAAAAAGATTTTCATTTTTAGCATTTTAGGGGGAGAAAATTTAAAAAAAAATAAAAAACAATATAAAATTAGAAAATTGAGAAATTGATCTGACCTTTGAGAAATGATTGTACATTGTAACATTCTGAAGCTTACTTGTATCATACAAGATCAAATACAAAGCGATCACAATGCACTAAGTATGATATGTTGGTAGGTCTTTCACTTAATTGTGATTTCTTTAGACTAATGCCATAATCATTCTTTGTGGGACACATTACTTAGAACAAAGTGTTCGATCTTTGTCCTGAGTGCGTGGTCATTTACCTCAGTGATTGCTAATTGTATTAGTACATATATTAGTTTGATCATGTGTTTCTTTTTCAAAAGAAATTCTGAGTTCATTTTTCTTTTATTTTCGTTCAAAACATGGACAGTCTCTGCGTATACTTACGTATCGACCTGATTGCTATGTTTTGGACATTCTATTTTTATTTTCTTGTTTTTGTTTAAAACTTGGGCATTCTATGTGTATACGTAAGTATCAATCTAATTGCTAGGTTTTAAACTTAAGTTATTTTTTGGTTCAATATCTTGGTTTCATCTGCGCATACGGAAGTATCAATCTTGTTACCGGATTTTGAACATTCTGTTTTATTTTACACTTTGTTATTTCACAAAAGATATTCTGCATTATTTTTGCATGATCAAACTAAGAAAGAATTTGAACTTATAATTTACAATGGCATCGTTATTGGTTGATGTTTAACAAAACGGGGATGTGTTCAAGTGAGTGGGGAACATCATTAATCCAAATTCACAACAAGTGGTAAGACTTAAAGTGGATCCATATACTGGCAATCATCCTAGGCTTGTGCATCGAATAAATAAATATTATTAATCATCAACAAGTAATGCTGAGGTATGATTACAATATGATCTCATGTTTGGATCTTTCTCATCAAAAACATATTTATTTTTTAGTTAGAATACAAATTTTGTAGGATTCTAGGATATACAATTTTGCAATTCATAGCTTTAGGGGGAGTTTATTCAAATCATTGAAAAATTCATAAAAATTTTCTACTATTTTCTTTTAGACTATCCGATGTGACTTACTAATTCTTTGTAAACACTATAATTGATTTACTGTTAATAAGTGACAAAGAGAAATTGGAATTGTGATGAGGCATCTAGTATGATCACATGTGAAGCAAAAAATTTAGTTTTGATTATGTATCAACTGATGCAGGTGATAAGAGTGATGAAGATCTGTGTGTTGAAGATATCACTGCAGTCCTCAGCAAGTGAATCTTGAAAAAGAAAGACATAAGATGGAGAGAGAGAGAGAGAATGAAATTAAGATTGAGAGGGTGAAGTAGAAACAAAGAGACTGATGTATTTTCTGTGTGAAAATATAACAGCTACAACTGAAGGGAAGTATGTTGATAGCAAGGATGTAGGGGAGTATGTTGATGTATATATGTTCCCCGATGCACAAAATGTTTGAGCATATACAACAGCAAGGTTCAAGGGGGAGTATGTTAGTGCATTTTCTGTGTGAAAGCTGCATTTAATGTGTGAACCTGGCTTGTTGTATATGAAATCATAGTCTATTGAATATGATTAAGGGTTCGGCTAAAGATCCAAGAAGGTTTGGCTATGATAGATGGCTAAAAGGTTTGGTGTTCACATGGTTTAAGGTTTGGCAAATCTTTTGGCAAACCTTTTGAAACCTATATATAGGTAGACTTGGAAGGCTTGGAGATCTAGAGCTTACAATTCACACACACAAAGTCAAATTCTCTCTCAAGCTCAAGATCAAGACTCTCTTCATCTTTGTTTCTTTTGATCGTTCAAGTGTTGTATTTTCACGTTTATTGTTTGTAAACACTTGGATATCAATGAAGAATTCAGATTCATGATCTATTAGATTGTCATTGTTGATTCAAATCTAGTTGTAAACGGATTCCGCACGTTTATGATCGAATTGTAGAATTTTGTGATCGATTATTCAAATCTACAACCAGATTCCAATTCAAATGGAATCTTTCAACTAAAGCAATGAAATGCTTAAATGGAATTCTTTTAGTTCTAATAAATCAGGAGGAATTTAATGACAGGACATGAATTCAAGTCCTGGATTTTAGAATTGAGAGAGATATTGAGAGAGATCAAGAATTCTCACTATTTCTTAGATTCCTGGACCCAATTCAATTCAGTGGGATCTTTCATTCACATTTTTTCCCACCAAGAACGTTTTATAAAACTTTTAGACTCCCGGATTTGGAGTATCCTACTTTCACACAATTCACAGGGTTCAACAAGCAATTGATATTTCACGATCAAGGGTGTAATACTCTTTGGAGTAGCGGTGCTTATATATCGTATTAACAATCGAAATATGGTCGAAAGAAAAAATCTCTATTTGATAGGGCTTCTTCCTATACCTATGAATTCCATTGGACCCAAAAATGATACATTGGAAGAATCCGTTGGGTCTTCCAATATCAATAGGTTGATTGTTTTGCTCCTGTATATTCCAAAAGGAAAAAAGATCTATGAGAGTTCTTTCCTGAATACGAAAGAGAGTACTTGGGTTCTCCTAATAACTAAAAAGTGTAGCAAGCCTGAATCTAACTGGGGTTTGCGGTGGTGGAGGGACTGGATCGGAAAAAAGAGCGATTCTAGTTGTAAGATATCTAATGAAACTATCGCTGGAATTGAGATATTATTCAAAGAGAAAGATCTCAAATATCTGGAGTTTGTCTTTGTATATTATAGGGATGATCCGATCCGCAAGGACCATGATTGGGAATTTTTTGATCGTCTTTCTCTGAGGAAGAGGCAAAATAGAATCAACTTGAATTCGGGACCACTATTCGAAATCTTAGTGAAACACTGGATTTGTTATCTCATGTCTGCTTTTCGTGAAAAAAGACCAATTGAAGTGGAGGGTTTTTTCAAACAACAAGGGGCTGGGTCAACTATTCAATCAAATGATATTGAGCATGTTTCCCATCTCTCCTCAAGAAACAAGTGGGCTATTTCTTTGCAAAATTGTGCTCAATTTCATATGTGGCAATTCCGCCAAGATCTCTTCTTTAGTTGGGGGAAGAATCCGGATTTTTTGAGGAACGTATCGAGAGAGAATTTGATTTGGTTAGACAATGTGTGGTTGGTAAACAAGGATCGGTTTTTTCGCAAGGTACGGAATGTATCGTCAAATATTCAATATGATTCCACAACATCTAGTTCCGTTCAAGTAAGGGATTCTAGCCAATTGAAAGGATCTTCTGATCAATTCAGAGATCATTTTGATTCCATTAGTAATGAGTATTCGTTCGAATCGTCACCCGAATGAATCCGACGAAGGTTTCACTTTTTGATTTTTTTTCTGCTTTTTAGTCATCATTCAGAACTTTAAACTCACAGATATGTTTGTGTGAATCATCACCCACTCAAACACACTGTCAGTTTGTTATTCTGCAACAATACTGAACTTATGTTTTGAATTGTATTTCCTCACTGACGGATTCAACTAAACTTGCCTGTTTTCACATTGTTATCATTCAATTCGCATTGTTTTCTCACTGAATTGTCGGCCATCTGATTCTTGTTATTTGTGGATATCAGATCGCAACCGATATGGTTTTTTCATTTGTTTTCACACTGTTTTTTTTTTTCATGAGTTGTATTTACTGTATTTAAGTTTTCACTTAAACACATACAACTGTTGTTTGTTTTCTAAGTCTTGTATTTAAGTTTCGCATGAGTTGTTGTATTTACTGCGATCAAAGAACCACGGTAAACGAAGATCTAGCAACGGACTTAGACTTAATCGAGTGAGATTAACTTGAATCTAACAAGTTAACTTATAATTTTCTCAAAATGACTTATGTTTTTAATAAAGGAAAATTATTTATAAAATTCTCAATTTAAATGACTTAAACACACCTTAAATAATTTTTTTAAACTAAATGTATTACAACTAAAAACGAATTTTATAAAATGATGTTAAACTTAAAAGAGTCATGAGTGTAATTAACATAAACCTTACATAACTAGGGTTTATAGTGATTATCTACTGGATAAGGGTTTATAAACGGGTTATACACTTAGAATAGTTAGAGAAAATCATAGCAACACATTAGTAAAATCTAGGACACATAGTTGCACACCGAGACCCAAAACCCTAGATACGTCAACTACAATTACTTATAGTATCCGAAACCTTTTTAAACAACTCAGGTACTAAAGATACTTAATCTACAAGTAACGAGCGCGCATATCTGTTGTGATTCAATACATAGCAACACAGGTGAGTTCATTGCCCCTTTTCTAAACATTTTTGTTTTACAAAAGCGGGGCTGAGAAGCATGCGTAAACTATTTTCTTGAAATATATTTTACGTAAATGCTTTTACTTCGTATATGTTATATGCCTAATTGTATCCTAGACTCCTGTCTAGGTAAACTATTTACATATTTATTAAATGAATTAATTACTCTTTATGAGTAAGACAATGATTTTAAAGACAAGGAACTAATTATCAAAGCTCTAATTCAAAGAGTCTAAATTCAATGTGTGTTCAAGGAAACTAATGATCAAATCCAAATAATCTAAATTCAGTGTAGTGTTCAAGAAAACTAATGATCTAATTCAAAGAGTCTAAATTCAGTGTTGTGTTCAAGGAATTCTAAGGATCAAAATCAAAGAAATCATATCCGTGTATGAATCAAAGAACTAATGAAATCAATAACGAACAATTCAAGGTGAATGTCAGTTGTATGCAGATCAAGACAACGTGTTAACACACGAAAAGTACTGGCATAAATAGTAGACTTTTATAGTGACGCTATCTGGGCATAAATCAAACAATCAAACGAATTCAAGAGAACAGTGGTGAATATAGATCAAAGGATATCCTAAAGTCCCGACATGTACAGTAGACCTAAGGGTCAAGCTGATATGGGCACATTATGAAAGTCCCGGCACATATAGGTAGACTCATTTAGGTCAAGCCTGATATGGGCCACGTGTGAGACGATACAAGCTGGACATTACCAACAACTAAGACTAACTGATTGAGTCAAATAAGGCCCAATCATCATGTCTTACTTGTATTAAATGTTTATTTATGCATTTAATTAAGCATTTAATATCATGTTTCTACAAATACTATGGTTGATCATGAATACGTGATGAACTCAAGAAATCGGTAGAATTTCAATTTTGTGGAACCCAAAATCTAGTATGTCGATAGTGTCGAATAAAACACTTAATTATCATTAACAACAATATGTTATGCGGTTCGGTATGTGATGGGACGGTGGCTGGGCTGGCGGTAAGCTTGACCCTACATATGCCCTATATATAAGCATACTTGATTGGATAACATAGGTGGTTGTTGATGAGGTTAAGGTTGTCATTTCGGGTGATCAAGGTTAACAGATTTTCAAGTTATTCAGAAGTTGTGAATCAAAGGTATGGGATGAAACGCTTAGTTATCACCAGGAACAATATATCATGTGGTTTGGTATGTGGTGGGACGGTGGCTGGGCTGGCGGTAAGCTTGACCCTACGTATGCCCTATATATAAGCATACTGAATCAGATGGTATAGGTGGTTAATGGTGAGGTTAAGGTTGTCATCCGGACAAGTTTATTCAAATTCATTTTCAAATAAAACTATATGAACTCACTAACCATGTGTTGACTTGGTCTTTTTGCATGACTTCTCAGGTGACGAACAGGTTTGAGTTAGAAGTCTATGCTTTTGGACTAGAATGCCAGATAGAGGACTAGTATTTTGGACGTGTATATTTTGAACATCATTATACAAATTATTTTGTATATCTTGTGCAGATACAAGATAGAAGAATTATGATGTTGATAGTAGATTTACATTGTTAAATTATGAACAAAACTGATGTAATTTAACTTTGTAATTCTATTTTATTTAGCATTTTCTCATTATACATCATGTGCAATGTAACAATCTGATCATCACGATTATCATTCCCGATATCGCGCCCCGAGACCTTTCCGCCTGACGGGACACATGATCCGGCCCGCCGGCTTAGGGTGTGATAACTATTTTACCCTTACTATTAAAACACAATATAGGCAACTATGTTTAAAGTTAAAGGTAGATCTTTGTAAGTTACTATAGATAAATTATAAATCTTGTTTTCTTTTTTACATTTAATCCTTCTTTTCTCTTTTTCTTTTATTCTTTTTGTGACACCCGGCAATTTCAGGTAAATTGCGACTCTTACATTCCTTACATTTCACATTCATACTTGTTATATTTCATTTAATTATGTTTAATTAGATGAGTCAAACACACACAACTGCGAAACGATAGTTCGAGGAATTATCGAATCGTACATTGCACATTGGTTTTGGAAACCAAGTGTGGCAAACACAAATACAAACACAATTGGATTGTGCAAATACATGTTGATTATGGTTAATCAAGCATGCAAACGGTTCAAAGCAACGAACACAAACTATCAAAGATAATTCAAGGAATTATCGAAACACACACACGAGTCTCACGAACGTTCGTAATCGATCAAACTTATATGTTATTATATGATTATGTGCTAAACATGCATTAGATGTTTAGAATAAACGTTAGGAATCGACTACGAGCGAAACCGAATCATCGGAATCGAAAAACAAGTAAATGGACCCATCGCGGTACGCGAAGGACCCATGGCGAAAGGCTTCGCGATACGCGAAGAAAACCGGGAGTTGAGACTCCCAAATCCCATCGCGGTACGCGACAAGAATTTTTGATCGGCCTTCGAGGTACGCGAAGGCCATGCAGATCGAAAATTTTATAAAACCAAACCCAATTCATTTTCATTCAGTTTCCTTGCAATTTCACCGAGCTTCTTCATCAACCCTCTACTCAAACCACTGAAATCAAGCCTTCAAACCTACTAGTAACATCCTTGGAGCTATTCTTTGCATTGGTGGACCATTGGAGCCTTTGGAAGCTTGGAGAAGAAGCCAAAGAGCTTAGAACGACCATTGACCACTGGTTCTTCATCATTAGTAGCCATCCCCACTGAAATCTTGCTTCTAAGGTAGTTTTACTTGTTTATTAGTTGTTAGATCATACATGCAAGGGCTAAAAACCCACATGCAAGTGTATTTGAACACTTGCAACTCCATGTGGTTGTTGTGCACGAATTTGTTGGTGATTTGGTGTAATAGATGAGTTAGATATACTGATTTTAAAGTCTAAGAATGTTAGATTTAGGTTTTGTTGAGCTATTGGTTGATTTGGTGATGATTTTGGTATACTTGCCATAAAAGGAAACTTTTATGTTGCAAGTCATGGATTTGTGATGATCTAGACATGTAAGACATGTCTAGATGTTGTTAAATGTACATTGAGGTGTTTAGAAACACATTTGATTATTTGATTTTGTCAAAAACATGATTTTGTATAAACTTGCCAAATATGGAAACTTTTCAAAATCAAAAGAGGGCTTTTGATGTTTTAAAGTGTTTTGATGAACTTTGATTGTTGAAACATGTTTAGAAATGATTTTTTTAACATATTTAGAAACTTCATTTTGTGAAAACGAGTCTCACTAGTCAACACACACTCAGTTGAGCACACCGACACTTGGAGTTGTATGGACTACAACACACCACAAAACACATACTCACACCTATATGGGTTATAGGTGCATACTATCAGGTGCTTGCTTTCGCAGAAACGAACACTTACACACATACCGGAACTGCTAACCAGGTGAGTTCACGGCCCCTTTTTACATTTTCTACCTTTGGGGGAGAAAACATTGCATACAACTATTTTTGAACAACATACACACATTTTGGTTACATTTGTACATGCTGATATCGTATATGCATATGTGTGGCATTCATCCACAAAACCGATAAGTCCTCATTAAACACACCTCGAACCGTTAATAGCGCGTTGCGCTTAGGGTGGTAATTCTGAATAGTACTATTTGGGCCTAACAAGCCCCACTGTTGTGCGCCGTACGGCCACCCCTACTAGAGGTCGGAACAGTGCATAATTGACCAAACAACATTGCCATATCTTGGATGGTTATGGCAGGAGGCAGCATGTTAGTTTCGGTTGTGAACCCGCATATGGTATAAATCATATCGACTAGCTATCAATGGATATTGCATTGTATTGAAATGTAGACCTGCATAACATTTACTTTAAACATTTGATGTTTATTGCTGACATAAAACCTGTGCTCTCACCAACCTTTGTGTTGACCTTTTATTCGCATGTTTTCTCTGGTAACTAAGGCACGTACACGACGAATCTAGGATGCTAGGCTGGAGTCCATGCATCAACTTATGTGTCTTAGACTGTCAAACATTTTTTTATCATTTTGTTATGTTATATTTTGTAATGTTAAACAACTTAAAACGCTTTCGCAACTATTACTCTGTAGTGTTTTGAAAAACTGTTTTGACAACGCTTCCGCAATTTATGGTTTGAATCTGTTTTGATCTTATTAAACTTCCGAAACTCTGATTTTACTAAACTGTTTTATCCAAGTTATTGGATGTATGTATGTAACGGACAGGTAGGTCTCACAACATTGGGGGAGAAAACATTGCATACAACTATTTTTGAACAACATACACACATTTTGGTTACATTTGTACATGCTGATATCGTATATGCATATGTGTGGCATTCATCCACAAAACTGATAAATCCTCATTAAACACACCTCGAACCGTTAATAGCGCGTTCCGCTTAGCATGGTAATTCTGAATAGTACTATTTGGGCCTGACAAGCCCCACTATTGCGCGCCATATAGCCACCCCGACTGGAGGTCGGAACAGTGCATAATTGACCAAACAACAATGCCATAACTTGGATGGATATGTCAGGAGGCAGCATGTTAGCTTCGGTTGCGAACTCGCATATGGTATAAATCATATTGACTAGTTATCAATGGATATTGCATTGTATTGAAATGTAGACCTGCATAACATTTACTTTAAACATTTGATGTTTATTGCTGACATAAAACCTGTGCTCTCACCAACCTTTGTGTTGACCTTTTATTCGCATGTTTTCTTAGGTAACTAAGGCACGTACACGTGGAATCTAGGATGCTAGGCTAGAGTCCATGCATCAACTTATGTGTCTTAGACTATCAAACATTTGTTATCATTTTGTTATGTTATATTTTGTAATGTTAAACAACTTAAAACGCTTCCGCAACTATTACTCTGTAGTGTTTCGAAAAATTGTTTTGACGACGCTTCCGCAATTTAAGGTTTGAATCTGTTTTGATCTTATTAAACTTCCGAAAGTCTGATTTTACTAAACTTTTTTATCCAAGTTATTGGATGTACGTATGTAACGGACAGGTAGGTCTCGCCACATTGTGTGACCGGAGACTGCGATCCTGCCAGATCAGCAAGCCGTCGCGCCCCCATCCGGGACGGGAGGGCTGGGGTGCGACAGATTGGTATCACAGCCAGGTTTTCACGAATTAGGTTTGCATTTAGTGAACTTAGTCTATAACCACTAGTCTCCACACAACACTAAGTGCTTAGTATTGTGATACTTGCAACATCTCACAACTTTTATGCATTACATTCATCACCACATGTGACTGACTACCCATGACGGGAAGAGCCGATAGCTCTACGTGTTTTCCTTTCATTACCCACCGCACACCCTATCTTGGTCATTGGATAAACTGTAACACCTATTCTTGCTATGAAGATCATGGCGGGAAGACATGGAGGACGCAGAAATGCGGGAGGACGCGGAAACATCAGCCTGACGCTAGCTGAACTGAACGCACTCATCAACGAGCGAGTTGAAGAAGTGCTTGCTGCACGGGAAGCTACCCGTAATCAAAACCCACTAAACCAAGGTGATGAGTTTTATCTCATATTCACCTTGCATCACAATTACTCGTTTCCAATTCAACGCGTTTACCCGATACTGAATCCAGCTTTATTCTTTGCATATCTCAGGAGCGAACCCCAACCCTCCTCTCTACGCTGGGTAGAGAAGGCAGAGTCGGCCTTCGCCATGAGCAACTGCAAGAATGAGGACCAAGTCACGTTCGCTGCAGGGACATTCGAGGGAGCTGCCCTCACTTGATGGAACGCCACTGTTCAAAATATGGGGCTCGATGCAGCCAACGCCCTACCTTGGGAAGAGTTTAAGAGGATGTTAAACCGCGAATATTGTCCTCGCGGAGAAGTGCAGAAACTAGAGACTGAATTCTGGAACCACAAGATGATTGGTTCCGAGGTCGAGGCATACACCGCTCGATCCTATGAGCTGGCACACCTGTGCCCGGAAATGGCAAACCCACCCTTCAAACACATAGAGAAGTATATTGAGGGACTACCACTTCAAATACAGGGCATGTATTATCTGCTGACCCCATTACCATGCAACAAACCGTACGACTAGCCCACAAGCTCACTGATTCAGCGGTCGCACAAGGACTCTTACCACCCCGTGGTGCAGTAACCAAACCTGCAGACAACAAGCGCAAATGGGATAGCACCCTGAGCAAACCATCCACACTTCAACCACCACAACAACAGCGTAAGTTTGGGTCAACCCAAGCTTACACACCACCCATCCCAACCACCCAGAACCCAGGAGGCTATGAAGGCAAGCAACCCAAATGCCAAAGGTGCAACTTTCATCATGCACAGGGTCAATGTGTCAAATTTCAATGCCAACGCTGTGGGAAAATGGGACATGCAGCTAAAGACTGCAGGGGTGAACTGCTGGTCAAAACCCCACAGCCACAACAACAACAACTGGAAGCACCAAAGGGTTGCCTCGAATGTGGAAAACCAGGGCATTTCAAGAAGGACTGCCCACACCTGAAGAACAACAACAGCAGGAACAACAATGGTCCGAAAGGACGAGCCTTCGTGATCGGGGCTAAGGAGGCCAGAAACAATCCCAACCTTGCAACTGGTACGTATCTTTTAAACAAAAATTACGCTTCTGTATTGTTTGATACTGGAGCTGAGAAAAGTTTTATATCTAAGGATTTTAGTGAGATGCTTGCCATTACCCCAACACCCTTAGATGTTGAATATACAGTAGAGCTAGCTGATGGTAAATTAATTGTGACCAAGAACATTCTTAAAGAATGCACTTTAGAGCTAGCAGGCCATAAGTTTAAGATTGACCTCATGCCAGTTACACTAGGCAGTTTTGATGTCTTAGTGGGCATGGATTGGTTATCTGAAAACCAAGCTGAAATCATTTGCCATGACAAGGTTGTGCGCATGCCTCTCCCTAGTGGAGAAACCCTAGACATTAATGGCGATAGGAGCGACACTCCTCTAAGCATCATCTTGTGCATGAAAGCTCACAAATGAATACAGAGGGGATACACAGCCATTCTGGCGCTTATCACCAACAAGACGGAAGAGGAGAAGAGAATAGAAGACATCCCAGTCGTATGCGACTATCCCGACGTATTCCCTGAGGATATACCAGGACCACCACCACCTCGACAAGTGGAGTTCCGCATAGACCTTGTACCAAGAGCAGCACCTATCGCACGAGCACCTTATCGACTTGCACCTTCCGAGATGCAGGAACTGTCCAATCAACTCCAGGAGTTGCTCGACAAAGGTTTCATTAGACCAAGCTTCTCACCCTAGGGAGCTCCAGTCTTATTCGTAAAGAAGAAGGATGGCACATTTCGCATGTGCATCGACTATCGAGAATTAAACAAAGTGACAATCAAGAACCGTTACCCCTTACCTCGGATCGATGATCTGTTCGACCAGCTACAAGGGTCAAGTTACTACTCTAAGATTGATATGCGATCTGGGTATCATCAGCTGAGGATTCAAGAGGAAGATATCCCCAAGACTGCTTTTCGCACACGGTATGGCCATTACGAGTTTCTGGTCATGCCATTTGGGCTAAATAATGCACCTGCAGTAATCATGGACCTCATGAATAGAGTGTGCAAACCTTATCTAGATAAGTTCATCATTGTCTTCATAGATGATATTCTCATCTACTCCAAAACCCAGGAAAAACATAAAGAGCACCTTCAATTGGCTCTTGGACTGCTGCGACAAGACAAGTTGTACGCTAAACTCTCAAAATGCGACTTCTGGATTCGAGAAGTCCAATTCTTAGGTCATGTTGTTAATGAACAAGGAATTCATGTGGATAAATCCAAGATAGAGGCGATCAAGAACTGAGAAGCACCAAAGACCCCAACTGAGGTGCGGCAATTCCTAGGCTTGGCAAACTATTATCGACGGTTTATTGAAGGCTTTTCAAAGATAGCCCAACCACTCACAGCTCTCACCCACAAGGACAAGAAATATCTCTGGACTGACAAACAAGAATCTGCATTCCAACTTCTCAAGCAGAAGCTCTGTAGTGCACCTATCTTATCCCTTCCTGATGGAAAGGATGACTTTGTAGTATACTGCGATGCCTCAATACAGGGACTCGGCTGCGTGCTGATGGAGCGAGAAAAGGTGATCGCATATGCTTCTCGACAACTGAAAGTCCACGAGAAGAACTACACCACCCACGACTTGGAACTTGGAGCCGCGGTATTTGCACTCAAGATCTGGAGACACTACATGTATGGTACAAAGTGTACGATATACACTGACCACAAGAGTCTCTAGCACATATTCGAGCAGAAGGAACTGAATACGCGACAGCATCGCTGGCTCGAACTCCTGAACGACTATGCGTGTGCTATCAAGTATCTCCCGGGGAAGGCCAACGTAGTGGCCGATGCCCTGAGTCAGAAAAACACTTCGAAACCCAAGAGGGTACGAGCTTTACAACTCACCATCCATCCCAATCTCCCGGAACAGATACGTATTGCCGAGGTGGACGCACTTGAAGCAGAAAACCTAGCGGCCGAATCACTAAGGGGAATGGAGCAACAACTTGAGGTAAAAGCCGATGGAATACATTATTTCATGGAACGCGTCTGGGTTCCACATCACGGAAACTTCCGAGATCTTGTGATGGACGAGGCTCACAAATCCCGATATTCCATTCATCCTGGATCTGATAAGATGTATCATGATCTGAAGATACTCTACTGGTGGCCACACATGAAAGCCGACATCGCTACCTATGAGGGCAAATGCCTAACTTGAGCCAAAGTCAAAGTCGAGTACCAGAAACCCTCTGGATTACTCACACAACCTAAGATCCCCATGTGGAAGTGGGAACAAATATCTATGGACTTCATTACCAAATTACCCCGTACTGCTAGCGGATGTGACACTATCTGGGTAATTGTGGACCGACTGACTAAGTCAGTGCATTTCCTTGCGATCAAGGAAAACGACAAGATGGAAAAACTAGCCAGAATCTATGTCAATGAAGTAGTATCGCGACATGGAGTGCCAATCTCCATCATTTCAGATCGAGATGCCAGATTCACCTCTAACTTCTGGAAATCATTGCAAAAATCACTTGACACGCGGTTGGATATGAGTACAGCATACCACCCACAAACTGATGGCCAGAGCGAACGTACGATACAGACCCTTGAAGACATGCTACGAGCGTGTGTAGTAGACTTCGGCAACAGCTGGGAGACTCACCTACCGTTGGTGGAGTTCTCCTACAACAACAGTTATCATACAAGTATAAAAGCAGCGCCTTTTGAGGCACTCTATGGCAGGAAATGCCGATCACCCATCTGTTAGGCGGAAGTGGGCGACAGTCAGCTCATTGGCCCGGAACTGGTACATGAAACAACGGAGAAGATAGTACATATCAGAAACCGCATGACAGCAGCTCGTGATCATCAAAAGAGCTATGCCGACAAACGTCGAAAGTCTTTAGAATTTCAGGTAGGAGATAAAGTCCTTTTGAAAGTCTCACCCTGGAAAGGCATCATACGTTGTGGCAAGCGAGGCAAACTTAACCCACGGTATATTGGACCTTTCAAGATCCTGAAAAGGATTGGTCCAGTAGCATATCAACTCAACTTGCCAGCCGAACTCGACGGAGTTCACAACGTACTTCATGTCTCGAACCTGAAGAAATGCTTATCAGATGAGACACTTGTGGTTCCACTGGATGAGATCCTGGTGGATGAACAACTACGGTTCGTGGAAGAGCTTGCAGAAATCATGGACCGAGAGGTCAAACAACTCAAACAGAGTAAGATTCCGATCGTTAAGGTTCGATGGAACTCGAAATGCGGACCTGAATTCACGTGGGAACGTGAAGATCTGATGATGCGCAAATATCCCCATCTCTTCAAACAAACAACGTCGAACGCCGACAACAACGATTAAATTTCGGGACGAAATTACTTTCAACAAGGGGATGATGTGACAACCGGAAAATTTTTGTTTCTCAAACACTCTTGCTTCTCAAACACTATTAACAACAACCAAATTTCGGGACGAAATTTCTTTCAACAAGGGGAAGATGTGACACCCGGCAATTTCAGGTAAATTGCGACTCTTACATTCATTACATTTCACATTCATACTTGTTACATTTCATTTAATTATGTTTAATTAGCTGAGTCAAACACACACAACAGCGAAACGATAGTTCGAGGAATTATCGAATCGTACATTGCACATTGGTTTTGGAAACCAAGTGTGGCAAACACAAATACAAACACAATTAGATTGTGCAAATACATGTTGATTACGGTTAATCAAGCATGCAAACGGTTCGTAGCAACGAACACGAAGTATCAAAGATAATTAGAGGAATTATCGAAACACACACACGAGTCTCACGAACGTTCGTGATCGATCAAACTTATATGTTATTATATGATTATGTGCTAAACATGCGTTAGATGTTTAGGATAAACGTTAGGAATCGAGTACGAGCGAAACCGAATCATCGGAATCGAAAAACAAGTAAATGGACCCATCGCGGTACGTGATGGACCCATGGCGAAAGGCTTCGCGATACGCGAAGAAAACCAGGAGTCGAGACTCCCGAATCCCATCGCGGTACGCGATAAGAATTTTTGATCGGCTTCGCGGTACGTGAAGGCCATGCAGATCGAAAATTTTATAAAACCAACCCCAATTCATTTTCATTCGGTTTCCTTGCGATTTCACCGAGCTTCTTCATCAACCCTCGACCCAAACCACTGAAATCAAGCCTTCAAACCTACTGGTAACATCCTTGGAGCTATTCTTTGCATTGGTGGACCATTGGGGCCTTTAGAAGCTTGGAGAATAAGCCAAAGAGCTTTGAACGACCATCGATCACTTGTTCTTCATCATCAGTAGCCAACCCCACTGAAATCTTGCTTCTAAGGAGTTTTACTTGTTTATTAGTTGTTAGATCATACATGCAAGTGCTAAAAACCCACATGCAAGTGTATTTGAACACTTGCAACTCCATGTGGTTGTTGTGCATGAATTTGTTGGTGATTTGGTGTAATAGATGAGTTATATATACTGATTTTAAAGTCTAAGAATGTTAGATTTAGGTTTTGTTGAGTTATTGGTTGATTTGGTGATGATTTTGGTATACTTGCCATAAAAGGAAACTTTTATGTTGCAAGTCATGGATTTGTGATGATCTAGACATGTTAAACATGTCTAGATGTTGTTAAATGTACATTGAGGTGTTTAGAAACACATTTGATTATTTGATTTTGTCAAAAACATGATTTTGTATAAACTTGCCAAATATGGAAACTTTTCAAAATCAAAAGAGGGTTTTTCATCATTTAAAGTGTTTTGATGAACTTTGATTGTTGAAACATGTTTAGAAATGATTTTTTTAACATATTTAGAAACTTCATTTTGTGAAAACGAGCTTTTAAACGGATACTTTCTAAATAAGGAAACTTTATTTGGGCAAAACGGCATAAATGATAATTTATGTGCGAACGACATGTTTTAAGGGTTTGAGCGTGTTTTGTAAACATATTAGAAGTATTAACTTTATGAAATGAGATTTCATAACCACACTTTCCTAAAGCGGAAACTTTCTAAAAATGGTAACATGTACGATTAGGGTCATAGGATGCACGTAAGTGTCCTGCTTGTTACTTATGACACATTGGACGGTCATAACACAACAATCGTGTCACCAACGATTCGTCGAGTCTCACTAGTCAACACACACACTCAGTTGAGCACACCGACACTTGTAGTTGTATGGATTACAACAAACCACAAAACACATACTCACACCTATATGGTTATAGGTGCATACTAGCAGGTGCCAGCTTTCGCAGAAGCGAACACTTACACACATACCGGAACTGCTAACCAGGTGAGTTCACGGCCCCTTTTTACATTTTCTACCTTTGGGGGAGAAAACATTGCATACAACTATTTTTGAACAGCATACAAACATTTTGGTTACATTTGTACATGCTGATATCGTATATGCATATGTGTGGCATTCATCCACAAAACTGATAAGTCCTCATTAAACATACCTCAAACCGTTAATAGCGCGTTGCGCTTAGCCTGGTAATTCTGAATAGTACTCTTCGGGCCTGACAAGCCCCACTGTTGCGCGCCGTATGGCCACCCCGACTGGAGGTCGGAACAGTGCATAATTGACCAAACAACATTTTCATATCTTGGATGGATATGGCGAGAGGCAGCATGTTAGCTACGGTTGCGAACCCGCATATGGTATAAATCATATTGACTAGCTATCAATGGATATTGCATTGTATTGAAATGTAGACCTGGATAACATTTACATTAAACATTTGATGTTTATTGCTGACATAAAACATGTGCTCTAACCAACTTTTGTGTTGACCTTTTATTCGCATGTTTTCTTAGGGAACTAAGGCACGTACACGAGGAATCTAGGATGCTAGGCTGGAGTCCATGCATCAACTTATGTGTCTTAGGCTATCAAACATTTGTTATCATTTTGTTATGTTATATTTTGTAATGTTAAACAACTTAAAATGCTTCCGCAACTATTACCATGTAGTGTTTTGAAAAATTGTTTTGACAACGCTTTCACAATTTATGGTTTGAATCTGTTTTGATCTTATTAAACTTCTGAAACTCTGATTTTACTAAACTGTTTTATCCAAGTTATTGGATGTACGTATGTAACGGACATGTAGGTCTCGCAACATTGTATGTTAGTGCATTTTCTGTGTGAAAGTTGCATTTAATGGGTGAACATGGCTTGTTGTATATGAAATCATAGTCTGTTGAATATGATTAAGGGTTCAGCTAAAGATCCAAGAAGGTTTGGCTATGATTGATGGCTAAAAGGTTTGGTGCTCACATGGTTTAAGGTTTGGCAAACCTATAGGTTTGGCAAACCTATTGGCAAACCTATAGGTTTGGAAAACCTATTGGCAAACCTTTGGCAAACCTTTTGAAACTTATATATAGGTAGACTTGGAAGACTTGGAGATGTAGAGCTTACAATTCACACACACAAAGTCAAATTCTCTCTCAAGCTCAAGATCAAGACTCTCCTCATCTTTGTTTCTTTTGATCGTTCAAGTGTTGTATTTTCACGTTTGTTGTTTGTAAACACTTGGATAACAATGAAGAATTCAGATTCATGATCTATTACATTGTCATTGTTGATTCAAATCTAGTTGTAAATGGATTCCGCACGTTTATGATCGAATCGTAGAATTTCGTGATCGATTCTTCAAATCTACAGTGGTATCAGAGCGTTAGGCTCGATTCTACGACTATTTGGACATGAATCTCAAGTTATTTGATCAGAAAATTCATCATCTTGGAGGTGTTCTTGAAGTTCTTCACGTTTTGGTCAACAAAAAGCCAGAGCTACGAAAAATTATCAAGTTTTTGCAAATTTTGATCCGATAGAAAGATGCGCCTCGAAAAAACGAAGATTTTGACTACTCATAGGCCTTCTAACTCCAAAAAATGAAGATTCTAGAGCCATTTTAGTGATTTGCAGATCTGTTCGTGCGATCTGCCGAACCTTTGACGAACCTAAGAGCCGAACCTACATAGGTTCGTGAGAAATAGGTTCGTGGGAACCTCTAGGTTCGCCAAAAACGTCATAGGTTCGCCAAAAACCTTCCTAGGTTTGCCAAAACCTTCCTAGGTTCGTCAAAACCTTCCTAGGTTCGCCAAAACCTTCATAGGTTCGCCAAAACCTCAATAGGTTCGTGAAAACCTCAATAGGTTCGTGAAAACCTCAAAAGGTTCGTGAAAAGGTTTGGGAGAACCTCCAATAGGTTTGTTCGAAGAGTTTTGCAAGAAATATACCATTTTAAAAGTTCAAGTAAACCTTGTTTACCTATTTTTGGCCTTCCGGATCATTTGGGATAGGTTTCAAGATGTAATTCGGATGTTAAGACGAGGTTTGATCTGTTTTGTTTTGAGAGGTTAAATTTTGACGTTCTGAACATAAAAGTTAACTATGACATACAAGAACTGGAACGTGGAATGGTTGCCTAACAATGGACTTGTGTTGGACAATTTGGACAATTATCCGAACTGAAGATCCACATTCGAAACATTTATTACCAAAGCGGATGATAATTATCAGAAGTTATTGTACCAACAATACAAGAAACCATGTTTGAAACTGAATGAAGATCAAATGTCTGAATTCAATCAAGAAAGAGAATTGTGTGAATTGTTTTCAGTGATCATTTCTGAAGATATTAAAAAGACTGATTTTGAACAAATGCCACATTCATGTGCAAAGTGGAGTTTGTTAGAATTTGCATATAATAGTCATGTTGCAAAGAAGATCAAGGATGCTTATGATCGTCTTTTACCATTTATGCAGGAATTGAAATATTTTCAGTTTGATATTACTGATGGGCAAATCGTTGAGAAGTTTACGCAATTCTTACCTTGTCGATGGAGTGATTTTGTTGAAAGGATGAAGGAAACAGAAGTTATTCATCATGTCACATTAATAAACTTCAAAGATGTGGTTGATAAAATGGAATTGGAGATAAGGCGAAACGGAAAATGGATTGTGAAAATTGTTGATTTCTCATGGATTGATGAACAAAGAAACATGTTAAAGGCAAGTATGAGTGTTGAGAAAGAAAAAGAAGATGTTGATGGAGGAACAGAAGTTGAACTTGAAATGTCTAAAGATAGCAAACAGATGAATGAAGTTGTAGATAAGAGATGTAATGTAACTGAAGATACACACATTCTTGATGATTCTGATATCAAAAGTGAGATGAAGAAGTCTGAAGATGATGTTTTGAAGTCAAAGGATGAAACTTCAAGTGTTGAAGTGGTGTCAACAGAGGATGAGAGTGTTTATAAGGATGCCTCTGATGATTTGTTTGAAACAAATACCATCATTAGTGAAGATCATTGTCATACCATTTCAGATAAAGAGGTATGTTCAGGTACGTTTTCTAAACTCTCATGCTCTAAATGTTAAAATCTTGAGGGAAAAATTTGGAGTTTGGAGGAAGAAAACATGAATTTGAAATGTGACTTATCAAACTGCAATAAAGCATACATGGATTTAAAATCAAATGAAAAGTTTTTTTCAAAACAGATTGCAGATTTGAAGTTACAGGTTCAAATGTTGACTGATGATTTGTCAAAGTCAAATGCCAATGAAAGTGTTTCTGAACAAAAACTTGACATTTTGAGCAAAGTAAATGTTGAATTGACAAATGCAGTAAATAAAATTAAAATTAAAATCAAAATGGACAAGGCAAAAAGGGACTTTGACAGAATCATGCACAAATTGGAGAATCATCATGATTCTATAATTTCTTCAAGTCCTCTTATTGAGCAATCAAGTGATAGTGAAATTTCAATAGATAACACTCTCAATAAGGAAAAGTCTCCAATTTGTGCTTATGACAATTTTTCTCCTATCATTGAAGATTGTACTTTAGTGGAATATGATGAGGATACATTGTACAGATGTGGGTTGATGGATGTACATAAGGATTATGATAATTCTCACAATAATATCTTTGATGATGTAAAATCATGTGTTTCAAACTCTGCATCGTCATCCAAAAAGAAAGTTTCTTTCAAAACCCCATTGGTTGAAATTAAAAAGTTTTCAAAGAATGAAAATATGAATTTTCAAAACAAAATGGTTTTTCAAGTTACAAACCTAAAAGTCAAATTCAATCAAAATGGGTTGTGAAATCATCATGTGCATCAAACAGAGTGGAATCAAAGTGTGATACTTGAAAGTCTTGGAACAAAGATATGATTTCACTCAGTCCCACAAGATGTGAAAAGTTGAACTTTGAGTTTCTCACGTCAAGTGATAAGAAGTCACATTTTACTCGTATGGGTTCAACAAGTAATCAAAGATTGGTTTATGGTTCACCAGTGGTAAATCACCAAAACCATAGGTTTGTACAAAACTATTCTCCTAGGTTTGTGGAGAGGAGAATATGTTTTGAGTGTGGAACAAGAGGGCATATCATTGCTAATTGTCCTTATCTGTGTGAGTTACAAGGACAAGAGAGTAATGCCAAGTCTTGTGTCACAGAGGTTTCAAAGTTCATTCCTAAAAGACATAAAATGCCAAATCAAAACAAGGAAGAACTTGTGAAAGCCTCGGATGAAGAAAAGTTGAAACTTTCAAAACCTTTAATGACTAATTTGGTGTTTAACAACAATGTGGTGATTCAAGATAAGTATTATCTTAAAAATGCACTTGAACAGGAACAGTTGTGGATACCAAAAACAAACAAAGTTTCAAAGGAAACTTCTTTAGTTTCAACTGGAAAATGGATTAAATTTCGGTATATGGATTTTCATGGAAAACTCAAGACCTCGAAGGCTTGGGTGACAAAAGATATCTAATGGTTTGTGAGTGTGTGCAGGAGGATTTCAAGAGGACCTATCAATTGGAGGAGAGCTCATTGATAGTGAAACTTCCTGGCGTGTATTTGGTAAAATCGTTCTAATTCTTTAACTGTCATATTATTTTGGAGAACTTGACAGGTTTGGAATTACATTGTCATATTTTCTTGATGTTTTCAAGTCACATTGATCATACTGTTTTACAAAGATGGTAAATCATATCGGTTGTCAATTTTCCGGGAATTTTGATTTTTCTATATACTTATAAAATTCTAAAAATCAAAAAGATTTTCATTTTTAGCATTTTAGGGGGAGAAAATTTAAAAAAAATAAAAAATATATATAAAATTAGAAAATTGAGAAATTGATCCGACCTTTCCTTTGAGATATGATTGTACATTGTAACATTCTGAAGCTTACTAGTATCATTCAAGATCAAATACAAAGCGATCACAATACACTCAGTATGATATGTTGGTAGGTCTTTCACTTAATTGTGATTTCTGTAGACTAATGCCATAATCATTCTTTGTGGGACACATTATTTAGAACACATTGTTCGATCTTTGTCCTGAGTGCGTGGTCATTTGCCTCAGTGATTGCGAATTGTATTAGTACATATATTAGTTTGATCATGTGCTTCTTTTTCAAAAGAAATTATGAGTTCATTTTTCTTTTATTTTCGTTCAAAACATAGACATTCTCTGCGTATACTTACGTATCGATCTGATTGCTATGTTTTGGACTTTCTGCTTTTATTTTCTTGGTTGTTGTTTAAAACTTGGGCATTCTATGTGTATACGGAAGTATCAATCTGATTGCTAGGTTTTAAACTTAAATTATTTTTTGGTTCAATATCCTAGTTTCATCTGCGCATACGGAAGTATCAATTTTGTTACCGGATTTTGAACATTCTGTTTTATTTTACACTTTGTTATTTCACAAAAGATATTCTGCTTTATTTTTGCATGATCAAACTAATCAAGAATTTGAACTTATAATTTACAATGGCATCGCTGTTGGTTGATGCTTCACAAAGCGGGGATGTGTTCAAGTGAGTGGGGAACACAAAGTCTTGTTATTGGTTTTCATTAATCCAAATTCACAACAAGTGGTAAGACTTAAAGTGGATCCATATACTGGCAATCGTCCTAGGCTTGTGCATCGAATAAATAAATATCATTAATCATCAACAAGTAATGTTGAGGTATGATTACAATATGATCTCATGTTTGGATCTTTCTCATCAAAAACATATTTATTTTTTAGTTAGAATACAAATTTTGTAGGATTCTAGGATATACAATTTTGCAATTCATAGCTTTAGGGGGAGTTTATTCAAATCATTGAAAAAATTCATAAAAATTTTCATCTATTTTCTTTTTAGACTATCTGATGTGATTTACTAATTCTTTGTAAACACTATAATTGATTTACTGTTAATAAGTAACAAAGAGAAATTGGAATTGTGATGAGGCATCTAGTATGATCACATGTGAAGCAAAAGATTTAGTTTTGATTATGTATCAACTGATGCAGGTGATAAGAGTGATGAAGATCTATGTGTTGAAGATATCACTGCAGTCCTCAGCAAGTGAATCTTGAAAAAGAAAGACATAAGATGGAGAGAGAGAGAGAGAGAGAGAGAGAGAATGAAATTAAGATTGAGAGGGTGAAGTAGAAACAAAGAGAATGATGTATTTTCTGTGTGAAAATATAATAGCTACAACTCAAGGGAAGTATGTTGATAGCAAGGTTGTAGGGGAGTATGTTGATGTATATATGTTCCCCGATGCACAAAATGTTTGAGCATATACAACAGCAAGGTTCAAGGGGGAGTATGTTAGTGCATTTTCTGTGTGAAAGCTGTATTTAATGTGTGAACCTGGCTTGTTATATATGAAATCATAGTCTGTTGAATATGATTAAGGGTTCAGCTAAAGATCCAAGAAGGTTTGGCTATGATTGATGGCTAAAAGGTTTTGTGCTCACATGGTTTAAGGTTTGGCAAACCTTTTGGCAAACCTATTGGCAAACCTTTGGCAAACCTTTTGAAACCTATATATAGGTAGACTTAGAAGACTTGTAGATGTAGAGCTTACAATTCACACACACAAAGTCAAATTCTCTCTCAAGCTCAAGATCAAGACTCTCTTCATCTTTGTTTCTTTTGATCGTTCAAGTGTTGTATTTTCATGTTTATTGTTTGTAAAAACTTGGATAACAATGAAGAATTCAGATTCATGATCTATTACATTGTCATTGTTGATTCAAATCTAGTTGTAAACGGATTCCGCACGTTTATGATCGAATCGTAGAATTTCGTGATCGATTCTTCAAATCTACATTGTGTGACTGGAGACTGCGATCCTGCCAGATCAGCCAGCCGTCGCGCCCCCCGTCCGGGACGGGAGGGCCAGGGTGTGACACTTTTAAATACTTTTACTGTATAAATTTATAAAATTTATTAGTTACTTAATCAATTATTTATTGGATGACTAAAAGTATATTAAAATTTATTTGTTTATTATATATTTACTTTCTTTTGTCTTTATTTATTATTGCTTTCTAATTAACTGTCATACTTAATAACAAATTAATTTTTTTTATTTTCTATAAATTGTATAACTACAACTTATTATTTATAACTTATAAGTGATAAAAATAAAAGTGCAGGCATCATTCTGATTATACACTAGGCAGAAAAGAAATATAATAAAATGATTAAATAATTTACTTATAAATTATTTAACCATTTTGTATATTTTTTTTATTATAATAAGTTGTAGTTATAAGATTTATGAAAAACCAAAAATTAATTTGCTTTATGTATAACAATAAATGGAAAAATCAGTTAATAAAAACAAAAGAAAGTATTAACAATAAACAAATAAATATAAACACATTTTTAATTTTAAAATAAATAAATTGGTTAACGAAATAATAAGTTTTATAAATTTATAAAGTAAAAAAATTGAAAAGAATAAAAGTAAAAGAAAATAAAGAATTAAAGGTTAAAAGGAAAACAATAATTAAATTTTTTTATACTAACATACAAAAAAATTACTTTAACTTTAGATATTGTTGCATATTTCATCCTTTCTTGATAAGGGTAAAATGGTCATTTAAGAAAAATTAACAAAAAAGTTAACTTGAGTTTGTTAAAAAGGACTTGATTGTTACAAAATATAAAGATAAAGGATGTATGATGTAATTATTAAAGTTTAAGGATGAAATCCGTAATCTTATATATACATAAAGGACCTTTTATGTAATTTACTTCTTTTATTATAATTAATTATGAATACATGTGTCTGTATTTGATTGGTTCCTACCATTTTTACAAAAATTTCATTTTGTATCTAAACACACCTCTACACACAAAGACACATACGTATATATATGTGTATACATGTAATTAATCAAGTTAACAATGGTAAATATGCATTTTTTTAAAGTTGATAGAGTTCTTTTCTCTTATAAAAAGATCTTAAGTTCAAATTTAAACAATAAGCATATAAGTATCTTATATTAGTTTGAGGTTAGTTAATTTAGAACTACAAGTAAAATAAGAAGTTTGTTGTTTTAAAATCAATTTATGAGACATGATATTTTTTCTACTTTTCTTTTTAGTTGTTATATTAAATTTTAATATTCTATATATTTTTTTTTATCATAGTCTAATTCTATTAATCATATGTACCTTCATTTTGTAGGATTTGAATTTCTATGTATCGGTTAAAAGAGAACAATCATAGCAGTTTTAAATCCTCTTAGACACATCTTTGCGTGGCCAGTATTTAATTTGGACAATGATCACAGCAGTTGGACTTATTACAGAAAATGTGAGGCATAACAGATGAGAACACTACAGTTAGACGATTTAATTGTCATAAATATATGGTCTAGAAGTCATAATTGCTCTCACATCCTGAGCCTTAAGAACAATTGTTTTAATGTTAATTTGATGGATAGCAGAGACACACGTCATTAGAAAGTCAATTTGACATAATTTAATAGTTTGTGTCCTATTCATTTGATATAATATTAAATAAATTGTATTATATTATTAATCTCACATAAGTTTGTCAGCAATGTATATACGGGAACGTTTTTTCCTCTTAATTTTAATATACTATGAATTATGTCTTTTAAAAAGTTTGATTATAGATAAATCTAAAACATCTATATATAAACTATTAACGTGTTCAAGAAAAAAGACTTGTGTCAAAAATTTTCAACAAGTTAATGAAACTTGGTATATATTAAGCCCTGTTTATGATTGCTTATTTAATTTTAAAAGAACGTTTTGTTAAAATTGTTTATTAGCTTATGACATTTTAAAATCAAATTTTTAAAAATGTGTTTGTATTTGATATTCCAAAATTAATTTTCAAAATGATCAAAAACGACATTTTTTATTGACAGAATTTTAATGTAATTGGTAAATGGTAAATTTGTAATTTTATTTCAATAAATCATAAGTTATATTGAAAATCTAGAATATTTAGCTTTTAAAAAAAACTAATTACCTTATTATAAAAAGTCATTATCAAAAGTTGTTTTAGATCTGACAAACAACTTATTTTACTTATTTACTTTTTGGAAAAGTTAATAAGTTAATAAATCATTTTTAAATGAAATCTCATAGCCTTGATAGAAGTGAGAAATTGTTTTTGTATTGTGACTGTTTCTATATCATTTTCGTTTAATAATGCAGTTTCATTAAATATGAAAATGTATTATTTGCTATAAAAATTTTAATTTTTTTATTATTAAGTATAATATTTTATATTTTAGGAACTGTTTTTCAGTATGGTATTTAATCTTGCTATTATAATAAACAAACATCTTTTTTAAGACATGTCACTTTTTATTCTTTCAATCAATCTTCTATCAAATTATATGATAATTATAATATCAATTTTAATAAATAATTATAAATCTAATAACTATAAAATTATATACCTTTTATACATATTATAAAATACTTTTTAATAAATAAAAACTAAAATCTTTTTTTGATAAGCAACATACACATATAAGAAAGTTTACAAAATATGAAATTTTTTACATATCAAAATTTTTAAAAATCAGAAATACTTTAAATATGTAATTCTAAAAAATAAAGGTTTTATAAAAAATAAGTTTTTTTTTTTTGGAAAAAGCAGTATTTTGAAATTAAGTTTTCTTACAAAGTATATATAATATATCAGTTTTCAGCCATGTAACACACGAGATTTAACTTTGTGTTATATAAACTTGATTCTTATAATTTTAATAGGCCATACACACAGATGCTTTACCTACTTCATAGTTCATACAATGGATTTTCTAATAAAAAATATATATAAGAAAAGAAATTTTTTATTGGTCTTCAATTGACTTTACTTAAGAAGTATATAACATTCAATTTGGGCATCCCTTCACTTCAAATCGTTTTAAAGTTTTTAATTTCACTTTTAAACGTTTAGGTTTTATTTTTTAATTTTATAAAATGTTACGTACGTTTATTTTCTTCACTTTCAGATTTTATAGTTTATTTTTTATATTTAAATTTGAATTTCCTCCGACTTTAAGCGATTAATTTATATAAATAATAGTAATCAATCATGAAATATATCAAATGAGGTAACATGTTTATAACGTGAAAATGACACTGGCATTGATTGAAAGACATTGGTACATTTAAAACAACTGTTTTTTTCTTTGTTTTGGTGTTCATAATTGAGTTACAAACAATCCTTCAATTTCATAGATGTCAAAATTTTTAATGTTTTGAGTTTATTCCCATATAATATAAATGATTGAATTTTGTTCAGTAAATTTTGTTTGCTAATTTTAAAAATAATAATAATCATGGGGTATATTGATATTAACGTGTTGATAACTTGAATAATGAGATCGAAACATAATGAATAATACCATTACAGTTATATAACTATTCTATATCTATATTTTAATTGGTCTACACAACTAAAGCCTTGTAACTTTATACATTTTTTTATCTAAGTAACCACATTAGTAGCACCAATAACGCATGTCATGAGGTTCGTAAAAATATCACATTGCACGATGTTGTTTTAAATTTTTGTATTTTTGCATTAACTTTTTTCTTTTATATTATTAGCATAATATATTGGCAAATTATTATTTTCAATTTACATTTCAATCTCTATTACAACCCATAGTGACTTCATGTGTTTTTATAATTTAACCGTTACAACACAATGTGCTAGTTATAAGACAACTTTCCCGTCACAGAACATATTCAACTCAAAATTTCTAAACAAACCCTACAATATTTACAAAATAAACACTTCTAATGCTTCAGCCTAAGCCATACTATTTATTAGTATATGTTTTTAATCTATTAATTTATTTTATCATAACTTTCATTTGTAGATTTGTTTTTCAACAAATGAAAAACAACCAAAAATTTGTTTTCGAAAAGAAATTTGTAAAAACAACCCATCGTGGCTTCATGTGTTTTTATAATCTGTAGCTATTTCAAAAACAAAATTGTAAAAACCAAGTTGTGTTCAAAATAACGTATATGTTTCGGGAGATCGTGTGTGTGTGTGTATATATATATATATCTTATCTCCTGCTTGTAACGTACTTGTAATATTAAGGATGAGATATACACCAACTAAAAATAGCGGTATCATCGTTTAACTGTTTTATATCTACTTTTCGATTCCTAACAAGTCGTCGTAACCTCATACGTTTCTTTCTATATGTATGACACCCTGTAAAATCTAGGTTAGCATCGTACTTTAATTTAATAATATTTAAACGTTTTATTTTACGTGGCATTCAATTTAGAGTAAATTAATGTGACACGTGACACGAAAGTCTACGAACAAATTCGAAACAATGATTCAAGGAATTACTGAAAATTTCAAATGCACATGCACACAAAGTTGAGTCACGAACGTTTGTGAACTAACATATTAAGGAAATTGAATGTAGAATCCTAATCAGAAGGAAAACACACAATAAAACAAAACGTAACATTTAAGTAAACAATAACGAATCAAAAACTAAACCGAGTTCGAAATCAAATAAAATGGAATCAAGTAACATGACCCAGGTTTCGTCACGGTACACAACGGAGAATGTCAACGTTGCGTTGACAAGTCAACACGGTACGCGAAGACGGTTCAAATTCCTTTGGCGATACGCGGCACGTCCCGGAACCATGACTCGACTAATTTTTCCTTGGCAGTACACAAAGAACCATAGGGAGCGCCGAGGTACACGAAGGCCCTTAGACTCCAAAAATCTTAAAAATACCAACCCATTTCTTCACATTTATCCTTTACCACAACCACGGACTCCAGAACACCTCTAGGATCCATTCATGCCTTGTAGAAAAGCTATTATGAAGATCATAAGCTAAGGAAAGCTTGTGGAGCCTTCCAGCCTATTACCCAACGACTTCAACCTCTAGGCGCAAGGAAGAAGCCTCTACAACCCTCCCAACATCAGTTTTTGAGCCACATCCCCAACTCTTAAGCTTGGAGGTATTTGCTATTAGCCAAACTTCACTTAAAAATTGACATGCACACACTTACTGTCTAAAATAACCCCAACACTGAGTTAAATCACTTACAACACACTAAAAACTGTCAAAAACATTGAGATTAAGGCATTAATGTGTTTATTTGAAGTTGTTTTTATCTTTTGTTCAAACATTTCCATAATGGAAACTTTGTATTTGAAACATATGCATTGCATGTATGCTTACACTATGTCAAAGTGTTAAGATTTTATTCAAAGTAGTATTAACATTATAGGATGATTTAACAACAGACAAAATCAGTTTTGTGCATGATGAACCTGCATGATGTTCCTACGTGCATAATTTGTTAATTGAAGACACCTAACGAAATTTAAATGAAGGATTAGCAAATTAAAAGTGTCACCCCCGACACCAGGCGCGAGCACGAGCACGACTATATTGCCTGCATTGGGTTTTCTAATGGAGTAGGCAGCCTTCGTGGCAACGATGGACCAAGAGATCGACCACATGCGGGAGGTAGGAGGAGGTATCACTAGATTGCTCGAGGGGGAGTACCGTACGACAAAGAAAGTGGAACGACTCATAGATGAGTTGAGTATCACCAACTAGTGTCACAACGACCTAGTCGATGTAGTACTACCGACGCGCACCCAGATGCGCAAGCTCACGACTCAAGTGGAAGTAGCCGAGGCTAGAGTAGCGAGGCCAGAGCGGCGACGGCTGAGGCGATGGCCTAGGCGGAAGCAGCTAAGGTGGTCATTGCACATGAACCTAGTGAGGAGGAGGAGCCGATTGCAACATTAGTGCTTGTACGGAAACTATTTGTATATTACTTTGTGTTAATAATATGTGAAGCAGTTCTGCAAATAGTGTAGAAGCTCAATACAAACAAACAACACACACAGACACAATACTGACATGATTACAAATGCTAAACTGTGATATGATAACATATGTGAATGTTAGATAGGATATTAACATGTATAGACGTATGTGAGGATAACCAAACTAAAACTGTAACGGATGTCGTTTTTAGAATATAAAACTAACACTGTATTTGTGTGGGTGACGATTTGCACGATTATATTTGTAAGTTTAATGTTCTGAATGATATCTTATAATTAGAAAATCAAATCGAAAAGTAAAGTTGTCGTCGTGTTCGTATGGGTGATGATTCGTACGAATACGCGCGAAAACGATACGATTCGATGAAACGATAAAAATAAACATTTTCGAAATTTTAAAAATAATAAAAAGATATTTAGAATATTTATTACGAATTACAACCTAAAACGATTTTAAAAAATCTATTTTTATAAACTTCTAAAAAAATGATTTATTAAAATACTTAAGGTTAAGAACAATGAAATTCAATAACAAAAGGATGGAAGTTATGGGTAATAGGATCAATAAAGGACTATTGTATGTGATCATGTGTTGCATGATTCTCAAGTCTTTGATATTACCATAACCATCATCGATATTAATCTTGGATTATCAAATCCAATGAGGTTAGTATCAAAAGATCAATTTCAATCATTCACAATGGCTAAGTCAATAACAAACATCAAAGAAACTTATAAGGGCTTGGGTTATACATGATTAGTTTAACCTAAGTTTCATGTAACATCAGTGCTGGTGTAACATCAGTGCCGGACGCGTGCCGGAACAGTGATCGCAACAGTAAACTTGAACAGTAAATCATGTACACTTTACGTGAAAACTATATTATGCTATTGATACATTTTGATTTAACATGAAACTATTAAACGATTATCTGAATCTGACTAAAACCTTAGGGTTTAACAGTCAGAAACATGTCAGACAACACAGTGTTGAAACATAAATACTTGATGTGATATTATTTGGTGTAAACGTATGTGAGGTTAAACAAAACAAAACTATAACAGTTGTTGTTGCGGAATGCTAAACCGACGAGTTATTCGTATAGGTGACGATCTGTACGAATGATTCTGATAGTTTAACGTTCTGTAATAATGATTTAACAGTAGAAAACAAGAGTCAGAAAGCCAAACCATTGACGTGTTCGTTCGAATGATGATTCGAACGAATACGCACGATGGTGACGCGATCTGACGAAACGAAAACGAAAACGAATAACGATACGATCGATAATAATTTTAAGGAAATATAACATTTCCTATTTTACAATTTTGAAACTCATCATAATTAAAATTAAATCAAACTATTTTATTAAATCGCGAACGAATTAACGAAACGCGTACAAATAATTTAATTCAAAAAATAAATGAACGCAACGATAATTAAAATAATTTCAACTGATATTCGTATTCTAAATATTCTAAAATACTTCTTTTATTTAACTTACGAAAAACGCGCGTAACGTGCCGGATACGCAACGAAAATACGAACCGAGCAACCGAAACGAACCCGAATACCCTCGGGGTATATAAACATTGGATGAATGCATTTAATTCATTTTCTATCACCATCTCTCTCTACAATCTTTCTCCCGTCCATTTCTCTCTCTAGCATAAAAATCACCATTGAAGACTTTCAAAGTATCATAACTTCTTCGTTTCTTGGCCGATTTGAGTGATTCTTGCGCCTACACGAAGCTCTTGAAGCCCTCTACAAGGAAGTACAACTGATCTGTAGGATTTCACAGCCGATTTCGAGGTACTGAGCATTAAACATTCGGGAAATAGGGTTTTGTACACCTTGGTCTGACACACACATAACTAACCGACTGAAAACCCTAATCCACGCACACATACACTTTCGTGGGTTGATCTTCACTCCTCAACACCGTTTAGTTCCAGTTGAGACCACCTAATTCGATGATGATGATAGGGAGCTACGGGTTACAGCAATGGTTTGGCCGAACCGTGCAAGGGTGGCCGAACCTTTGACATCACCAAACCTTCATCATTAACTTGGAAGACCTTGGCCGAACCTTTTCGAACTCAGCGAACCCTAGGCTAACCTAGTTATGCTGTCGAACCTGCTGGGTCAACAACCACTCTCACGAACCATGGTGCATGGCCGAACCCTATGGCCAACCTGCATCACCAACCTTTTTGGTTGGCTCTGAACCTTTCTAGCCTTCACGAACCTTGGTTACTCGACGAAACTTTCATGATAATGGGTGAACCTTGTTAAAATTCAGACGAACCATTAGTGATTATGAGCCGAACCCTGGCTAGCCCCGAACCATGCAGCGTGACTCACGAACCCTAAGATGGCTGAATCTACACTTAGAGCGCCGAACCTTCGATGATTGCAAACCCCTAGGCCAACGAACCTGTATGAAGGTCGAACCATGGCGAACCAGTCACGAACCTACCTTACCTCTACCTGTTGCCAAACCCTTAAGGCCGATAGGTTCGCTGGTTTCATCCGAATCAGTCGACCACCTTGTCATTTCCAGACTAGACACATCGACCCATTTAAATCAACCGTGGCCCAGTTGGTTTCATTGGCCCAGTACATGTTCTTTCTTAATCCAAGATAAACGGCCCAAAGGAATGTATTAGGCCCAAGGTGTTGTGAGTTGGCCCAACTTAGGATGTGATTGGCCTGCATTCTTCATTCTTTGCCCAACAACCTATCATTCGGCCCAAAGCTTCCGGCCCAATACACATAATTGACCCACACTCATCCTTTGTAGGCCCAATGGTATCATAGATAGTCCAACGGATTATCCGACCCGATTGATTATGAATCAATGAAAACTTATGAACGAGCAATGTAAACGATGAAAACAATGAACAAACCTATTGATGAAATAAACATTTCATTTGTTATAAAATGATAACCAGTTTTAAACAAGTTACATGAAGGTTTAAAAGTTTTACATAAATGATAACTCGTGGTTTATGAACAAGTATGGAATCTTTAAAAATGAAGAATTGGGGCCGGATAGCAAACAAGACTTGTGAGTGTTAGTCGACTTTAGGACTAACACTTTCATGCACAATGAATCTTTATGAACTTATACTTATGAACTACAAACATTATGAAATCAATACAGGAACGTGAACATAATATCAAGTGCAAACAAAGAGCGCGTGCATTCTTATTCTACTTAGTCACACACTACGGACACAAGGTGAGTTCATTTGTCCCTTTTCAAACTTATTTGTTTTACTTCGGGACTGAGAAGCATGTTAAACATTTTCATAAAATTATTGAAAAGTTGTTTAATGCTTTAAACTTAAACTTGATATTTATGTTGAAACTTATGTTTGGAACTTAGTATACTTTGAAAGGCAATAGACTTGAAACTTATACATTAAACTTATAGCTTGAAACCATATGTTGGATGCTTATGAGACTTGATGCTTATACTTGTGAAACTTTATACTTTAAACATGAGACTTGATGCTTATACTTGTGAAACTTTATACTTTAAACATGAGACTTGATGCTTATACTTGTGAAACTTTATACTTTAAACATGAGACTCGATGCTTATACTTGAGAAACTTTATAGTTTAAACATGAGACTTGATGCTTATACTTGTGAAACTTTATACTTTAAATATGAGACTTGATGCAAACCTATGTACTTCATGATGAAACGATGTGTGAACATTTGAAACTTTATGCGTGAAACTACTACTTGCGCATGAAACATGGTACATGTATCTAATCATAGGCTACGTAATTGCTAAACGACTGGTAGTCCAGAGCTTGTACCTATGGATTGAGATATATGTAAGACATAAACGTAACGAGGATAAACTATTACCTATGTAAGAGATATGTAATTGCTAAACTACTGGTAGTCCAGAGCCTTTGTCTGCTTATACGAGGTATGTAATTGCTAAACATAAACATAACGATGCTAAGCTATTATCTATATAAGAGACATGTAATTGCTAAACTACTGGTAATCCAGAGCTTTTGTCTGCTTATATGAGATATGTAATTGCTAAACGACTGCTAGTGCAGAGCTTTTATCTTGTATAGGAGACACGTAATTGCTAGACTAAGCTTAACTAATCTGTGAACTATGTAATTGCTAAACGACTGCTAGTGCAGAGCTTGTACTCACACATGAGATTAGGGACAGCTAAACTATGTGCGTGTGAAACTGGATGCTTGATAAACATACATTGAAACTAACACTTGTAAACATTATAGACTTGTAAACTTTGAAACAGAAAACAAAAGCTTTGATGAAGAGTGGGTTGAGTGGTAGGTAAAAGGCTTAATTATTATTAACAACAGTGTCATATCCGGATTAGTATGTGGTTGGATGTTGGCTAGGGCTTGTCCCTTACATATGCCCTATATATAAGCATACCGATTTGGATATTACATGTGGAGTTAATGAGGTTAAGGTTTTACCGAAGGAGGTTTGTTAAAACTATTTTAAACTTATAAACTTTATGAACTCACCAACCATTGTGTTGACCTTGTTTTCTTACATGCATTCTCAGGTGATGAACATGTATAATCTAAGGCTTTTGGATTTGCATACTAGGCGGCCCATATAGAGGACCTAGTAGACTTTTGAGAAGCACATCTTTTGTTGATGATACCTATTACTTTTGATATCTTGTACATATACAAGATATAAACATGTTATTTTTTTTGATAGGTTTACTAAGTTAAATTGCAGAACATTGATAATATAAATTTAACTTTGTAATCCTAGTTATCATTTGATTGTGCTTTAGTTATACTTAAACATTGATGCTATGTAAAAAATCTGATCATCTTCATTATCACCCGCGATATCGCGCCCCGGGAACCTTCCGCCTGACGGGGACTCCGATCCAACCCCGCCGGCTCGGGGTGTGACAGATTGGTATCAGAGCTCAAGGTTATAGAGAATAATAAGTCATTTACTTAAACGGTTTGTGTCACACCCCGAGCCGGCGGGGTAGGATCGGAGTCCCCGTCGGGCGGAAGGTTCCCGGGGCGCGATATCGGGAGTGATAATCAGGAGTGATCAGATTGTTACATTGCACATGATATAAATGAGAAATGCTAATTAAAATAGAATTACAAAGTTAAATTACAGCAGTAACGTTTATAATTTAACAATGTAAATCTATTGTAAAACATCAATAAATGACTATCTTGTGTTTACACAAGATATACAAAATAATTTATATCATGATGTCTTCAAAAGTATGCAGGTCCAAAATACTAGTCTTTTATCTGAAGTCCTAGTCCAAAAGAAATGACTTCCTAATTGACCTGTTCGTCACCTGAGAAGTCATGCAAAAATAAAGGTCAACACATGGTTGGTGAGTTCATATAGTTTAGTAATTGAAAATGATTTGAAAATGATTTGAAAATGATTTGAAAACCTCCTTTGGTAAAGACCCTAACCTCATTAACTTCACATGTAATATCCAAATCGGTATGCTTATATATAGGGCATATGTAGGGTCGAGCTTACCGCCCGCCCAGCCAACATCCCACCACATACTAATTCACATATGACACTGTTGTTAATGATAATTAAGCATTTTTACCCATAACACAATCCCATATGTACCTCTGTTTATAGTTCCTGTCATTACAATCATTTGAAATCCCTGTTGATTCCTTAAGTTCATCATACAATATGATTAACCACACAATTGTATAAACAGTTATAAATGCTTAATTAAACAAGTAAATAAACATTTAATAAAATCTAAGTCCTTATGATTGGGGCCTATGGTCATACTCGAGTAGACTAGTCTGTCAATCTAGGTACTTAGTAGTTAGGGAAACTGTAAATATCCTCAAACATACGACCTACAAGTCAAACGGTCTAGCTAGGACTTCTTGAAATGCAGGATTTTATGTTTCGTCAATGTTTTTGGCGTATGCTATCTCTGATATTTCCCAGATTTTCCCTTAAAAATGATTTAATGATCGTCTGATTTTGTCACAAGATGTACCTGATGTGTTGATCATAGAATACAAGATTCATTGATCGGTTGTACACTTGATTAATTGTTCAACAAACACTTGGTTTGTAGAACATTGAATGTTGTCTTTGCAAAGATTGTTTTGTTGATGTCTTGATGTCCCACACTTGTTTTGTCAAAATGTTTGATTTGATTCCTTGAATTCACCCACTTGATTTCCCAAAATGTTGGATTTGATTCCTTGAATTCACCCACTTGATCTCCCAAAATGTTTATTTTGACTTGTTTGAAATGTTTTGACTTATTGAAAGGTTTAGTTTGACTTGATTATTCACTTAATATATAAGTGAATCAGTTAATAAACCTGCATAAAATCTTCCTAGACATGGTCTAGGATAACATTCATATATATGTAAAACATATAAATTTAAAAGCATTAAAGTAAACAATTTAAGTAAACCGTTTACGCATGCTTCTCAGCCCCGCGTTTTAAAACAAAAATGTTAGAAAAGGGGCAATGAACTCACCTGTGCTGCTATGTAATTTGATCTAACACAAAATGCGCGCTCCTGTATGTAAGCTAAGTTTCTTCGGTTCCTGAGTTATTTTATAAGAATTCGAATGTAATAAGTACGCGTAATAGTCGTTGTGCCTAAGACTTTGAGTATTGTTGTGTGTGCAGCTAAGTGTCTTAGTACTAGGTATATCTAAGATCTAACCTATCTTAGTTACCCTTTTTGATCCCCAATCCCATAATTTAGTTACTTAGTTACCTTAAAATTTTAGAAAATTTCGGCAGAGTTTCCTTTGTTTTTAAAACAATTCCAGACAATTAATTCGTCTATTTTATAACAAATCCCAATTCAATTATATTAAACTAACTTTACAATTAACTTTTATAATCAAGTAAACTTAAAGGAAATCGATGCCATTTATGATTTCAAATTAACAAAATTTTAGAAAAAAAATTATTAAATTTAATTACTCGTTTAACATTTGATGGACTTAATCAAATCCCATTGGGCCCATTTAAGCCCAATTGACAATACTTGACTTCTTTCTTGATCATAATCAAAATTGTTTGAACCATGTGATATAGATGTCTAAGCTATTCATGTTTACAACTCGTTTTAAGTTGTTATTGTATGTTAGAAGGATATCATGATATAGAAATCCTTACTCCATACTCCCATGCAACTTCTACATTTGTTTAAGCCATGCACACACACATAACTTAATCCATGCATGCATCTTATTAGCTCCATTCCTTGTTAGAACTTAGGTTAATGACTAATTAACCCATCCTTAGGTTGTTTACACTAGTATTGTTGCTCCTAGGTCCATATTAACCCAATTAAACATCCTTTAAGTTCGATATCCCATCTAGGGCAGCGAACCCTTTGGGGTTTCGATCCAAGGTTCGGCTAACATAGACATAAGGTTCGCCCAATACACCACCGAACCCATAGGGTTCGGCTCCTAAGGTTTGCCATGCTAAGGTTCGTTGTGATCTCATAGCTTCGGCCAAGACAGGTTCGCAAATCATGGGTTCGGCTGAAAAGGCTTCGTTCCAAGGGTTCGGTTGGCAGGTTGTCTTCACAGGTTCGTCGCAGTGGGGCAGGGTTCGGCTGCCAGTAAGCCACAGGTTCGTGACAGGCTCCACAGGGTTCGGCTCCCATAAGGTTGCAGGGTTCGGCTGCATCATGGGTTCGCGTAGGGTTCGACCAGCGAACCTGTCTCCTTCGATCAGCCCTTTGTTCCACGAACCTGCACATTTCTTCTTTGATTTGCAGCTACAATTTGTTATAATCACATTTCTAACAATACTTAAACATGTATACACCCTCGTCTAAGTGTTCTAAGTGCTCCAATTCGGTCATAACATCAAAACCATATGTATTCAAGAAAAAACCCTCTAAAACCGAATTTAAAATGGGTGTTTACCTCCAATTTCGTGAATGAAATCTCGAAATACTTGTACTTCCTTGATCTACGTCGTGTAGTGGTCGTTTTGAACCGAGAATCACTTGAATCCGATGCAAGATGGTTGAGAAATCTTAGAGAGATGTTGAATATTTGTAGAGAGAGAGAGACGAGATTGAGAGAGAGATGTGAGGTTGGTGATGATGATTATGGCATTTAATTGCCATAATAAATGCTTCACCACACCCGGTTGATCGGTCTCGTTCGGTTTCGCGTATTATGCCGTGTCGCGTAGTTTACGCGACGAAACGACACGGTTATAAAATTAGAAATCTTTTAATTATTCAAGGTTGTAATTCCTAATAAATTAACTAATATCATCTTATTTATTAAAAATTTAAAACAAAATTAACTGTTTAAATCGAAATGTACGGTCGTCGCGCGTATTCGTTCGAATCGTCACCCGTACGAACACGACGATAACTATACTTTTCAATCTTGTTTTCTAATTAAAGAATATCACTCAGAACGTTAAACTTTCAGATTTATTCGTACAGATCGTCACCTATACGAATAACCCGTCAATTTAGCATTCACATAACAATATTCGTGTGTTTTGTTCTGTAAAGCCTCACATACGTTTATACATAATAAATCCTAAACAAATAATCATATGATGGTTCTGTGTTGTCAGATAATTATATGACTCCAGAACCGTTGTTCTGAACTGTGTTTCTGTTAAATGTTTCTGAAACTGTTCTACTACAACTCACTATGATAATGATAAGTGATATGAATATGAAAAGTACTGAAATGTATATGATCCGTACCTGTTTTACTGTTCATGTACTGTAGAGATCACTGTTCCGGTAACGGTTCCGGCACTGATGTTACAGTCTCCCCTTGTTAGAGAAATTTCGTCCCGAAATTTAAGAGTTGTTATCGGGTACAGCTTCCTCTTCAAACAGCTGGGGATACTTTGACTTCATGTGATCTTCGCGTTCCCAAGTAAACTCGGGTCCACGTCTTGAATTCCATCGAACCTTTACAATCGGAATACGGCTTCGCCTCAGTTGTTTAACCTTGCGATCCATAATCTCCAAAGGCTCTTCAATGAAATGCAACTGTTCATCCACTTGAATTTCTTCAATCGGAATGACAAGACTCTCGTCAGCAAGGCATTTCTTTAGATTTGAGACGTGAAACACGTCATGCACACCACTGAGTTCATCAGGTAATCTCAGTCTATATGCCACAGGACCAATACGCTCAATGATCTCGAATGGTCCAACGTATCTTGGTGCTAACTTGCCTTTCTTTCCAAAGCGTACAACGCCTTTCCATGGGGATACCTTCAACATGACTCGGTCTCCCACCTGGAATTCCAACGGCTTACGTCGTTTGTCAGCGTAGCTCTTTTGTCTGCTCCTTGTTGCTTGTAGTCTTCTCTGAATCTGGGCTATCTTGTCAGTGGTTTCCTGAATCAATTCAGGCCCAGTTATTCGATTGTCTCCAACTTCAGTCCAGCAGATTGGTGATCGACATTTCCGGCCATAAAGAGCCTCGAATGGTGCACATCCGATACTGCTGTGATAACTGTTATTGTAGGAGAACTCAATCAGTGGTAAATGGGAGTCCCAATTCCCACCGAAATCCAATACACAGGTTCTTAACATATCCTCTAGGGTTTGGATAGTACGTTCGCTTTGACCATCCGTTTGCGGGTGGTAAGCTGTACTCAGATTCAACTGTGTCCCTAGAGATTTCTGTAATGATTGCCAGAACCTTGAAGTAAATCTGCTGTCTCTATCAGAAATAATAGACAATGGCACACCGTGGCGTACCACTATCTCATTGATGTATAATCTTGCCAGTTTATCCATGGTGAAGTTCTCACGCATGGGCAAGAAATGAGCAGATTTGGTTAAACGATCAATGATCACCCATATTGTATCATGACCGCTGGAAGTGCGGGGTAGCTTGGTAATGAAATCCATAGCTATTTGTTCCCACTTCCAGAGCGGAATCTCAGGCTGTTCCAGTAGACCAGACGGTCTCTGGTGTTCCGCCTTTACTTTCGCACACGTAAGACACTGTCCGACATACTCGGCTATGTCTTTCTTCATTCCCGGCCACCAATAAAATCCACGCAAGTCTTGGTACATCTTATCAGCGCCTGGATGAACAGAGTATTTAGTCTTGTGTGCTTCATCGAGGATAAGTTTCCTCAATTCATCTACCACAGGGATCCATATACGTTCCTTGTAGTAGATCATACCATCAGGCTTCGTGTCAAACTGTTTCTCTGCTCCGCAATCAAGTTCCTTCTTCAAATTGCCTCGGTCAAGTGCTTCTTGTTGTGCTTGGATAATCTTGTCACTTAAACTGGTCTGCACGGTTATCCCCATTGCTCTAACACGTAGGGGTTTGACCCGTTCTTTCCGGCTCAAGGCATCAGCTACAACGTTCGCCTTTCCCGGATGGTATTTATCACACAATCATAATCATTCAGAAGTTCAACCCAACGGCGCTGTCGCATGTTGAGCTCCTTCTGATCAAAGATGTGCTGCAGACTTTTGTGATCAGTGAATATGGTACACTTGGTGCCATATAAGTAATGTCTCCAAATCTTCAAGGCGAAGATTACTGCTCCCAGTTCAAGATCATGAGTAGTGTAATTCTTCTCATGAATTTTTAACTGTCTTGATGCATAGGCTATGACTTTGTCCCGTTGCATTAACACACAACCGAGTCCCTGATGGGAAGCATCGCAGTACACAACAAAGTCATCACAGCCCTCTGGGAGAGATAGGATTGGAGCATCACATAATTTCTGTTTCAAGGTCTGAAAAGCATCTTCCTGTCTCCGCTCCCAGACAAACGTTTCGCTTTTCTGAGTTAGCTTAGTGAGAGGCAAGGCTATCTTAGAAAAGTTTGAGATAAACCTTCTGTAATAACCCGCCAATCCCAGAAAAGACCGTATCTACGTCGGTGTCTTCGGAGTGTCCCAATTCTTTATCGCTTCAATCTTGGCAGGGTCTACATGAATTCCCTCGCTGTTGACCACATGACCCAGAAATTGAACTTCTCTTAGCCAAAACTCACATTTAGAGAATTTGGCATAGAGTTTCTCTTCTTTCAACAGCTCCAAGATCTTTCTAAGGTGTTGCTCATGTTCTGTTTTGGTCTTGGAATAAATCAGTATGTCATCAATGAAAACAATGACAAACTGATCCAAGTACGGCTTGCACACTCGGTTCATGAGATCCATGAAAACCGCTGGTGCGTTTGTCAATCCGAAAGGCATCACCATAAATTCATAATGTCCATACCTTGTTCGGAAGGCCGTTTTCGGTATGTCTTCGTCTTGAACTCTCAGTTGATGATATCCAGACCGCAAGTCAATCTTTGAGAAGTATTGAGCTCCTTGCAGTTGGTCAAACAAATCATCAATCCTCGGTAATGGATACCGATTCTTGATGGTTAGTTTGTTCAGTTCACGGTAATCTATGCACATTCTGAACGATCCGTCTTTCTTCTTCACGAATAAAACCGGAGCTCCCCAAGGTGAGTAGCTCGGTCTGATGAAGCCCTTATCAAGTAACTCCTGTAATTGATTAGACAATTCCTGCATCTCTGAAGGTGCTAACCTGTAAGGAGATTTAGCAACAGGAGTTGCTCCAGGAATTAAGTCAATACGAAATTCTACCGGTCGCGCAGGTGGCAAACCTGGTAGGTCTTCGGGGAATACTTCAGGATATTCTTTCACTACTGGTACATCTTGAATCTTCTTCTTGTCTTTCCCTTTTTCCAACACATGAGCCAGGAATGCTATGCACCGCTTCTGTAGACACTTACGCGCCTTTATGCAAGAAATGATTTTGACACTTCGCTTTGCTTGATCCCCTTTAACTTCCAATACACGATCACTCGGCAATGGAATTCGAAGCAGCTTCTCAGAACAGATGACTTCCACTCGGTTAGATGAAAGCCAATCCATTCCAACAATGATATCAAAACTACCCAGCTCCATCGGTATCAAATCGATGGTAAATGTAAAATCATTTAGTGTCAATGGGCAGTTCCTATAAACTGTACTAACTGTGATCTGTTTCCCGTTAGCTACTTCTATAATGTAAGGGGAGTCTAACTGTTCCTCTATGGACTCTAGTTGACATGCAAAGTCGGTAGAGATAAAACTCTGATCCGCACCAGTATCAAATAAGACAGATGCATAAAAGTCATGTAAGAGAAACGTACCAGTGACCACATTTGGGTCCTGGCGTGCAGCTGGTGCTCCGATAGCAAAGGCTCGTCCACGGGGTGCTTGAACTGCTGGTTGAGCCTTCTTTGGGCAGTTCTTCGCAAAGTGGCCTCGTTCGCCACAATTATAGCATCCACCATTGTTCTGATTTGCTGGTGGAGGAAGAGCCAAAGCAGCATTGTTGACTGCTTGGTTAGGTGTCATCCTACAGTATTGGACCCAATGGCCCTTTCTTCCACATCCTGTGCAATGTTTACACGGAGCGTCAGCAGGGTGATGATACTGACACTTGGCACACAAAGGAAACGTGCCAGTGTAAGGCTTGCGGTTGGGGTTTTGTGGTGCTGCTGTTACTTGTTGGAGAGGTGTGGCCACCGTGTAGTTCTTAATGGTCTTCTGTTTCTTCTTCTGATGGTGGTGGGGTTTCTTGGAAGACTCAGACTTGTTCTTGCTGGGTTCGGCCTCTTTCTTTAAAACTCCAGAGGCAACCATCAAATCAGTGAGTTTGCCAGACAATCTCACTGCTGATTCAACAGTAGTAGGGTTGGCTGAAACAACCATGCCCTGAATGCAGGCAGGGAGTCCACCTACATAGCGGTCTATCCTTTTCTCCAAAGTTGGTACCATGTCAGGTACCAAAGCAACCAACTCGTGGTAACGAGTTGTGTACCCCATGTGATCCGCTCCCTTCATCACATGGTTGGATAGTTCAACCTCCAATTTCTGCAGCTCGTTCTTGGGACAGAACTCTGTTCGCAGCAGTGTCTTGAAATCTTCCCATGGCATGGCCATGGCTTCTTCTCTTCCTCGGGCATTGATCTGACCGTTCCACCAGGTCAGAGCCCGTTTGTTGAATGTTCCCGCTGAGTAACGGACCTTGTGATGTTCGGGGCAGCTGCAAAGATCCAATGTTGCCTCAATCTTCTCAATCCATTGGATTAGTCCGAAGGATTTGTAGGAGTAGTGAGACGAATCTCCAGTGTTTCCACTGGCCTCCCCTGATGTGTTGCCAGTATTTAGGATCTCGTTACGAAGACGAAGGAACATCTCCGGTATTGCCTCTTTCATCTGATTCGTCATCTGGCTACTCAGTAACGTCACCAGAGCGATAGTAGCAGGGTCCATAGTCGGTGTTGTGCCTGAACCAGATGCTTGAGTAATCAATGGAGGAGGGGGAGGAGGAGGTGGAGGAGGTGGTGGTGGAGAGTCATTCGGAGACGGTGTGGAGGAGTGTGGAGCCAAGTCTTGAGGTGGTAGCTGTATCAAGGGAGGTTGTCTTCGTGGAGGCATTCTGATCATAACCAATAAAGTCATCGGTTAGTGCAATGATCGAATACAGAAGACAATATGCAAATAAGTCTTAAGTCCTATGTTCTCTATATGCAGGGTCCCTAGGTTATAGTCTAGGCCAAACCATTTAAATAAGTGACCTATATTTCTCTATAACCATGGCTCTGATACCAATCTGTCACACCCCGAGCCGGCGGGGTAGGATCGGAGTCCCCGTCGGGCGGAAGGTTCCCGGGGCGCGATATCGGGAGTGATAATCAGGAGTGATCAGATTGTTACATTGCACATGATATAAATGAGAAATGCTAATTAAAATAGAATTACAAAGTTAAATTACAGCAGTAACGTTTATAATTTAACAATGTAAATCTATTGTAAAACATCAATAAATGACTATCTTGTGTTTACACAAGATATACAAAATAATTTATATCATGATGTCTTCAAAAGTATGCAGGTCCAAAATACTAGTCTTTTATCTGAAGTCCTAGTCCAAAAGAAATGACTTCCTAATTGACCTGTTCGTCACCTGAGAAGTCATGCAAAAATAAAGGTCAACACATGGTTGGTGAGTTCATATAGTTTAGTAATTGAAAATGATTTGAAAATGATTTGAAAATGATTTGAAAACCTCCTTTGGTAAAGACCCTAACCTCATTAACTTCACATGTAATATCCAAATCGGTATGCTTATATATAGGGCATATGTAGGGTCGAGCTTACCGCCCGCCCAGCCAACATCCCACCACATACTAATTCACATATGACACTGTTGTTAATGATAATTAAGCATTTTTACCCATAACACAATCCCATATGTACCTCTGTTTATAGTTCCTGTCATTACAATCATTTGAAATCCCTGTTGATTCCTTATGTTCATCATACAATATGATTAACCACACAATTGTATAAACAGTTATAAATGCTTAATTAAACAAGTAAATAAACATTTAATAAAATCTAAGTCCTTATGATTGGGGCCTATGGTCATACTCGAGTAGACTAGTCTGTCAATCTAGGTACTTAGTAGTTAGGGAAACTGTAAATATCCTCAAACATACGACCTACAAGTCAAACGGTCTAGCTAGGACTTCTTGAAATGCAGGATTTTATGTTTCGTCAATGTTTTTGGCGTATGCTATCTCTGATATTTCCCAGATTTTCCCTTAAAAATGATTTAATGATCGTCTGATTTTGTCACAAGATGTACCTGATGTGTTGATCATAGAATACAAGATTCATTGATCGGTTGTACACTTGATTAATTGTTCAACAAACACTTGGTTTGTAGAACATTGAATGTTGTCTTTGCAAAGATTGTTTTGTTGATGTCTTGATGTCCCACACTTGTTTTGTCAAAATGTTTGATTTGATTCCTTGAATTCACCCACTTGATTTCCCAAAATGTTGGATTTGATTCCTTGAATTCACCCACTTGATCTCCCAAAATGTTTATTTTGACTTGTTTGAAATGTTTTGACTTATTGAAAGGTTTAGTTTGACTTGATTATTCACTTAATATATAAGTGAATCAGTTAATAAACCTGCATAAAATCTTCCTAGACATGGTCTAGGATAACATTCATATATATGTAAAACATATAAATTTAAAAGCATTAAAGTAAACAATTTAAGTAAACCGTTTACGCATGCTTCTCAGCCCCGCGTTTTAAAACAAAATTGTTAGAAAAGGGGCAATGAACTCACCTGTGCTGCTATGTAATTTGATCTAACACAAAATGCGCGCTCCTGTATGTAAGCTAAGTTTCTTCGGTTCCTGAGTTATTTTATAAGAATTCGAATGTAATAAGTACGCGTAATAGTCGTTGTGCCTAAGACTTTGAGTATTTTTGTGTGTGCAGCTAAGTGTCTTAGTACTAGGTATATCTAAGATCTAACCTATCTTAGTTACCCTTTTTGATCCCCAATCCCATAATTTAGTTACTTAGTTACCTTAAAATTTTAGAAAATTTCGGCAGAGTTTCCTTTGTTTTTAAAACAATTCCAGACAATTAATTCGTCTATTTTATAACAAATCCCAATTCAATTATATTAAACTAACTTTACAATTAACTTTTATAATCAAGTAAACTTAAAGGAAATCGATGCCATTTATGATTTCAAATTAACAAAATTTTAGAAAAAAAATTATTAAATTTAATTACTCGTTTAACATTTGATGGACTTAATCAAATCCCATTGGGCCCATTTAAGCCCAATTGACAATACTTGACTTCTTTCTTGATCATAATCAAAATTGTTTGAACCATGTGATATAGATGTCTAAGCTATTCATGTTTACAACTCGTTTTAAGTTGTTATTGTATGTTAGAAGGATATCTTGATATAGAAATCCTTACTCCATACTCCCATGCAACTTCTACATTTGTTTAAGCCATGCACACACACATAACTTAATCCATGCATGCATCTTATTAGCTCCATTCCTTGTTAGAACTTAGGTTAATGACTAATTAACCCATCCTTAGGTTGTTTACACTAGTATTGTTGCTCCTAGGTCCATATTAACCCAATTAAACATCCTTTAAGTTCGATATCCCATCTAGGGCAGCGAACCCTTTGGGGTTTCGATCCAAGGTTCGGCTAACATAGACATAAGGTTCGCCCAATACACCACCGAACCCATAGGGTTCGGCTCCTAAGGTTTGCCATGCTAAGGTTCGTTGTGATCTCATAGCTTCGGCCAAGACAGGTTCGCAAATCATGGGTTCGGCTGAAAAGGCTTCGTTCCAAGGGTTCGGTTGGCAGGTTGTCTTCACAGGTTCGTCGCAGTGGGGCAGGGTTCGGCTGCCAGTAAGCCACAGGTTCGTGACAGGCTCCACAGGGTTCGGCTCCCATAAGGTTGCAGGGTTCGGCTGCATCATGGGTTCGCGTAGGGTTCGACCAGCGAACCTGTCTCCTTCGATCAGCCCTTTGTTCCACGAACCTGCACATTTCTTCTTTGATTTGCAGCTACAATTTGTTATAATCACATTTCTAACAATACTTAAACATGTATACACCCTCGTCTAAGTGTTCTAAGTGCTCCAATTCGGTCATAACATCAAAACCATATGTATTCAAGAAAAAACCCTCTAAAACCGAATTTAAAATGGGTGTTTACCTCCAATTTCGTGAATGAAATCTCGAAATACTTGTACTTCCTTGATCTACGTCGTGTAGTGGTCGTTTTGAACCGAGAATCACTTGAATCCGATGCAAGATGGTTGAGAAATCTTAGAGAGATGTTGAATATTTGTAGAGAGAGAGAGACGAGATTGAGAGAGAGATGTGAGGTTGGTGATGATGATTATGGCATTTAATTGCCATAATAAATGCTTCACCACACCCGGTTGATCGGTCTCGTTCGGTTTCGCGTATTATGCCGTGTCGCGTAGTTTACGCGACGAAACGACACGGTTATAAAATTAGAAATCTTTTAATTATTCAAGGTTGTAATTCCTAATAAATTAACTAATATCATCTTATTTATTAAAAATTTAAAACAAAATTAACTGTTTAAATCGAAATGTACGGTCGTCGCGCGTATTCGTTCGAATCGTCACCCGTACGAACACGACGATAACTATACTTTTCAATCTTGTTTTCTAATTAAAGAATATCACTCAGAACGTTAAACTTTCAGATTTATTCGTACAGATCGTCACCTATACGAATAACCCGTCAATTTAGCATTCACATAACAATATTCGTGTGTTTTGTTCTGTAAAGCCTCACATACGTTTATACATAATAAATCCTAAACAAATAATCATATGATGGTTCTGTGTTGTCAGATAATTATATGACTCCAGAACCGTTGTTCTGAACTGTGTTTCTGTTAAATGTTTCTGAAACTGTTCTACTACAACTCACTATGATAATGATAAGTGATATGAATATGAAAAGTACTGAAATGTATATGATCCGTACCTGTTTTACTGTTCATGTACTGTAGAGATCACTGTTCCGGTAACGGTTCCGGCACTGATGTTACAGTTTGGCCTAGACTATAACTTAGGGACCCTCATGTAGAGAACATAAGACTTAAGTTTGCATTATGTTTTCTGCGTTCCATCACTGCACTAACCAAATTCTTTTGGTTATGATGAGAATGCCGCCGAGAAAACAACCGATTCCACAAGTCTCTGCACCTCACTCTTCGACTCCTACACCACCTGATTCACCACCGCCACCTCCACCTCCTCCACACTCTCCACCACCAGGTTTAAGCACTGCTCAGACATTAGATCCTGCTACTATCGCCTTGGCAACACTGCTGAGTACCCAACTGACAAGCCAACTGAAAGATGTCATCCCAGAGATGATAAATCGGATTCTGGGACATGGCAACACCTCTGCCCATACCACCAGAGAGGCTAGTGGAAACGCTGGTCATACTTCTGACTGCTCCTACAAATCCTTTGTAGGATGCAAACCCCCAAGCTTTACTGGAGTTGACGGAGCTGTTGGGCTGATCCAATGGCTCGAGAAAATGGAGAACACTCTGGACATAAGCAGTTGTCCAGAACACCATAAAGTTCGCTATGCAGCTGATTCATTTAGCAAGCGAGCACTGACATGGTGGAATGCTTAGATCCGAGCAAAGGGAAGATATGAGGCAATGGCGATGCCTTGGGCAGAATTTAAGCTTCTTCTGAGGAATGAGTTTTGCTCGAAACATGAACTGCAACAACTGGAGATTGAGCTCTCGAATCATGAGATGAAGGGAGCTGATCATATGACTTTTACCAACCGCTATCATGAACTGGTAGCCCTGGTGCCAGAGATGGTGCCAACCTTGGAAAAGCTAATTGATCGCTATGTAGCAGGATTACCTTCATGTATACAAAGCGTTGTACTGGCTTCGTATCCTGCTACTTTGGAGTCAGCCATTTCCCTCTCTACTAAGCTTACCAAGGTAATGGTAATGTCTGTAGTCTTAAAAGATGAGGCTGGAAAAGCCAAGGAAACAACATCAAAGAAACCCGAGTACCACCAGAAGAAGAAACAAAAGGTCGTTAAAAACTATGCGGCCGTCACCCCTCTGCGACAGGCACTTGCAGCACCTGTCAATCCTGCTACTAGGGGCTATGGGGGAGAACATCCCCAGTGCACTCACTGCAAGTATCATCATCCTCCTGCTGCTCAATGTAGGAAATGCACTAATTGTGGTCGGTTTGGCCACTGGGTTACTAAGTGCCGTGTTGCTGTGAATCAGGCTACCAACACTGCAGCAAGAGCACTACCTCCACCACCACCACCACATAATCCAGGCAACAACAACAACAACAACAACAGAGGATGCTACACCTGCGGGGAAACGGGTCATTTCTCCCGCAACTGTCCGAAGAGAGTGCAACCTGGAGCACAAGCACCTTGTGGACGAGCTTTTGTTATCGGAGCCAATGCTGCACGCCAAGACCCTAATGTGGTCACTGGTACATTTCTTTTACATGACTGTTATGCATCTATACTATTTGATACTGGTGCAGACCATAGTTTTATTTCATCTGATTTTGCACAACAACTTAGTCTTACTGAGGAAATTTTAGACTCCCCTTACATTATCGAAGTAGCGAATGGGAAACAAATTACAGTTAGCACTATACTTAGATACTGCCCACTTACACCCGTAGATCACACATTCACCATCGACTTGTTGCCGATGGAGTTGGGCAGTTTCGATATCATCGTGGGGATGGATTGGCTCTCACTCAATCGAGTTGAAGTCATCTGTTCTGAGAAGCTACTTCGGATTCCAGTGACGAATGATCGTGTATTGGAAGTTCGTGGGGATCAAGCAAAGCGAAACGTAAAGATCATATCATGCATAAAAGCGCGTAAGTGTCTACAAAAGAAGTGCATAGCTTTCTTGGCTCATGTGGTGGAGAAAGAGAAAGATAAGAAAACAATACAAGATGTACCGATAGTGAAGGAATACCCTGAAGTGTTTCGTGAAGATCTACCTGGTTTGCCACCGGTGCGACCGGTAGAGTTTCGTATTGATCTAATTCCTGGAGCAACAGCTGTTGCTAAATCTCCTTACAGGTTAGCACCTTCGGAGATGCAGAAATTATCTAACCAACTACAGGAACTACTTGACAAAGGTTTCATCCGACCGAGCTACTCACCTTGGGGAGCTCCGGTTTTGTTTGTGAAAAGGAAGGATGGATCTTTTCGTATGTGCATAGATTACAGGGAGATAAAAAAACTAACCATCAAGAATCGGTATCCATTACCGAGGATTAATGATTTGTTTGATCAATTGCAAGGAGCTCAATACTTTTCGAAGATCGATCTACGTTCCGGATACCATCAGCTCAAAGTACAACACGAAGACATACCGAAGACGGCGTTTCGTACCAGATATGGGCATTATGAGTTCATGGTGATGCCTTTTGGTTTGACGAATGCACCCGCGGTCTTCATGCATCTCATGAACCGTGTGTGTAAGCCGTACTTGGATCAATTTGTTATTGTTTTCATTGATGACATCTTGATCTATTCTAAAAGTAAAGCAGAGCATGAGCAACATCTCAGGAAGATCTTGGAACTATTAAAGGAAGAGAAGCTCTATGCCAAATTCTCCAAGTGTGAGTTTTGGTTAAAAGAGGTTCAATTTCTAGGGCACGTAGTTAACAGTGAGGGAATACATGTTGATCCTGCCAAGATTGAGGCAATAAAAGATTTGGAGACTCCGAAGACACCGACGGAGATACGTTCTTTTCTAGGCTTAGCAGGCTATTACAGGAGGTTCATCTCGAACTTTTCTAAAATAGCTCTGCCACTCACGAAGCTAACACAGAAAAGTGAACCGTTTGTTTGGGAACAGAAGCAAGAAAAAGCCTTTCAAACCTTGAAGCAAAAGCTATGTGATGCTCCGATCTTATCTCTCCCAGACGGTTGTGATGACTTTGTTGTGTATTGTGATGCATCCCATCAGGGACTTGCCTGTGTACTTATGCAGCGGGACAAAGTTATTGCGTATGCTTCAAGACAACTCAAGATTCATGAGAAGAACTACACTACTCATGATCTGGAACTGGGAGCTGTGATATTTGCACTGAAGATCTGGAGGCATTACTTGTATGGCACCAAGTGTACCATATTCACCGATCACAAAAGTCTGCAACACATATTTGATCAGAAGGAACTCAACATGAGACAACGACGTTGGGTTGAGCTTCTGAATGATTACGACTGTGTAATCAAGTACCATCCGGGCAAGGCGAACGTTGTAGCTGATGCCTTGAGCCGGAAGGAACGGGTCAAACCCTTGCGCGTCATATCAATGGGAATGACTGTGCAGACAAGCTTACACGACAACATCATACAAGCACAACAGGAGGTTATTGAACGTGAAAACTTGAAGAAAGAACTTGATTGCGGTGTGGAGAAATAGTTGGAAACAAAACCCGATGGACTTGTTTACTTCAAGGATCGTATCTGGATTCCTGTAGTAGATGAGTTAAGAAAACTTATTTTTGATGAAGCACACAAGACCAAGTACTCTGTACATCCCGGTGCTGACAAAATGTACCAAGACTTACGTGCATATTATTGGTGGCCGGGTATGAAGAAAGACATAGCAGAGTATGTTAGTCGATGCCTTACGTGTGCTAAGGTGAAGGCAGAACACCAGAAACCGTCAGGTTTACTGGAACAGCCTGAAATTCCACTTTGGAAGCGGGAACAGATAGCTATGGACTTTGTTACCAAGCTACCCCGCACTTCCAGTGGACACGACACTATTTGGGTTATTGTTGATCGATTAACCAAATCTGCTCATTTCTTTCCGATGCGAGAAACTTACTCGATGGATAAATTAGCGAAACTTTACATCAATGAGATAGTGGTACGCCATGTTGTGCCATTCTCTATCATCTCGGATCGCGATAGCAGATTTACATCAAGGTTCTGGCAGTCATTACAGAAATCTCTGGGGACGCAATTAAACTTGAGTACAGCTTATCATCCACAAACGGATGGTCAGAGCGAATGTACTATTCAGACCCTGGAGGATATGTTAAGAACTTGTGTTCTAGACTTTGGTGGTAATTGGGACTCTCACTTGCCACTAATTGAGTTCTCCTACAACAACAGTTATCACAGCAGCATCGGTTGTGCCCCATTCGAGGCTCTTTACGGTCGAAAATGTCGGTCACCGATCTGTTGGTCAGAAGTGGGAGACAATCGAATAACAGGGCCAGAACTTATCCAAGAAACTACAGACAAGATTGCTCAGATACAACAAAGGCTACAAGCAACACGAAGCAGACAAAAGAGCTATGCTGATAAACGGCGCAAGCCGATGGAATTCCAAGTGGGAGACCATGTCATATTGAAGGTTTCTCCATGGAAGAGTGTAGTTCGTTTTGCAAAGAAAGGGAAACTAACACCACGATACGTGGGACCGTTCGAGATCATCGAATGTATTGGTCCTGTAGCGTACAGATTGAGCTTACCGGATGAACTTAGTGGTGTACATGACGTGTTTCACGTCTCAAACTTGAAGAAATGCTTAGCTGATGAAACTCTTATCATACCAGTTGAAGAAATTCAGTTGGATGAACACTTACGTTTTGTGAAGAACCTTTAGAGATCATGGATCGCAAAGTTAAAAAACTGAGGCGAAGCCGTATTCCTATTGTTAAAGGTTGTTGGAACTCCAGGCGCGGACCCGAGTTTACTTGGGAACGTGAAGATCACATGAAGAACAAGTATCCCCAACTCTTTGCCGAGGAAGTCGTTCCGAATAACGAGTCTTAAATTTCGGGACGAAATTTCTCTAACAAGGGGAGACTGTAACATCAATGCCGGACGCGTGCCGGAACAGTGATCGCAACAGTAAACTTGAACAGTAACTCAGGTACACTTTACGTGAAAACTATATTATGCTATTGATACATTTTGATTTAACATAAAACTATTAAACGATTGTCTGAATCTGACTGAAACCTTAGAGTTTAACAGTCAGAAACATGTCAGATAACACAGTGTTGAAAAATAAATACTTGATGTGATATTATTTGGTGTAAATGTATGTGAGGTTAAACAAAACAAAACTATAACAGTTGTTGTTGCGGAATACTAAACCGACGAGTTATTCGTATAGGTGACGATCTGTATGAATGATTCTGATAGTTTAACGTTCTGTAATAATGATTTAACAGTAGAAAACAAGAATAAGAAAGCCAAACCATTGACGTGTTCGTTCGAATGACGATTCGAACGAATACACACGATGGTGACGCGATCTGACGAAACGAAAACGAATAACGATACGATCGATAATAATTTTAAGGAAATATAACATTTCCTATTTTACAATTTTGAAACTCATCATAATTAAAATTAAATCAAACTATTTTATTAGATCGCGAACGAATTAACGAAACGCGTACAAATAATTTATTTCGAAAAATAAATAAACGCAACGATAATTAAAATAATTTCAACTGATATTCGTATTCTAAATATTCTAAAATACTTCTTTTATTTAACTTACGAAAAACGCGCGTAATGTGCCAGATACGCGACGAAAATACGAACCGAGCAACCGAAACGAACCCGAATACCCTCGGGGTATATAAAAATTGGATGAATGCATTTAATTCATTTTCTATCACCATCTCTCTCTCTACAATCTCTCTCCCGTCCATTTCTCTCTCTCGCATAAAAATCACCATTGAAGACCTTCAAAGTATCATAACTTCTTCGTTTCTTGGCCGATTTGAGTGATTCTTGCGCCTACACGAAGCTCTTGAAGCCCTCCACAAGGAAGTACAACTGATCTGTAGGATTTCACAGCCGATTTAGAAGTATTGAGCATCAAACATTCGGGAAATAGGGTTTTGTACACCTTGGTCCAACACACACATAACTAACCGACTGAAAACCCTAATCCACGCACACATACACTTTCATGGGTTGATCTTCACTCATCACCACCATTTAGTTCCAGTTGAGACCACCTAATTCGATGATGATGATGATGGGGAGCTACGGGTTACAGCAATGGTTTGGCCGAACCCTGCAAGGGTGGCCGAACCTTTGACATCACCAAACCTTCATCATTAACTTGGAAGACCTTGGCCGAACCTTTTCGAACTCAGTGAACCCTAGGCTAAACTGGTTATGCTGTCGAACCTGCTGGGTCAACAACCACTCTCACGAACATGGTGCATGGCCGAACCCTATGGCCAACCTGCATCACGAACCTTTTTGGTTGGCTCCGAACCTTTATAGCCTTCACGAACCTTGGTTACTCGACGAACCTTTCATGATAATGGGCGAACCTTGTTAAAATTCAGACGAACCATTAGTGATTATGAGCCGAACCTTGGCTAGCCCCGAACCATGCAGCGTTACTCACGAACCATAAGATGGCTGAATCTACACTTAGAGCGCCGAACCTTCGATGATTGGCAAACCCCTAGGCCGACGAACCTGTATGAAGGTCGAACCATGGCGAACCAGTCACGAACCTACCTTACCTCTACCTGCTTCTGAACCCTTAAGGCCGATAGGTTCGCTGGTTTCATCCGAATCAGTCGACCACCTTGTCATTTCCAGCCTAGACACATCGGCCCAATTAAATAAACCGTGGCCCAGTTGGTTGCCTTGGCCCAGTACATGTTCTTTCTTGATCCAAGATAAACGGCCCAAGGGAATGTATTAGGCCCAAGGTGTTGTGAGTTGGCCCAACTTAGGATGTGATTGGCCCGCATTCTTTATTCTTGGCCCAACAACCTATCATTCGGCCCAAAGCTTCCGGCCCAATACACATAATTGACCCACACTCATCCTTTGTAGGCCCAATGGTATCATAGATAGTCCAACGGATTATCCGACCCAATTGATTATGAATCAATGAAAACTTATGAACGAGCAATGTAAACGATGAAAACAATGAACAAACCTATTGATGAAATAAACATTTCATTTGTTATAAAACGATAACCAGTTTTAAACAAGTTACATGAAGGTTTAAAAGTTTTACATAAATGTTAACTTGTGGTTTATGAACAAGTATGGAATCTTTAAAAAAGAAGAATTGGGGCCGGAAGCAAACAAGACTCGTGAGTGTTAGTCAACTTTAGGACTAACACTTTCATGCACAATGAATCTTTATAAACTTATACTTATGAACTACAAACATTATGAAATCAATACAGGAACGTGAACATAATATCAAGTGCAAACAAAGAGCGCGTGCATTCTTATTCTACTTAGTCACACACTATGGACACATGAGACTTGATGCTTATACTTGTTAAACTTTATACTTTAAACATGAGACTTGATGCTTATACTTGAGAAACTTTATACTTTAAACATGAGACTTGATGCTTATACTTTTGAAACTTTATACTTTAAATATGAGACTTGATGCAAACATATGTACTTCATGATGAAACGATGGGTGAACATTTGAAACTTTATGCGTGAAACTACTACTTGCGCATGAAACATGGTACATGCATCTAATCATAGGCTATGTAATTGCTAAACGACTGGTAGTCCAGAGCTTGTACCTATGGATTGAGATATATGTAAGACATAAACGTAACAAGGCTAAGCTATTACCTATATAAGAGACATGTAATTGCTAAACTACTGGTGGTCCAGAGCTTTTGTCTGCTTATATGAGGTATGTAATTGCTAAACATAAACATAACGATGCTAAGCTATTATCTATATAAGAGACATGTAATTGCTAAACTACTGGTAATCCAGAGCTTTTGTCTGCTTATATGAGATATGTAATTGCTGGATTTCTTGTGTATGCATGGCTTGTGTCTATGTATGAGATATCTAATTGCTAAACGACTGCTAGTGCAGAGCTTTTATCTTGTATAGGAGACACGTTGTCACACCCCAGGCCGGCGGGAACGGATCGGGTTTTCCCGTCGGGCGGAAGGTTTCCGGGGCGCGATATCGTTTGGGTGATAATCAAATGATCAGATTGTTTACATAGCACATGAGATATAAATGAGAAATGCTAATCATGACATGAAATAGAATTACAAAGTTAAATTACATTGTACCTCATAATTTAACTAAGTAAATCTAATCAAAAAGAATCAATGAGTTTATATCTTGAACTGTACAAGATATACAAAAGTGATTCACTGTTTTGTCATATCAAAAGTATGCAATCAAAAGTAAACTAGGTCTTCTAAGAGTCCACTATCTTAACACTTGCATATATGTATCTACATCTGTCCGTCACCTGAGAAAACATGCATTTAAACAAAGTCAACACTAGGTTGGTGAGTTCATAAGTTTAGTAGTTGAAATCATTGAATTGATCATACACACATCCACAATGTCATACTTGTTAATTGTAATACTTGATTCACCTGTTCCACCCAATGGCCTCTCCTTAGTTATATGTACAAGTAGTGGATCACCGGATTAAGTATGCTTATATATAGGGAATCACGAAAGGGTCAAGCCCAGACGCTATCCCACCACATACTTAGCCAAGTTCCACACCACTTGCGATACAACTAAAGATATCCATTTCCCAATTATTCAACTTTTCCGATGTATAATCATATGTAGAATAATATATTAAGAGGGGTTTAGTTATCAAACCGAAGTATTGATAGACCCTCGATGAATTAAGGAATTTAGATTAATTAAATCTGATCCGTGTATTATTCTATTACTTGTGGGGTTAACTGTTATTCACATTTATGTAATAAGTGTGTTAGTTAACCAATTGTCATTCGTTCTTGAACCATAGTGCATAGAGCCTAAAAGGAATCCATTGTAATCCTCACATAATCAGAGTACAATGCATCCGATTTATCTCTACCACCGTGCATGTACCGCGGCCTCAACGAGAGCTGTTACTAGTAGTGAAACATGAGGTAAGATCAATTCCTCAACCTACTAATCAATAGGATCTGGTTGGATTAATTACTTATCACTGCAGATTAATATCACCATGTGTCGCTTACCAGAACCTGACTTGCGGTCGCCCTGTCACCGGTCATACGTTACCGGCCAATGAATCAATTCGATCAACATACTAGCCCTACAAGATAGAGGTTTGTCAAACCTATGGTACCACTATGCTATCGTCGGTTTAGTCACGTCAAACTAACTGGTCAGCGAATTAAAGGGGCTTACATGATCTACTTGTACAATTTGGCACATGATTGAAGTGATATAATGCAACAGGTCAATAGTAACTAATTGTAATTGTATTCACTTGTATTCTTGTACTCATTGTCATATGTTCTCCTTGATATTAACAAAGTTAAATAAGAACTTGTCTTATTACGTTATGTTAATCGTTTGCGTGAATGATGTTGTTATCATGAAGTTATGTTATCATGATTATCATTCCATGTTCCTTGTTCTCTTGTAATATGTGTTGAGTTGTAAAGTTAAGTGTTATAAGAACTAGTCTTATTACACTTACTTAATTCTTGTATCGAATGATGTAATGAAGATGTGTTATCTTCATATCATTCTTATGTGTGTTCTTGTAATCATGTCATCATGTTCCTTGTAATTGTTTCTGTGTTATTTCTTGTAAGAATAACTAGGTGTTGTAAGAGATAATCATACAACTATGTTATTCTATTGTATTGATGAGTTATGATATTATAATATCATCATCATCTTATTTTCCCTGTCATCGTGTAATCATACAAGCAAGCATGCAATGATACATGATAATAAGCAATTTAATATCATTTAATCAAAGTATTAGCAATATGTAGGTAAAACTTTTAAATAAATAAAAGTAAAGCATGTTTCTCAGCCCCGAGAGTTTAAAATCAGTAAAGATTAAAGAAAAAGGGGCATATGAACTCACCTTGTAGCAGTTGGGTTTGACTTGACCTAAATGAGAATACACGCACTCTTGATTGTAACTGTTGGTGTGTTTTCACGATCCTGTATTGATTTCACGTTGTTGTAACTTGTAAGTATATTGTTTTGATCTTATGAAATGTATTAGACCCATGTGGGCCTAAAATTGAATGTGGACCGAACAATGTGACCAAGTTACTTGTTGGGCCTCCGTGTAATAAGTTGGGCCTTGGGCCCAAACCTATGGGCCTTGGAATAGTCTTGAACGATTGAGAGTTGTTAGGTCTATTTGGAAGGTGTGGCCAATGATATGGGCTGTTGAAATACAAGGGCCCGGCCAAGTGTTACAAGGCCTAGTAATCAAGTGGCCTTGGGGGCCTCTATTGGGCCACGAGGGTATTGTTGGGCCAGAGGTGGGACCAAGCAAGAATTGTTGGGCCTGAAGTTACCATGGGTTGTAGGAACCATAATTGGGCCAGAAGTAGGCTATTGGCCAAGTCGTTTGCAAAGTGGCCCCAAAGTTAGGACAAGTGCCATAAAAGTAGGCCTTGGGGTCAAAATCTGTGGGCCTCGGGCTGAATTTGCTGGGCCCAATTGGTTTTGTCTTAGGCCTTCACCAAAACAGTTCGTGGGCCAAGCTGGGCTCGCTTAATTGGACTGAAAACAAATGTGGGCCCAGAATTTGGGCTGTTGGCCAGAATCGTGGCCTTGGGCCAACACAGGGGCCTCGGTTTTGGGCCTGTTGTAACCAGTGGCTGAAACTATGGGGTCATAGAGGGAATAACATATAAAGGGGCCAAATTGGTGTGCTATGGCCTATATTAAAAGTTCTGGGCCAAGTAAAAGTTGTTGGACTGAACAAGACTTTCGTGGGCCAAATAGTTGACTGTTGGGCCAAGAGGGTTTCTGTTGGTGTCCCTTGGTTACATGATGTCACAGATATTGAATTAGGGTAACCAGCTGAGGGGGCTACTCTTGGCTGGCCGGTGGTTACTGATGTGAGGGAGTAGGTTTCCCACGAAGGTCATGAACCGAATAGGCCTTGGCCATGGTGGTTAGGCCGAATGAATGTAGACCGGCGAATGAGAAGTGGCGACTGAGAGTGGCTCCGGCGAATGAGAAAGTGGCGGATGAAGGGGGGCTCGAATGAACCATGGCTCTGGCCCTGCGAATGTGAGATGGTCGAATGAAGATGTTGTTTGCCGAAGGAACAAGTGCCGAAAGAAGGTGGCCCTTCGGCCATCTGGGTGTGTCATTCGGCCATAGCGAGGCTACGCATAGCACCATCTTCATCTCATGTTTCTGGTGTGTGGTTGAAGTTGGGGTAGGCTGGGGGTGGTTCTTGTGGTCACATGGTTCGAATCTGAAGGGTTGAGAACCGGTTTTGAGTAAGGGTCGAACTAGGTGGGTGAAAACCCTAAAAATCGCTACTTTCACAGCCTCATACCTCGATATTCAGTGTTTTTAACCTCCGATCCGTTGTACTTTCGTGTAGAGGGCATCAAGAGCTACGCGTGGGCGAAAGAATCACTCAATTTCGTTAAGAATTGAGTGAGATACAAGCTCTTGAAGTTTGAAAATGGGGTGGTGGCTTAAAACCGGGATTTAGGGTTTGTAGGAAGAAGAAAGAGGAGAAAATGAGGGGAAAGCCTCATTTTTGGGCTTTAAATACCCGGTGGGTATTCGGGTTCGTTTCGGTGACTCGGTTCGTGCTTTCGCTACGTTTCCGGAAATTTAACGCGTTATTTAAATGTTTTAAATAAAAAGAGTTTAATTTAATTATTTTGATGAGTTTCAAAATTGTAAAATGTTATTTGTTTTATTTGTTAAATTATTTTCGTTCGTGTCGTGATTTCGTTTTCGTTTCGTCAGATCGCGTCACCTTCGCGCGTAATTCGTTCGAATCGTCACCCGAACGAATACGACGATGGTTTTGCTTTCTGACTTTTGTTTTCTACTTTTCAGTCATTATTTCAGAATTCTAAACTCACAGATATGTTTGTGTGAATCGTCACCCACGCAAACACACTGTCAGTTCGTTATTCTGAAATAACACTGTAATTGTGTTTGAATTGTGTTTCCTCACTGTCGGACTCAACTATACTTCTTGTTTTCACATTGTTCATGTACTGACTTGTCGGCCATCTGATTCCTGTCATCTGTGGACATCAGATCGCAACCGATATGTTTCTGTTGTTTACTTGTACACTGTTGTTTCCCGTGATTCGTTGTGTTAACTGTATTTAAGTTTTCACTTAAACACACACAACTATTGTTTCAAATGTATATTGTACTTATTGTATTTAAGTTTACACTAAAATACGTACAACTGTGTATTGTATTCTGAATTCTGTTTTACAATAACTGTTCATGTACATGTATTTACACATAGTATAACGTGAAAGTACACATACCGTACGGACTTGCCGGACGATCTGGCACTTGATGTTACAGTCTCCCCTTGTTAAAGAAATTTCGTCCCGAAATTTAAGCATCAGGATCGGGCTTCAATTCTCGAACAGGTGGGGATACTTTGCTTTCATGCTGTCCTCGCGTTCCCAGGTAAACTCTGGTCCACGCTTGGAGTTCCATCGAACCTTTACAATAGGGATACGGCTTCGTTTCAGTCTCTTGACTTCACGTTCCATAATCTCTACAGGTTTTTCAATGAAATGTAATTGTTCATCAATTTGTATCTCTTCCAAAGGTATGATCAATGTTTCGTCTGCTAAGCACCTCTTGAGATTTGATACTTGAAACACATCGTGTACCCCACTGAGTTCATCAGGGAGTCTGAGTCTGTATGCCACAGGACCTATGCGTTAAGAAATCTCAAACGGTCCGACATACCGAGGTGCTAACTTGTCTTTAGCCCCAAACCGAACTACGCCTTTCCATGGGGACACTTTCAACATGACTCGGTCACCCACATCGAATTCCAAAGGCTTGCGCCGTTTGTCTGCGTAACTCTTTTGGCGGCTACGTGTTGCTTGTAATCGTTGTTGTATCTGGGCAATCTTATCAGTAGTTCCTTGAATAAGCTCGGGCCCAGTTATTCTGTTGTCTCCCACTTCGGTCCAACAACTTGGAGACCGACATTTTCTACCATAGAGGGCTTCAAAAGGAACACCTCCAATGCTGCTGTGGTAGCTATTGTTGTAGGAGAACTCAATGAGTGGTAAATGTGTATCCCAACTTCCACCGAAGTCTAGGATGCATGTTCTTAACATATCCTTTAGGGTTTGAATGGTGCGCTCGCTTTGTCCATCCGTTTGTGGATGGTAAGCGGTGCTCAAGTTAACACTTGTCCCTAAGGATTGTTGTAATAATTGCCAGAACCGAGAAGTAAATCGACTGTCCCGGTCTGAGATAATAGACAATGGCACACCGTGCCTCACTACTATTTCATCAATGTATAGTCTTGCGAGTTTCTCCATCTTGTACGTCTCTCTGATCGGTAAGAAGTGTGCGGACTTGGTCAATCTGTCAATGATGATCCAAATCGAATCGTGTCCGCTGGAAGTGCGGGGTAGCTTGGTAATTGTAACATTTGTGCATATAGTCATGTAGTTGTAAACAGTGTTAGAACAGTGTCTATTCATGGTTCAGTTCATCAATGTGATTCGTATGTTCAAAATGTGTGCTTGTGTGTTACAGGATCTTAGTAATCAGAAAACAAGTATGTATTATTTATTTACAGTCGATTTCACTAAGCAAGAACAGTAACTTGTTATATCGAAACAGTGGTGGGCAGCGAGAGTGAGCCCTATATATATACTGCGTTCGGTGTAACAGGTTAGTGTTAGTGCGTAGTGTCGAGACGAATACTATGACATTTAATTAATTCAACAAAGATCGTAATCTGTAAGCGAGACTGAGTATAGTTATGGGTGACGATCCATAATCGTACGAATGTTGAACTTATAATTACGATTAAACGACTTTAAATAATTAATACGATCGGAAAATGTACGCGATTGCGGGTATACACGTAATTTCGAATGTTTAACGATCTGACAACGCACGAAGAGTAAAATGATTAAAATTAATTATTTTATATTTTTACAATTTTGAAACTCATCATTTTAATGAGTTTAACAACTCTTTTTATTTAAAACCGCGTAAAATACGCGTTACGTTCCGGAAACGCGAACCGAGCGACCGAAACGGACCCGAATACTATACGGGCTATAAAAGCCTTGAACAAGGCTTAAATGCTCATAAATTCAACCAACAACCCTTTCTCTCTCTACAAGTTCGTCTACCCTCTCTCTCTCTAGAAAATCGACCGTTAAACGCACGTATCTTCTTCGTTTCTCAACGGAATTCTTCATTCTTGGTGTCCACGCGTAGCTCTCAACATTATCTACACGAAAGTACAAGAAAACAGCGAGATCAGCCGGCCAAAAACAAGGTACGATCGAAAGAATGAGCTGAAAAATAGGGTTTTTATGTGTGTATGTCGAATCTAAGCTTTAGCCGGTTACCATCTCATCATGTCACTCTATATACACTCGATTTTAGGTTCTGGGTCAGTTGTGAGTCGTTCATCAACCTAGAACATCTTGGGTTCGACGAAGGAGAAGTTGCAGGTACAGGTTCGCTGCAGTCATGGTACCGAACCCATTAAAGGTTTCCTGGCCGAACCCTCGTGGACATAGCGAACCCTTCTGGTTCGCTGGATGGTCAGCCGAACCTTGGGGTCATCACGAACCTGTGATGAGCTTTCATGCTGCACACGAACCCATCTCAGTCGAACCCTATGCGAACCCTCATCAGACTCACGAACTCTCTAATACCCGAACCCTATGAGTGCATGATAACGAACCCTGTACATAGATCCTCTCACGAACCCCATGCAGCCGAACCATGCCCACGAATCCTAGTCGCCATGCATGAGCTGAGACTGAGCCACGAACCCTGCATGGTTCGTGGCATGATTAGCCGAACTCTTTTGATGGTTATGGTCGACGAACTCAGACTCATTGGCGAACCTTCATAGTTCGACGCTCAACTTGCCGAAGCCTATGCAGGTCGCGAACCATCTTAAACATAAACCTAAGGCCGAACCTTGCTTGATTAATTTATAGAGCCGAACCTTGTCATGTAGTTGGCCGAACCTATGCCCTAAACTCCAAGGGTTCGCTGCCAAGTGGTGACAGCTCTAATCATCTCGGCCCAACCCAAAGCATACTCGGCCCAATTGCAATGGTATTCAATCTCATAAGTTAAATCAAGCTCAAGGGAGTTAGAGTTGGCCCAACATGATCTTTAATTGGCCCAAATCCATAAACCCATTCGGCCCAGCTCCAATAGCAACTTGGCCCATATACTTAAACTAAGCTCAATCGATTATGTAGGCTCGTTTTAACCTCTAGTTGGCCTAATATCGCTTAGAAACTTACATGGCCCAATATCATATTTAAGTGACCTTTGTTATCATAAAAGGCCCATGGACCTTCATTTAAGCCTAGTCTTATAATTATGGGCTTAAGGCCCAAAGTGAGGCCTTCGATCAAGAAGATTGTGAATTTATCATGAATTGGCTAAGTTTGTAACTTAACAATAATTACGAAGATTAATTCACAATTACAAGACCTTAAAGCAATTGGAACAATCCTTTCATAAGTCATATTAATCAACGGTTATCAAATTCAAGAACAGTGATCATCTTATGCATAAGAATTATGCACAAGGGGAATATCTCGTATTCGTTTCTTGGACCCATGATCAAACAATTGATTCAACGCATAACTTTCAAGTTTTAACATCAATCATAATCATAATCAAGTTATCAAGTGTTAATCATGATCAATAGAACACAAGTCAATCAATGAATCAAAGTTATACAATTATAAATCCTATATCTTATGTATGATTACAATGTTATAGGAATCAATTAGAAGTCCTGTTTGCTACTTGCTATCTGTTTTAGTTCAGAGTCTACTGCAGACAGGTGAGAACATTAGCCCCTCTTTTACTGTTTTATAACTGTTTTGGGGTGAAACACGTGATCAAAACCACTATTTCAATATTGTTTCATTACACAGGTTATGTGTATTCATGAAAATTACAGGTTCATCTTACGAATCCATGGGATTCATCAACTGTTTAAAGGAGATTAACAACGGTTTTGATGGAATTATTCACTATTAAACTTTTATTACTAAAAAGGATTTTTATAATGACTCTTTGAAATGTTTTATAACAGAGTTGCTCAAAAGTTCTTATAAAGGATAAACACTTTTAAACAAATGATTTCATAAACTCTCTTCTGTTATAAACCTTGTTGTTACACAAGGTTACCATATCATGGTATTCAAATCAAGTGGTTCATTTTGTAGTATTCAAATCAAGTGGTTCATTTTGTGGTATTCAAATCAAATGGTTCACATCATGGTAATCAAATCAAGGGATTCATTTCATGTTACATAAACAAAGGATTTAATTCGTGGAATTAAATCTAGGTTTTCAATAAGACATTAACACATTCGGTTAAAGTAAGATTCATAAACATGGTGTCCATTGTTGTAAACAAACTTATAAACCCATCAAGTTTCATTGTCGTTAGTACTGGGTGATCACAACAAGGGAAAGCGGACTCATTGTTTCTTATCCAGGATGGAGTTAGCTTTTAAATTTGTTTTAAAAGCTAACTGTAGGTCTGGTGTCATTGTTTTCTTATCCAGGATGGAGTTGGTTTTTAAATTTATTTTAAAAGCCAACTGCAGGTCTGGTGTCATATGGTTATCAAAACTGCTGACGTATTATCTAACTCCAAACGTGGTTTGGGACTTGATATTATTGGCTTTCGTGCGAACAGTGATTGGACTGTTTACACTCATTTTCTTACTTGATGTTAGTTTGGGTTACAGCTCATCCGTGTGAATCTTTGTGGCTTTAACTTACCTATGTCTTATATCATATAACTCATGTTTACAAATGTTTAAACCTATTGTTCTCACCAACTACGTCTGTAGTTGACAGTTACTTTTCACGTGTTTCAGGAAATCAGGTTTAAGACAATCTCAGGGACAACTAAGGAGACCATTCTAAGATAGAACAAGATGAAGAAACATGCTAGGATGGATTAGAAACACACTAAATCCTAAATGTTTAATTCTCTTGTTTGGAGTCTTATTTTGTAACTATATTTTGGGTCTGTAGTTGTCTTTCTTTTGGTAGATAGATTGTCTGTAACTAAACAATTGTCTAAACATTATGCAACTTAGTAATCCATTGTGGTTGTTCTTATTCAATACTTGTGCATGATTCAACTGTTCATACGTCACCGCGCCGTGGATTCCGCACGCGGCGCAGGGGTGTGACAGGTTGGTATCAGAGCCAAGGTTGTAGAGAACTAGGAAAAACCCAATGTTTAATGACCTAGACTATAACCTAAGCTACCCAATAGGACTAAGTGCTATAGGCTTGAGGATACTTAGGATCTAAGTAACTTAAGTAAGCATTAAGTCTACATTAAGCTTGAAAGATCTTAGGACATTTTACTAAGATTAGATATCGAGTCAAGGAATTTGAATCGGAATTCTATAATTTTAGAAACCGAATTAAATTCTCACACATATGCATTAAGGATTTCAGAGGCAAGGATCTGTATTCTTAGTATCCTTGATCTGAAATTCTCACACAGAGATCATTATAGAAATTCAGAGGCAAAGATCTGTAGTTTCAGTATCTTTGATATGAATTTCTTGTCATATTCATTATGGGATTTAGAGGCAAAGATTGTTATCTTTGATCTAAAGTCCTTGTCATATTCATTATAGGATTTAGAGGCAAAGATTGATATCTTTGATCTAAAGTCCTTGTCATATTCATTATGGGATTTAGAGGCAAAGATCTATTAATTTAGTATCTTTGATCTAAGATCCTTGTCATATTCATTATAGGAATTCAAATGTCAAGATCTATTAATTTAGGGTCTTGATTTGAAATCCTTGTCATGCTCATTATAGGAATTCAAAGGTCAAGAACTATTAATTTAGAATCTTGATTTGAAATCCTTGTCATTGTTATCATTGTTATCATTATCAGGTGTTCATTATCATAGGAACTTTATAACTTAGAATCTGTGTAACAGTATTCTTTAGTTGAAGTTCTCACAAGAGATCATTATACTCGATACTGTAGGTATTGAGAACCTAGGTTAATTAACCTAGGACACATATACAGAAACCTAAGGTTTTAATTTCAAAGTAAATTAAGAACCATGGTTTACATAATCATAATCATTGTCACAGAACAAGAGGCAATCATGAAACAATCATAGTCAATCAACAGTTGGAATCTTAGCCCCAAATATAGACGACGGATTAACGCTGATGTGTTGAGGTAAGTGGTGGGTCGGTGAGAGCTTACCCTATATATAAGCTTATTTCAGTACGTTAGGGGGAATCCGGCGTTTGTATTTGGAGTGAGGATTCGGGATCAACTGGAAACATGGAACATGAGTCAAACACATGGGATACAAACATTTGGGAAACAATCATTGGTGAATCAAATCATAGTGCAATTCAAACTTGGATGAACCAAACATTATGGTGAATCAATCAAGTTGTGAACATTCTGTAAATGTAGACCTTAAGTGAAATTCTTAAGTGATTACATCATTAGTACTTACTAACATAGTTAACAAGAAAAATGTAGAGCACACGTATGATTTAGTTCTACATGTTAACAACTGTTAGTAGGTGCACGCATAACATAATCATAGTTCAATCATGGAATCAATCATAGTTCAAGTTGATCAAAGATCATGAGATTCTTAATCAATGGAACACACTTGGAAATCCGTACAAACGTGATGCCAAATGCTAGCAAGGGCATGATCGTGGTATATCGAAACGGTGGTGGGCAGCGAGAGTGAGCCCTATATATAAGCTATTTTCGGTATATCGGGAAAGTGTCAGTGTGTAGGTTTGGTGGAGAGATCATGGAACATCGTACATATTCACATGATAAGTATGCAAATAAGTTGATAACTTATATGTGTACTGGATCATATTACAATTGAATGATAATACTAGTAGTATGGATATATTACTGACCTTATCATGAAAATTCAATTGTATCCTTTCTCATTACTGACCCACTTGTGGCTTCTATTCGTAGAATGCCTCCCCGACGTGATCCTAACGGAGGGGGTTCAACAAGTGGCAACGACGATGAGATCAACAAGATTGCCCGAGCCATCGCTTTACATATGAGAGATGTCATTCCGGGTATGGTCACTGATATCACCCAAAATCTGCGGGGAAGTACCAGTGATTCAGCGAACAACTCCAACACTAATCACACTGGAACTGCTAATTTCACATTCAAGCAGTTTAATGATGCAAAGCCTCCCAAGTACTCTGGTACTGAAGGAGCTACCGGCCTACTACAATGGCTGGAAAGCATCGAAGACATTCTCGACTTCACCGGATGTCCTGAGAATCTGAAGGTCAAGATGGCCTCAAGTGCTTTTCATAAGGGAGCACTCACCTGGTGGAACTCTGAGAAGAACACCAGAGGACGCGAAGTCGCTCTAGCTTTACCATGGGAAGGTTTCAAGAACTTGCTGGTGGAAAAGTTTTGTCCACGTCATGAACTAAAGAAACTGGAGGTGGAGATGTGGAACTTGGTGCAAGACAGTGGTGAATGTGCCAAGTATACAACTCGTTTCCATGAGTTGTGCATTTTGGTACCACACTTAGTTACTCCTCTATCTCGCAGGATAGAGAAATACATTGAAGGTTTGCCTTTGGTGGTCAGAGGAACTGTTATGGGGAACAACCCCACTACTTTGGAAGCAGCAATTCAACTTGGTGCTTCACTCACTGAAGAATATGTGAAATCTGGGGTGCTCACCCGAAAGGGATTCAAAAGAGCACAGACTGATGAAGGCAAAAAGCCTGAACAGCATCATCAAAAGAGGAAGAAGCAAAAGACAATCAAGAACTTTGCAGCCCTGACTGCAGTTACTCCCACTCATGCCACACCCATTACTGCTATGCCACAATCTTCCACAGTCAGAAAGCCTTATACTGGTCCATTGCCACTCTGCGCCAAATGCCAATACCATCATCTACCCACTATTGCATGCAGAAAGTGTCTCAAGTGTGGGCGTATGGGACACTTGGCAGCTACATGCCGATCTGCACATCTTGCTGCTGCCACAACTGCTACCACCACCACTGCTACTACAGGTGGAAGAGCTTGCTATAATTGTGGGGCAGAGGGACACTTCAGAAATCAGTGTCCAAAACTCAACAACAATACTGCTGCTGCTCGTGCTTTCGTGATTGGAACTGCTGAAGCACGTGAAGAGCCGGCAGTCATCACGGGTACATTTCTTATCAATGATCACTATGTTCCTATCATATTTGATACTGGTGCTGATAAAAGTTTTATCTCTGCTCATACTGCTTCTTTGCTTAATATGCAACTATCAACACTTACTGCTCCCTATACCGTAGAAGTAGCAAATGGTAAAACCATAGTTGTAGATTCCATAATTCATGCTTGTGAGCTAAGACTAAATGACCATCTCTTTTCCATCTATCTCATTCCTATGACTCTCGGAAGCTTCGAAGTTGTAGTAGGAATGGATTGGTTATCCAAAAACAATGCTGAAATAGTGTGTTCGGAAAAACTCATTCGAATTCCCCTACCATCCGGCGAAACGATGATAGTCTACGGAGAGAAACCCTGCCGCGGTTTGAAGATTGTATCGTGTATCAAGGCGAGGAAGTATCTGAAGAAGAAATACCTCGCATTCCTAGCTCACGTGGTGGAAAAGAAACCTGACAAGAAGGCAGTTGGAGATGTACCGGTCATCAAAGATTATCCATATGTGTTTCCAGAAGATTTGCCTGGACTACCACCAGTCCGACAAGTGGAGTTTAGAATTGATCTCGTCCCTGGAGCAAACCCAGTGGCGAAGTCACCGTATCGATTAGCACCGTCTGAGATGCAAGAACTGTCTAGTCAGCTTCAAGAACTTTTAGACAAAGGTTTCATAAGACCGAGTTTCTCTCCATGGGGAGCTCCGGTTCTCTTTGTCAAAAAGAAAGACGGTTCATTTCGTATGTGCATCGACTATCGTGAATTGAACAAGTTGACAATCAAGAATAGATATCCTCTGCCCAGGATCGATGATCTGTTTGATCAATTACAGGGAGCAACTTGCTTCTCTAAGATTGACTTACGATCTGGGTATCATCAGTTAAGAGTAAATGATGAGGATATACCAAAGACTGCATTTAGGACTCGATATGGACACTATGAGTTTGTGGTTATGCCATTTGGGCTGACCAATGCACCTGCAGTGTTCATGGACTTGATGAATCGAGTCTGCAGGCCATATTTAGATCAGTTTGTTATTGTCTTTATTGATGATATCCTGGTTTATTCCAAGTCAGAACAAGAACATGGGGATCATTTGAGGAAAGTCTTAGAACTACTAAGAAAGGAACACCTTTATGCTAAATTCTCAAAATGTGAATTTTGGCTGAAGGAGGTTCACTTCTTAGGACATGTCATAAATAAGGATGGAATACATGTAGATCCAGCAAAGATTGAGGCGATTAAGAACTGGACTACTCCATCTACTCCAACAGAAATTCGTTCATTTCTGGGTCTGGCAGGTTATTATAGGAGATTTATTGCAAATTTCTCTAAGATTGCCCTGCCACTTACTACACTGACTCAGAAAAGTCAAGCCTTTATATGGGGACAGAGACAAGAAGATGCATTTCAACTTCTTAAACAGAAGTTATGCAACTCCCCTATCCTTAGTCTTCCAGAAGGCAGTGATGATTTCATTGTCTACTGTGATGCTTCAAACCTTGGTCTCGGTTGTGTACTTATGCAACGGGACAAGGTCATTGCTTATGCTTCAAGACAACTTAAGGTTCACGAGAAGAATTACACTACTCATGACCTTGAGTTAGGGGCTGTGGTCTTTGCATTGAAGATTTGGAGACACTACCTGTATGGTACTAAATGTGTTATCTATACAGACCACAAGAGCCTGCAACACATTCTCAATCAGAAAGAACTCAACATGAGACAACGACGTTGGGTTGAGCTTCTAACTGATTACGACTGCGAGATTCGTTACCATCCGGGTAAAGCCAATGTGGTGGCGGATGCTTTTAGTCGCAAGGAACCAGTCAAACCGATTCGTGTAAGAGCCATGGAGATCAACACACAGCCAAACTTGAAAGACTTGATTCGCATTGCACAACAACTAGTAGTAACAGACAATCAACTCAAGACAGACTTGGATTGTGGCATTGAGAAGAAACTAGAACCTCGAGCTGATGGGTTGTTATATCTCAATGGCCGCATTTGGATTCCAAAGTCTGAAGAATTGCGCACACTCATCTGTGATGAGGCTCATAAGTCGCGATACTCAGTTCATCCTGGAGCCGACAAGATGTATCAAGACTTGAGGACATCTTACTGGTGGCCGGGGATGAAGAAAGACATAGCACTGTATGTGGGAAAATGTCTTACCTGTTCAAAAGTCAAAGCAGAACATCAAAAGCCTTCGGGACTTCTACAGCAACCTGAAATTCCTCAATGGAAATGGGAGCAAATTTCCATGGATTTCATAACAAAGTTGCCGAGAACTCCGCGAGGTTACGATTCGATTTGGGTGATCGTTGATCGACTCACCAAATCTGCTCATTTTCTCCCTATCCGAGAGGATTACAAGATGGAGAAGTTATCCACATTGTACATCAACGAAATCATTGCACGTCATGGTACTCCAACATCAATCATATCTGACCGTGATAGTCGTTTTACTTCTCGCTTCTGGCAATCATTGCAAAAGGCTTTGGGAACGCGTGTTAATCTTAGCACGGCGTATCATCCTCAAACCGACGGCCAAAGCGAAAGGACTATCCAAACACTTGAAGACATGCTTCGTTCTTGTGTCATTGACTTCGGTGGAAGTTGGGACACTCATCTCCCACTCATTGAGTTTTCATATAACAATAGCTATCATACGAGCATTCAATGTGCACCATTCGAAGCTCTATATGGTAGAAAGTGCCGATCACCGGTCTGTTGGACCGAGATTGGTGACTCACAGGTCGTAGGACCAGAACTCATTCAGGAAACATCAGACAAAATCACAATCATTCAGTCAAGGCTTAAGGCCGCACGAGATCGGCAAAAGAGTTATGCTGATCGTCGTCGGAAACCGCTTGAGTTTCAAGTCGGTGATCGAGTCTTACTTAAGGTTTCTCCCTGGAAAGGCGTTGTCCGATTCGGGAAGAAAGGGAAACTTGCACCAAGGTACGTTGGACCTTTTGAGATCCTGGAACGGATTGGTCCCGTAGCCTACAAACTCAAACTTCCAGTGGAGCTAAGCAATGTTCACGATACTTTTCATGTATCGAATCTTAAGAAATGCTTGGCGGATCATGATGTTCAGATTCCACTGGAAGACATACAGATTCAGAACAACATGCAATTCATTGAACGTCCAGTTGAGATCATGGATCATGGGGTCAAGAAGCTTAATCGCAGCCGTATCCCGATCGTGAAAGTGCGATGGGAGGGCAAACGCGGTGCTGAGTTCACCTGGGAACGTGAAGACCAGATGAAGCTTAAGTACCCTCATCTTTTTACAGTATCTTCGGCTAGTTAATTTCGGGACGAAATTCCCTTAACTAGGGGAGACTGTAACATTTGTGCATATAGTCATGTAGTTGTAAACAGTGTTAGAACAGTGTCTATTCATGGTTCAGTTCATCAATGTGATTCGTATGTTCAAAATGTGTGCTTGTGTGTTACAGGATCTTAGTAATCAGAAAACAAGTATGTATTATTTATTTACAGTCGATTTCACTAAGCAAGAACAGTAACTTGTTATATCGAAACAGTGGTGGGCAGCGAGAGTGAGCCCTATATATATACTGCGTTCGGTGTAACAGGTTAGTGTTAGTGCGTAGTGTCGAGACGAATACTATGACATTTAATTAATTCAACAAAGATCGTAATCTGTAAGCGAGACTGAGTATAGTTATGGGTGACGATCCATAATCGTACGAATGTTGAACTTATAATTACGATTAAACGACTTTAAATAATTAATACGATCGGAAAATGTACGCGATTGCGGGTATACACGTAATTTCGAATGTTTAACGATCTGACAACGCACGAAGAGTAAAATGATTAAAATTAATTATTTTATATTTTTACAGTTTTGAAACTCATCATTTTAATGAGTTTAACAACTCTTTTTATTTAAAACCGCGTAAAATACGCGTTACGTTCCGGAAACGCGAACCGAGCGACCGAAACGGACCCGAATACTATACGGGCTATAAAAGCCTTGAACAAGGCTTAAATGCTCATAAATTCAACCAACAACCCTTTCTCTCTCTACAAGTTCGTCTACCCTCTCTCTCTCTAGAAAACCGACCGTTAAACGCACGTATCTTCTTCGTTTCTCAACGGAATTCGTCATTCTTGGTGTCCACGCGTAGCTCTCAACATTATCTACACGAAAGTACAAGAAAACAGCGAGATCAGCCGGCCAAAAACAAGGTACGATCGAAAGAATGAGCTGAAAAATAGGGTTTTTATGTGTGTATGTCGAATCTAAGCTTTAGCCGGTTACCATCTCATCATGTCACTCTATATACACTCGATTTTAGGTTCTGGGTCAGTTGTGAGTCGTTCATCAACCTAGAACAGCTTGGGTTCGACGAAGGAGAAGTTGCAGGTACAGGTTCGCTGCAGTCATGGAACCGAACCCATTAAAGGTTTCCTGGCCGAACCCTCGTGGACATAGCGAACCCTTCTGGTTCGCTGGATGGTCAGCCGAACCCTGGGGTCATCACGAACCTGTGATGAGCTTTCATGCTGCACACGAACCCATCTCAGTCGAACCCTATGCGAACCCTCATCAGACTCACGAACTCTCTAATACCCGAACCCTATGAGTGCATGATAACGAACCCTGTACATAGATCCTCTCACGAACCCCATGCAGCCGAACCATGCCCACGAATCCTAGTCGCCATGCATGAGCTGAGACTGAGCCACGAACCCTGCATGGTTCGTGGCATGATTAGCCGAACTCTTTTGATGGTTATGGTCGACGAACTCAGACTCATTGGCGAACCTTCATAGTTCGTCGCTCAACTTGCCGAAGCCTATGCAGGTCGCGAACCATCTTAAACATAAACCTAAGGCCGAACCTTGCTTGATTAATTTATAGAGCCGAACCTTGTCATGTAGTTGGCCGAACCTAGGCCCTAAACTCCAAGGGTTCGCTGCCAAGTGGTGACAGCTCTAATCATCTCGGCCCAACCCAAAGCATACTCGGCCCAATTGCAATGGTATTCAATCTCATAAGTTAAATCAAGCTCAAGGGAGTTAGAGTTGGCCCAACATGATCTTTAATTGGCCCAAATCCATAAACCCATTCGGCCCAGCTCCAATAGCAACTTGGCCCATATACTTAAACTAAGCTCAATCGATTATGTAGGCTCGTTTTAACCTCTAGTTGGCCTAATATCGCTTAGAAACTTACATGGCCCAATATCATATTTAAGTGACCTTTGTTATCATAAAAGGCCCATGGACCTTCATTTAAGCCTAGTCTTATAATTATGGGCTTAAGGCCCAAAGTGAGGCCTTCGATCAAGAAGATTGTGAATTTATCATGAATTGGCTAAGTTTGTAACTTAACAATAATTACGAAGATTAATTCACAATTACAAGACCTTAAAGCAATTGGAACAATCCTTTCATAAGTCATATTAATCAACGGTTATCAAATTCAAGAACAGTGATCATCTTATGCATAAGAATTATGCACAAGGGGAATATCTCGTATTCGTTTCTTGGACCCATGATCAAACAATTGATTCAACGCATAACTTTCAAGTTTTAACATCAATCATAATCATAATCAATGAATCAAAGTTATACAATTATAAATCCTATATCTTATGTATGATTACAATGTTATAGGAATCAATTAGGAGTCCTGTTTGCTACTTGCTATCTGTTTTAGTTCAGAGTCTACTGCAGACAGGTGAGAACATTAGCCCCTCTTTTACTGTTTTATAACTGTTTTGGGGTGAAACACGTGATCAAAACCACTATTTCAATATTGTTTCATTACACAGGTTATGTGTATTCATGAAAATTACAGGTTCATCTTACGAATCCATGGGATTCATCAACTGTTTAAAGGAGATTAACAACGGTTTTGATGGAATTATTCACTATTAAACTTTTATTACTAAAAAGGATTTTTATAATGACTCTTTGAAATGTTTTATAACAGAGTTGCTTAAAAGTTCTTATAAAGGATAAACACTTTTAAACAAATGATTTCATAAACTCTCTTCTGTTATAAACCTTGTTGTTACACAAGGTTACCATATCATGGTATTCAAATCAAGTGGTTCATTTTGTAGTATTCAAATCAAGTGGTTCATTTTGTGGTATTCAAATCAAATGGTTCACATCATGGTAATCAAATCAAGGGATTCATTTCATGTTACATAAACAAAGGATTTAATTCGTGGAATTAAATCTAGGTTTTCAATAAGACATTAACACATTCGGTTAAAGTAAGATTCATAAACATGGTGTCCATTGTTGTAAACAAACTTATAAACCCATCAAGTTTCATTGTCGTTAGTACTGGGTGATCACAACAAGGGAAAGCGGACTCATTGTTTCTTATCCAGGATGGAGTTAGCTTTTAAATTTGTTTTAAAAGCTAACTGTAGGTCTGGTGTCATTGTTTTCTTATCCAGGATGGAGTTGGTTTTTAAATTTATTTTAAAAGCCAACTGCAGGTCTGGTGTCATATGGTTATCAAAACTGCTGACGTATTATCTAACTCCAAACGTGGTTTGGGACTTGATATTATTGGCTTTCGTGCGAACAGTGATTGGACTGTTTACACTCATTTTCTTACTTGATGTTAGTTTGGGTTACAGCTCATCCGTGTGAATCTTTGTGGCTTTAACTTACCTATGTCTTATATCATATAACTCATGTTTACAAATGTTTAAACCTATTGTTCTCACCAACTACGTCTGTAGTTGACAGTTACTTTTCACGTGTTTCAGGAAATCAGGTTTAAGACAATCTCAGGGACAACTAAGGAGACCATTCTAAGATAGAACAAGATGAAGAAACATGCTAGGATGGATTAGAAACACACTAAATCCTAAATGTTTAATTGTCTTGTTTGGAGTCTTATTTTGTAACTATATTTTGGGTCTGTAGTTGTCTTTCTTTTGGTAGATAGATTGTCTGTAACTAAACAATTGTCTAAACATTATGCAACTTAGTAATCCATTGTGGTTGTTCTTATTCAATACTTGTGCATGATTCAACTGTTCATACGTCACCGCGCCGTGGATTCCGCACGCGGCGCAGGGGTGTGACAGTAATGAAATCCATAGCTATCTGTTCCCACTTCCATTGTGGTATCTCTGGTTGCCCCAGCAAACCCGAAGGTTTCTGGTGTTCGGCTTTGACTTTGGCACAGGTGATACATTTGCCAACATAAGTAGCAATGTCTTTCTTCATGCCCGGCCACCAATAAAACGACCTAAGATCTTGGTACATCTTATCGGCACCGGGATGAACTGAATAACGTGTCTTGTGTGCCTCGTCAAGTATGAGTGTTCGAAGTTCATCTACCGCTGGAATCCAAACACGATCCAGATAATAGATAACTCCATCCTCTTTTGTCTGGAAGTGTTTCTCGGCTCCACAATCGAGCTCGCGTTTCATATTGTCTCTTGCCACTGCTTCTTGTTGTGCTTGTAAAATGTGATCTCTCAAACTCGTTTGCACAGTCATTCCCATAGCACGAACGCGTAAGGGTTTGACTCTTTCCTTCCGACTCAAAGCATCTGCAACAACATTTGCTTTGCACGGATGGTATTTGATCACACAATCGTAATCTTTTAGGAGCTCAACCCAACGTCTTTGTCTCATGTTAAGCTCCTTCTGATCAAATATGTGCTGTAAACTCTTGTGATCTGTGAAGATAGTGCATTTGGTACCATACAGGTAATGTCTCCAAATCTTTAATGCAAAGATTGTTGCTCCCAGTTCAAGATCGTGTGTCGTGTAATTCTTCTCGTGTATCTTTAGCTGTCGTGAGGCGTAAGCAATGACTTTGTCTCGTTGCATCAAAACACATCCGAGTCCCTGATGGGAAGCATCACAATAAACTACAAAGTCATCATTGCCTTCTGGAAGTGTTAAGATTGAAGCATTGCACAATCTTTGTTTCAATGTCTGGAATGCCTCTTCTTGTTTTTGAGTCCACACAAAAGATTCAGACTTCTGTGTGAGCTTGGTGAGAGGCAAAGCTATCTTAGAAAAATTCGAGATGAATCTCCTGTAATAACCTGCCAATCCCAAGAATGATCGAATCTCGGTCGGTGTCGTAGGCACATCCCAGTTCTTGATTGCTTCTATCTTGGCAGGAGCCACGTGAATACCATTACTGTTAATCACATGACCCAAAAACTGAACTTCCCTTAACCAAAATTCACATTTAGAGAATTTGGCATAGAGTTGTTCCTCTTTCAGAAGCTCCAAAACTGTCTTGAGGTGTTGCTCGTGTTCCTTCTCGTTCTTTGAATAGATCAGTATATCATCAATGAAGACGATGACAAACTGATCTAGATACGGCTTGCACACCCGGTTCATCAATCCATGAACACAGCCGGTGCGTTCGTCAAACCGAACGGCATCACCCTGAATTCGTAATGACCATATCGGGTACGAAAAGCCATCTTGGGTATGTCTTCTTCTTGTATCCGGAGCTGATGATAACCTGATCTCAGGTCTATCTTTGAAAAGTACTGTGCTCCCTGTAACTGATCAACAAATCATCAATCCTCGGTAACGGGTACCGATTCTTGATGGTGAGTTTGTTGAGTTCTCGATAATCAATGCACATCCTGAAAGTTCCATCCTTCTTTTTAACAAAAAGAACCGTTGCTCCCCACGGGGAAAAGCTCGGTCGGATGAATCTTTTATCGAGTAGCTCTTGTAACTGATTAGACAGCTCCTGCATCTTTGATGGAGCAAGTCTATAAGGAGCCTTAGTTACAGGAGTTGCTCCCGGAATCAAATCGATTCGGAACTGCACCGATCTCTCAGGTGGCAGTCCTGGTAAGTCGTCCGGAAATACTTCTGCAAAGTCTCTCACGGTTGGCACGTCTTGAATCTTGATTGCCTTAACGTACGCTATGATTCCGACATGACGTTTCACTTGATCTCCATGAATCTCCAGAAATTGTTCGTTCTCCATTCAAGCGTAGGTATCATTTATACTAAGTTCTATTATTTAATTGGCACCTAATTAATCTATGTTTATATTTAATTTTATTATTAACTACATATAATATACACCTATATAATTTTGAACATTATACTTAATTCAAGTACGCATGGTTGTAATGACATACCTTCGGAGTCATCCGACTCCACGTGTACATTTGGTGCTGGTAGGGCGAGTAGTTCCTCGATGGTGGTTGCTGTGGTTGAAACTGGTGGTGCTGTTGGAAACTTCCTCATCGGGCAATCTATTGCAAAATGTCCAAGTATTCCGCAGGTATAGCAGTGGTGTTTGTGTTGAGAAGGGGTGGAAGTACCTGCTCCTTGATTTTGATTCTGTGTTGGAAGGTTTCGACACTTCTGAACCGAGTGTCCCTTCTTTCCACAGTTCAGGCAATGGTTGCATGGTTTGTTTCGAGCATGATACAACCCACATTTGTGACACTGGAAGAACACACCAGTGTGTGGTGATCCCATTGCATATTTACAATGGCTAGCCAAGTGCCCCATTTTTCCACAAAAGGTACACTCGCGACACTGGAGCTTGGCATGGTGATGATATTGGCAGCGTTGGCAAAGGGCTGCCTTTCCCTTGTAAATCTTGCCACCCATGACAGCAGGATCTGGCATGACCTGACTGATAGGTCCTTTTCGCTTTTTAGTAGGACGATGTTTGTGTTTCCCGTTGGTGTCACCTTCCGCAGGTTCCTTTCCCTTGGTAGTGACAGGTGGAAAACCCCTGGCATACTCTTCGCTGCTCCTGATCCTATTGATTATCTCAGGAATGATTGCAACCAGTTGCTCAGTAATCAAGGTTGCCAGTGCAGCAGTCGCTGGTTCCACCTCGGGTAGAGGGGAATGAGGTGGTGATGGTGGTTGTCCCTGTGACATGGCAATCTTAACCAAAAAATCATCGGTTAGTATTCATGATCAAGTAATGTAACGTATGCAAATAATTCCAATGTCCTGTGTTCTCTACATGAGGGTCCCTAAGTTATAGTCTAGGTCAAACCGTTTAAGTAATATGACCTATATTTCTCTATAACCATGGCTCTGATACCAATCTGTCACACCCCAGGCCGGCGGGAACGGATCGGATTTTCCCGTCGGGCAGAAGGTTCCCGGGGCGCGATATCGTTTGGGTGATAATCAAATGATCAGATTGTTTACATAGCACATGAGATATAAATGAGAAATGCTAATCATGACATGAAATAGAATTACAAAGTTAAATTACATTGTACCTCATAATTTAACTAAGTAAATCTAATCAAAAAGAATCAATGAGTTTATATCTTGAACTGTACAAGATATACAAAAGTGATTCACTGTTTTGTCATATCAAAAGTATGCAATCAAAAGTAAACTTGGTCTTCTAAGAGTCCACTAGCTTAACACTTGCATATATGTATCTACATCTGTCCGTCATCTGAGAAAACATGCATTTAAACAAAGTCAACACTAGGTTGGTGAGTTCATAAGTTTAGTAGTTGAAATCATTGAATTGATCATACACACATCCACAATGTCATACTTGTTAATTGTAATACTTGATTCACCTGTTCCACCCAATGGCCTCTCCTTAGTTATATGTACAAGTAGTGGATCACCTGATTAAGTATGCTTATATATAGGGAATCACGAAAGGGTCAAGCCCAGACGCTATCCCACCACATACTCAGCCAAGTTCCACACCACTTGCGATACAACTAAAGATATCCATTTCCCAATTATTCAACTTTTCCGATGTATAATCATATGTAGAATAATATATTAAGAGGGGTTTAGTTATCAAACCGAAGTATTGATAGACCCTCGATGAATTAAGGAATTTAGATTAATTAAATGTGATCCTTGTATTATTCTATTACTTGTGGGGTTAACTGTTATTCACAGTTATGTAATAAGTGTGTTAGTTAACCAATTGTCATTCGTTCTTGAACCATAGTGCATAGAGCCTAAAAGGAATCCATTGTAATCCTCACATAATCAGAGTACAATGCATCCGATTTATCTCTACCACCGTGCATGTACCGCGGCCTCAACGAGAGCTCTTACTAGTAGTGAAACATGAGGTAAGATCAATTCCTCAACCTACTAATCAATAGGATCTGGTTGGATTAATTACTTATCACTGCAGATTAATATCACCATGTGTCGCTTACCAGAACCTGACTTGCGGTCGCCCTGTCACCGGTCATACGTTACCGGCCAATGAATCAATACGATCAACATACTAGCCCTACAAGCTAGAGGTTTGTCAAACCTATGGTACCACTATGCTATCGTCGGTTTAGTCACGTCAAACTAACTGGTCAGCGAATTAAAGGGGCTTACATGATCTACTTGTACAATTTGGCACATGATTGAAGTGATATAATGCAACAGGTCAATAGTAACTAATTGTAATTGTATTCACTTGTATTCTTGTACTCATTGTCATATGTTCTCCTTGATATTAACAAAGTTAAATAAGAACTTGTCTTATTACGTTATGTTAATCGTTTGCGTGAATGATGTTGTTATCATGAAGTTATGTTATCATGATTATCATTCCATGTTCCTTGTTCTCTTGTAATATGTGTTGAGTTGTAAAGTTAAGTGTTATAAGAACTAGTCTTATTACACTTACTTAATTCTTGTATCGAATGATGTAATGAAGATGTGTTATCTTCATATCATTCTTATGTGTGTTCTTGTAATCATGTCATCATGTTCCTTGTAATTGTTTCTGTGTTATTTCTTGTAAGAATAACTAGGTGTTGTAAGAGATAATCATACAACTATGTTATTCTATTGTATTGATGAGTTATGATATTATAATATCATCATCATCTTATTTTCCCTGTCATCGTGTAATCATACAAGCAAGCATACAATGATACATGATAATAAGCAATTTAATATCATTTAATCAAAGTATTAGCAATATGTAGGCAAAACTTTTAAATAAATAAAAGTAAAGCATGTTTCTCAGCCCCGAGAGTTTAAAATCAGTAAAGATTAAAGAAAAAGGGGCATATGAACTCACCTTGTAGCAGTTGGGTTTGACTTGACCTAAATGAGAATGCACGCACTCTTGATTGTAACTGTTGGTGTGTTTTCACGATCCTGTATTGATTTCACGTTGTTGTAACTTGTAAGTATAAGTTTGTAGGGTTTTGTGTGTGTATGTGTAGGTGTTAGCCCTAAAGTTGGCTAACACGCGTAAGACTTGGTCATGATCCCCGTTCGGTCCCGTATATTTGATTTAAGTCAATAACATTATAAGTTATCATCTTGTAGATTTGAACTTGATTTATTCTTGAAATTTGCACATCTTGTCATTAGTTATAAGCCATTTGCTTTGATAAAAGACTTAGTGATTATTTTCCAATTCCACTTTGTGGATCTTGTACATTTTGAACATTTATTGCATAATTATGAATTAATTAAATAAACATTCTTTTGACATATATTGTTTTGATCTTATGAAATGTATTAGACCCATGTGGGCCTAAAATTGAATGTGGACCGAACAATGTGACCAAGTTACTTGTTGGGCCTCCGTGTAATAAGTTGGACCTTGGGCCCAAACCTATGGGCCTTGGAATAGTCTTGAACGATTGAGAGTTGTTAGGTCTATTTGGAAGGTGTGGCCAATGATATGGGCTGTTGAAATACAAGGGCCCGGCCAAGTGTTACAAGGCCTAGTAATCAAGTGGCCTTGGGGGCCTCTATTGGGCCACGAGGGTATTGTTGGGCCAGAGGTGGGACCAAGCAAGAATTGTTGGGCCTGAAGTTACCATGGGTTGTAGGAACCATAATTGGGCCAGAAGTAGGCTATTGGCCAAGTCGTTTGCAAAGTGGCCCCAAAGTTAGGACAAGTGCCATAAAAGTAGGCCTTGGGGTCAAAATCTGTGGGCCTCGGGCTGAATTTGCTGGGCCCAATTGGTTTTGTCTTAGGCCTTCACCAAAACAGTTCGTGGGCCAAGCTGGGCCTCGCTTAATTGGACTGAAAACAAATGTGGGCCCAGAATTTGGGCTGTTGGCCAGAATCGTGGCCTTGGGCCAACACAGGGGCCTCGGTTTTGGGCCTGTTGTAACCAGTGGCTGAAACTATGGGGTCATAGAGGGAATAACATATAAAGGGGCCAAATTGGTGTGCTATGGCCTATATTAAAAGTTCTGGGCCAAGTAAAAGTTGTTGGACTGAACAAGACTTTCGTGGGCCAAATAGTTGACTGTTGGGCCAAGAGGGTTTCTGTTGGTGTCCCTTGGTTACATGATGTCACAGATATTGAATTAGGGTAACCGGCTGAGGGGGCTACTCTTGGCTGGCCGGTGGTTACTGATGTGAGGGAGTAGGTTTCCCATGAAGGTCATGAACCGAATAGGCCTTGGCCATGGTGGTTAGGCCGAATGAATGTAGACCGGCGAATGAGAAGTGGCGACTGAGAGTGGCTCCGGCGAATGAGAAAGTGGCGGATGAAGGGGGGGCTCGAATGAACCATGGCTCTGGCCCTGCGAATGTGAGATGGTCGAATGAAGATGTTGTTTGCCGAAGGAACAAGTGCCGAAAGAAGGTGGCCCTTCGGCCATCTGGGTGTGTCATTCGGCCATAGCGAGGCTACGCATAGCACCATCTTCATCTCATGTTTCTGGTGTCTGGTTGAAGTTGGGGTAGGCTGGGGGTGGTTCTTGTGGTCACATGGTTCGAATCTGAAGGGTTGAGAACCGGTTTTGAGTAAGGGTCGAACTAGGTGGGTGAAAACCCTAAAAATCGCTACTTTCACAGCCTCATACCTCGATATTCAGTGTTTTAACCTCCGATCCGTTGTACTTTCGTGTAGAGGGCATCAAGAGCTACGCGTGGGCGAAAGAATCACTCAATTTCGTTAAGAATTGAGTGAGATACAAGCTCTTGAAGTTTGAAAATGGGGTGGTGGCTTAAAACCGGGATTTAGGGTTTGTAGGAAGAAGAAAGAGGAGAAAATGAGGGGAAAGCCTCATTTTTGGGCTTTAAATACCCGGTGGGTATTCGGGTTCGTTTCGGTGACTCGGTTCGTGCTTTCGCTACGTTTCCGGAAATTTAACATGTATAATCTAAGGCTTTTGGATTTGCATACTAGGCGGCCCATATAGAGGACCTAGTAGACTTTTGAGAAGCACATCTTTTGTTGATGATACCTATTACTTTTGATATCTTGTACATATACAAGATATAAACATGTTATTCTTTTGATAGCTTTACTTAGTGAAATTGCAGAACATTGATAATGTAAATTTAACTTTGTAATCCTAGTTATCATTTGATTGTGATTTAGTTATTCTTAAACATTGATGCTATGTAAACAATCTGATCATCTTGATTATCACCCGCGATATCGCGCCCCGGGAACCTTCCGCCTGACGGGGACTCCGATCCAACCCCGCCGGCTCGGGGTGTGACAGTTGGAACAATAATTTTAGAACAGTAAGAAAGTACTTTAGATACTGTACGGAAAGCGTTCGCAGAGTATTATGCGTTAACATTATATGAAACGACTGATGTTAATTGTGCAGAAACTCAGAACTGACAAACAACACACACAGTAATTCGTGTGAGTAACGATTCGCGTGAATATATCTGTAAGTTTAACGTTCTGAACGATATCTAATTATTAGAAAACCATATTGGAAAGTAACGTTGTTGTCGTGTTCGAACGGGTGACGATTCGTACGAATGCGCGAAAACGAAACGATCCGATGAAGCAATAAAATAAACATTTTCGAAACCTTAAAAATAATAAAAGATATTTAGTTAATTTATTAGGAATTACCACTTTAAAAATTTTTAAAATTTATATCTTTATAAAGTTACGTAATGTCACGAAAAAAACGAAAACGACGCGCGAAACTGAAACCGAGCGAGGCCGAACACACCCGAACATAACCGGGCTATAAAAGTCCTTATTTTCCCTTTTCTCCCCACTTTTTCAGACATACTTCTCTTCTTCTTTAAGAAACCCGTCAACACCATTTCTTCACACTATCACAACTTCAAATCTTCATATCTTTCTCATTTCTCCACCAAATTCGACGTTCTAGGAGTCAAAACGACCGTAAGAACGAGAGGAACACGGTAGTACAACTGATCGAAGCTAAAACGAGCTGAATCGTCTGCAGTTTTAGAAAGAAGTTGCTGATTTTGAGGGTTTTTCACTATTCATGTAAGGTAAGCTTCTAACTCGTGTTATCACTTCAAATCAGTTAGGATAAACACTTAAACAACTGTAGAAATATGTAGATCGTGATTAGACGAAGAAGTCAAGCTTTGAATAATCAAAAACGGAGCAAAAACGAGCTCAAACGTGCTGATTTAAGGGCTCTTACTGTTTGGGTTAATTCTCTCGAACAACAGCTTATTCCAGTCGATTTTTGAGCTTTAAAACCTCTAGGATCTTCATGAAAATTGGTTAGGAATCTAAGGAACATGTTAGGTTGATGTTTGGGTCAGTTGGGAATCTATTTGGGAGCTGGATATTATAGAATCAAAGGAGTAAGGGGCTGTTGAGCCTAAGTGGTTGACACTCCAATCTCAACAGCACTTAAAATGGATTCCCATCGATATTAAGCTGGGTTGAGGCCATCGATATTGTGCATTTACTTTCGAGTAGCACTTAGGTGTCACCCAAGTAAATTGGACTTGGAATTAGCATAATTCATCAAGAATTGAAGTCATGAAGGCTGTTAGATCATGGGCTAGTTGAGCTGGGAGTTAATATGGTTTTCATGGGGTAAAACGGTTTTGGATGCCATCGATATTAAGATTTTCACTTAAGATATTTTCTAAACTTATTCAACATTTAAAAAAAGGTTTTTAGTAATTACTTGGGTTATAATACATGGGTTTGGTTAATGAAAACATAAGGGAAGTGGACAAAACCAGAAATGGGTCATAAGAATCCTTTGTTTTGTAACCGGTTTTGTAAACCATTGAACTTAATATTTTAATCTCAAAGTTTTATAAACTATTACGAACAACTAAATTCATGTTTATAATCAAATGGGACTATCACCCATGAGTTTTTTAGTAATAAAAACGATAAAGGATCAAGGGTGATTAACTAGATGAAATTTAGTATGTTAGTCAAATGGATGCAAATCAAATACAAAGGTTTTGTGAAACAAATAAGCTAAGTACATTAAGAGTGTCAAACGAACTAAAGCACTAAGGGAGAACATTGGGGTTCAAAGAAACTAAGTATGAATGAGTTGACTATAAGAACACACTTAATACTTAGTAGTTTCATGCCATTGTATGACCAACTTAGATTGTTCAAATTTGAATGATCTAATGTACGGTATACACACGGATCAACGTTGTAACAAAGATCTAACGATGGACTTGGAGTTAATCAAGTAAGATTAACTTAAGTTCTAACAAGTTTAACTTATAATTTTCATAAAAATAACTTATGTTTTTATTAAAATAAAATATTTTATAAATTGCCTTATTAAAATGGTTTCAAAAGTAATTTAGAGGATTTCTAAATATATTTTACAATTTAAAGAGGATTTTATAAATGATGGTTTATTTAAAATGTCATGTATGTTATTAGTACAAACCTTATATAAATAAGGTTTAGTTGTTATTAACTAACGGATAAGGGTTCATAGAGAGTATGTAACTTAGAATAATTAGAGGAATTCTAGTAACACATTAGTTAGTATATAGGACACATAGTCGCACGCCGAGACCTAAACCTTATATACGTCAAAATGTAAATACTTATAGTGTTCGAATCATAATAAATCAACATAGGTGCTGAAGATACCTAGTTTACAACAAACGCGTGCTCATATTTTCTTGGTGGAATCATAAGAGCTACAACACAGGTGAGTTCATTGCCCCTTTTCTAAACATTTTTGTTTTATAAACGTGGGGCTGAGAAGCATGCGTAAATTATTTTCCTTGCATTATATTTACTTAAATGCTTTTACTTCATATATGCTTTACATGTATAATTGTTACCCTAGATTATGTGTAGGTAAACTTATTTCAGATTTCATAAATAACTATTTTCAAAGAACTATTTTCAAAGATCTATTTTCAAAGAACTATTTTCAAAGATCAATTTTCAAAGTGTTGATTTGGTTGAAACCGATCAGGATCGAATACAAAGTTCTACTAACTATCAACTACGTGCGGAATCCATAGTCAATATGTAGAATATCAAAGAACACAAGCAATTCAATAATCAACTCTTGTATTATCAACAAATGATTACAAGAAATCACTCAGAAACAAAGTTCTCACACAGAGAAAATCACAGAAGTTCTGTCCAAAGTTCTAAAAGTTCTACAAACAAACCTTCTATTTATAGAAACTAGACCAACGAACCTATTCTGGTAGCCAAACCTAAGGTTTGCCAGCCGAACCCTAAGATTCGCTGGGCGAACCCTTAGGTTCGCTAGACGAACCTATGAAAACCAACCAAAAGGTTCGCCGAACCTTTGACAGGTTATAGATTCGCCGAACCTATCAACCCAATAGGTTCGCCAACATGCCAAGGTTCGTGGGCCAGACGAACCTTAGACAAACCATAGCCGAACCTTTCTATAAACTCAAAATAAATACAACTTTTGAATAGCAAACAATTACAAACATGTACTAACAAACTCCACCTAAATGTTTGCTATCAAAGTCTTCAATCTTTGTCTTCAACTTTCTCTTCAGCTTTATCTTCAGCTTTATCTTCAGGTCTGTCATCTACTTCACTATATTCTCCAACCTCTTCAACAACCACATTATCCACCGCTCGTATGACAACCGAACGTGGTATCTTCGCCAACCTTTCAGCTTCAATCTTAGCATATCTTTCATCTCTTTCTTTCTGAATTTGCATCAACTCTGTATAGAGATAATTCACATTTTCCCAATTGCATCCCGAATGAATACCCAATGTATAACACATTCGTGCAATTGTTTGAAATTGAACTGCCATGTCTTTGAAACTCACTTTAACATCATGATATCCATCTTCTGCATATATCTCTGCAGTGTTAAGTAAATCAATATCATCTTTAGAACACTTAACTATCCAAATAGGATCAAGCATCCGAATCACCCTCCAATCATCATCTTGCTTCAATACAATCACACCTTCAGAAGTTCTCTCATCATAAAACCAAAATTTGAAGAATGGATTCCAGTCGTGTTCAATCTTTCGGAGTCTTGGTCTCTTGAAGACTTTAGGCTTCACATAATCTTTGAATCTTTCTCTAAACTGTGGTGTTAACAAACTCCATCCCATTCGTGCTGAATAGGCTTTATCATCCTTAATCTTGAAAGGGCTTTGCATTCAAACGATGGTAAACTCATCAAATCAGTAGCCTTACCAAAGTATTGGCATCCATCTATTCTTTTCACCACATAACATCCCTTATCCATCAAACTTCCTGAAATGTTATGAAAATAACCATAACTAATAATCCTTCTGATCATCTTGGATTTAGATCCAATCTTGAACTTCTTGGATTGTTTAGTTAGGTTTTCTGGATCTTTATCTTCAAACACTTCTGTCATAATCTTGAATGAATGTAAGTGATCAATGATGTACTTTGTGTCATCTTGAAATGCTTTCCAATAATCCAAATTTGTCTTAGCTTTAACTGGTTCTAAAGTTGTTCTTGACATCCTTCCAGCTTCAAACATTTTCTTCATCATGTTTAAATTCAACAGCTCTTCATCAATGACATCCTTATCATAATCAGATAAATCAATATCTTCATCTTCTTCAAAATCAAACATCAATTCATCATCATCTTCAAATAAATCTTGATATTCTTGAAAGGAATAGTCACCCACAATCTCTCCTTCTTCTATCTCTTGATACACTTGAACTTCAAAAATATTTCTCTGCAAGTCTATGTCAGAATTCATTTTTAAACAAATCAAGAAATGTAGGCAAAGAGTAATCAAGAATCCTTTCAGGATATTCTATTGCATCCAAATCTTCAAACTCAACAGAAGTACAATCCCTAGCTCTATCAGAAGATACAGAAGAAAGTGGAACAACATCTGTAGTAATCTTTGAAGGAGTATAAACAATGATAGCTCCAGTCACAGCATTCAGACCACCATCACCTCCAGCAACTCCACCAGCACCACCACCTATTCCATTATCACCATCAAAATCAAAATCATCAGGATGTTCATCAATATCAGTATCCCCATAATCAACTGCTTCTTCTTCTTCATTCTTCTCCTCCTGTACCTTCTCCTCTGCCTTCTCCTCAATATCAACATCCACATCCACCACTACCTTCTCCACTCTTGAGTTTGAACCAGAAGCATCAGTCTTTGAAATCTTCTCTTCTAACTCTTTCATCTTGAATCTCAAATCAGTGTTTTCATTCTTCAACACAACAATATCTTCAGATTGAAGTTTAATAAAGAACTTTAGATCAGAAATCTCTTGAGTCATCTTCTTTTTCTCAGCAAGTTCTTCTTCTCTCCACTTTATCATCAAATCCATTTGAGCTTTCAACTCATCTAATTCAGAAGTGGAGGAAGAAGGTTTATCAGCAAGATTCTGTTCTTTTTCTTTCCTATAATTTTCAAACTCTTTTGATAACAAAGATAATCTTCTCTTGAGATCAGAATCATCATAATTAACAGTGAAGTTAATGTCTCCCAAATCATCTAAACCTGAAAACAAATCATCTCTAGGAATAGAATCCTGAGGAATAGAATTCTCTGGCAATGATGTAGATACTGTAGTAGCATCCACAAAAGATGGCATAAAAGAAGCTACATTTACAAACTCTGGAGTTTGTAAAGTAGAAGTACGAATAGTAGATACCGGAACTGATGAAGTAAAAACAGGAGAAACAGAAACAAGAACAGATATAGGCATAAATGGTGAAGACACAACGGTCTTAGTAGTTTTAGCCTTTTTCCTCTCATAAAGCCCTCCTTTGGCAATTCTCTTCAGCCTCTTTGGTTTAGAAGACTCAGACTCTTCAGGAATAAAACTGGGATCAACTCTTTCATCCCTTTCTTCTTCAACCTGTTTAGCAAACTTTTTCTTGACTCTTCTAACCATCTGGTTCCCTTCTTGAACCATTTCATATTCTGACTCAGTGTCAGAAGATTCTTCTTCATCATCACCAGCAACAGCAGCCTCTGTCTGTTGTTCAGACATATCAACCTCTATTGGTTCCTGTGAGCTATGTCCTTGAGAAGATTGAGCTTTAGGTGTAGATCGGGACGATTGTCCAGTAGACTTTCTGACTTGTTGTCTTGGAGGAGGTGGAGGTGGTGCCTGATCATCATCAGCTACAAACTCTTCAATGTCGGATCCTGAGTCAGCATGTCTCCAGGCATCCTCATTAGGAGCAACATAGTTTGCCCTGGCACAATGACCAATCAACTCTTTCTCAAGAACAGCATCCCCAGTCCTCTGATACACTCTGACCTGACCCAGACTAGAATCAGTCATGTGTTTAAGCTTTAAAAGATCTCTAGCTTCCCTCGGTAGCATGCCTTCTGGCAACCTTCATCGATCAACATTTGCACGAACCTAGGATACATATAGAACCTATCCTTAGCCTTCGTGATGTTGTCACACATGTAACGGAAGATCATTCCAGAAAATTGAACGGTTTGTTCAATATGAGAGCCACCGTAGCTGATCTCATGAAGTCTCTAAGCTCATCAAAAGTTCGCTTCCTCATACTCAGACAGTGAAGAAGAACATGAGCCAAGAACTTGTATTGAAGAGGTAGCTTCCTTTTCTTCACCGATATCGAATTGTAGGCTCCAAAATAACGAATCCGTAAAAAACAACCTTTGATGCACCTCTCAGGAACGAGAGTTACACCATCCGGTTCTCCTCCAAACTGGAGAACCCTCCTGATATCAGCTTCAGAAATACGAAGTGCTTGTCCTAGCACATTCGCATCTATAACATAAGTATCATCCACAGAAATAACACGAGCAAATTCCCAGAAACTCTGGATATGAGAACGATAAATCTGAACTGAGTTAGATATGGCATAGTAAATCCTCGATCTCCGAAGAACGAACTTCAGAATGAACGAACCTCAGAATGAACGAACCTTTTGATGAACGAACCTTCTGAAGAACGAACTTCAGAATGAACGAACCTCAGAATGAACGAACCTTCAAATGAAGGAACCTTGTTGGTTAGACGAACCTTGACCAAAAGGTTCGGTTCTTTTTAAATACATAGGTTCGCCACAAACCTATCAAATTCAGACGAACCCTCAAGGTTCGGATTCGGCGAATCTTTCTGTTCATTCAACGAACATGTTCATCAGCGAACCTTTTCCAGTTTTCGAATCAAAATTTTAAATCTTTGAATTAGAAGATAAAATTTAACACCCAGGTTCGAAACATGCCGATGAACAATATTAACAAAAGCAGTTTGTCCAAAACTAAAAATCTAATCAGTTTTAAGTCCAATTACTGATTCGATCTAAGACTCCTAAAAACACTCAGATCTCTCAAATTAGCCGGTCAAATTAAGTAATTTATACCTAGAAATGATCACAAGATGATTCTAAGTCTAAAATTATCAAGGAAAAGTTCTGGGATGATCTTAATCGAAAAACGAAAAATCTGGTCTTGCAGGTTCGCTAATCATGAAAAAGATGAGAGTGACGAACCCTTATGGCGAACCCTCTATATATATGTCATGAACCTTTTCAGACGATCCTTTCACGAACCTTTGCTGCGAACCTTTTGCAACGAACCAATCAAACGAACCATTTCACCTAACCTAGTCAGCGAACCTAGCTAACGAACCTAGCCAGTGAACCTAACCAGCGAACCTTACCCAACGAACCTTTACCAGCGAACCTTCTCAAACATCAGAAGAACCTTTTGAAAATTTTGAATTTTTCTTTAAATTTCAAAACAAATTCATGTTTAATTATTCCAAATTCAAACAAATAATCAAAAATTATTAATTTAACATCAGATGAAAAGATAAAATCTTTTTGTAATTTTTTCAAATTTTAGAACAATTAAACTACAAATTTAACCAATCTAACTATACAAATCAAATCTTTTTGTTTGAGAAAGATCCAGACATGAGATCATATTATTTTATACTTTTCAACACATCTGTTTGTATTAATTACAAGATTTAAATGCAAATCACAAGTACAAGATGATTGTCAGTATACTTATCCTTTTAAGTTTAATTACTTAGTCAAGAAATCAGTTTAAACAAGATTATGAAAACACTTTATAATAATCCATTTACTTGAACACATCCCCGATTTGTGAATAACTAATCAAACATAAATGTTCTTAAACTTATAATTTCAATTTTAACTAATTTGATCATGCAAAAATAAAGCAGAATTTCTTTTTAAAAATAACAAAATAGAACACAATTTGAAATTGTTCAAAATCTTGGAATCAAGGTTGATACTTACGTATGCTTAAATGATACAGAAAATGAACTAAACAATAATTTAAGATTAAGCTTTTAACAATCGGTTCGATATTTTCATATACGCAGAGATTGTCCAAATCTTAACCAGAACCAAGAAAACAAATTTGAATCGTTTAAAGCTATAACAATCAGGTCGCTACGTAAGTATACGCAAAGAATGTTCCAGCTTTAAACTAAAATAAAAGAAAAAAAACAAAATCAGAATTTCTTTTAAAAATTAAACTTATGATCAAACTAGTACTTTGACTTTTTGTTCAAGACCATTTTGTCAGAAAAATTACCACTCTTTCAGGACAAAACTAAGTACTGTATTCTAAGCATTTGTTTCTTATAAAGTATAATCAAAACTTTGTTTAAACTTATCTGAACTAATTTATAAACCTACTAACACATCATTCTTAGTACTTATAATTACTTTTATATTTTTAATAACACATACAGAAATGTTTCCAAATACAAATAATGTGCTTTCTTAGATTTCTAATTTTTTCATGTTTTTGTATTTTTGGTTTTTCAAATGTTTTTGTATTTTTCAAAATTTTCTCCCCCTAAAAACAAAAACACAAAATAAAAAAAATAAAAAATCTGATGTTAATTCAATAAAATTGATTACGAAGGAAATTGATTGTTGATTACCTCACCCATGACCCTAATCCCATTTAATTTGAGTAAATACTCAAAACGTTGTTTGTCAAAGGCCTTGGTGAGAAGGTCTGCCCTTTGGTCGTTTGTGTGTATCTTCACCACATCAATCAGTTTCTTTTCATAACAGTCACGTATGAAATGAAACCGAATATCAATGTGCTTGGAGCGTGAATGATACACTGGATTCTTGGTAATTGCAATGGCAGCCTCATTGTCTACATGAATTGGGGTAGATAGCAAATTCAGTCCATAGTCTCTCATCTGTTGTTGTATCCACAAGACTTGGGAACAACAACTGGCAGCAGCTACATATTCAGCTTCACGTGTAGATGTAGAAACAGATGTTTGCTTCTTGCACTGCCAAGAGACTAATCTCTCCCCCAGAAATTGTGCACCTCCAGTAGTTGATTTGGAATCAGTCTTGCATCCTCCATAGTCTGAATCACTATAAGCATGAAAAGAATAGTTATCATCCTTAGGATACCACAGACCGGTGTCTGGTGTACCCTTCAGATAACGTAAAATCCTCTTAACTGCAATCAGATGAGAAACTTTAGGCTTTGATTGATAGAGAGCACAGATACTTGAAGTGAATACAATATCCGGTCTTGAGGCTGTCAAATACATTAAGCTCCCGATCATTCCACGATATAATGTAGCATCAGTTAACTCCCCCTTAAGATCAGGCTCAATCCCGTGATTGGGCTGAATGGGCGTGGAAATGGGTTTACAATCAAGCATGCTAAACCGTTTTAGCACATCTTGAATGTATTTGGTCTGATGAATAAAAATTCCATCATTAGTCTGATCTATTTGTAAACCCAAAAAGAACTTAATGTCTGACATAGCACTCATCTGGAACTTCTCAATCATAACCTCTTTAAATTCCAAGCACAACTGTTCATCAGTAGACCCAAAGATGATGTCATCTACATAGATCTGAACAAGGAGAATGTGCTTGTCCTTTTCCCGATAAAACAGTGTTTTGTCTATCTGACCCCTCTTGAACCCGTGTTCAAGAAGGTGAGTCGAGAGAGTCTCATACCAAGCTCGAGGAGCCTGATGAAGACCATACAGTGCTTTGTCGAGGATATATATCTGATCCTGGTGGATCGAATCCTCAAAGCCCGGTGGCTGACAAACATACACTGTCTCCTTCAAAGACACATAAAGGAATGCAGACTTAACATCCAGTTGATAAACTTTATATTTCTTGTGGGCAGCAAAAGATAGAAATAATCTAATCGCTTCATACCGTACCACAGGTGCAAATACCTCATCATAATCAATTCCTTCTATCTGTTTGAACCCTTGAACAACCAAACGCGCCTTGTTTCGAACAATCACGCCTCTATCGTCTCGCTTACACTTCAACACCCACCTGGTGCCAATCTTCTTCTCACCTTTTGGCAAATCCACTAAATGCCAAACTCCCAGTTTCTGAAACTGATTAAGCTCCTCTTGCATGGCCTCCACCCAGGCAAGCTCACGCAGGGCTTCAGTTACAGATTTAGGCTCAATCTGAGAAACAAATGTAGAATGCATCCATAACTCTTGAGTCCCATGATTTCGCTCCATCTCAACGTACAAACTCTCCTCGTTTGCAACTTGCCTTCTCGTCTGTACTCCAACAGACGGATCTCCAATAATCTGCTTCACAGGATGATTCACATGAACTTTAGACACTGGCACTTGTGGGACTCCAACACCATGATCAAGATTTGTGATATTCTGATCTTTATCTTGATCTTGAGAAACGGCATCTTCAAAAACATCCTGATTATCCTCCGATGACCAGTCATCATTATCTGCTCCAAAAATGCCTTCCTCAGTTGGATGATTATCATCAACCTGATGAGAAACTCCTTGATCTTCAGAATTTTGTAAGTTATATAACATCTGCAAAGAAATTTCATCATCAGTAACATTAGGAGACAAGTTAAAAGACTCGAAAAGTTTATCATAATCGAATAACCAATTTGGACCTTTGCCTTCAGGTATAGGTGTATGTCTTTGAACATCCACATTATACCAGAGTTCCACAACACCAGTGCGTTTGTTAAACACACGTTTGTTGGGAAGGCTGTAGCCCAGAAAGAAACCTTATTCAACCTTAGAGTTGAATTTAGCATCTTTCTTGAGCATGGTACAAGGAGCCCCGAAAGGTTCCAAGTGTTCCAAATTTGGTTTCCGATTCTGAAGAAGTTCATAACAAGTCTTGTTATGTCGTTTGACAATCAACACTCGGTCGCTACGGCTTCACTCCAGAAAGTAATGGGCAGCTTCGAATCAGCAAGAATCGTTCGAGCAGACTCTATCAATGTACGATTCTTCCTTTCAGCCACACCGTTCATCTGTGGTTCATACGGTGCACTAAATTGCTGCTGGATGCCCTTTGAATCTCAGAATGCTTCCATGTTCTGATTCTTGAATTCTGTCCCATTGTCTGATCGAACACGCCTAACTCTCAACTAATACAAAGTCTCCAATCTGTTTACCAACAAAACAAAATTTTCATAAGTTTCAGATTTAAACTTTAAGAACATTACCCATGAAAATCTAGAAAAATCATCGGTCACAACAAAACAATATGATTCACCACCGATACTCTTCACAGTAATCTGTCCAAACAGATCCATGTGAAGTAGTTCCAATGGTTTATGAATAGAAAACACTGTTTTGGACTTATGTGACCTCCTTTTTTGTTTACCCTTCTTACAGGAAACACACACATCAGGTAATTTGAAATGTTTAACAGGTACACCATCAATCAAGTGATTGTGTACAAGATGATTCATCTTTCTGATGTGTATATGACCCATTCGTCTGTGCCAAGACCGAGTATCCTGCTCAGTGGCCTTCGACACCAGACACGTCTCAACTTTGTTTACCGTCTCCGCATTAGCCATGTCTAAAACATACAAATCTTTACACCTGTCAGCAGTCAACAAAATCTAGTCATCAGGAATCTTAATTCCTTGTTTGAGCACATAGCATTTCTTATCATCAAACAAAACCTTATAACCTTTATCACTTATCTGCGACACACTCAAAAGATTATTAGTTAACTCCTTGCAGTAATTCACATTGTCAAAGGAAACTTTACCATTAGTCAAACTGTTAGTACATGTTTGTAATTGTTTGCTATTCAATAGTTGTACTTATTTTGAGTTTAGAAAAAGGTTCGGCTATGGTTGGCCTAAGGTTCGTCTGGCCCACGAACCTTGGCATATTGGCGAACCTATTGGGTTGATAGGTTCGGCGAACCTATAACCTGGCAAAGGTTTGGCGAACCTTTTGGTCTGTTTTCATAGCTTCGTCTAGCAAACCTAAGGGTTCGCCCAGCGAACCTTAGGGTTCGGCTGGAAAAACTTAGGTTCGGCTACCAGTAATAGGTTCGCTGGTCCAGTTTCTATAAATAGAAGGTTTGTTTGTAGAACTGGAAAAACTCTAGACAGATTGTTAGAAAACATTATGTGTTTCTCTGTGTGAGAATTTGTAATTCTGATTGAGATCTTGTAATCATTTGTTGATAATACAAGAGTGATTATTGAATTGCTTGTGTTCTTTGTATTTTCTACATATTGACTATGGATTCCGCGCGTAGTTGATAGTTCATAGGACTTCGTATTCGATCCTGATCGGTTTCCTTCACCAAATCAGCAGTGGTATCAGAGGCTTTGGTGAGGTTCTACACTACAATGTCAAAGAATTCAAGCAATTGAAGATTTGAAGACATTTGATGGATCAAATTCTTTCTTCTTGATTGATTTTCTGGTGATTTGAGACTGTTTTCATCATCAATTGTTGTTGAATTACAACAATTGAAGTTTTGGAGGTGTTTTGGTAGAGATTTGGAAGGATTTTTTGAAATTTTGGAAGGTTTCCTTCCCAAAATTTTAAAAATCAACGCTACAGGTTCATGGGACGAACCTGTGACTTGGTGAACACAAAGGTTCGCTGTTAGAAGGTTTTTCAGAGGGTTCTTTTGATAGTTCGCTGAAGGTTCGGCAGAGGTTCGGCAAGAGTTCGACGAAGGTTCGACAAGTTTGGATGATAGTTCGTCAAAGGTTCGCTGCTTACTGTTCATAGTTCGGCTGAGGGTTCGCTTGAACTAAAGGTTCGCCAGTTTTTTGGTTCGTTTGTGTAAGGGTTCGTGATTTTCAAGGTTCGTTGTTCAAAGGTTCGCTGCTCAAAGGTTCGCTGTTCAAAAGAAAAATTTTGTCCATAGGTTCGGCTGAGGTTCGCCTGAAGGTTCGGCTAAGACAAATTTTAGTCCATAGGTTCGGCTGACGTTCGTTAGTAGGTTCGGCTAAGACAAAATTTTGTCTGGAGGTTCGGCTGAGGTTCGTTTGAGGTTCGACTAGTGATAATTTTGAAAAGGTTCGCTGCTTATCAACTGAGACATCATGTCTGACATGTCCGCGGCGATGGCAAGTCAGAACTCCAAACTTCAGATCATCTTAATCAGTGAGACTGAAGTGGGTAGTACCAATAAAGTGCCAAAGCTACTGGATTTATCTGATTATGACAACTGGAAAGGAAGATTTGAGACTCATCTCAATGGCACATATACAAACTTATGGGAAATAATCTTATCTCCTTATGAGAGACCAAGGGTAGTTGGTACTGATTTGTTTCAACTCTTGGAAAGATTGGATGTAGATGAGAGGAAAAAGTATGACTCAGAGAAGAAAGCTTATTGGTTATTGAGTCAAGCCATTCCCAATCAAATTCTGCATCAGTTTGATGAACACAAGACTGCTTACAGTCTTTGGAGTGCATTATAGGCCAGAGTTGAAGGCAACACAAATCTGAAGAAAATGAAGGCTACTGACATCAGAAAGGAGTTTGAAAATTTCAACATCATCGGAAATGAAACTTTAGAAGCCTTAATTACCAGATACAAACACTTGTTGACTGAAGTGAGGAAATATGGCATTGAGTATTCAGAGGATGAGAGGATTGATTGTTTGGCTGATGCATTACCTGATAAATGGAATTCTTTGGTGCTCATATTGAGAGAAAACCTACCTGGATTGACATTGGTAGAGTTTATTCAGAAACTGGAAGAACAAGAAATGAAGGACAAACGTAAAGCAAGACGTGTAAATGTCACACAAGATCCTTCACTGTATGGTGGTTCTGTTGCTACACCACCTGCAGCATCTGCAAAGATACAGACTGCTTTCGTGTCTAGGACTTCTGAAGCTACTCAGAGTTCTTCGGTGTCATCAAGTTCTAGTTCACATTGTCCTATCAATGAGAAAAAGTCTGAGTCTACACCATCTCCAGTGCAGCTTAACACTACAAATTTGGGAAAAGTGACAGTTGAAGCAGTTAAAGACCATATGTCTATTTTGTCGTGTGTAGTAAGTGCTTACGATGAACAAGTGGCTGGAAGAATTGGAAATGCAAATCTTACTTTTGAAGATTATGCACAAATTGATGAAGATGAGATGGAATTGATAGACACACAGTGGGCTTTGGCGAGTGTTATTCGCAGAATTAATAGATATGAGAAGAAGACTGGGAAGAAATTCACCTTTGACCGAAATACCAAATTTGGATTCAATCCAAAATCTACACAGTGTTATAATTGTGGTGAACTTGGTCATTTTGCAAGAGAATGCAAGAATCCAAAGAAGCAGGGAAATCTGAATCCATTCAAGCCTAAGGAAGATTATCAGAAAAAGAAAGAGAAATCTGAAGAATCATCTTCTAAAGCACTTTTAAGTCAAGCTGATGAGGGATATGACTGGGGCAAACAATATGAAGATCTTATGGGTGCTTTTATGGCTTCATTGGAAGAAGAATCTAGAAAAGGAAAGGAGAAGGTTGATGAGGTGAATGAGGTACATAATGATCTGCTTGAGATGACTGATAGACTGAAAGAGATGAGCTCTCAATTAACTTCTGATTTGAGAGAATGCACAGAAGCCAACAAAAAGTTGATTTCAAAAGAAAAAGCATTTGACAAAAAGATAATTGATCTTGCTAAGGAAAACGAAGATTTGAAAATCAAGGTTTAACAGAATAATCATGTTGTTTCTGTGCATTTGGATTCAGTTCAGAAGTTGAAAGTAGAGTTATCAGCTGCAAAATCTGAAGCTGAGTTGAACAAAGCCAAGCTTGAAAACTACCAGAAGTCAGTATATGTCATTGATTACTTTGCGGCTATGCAAAGATCTTCCTATGATAATTCTGGTATTGGTTTTCATGCTGTGCCAAATCCTCAAAGTTATGTATCAAGACAACAATTTGATCCAGAATTGGAAGTTAATCCAGTTTCTTTAAAGGAAAGTGTGTCTGATCAAGTGTCTGAGGATATGGAAAGTTCATCATCTCATGAGAGTGAATTTGTTGATAATTATGCTCCTATCATCGAGGATATCACTGATTTAGAATATCCAGAGGATATTCTAAGAATGATTGTCATCAACAAGCTAAAAATGTTGAGAAGATGAGTCCAGTTTTCAAGAAACCAAAATCTGAAGTAAACTCAGCCGGGAAAACCGTGGTTAAACAAAAGAATGTTTTCAAACCAAATCTAAAAGTCAAGACTAATTCTACTCTAAAGCCAATTGTGTTTGTTAAGTCTTCTACCACACAAAAAGGAGGGTCAAGCAAAGTTTGTCAAAAACAAGAGAAATTTTCTAAAAAGATTGACAAGAAGTTTGTCAAAGTTGTTGACAAAGTTAATCAAAGTGGGGATGGAAACAAGGGCAAATCAAATATTTCTCAAAAGAATGTCAAGAAAAAAGGCATGTTTTTGAAAAATAAGGTTTGATCTCCATCTGTAGCATCCAAATCTTTGGGTTCATCTAAGAGGTGTGATGAATTAAAACCAAAGACTGTGTCATCAAGGAAATGCTATAGATGTGGGAAAGTGGGTCATGTCATTGCCGAATGTGATTTGGATACTGGTAACCGATTTCATACTTTTACTCCACGTGAAACAAGACAGTGTTTTACTTGTGGAGGGAAAGGACATATTTCAGTCAATTGTCCAAATCACAAGGTCAAGAAGAAAACTTCTGTTAATGACAGTCATGTGATCCATTCTGGTGGGAGTCCTAGGAGGTAAAGCCTGTTCATACATATTTGTAATTGTTTGCTATTCAAAAGATGTATTTAATTTGAATTTAGATAAAGGTTCGGCTAAAGATTGCCTAAGGTTCGTCTGGCCCACGAACCTTGGCATGTTGGCGAACCTATTGGGTTGATAGGTTCGGCGAACCTATAACCTTGTGAAGGTTCGGCGAACCTTTTGGTAGGTTTACATGGGTTCGTCTAACGAACCTAAGGGTTCGCCCAGCAAACCTTAGGGTTCGGCTGGCAAACCTTAGGTTCGGCTACCTATAATAGGTTCGCTGGTTCTGTTTCTATAAATAGAAGATTTGTTTATAGAACAGATAGAACTCTTGATAGATTGCTAGAAACCTTCTGTATTTTCTCTGTGTGAGAATTGTATTTCTGATTGAGATCTTGTAATCATTTGTTGATAATACAAGAGTTGATTATTGAATTGCTTGTGTTCTTTGTATTTCTACATATTGACTATGGATTCCGCACGTAGTTGATAGTTCGTAGGACCTCCTATTCGATCCTGATCGGTATCAACCAAATCAACAGTGGTATCAGAGAATTTGGTTGAGATTCTACACTACAATTTCAAAGAAATCAAGCAATTGAAGATTTGAAGACATTTGATGGATCAAATTTTTTTTTTCTTGATTGATTTTCTGGTGATTTGAGACTGTTTTCATCATCAATTGTTGTTGAATTACAACAATTGAAGTTTTGGAGGTGTTTTGGTAGAGATTTGGAAGGATTTTTTTAAATTTTGGAAGGTTTCCCTCCCAAAATTTTCAAAATCTGCGCTACAGGTTCGTGGGACGAACCTGTGACTTGCTGAACACAAAGGTTCGCTGTTAGAAGGTTTTTCAGAGGGTTCGTTTGATAGTTCACTGAAGGTTCGGCAGTGGTTCGGCAATAGTTCGGCAAGTTTGGGTGATAGTTCGTCAAAGGTTCGCTGCTTACTGTTCATAGTTCGGCTGAAGGTTCGCTTGAACTAAAGGTTTGCCAGTTTCTTGGTTCGTCTGTGTAAAGGTTCGTGAGTTTCAAGGTTTGCTGCTCAAAAGACAAAATTTTGTCCATAGGTTCGGCTGAGGTTCGCCCGAAGGTTCGACTAAGACAAATTTTAGTCCATAGGTTCGGCTGAGGTTCGTCTGTAGGTTCGGCTAAGGCAAAATTTTGTCTGGAGGTTCGGCTGAGGTTCGGCTGAGGTTCGTTTGAGGTTCGGCTAGTGATAATTTTGAAAAGGTTCGCTGTTAATCAACTCAAAAATTATTTCTGACATGTACGCGGCAATGGCAAGCCAGAACTCCAAACTTCAGAGCATTTTAATCAGTGAGAATGAAGTGGGTAGTACAAATAAAGTGGCAAAGCTATTGGATTTAGTTGATTATGATAGTTGGAAAGGATGATTTGAGACTCATCTAAATGGCACAGATACAAACTTATGGGAAAGAATATTATCTCCTTATGAAAGACCAAGGGTAGTGGGTAATGATTTGTTTCAACTTTTGGAAAGAATAGATGTAGATGAGAGGAAAAAGTATGACTTAGAGAAGAAAGATTATTGGTTATTAAGTCAAACCATTCCAAATCAAGTTCTGCATCAGTTTGATGAACACAAGACTGCTTACAGTCTTTGGAATACATTAAAGGCAAGAGTAGAAGGCAACACAAATCTGAAGAAAATGAAGGCTACAGATATCAGAAAGGAGTTTGAAAATTTTAACATCATTGGAAATGAGACTCTTGATGCCTTAATCACCAGATACAGACACTTGTTGACTGAAGTGAGAAAATATGGCATTGAGTATTCAGAGGATGAGAAGATTGATTGTTTGGCTGATGCATTACCTGATAAATGGAATTCTTTGGTGCTCATATTGAGAGAAAACCTACCTGCATTGACATTGGTAGAGTTTATTCAGAAACTGGAAGAACAAGAAATGAAGGACAAACGTAAAGCAAGACGTGTAAATGTCACACAAGATCCTTCACTGTATGGTGGTTCTGTTGCTACACCACCTGCAGCATCTGCAAAGATACAGACTGCTTTCGTGTCTAGGACTTCTGAAGCTACTCAGAGTTCTTCGGTGTCATCAAGTTCTAGTTCACATTGTCCTATCAATGAGAAAAAGTCTGAGTCTACACCATCTCCAGTGCAGCTTAACACTACAAATTTGGGAAAAGTGACAGTTGAAGCAGTTAAAGACCATATGTCTATTTTGTCGTGTGTAGTAAGTGCTTACGATGAACAAGTGGCTGGAAGAATCGGAAATGCAAATCTTACTTTTGAAGACTATGCACAAATTGATGAAGATGAGATGGAATTGATAGACACACAGTGGGCTTTGGCGAGTGTTATTCGCAGAATTAATAGATATGAGAAGAAGACTGGGAAGAAATTCACCTTTGACCGAAATACCAAATTTGGATTCAATCCAAAATCTACACAGTGTTATAATTGTGGTGAACTTGGTCATTTTGCAAGAGAATGCAAGAATCCAAAGAAGCAGGGAAATCTGAATCCATTCAAGCCTAAGGAAGATTATCAGAAAAAGAAAGAGAAATCTGAAGAATCATCTTCTAAAGCACTTTTAAGTCAAGCTGATGAGGGATATGACTGGGGCAAACAATATGAAGATCTTATGGGTGCTTTTATGGCTTCATTGGAAGAAGAATCTAGAAAAGGAAAGGAGAAGGTTGATGAGGTGAATGAGGTACATAATGATCTGCTTGAGATGACTGATAGACTGAAAGAGATGAGCTCTCAATTAACTTCTGATTTGAGAGAATGCACAGAAGCCAACAAAAAGTTGATTTCAAAAGAAAAAGCATTTGACAAAAAGATAATTGATCTGGCTAAAGAAAACGAAGATTTGAAAATCAAGGTTTAACAGAATAATCATGTTGTTTCTGTGCATTTGGATTCAGTTCAGAAGTTGAAAATGGAGTTATCAGCTGCAAAATCTTAAGCTGAGTTGAACAAAGCCAACCTTGAAAACTACCAGAATTCAGCATATGTCATTGATTACTTTGCGGCTATGCAAAGATCTTCCCGTGATAATTCTGGTATTGGTTTTCATGCTGTGCCAAATCCTCAAAGTTATGTATCAAGACCACAATTTGATCCCGAATTGGAAGTTAATCTAGTTTCCTTAAAGGAAAGTGTGTCTGATCAAGTGTCTGAGGATATGGAAAGTTCATCATCTCATGAGAGTGAATTTGTTGATAATGATGCTCCTATCATCGAGGACATCACTGATTTAGAATATCCAGAGGATATTCTAAGAATGATTGGTCATCAACAAGCTAAAAATGTTGAGAAGATGAGTCCAGTTTTCCAGAAACCAAAATCTGTAGTAAAATCAGCTGGAAAAACAGTGGCTAAATAAAAGTCTGTTTTCAAACCAAATCTAAAAGTCAAGACTAATTCTACTATAAAGCCAATTGTGTTTGTTGAGTCTCCTACCACACAAAAAGGAGAGTCAAGCAAAGTTTGTCAAAAACAAGAGAATTTTTCTAAAAAGATTGACAAGAAGTTTATCAAAGTTGGTGAAAAAATTAATAAAAGTGGGGATGGAAACAAGGGCAAGTCAAAGATTTCTCAAAAGAATGTCAAGACTAAAGTCACGGGTTTGAAAAATAAGGTTTTATCTCCATTTGTAGCTTCCAAATCTTTGGGTTCATCTAAGAGGTGTGATGAATTAAAACCAAAGACTGGGTCATCAAGGAAATGCTACAGATGTGGGAAAGTGGGTCATGTCATTGCCGAATGTGATTTGGATACTTGTAACCGATTTCATACTTTTACTCCACGTCAAACAAGATGGTGTTTCACTTGTGGAGGAAAAGGACATATTTCAGTCGATTGTCCAAATCACAAGGTCAAGAAGAAAACTTCTGTTAATGACAGTCATGTGATCCATTCTGGTGGGAGTCCTAGGAGGGTAAAGCCTAGTGAAGAAGAGATGAGAATACTCAGAAAATTTGATCCTGAGTGTGTCTAGGTCAAGGAGGATAAGGTTCATAAAAGAGAATTTTTTGAAAACCAACAAAAGGTTAAAAGAGTTTTGAAAAAGACAGCATCATTTGATGACGAATTTTATGACAATTTTTCTCCTAAAAGATTTTCAAAAAAAAATGTTAAGTCTAATTCTGTTTGGAAATCCAGACCCAGGTCTGATGATCGATTTTTTGTGAGGAAAGATGAATACTTGGAAGAAGGGTCTTCAAGTAGTTCATCGAGATCGAATGGCAGGAGGCTGTTCGGGGAGACTCAACGCCAGAATGGCGGGAGTCATCCCTTTTGGTACTGATCATTTTTTGTTTAAATTTATTGTGCAGGTGGCATTCATGGGCCATATCAACAGTCGATGGATTGTTGATAGTGGATGTTCACGGCACATGACAGGAGAGATCAGTTTGTTGAAAGATTTTCGTGAGATGAACGGATGTTATGTTAACTTTGCAGGTGACAAAGGTGGTCAGATTACGGGGAGTGGTAGTTTGACTAATGGTAACGTATCCTTTGACAATGTGAATTACTGCAAGGAGTTAACTAATAATCTTTTGAGTGTGTCGCAGATAAGTGATAAAGGTTATAAGGTTTTGTTTGATGATAAGAAATGCTATGTGCTCAAACAAGGAATTAAGATTCCAGATGACTGGATTTTGATGACTGCTGACAGGTGTAAAGATTTGTATGTTTTAGACATGTCTAATGCGGAGACGGTAAACAAAGTTGAGACGTGTCTGGTGTCGAAGGCCACAGAGCAGGATACTCGGTCTTGGCACAGACGAATGGGTCATATACACATCAGAAAGATGAATCATCTTGTACACAATTACTTGGTTGATGGTGAACCTGTTAAACATTTCCAATTACCTGATGTGTGTGTTTCCTGTAAGAAGGGTAAACAGAAAAGGAGGTCATGTAAGTCCAAAACAGTGTTTTCTATTGATAAACCATTGGAACTACTTCACATGGATCTGTTTGGACCGATTAATGTGAAGAGTATCGGTGGTGAATCATATTGTTTTGTTGTGACCGATGATTTTTCTAGATTTTCATGGGTAATGTTCTTAAAGTTTAAATCTGAAACTTATGAAAATTTTGTTTTGTTGGTAAACAGATTGGAGACTTTGTATTAGTTGAGAGTTAGGCGTGTTCGATCAGACAATGGGACAGAATTCAAGAATCAGAACATGGAAGCATTCTGAGATTCAAAGGGCATCCAGCAGCAATTTAGTGCACCGTATGAACCACAGATGAACGGTGTGGCTGAAAGGAAGAATCGTACATTGATAGAGTCTGCTCGAACGATTCTTGCTGATTCGAAGCTGCCCATTACTTTCTGGAGTGAAGCCGTAGCGACCGAGTGTTGATTGTCAAACGACATAACAAGACTTGTTATGAACTTCTTCAGAATCGGAAACCAAATTTGGAACACTTGGAACCTTTCGGGGCTCCTTGTACCATGCTCAAGAAAGATGCTAAATTCAACTCTAAGGTTGAATAAGGTTTCTTTCAGGGCTATAGCCTTCCCAACAAACGTGTGTTTAACAAACGCACTGGTGTTGTGGAACTCTGGTATAATGTGGATGTTCAAAGACATACACCTATACCTGAAGGCAAAGGTCCAAATTGGTTATTCGATTATGATAAACTTTTCGAGTCTTTTAATTTGTCTCCTAATGTTACTGATGATGAAATTTCTTTGCAGATGTTATATGACTTACAAAACTCTGAAGATCAAGGAGTTTCTCATCAGGTTGATGATAACCATTCAACTGAGGAAGGCATTTTTGGAGCAGATAATGATGACTGGTCATCGGAGGATGATCAGGATGTTTTTGAAGATGTCGTTTCTCAAGATCAAGATGAAGATCAGAATATCACAAATCTTGATCATTGTGTTGGAGTCCCGCAAGTGCCAGTGTCCAGAGTTCATGTGAATCATCCTGTGAAGCAGATTATTGGAGATCCGTCTGTTGGAGTACAGACGAGAAGGCAAGTTGCAAACGAGGAGAGTTTGTACGTTGAGCTGGAGCGAAATCATGGGACTCAAGAGTTATGGATGCATTCTGCATTTGTTTCTCAGATTGAGCCTGAATCTGTAACTGAAGCCCTGCGTGAGCCTGCCTGGGTGGAGGCCATGCAAGAGGAGCTTAATCAGTTTCAGAAACTGGGAGTTTGGCATTTAGTGGATTTGCCAAAAGTTGAGAAGAAGATTGGCACCAGGTGGGTGTTGAAGTGTAAACGAGACGATAGAGGCGTGATTGTTCGAAACAAGGCGCGTTTGGTTGTTCAAGGGTTCAAACAGATAGAAGGAATTGATTATGACGAGGTATTTGCACCTGTGGCGCGGCTTGAAGCGATTAGGGTTCAACTGGATGTTAAGTCTGCATTCCTTTATGGGTCTTTGAAGGAGACAGTGTATGTTTGTCAGCCACTGGGCTTTGAGGATCCGATCCACCGGGATCAGGTATATATCCTTGACAAAGCACTGTATGGTCTTCATCAGGCTCCTCGAGCTTGGTATGATACTCTCTCGACTCACCTTCTTGAACACGGGTTCAAGAGGGGTCAGATAGACAAAACATTGTTTTATCGGGAAAAGGACAAGGACATTCTCCTTGTTCAGATCTATGTAGAGGACATCATCTTTGGGTCTACTGATGAACAGTGTGCATGGAATTTAAAGAGGTTATGATTGAGAAGTTTGAGATGAGTGCTATGCCAGACATTAAATTCTTTTTGGGTTTACAAATAGATCAGACTGATGATGGCATTTTTATTCATCAGACCAAATACATTCAAGATGTGCTAAAACGGTTTAGCATGCTTGATTGTAAACCCATTTCCACACCCATTCAGCCCAATCACGGGATTGAGCCTGATCTTAAGGGTTAGTTAATTGATGCTACATTATATCGTGGAATGATCGGGAGCTTAATGTATTTGACAGCCTCAAGACCGGATATTGTATTCGCTACAGGTATCTGTGCTCGCTATCAATCAAAGCCTAAAGTTTCTTATCTGAATGCAGTCATGAGGATTTTACGTTATCTGAAGGGTACACCAAACACCGGTCTGTGGTATCCTAAGGATGATAACTATTCCTTTCATGCTTATAGTGATTCAGACTATGGAGGATGCAAGACTGATTCCAAATCAACTACTGGAGGTGCACAATTTCAGGGGGAGAGATTAGTCTCATGGCAGTGTAAGAAGCAAACATCTGTTGCTACATCTACATGTGAAGCTGAATATGTAGCTGCTGCCAGTTGTTGTTCCCAAGTCTTGTGGATACAAGAACAGATGAGAGACTATGGATGGAACTTTCTATCTACCCCGATTCATGTAGATAATGAGGCTGCCATTGCAATTACCAAGAATCCAGTGTATCATTCACGTTCTAAACACATTGATATTCGATTTCATTTCATACGCGATTATTATGAAAAGAAATTGATTGATGTGGTGAAGATACACACAAACGAGCAAAGGGCAGACCTTCTCACTAAGGCCTTTGACAAACAACGTTTTGAGTATTTACTCAAATTAAATGGGATCAGGGTCATGGGTGAGGTAATCAAGAATCAACTTCCTTCTTAATCATTTTTTATTGAATTAACCTCAGATTTTTTTATTTTTTATTATTTATTTTGTGTTTTTGTTTTTAGGGGGAGAAAATATTGAAAAATACAAAAACATTAAAAAATCAAAAATACAAAAACATGAAAAAATTAAAAATCTGAGAAATTGATTCGACCTAATGAGAAATGAAAGCACATTATTTGCATTTGGAAATATATCTGTATGTTTTATTAAAATTTTAATAAATAATTACAAGTATTAAGTATGATATGGAAGTAGGTTTATAACTTAGTTAGGATAAGTTTAAACAAAGTTTTGATTATACTTTATAAGAAACAGATGCTTAGAATGCAGTACTTAGTTTTGTCCTGAAAGAGTGGTAATTTTTTCTGACAAAATGTTCTTGAACAAAAAGTTAAAGTACTAGTTTGATCATGTGTTTAATTTTTAGAAGAAATTCTAATTTTGTTTTTCTTTTGTTTTAGTTTAAAGCTGAAACATTCTTTGCGTATACTTACGTATCGACCTGATTGTTATAGCTTTAAAAAATTCAAATTTGTTTTCTTGGTTCTGATTAAGATTTGGACAATCTCTGCGTATATGAAAATATCGAACTGATTGTTAAATGCTTAATCTTAAATTATTGTTTCGTTCATTTTCTGGATCATTTGAGCATACGTAAGTATCAACCTTGATTCCAAGATTTTGAACAATTTCAAATTGTTATCTATTTTGTTATTTTCAAAAAGAAATTCTGCTTTATTTTTGCATGATCAGATTAGTTGAAATTGAAATCATAAGTTTTAAGAACATTTTTGTTTGATTAGTTATTCACAAATCGGGGCTATGTTCAAGTAAATGGATTATTATAAAGTGTTCTCATAATCTAGTTTAAACTGATTTCTTGATTAAGTGATAAATTTAAAAGGATAAATATACTGACAATCATCTTAGACTTGTAATTTGCAGATAATATTTGAAATAATACAAACAGATGTGTTGAAAATTGTAAAATAATATGATCTCATGTCAGGATCTTTCTCAAACAAAAAGATTTTATTTTTTAGGATAGTTCTTTTGTTAAATTTGTAGTTTAATTGTTCTAAAATTTTGAAAAATTACAAAAAGATTTTAATTTTTCATCTGATGTTAAATCAATAATTTTTGATTATTTGTTTGACTTTGGAATGATTAAAGATGTTTGTGTTTTGAAATTTAAAGAAAAATTCAAAATTTTTCAAAAGGTTCGTCTGGTTTGAGAAGGTTCGCTAAGAAGGTTCGTTGGGTAAGGTTCGCTGGCTAGGTTTGTTAGCTAGGTTCGCTGACTAGGTTCGCTTACTAGGTTCGTCTGAGATGGTTCGGTGAAATGGTTCGTTTGAATGGTTCGCTGCAAAAGGTTCGTAGCAAAGGTTCGTGAAAGGGTCGTCTGAAAAGGTTCGTGACATATATTTAGAGGGTTCGCCAGAAGGGTTCGTCACTCTCATCTTTTTCATGATTAGCGAACCTACAAGAAGAGATTTTTCGATTTCCATTTTAGAGCATCCCAGAACTTTTTATTGATTTCATTAGATTCAGAATCATCTTGTGATCATTTCTAGGTAGAAATTACTGAATTTGACCAGTTAATTTGAGAGATTTGAGAAGTTTTAGGATATATAGTTCGAATCTGTAAATTGGACTTAAAACCAATTAAAATATAAAATCTGAACAAATCATCTTTATTAATGTTGTTCATCGGCATGTTTAGAACCTGGGTATATGATTTTTATCATCAAATTCAAAGTTTATAAAATTTGATTTGAAAAGTGAAAAAGGTTCGCTGATGAACAGGTTCGTTGAATGAACAAAGGTTCGCCGAACCTTGAGGGTTCGTCTGAATTTGATAGGTTTGTGGCGAGCCTATGTATTTCAAATGAACCGAAACTCTGGCATGATCTTCCGTTACATGTGTGACAACATCACGAAGGCTAAGGATAGATTCTACATGTATCCTAGGTTCGTGCAGATGTTGATAGATGAGAGGTTGCCAGAAGGCATGTTACCCAGGGAAGCTGGAGATCTACTGAAGCTTAAACACATGACTGATTCCAGCTTGGGTCAGGTCAGAGTGTATCAAAGAACTGGAGATGCTGTTCTTGAGAAAGACTTGATTGGTCACTGTGCCAGAGCAAATTATGTTGTTCCTGATGAGGATGCCTATAGACATGCTGACTCAGGATCCGATAATGAAGAGTTTGTTGCAGGTGATGATCAAGCACCACCTCCACCTCCTCCAAGACAACAAGTCAGGAAGACTACTGGACAATTGTACCGATCTACTCCTAAAGCTAAATCTTCTCAAGGGCAGAGCTCACAGGAGCCATTAGAAGTTGATATGTTTGAACAGCAGACAGAGGCTGCTGTTGCTGGTAATGATGAAGAAGAATCTTCTGACTCTGAGTCAGAATATGAAATGGTTCAGGAAGGGAACCAGATGGTTAGAAGACTCAAGAAAAAGTTTGCTCAACAGGCTGCAGAAGAAAGGGCTGAAAGAGCTGATCCCAATTTTATTCCTGAAGAGCCAAAGTCTTCTAAACCAAAGAAGCTGAAGAGAATGGCCAGACGATGGCCTTATGAGAGGAAGAAGGCAAAAACTACTAAGAGCATTGTGTCTTCACCTGTTATGCCTACATCAGTGTCTGTTTCTGCTTCAACAGTTGTTACTTCTTCAGTTCCAGTTTCTACTATTCATGCTTCTACTTTACAAACTCCAGAGTTTGTAAATGTAGCATCTTTTGTTCCATCTTTTACCGAGGCTACTAGAGTCTCCACTTCTTTGCCAGAGACTTCTATTCATCATGATGATCTTCCCAGAGATGATTTATTTTCAGGATTAGATGATTTGGGAGACATTAACTTTACTGTTAATTATGATGACTCTGATCTTAAGAGAAGATTATCTTTATTATCAAAAGAGTTTGAAGATTACAAGAAGATCAAAGAAAAAGATGTTGTTGATAAACCATCTTCTTCCATTTCTGAATTAGATGAGTTGAAAGCTCAAATTGATTTGATGATAAAATGGAGAGAAGAAGAACTTGCTGAGAAAAAGAAGATGAATAAAGAGATTTCTGATCTAAAGTTCTTTATTAAACTTCAATCTGAAGATTTTGTTGTGTTGAAGAATGAAAACACTGATTTGAGAATCAAAATGAAAGAGTTAGAAGAGAAGATTTCAAAGACTGATGCTTCTGGTTCAAATTCAAGAGTGGAGAAGGTAGTGGTGGATGTGGATGTTGATATTGAGGATAAGGCAGACGAGAAGGTAGAGGAGGAGAAGAATGAAGAAGAAGAAGAAGCAGTTGATTACGGGGATATTGATATTGATGAACATCCTGATGATTTTGATTTTGATGGTGATAATGGAACATGTGGTGGTGCTGGTGGAGTTGCTGGAGGTGATAGTGATCTGAATGCTGTGACTGGAGCTATCAGTGTTTATACTCCTTCAAAGGTTACTACAGATGCTGATCCACTTTCTTCTGTATCTTCTGATAGAGCTAGGGATTGTACTTCTGTTGAATTTGAGGATTTGGATGCAATAGAATATCCTGAAAGGATTCTTGATTACTCCTTGCCTATATTTCTTGATTTGTTTAAAATGAATTCTAACATAGACTTGCAGAGAAACATTTTTGAAGTTCAACTTTATCAAGTGATAGAAGAAGGAGAGATTGTAGGTGATTATTCTATTCAAGATTATCAAGATTTACTTGAAGATGATGATGATTTGATTTTTGATTTTGAAGAAGATGAGGATACTGATTTATCTGATTATGATAAGGATGTCATTGATGAAGAGCTGTTGAATTTAAATATGATGAAGAAAATGTTTGAAGCTAGTGGTATGTCAAGAACAACTTTAGATCCAGTTAAAGCTAAGACAAAGTTGGATTATTGGAAAGCATTTCAAGATGAGACAAAGTACATCATCGATCACTTACATTCTTTCAAGATTATGACAGAAGTGTTTGAAGATAAAGATCCAGAAAACCTAACTAAACAATCCAAGAGGTTCAAGATTGGATCTAAATCCAAGATGATCGGCAGGATTATTAGTTACGGTTATTTTCATAACATTTCTGGAAGTTTGATGGATAAGGGATGTTATGTGGTGAAAAGAATAGATGGATGCCAATACTTTGGCAAGGCTACTGATCTGATGAGTTTACCAGCATTTGAGTGCAAAGATCTTTCAAGATTAAGGATGATAAAGCCTATTCAGACTCGACACAATGAAATTTTTGAGAATCTGTTGAAGAAAGAAGCTCGAATGGGATGGAGTTTGTTAACACCACAGTTCAGAGAAAGATTCAAAGATTATGTGAAGCCTAAAGTCTTCAAGAGACCAAGACTCCTAAAGATTGAACAAGACTGGAATCCATACTCCAAATTTTGGTTTTATGATGAGAGAACTTCTGAAGGTGTGATTGTATTGAAGGAAGATGATGATTGGAGGGTGATTCGGATGCTTGATCCTATTTGGATAGTTAACTGTTCGAAGGATGATGTGGATTTACTTAACACTGCTGAGATATATGCTGAAGAAGGATATCATGATGTTGGAGTAAGTTTCAAAGATATGGCTATTCAATTTCAAACCATTGTACGAATGTGTTTTACATTGGGTATTCATTCGGGATGCAAGTGGGAAAATGTGAACTATCTTTATACAGAGTTGATGCAAATTCAGAAGGAGAGAGATGAAAGAGATGCAAAGATTGAAGCTGAGAGGTTGGCGAAGATACCACGTTCTATTGTTATACGAGCGGTGGATAATATTGTTGTTGAAGAAGTTGGAGAATCTAGTGGTCTGAAGGGTACACCAGACACCGGTCTGTGGTATCCTAAGGATGATAACTATTCCTTTCATCCTTATAGTGATTCAGACTATGGAGGATGCAAGACTGATTCCAAATCAACTACTATAGGTGCACAATTTCTGGGGGAGAGATTAGTCTCTTGGCAGTGCAAGAAGCAAACATCTGTTGCTACATCTACATGTGAAACTGAATATGTAGCTGCTGCCAGTTGTTGTTCCCAGGTCTAGTGGATACAAAAACAGATGAGAGACTATGGACTGAATTTTTTATCTACCCCAATTCATGTAGACAATGAGGCTGCCATTGCAATTACCAAGAATCCAGTGTATCATTCACGTTCCAAGCACATTGATATTCGGTTTCATTTCATACGTGATTGTTATGAAAAGAAACTGATTGATGTGGTGAAGATACACACAAATGACCAAAGGGCAGACCTTCTCACCAAGGCCTTTGACAAACAACGTTTTGAGTATTTACTCAAATTAAATGGGATTAGGGTCATGGGTGAGGTAATCAACAATCAATTTCCTTCGTAATCAATTTTATTTAATTAACATCATATTTTTTATTTTTTTCTTTTGTGTTTTTGTTTTTAGGGGGAGAAAATTTTGAAAAATACAAAAACATTAAAAAAATCAAAAATACAAAAACATGAAAAAATTAAAAATCTGAGAAATTGATTCGACCTAATGAGAAATGATAGCACATTATTTACATTTGGAAACATATCTGTATGTTTTATTAAAAATTTAATAAATAATTACAAGTATTAAGTATGATGTGGAAGTAGGTTTAGAAATTAGTTAGGATAAGTTTAAACAAAGTTTTGATTATACTTTATAAGAAACAGATACTTAGAATGCAGTACTTAGTTTTGTCCTGAAAGAGTGGTAATTTTTTCTGACAAAATGTTCTTGAACAAAAAGTCAAAGTACTAGTTTGATCATGTGTTTAATTTTTAGAAGAAATTCTGATTTTGTTTTTCTTTTATTTTAGTTTAAAGCTGAAACATTCTTTGCGTATACTTACGTATCGACCTGATTGTTATAGCTTTAAACAATTCAAATTTGTTTTCTTGGTTCTGATTAAGATTTGGACAATCTCTACGTATATGAAAATATCGAACTGATTGTTAAAAGCTTAATCTTAAATTATTGTTTCGTTTATTTTCTGGATCATTTGAGCATACGTAAGTATCAACCTTGATTCCAAGATTTTGAACAATTTCAAATTGTTTTCTATTTTGTTATTTTCAAAAAGAAATTCTGCTTTATTTTTGCATGATCAGATTCGTTGAAATTGACATCATAAGTTTTAAGAACATTTTTGTTTGATTAGTTATTCACAAATCAGGGATGTGTTCAAGTAAATGGATTATTATAAAGTGTTCTCATAATCTTGTTTTAAACTGATTTCTTGACTAAGTGATAAATTTAAAAGGATAAGTATACTGACAATCATCTTAGACTTGTAATTTGCAGATAATATTTGAAATAATACAAACATATGTGTTGAAAATTGTAAAATAATATGATCTCATGTCAGGATCTTTCTCAAACAAAAAGATTTTTTTTTTTAGGATAGTTCTTTTGTTAAATTTGTAGTTTAATTGTTCTAAAAATTTTGAAAAATTACAAAAAGATTTTAATTTTTCATCTGATGTTAAATCAATAATTTTTTATTATTTGTTTGACTTTGGAATGATTAAAGATGTTTGTGTTTTGAAATTTAAAGAAAAATTCAAAATTTTTCAAAAGGTTCGTCTGGTTTGAGAAGGTTCGCTGAGAAGGTTCGTTGGGTAAGGTTCGCTGGTTAGGTTCGCTGGCTAGGTTCGTTAGCTAGGTTCGCTGACTAGGTTCGCTTACTAGATTTGTCTGAAATGGTTCGTTTGAATGTTCGCTGCAAAAGGTTCGTAGCAAAGGTTTGTGAAAGGCTTTTCTGAAAAGGTTCGTGACATATATATAGAGGGTTCGCCGCTCTCATCTTTTTCACGATTCGCGAACCTGCAAGTAGAGATTTTTCATTTTTCGATTGAGATCATCCTAGAACTTTTCAGTGATAATTTTAGACTCAGAATCATCTTGTGATCATTTCTAGGTAGAAATTACTTAATTTGACCGGTGAATTTGAGAGATCTGAGTGTTTTTTAGGATGTTTAGATCGAATCTGTAATTGGACTTAAAACTGATTAGAATTTAAGTTTTGGACAAACCCTCTTTGTTAATGTTGTTCATCGACAGTTTTTGAACCTGGGTGTTAAATTTTATTTTCTAATTCAAAGATTTAAAATTTTGATTTGAAATCTGGAAAAGGTTCGCTGATGAACATGTTCGTTGGATGAATTGATAGGTTCGTCAAAAGTTGAAGGTTCATTTGAATCTAATAGGTTCGTGGCGAACCTATGTATTTTAAAAGAAACGAACCTTTTGGTCAAGGTTCGTTTGACCAAAAGGGTTCGTTCGTTTGAAGGTTCGTTCATCAGAAGATTCGTTCATCAGAAGATTCGTTCATTCTAAGGTTCGTTCATCAGAAGGTTCGTTCATTCTGAGGTTCGTTCATCAAAAGGTTCGTTAATGAAAAGGTTCGTTCATCAAATGTTCGTTCAAAAGGTTTATCTGATTAACAGGTTCGTCTGAATTAGGTTTGCCTAGCATTAGGTTCATCTAAGAAGATAGGTTCGCTGGTCTACTTAGGAATTTTTTTAATTTTTGTTAATTTTTGATTAATTTTGTTTCTAATTGTTTTTATTTCTAATTGTAGAAATGGCGAAATAAACCTTCGGAGACAAGCATAATGTTTGTGCATATTTGGATCCGACTACACGGAACGGTCAAGATTTCTGTCCTATGATCGAGTTTCTTCGGAGATCAAGAATTTACTATGCGATTTCCAATTTTGTTCAGATTTACAGATCACATATTCAGAGTTTTTGGGAATCGGCTCGGGTTATTTCTGTGGATGAAGACTATGTTATAGATGCGAATGTGCTTGGACAAGCAATTCGTATATCTGAGACTGATATTAGGAGGGTTCTTAAGTTTGGAGGAGAACCAGATGGTGTATCTCTCATTCCTGAGAGGTGCATCAAAGGTTGCTTTCTACGGATTCGGTATTTTGGAGCATACAATTCGATATCGGTGAAGAAAGGGAAGCTACCTCTACAATACAAGTTCTTGGCTCATGTTCTTCTTCACTGTCTGAGTATGAGGAAGGGAACTTTTGATGAGCTAAGGGACTTCATGAGGTCGGCTATGGTGGCTCTTATATTGAACAAACTGTTCAATTTTTCTGGAATGATTTTCCGTTATATGTGTGACAACATCACGAAGGCTAAGGATGGGTTCTACATGTATCCTAGGTTCGTGCAGATGTTGATAGATGAGAGGTTGCCAGAAGGGCAGTTACCCAGGGAAGCTGGAGATCTATTGAAGCTTAAACACATAACTGATTCCAGTTTGGGTCAGGTCAGAGTGTATCAAAGGACTGGGGATGTTGTGCTTAAGAAAGAGTTGATTGGTCATTGTGCTAGGGCAAACTATGTTGCTCCTGATGAGGATGCCTGGAGACATGCTGACTCAGGATCTGACACTGAAGAGTTTGTTGCAGATGATGATCAAGCACCACCTCCACCTCCTCCAAGACAACAAGTCAGGAAGACTACTGGACAATCGTCCCGATCTACTCCTAAAGCTAAATCTTCTTAAGGGCAGAGCTCACAGGAGCCATTAGAAGTTGATATGTCTGAACAGCAGACAGAGGCTGCTGTTGCTGGTAATGATGAAGAAGAATCTTCTGACACTGAGTCAGAATATGAAATGGTTCAAGAAGGGAACTAGATGGTTAGAAGACTCAAGAAAAAGTTTGCTCAACAGGCTGCAGAAGAAAGGGATGAAAGAGCTGATCCCAGTTTTATTCCTAAAGAGCTAGAGTCTTCTAAACCGAAGAAGCTGAAGAGAATGGCCAGAGGAGGGCCTTATGAGAGGAAGAAGCCCAAAACTACTAAGACCGTTGTGTCTTCACCTGTTATGCCTACATCAGTTTCTGTTTCTGCTTCACCAGTTGTTACTTCTTCAGTTCCAGTTTCTACTATTCATGCTTCTACTTTACAAACTCCAGAGTTTGTAAATGTAGCTTCATTCATACCATCTTTTGTTGAGACTACTACAGTCACTACTTTAGTACCAGAGACTTCTACTCATCATGATGATCTTCCCAGAGATGATTTATTTTCAGGATTAGATGATTTGGGGGACATTAATTTTACTGATTATGATGATTCTGAGATTAAAAGAAGATTATCAGTTTTATCAAAGGAGTTTGAGGAGTACAAGAAGGACAAAGAAAAAGATGTTGCTGATAAACCTTCTTCTTCCACTACTGAACTTATGAGTTGAAAGCTCAAATGGCGTTGATGATCAAGTGGAGAGAGGAAGAACTGATTGAAAAGAAGAATATGAAAGATAAAATTTCTGAGATGGAATTTTTTATTAAACTTCAATCAGAAGACATTGTTGAACTTAAGAATGAAAATACTGACTTAAGGTTCAAGATAAAAGATTTGGAGTCAAAGATTACAAAGTCAGAAGCTTCGAGTTCTAGAGTTGAGAAGGTGGTGTTGGATGTGGATGTTGATGATGAGGAGAAGGTAGAGGAGGAGAAAGTAGAGGAGGAAGAAGAAGAAGAAGAAGAAGAAGAAGAAGAAGAAGCAGTTGACTATGGGGATACTGATATTGATGAACATCCTGATGTTTTTGATTTTGGTGGTGATGATGGAGCATGTGGTGGTGATGGTGGAGTTTCTGGAGGTGGTGGTGGTTTGAATGCTGTGACTGGAGCTATCATTGTTTATACTCCTTCAAAGATGACTACAGATGCTGTTCCACTTTCTTCTGTATCTTCTGATAGAGCTAGGGATTGTACTTCTGTTGAGTTTGAAGATTTGGATGCAATAGAATATCCTGAAAGGATTCTTGATTACTCCTTGCCTACATTTCTTGATTTGTTTAAAATGAATTCTAACATAGACTTGCAGAGAAACATTTTTGAAGTTCAACTTTATCAAGAGATAGAAGGAGAGATTGTAGGTGATTATTCTATTCAAGATTATCAATATTTACTTGAAGATGATGATGATGATGATTTGATTTTTTATTTTGAAGAAGATGAGGATACTGATTTATCTGATTATGATAAGGATGTCATTGATGAAGAGCTGTTGAATTTAAATATGATGAAGAAAATGTTTGAAGCTAGTAGTATGTCAAGAACAACTTTAGATCCAGTTAAAGCTAAGACAAATTTGGATTATTGGAAAGCATTTCAAGATGAGACAAAGTACATCATCGATCACTTACATTCTTTCAAGATTATGACAGAAGTGTTTGAAGATAAAGATCTAGAAAACCTAACTAAACAATCCAAGAAGTTCAAGATTGGATCTAAATCCAAGATGATCGGAAGGATTATTAGTTATGGTTATTTTCATAACATTTCTGGAAGTTTCATGGATAAGGGATGTTATGTGGTGAAAAGAATAGATGGATGCCAATACTTTGGCAAGGCTACTGATCTGATGAGTTTACCAGCATTTGAATGCAAAGATCTTTCAAGATTAAGGATGATAAAGCCTATTCAGACTCGACACAATGAAATTTTTGAGAATCTGTTGAAGAAAGAAGCTCGAACGGGATGGAGTTTGTTAACACCACAGTTCAGAGAAAGATTCAAAGATTATGTGAAGCTTAAAGTCTTGAAGAGACCAAGACTCAGAAAGATTGAACAAGATTGGAATCCATTCTTCAAATTTTGGTTTTATGATGATAGAACTTCTGAAGGAGTGATTGTATTGAAGCAGGATGATGATTGGAGGGTGATTCGAATGCTTGATCCTATTTGGATTGTTAATTGTTCAAAAGATGATATTGATTTACTTAACACTTCATAGATATATGCTGAAGATGGATATCATGATGTTAAAGTGAGTTTCAGAGACATGGCAGTTCAATTTCAAACCATTGCACGAATGTGTTATACACTGGGTATTCATTCGGGATGCAATTGAGAAAATGTGAACTATCTTTATACTGATTTGATGCAAATTCTGAAGGAGAGAGATGAAAGAGATGCTAAGATTGAAGTCGAGAGGTTGGCGAAGATGCCACGTTCGGTTGTTATACGAGCGGTGGATAATGTGGTTGTTGAAGAAGTTGGAGAATCTAGTGGAGTAATTGACAGAGTTGAAGATAAAGCTGAAGATAAAGTTGAAGGCAAAGATTGAAGACTTTGATAGCAAACATTTAGGGGGAGTTTGTTAGTACATGTTTGTAATTGTTTACTATTCAATAGTTGTATTTATTTTGAGTTTAGAAAAAGGTTCGGCTATGGTTTGCCTAAGGTTCGTCTGGCCCACGAACCTTGGCATATTGGCGAACCTATTGGGTTGATAGGTTCGGCGAACCTATAACCTGGCAAAGGTTCAGCGAACCTTTTGGTCTGTTTTCATAGGTTCGTCAAGCGAACCTAATGGTTCGCCCAGCGAACCTTAGGGTTCGGCTGGCAAACCTTAGGTTTGGCTACCAGTAATAGGTTCGTTGGTCTAGTTTATATAAATAGAAGGTTTGTTTGTAGAACTGGAAGAACTCTGGACAGATTGTTACAAAACCTTCTGTGTTTCTCTGTGTGAGAATTTGTATTTCTGATTGAGATCTTGTAATCATTTGTTGATAATACAAGAGTGATTATTGAATTGCTTGTGTTCTTTGTATTTTCTACATATTGACTATGGATTCCGCACGTAGTTGATAGTTCGTAGGACTTCGTATTCGATCCTGATCGGTTTCCTTCACCAAACCAGCACAAACTACCACTCCCGGTAATCTGACCACCTTTGTCACCTGCAAAGTTAACATAACATCCGTTCATCTCACGAAAATATTTCAACAAACTGATCTCTCCTGTCATGTGCCGTGAAAATCCACTATCAACAATCCATCGACTGTTGATATGGCCCGTGAATGCCACCTGCACAATAAATTAAAACAAAAAATGATCAGTATCAAAAGGGATGACTCCCGCCATTCCGGCGTTGAGTCTCCTCGAACAGCCTCCTGCCATTCGATCTCGATGAACTACTTGAAGATCTTTCTTCCAAGTATTCATCCTTCCTCACAAAAAATCGATCATCTGACCTGGGTCTAGATTTCCAAATAGAATTAGACTTAACATTTTGTTTTGAAAATCTTTTAGGAGAAAAATTGTCATAAAATTTATCATCAGATGATGATGTCTTTTTCAAAACTCTTTTAACCTTTTGTTGGTTTTCAAAAAATTGTCTTTTATTAACCTTGTCCTCCTTGACCCAGACACACTCAGGATCAAATTTTCTGAGTATTCTCATCTCCTCTTCACTAGGCTTTACCCTCCTAGGACTCCCACCAGAATGGATCACATGACTGTCATTAACAGAAGTTTTCTTCTTGACCTTGTGATTTGGACAATTGACTGAAATATGTCCTTTTCCTCCACAAGTAAAACACTGTCTTGTTTCACGTGGAGTAAAAGTATGAAATCGGTTACAAGTATCCAAATCACATTCGGCAATGACATGACCCACTTTCCCACATCTGTAGCATTTCCTTGATGACATAGTCTTTGGTTTTAATTCATCACACCTCTTAGATGAACCCAAAGATTTGGAAGCTACAGATGGAGATAAAACCTTATTTTTCAAAACCATGGCTTTTGTCTTGACATTCTTTTGAGAAATCTTTGATTTGCCCTTGTTTCCATCCCCACTTTGATTAACTTTGTCAACAACTTTGACAAACTTCTTGTCAATCTTTTTAGAAAATTTCTCTTGTTTTTGACAAACTTTGCTTGACTCTCCTTTTTGTGTGGTAGAAGACTCAACAAACACAATTGGCTTTAGAGTAGAATTAGTCTTGACTTTTAGATTTGGTTTGAAAACAGGCATTTGTTTAACCACTGTTTTTCCAGCTGATTTTACTTCAGATTTTGGTTTCTGGAAAACTGGACTCATCTTCTCAACATTTTATCTTGTTGATGACCAATCATTCTTAGAATATCTTCTGGATATTCTAAATCAGTGATGTCCTCGATGATAGGAGCATCATTATCAACAAATTCACTCTCAAGAGATGATGAACTTTCCATATCCTCAGACACTTGATCAGACACACTTTCCTTTAAGGAAACTGGATTAACTTCCAATTCTGGATCAAATTGTGGTCTTGATACATAACTTTGAGGATTTGGCACAACATGAAAACCAATACCAGAATTATCACGCGAATATATTTGCATAGCAGCAAAGTAATCAATGACATATGCTGAATTCTGATAGTTTTCAAGCTTGGCTTTGTTCAACTCAGCTTCAGATTTTGCAGCTGATAACTCTACTTTAAACTTCAGAACTGAATCCAAATGCACAGAAACAACATGATTATTCTGTAAAACCTTGATTTTCAAATCTTCGTTTTCCTTAGCAAGATCAATTATCTTTTTGTCAAATGCTTTTTCTTTTGAAATCAACTTTCTGTTGGCTTCTGTGCATTCTCTCAGATCAGAAGTTAACTGAGAGTTCATCTCTTTCAGTCTATCAATCATGTCAAGCAGATCATTATGTACCTCATTCACCTAATCAACCTTCTCTTTTCCTTTGCTAGATTCTTCTTCCAATGAAGCCATGAAAGCACCCATAAGATCTTCATATTGTTTGCCCCAGTCATAGCCTTCATCAGCTTGACTTAGCTTTAGAAGATGATTCTTCAGATTTCTCTTTCTTTTTCTGATAATCTTCCTTGGGCTTGAATGGATTCAGATTTCCCTGCTTCTTTGGATTCTTGCATTCTCTTGCAAAATGACCAAGTTCACCACAATTATAACACTGTGTAGATTTTGGATTGAATCCAAATTTGATATTTTGATCAAAGTTGAATTTCTTCCCGGTCTTCTTCTCATATATATTAATTCTGCGAACAACACTCGCCAAAGCCCACATTGTGTCTATCAATTCCATCTCATCTTCATCAATTTGTGCATAATCTTCAAAAGTAAGATTTGCATTTCCAATTCTTCCAGCCACCTTTTCATCATAAGCACTTACTACACACGACAAAATAGACATATGGTCTTTAACTGCTTCAACTGTCACTTTTCCCAAATTTGTAGTGTTAAGTTGCACTGGAGGTGGTGTAGACTCAGACTTTTTCTCATTGATAGGACAATGTGAACTAGAACTTGATGACACCGAAGAACTCTAAGTAGTTTCAGAAGTCCTAGACACGAAAGCAGTCTGTATCTTTGCAGATGATGCAGGTGGTGTAGCAACAGAACCACCATACAGGGAAGGATCTTGTGTGACATTTACACGTCTTGCTTTACGTTTGTCCTTCATTTCTTGTTCCTCCAGTTTCTGAATAAACTCTACCAATGTCAATCCAGGTAGTTTTTCTCTCAATATGAGCACCAAATAATTCCATTTATCAGGTAGTGCATTAGCCAAACAATCAATTTTCTCATCCTCTGAATACTCAATACCATATTTTCTCACTTCAGTCAACAACTGTCTGTATCTGGTGATTAAGGCATCAAGAGTCTCATTTCCAATGACGTTAAAATTTTCAAACTCCTTTCTGATATCTGTAGCCTTCATTTTCTTCAGATTTGTGTTGCCTTCAACTCTTGTCTTTAATGCATTCCAAAGACTGTAAGCAGTCTTGTGTTCATCAAACTGATGCAGAATTTGATTTGGAATGGCTTGACTTAATAACCAATAAGCTTTCTTCTCTGAGTCATACTTTTTCCTCTCATCTACATCTAGTCTTTCCAAGAGTTGAAACAAATCAGTACCCACTACCCTTGGTCTTTCATAAGGAGATAATATCCTTTCCCATAAGTTTGTATCTATGCCATTTAGATGGGTCTCAAATCGTGCTTTCCAACTGTCATAATCAGCTAAATCCAATAGCTTTGGCACTTTATTTGTACTACCCACTTCATTCTCACTGATTAAAATGCTCTAAAGTTTGGAGTTCTGACTTGCCATTGCAGCGTACATGTCAGACATAATTTCTGAGTTGATAAGCAGCGAACCTTTTCAAAGTTATCGCTGGCCGAACCTCAAAAACTGACGACCTTGAACCTAGACGAACCTTTAGTTCAAGCGAACCCTCAGCCGAACTAAATCTCACGAACCTCAAACGAACTATGAACAATAAGCAGCGAACCTCTGACGAACTATCACCCAAATCTTGTCGAACCTTGACAGAATCTTTGTCGAACCTTGGCCGAACCAGTGCCGAACCTTAGGCGAACTGTCAAACGAACCTTCTAAAAAACCTTCTAACAGCGAACCTTTCTGTTCAGCAAGTCACAGGTTCGTCCCACGAACCTCTAGCGCAGAATTTGAAAATTTGGGGAGGGAAACCTTCGAAAACTTCAAAAAATCCGTCCAAATCTATACCAAAACACCTCCAAAACTTCAATTGTTGTAATTTAACAACAATTGATGATAAAAACAGTCTCAAATCACAAGAAAATCGATCAAGAAGAAAAAATTGGATCCATCAAATGTCTTCAAATCTTCAATTGCTTGATTTCTTTGAAATTGTAGTGTAGAACCTCAACCAAATGCTCTGATACCACTGTTGATTTGGTTGAAACCGATCAGGATCGAATAGAAAGTTCTAATAACTATCAACTACGTGCGGAATCCATAGTCAATATGTAGAATATCAAAGAACACAAGCAATTCAATAATCAACTCTTGTATTATCAATAAATGATTACAAGAAATCACTCAGAAACAAAGTTCTCACACAAAGAAAATCTCAAAAGTTCTGTCCAAAGTTCTAAAATTTCTACAAACAAACCTTCTGTTTATATAAACTAGACCAGCGAACCTATTCTGGTAGCCGAACCTAAGGTTTCCCAGCCGAACCCTAAGATTCACTGGGCGAACCCTTCGGTTCGCTAGACGAACCTATGAAAACCAACCAAAAGGTTCGCCGAACCTTTGCCAGTTTATAGATTCGCCGAACCTATCAACCCAATAGGTTCGCCAACATGCCAAGGTTTGTGGGCCAGACGAACCTTAGACAAACCATAGCCGAACCTTTCTATAAACTCAAAATAAATACAACTTTTGAATAGCAAACAATTACAAACATGTACTAACACAAAGAACTATTTTCAAAGATCTATTTTCAAAGAACTAGTTTCAAAGATCTATTTTCAAAGAACTATTTTCAAAGATCTAGTTTCAAAGAACTGTTTTCAAAGATCTATTTTCAAAGAAATATTTTCAAAGCACAATTTACAAAGACCTAATCATTTTCAGGGGGAATGTCTAGGAAATATCAAAGATAGCATGTACCAATCCTATATTTCAAAAGATGTCCTAGCTAGACTGATTGATTATAGGACGCATGTTTGATGATATTTACAAAATCTCCTAATCATTTCAGAGGAATATCTGGGAAATATTCAAAGATAGCATTTGCCAAAGAACTAACGATCTATTCGAGCAAGAACGAACATGGACGATCTAGAACGAACTATAAAATCCTATATTTCATGAAGTCCTAGCTAGACTGACTGATTATAGGTCATGATGCTATTTACAGATTTCCTCAACTACTAAGAACCTAGATTGCTAGACTAGTCTACTCGAGTTGACCAAGGCCCGATCATTAGGACTTAGATTTTAATTAAATGTTTATTTATTCATTTATTTAATCATTTTAATTAAGTACTATATATATTTTCCATGGTTGTCGTATGTGTGTGATGTTGGTTGAGAGTGAAATGCTTAATTATCATTAACAACAATATGTTATGTGGTGGGCTGGCGGTAAGCTGACCCTACGTATGCCCTATATATAAGCATACTTGGCTGGATAGCATAGGTGGTTGTTAGTGAGGTTAAGGTTGTCATTTTGGGTGTTCAAAGGTAGTACTTTTTAGATTGTACAAAGGATAACATTTACAGATGGTTCAGAGGTTAATATTTTCAGGTTATTCAAGGTTTTCAGTTCAGTGTGTGGGGTGAAACACTTAATTATCATTAACAACAATATACTATGTGGTCCGGTATGTGGTGGGCTGGCGGTAAGCTGATCCTAAGTATGCCCTATATATAAGCATACTTGGCTGGATAGTATAGGTGGTTGTTGGTGAGGTTAAGGTTGTCACTTGGGCAGGTTTGTACAAATTTAATTTTCAATAACAAAACTGTATGAACTCACCAACCAAGTGTTGATTTTGTTTTATTACATGCTTTCTCAGGTGACGTACAAGATTAGATTAAGATTGCCGGATGCATACTAGGATGCCAGGATAGTGGACCTAGTAACTGTTGGAAGCATATATTTTGTTTTGGAAGTTGAATCGTTTGATATCTTGTACGTTCACAAGATAACCAACTTATGATTCTATTGGATATGTTTGCTTAGTTAAACTATACATGACAGTTGTAATTTAACTTTGAAACTTCTAGTTAATTATCATTGTACTTTAATTATTCTCAAATGTTGTGCTATGTTTACAATCTGATCACTCCGATTATCATCCCGATATCATACCCCGGGACCTTTCCGCCCGACGGGACATTTGATCCGAGCTCAAGGTTATAGAGAATATAGGTCATTTATTTATAACGGATTGGCCTAGACTATAACTTAGGGACCTTATGTAGAGAACGTAGGACTTAGGGAAATTATTTGCATATGTTTTGGCATTTGATCTTGAGTACTAACCAATTACTCTCCATTTAAGATAAAATGCCACCGAGACAACAACCATCACCATCTCATCCTCCTACAAAAGAGACGGATCCAGTAACTGTTGCACTGGCAACCCTGATCATCGAATAGCTGGTGGTGATTCTCCCTGGAATCATCACCCAGATTAGGAACAGTGAAGAGTTTGCTAAGAACTTCTCACAAATCTCTACAGAGAAGAAGGAACCGGAGAAAGGGGAAACCAGCAACAAACCTAAAAGTCGCTTTGCAAAAAGGAGAAAAAGATCTGTCAAGTACACTAAAGCTATACCCATCAGTAAATCCTGCCAGATTTGCTACAGGTGTTAGTGCTCACTATCAGGGAAAAGCCCCTCTCTGTCCATCTTGTCACTACTATCACCGAGTGGAACTATGCGTACAATGCATACGCTGTGGGAAGGCGGGTCATTGGATGCAACAATGTAGGTCACCTGTAGCCCATATTCCCCCTCAATATGCTGGTAAGTTCCCTAAATGTGCCAGATGTAGTTTTCACCATGGTTAGGATAAAACTTGTAAATGATGTCTGAATTGTGGGAGATACGGACACTGGATTCAAACGTTTCCGATTATTCCAACCCGGAAATAGGAAGAGAGAGCAAGCACCTCTACTACTCCTCAACACAACCCCTGTTGCTACATATGCAGAATGCTCGGACATTTCGCAAGGAACTGCCCTATAACATCAGTGCCGAAATCATGATCGGAACAGTAACATGAACAGTAATTCAGGTACAATCTATGTGTGCTACATGTATATCATTATCATTTTATGTTTGACACGAAACTATTGCGCACTCATTTCTGAAACATAACTCAAAACCATGGTTCAACTGTCAGAAATTTATCTGATGATACAGAACCATCACGTGATTGTTAGTTAGGACATTATTACGTATAACCGAATGTGAGGTTTAACAGAACAAAATAACCACGGATGTCATTACGTGAATGCTAAATTGACGGATTATTCGTATAGGTGACGATCTGTACGAATATATCTGAAAGTTTAACGTTCTGAATGATGTCTAATAATTAGAAAATCATATCGAAAAGTGTGGTTATCGTCGTGTTCGTACGGGTGACGATCCGAACGAATACGCGCGACGACTATACGATTCGATTTAAACAGTTAAATTTAATATTTTCAGAAATTTAAAATAAACGGAAGATATTTAGTTACTTACTAGGAAGTACCACCTAAATTAAATTTATAAATTCTATTTTTAAAACCGTAACGTTTTGTTACGAAAACGAAAGGAAACCGACTCTTTTACGCGAAACCGAGCGAGACCGAACACATCGGGTATTAGGAAGCCATTAAATGCCACATTTTCCCCCACCTACCAGCCATCTTCCCCAAATTTCGTCACTCTCTCTCTCTAGAAACAAAACCCTAGATTCTTCATTTCTTCATCAAATCGACCCATCTTGGTGTCAAAATGACCACAACAACTTGTAGATCTTGATAGTACAAGCAATACGATCCTAGAACCATCCAAATTGAGGTAAAATTGAGTTAAAGGTTGCGATTTTAGGGTTTTGAAACCCTTGGTTCGAACCCACATTCATACCCGGTTCTAGACCATAAAACCTTAGGGAAACTACATGAAAACACTTAGGAATGAGGTAGGAGCTTGGGACATCTCATGGTGTGGTCTAAACTCGACCATGGGGGATCTGCACTCGTCTTGGGTTCGAACAGCCGAATGGGCACACACCCAGGCTGGCCGAATGGCCACCAGCCGATAAACACGCGGCCGAAAGACCCTAGGCCAAGTGACCCTAGACCGAGTGACTCCCTTCGCATGAGCAAGGCACATTCGGTTGGGGGCCATATTCGCATGAAGTTCACTCGCACATAACCCTATTCGGCCGAGCTTTGTCATTCGCATGAACCATCCTTCGGCCAAACCACCACCTTCGCATGGCTAGATGCATTCGTATGAGGTCACTTCGCACGGTCACTTGGTTCTGCCTAGCATCCCCATTCGCCTAGCTTGTTTCAGATAGACTGATTTGGTTGGAAAGGGTGTCAAACTAGTGGACTTGCATGGGAATTATTAACCACTTACACACATTTCATGCATGCATGGGGATAATACGTGGATTGCCACATGGGAAATCATTAGGGTTTCATGAGTGTAATCGATCTTGTATTTGCTAGAGATCAAATATTTTCGAAACCGAGTTATTCTAGGTTGCTGGAAATGAATCACATGTATGGATAATTAAACAAGTGTTAACACAAAGCCCTAATATTTTTACAACAAACTTGGATCCCAAACAATTTTAAACTATAAACATAGATTTTTGGACATCATATGGAGTTAAAACAATTGGGTTCTAGTTAATAAAATCATGAATGAGGTTGTGAGAATTCTTTAAGAATCAAGAAAACAAACTAAGTATAGGTGTGGACTATATTGTAAACACCTAACACTTAGTGAATTTTATACAAACATATAACTAAGTTAGATAGTTCAATTGAACTTTCTAAGCGAGTTATACACAAGAGATGATCAAAAGATTTCGAGAAACAAAGATCTAGCAACGGGCTTATAGTTAATCGAATAAGATTAACCAAAGTCTAACAAGTTAACTTACAATTTTCTTAAATTAACTTATGTTTTAATCAAATAAAATGACTTATAAATTTCCTTATTTAAAATGTTTTAAAATAAAAGAAATAATTTCTAACTCAAAGATTTCAACTTAAGGTGTATTTAATAATGATGCATTCCTTATAAAGAGTCATGAATGTAATTAACATAAACCTTACATAACAAAGGTTTAATGGCCATTATCTACGGGATAAGGGTTTATAAACGGGTAATACACTTAGAATAGTTAGAGAAAATCATAGCAACACATTAGTAAAATCTTGGACACGTAGTTGCACAGCGAGACCAAAACCCTGGATACGTCAACTATAAATACTTATAGTATTCGAATTCTCTTAAAACAACACAGGTACTGAAGATACTTAACCTACAAGTAACGAGCGCGGATATCTATTGTGATTCAATACATAGCAACACAGGTGAGTTCATTTTCCCTTTTCTAAACATTTTGTTTTACAAAACGCGGGGCTCAGAAGCATGCGTAAAAAATTTTCCTCGGATTATATTTACTTAAATGCTTTTACTTCATGTATGTTTTATATGTATAACTATTACCCTAGATTTCTATCTAGGTAAACTAATTGCAGCATTTCTGATGATATTTACTGCATTCCCTAACCAGTTTTGAGGAATATCTGGGAAATACTCAAAGATAACATGTGCCAAAGAACTAAAGAACTATATGAGCCACAGACGATCTAAATAACTATAAAATCCTATATGGCAAAAGATGTCCTAGTTAGACTGATTGATTGTAGGTCGCATGTTTGATGAGGTTTACAGATCTCCTTTACTACTAAGAACCGTGATTGGTAGACTAGTCTACTCAAGTTGACCAAGGTCCAATCGTTAGGCCTTAGATTTTATTAAATGTTTACTTATTTACTTAATTAAGCGTTTAATATAATGTTCCTACAAATGCTATGGTTGATCGTGATTATGTGATGAACCTAAGGAATCAATAGAAATTCTATTTTTGTGGAACTACAAGAATAAAGAACTGAAGAAAAAATTGTCGATGGTATGAAATGAAACGATTAATTATCATTAACAACAATATATTATGTGGTTCGGTATGTGGTGGGATGTTGGCTGGAGCTTGTTCCCCTACGTATACCCTATATATAAGCATATTTGACTAGATAGTATAGGTGGTTGTTGGTGAGGCTAGGGTTGTCATTCGAACTAGTTTATTTAAATTCATTCTTAAACAAAACTATATGAACTCACCAACCATGTGTTAAATTAATCTTTTTGCATGACTTCTTAGGTGACGAACATGTCTGATTAAGAAGTTTATGCTTTTGGACTAGGATGCCATATAGAGGACCTAGTATTTTGGACTTGCATATTTTTGAACAACATTATACCGATTATTTTGTATATCTTGTGCAGATACAAGATAGATGAATTATGATGTTAATAGTAGATTTACATTTTTAAATTATGAACTAAACTGATGTAATTTAACTTTGTAATTCTATTTTATTTAGCATTTTCTCATTATATATCATGTGCAATGCAAACAATCTGATCATCACGATTATCATTCCTGATATCGCGCCCCGAGACCTTTCCGCCCGACGAGACACACGAGCCAGCCCGCCGACTCGAGGTGTGACATGCCCTCGGAGGATGCCTCCAGCAGACACAGCGGTCACTGTGGAACTGCTTGCTTTACCAGCTCCTGTAGTGCACTCGGAGTCCGATGACTCCATAAGTATGTTATTTTATTTGGTATATTTAATTTATTGAATAGTATGATAGTTAAACTGAATATTATGTTTTAGGTTAGGAATAGTGAGATAAGGAAGCCTTAGATTAATTAGCTGTCTATTAGATTAAAGAAGGAGAATGATTATTGTTTATAACTTAATTAGAAATCACCATCGTAGTTAGGAGAAAGCTTTATTGGAATAGACCACTATTACATGTGGAAATTCGATAAAGAAACAGAGTTAAGAACGAGTTAGGAAATTCTTAAATAAATTGAGAATTGGTTAGTCTTAAATCATTTAGTCGTAGTTACCCGGAAGACTACGGATGTAATTCCTGAAAATTTGTTTGGGATATTTCCTTTACACATCTGGTAGGATTATGTGGTATGTGTATGTATGTTATAATATCAGCTTTAGATAACTATACAGATTAGCACACTATAGTTTGTAGGAAATGCCGAGTTAAGTGGGTAGACCGTTATTTCAAACATAGTGTTGGAAAATAAGGACTGATGTGAAAAACCACTGAATTCAGACAAATGAATAAAACCATGTATTGACCAACTACGGATACTTTCTCTTCCGAATGTAGAACTATTGAACTTCAGCATCGGAAGCTCAATAACGGAAGATTCGCAAAAGAACTACCGCGGACCCCCTTGACTTCGGAAGATAATAGCTGGACCGGATCTCTTTGGAAGACAACCAATGTTTTAGAACACAACCAATGTTTCGGAAGACAACCAATGTTTTGGAAGACAACCTCTGATTAAATAATAACTATTGTTTAATCAGCTTCCGACGAACGTCTTGCGAAATAATAACCATTGAACTTATATATAACTATCTCAACCTCGGAAGAACTGAAGACTTCTGAAGACTCATGATTCCGTGGTTGTTGACTTTGTATTAGTTGTACTCTTCTGATGATTCAATGTCTGTAACAGTGTCAGCTATTTGTCATTTTACTTCATTGTCTTGTAACATTGAATATTGGGTATTTAAGCTCCAACATTCCGTGAGATAATGGAGTTACAAACCAACATCATCTGACCAAAGCTGTCAAAGTTGCTAACATCTGGTGATGGATGATGTGAGGTAAATACGTGTGTAATAAGGATGATGAATAATGACAGATTCATTCTTAGAGATGTGCTTAGATTCGCCACCAAGGTAAATATGTACACTTGTCATAGGGTAAATTACCATGTTCTTTGGTAATTCCCTTAGCCATTTAGGGCATACACCAGAATCTGGAAACAGATTCAGAGGTGACTAGTATACCTAGGATTGTAATGACATGATCTAGGATACATTCTAGGTGGTCTAGGGGTTCAGATATAACAATCCAGAAACCTAGAGTTGTGAAGACAACGTGAGATGATCTTATAGGAGTAGGAAACGATAGCTATGGTTAGGTTACCAAGCTCCCATCCTATACTCCTCGTAGACACCAGAGCGTATGGGTCAACGACACCTGTATGATCAAACCCGCTCTCAATTTCCATGACAAGAAGGAATTGTATCAGGGACTAAGTAATCAAATTAGGCATAACTGGAACCATGGTATGTGAAAAACTGAAACATTTATTCATGTAACTGATAATATCAGTTAATTTTGTGGTTGCACTATGTCTGCATAAATTCCTAGGGAATTGCAGGAAGTGTGTAAAATTCCAGAGGGTGAAATAGGTTACAATAAGAGTAGGAATCCAAAGTAAGTTCAGCGATTTGAGGAATTTGATGAATTTACAGGTAGACTACCATTCGAAGAGGAACAGTTAAAACAAATGAGAAGTATAAATTCTGAAGAGGTATAATAAGCTGGTCCAAGCACCATTACTGGGATTTGGAACCAACGCTTATCCCCGTAACTATAATGCACTAGCTACTGCACTAGCGGCAAGGATATTAAGTACAGCAGAAAATTTGCGAATGAGTAAACTGTACTTAGTTTATTTGCGAATGAGCGTACATGAACATTTGCGAACAAGTAAGCTATACCAGGTTTAATTGCGAATGAATGTACATGACATTTGCGAACAAGTAAACAATAGTTGCGAATGAATGTACATGAACACTTGCGAACGAGTAACCAGTATTTGTGAATAAATGAGTATTTTAGAAGACATGTAAAACACGAATCAAACCCATTTCCCTAAGTTTAAAGAAAGCCGTACCTGATACTGGTTTTAAATTTCGCGACGAAATTTCTTTAACAAGGGGAGACTGTAACATAAGTGTTGGAACAGTAATTTCAGAACAGTAGGAAGGTATTGTAGATACTGGTACGGAAAGCGTTCGCAGAGTATTTTGCGTTAACATTATATGAAACGATTGATGTTAAAAGTGGAGAAACTCAGAACTGAGAAACAACACAAACAGACACAATACTGATATGTTAAACATGATAAATAGTGATTGGATAACTTATGTGTTTGTTAGATAGGATCTTATTACGTATAAACGTATATGAGAAAATCGAAACTAAAACCATAACGGACGTCGTTAAATGAATATTAAACATACAGTATATTCGTGTGAGTGACGATTCGCATGAATATATTTGCAACTTTAACGTTCTGAACGATATCTAAAAATTAGAAAACCATATTGGAAAGTCACGTTGTCGTTGTGTTCGAACGGGTGACGATTCGTACGAATGCGCGCGAAAACGATACAATTCGATGAAGTTCCCTAAGGTAACGAAAATGTTTTAAAATTTCTATCTTTATAAAGTTCCGTAATGTAACGAAAAAAGACGAAAACGACGTGCGAAACTGAAACCGAGCGAGGCCGAACACACACGAACACACCCGAACATAACCAGGCTATAAAATCCCTTATTTTCCCTTTTTCTCCCCACTTTTGTAGCCATACTTCTCTTCTTCTTCAAGAAACTCGTCACCACCATTTCTCCACACTATCACAACTTCAAATCTTCATCTCTCTCTCATTTCTCCATCAAATTCGACGTTCTAGTAGTCAAAACGACCGGGAGAACGAGAGGAACACGTTAGTACAACAGATCGGAGCTGAAACGAGCTGCATCGACCGCAGTTTTAGAAAGAAGTTGCTGATTTTGAGGGTTTTCCACTGTTCATGTAAGGTAACCTTCTAACTCGTGTTATCACTTCAAATCAGTTAGGATAAACACTCAAACAACTGTAGAAAAATGTAGATTGTGAATAGAGGAAGATATCAAGCTTTAAATCGTCAAAAACGGAGCAAAAACGAGCTCAAAGGGCTGTTACTGTTTGGGTTAATTCTCTCGAACAACAGCTTATTCCAGTCGAGTTTTGAGCTTTAAAACCTCTAGGATCTTCACGAAAATGGGTTAGGAATCTAAGGAACATGTTAGGTTGATGTTTGGGTCAGTTGGGAATCGATTTGGGAGCTGGATATTATAGAATCGAAGGAGTAAGGTGCTATTGAGCCTAGCTAGTTGACACTACAATCTCAACAGCACTTAAATTGGCTTCCCATCGATATTAAGCTAGGTTGAGGCCATCGATATTGTGCATTTACTGTCGACATTATCACTTAGGTTTTATCCAAGTAAATTGGACTGGGAATTAGCATAATTCATCAAGAATTGAGGTCATGAAGGCTGTTAAAACATGGGCTAGTTGAGCAGGGAGTTAATAGGGTTTTCATGGGGTAAACCGGTTTTGGATGCCATCGATATTAAGGGTTTTCACTTAGGATCTTTTCTAAACTTATTCAACATTTAAACAAAGGTTTGAGTAATTACTTGGGTTATAATACCTGGGTTTGGTTAATGAAAACATAAGGGAATCAGAGAAAACCGGAAATGGGTCATAAGAATTCTTTGTTGTGTAACCAGTTTTGTAAACCATTGAACTTGAGATTTTAACCTCAAAGTTTTATAAACTATTATGAACAACTAAATACATGTTTATAATCAAATGGTACAATCACCTGTTAGTTTTTGGATAATGAAAACGATAAAGGATCAAGGGTGATTAACTAGATGAAATTTAGTATCTTAGTCTAATGGATGCAAATAAGATGCAAAGGTTTTGTGAAACAAATATGCTAAGTACATTGAGAGTGTCAAACGAACTAACGCACAAAGGGAGAACACTGGGGTTCAAAGAAACTAAGTATAAATTTGTTGACTATATGAACACACTTAATACTTAGTAGTTTCGTGCCATTGTATGACCAACTTAGATTGTTCAAATTTGAATGATCTAATGTACGGTATACACACGGATCAACGTTGTAACAAAGATCTAACGAGGGACTTGGAGTTAGTCAAGTAAGATTAATTTATGTCCTAACAAGTTTAACTTATAATTTTCATAAAAATAAATTATGTTTTTATTAAAATAAATATTTTATAAATTTCCTTATTAAAATGGTTTCAAAAGTAATTTAGAGGATTTCTAAATATATTTACAATTTAAAGAGGATTTTATAAATGATGGTTTACTTAAAATGTCATGTATGTTATTAGTACAAACCTTATATAAATAAGGTTTAGTTGTTATTAACTAACGGATAAGGGTTCATTAAGAGTATGTAACTTAGAATAATTAGAGGAATTCTAGTAACACATTAGTAAGTATATAGGACACATAGTCGCAAGCCGAGACCTAAACCCTATATACGTCAAAATGTAAATACTTATAGTATTCGAATCATAATAAATCAACACAGGTGCTGAAGATACCTAGTTTACAACAAACGAGTGCGCATATCGTGATTATCACTCACGATATCGCGCCCCGGGAACCTTCCGCCCGACTGGGACTCCGATCCAACCCCGCCGGCTCAGGGTGTGACATGGTGTCCTTGTGTAATAACAAGGTTTTAAAAATAGTATTTATTTGAAAACACGAGTTAATAGTAAAAGAGTTTATAAAACTTTTTCTTTAAAATTGTTTAACATTTGTAAAACCATTTTTTGTAAAACAGTTGTAAAACAATTTAGAAATTTTTTTGTAAAACCTTTTAGTAGAAAAGTTTTTAACAATTGATAAATCCGTTAAAACCGCTGATAAATCCTTTAGAATACTTGATAAATCATTTAAAAATAGTTGAGGAATCCCCTGGATTTGTAAAATAAACCTGTGATTGTTGTAAAAGTGTAATGAATCCTGTGTATGAAAAGTGATAGTATAATGATTGTTTGGTCACGTGTTCCACCCCAAAACAGTTCTAAAACAGTAAAATAGGGGTTAATGTTCTCACCTGACAGCAGTAGACTCAGACCTTGTACAAGTAGCAAGCAACAAGACCTTTAAATGATTCCTATATCATTGTAATCAAACATATAATATAAGATTTATGATTGTGCAGACTTTGATTGATTGACCAATTGGTGTTACTTGTTAATGAACCTTTCTTTGTATAACTTGTTCTTATGTTCAAGGGTATTAGATTAACTTGAAAGCCTTGATTGATTTCCTTGAAATGATGATTGTCTTATGATTCAAAAGTATGTGTCATGTTACTTTGAGCATAAAGTTGTTATGCATATAAATAACATGTGTTTATGCATTTTATAACCCCATGTTTCCATGTATTCTTGAAAATGTTTACGTGTTTTAAGCTTTAGTGTCCGTGACATAATCTTATCCTTAAATTAATTTGAACTTAAGTAGGATAAGACTAATCCACAATCACTAGAATCAAATTAGGGTTATGACCCCTTTTGTTAATCCCTTTTAGCTTAAATGATCATGTATTTTCATTAGTGTGTGATGTTTAACATCCCTTAGGTTTAGAACCCGTGCATGGACTTAGGGATCTAATATCGACAGCCTTTATGTTCGAGTGACAGTCGAACTTAGCAATATCGACCATCTAGGGCTCAAAAGGAAACCATCGATATTGATAATAGCGACGGTTTCTCATCTCTTCGATATTTGCTTATTAACACGTTCAATATCCATGCTTCTTTGTCCTAAATCCCTTGGATTAACTTGATTAAGACTATGTTTATGATTTTATATTAGAATGTATGGTTGCATGGCTGCTAATGTCGAGAACATGTTCGGCCAACACTAAGATCATGCCCCCGATATTGCTATATTCGATTGAACCTTGGCTCGACATTACTTCGACCTTGTTTATTTAGATCGTGCTGAACATATTCCATGGTTTCTAGCCTTAGGAATGTCGAGAATGATCAGCTACTCATTCGGTTTTGAAGCTGGCCTATCGATATTGTCACTATCGATGGGTGGGCTTAGTATCGATCATCATGGCATCAAACATATAATATCGATGGAAGTTTTCTCTGGAAACCTTTGGAGCTGTCGACTTTAGCAAGTTCGACCATAACTTAGCAATTTCCAACCCCATCGATTCTGTTAATATCGACACAAAATTAGCAAGATTGTTCTTGTGTCGATATTGATGTTCTTGACACCTTCTTCCACTGATACTAATTTCAGCCCTCAATGTTGACCTTGTTAGCTTCCAAACTCTCAAACCAAGTTGTTCCAAGTATTTCTAAGTTAATTTCGAGCATAGTTCGTGGATGATATGAGCTGAAATCCGGTTTTTAAGTTGGAGATGACAATGAATAGTAGAAACCCTACAGTACCATACCTTCTCACTAATATTCCGGCTAAAATAGTTCGAACCAGCTCCGATCCTTTGTACTACAAGCTTTCTCTCGTCGAGACAATCGTTTTGATATATTATATGCGCGATTTGGTGAATAAACGAAGGAGATATGAACGTTTTAATGAAGGTTTTCTAGTGAGAAGTGTGGAAACCGGATTTATAGAGAGAGACATAAATGCTGCAATAAATGAAGATGTCGTACCCTGCCGGTAGGGGCAAGATGAAAGATTGGTAAAACACTTAATTAAGTAGGAATAAGATAACTTCATCATTAACTAGTACAAAATAGTCTTAGTAATTGTCTTAAAACAAAAAGTGGGCTTGAACAACCCAATATCATAATGTCTGTAATCATAACAAAACAGATGAAGTTTAAATCTAGTTCCTAGGTAGCGGAAATAATAAATCAAGTCTCTAAGATAGACTCTAAACTGTTAGGCACCAAAAGCTTACCGTCTACCTCTCCTTCTTAGTTTAATGACCTGAAATACATGCTTAAAAGAGTTTGGGTCAGCATAAAGCTAGTGAGCTCGAGCAGAAAAACATTTAATAAGTAAACAGTTTGTATGCTTTGTAATAAACAAAGATAAGAATATTTGGTTGTTTGTTTCAGTACAATGTTCAAGTCGCACAGCCAATGCTGCACAACCCATATGATTTGGCAACAAGACCATATGTCGGCGCTCCGTCCCTGCGTAGTTCATTTCCCATTAATGAACTAATAAAAATAGTTAGTAGTTGTGCCACAACGATTTGCCAATCTTAGTTGGGAGACCACTGTGTGTGAGGGTTTCTTAGATAGCTCTACCCATAATACTAATGGCCCCAATTAGGGTTAATGGTGTGCTCCAAAGAAGGGACAACAATATGGGAAGTTCAAGTCTCAAACATTAGTACGCATAAAAAGTTTTAGAAACATGTATTTCATCCCAAAATAAGTTAAGAAGGGAGATGTTTGCACGAAAACTCACCGTGATTATGGCTTGCAAACAATGTTGTTAGTTGAGTGTTCCATATGGTTGCCTTTACCAGATAGGTGTATACATATGTTTGATTGTGTTGTTAAGATTAGACTTAATTGCTAGCATTAGTATGCTCTTTGCATAGTCTCATACTTTACTCGGGCCCCATTTTATATGTTTTGTAAATTATAACATTTAAGTGACATCTTGTATGTATGTAATTAGGTTTTTAACATGGGTTAATGTTTACAAATAATAATAATTGAATAGCTAGATAAGTTAACAATTGGGCTTTAAGTTTATTTACATGTAAAGCTACTATTGGGCTTATTGGGCCTGTCAAGATGTTTAAAGCCCAACAATACGTTTACAAATATTAATTTTTTTAAATAAGTATATACTTGTTCAAATATACAAAATATACTATTTAGTATAAAATCTTTTGATTAGAAATACCTCATTTTACTTAGTGGGCTAATTGGGCCGGTAATGCCCAGAACGCGGTTTTTATCCATTTTAAATAAATAGTTTAAGCACATAAGTTTTAAAAATTATATTTTCATTATGTATAGAATATATTAAGCATAATATTCTGGTCTAAATAGTCTTTAGCTTGTATATATATAAAAACTCGTTTTTACGCATTTCGCGTGTAGGTTTTGTATGCAGTTTCCCATTTAAAGAGTCTTTTGCATTTCCTATAATCCCAAATATTTTTATATCATTATTTTATATACTTTTACTTTTATATATTCTGTAATATTTCAAAAATAAGTTATAGTCCAAGACTATGCGATTTAATAATTCAAATGAGTCAGTTTTGTAACTAGTTTTGCGTAAAAAACGTTGTTAGTCATTTTAATCACCATAACTCAAAAAAATATGATTTTATTCATTATTTATCATAAATAAACTTATAAAATTTCCAGAATTTAGATATACACTTAAATAAACCATTTTAGTAGTTTTTAACACGTTGGTTCGGTAATAAAATGGTTCTAAGTTCAAACCATGTTAGGGATGTCTTACAAAACATATTTAAATTATTTTTAACATCATTTAAGATGTTTTTAAGTTCTGGAATGTTTGGAGTCATGCATGTATGGTTTGTTTCGGTTTTGAGATTTTAACGTGTTATAATCGTTTTTAACGTACAAGGCGTTGCATGCATTATGTTACATTTTATGTTCAGATAATTTGACTCATTTTAAGTTATATTACATGTGTTTTATATGTTATAAGTGTTCATGTGCTAATACAAGTGTTAAATGCACACTATGCAAGTAAAGCATGAGTAAACTACTTAAATGGATACCCTTAGAGATGTTGATTTGCCTTGATCGTGGGCTCAACCAATCCTACGTGTGAGGCTGCTGTATCCAGAGGGTTTTAGGGTTGTAAATATGGTTAACAAAAGTGTGTTGGCATTATATGAAGTGAAGGTACAAAGGTGAAGGAATTTGTGCTCAAAAACCAAGTTTAGGCACATGCAACCTCCATGCATGTGTGTTTCTCGACCAAGATTTTATACCAACGAATTTTGTTAGTTTAAACATTTATTTTTACTGTCAAAACAAGATATTGGTCATGGTTGTTGAATTGAAGAATCAATCACGAAATTCTACGATTCGATCATAAACGTGCGGAATCCGTTTACAACTAGATTTGAATCAACAATGACAATGTAATAGATCATGAATCTGAATTCTTCATTGATATCCAAGTGTTTACAAACAATAAACATGAAAATACAACACTTGAACGATCAAAAGAAACAAAGATGAAGAGAGTCTTGATCTTCAGTTTGAGAGAGAATTTGACTTTGTGTGTGTGAATTGGAAGCTCTAGATCTCCAAGTCTTCCAAGTCTACCTATATATAGGCTTCAAAAGGTTTGCCAAAGTTTTGCCAATAGGTTTCCCAAGAGGTTTGCCAAACCTATAGGTTTGCCAATAGGTTTGCCAAACCTATAGGTTTGCCAAACCTTAAACCATATGACCACCAAACCTTTTAGCCATCAATCATAGCCAAACCTGCTTGGATCTTTAGCCGAACCCTTAATCATATTCAACAGACTATGATTTCATAGACAACAAGCCAGGTTCACACATTAAATGCAGCTTTCACATAGAAAATGCACTAACATACTCCCCCTTGAACCTTGATGTTGTATATGCTCAAACATTTTGTGCATCGGGGAACATACATGCATCAACATACTCCCCTACAACCTTGCTATCAACATAATTCCCTTCAGTTGTAGCTGTTATATTTTCACTCAGAAAATACATCAGTCTCTTTGTTTCTACTTCATCCTCTCAATCTTAATTTCATTCTCTCTCTCTCTCTCTCCCTCTCCATCTTATGTCTTTCTTTTTCAAGATTCACTTGCTGAGGACTGCAGTGATATCTTCAACCCACAGATCTTCATCACTCTTATCACTTGCATCAGTTGATACATAATCAAAACTAAATCTTTTGCTTCACATGTGATCATACTAGATGCCTCATCACAATTCCAATTTCTCTTTGTCACTTATTAACAGTAAATCAATTAAAATGTTTACAAAGAATTAGTAAGTCACATCGGATAGTCTAAAAGAAAATAGAAGCAATGATTTGAATAAACTCCCCCTAAAGCTATGAATTACAAAATTGTATATCCTAAAATCCCACAAAATTTGTATTCTAACTAAAAAATAAATATGTTTTTGATGAGAAAGATCCAAACAAGAGATCATATTGTAATCATACCTCAGCGTTACTTGTTGATTGTTAATGATATTTATTTATTCGATGCATAAGCCTAGGACGATTGCCAGTATATGGATCCACTTTAAGTCTTACCACTTGTTGTGAATTTGGATTAATGAAAACCAATCACAAGACTTTGTGTTCCCCACTCACTTGAACACATCCCCGTTTTGTGAAACATCAACCAACAGCGATGCCATTGTAAATTATAAGTTCAAATTCTTGCTTAGTTTAATCATGCAAAAATAAAGCAGAATATCTTTTGTGAAATAAGAAAGTGTAAAATGAAACGAAATATTCAAAATCCGGTAACAAGATCGATACTTCCATATGCGCAGATGAAACCAGGATATTGAACAAAAAATAACTTAAGTTTAAAACCTAGCAATCAGATTGATACTTCCGTATACACATAGAATGCCCAAGTTTTAAACAAACCAAGAAAATAAAAGCAGAATGTCCAAAACATAACAATCAGATCGATACGTAAGTATGCACAGAGAATGTCCATGTTTTGAACTAAAATAAAAGAAAAAAAATGAACTCAGAATTTCTTTTGTAAAAGAAACACATGATCAAACTAATATATGTACTGATACAATAAGCAATCACTGAGGCAAATGGCCACGCACTCAGGACAAAGATCGAACACTGTGTTCTAAGTAAGGTGTCCCACAAAGAATGATTATAGAATTAGTCTACAGAAATCACAACTAAATGAAAGACCTACCAACATATCATACTGAGTGCATTGTGATCGCTTTGTATTTGATCTTGTATGATACAAGTAAGCTTCAGAATGTTACAATGTACAATCATATCTCAAAGATCGGATCGATTTCTCAATTTTCTAATTTTATATTGTTTTTGATTTTTTTAAATTTTTACTCCCCCTAAAATGCTAAAAATGAAAATCTTTTTGATTTTTAGAATTTTATAAGTATATATAGAAAAATCAAAATTCCCGGAAAATTGACAACCGATATGATTTACCATCTTTGTAAAACATTATGTTCAATGTGACTTGAAAACATCAAGAAAATATGACAATGTAATTCAAAACCTGTCAAGTTCTTCAGAATAATATGACAGTTAAAGAATTAGAACTATTTTACCAAATACACATTAAGAAATTTCACTATCAATTCTCCTCCAATTGATAGGTCCTCTTGAAATCCTCCTGCAGACACTCACAAACCATTAGATATCTTTAGTCACCCAAGCCTTCGAGGTCTTGAGTTTTCCATGAAAATCCATATACCGAAATTTAATCCATTTTCCAGTTGAAACTATTGAAGTTTCCTTTGAAACTTTGTCTGTCTTTGGTATCCACAACTGTTCCTGTTCAAGTGCATTCTTAAGATTATACTTATCTTGAATCACCACGTTGTTGTTAAACACCAAATTAGTCATTAAAGGATTTGAAAGTTTCAACTTTTCTTCATTCGAGGCTTTCACAAGTTCTTCCTTGTTTTGATTTGGCATTTTATGTCTTTTAGGAATGAACTTTGAAACCTCTGTGACACAAGACTTGGCATTACTAACTTGTCCTTGTAACTCACACAGATAAGGACAATTAGCAATGATATGCCCTTTTGTTCCACACTCAAAACATATTCTCCTCTCCACAAACCTAGGAGAATAGTTTTGTACAAACCTATGGTTTTGGTGATTTACCACTGGTGAACCATAAACCAATCTTTGATTACTTGTTGAACCCATATGAGTCAAATGTGACTTCTTACCACTTGACATGAGATACTCAAGGTTCAACTTTTCAAATCTTGTGGGACTTAGTGAAATCTTGTCTTTGAGCCAAGACTTTGGAGTATCACACTTTGATTCCACTTTATTTGATGCACATGATGATTTCACAACCCATTTTGATTGAATTTTACTGTTAAGTTTGTAACTTGAAAAACCATTTTGTTTTGAAAATTTCTTGTTTTTGTTCTTTGAAAATTTTTTAATTTCAACCAATGAGGTTTTGAAAGAAACTTTCTTTTTGGATGATGACGCAGAGTTTGAAACACGGTTTCACATCATCAAAGATATTATTGTGAGAATCATCATAATTCTTATGTACATCAATCAACCCACATCTGTACAATGTCTCCTCATCATATTCCTCTAAAGTACAATCTTCAATGATCGGAGGAATGTTGTTATCAGCACAAATTGGAGACTTTCCTTTAAGATTTAAACATTTAGAGCATGAGAGTTTAGAAAATGTACTTGAACTTACCTCTTTATTTGAAATGGTATAACAATGGTCTTCACTAATGATGGTAGTTGTTTCAGACAAATCATCAGAGGCATCCTCATAAACACTCTCATCCTCTGTTGACACCACTTCAACACTTGAAGTTTCATCCTTTGACTTCAAAACATCATCTTCAGACTTCTTCATCTCACTTTTGATATCAAAATCATCAAGAATGTGTGTATCTTCAGTTACATTACATCTCTTATCTACAACTCCAGTCATCTGTTTGCTATCTTCAGACATTTCAGGTTCATCTTCTGTTCCTCCATCAACATCTTCATTTTCTTTCTCAACACTCATACTTGCCTTTAACGTGTTTCTTTGTTCATCAATCCACGAGAAATCAACAATTTTCACAATCCATTTTCCGGTTCTCCTTATCTCCGATTCCATTTTATCAACCACATTTTTGAAATTCATTAATTTGACATGATGAATGATTTCAGTTTCCTTCATTCTTTCAACAAAATCACTCCATCGATAAGGTAAGAATTGCGTAAAATTCTCAACTATTTGCCCATTAGTGATATCAACTTGAAAATATTTCAATTCTTGCATAAGTGGTAAAAGACGATCATAAGCATCATTGATCTTCTTCGCAACATGATTGTTGTATGCAAGTTGTAACAAACTCCACTTTGCACATGAATGTGGCATTTGTTCAAAATCAGTCTTTTTAATATCTTCAAAAATGATCGCCGAAAACAAATCACACAACTCTCTTTCTTGATTAAATTCAAACATTTGATCTTCATTCAGTTTTGATATCCCAAAATTATCCTTTGATTTCAGACATGGTTACTTGTATTGATTGTACAATAACTTCACATAATTTCATCCGCTTTAGCAATAAACGTTTCGAATGTGGATCTCCAGTTCGGATAATTGTCCATATTGTACAACACAAGTCCATTGTTAGTCAACCATTCTACGTTTCAGTTCTTGTGTGTCATATTTAACTTTTATGTTCAAAACTTGAAAGTTTAACTTCTCAAAACAAAACAGCTCAAACCTCGTCTTAACGTCCGAATTAGGTCTTGAAACCTATCCCAAATGATCCGGAAGGCCCAAAATAGGTAAACAAGGTTTACTTGAACTTTTAAAATGGTATATTTCTTGCAAAACACTTCGAACAAATTAATTAGAGGTTCTCCCAAACCTTTTCACGAACCTTTTGAGGTTTTTCCCGAACCTATGAAGGTTTTGGCGAACCTATGAAGGTTTTGGCAAACCTAGAGGTTCCCACGAACCTATTTCTCATGAACCTATGTAGGTTCGGCTCTTAGGTTCGTCAAAGGTTCGGCAGATCGCACGAACAGATCTGCAAATCACTAAAATGGCTCTAAAATCTTCATTTTTTGGAGTTAGAAGGCCTATGAGTAGTCAAAATCTTCGTTTTTTCGAGGCGCATCTTTCTATCGGATCAAAATTTGCAAAAACTTGATAATTTTTCGTAGATCTGGGTTTTTGTTGACAAAAACGTGAAAAACTTTAAGAACACCTCCAAGATGATGAATTTTCTGATCAAATTACTTGATATTGATGTCCAAATAGTCGTAGAATCGAGCCTAACGCTCTGATACCACTGATGGTTTGGTTTAATTCCAATCAGGATCGAATACGAAGTCCTACTAACTATCAACTACGTGCGGAATCCATAGTTAATATGCATAAAATCAAAGAACACAAGCAATTCAATAATCAACTCTTGTATTATCATAAAATGATTACAAGACTTCACTCAGAAATACACAAATCTCACACAGAGAAAATCTTAGAAGGTTTGCTAAATTCTGTCAAAAGTTCTACTGAAAAACAGACAAACCTTCTATCTATACAAAACAGACCAACGAACCTTTTCTGGTAGCCGAACCCTAAGGTTCGCTGGACGAACCCTTAGGTTCGCTAGACGAACCTATGTAGACATACCAAAAGGTTCGCCGAACCTTCTCCAAGTTATAGGTTCGCCGAACCTATCAAATCAATAGGTTCGCCGAACCTGCCTAGGTTCGTGGGCCAAATGAACCTATGGCAAACCTTTAGCCGAACCTTCTCTAAAACTCAAAATAAATACAACTTTTGAATAGCAAACAATTACAAATATGTACTAACAAACTCCCCCCTAAATGTTTGCTATCAAAATCTTCAGTCTTTGTCTTCATCTTTGTCTTTAACTCCACTAGATTCTCCAATCTCTTCAGTAACAACATTATCCACCGCTCGTATAACAACCGAACGTGGTATCTTCGCAAGTCTTTCAGCTTCAATCTTTGCGTCTCTTTCATCTCTCTCCTTCTGAACTTGCATCAACTCAGTATAACACGTTCATGCAATGGTTTGAAATTGAACTGCCATATCTTTGAAACTCACTCCAACATCATGATATCCATCTTCTGCATACATCTCTGCTGAATCAAGTAAAGCAATATCATCCTTTGAACGGTTTACAATCCAAACAGGATCAAGCGTACGGATCACCCTCCAATTATCATCTTGTTTCAATAAAATCACTCCTTCAGAAGTTCTATCATCATAAAACCAAAACTTGAAATATGGATTCCAATCTTGTTCAATCTTCCTGAGTCTTGGTCTTTTGAATACTTTAGGCTTCACATAATCCTGAAATCTTTCTCTGAACTGAGGTGTTAACAAGCTCCATCCAATTCGTGCTTCTTTCTTTAACAAATTCTCAAAAATTTCATTGTGTCGAGTCTGAATAGGCTTTATCATCCTCAATCTTGAAAGAGCTTTACATTCAAACGATGGAAGACTCATCAGATCAGTAGCTTTGCCAAAGTATTGGCATCCATCTATTCGTTTCACTACATAACATCCTTTATCCATCAAGCTTCCTAAAATGTTATTTTCAACATCCTTTATCCATCAAGCTTCCTAAAATGTTATGAAAATAACCATAACTAATAATCCTTCCAATCATTTTGGATTTAGATCCAATCTTGAACTTCTTGGATTGTTTAGTTAGGTTTTCTGGATCTTTGTCTTCTAAAACTTCTGTCATTATCTTGAATGAATGTAAATGATCAATAATGTACTTTGTCTCTTCTTGAATCTCTTTCCAAAAATCCATATTAGTCTTCGCTTTAACTGGATCCAAAGTTGTTCTGGACATACTTCCAGCCTCACAATTAAATAGCAAAAATTGCATAACTGGTTAGCTTAACACATGAAATCAATACACTGATCAAATAGACATGGGAAGATTTGCTTTGAACTGCTCCACAACAGAAAGCCAAATCTTAAGTATCTTAAACCTTTTGGTGCGCCATGCACGATCCTTAAGAAACACGAGCAGGGGAAGTTCAATGAGAAGGTGGAAGATGGGTATTTTCTTGGGTACAGTACTCCTAATAAAGGAGTCTACAACAGATCAACTCAGAATGCGGAGGAGTGGCACCATGTTGATTTTCAAATACGTTTTGTGCACCAACCTGGTAAATGTCCAGACTCAGAATGCGGAGGAGTGGCACCTTGTTGTTCAAATGATGTATGATGCACAAAATGCACCTGATGAACTAGTGCAACCTTCATCCACTTCATTTCCCACAGTACAGATAAATGATGACAGCTCAGACATAGATGATAACCCAGTTCAGCCTGCTGCCCCCGAACCAAATGTTGACAATCTTGTGCCAGGACTTGAGGACTTGAATCTGAACAATATTGATCCACAGGTTGAGGTTCCAGCTCATCCTGTTGGAAGAATTAATCGTATTCTTCCTCACGAGAACATTATTGGAAGTCCGCTTGATGGGGTTAAGACAAGAAATCAGCTATCTTCTGGAGGCCTTGCTGATATTCTTGACTTTGCTGATGTGAACTACTATGCCCATTCTTGTTTTATCTCTCAAGTTGAACCACGCACAGTCACCGAAGCATTGAGGGTGGAATCATGGGTTGATGCCATGCAAGAAGAACTTCTGCAATTCAGGAAATTGGGTCTTTGGCAACTTGTTGGCAAACCAAATGGTGCAAAAGTTATAGGCACCAGATGGGTTCTTCGTTGCAATAAGGATGATCACGGGATCATTGTGCGAAACAAGGCACGTCTGGTGGTTTAAGGATTTAGACAGATAGAAGGGTTGGACTATAATGAAGTGTTTGCACCGGTTGCTCGTCTTGAAGCAATCCGTATTTTCTTGGCATATGCATCCTTCAAGAAATTTAAAGTCTATCAAATGGATGTCAAGAGTGCATTCCTTCATGGTGTGATTAGTGAAACAGTGTATGTCAGTCAACCTCCTGGGTTTGAGGATCCATTACATCGTGACCAAGTCTACAAATTAGATAAGGCCTTATATGGATTGCATCAAGCACCGCGAGCATGGTATGAGACACTATCTACTCACCTTCTGAACAACGGGTTCAGAAGAGGTGTCATTGATTGTACACTGTTTATTTGAGAGAAGGATGGTGATCTACTCTTGATGAAAGTTTATGTGGACGATATCAATTTCGATTCTACCAATGATACTTTGTGCAAGGAATTTGAGAAGGTCATGAAAGACAAGTTTGAAATGAGCTCAATGGGAGAGATGAAATTTTTTCTTGGGTTGCCGGTGGATCAGTTTGAGGCAGGGATTTTTATTAATCAGACCAAATACGTTGATGACATACTGAGCCAGTTCAGTATGTCGGATGCAAAGCCTGCTGGTACCCCGCTGGCTGTTAATCACGGGATTACACCAGATGAAAAGGGGGAGTTAATTGATGCCACTCTGTACCGAGGAATGATTGGGTCTCTTATGTATCTCACTGCTTCTTGGCCAGATATCATGTTTGCCACATGCTTGTGTCCTCGTTATCAGTCCAAACCAAGAGTATTACATCTGATTGCTGTGAAGAGGATTATGCGTTATCTGAAGGGTACTCCTGATCCTGGTTTATGGTACCCTAATGATGATAACTTTGAGCTTACTGCTTACAGTGATTCAGACTATGGTGGATGCAAGAGGGATTTCAAGTCAACGTCTGAGGGATGACAGTTTTTTGGAACCAGATTAGTTACCTGGTAGTGAAAGTAGCAGACATTGGTGTCTCCTTCAACCTGTGAAGCTGAATACATTGCTACTGCTAGTTGCTGTTCACAAATCATTTGGATATAATAGCAACTCAGGGACTATGTGTTACATTTTTCAAACACTCCTATCTATGTTGATAATACTGTCGCCATAGCTGTCACTAAGAATCCGGTCCAGCACTCGAAAACCAAACACATCGATATCAAATATCACTTCATACGTGATTGTTTTGAAAAGAAACTCATCGATGTTGTTAAAATACACACCGATCACCAGAAAGCCGATCTTTTTACAAAAGCTTTTGATAAACCCAGATTCTTATATCTGCTATTGGCTAATGGTGTTATTCAAAAGGATGAAGTCCTTCCTTCATCTGAAACTAACAAACGATCATTGATTTTATTAGTTAGTTTTATTTTGTTTTATTTTTCATTATTAAGTATTTATCATTATCTCATCAAAAACTCAAAAAGATTTTCTGTTATAGGTTTTTAGGGGAGAAAAAGTAGGTTATTTGAAAAACCAAAAACATTTAAAAATTTGAAAAGTACGAAAACAATTAAAAATTATCAAAATGAGGAAGTCTTCATTGGGAAAGTAATGTATTAATCTATCATGTCTTAACATTTTGTGAATTGATGTACTGATAGGCCGACTTTACAAAATGTATAAACAATTTGTGATAACTTAGAAAGTTTGATTTGTGGGATCTATTTTAGAAAATCAGCTAAGTGAGAAATAGTTTTTGACTCAAATCAGGCATACACTTGTCATCATAGGATCTAATAAGGTTTCCAATGATTCATGAATTCAAATCTGTACACATCCCATATTGCTTTGTAAAGACCTAGCTGAAGCCGTCCATTCAAATGAGAATGATTGAATCATAAGAAAATAAAATAAAATCAAGCTGGTATTAAGCTTCTGAAAATGCAAAAATAAAATAAGTTCGATTCCATACACGTGCCATATTGCTTTGTAAAGACCTAGCTGAAGCCGTCCATTTCGATAGAATAAGTCAATCATGTCAACACAGGTCTGTATACGTGCCATACTGCTTTGTAAATACCTAGCTGAAGCCATCCATGAGAATATGTTGAACATGAGAGACAAAAGAAAAATACAAAAAGAAAATAAATTGGAACCTTATAGAATTTATGATGTTAGGTTCTAAGAAGTGCAAAGATGAGTTACAAACTGTTTTTGATCTGTGTTGGTTAAATAAAATGGGTAACTCAGTCAGAAAACATGAGTAATCATCAAATTAGTTTAGAAGTTTTGTATTGTTAAGCTTAAAATGGACAAATATATCAGTAATCATATCATAAGACAAATGTGTTCGAAGTGGAGCATTCAGTGATGCTGGTTTGATGTGACTAGGTGTATGTTTTATTTTCTCAATAGACTTCTAGCAAAAATATGTGTTTCTTTGTTATTAGTTGCTAGTTGTACTTTGTTTCAGAAAAACACAATAAGAGTTCCTATTTTTCAAAATTTATTTTAGATGATCATTTATAGGTTCAGATGTCTGTCATAACTGAATCCATCATCCATCAGACTTATCTTCATAATGGCACCCATTTAACAGATAATAATGTTAAATTTTGAAATCAAGTTGTGTTTGTGAGTGCAAGGTCTCATTCGTACGAATAAACATGACGAATGAGTCATTCGATCGAATGAATTCATTCCAGCGAATGAGTCTTTCGGCGAATCAACATGGGCCGAAGGAAGTTATTCGTTTGATTCATTCACCGAATGAACACTGAGTTTGGATTTCATTCGGCCGAATGAATTTGGGGCAAAACAGTTCATTCGCTAGGCTCATTCGGCGAATAAATGTTACTATTTAAACATTTGTTTTGGCCGAACTACCCCATTCTCATTCTCTCGCCCTTAACTGTGTGTTATTCGCCCGAATCACACTTTATACCAGTTTTCTGATATTTTTTTTGATTCACTCAACCTCATATTGATACTTCATATCTTCATCATCTCAGGTACTGGTGGATCCAAGATAAACGATTTTTGACCGTGGAATCACCGGAAATAGGACCGGTTCTAGGGTTTTAGGGTTCTAACTTGTCGCTTCAAAATAAATGGACAAAATGAACTTGAAACCTCATGAGACCAGTTTTAATAGTGTTAATCGGTCGTTTCTGAGGATGGGTGTACGATATTTATGCACTGATTTGAAAATTTAACAACTGGAGTTTGAATCTCAACAGTCAACCGAATGACGCCATTCGGCGAATGGCTCATTCGGCGAATGAAGCTCATTTGGCGAATGCCTCATTCGACAGAATGACTCATTCGGTCAATATGCTCATTCGACCAAGGATCATTCAGCCAAATCAATTAAATTCGGCCAAATGATCTACTTGTTAATTGTTCTGATTTGATTCTACTGATCAACTGAATTGTACTAACATGTGTATTTCTTTATTTTTCAGTATGACTGGATACAAACCAGTGACAAAGAACAACATTTGTGCTCACCTAGATCTCACCACGGTGAATGCCCGTCACTTCACTGAGATTATTACTTTTCTGAGGCGTTCCAGGATCTTTGCTGCTATTTCTATTGTTCATGTCCCATATCAGTCTCATCAGCAGGATTTCTGGAGATCTGCTGACATTGACAGCGAGGTTGAGCCACAAATCATCTGGGGCAAGGTGCTAGGCCATGATGTAGTTGTTTCTGCTGAGCATATCAGGAGGATATGTGGTTTTCAGGGCACACCAGATCAACCGATTCTACTTGACCGCCACTTTGTTCGTGGATGTTTTTTTGCGGTGCAAGTATGAAGGTGATCTTGGAGCTGGGATACTCAACAAAGCATTCATGTCTCCACAGTTCAAGTATTTAGCACATGTGCTTATTCACTTCCTGGGCTCTAGGAGAGGTGGGATTCTCAAGGACTGTTCTGACACATTCTACTATTGCCCCTCTGACCACCTATGGTGCTCATGCTCCTATTTATTCTACTGCGTCTGCTAGTCCTTCCACCACTCAAGCTGATCCGATTATACCTACTGTTTCAGTTGTCGAGCAGCTGAGCACACTGAACAGTATGGTCCTTAGGTTGATGGAAAGGAACTTGGAGCAAGAGAAGAAGAACGAGAGCAGGAGTTAGTGATTGCTCAGCTCACTCAGAGGATAACTGATTAGGATACTTTGTTGCTTCAACCTGCAGATCAAGGAAAGATCTAAGAGCAAGATCAGCTCAACAGGAGGAACAACTGCTGAAATACATTACGAGCACAATCGGTTGTCTCTGAGTGCCACTGATTTCAATGACCGTATCCTTGTCCTAGAAGCTGAAAATGCCCGACTTGATGAACTTGTTGAAAGTTCTAAAGAGGGCACTCAAAGGATTGAAGGCACTGCAGCAATCTCCGATGATTCAGATGAAGAAAAAGAAGAAGAAGAAGAAGATGAAGAAGAAGAAGAGGAATCTGATGAGGAGAAGGTTGAATATGAAGAGTCAGACAAAGATGATGACTCTGATGGTGATGATCAGGATGGGTCAGGGAGTGGGTCTGCTAGTTCTTCTAGTTCTGATGATGACGATGACCAAGCCCCTCCTCCTGATGATCAGCTCCGGTTTTGGATGAGCCGTCTCAAAAATTTTTTGATGATGTTGATGAAGTTATCCTGGAAGACATCACAGAGGAGGAAAATGCAAAGTATACATCGGCTGAGGGCAATCTACCAACTTTCACTGACCTCTTTGATCAAGCCATTGAAGAGATACTTAGCAGATATGTAGATGCACAAGTCAGTGGTGGTAAGTCTTCAGCTGATGACATTCAACAAAGAAAAGAAGAGTGGAAAGCGTATTGGGAAACTTTGAAGAAGGAGAGTACTGTGAAGATGCCAGCAACTCACACTAAAGTCTATAGGACCAAAGGCTACAAGGCTGAAGGTCAGATTCTTAGCTGGGCATACTTTCATGACTTGGGATGCTATGCTGTAAAGAGAGAAAAGGGAATTGATTATTTCAAGCATCCACATGATTTCAAACCAATACGAGGATTCGAAGTCAATCAACTTGCGCGCTTGAAGATGTTATACAGCGATGGCTCGGGGATGTAAGCTTGGTTCTCTAGATAGCTACAATATGAGTATAGAAAGAGGTGGGTGAACTTCAGGCCTCAGCAAGCTGAAAGATATTACTTGCCAGAGATAGATGGAGATACTCGGAAGCAAAAAATGATCTTGAAGTGGCTTCCTCCTAAAGTCATGAATAAGATTCCGTTGAGGAAGACACGTCAAGACATTTTGGAAGGCTTCCGATGGTGGTATTATGACGGGCGTACTGGAGAGGCTATAATTGTGATGTGCAAAGACAAGAAATGGGAGACTGAACATTTATTTGATCCGATGTGGTTGACCAATATGTCTCACAGTGATGTCAAGATTCTGTACTTCCATCAGATCTTCTTCGATGTTGCCGACATAGAACAAGCCACGCAGTTCATGAGAGTCATTCGTATATGTATGGTGTTCAGGATACGTGTTGGAGCTGATTGGAAAGCCACTTCTGACAAACATTTCAAGAAAGACATATCACAGAAGTGAACTAGGTCCAAGGGGGAATTTGTAGATGCATTAAATGTCCCTGGTTCTACTTTGTATTATCCTTATGTATAAAGTTTATGATATTAATGAAAGTTTTCTTTCTATATAGTGTTCTTAATGTTTATCATTGATTATGTTTGAATATGTTTAAATTTGAGTCAATATATCTTGTAGACCCATTCGGGCGAATGGCTCTAGGAATGAAGCCATTTGGCCGAATGAACGCTTACAGAATGACTTAGGTGACCGAATGAGTCATTCGCCGAATGACTCATTCGATTGACCTGTCCATTCGGCTGAGTCATTCACCAAATGAGTTGCTTCGGCCACTCATTCGGCCGAATGATGACAACCTATATATACAAGTTCAAACTTTCTCAAACTTAACTTTTCGGAGCCCTCTTTCTTCCCAGAGCACTCCAGTGTCATACCCTAGAAGATTTGAGCGGTTCTTGCTGTCCAAGTTTGATTCTCAACCCATGGTGTTCGATCAAGCATCAAACGTTCATCCATTACCTTCAGATCACCACGGTTGTTGTTGGTTTCGATTGGAAAACCTTTCAATAGGATTCCGCACTATTCCAGAGGCTGTCGATCAGATATCCATTGGAACCGGATTGTTTCCGACCTCCTACTTGGTCCTATAAAGTGCATGATCAAGCTCCTGCAGGAACAAATCAAAAAGCTACTCATCCTACATCTTCAGAGTCATCATCAGGAGAAGAAGAGCTCGTAAAGGAGCCTGGTCACGTGACTCCTCCCCGTTCACGAGCAGGAATGGAGGAAATGAGGGATAAAGAGGAGGGGGAGATTATCCATTGCTTATCCAAAGAGCAGATTACCGAGCTGTTCAGGTTGAATCCTGATGAGGTTGTGATCGATTACACCTCAGCTCCGGTTTTGGATGAGCCGTCTGCAGAGATTTTTGATGATGTTGATGAAGTTATCCTGGAAGACATCATAGAGGAGGAAAATGCAAAGTATACATTAGCTGAGGGCGAACTACCAATTTTCACTGAGCTCTTTGATCAAGCCACTGATCAGATACTGAGCAGATATGTAGAAGAACAAGTCAGTGGTGGTAAGTCTTCAGCTGATGACATTCAACAAAGGAAAGAAGAGTGGAAAGCGTATTGGGAAACTTTGAAGAAGGAGAGTACTGAGAAGATGCCAGCAACTCACACTAAAGTCTATAGGACCAAAGGCTACAAGGCTGGAGGTCAGATTCTTAGTTGGGCATACTTTCATGACTTGGGATGCTATGCTGTAAATAGAGAAAAGGGAGTTGATTATTTCAAGCATCCACATGATTTCAAGACACTGCGACGATTCGGTGTCAATCAAAGTACGCGCTTGAAGATGTTATACAGCGATGGTTCGTGGATGTCAGCTTGGTTCTCTAGACAGCTACAATATGAGTATAGAAAGAGGTGGGTGAACTTCAGGCCTCAGCAAGCTGAAAGATATTACTTGCCAGAGATAGATGGAGATACCCGGAAGCATAAAGTGATCCTGAAGTGGCTTCCTACTAAAGTCATGAAGAAGATTCCGTTGAGGAAGATGCATCAACACTTTTTGGAAGGCTTCCGATGGTGGTATTATGACAGGCGTTTTGGAGAGGCTGTAATTGTGATGTGCAAAGACAAGAAATGGGAGACTGAAAATCTATTTTATCCGATGTGGTTGACCAATCTGTCTCACAGTGATGTCAAGATTCTGTACTTCCATCAGATGTTCTTCGATGTTGCCGACATGAGCAAGCCATGCAGTTCATGAGAGTCGTTTGTATATGTATGGTGTTCAGGATACACGCTGGAGCTGATTGGAAAGCCACTTTCGACAAACCTTTCAAGAAAGACATTTCCAAGAAGTGAACTAGGTCCAAGGGGGAGTTTGTAGATGCATTAAATGTCCCTATTTCTACTTTGTGTTATCCTTATGTATAATGTTTATGATATTAATGAAAGTTGTCTTTCTATATAGTGTTCTTAATGTTTATCATTGATTATGTTTGATTATGTTTAAAGTTGAGTTAACATATCTTATAGACCCATTCAGGCGATGGCTCTAGGAATGAAGCCATTCGGCCAAATGAATGCTTACAGAATGACTTAGGCGAACGAATAAGTCATTCGCCGAATGAATCATTCGATTGACCTGTCCATTCGGCTGAGTCATTCGCCGAATGAGTTGCTTCGGCCACTCATTCGGCCGAATGATGACAACCTATATATATAAGTTCAAACTTTCTCAACTTTAACTTTCCGCAACTCTCTTTCTTCCCAGAGCACTCCAGTGTCAAACCCTAGAAGTTTTGAGCGGTTCTTGCTGTCCAAGTTCGATTCTCAACCCGTGGTGTTCGATCAAGCATCAAACGTTCATTCATTACCTTCAGATCACCACTGTTGTTGTTGGTTTCAATTCTAAAACCCTGCAATTCCAGAGGCTGTCGAGCAGATATCCATTGAAACTGGATTGTTTCCAAGCTCCTACTTGGTCCTACAAAGAGCATTATCAAGATCCTACAGGAACAACTGAAAAAGCTACTCAGCCTACATCTTCAGAGTCATCATCAGGAGAAGAAGAGCTCGTAAAGGAGCGTGGTCACTTGACTCCTCCCCGCTCACGAGCAGGAATGGAGGAAATGAGGGATGTTGATTATAATCCTTCACCTGAGGCTACCATAAAGAGGAGGGGGAGATTATCCATTGCTTATCCAAAGAGCAGATTGCCGAGCTGTTCAGGTTGAATCCTAACGAGGTTGTGATCGATGACAGCTCAGCTCCAGTTTTGGATGAGCCGTCTCTAGAAATTTTTAATGATGTTGATGAAGTTTTACTGGAAGACATGATAGAGGAGGAAAATGCAAAGCATACATTGGCTGAGGGCGATATACCAACTTTCACTGACCACTTTGATCAAGCCACTAAAGAGATACTGAGCAGATATGTAGAAGAACAAGTCAGTGGTGGTAAGTCTTCAGCTGAAGACATTCAACAAAGGAAAGAAGAGTGGAAAGCGTATTGGGAAACTTTGAAGAAGGAGAGTACTGTGAAGATGCCAGCAACTCACACTAAAGTCTATAGGACCGAAGACTGGAGGTCCGATTCTTAGCTGGGCATACTTTCATGACTTGGGATGCTATGATGTAAAGAGAGAAAAGGGAATTTTTTTTTCAAACATCCACATGATTTCAAGACGCTGCGAGGATTAAAAGTCAATCAACTTGCACGCTTGAAGATGTTATACAATGATGGCTTGGGGATGTCAGCTTGGTTCTCCAGATAGCTACAATATGAGTATAAAAAGAGGTGGGTGAACTTCATGCCTCAGCAACCTGAAAGCTATTACTTGCCAGAGATAGATGGAGATACCCGGAAGCATAAAGTGATCCTGAAGTGTCTTCCTCCTAAAGTCATGAAGAAGATTCCGTTGAGGAAAATGCGTCAAGACTTTTTAGAAGGCTTCCGATGGTGGTATTATGAGGGGCGTACTGGAGAGGCTGTAATTGTGATGTGCAAAGACAAGAAATGGGATACTGAACATTTATTTGATCCGATGTGGTTGACCGATCTGTCTCACAGAGATGTCAAGATTCTGTAATTCCATTAGATGTTCTTCGATGTTGCTGACATAGAACAAGCCATGCAGTTCATGTGAGTCATTCGTATATGTATGGTGTTAAGGATACATGCTGGAGCAGATTGGAAAGCCATTTCTGACAAACGTTTCAAGAAAGACATTTCCAATGAGTGAACTAGGTCCAAGGGTGAGTTTGTAGATGGATTAAATGTCCCTAGTTCTACTTTGTATTATCCTTATGTATAAAGTTTATGATAGTAATGAAAGTTGTCTTTCTATATAGTGTTCTTAATGTTTATCATTGATTATGTTTGATTTTGTTTAAAGTTGAGTTAATATATCTTATGGACCCATTCGGGCGAATGGCTCTAGGAATGAGTCCATTCGGCCGAATGAACGCTTACAGAATGACTTAGGCGAACGAATGAGTCATTCGCCGAATGACTCATTCGATTGACCTATCCATTCGGCTGAGTCATTCGCCGAATGAGTTGCTTCGGTCACTCATTCGGCCGAATGATGACAACCTATATATACAAGTTCACATTTCTCAAAGTTAACTTTCCCGAGCCCTCTTTCTTCCTAGAGCATTCCAGTGTCAAACCCTAGAAGATTTGAGCGGTTCTTGCTGTCCAAGTTCGATTCTCAACCCGTGGTGTTCGATCAAGCATCAAACGTTCATCCATTACCTTCGGATCACCACGGCTTTTGTTGGTTTCGATTGGAAAACCCTGCAATAGGATTCCACACTACTACAGAGGCTGTCGAGCAGATATTGCTGGTTTGGTGAAGATCGTCAAACCAATCAGGATCGAATACGAAGTCCTACGAACTATCAACTACGTGCGGAATCCATAGTCAATATGTATGAATACAAAGAACACAAGCAATTCAATAAACACCTCTTGTATTATCAACAAATGATTACAAGATCAAAATTCTCACACAGAGAAAATACAAAGAGTTTCTCACAGTCTGTTCAAAGTTCTACCAGATCTACAAACAAACCTTCTATTTATGGAAACTGGAACCAACGAACCTTTACTGCTAGCCGAACCTATGGTTTGCCAGCCGAACCCTAAGGTTCGCTGAGCGAACCCTTAGGTTTGCTAGGCGAACGTATAAGAACAACTAAAAGGTTCGCCGAACCTTTGCCAGGCTACAGGTTCACCGAACCTATCAACCCAATAGGTTCGCCAAAATGCTAAGGTTTGTGGGCCAGACGAACCTTAGGCAAAACCAAGCCGAACCTTTATACAAAATCAAAATAAATACAACTTTTGAATACCAAACAATTACAAACATGTACTAACAAACTCCCCCTAAATGTTTGCTATCAAAATCTTCAATCTTTGCCTTTAGCTCTATCTTCAACTTTATCTTCAACTGTTTCTTCAACTCTGTCTGTTACTCCACTTGATTCCCCAATTTCAACAACCACATTATCCACCGCTCGTATAACAACCGAACGTGGTATCTTTGCCAACCTTTCTGCTTCAACCTTAGCAACTCTTTCATCACTTTCCTTCTGAACTTGCATCAATTCAGTATAAAGGTCATTCACATCTTTCCAATTGCAACTAGAATGTATACCCAATGTATAACACATTCGTGCAATGGTCTGATATTGAATTGCCATATCTTTGAAGCTCACTCCAAAATCAGGATAACCATCTTCAGCATAAATCTCTATAGTATCCAGGAAAGCAACATCATCCTCTGAACAATTTACAATCCAAATAGGATCCAGCAATCGAATAACCCTCCAAATATCATCTTGTTTCAAAAGAATAACACCTTCAGACGTTCTTTCATCATAGAACCTGAACTTAAAATATGGATTCCAGTTCTGTTCCATCTTTCTTAGTCTTGGTCTTTTAAAAACATTTGGCTTCACATAATCATGAAATATTTCTTGGAACTGTGGTGATAATAAACTCCATCCAAAACGTGCTTCTTTCTTTAACAAGTTCTCAAAAATTTCATTGTGACGAGTCTGAATGGGCTTGATCATCTTTAATCTAGAAAGATCTTTACATTCAAATGCTGGAAGAGTCATCAAATCAGAAGCTTTGCCAAAGTATTGACATCCATCAGTTCGTTTAACTACATAACATCCTTTACCAGTTAAGCTTCCTGAAATGTTATGAAAGTAACCATAACTAATAATCCGTCCAATCATTTTGGATATAGATCCAATCTTGAACTTTGTGGATTGTTTAGTTAGGTTTTCTGGATTTTTGTCTTCTAAAACTTCTCTCATAATCTTGAATACATGCAAATTGTCAATGATGTACTTTTTCTCTTCTTCAATATCTTTCCATAAGTCTTTAAAAGTCTTTTCTTTAACAGGATCCATAGTTGTTCTTGAAAAAATCGCAGCTTCAAACACTTTCTTCATTGTGTTTAAGTTCAACAACTCTTTATCAATGATATCTTTATCATAATCAGACAAATCCAGATATTCTTCCTCTTCAAAGTCAAACATTAAGTCATCATCATCCACTAAGAAGTCTTGATCATCATCATCCACTAAGAAGTCTTGATAATCTTTAACTGAATAATCACCAATGATCTATCCTTCTTATACTTCTTGACCCACTTGAATTTCAAAAATCTTCCTCTGCAAATCTATATCAGAATTCATTTTAAATAAATCAAGGAAAGTAGGCAGAGAGTAATCAAGAATAGCCATGGGATGTTCTATTACATCTAAATCTTCAAAATCAACTTCAGTACAATCCCTAGCCCTATCAGATGACATAGACCTAATCAGAACAGCTTCAGAAGACACCTTTGGAGGAGAATAGATCACCAAAGCACCAGTAACTGAATTCAACTCTCCAGACCCTCCAGTCATACCTCAAGCACCATCACCACCAGTCTCATCATCACCATTATAATCAAAATCATCAGGATGTTCGTCCACATCAGTATCACAATAGTCCAATTTTTCTTCTTCTTCTTCTTCTTCTTCTTCATCTTCTTCTTCTTCTTCTTCCACCTTCTCTTCCTCTTCTACCTCCATCTCCATCTCCACATCCACCACTACCTTCTCAACTTTAGAACTAGAAGCTTCTGACTTTGCAGTTTTTGACTCCAATTCTTTGATCTTGAATCTTAAATCGGTATTCTCATTCTTCAATTCAACTAAATCTTCTGATTGTAATTTGATGAAGAAATCCAACTCAGAAATTTAGTCTTTCATCTTCCTTTTCTCAATCAGATCCTCCTCTCTCCACTTCATCATCAAAGACATTTGTGCTTTAAGCTCATCCATCTAAGCAACATTTTGCTCTTTCTCTTTCCTATAACTCTCAAACTCCTTGGAAAGAATAGATAATCTTCGCTTAAGATCAGTATCAGCATAGTTCACAGTGAAATTGATGTCTCCCAAATCATCAAGTCCTGAAAACACATCATCTCTAGGAATTGAATCCTGAGGAATAGAAGTCTCTGGCAAGGAAGTAGTAGCAGTAGTTGTATCCACAAAAGAAGGCATAAAAGTAGCTACATTTACAAACTCAGGAGTTTGCAAAGTAGAAGTGTGAATAGTAGAAACTGTAGCAGAAGAAGTAACAACAGGAGATACAGAGACAGGAACAGAGGTAGGCATAATAGGTGAAGACACAACGGTCTTAGAAGTTTTGGCCTTCTTCCTCTCATACGGCCCTCCCCTGGCCATTCTCTTCATCTTCTTAGGCTTAGAAGACTCAGACTCATCAGGAATAAAGCTAGGATCAACTCTTTCAGCCCTTTCTTCTTTAGCCTTTTCAGCAAATTTCTTCTTCAGCCTCCTCACCATTTGGTTCCCTTCCTGAACCATCTCATACTCTGACTCAGTGTCAGAAGATTCAACATCATCAACATCAGCAACAACAGCTTCTGTCTGCTGCTCAGACATATCAACCTCTAAAGGTTCCTGAGAGCTTTGCTCTTGAGATGATTTAGCCTGAGGAGTGGATCGGGATGATTGACCAGTAGATTTCCTTGTTTGTTGTCTTGGAGGAGGTGGAGGTGGTGCTTGATCTTCATTAGCAGCAACTTCTTCATTGTCGGATCCTGAATCAGCATGTCCCAGGCATCCTCATCAGGTGCAACATAGTTTGCCCTGGCACAATGACCAATCAGGTCTTTCTCCAGAACAGCATCCCCAGTCCTCTGATAAACTCTAACCTAACCCAAGCTGGAATCAGTCATATGTTTGAGCTTCAGAAGGTCTCCTGCTTCCCTGGGTAGCATGCCGTCAGGCAACCTCTCATCTATCAGCATCTGTACAAATATAGGATACATGTAGAATCTATCCTTAGCCTTTGTAACATTGTCACACATGTAACGGAAGATCATGCCAGAGAAATTGAACGGTTTGTTTAGTATAAGCGCCACCATAGCTAATCTCATGAAATCCCTCAGCTCATCAAACGTGCCTTTCCTCATGCTAAGGCAGTGAAGTAGAACATGAGGAAGAAACTTGTACTGCAACGGTAGCTTTCCCTCCTTCACAGAAATGGACTTATAAGCTCCAAAGTATCGGATGCATAGAAAACAACCTTTGATGCACCTCTCAGGAATGAGAGTTACACCTTCAGGTTCACCTCCAAATTGCAACACCCTTCTAATATCAGCCTCTAATATCCGAATTGCTTGTCCAAGCACATTCGCATCAATGACATAATCCTCATCAACTGAAATCACTCTGGCAGATTCCCAGAAGCTCTGTATATGTGATCTATATATCTGGCAGGAGTTAGAAATAGCATGATAAATCCTCGATCTCCTGAGGAACTAGATAAGCACAAACATTGTGCTTGTCTCCGAAAGTTAGATTTTCCATATCTACAATTAGAAATAAAAACAATTAGAAACAAAAATTAATCAAAAATTAACAAAAATTAAAAAATTTAAAAAAAATTTCTAAGTAGACCAGCGAACCTATCTCCCTTAGACGAACCTAATGCTAGGCGAACCTATTTCAGACGAACATGTTAACCAGACAAACCTTTTGAACAAACCTTATCATGAACGAACCTTCTGATGAACGAACCTTTTGAATGAACGAACCTTCTGATGAACGAACCTCAGAATGAACGAACCTTCACATAAACAAACCTTGTTGGTCAAACGAACCTTTACCAAAAAGGTTCCGTTCTTTTGAAATCCATAGGTTCGCCACGAACCTATAAGATTCAGACGAACCCTCAAGGTTCGGCGAACCTTTGTTCATTCAACGAACCTGTTCATCAGCGAACCTATTCCAGATTTCAAATCAAAATTTAAAAACTTTGAATCTGATGATAAAAATCATACACCCTGGTTCGAAACATGCCGATGAACAACTTTAATGAAGATAGTTTGTCTAGTTTTTTTAGATTTAACCAGTTTTAAGTCCAATTACAGATTCAATCTTAAAAATCCTAAAACCTCTCAGATCTCTCAAATGAACCGGTCAAATTCAAAAATTTCTACCTAGAAATGTTCACGAGATGATTCTGAATCTAATGATATCAATGAAAAAGTCTAGGAAGTCCAGAATCGAAAATCTAAAAAATTCGTCTTGCAGGTTCGCGAATGTGAAAACGATGAGAGTGACGAACCCTTCTGGCGAACCCTCTATATATATATCACGAACCTTTTCCAGACGAGCCTTTCACGAACCTTTGCTGCGAACCTTTTGCAGCGAACCTTTCAATCGAACCATTTCACCGAACCATTTCAAACGAAGCTAGTAAGCGAACCTAGTCAGCGAACCTAGCTAGTGAACCTAACCAGCGAACCTTACCCAACGAACCATTACCAACGAACCTTACTCCACGAACCATCTCAGCGAAACTTCTCCAAACCCAGACGAACCTTTTTAAAAATTTGAATTTTTCTTTAAATTTCAAAACAAATTCATGTTCAATCATCCGAAAGTCAAACAAATAATCAAAAATTATTGATTTAACATCAGATGAAAAATTAAAATCTTTTTGGAATTTTTCAAATTTTTAGAACAATTAAACTACAAATTTAACAAAAATAACTATCCTAAAAAATAAAATCTTTTTGTTTGAGAAAGATCCTGACATGAGATCATATTATTTTATAATTTTCAACACATCTGTTTGTATTATTTCAAATATTATCTGCAAATTACAAGTCTAAGATGATTGTCAGTATACTTATCCTTTTAAATTTATCACTTAGTCTAGAAATCAGTTTAAAACAAGATTATGAGAACACTTTATAATAATCCATTTAGTTGAACACATCCCCGATTTGTGAATAATTAATAAAACATAAATGTTCTCAAACTTATAATTTGAATTTTAACTAATCTGATCATGCAAAAATAAAGCAGAATTTCTTTTTGAAAATAACAAAATAAAAAACAATTTGAAATTGTTCAAAATCTTGGAATCAAGGTTGATACTTATGTATGTTCAAATGATCCAGAAAATGAACGAAACAATAATTTAAGATTAAGCTTTTAACAATCAGTTCGATATTTTCATATACGTAGAGATTGTCCAAATCTTAATCAGAACCAAGAAAACAAATTGAATTGTTTAAAGCTATAACACTCAGGTCGATACGTAAGTATACACAAAGAATGTTCCAGCTTTAAACTAAAATAAAAGAAAAAATAAAATCAGAATTTCGTTTGAAAATTAAACACATGATCAAACTAGAACTTTGACTTTTTGTTCAAGAACATTTTGTAATAATCAAAACTTTATTTAAACTTATCCTGACTAAGTTATAAATACTTGTAATTATTTATTAAAATTTTAATAACACAAACAGATATGTTTCCAAATGCAAATAATGTGCTATCATTTCTCATTAGGTCGAATCAATTTCTCAGATTTTTAATTTTTTTCATGTTTTTTCATGTTTTTGAATTTTTAATGTTTTTGTATTTTTCAAAATTTTGTCCCCCTAAAAACAAAAACACAAAAGAAAAAAAATAAAAATCTGATGTTAATTCAATAAAAAATGATTATGAAGGAAATTGATTCTTGATTACCTCACCCATGACCCTTATCCCATTCAATTTGAGTAAATAGTCAAAACGTTGTTTGTCAAAAGCCTTGGTGAGAAGACCTGCCCTTTGCTCGTTTGTGTGTATCTTCACAACATCAATCAGTTTCTTTTCATAGCAATCGCGTATGAAATGAAACCGAATGTCAATATGTTTGGAACGTGAATGATACACTGGATTCTTGGTAATTGCAATGGCAGCCTCATTATCTACATGAATCGGGGTAGATAAAAAGTTCAGTCCATAGTCTCTCATTTGTTGTTGTATCCACAAGACTTGGGAACAACAACTGGCAGCAGCTACATATTCAGCTTCACATGTAGATGTAGCAACAGATGTTTGCTTCTTACACTGCCATGAGACTAATCTCTCCCCCAGAAACTGTGCACCTCCAGTAGTTGATTTGGAATCAGTCTTGCATCCTCCATATTCTGAATCACTATAAGCATGGTAGGTATAGTTATCATCCTTAGGATACCACAGACCGGTGTCTGGTGTACCCTTCAGATAACGTAAAATCCTCTTGACTGCAATCAGATAAGAAACTTTAGGCTTTGATTGATAGCGAGCACAGATACTTGTAGCAAATACAATATCTGGTCTTGAGGCTGTCAAATACATCAAGCTCCCGATCATACCACGATATAATGTAGCATCAATTAGCTCCCCCTTAAGATCAGGCTCAATCCCGTGAATAGGCTGAATGGGCATGGAAATGGGTTTACAATCAAGCATGCTAAACCGTTTTTGCACATCTTGAATGTATTTGCTCTAATGAATAAAAATGCCATCATCAGTCTGATGGATTTGTAAACACAAAAAGAACTTGATGTCAAACATAGCACTCATCTCAAACTTCTCAATCATCACCTCTTTAAACTCCAAACACAATTGTTCATCAGTAGATCCGAATATGATATCATCAACATAGATCTGAACAAGGAGAATGTCCTTGCTCTTTTCCCGATAAAACAATGTTTTGTCTATCTGACCCCTATTGAACCCGTGTTCAATAAGGTGAGTCGACAGGGTCTCGTACCAAGCTCGAGGAGCCTGATGAAGACCATACAGTGCTTTGTCCAAGAGGTATACCTGATCCCGGTGAATCGGATCCTCAAAGCCCGATGGCTGACAAACATACACTGTCTCCTTTAATGACCCATAAAGGAATGCAGACTTAACATCCAACTGGAATACTTTGAACTTCTTGTGGGCAGCAGAAGATAGAAATAATCTAATCGCTTCAAGCCACGCCACAGGTGCAAACATCTCATCATAATCCATTCCTTCTATTTGTTTGAACCCTTGGACAACCAAACACACCTTGTTTCGAACAATTAGGCCTCTATCGTCTCGCTTACACTTCAACACCCACCTGGTGCCAATCTTCTTCTCACCTTTTGGCAAATCTACCAAATGCCAAACTCCCAGTTTCTGAAACTGATTAAGCTCCTCTTGCATGGCCTCCACCCAGGCAGGCTCACGCAGGGCTTCAGTTACAGATTTAGGCTCAATCTAAGAAACGAATGCATAATGCATCCATAACTCTTGAGTCCCATGATTACGCTCCAGCTCGACATACAAACTCTCCTCGTTTGTAATTTGTCGCCTCGTCTGTACTCCAACAGACGGATCTCCAATGATCTGCTTCACAAGGTGATTCACATATACTCTAGACACTGGCACTTGCGGGACTCCAACACCATGATCAAGATTTGTGATATTCTGATCTTCATCTTGATCTTGAGAAACAACATATTCAAAAGCATCCTGATCATCCTTCGATGACCAGTCATCATTATCTGCTCCAAAAATGCCTTTCTCAGTTGGATGATTATCATCAACCTGATGAGAAACTCCTTGATCTTCAGAATTTTGTAAGTCATATAACATCTGCAAAGAAATTTCATCATCAGTAACATTAGGAGACAAATTAAAAGACTCGAAAAGTTTATCATAATCGAATAACCAATTTGGACCTTTGCGTTCAGGTATAGGTGTATGTCTTTGAACATCCACATTATACCAGAGTTCCACAACACCAGTGCGTTTGTTAAACACACGTTTGTTGGGAAGGCTATACCCCAGAAAGAAACTTTCTTCAACCTTAGAGTTGAATTTAGCATCTTTCTTGAGCATGGTACAAGGAGCCCCGAAAGGTTCCAAGTGTTCCAAATTTGGTTTCCGATTCTGAAGAAGTTCATAACAAGTCTTGTTATGTCGTTTGACAATCAGCACTCGGTTGAGAGCAAAGCAGGCGATCGCTACAGCTTCACTCCAGAAAGTAATGGGCAGCTTAGAATGAGCAAGCATCGTCCGAGCAGACTCTATCAATGTACGATTCCTCCTTTCAGCTACACCGTTCATTTGTGGTTCATACGGTGCACTAAATTGCTGCTGGATGCCCTTTGAATCACAGAATGCTTCCATGTTCTGATTCTTAAATTCTGTCCAATTGTCTGATCGAACACACCTAACCCTCAACTTGTACAAAGTCTCCAATCTGTTCACAAGCAACACAAAGTTTTCATAAGTTTCAGAATTAAATTTTAAGAACATAACCCATGAAAATCTAGAAAAATCATCGGTCACTACAAAACAATTTGATTCACCCCCAATACTTTTCACATTAATCGGTCCAAACAGATCCATGTGAAAAAGTTCTAGAGGTTTATCAATAGAAAAAACAGTTTTAGACTTATGTGACCTCTTTTTCTGTTTGTCTTTCTTATACGAAACACACACATCAGGTAATTTGAAATGTTTAACCGGTACACCATCAACCAATTGATTGTGTACGAGATGATTCATCTTTCTGATGTGTAAGTGACCCATTCTCCTGTGCCAAGACCGAGTATCTGGTTCTGTGGCCTTTGAAACCAAACACGTCTCAACTTTATTAACCTTTTCCGCCTACGCCATATCCAACACATACAAATCTTTACAACAATCTGCAGTCATCAGAACAGTCATCAGGAATCTGAATTCCTTGTTTGAGCACATAGCATTTATTCTCGTCAAACAAAACCTTATAACCTTTATCACTTATCTGAGACACACTCAAAAGATTATTAGTTAACTCTTTGCAGTAATTCACATTTTCAAATGAAATTTTACCCTTAGTCAAATTACCACTCCCGGTAATTTGACCACCTTTGTCTCCTGCAAAGTTAACATAACATCCGTTCATCTCCCAAAAATCTTTCAACAAACTGATCTCTCCTGTCATGTGCCTGGAGCATCCACTATCAACAATCCATCGACTATTGATATGGCCCGTGAATGCCACCTGCACCATAAATTAAAACAAAATATGATCAGTACCAAAAGGGATGACTCCCGCCATTCCGGCGTTGAGTCTCCCTGAACAGCCTCCTGCCATTCGATCTCGATGAACTACTTGAAGACCCATCTTCCAAGTATTCATCATTGCTTACACCAAATCTATCACCTGACCTGTGTCTGGATTTCCAAAAAGAATTAGAATTAGCATTTTGTTTTGAAAATCTTTTAGGAGGAAAATTATCATAAAATTCATCATCAGATGATGATGACCTTTTCAAAACGCTTTTACCTTTTTGTTGATTATCAAAAACTTGTCTTTTATGAAATTTTTCTTCCTTGACCCAGACACACTCAGGATCAAATTTCCTGAGGATTCTGATCTCCTCCTCACTAGGCTTTACCCTCCTAGGATTCCCAATTGAATGGATCATACGACTGTCATTAACAGAAGTTTTCTTCTTGACTTTGTGATTTGGACAATTAACAGAAATATGCCCTTTTCCTCCACAAGTGAAACACTGTAGTGTTTCTCGTGGAGTAAAAGTATGAAATCTGTTACAATTATCCATATCACATTCAGCAATGACATGACCCAGTTTCCCACGTCTGTAGCATTTCCTTGATGACACCTTCTTTGGCTTTTCATCACACCCTTTAGATGAATCCAAAAATTTAGATGCTACAGATGGAGATACAATCTTGTTCTTCAAACCAGTGGCTTTAAATTTGTCATTCTTTTGATAAATCTTTGATTTGCCCTTGTTTCCAGTCCCATTCTGATTACACTTGTCAACCCTTTTGACAATCTTCTTATCCACTTTACCAGAAACACCCTTTGGTTTTTGTAAAGAAGTACTCGACTCTCCATTCTGTGTAGTCGAAGATTTAACAAACACAATTGGTTTAAGACTAGAAGAAGTTTTGACTTTGAAATCTGGTTTGGAAACAGACTTTTGTTGAACCACTGTTTTCCTAGTTGATTTTACTTCAGATTTTGGTTTCTGAACCACTTGACTCTTTTTCTCTAAACTTTTGGCTTGATGACCAAACATTTTCAGAATCTCTGCTGGATGTTCTGAATCAGTGATGTCCTCAATGATAGGAGGAGCATCATGATCAACAAAATCACTCTCATTAGATGATACACTCTCATCATCCTCAGTTACATGATCAGACACAATCTCTTTTAATGAAGTTGGATTAACTTCCAAATCAGGTTCAAGTTGTGGTCTTGATATATAACTAGGAGGATGTGGCACAGTATGAAAACCAATACCAGAAGTATCATTTGAAGATCTTTGCATTGCAGCAAAGTAATCAATGATAAGCAGAATTTTGGTAGTTTTCTAGCTTGCCTTTGTGTAATTCAGCTTCAGCTTTAGCTGCTGATAATTCCACTTTTAACTTCTGAACTGAGTCGAGATGCACAGAGACTGCATGATTGTTTTGTAAAACTTTGATATTCAAATCTTCATTTTCTTTGCTAAGATCAATTATCTTCTTATCAAAAGATTTTTCTTTTGCAATCAACTTTTTGTTAGCTTCTGTGCATATTCTCAGATCAGAAGTTAACTGAGAGTTCATCTCTTTGAGTCTATCTATCATCTCATGCAAATCACTTTGTACCTCAGTCATCTCATCAATCTTCTCTTTTCCTTTCCCTGATTCTTCTTCCAAAGAAGCTATGAAAGCACCCATAAGATCATCATACTTAACACCCCAATGATAACCTTCATCAGCTTGACTCACAAGTGCTTTAGAAGATGATTCCTCAGACTTCTCTTTCCTTTTCTGATTCTCTTCTCTTGGCTTAAATGGATTCAGATTGCCTTGCTTCTTGGGATTCTTGCACTCTCTTGCAAAATGACCATGTTCCCCACAGTTATAACACTGTGTAGATTTTGGGTTAAATCCAAACTTTGTGTTCCGGTCAAAAGTAAATTTCTTCCCACTTTTCTTCTCATATCGGTTAATTCTGCGAATAACACTCGCCAACGCCCACTGCGTATCTATCAACTCCATCTCATCCTCATCAATCTTTGCATAATCTTCAAAAGTTAGATTTGCATTTCCAATTCTACCAGCCACCTGTTCATCATAAGCACTCACTACACATGACAAAATAGACATATGATCTTTAACGGCTTCAACTGTCACTTTTCCCAGATTTGTTGTGTTAAGCTGAACTGGAGGTGGTGTAGACTCAGACTTTTTCTCATTGACAGGACAATGTGAACTAGAACTTGTAGGCACCGAAGGACTCTGAATAGATTCAGAAGTTCTAGACACGAAAGCAGTCTGTATCTTTGCAGATGCAGCAGGAGGTGTAGCAACTGAACCACCATACAAGGAAGGGTCTTGAGTGACATTTACCCGTCTTGCTTTACGTTTGTCCTTCATTTCTTGTTCCTCCAGTTTCTGAATAAACTCTACCAATGTCAATCCAGGTAGGTTTTCTCTCAATAAGAGCACCAAGGAGTTCCATTTGTCAGGTAATGCATCAGCCAAAAAATCTATCTTCTCATCCTCTGAATACTCAATACCATATTTTCTCACCTCAGTCAACAAGTGTCTCTATCTGGTAATTAAGGCATCCAAAGTTTCATTCCCGATGATGTTGAAATTCTCAAACTCCTTTCTGATGTCAGTAGCCTTCATTTTCTTCAGATTGGTATTGCCTTCAACTCTTGCCATTAATGCATTCCAAAGACTGTAAGCAGTCTTGTGTTCATCAAACTGATGCAAAATTTGATTAGGAATGGCTTGACTCAATAACCAATAAGCTTTCATCTCTGAGTCATACTTTTTCCGCTCATCTACATCCAGTCTTTCCAAGAGTTGAAACAAATCAGTACCAACTACCCTTGTCTCTCATAAGGGGATAAAATTCTTTCCCATAAGTTTGTATCTGTGCCATTGAGATGAGTCTCAAATCGTCCTTTCCAGTTGTCATAATCAGCTAAATCCAATAGCTTTGGCACTTTATTTGTACTGCCCACTTCAGTCTCACTGATTAAGATGCTTTGAAGTTTGGAATTTTGACTTGCCATCGCAGCGTACATGTCAGACATGATTTTAGAAATGTAAGCAGCGAACCTTTTTCAAAATACCACTAGCCGAACCTCAAACGAACCTTAGCCGAACCTCCAGACAAAATTTTGACTTAGCTGAACCTTCAGACTAACCTCAGCGGAACCTATGGACTAAAATTCGTCTTATCCGAACCTTCAGGCGAACCTCAGCCGAACCTATGGACAAAATTTGTCTTTTGAGCAGCGAACCTTTGAGCAGCGAACCTTGAAACTCACGAACCTTTGCACAGACGAACCAAGAAACTGGCGAACCTTTAGTTCAAGCAAACCCTCAGCCGAACTATGGACAGTAAGCAGCGAACCTCTGCCGAACTATCACCCAAACTTGCCGAACCTTGACAAAATCTTTGCCGAACCTTCACCGAACTATTGCCGAACCTTTGCCGAACCTTCAGCGAACTATCAAATGAACTCTCTGAAAAACCAGAATAACAACGAATCTTTGTCTTCAGCAAGTCACAGGTTTGTCCCACGAACCTGTAGCGCAGATTTTGAAATTTTTGAGCGGGAAACCTTCCAAAACTTCAAAATATCCTTCCAAATCTCAACCAAAACACCTCCAAAACTTCAATTATTGTAATTCAACAACAATTGATGATGAAAACAGTCTCAAAACACCAGAAAATCAATCAAGAAAAAAGAATTTGATCCATCAAAAGTCTTCAAATCTTCAATTGCTTGAATTCTTTGAAATTGTAGTGTAGAACCTCACCAAACGCTCTGATACCACTGCTGGTTCGGTGAAGATCGTCAAACCGATCAGGATCGAATACGAAGTCCTACGAACTATCAACTACGTGCGGAATCCATAGTCAATATGTATGAATAAAAAGAACACAAGCAATTCAATAAATACCTCTTGTATTATCAACAAATGATTACAAGATCAAAATTCTCACACAGAGAAAATACAGAGAGTTTCTCACAGTCTGTTCAAAGTTCTACTAGATCTACAAGCAAACCTGCTATTTATAGAAACTGGAACCAGCGAACCTTTACTGCTAGCCGAACCTATGCTTTGCAAGCCGAATGCTAAGGTTCGCTGAGCGAACCCTTAGGTTTGCTAGACGAAACTATCAACCCAATAGGTTCGCCAAAATGCTAAGGTTTGTGGGTTAGACGAACCTTAGGCAAAACCTAGCCGAACCTTTATACAAAATCAAAATAAATACAACTTTTGAATAGCAAACAATTACAAACATGTACTAACAGATATCCATTGGAACCGGATTGTTTTTGAACCCCTACTTGGTCATACATAGAGGATGATCAAGCTCCTGCAGGAACAAATGAAAAAGCTACTCAGCCTACATCTTCAGAGTCATCATCAAGAGAAGAAGAGCTCGTAAAGGAGCCAAGTCACTTGACTCCTCCCCGCTCACGAGCAGGAATGGAGGAAATGAGGGATGCTGATTATAATCCTTCAACTGTGGCTACGATAAAGAGGAAGGGGAGATTATCCGTTGCTTATCCAAAGAGCAGATTGCCGAGCTGTTCAGGTTGAATCCTGACGTGGTTGTGATCGATGACACCTTAGCTCCGGTATTTGGATGAGCCATCTGCAGAAATTTTTGATGATGGTGATGAAGTTATCCTGGAAGACATCACAGAGGAGAAAAATGCAAAGCATACATCGGCTGAGGGCGATCTACCAACTTTCACTGACCTCTTTGATCATGCCACTGAAGAGATACTGAGCAGATATGTAGTAGAAACAGTCAGTGGTGGTAAGTCTTCAGGTGATGACATTCAACAAAGGAAAGAAGAGTGGAAAGCGTATTGGGAAACTTTGAAGAAGGAGAGTACTGTGAAGATGCCAGCAACTCACACTAAAGTCTATAGGACCAAAGACTACAACGCTGGAGGTCAGATTCTTAGCTGGGCATACTTTCATGACTTGGGATGCTATGCTGTAAAGAGAGAAAAGGGAATTGATTATTTCAAGCATCCACATGATTTCAAGACGCTGCGAGGATTTGATGTCAATCAACTTGCGCGCTTGAAAATGTTATACAGTGATGGCTCGGGGATGTCAGCCCGGTTCTCCAGATAGCTTTAATATGAGTATAGAAAGTGGTGGGTGAACTTCAGGCCTCAGCAACCTGAAAGATATTACTTGCCAGACATAGATGAAGATACCCGGAAGCATGAAGTGATCCTGAAGTGGCTTCCTCCTAAAGTCATGAAGAAGATTCTGTTGAGGAAGATGCGTCAAGACTTTTTGGAAGGCTTCCGATGGTGGTATTATGATGGGCGTACTTGAGAGGCTATAATTGTGATGTGCAAAGACAAGAAATGGGAGACTGAACATTTATTTGATCCGATGTGGTTGACCAATCTGACTCATAGTGATGTCAAGATTCTGTACTTCCATCAGATGTTCTTCGATGTTGCCGACATAGAACAAGCCATGCACTTCATGAGAAGCATTCGTATACGTATGGTGTTCAGGATACATGCTGGAGCTGATTGGAAAGCCACTTTTGACAAGCATTTCAAGGAAGACATTTCCAAGGAGTGAACTAGGTCCAAGGGGGAGTTTGTAGATGCATTAGATGTCCCAAGTTCTACTTTGAATTATCCTTATGTATAAAGTTTATGATATTAATGAAAGTTTTCTTTCTATATAGTGCTCTTAATGTTTATCATTGATTATGTTTGATTATGTTTAAAGTTGAGTTAATATATCTTATAGATGCATTCGGGCGAATGGCTCTAGGAATGAAGCCATTCTGCTGAATGAACGCTTACAGAATGGCTTAGGCGAACGAATGTGTCATTCGCCGAATGACTCATTCGATTGACCTGTCCATTCAGCAGAGTCATTCGCCGAATGAGTTGCTTGGGCCACTCATTTGGCCGAGTGATGACAACCTATATATATAAGTTCAAACTTTCTCAAACTTAACTTTCCCGAGCCATCTTTCTTCTCAGAGCACTCCAGTGTCAAACCCTAGAAGATTTGAGCGGTCCTTGCTGTCCAAGTTTGATTCTCAACCCGTGGTGTTCGATCAAGCATCGGACGTTCATCCATTTCCTTCGGATCACCACGGTTGTTGTAGGTTTCGATTGGAAAACCCTGCAATAGGATTTCGCACTATTCGAGAGGGTATCGAGCAGATATCCATTGGAACCGGATTGTTTCCGAGCTCCTACTTGGTCCTAAAAAGAGCATGATCAAGCTCCTGCAGGAACAACTGAAAAAGCTACTCATCCTACATCTTCAGAGTCATCATCAGGAGAAGAAGAGCTCGTAAAGGAGCCTGGTCACTTGACTCAATCCCGCTCACTAGCAGGAATGGAGGAAATGAGGGATACTGATTATACTCCTTCACCCGAGGCCACGATAAAGAGGAGGGGTAGATTATCCATTGCTATTCCAAAGAGCAGATTGCCGAGCTGTTCAGGTTGAATCCTGCAAAGTATACATAGGCTGAGGGCGATCTACCAACTTTCACTGACCTCTTTGATCAAGCCACTGAAGATACACTGAGCAGATATGTAGAAGAACAAGTCAGTGGTGGTTAGTCTTCAGCTTATGACAATCAACAAAGGAAAGAAGAGTGGAAAGCGTATTGGGAAATCATGAAGAAGGAGAGTACTGTGAAGATGCAAGCAACACACACTAAAGTCTATAGGACCAAAGGCTACAAGGATGGAGTTCAGATTCTTAGCTGGGCATACTTTCATGACTTGGGATGCTATGCTGTAAAGAGAGAAAAGGGAATTGATTATTTCAAGCATCCACATGATTTCAAGATGCTGAGAGGATTCGATGTCAATCAACTTCCGTGCTTGAAGACGTTATACACCGATGGCTCGGGGATGTCAGCTTGGTTCTCCAGACAGCTACAATATGAGTGTAGAAAGAGGTGGGTGAACTTCAGGTCTCAACAATCTAATAGATATTACTTGCTAGACATAGATGGAGATGCCCGGAAGCATAAAGTGATCCTGAAGTGGCTTCCTCCTAAAGTCATGAAGAAGATTCCGTTGAGGAAGATGGGTCAAGACTTTTTGGAAGGCTTCCGATGGTGGTATTATGACGGGCGTACTAGAGAGGCTGTAATTGTGATGTGCAAAGACAAGAAATGGGAGACTGAACATTTATTTGATCCGATGTTGTTGACCAATCTGACTCACAGTGATGTCAAGATTCTGTACTTCCATGAGATGTTCGTCGATGTTGCCGACATAGAACAAGCCATGCAGTTCATGAGAGTCATTCGTATATGTATGGTGTTCAGGATACATGCTGGAGCTGATTGGAAAGCCATTTCCGACAAACATTACAAGAAAGACATTTCCAAGGAGTGAAGTAGGTCCAAGGGGGAGTTTGTAGATACATTAAATGTCCCTAGTTCTACTTTGTATTATCCTTATGTATAAAGTTTATGATATTAATGAAAGTTGTCTTTATATATAGTGTTCTTAATGTTTATCATTGATTATGTTTAATTATTTTTAAAGTTGAGTTAATATATCTTGTACACCCATTCGGGCGAATGGCTCTAGGAATGAAGCCATTCGACCGAATGAACGCTTACTGAATGACTTAGGCGAACGAATGAGTCATTCGCCGAATGACTCATTCGATTGACATGTCCATTCGGCTGAGTCATTCGCCGAATGAGTTGCTTCGGCCAGTCATTCGGCCGAATGATGACAACCTATATATATAAGTTCAAACTTTCTCAAACTTAACTTTCCCGAGCCCTCTTTCTTCCCAGAGCACTCCAGTGTCAAACCCTAGAAGATTTGACCGGTTCTTGCTGTCCAAGATCGATTCTCAACCCGTGGTGTTCTATCAAGCATCAAATGTTCATCCATTGCCTTCGTATCACCACGGTTGTGTTTGGTTTTCATTGGAAAACCCTACAATAGGATTCCGCACTATTCCAGAGGCTGTCGAGCAGATATCCATTGGAACCAGTTTGTTTCCGAGCTCCTACTTGCTCCTACAAAGAGTATGATCAAGCTCGTGCAGGAACAACTAAAAAAGCTACTCAGCCTACATCTTCAGAGTCATTATCAGGAGAAGAAGAGTTCGTAAATGAGTCTGGTCACTTGACTCCTCCCCGTTCACTAGCAGGAATGGAGGAAATGAGGGATGCTGATTATAATCCTTCACCTGAGGCTACGATAAAGAGGAGGGGGAGATTATCCATTGCTTATCCAAAGAGCAGATTGCTGAGCTGTTCAGGTTGAATCCTGACGAGGTTGTGATCGATGACACCTTAGCTCCCGTTTTGGATGAGCCGTCTCCAGCAATTTTTGATGACGTTGATGAAGAGATACTGAGCAGATATGTAGAAGAACAAGTCAGTGGTGGTAATGCTTCAGCTTATGACATGCAACAAAGGAAAGAAGAGTGGAAAGCGTATTGGGAAACTTTGAAGAAGGAGAGTACTGTGAAGATGCCAGCAACTCACACTAAAGTCTATAGGACCAAAGGCTACAAGGATGGAGTTCAGATTCTTAGCTGGGCATACTTTCTTGAATTGGGATGCTATGCTGTAAAGAGAGAAAAGGGAATTGATTATTTCAAGCATCCACATGATTTCAAGACGCTGCGAGGATTCGATGTCAATCAACTTGCGCGCTTGAAGATGTTATACAACGATGGCTCAGGAATATCAGCTTGGTTCTCTAGACAGCTACAATATGAGTATAGAAAGAGGTGGGTGAACTTCAGGCCTCAGCAAACTGAAAGATATTACTTGCCAGACATAGATAGAGATACCCGGAAGCATAAAGTGATCCTGAAGTGGCTTCCTCCTAAAGTCATGAAGAAGATTCCGTTGAGGAAGATGCGTCAAGACTTTTTGGAAGGCTTGCGATGGTGGTTTTATGACGGGCGTACTGGAGAGGCTGTAATTGTGATGTGCAAAGACAAGAAATGGGAGACTAAACATTTATTTGATCCGATGTGGTTGACATATCTGTGTCATAGTGATGTCAAGATTCTATACTTCCATCAGATGTTCTTCGATGTTGCCGACATAGAACAAGCCATGCAGTTCATGAGAGTCATTCGTATATGTATGGTGTTTAGGATAAATGCTGGAGCTGATTGGAAAACCATTTCCGACAAACATTTCAAGAAAGACATTTCCAAGGAGTGAAGTAGGTCCAAGGGGGAGTTCGTAGATGCATTAACTGTCCCAAGTTCTACTTTGTATTATCCTTATGTATAAAGTTTATGATATTAGTGAAAGTTGTCTTTCTATATAGTGTTCTTAATGTTTATCATTGATTATGTTTGATTATGTTTAAAGTTGAGTTAATATATCTTATAGACCCATTCGGGCAAATTGCTCTTGGAAGGAAGCCATTCGGCCAAATGAACGCCTACAGAATGACTTAGGCGAACGAATGACTCATTCGTTTGACCTATCCATTCGGCTAAGTCATTCGTCGAATGAGTTGCTTCGGCCACTCATTCGGCCGAACGATGACAACCCATATATACAAGTTCACACTTTCTCCAACTTAACTTTCCCGAGCCCTGTTTCTTTCCAGAGCACTCCAGTGTCAAACCCTAGAAGATTTGAGCGGTTCTTGCTGTCCAAGTTCGATTCTCAACCCGTGGTGTTCTATCAATCATCAAACGTTCATCCATTACCTTCGGATCACCACGGTTGTTGCTGGTTTCGATTGGAAAACCCTGCAATAGGATTCCACACTATTCAAGAGGCTGTCCGGCAGATATCCATTGGAACCGGATTGTTTCCGAGCTCCTAGTTGGTCCTACAAAAAGCATGATCAAGCTCGTACAGGAACAACTAAAAAAGCTACTCAGCCTACATCTTCAGAGTCATCATCAGGAGAAGAAGAGCTCGTAAAGGAGCCTGGTCACATGACTCCTCCCCGATCACTAGTTGGAATGGAGGAAATGAGGGATGCTGATTATAATCCTTCAACTGAGGCTATGATAAAGAGGAGGGGGAGATTATCCATTGCTTATCCAAAGAGCAGATTGTCGAGCTGTTCAGGTTGAATCCTGACGAGGTTGTGATCGATGACACCTCAGCTCCGGTTTTGAATGAGCCGTCTCTAGAAATTTTGATGATGTTGATGAAGTTATCCTGGAGGACATCACAGAGGAGGAAAATGCAAAGTATACATCGACTGAGGGCGATATACAAACTTTCACTGACCTCTTTTATCAAGCCACTGAAGAGATACTGAGCAGATATGTAGAAGAACAAGTTAGTGGTGCTAAGTCTTCAGCCGATGACATTCAACAAAGGAAAGAAGAGTGGAAAGCGTATTGGGAAATTTTGAAGAAGGAGAGTACTGTGAAGATGCCAGCAACTCACACTAAAGTCTATAGAACCAAAGGCTACAAGGATGGAGGTCAGATTCTTAGCTGGGCATACTTTCATGACTTGGGAAGCTATGTTGTAAAGAGAGAAAAGGGAATTGATTATTTTAAGCATCCACATGATTTCAAGATGCTGCGAGGATTCGAAGCCAATCAACTTGCGCACTTGAAGATGTTATACAGCGATGGCTCGGGGATGTGAGCTTGGTTCTCCAGACAGCTGCAATGTGAGTATAGAAAGAGGTGGGTGAACTTCAGGCCTCAGCAACCTGAAAAATATTACTTGCCAGATATATATGGGGATCTCGGAAGCATAAAGTGATCCTGAAGTGGCTTCCTCCTAAAGTCATGAAGAAGATTCCGTTAAACAAGATGCGTCAAGATGTTTTGGAAGGCTTCCGATGGTGGTATTATGACGGGCGTACTGGAGAGGCTGTAATTGTGATGTGCAAAGACAAGAAATGGGAGACTGAACATTTATTTGATCCGATGTGGTTGATCAATCTGTCTCACAGTGATGTCAAGATTCTGTACTTCCATGAGATGTTCTTCGATGTTGCCGACATAGAACAAGCCATACAGTTCATGAGAGTCATTCGTATATGTATGGTGTTCAGGATACGCGCTGGAGCTGATTGGAAAGCCATTTCCGACAAACATTTCAAGAAAGACATTTCCAAGGAGTGAACTAGGTCCAAGGGGGAGTTTGTAGATGCATTAAATGTCCCTAGTTCTACTTTGTATTATCCTTATGTATAAAGTTTATGATATTAATGTAAGCTGTCTTTCTATATAGTGTTCTTAATGTTTATCATTGCTTATTTTTGATTATGTTTAAAGTTGAGTTAATATATCTTATAGACCCATTCGGGCGAATGGCTCTAGGAATGAAGCCATTCGGCCCAATGAATGCTTACAGAATGACTTAGGCGAATGAACGAGTCATTCACCTAATGGTTCATTCGATTGCCTGTCCATTCGGCTGAGTCATTCGCCGAATGATGAAAACCTATATATACAAGTTCAAACTTACTCAAACTTATCTTTCCCGAGCCTTCTTTCTTCCAGAGCACTCTAGTGTCAAACCCTAGAAGATTTGAGAGGTTCTTGCTGTCCAAGTTCGATTCTCAACCCGTGGTATTCGATCAAGCATCAAACAATCTTCCATTACCTTCGGATCACCATGGTTGTTGTTGGTTTCGAATGGAAAACCCTGCAATAGGATTCCGCACTATTCCAGAGGCTGTCGAGCAGATATCCATTGGAACCGGATTGTTTCCGAGCTCCTACTTGGTCCTACAAAGAGAATGATCAAGCTCGTGCAGGAACAACTGAAAAAGCTACTCAGCCTACATCTTCAGAGTCATCATCAGGAGAAGAAGAGCTCGTAAAGGAGCCTGGTCAACTGACTCCTCCCCGATCACTAGTTGGAATTGAGGAAATGAGGGATGCTGATTATAATCCTTCACCTGAGGCTACGATAAAGAGGAGGGGGAGATTATCCATTGCTTATCCAAAGAGCAGATTGTCGAGCTGTTCAGGTTGAATCCTGACGAGGTTGTGATCGATGACACCTCAGCTCCGGTTTTGAATGAGCCGTCACTAGAAATTTTGATGATGTTGATGAAGTTATCCTGGAAGACATCACAGCGGAGGAAAATGCAAAGTATACATCGGCTGAGGGCGATATACAAACTTTCACTGACCTCTTTTATCAAGCCACTGAAGAGATACTGAGCAGATATGTAGAAGAACAAGTTAGTGGTGCTAAGTCTTCAGCTGATGACATTCAACAAAGGAAAGAAGAGTGGAAAGCGTATTGGGAAATTTTGAAGAAGGAGAGTACTGTGAAGATGCCAGCAACTCACACTAAAGTCTATAGGACCAAAGGCTACAAGGCTGGAGGTCAGATTCTTAGCTGGGCATACTTTCATGACTTGGGAAGCTATGTTGTAAAGAGAGAAAAGGGAATTGATTTTTTTAAGCATCCACATTATTTCAAGATGCTGCGAGGATTCGAAGCCAATCAACTTGCGCACTTGAAGATGTTATACAGCGATGGCTCGGGGATGTGAGCTTGGTTCTCCAGACAGCTACAATGTGAGTATAGAAAGAGGTGGGTGTTCTTCAAGCCTCAGCAACCAGAAAGATATTACTTGCCAGATATATATGGAGATACCCGGAAGCATAAAGTGATCCTGAAGTGGCTTCCTCCTAAAGTCATGAAGAAGATTCCGTTAAACAAGATGCGTCAAGACTTTTTGGAAGGCTTCCAATGGTGGTATTATGACGGCCGTACTGGAGAGGCTGTAATTGTGATGTGCAAAGACAAGAAATGGGAGACTGGACATTTATTTGATCCGATGTGGTTGATCAATCTGTCTCACAGTGATGTCAAGATTCTGTACTTCCATCAGATGTTCTTCGATGTTGCCAACATAGAACAAGCCATACAGTTCATAAGAGTCATTTGTATATGTATGGTGTTCAGGATACATGCTGGAGCTAATTGGAAAGCTATTTCCGACAAACGTTTCAAGAAAGACATTTCCAAGGAGTGAACTAGGTCCAAGGGGGAGTTTGTAGATGCATTAAATGTGCCTAGTTCTACTTTGTATTATCCTTTTGTATAAAGTTTATGATATTAATGAAAGTTGTCTTTCTATATAGTGTTCTTAATGTTTATCATTGCTTATGTTTGATTATGTTTAAAGTTGAGTTAATATATCTTATAGACCCATTCGGGCGAATGGCTCTAGGAATGAAGCCATTAGGCCGAATGAACGCTTATAGAATGACTTAGGCAAACGAATGAGTCATTCGCCGAATGACTCATTCGATTGACCTGTCCATTCGGCTGAGTCATTCGCCGAGTGATGACAACCTATATACATATATAAGTTCAAACTTTCTCAAACATATCATTCCTGAGCCCTCTTTCTTCCCAGGGCACTCAAGTGTCAAACCCTGGAAGATTTGAGCGGTTCTTGCTGTCCAAGTTCGATTCTCAACCCGTGGTGTTCGATCGAGCATCAAACGTTCATCCATTACCTTCAGATCACCACGGTTGTTGTTGGTTTTGATTGGAAAACCCTGCAATAGGATTCCGCACTATTCCAGAGGCTATCGAGCAGATATCCGTAGGAACCGGATTGTTTCCGAGCTCCTACTTGGTCCTACAAAGAGCATAATCAAGCTCCTGAAGGAACAACTGATAAAGCTACTCAGCCTACATCTTCAGAGTCATCATCAGGAGAAGAAGAGCTCATAAAGGAGCCTGGTCACCTGACTCAATCCCGCTCACTAGTAGGAATTGAGGAAGTGAGGGATGCTGATTATAATCCTTCACCTGAGGCTATGATAAAGAGGAGGGGGAGATTATCCATTGCTTATCCAAAGAGCAGATTGTTGAGTTGTTTAGGTTGAATCCTGACGAGGTTGTGATCGATGACACCTCAGCTCCAGTTTTGGATGAGCCGTCTCTAGAAATTTTTGATGATGTTGATGAAGTTATCCTAGAAGACATCACATAGGAGGACAATGCAAAGTATACATCGGCTGAGGGCGATCTACGAGCAGATATGTAGAAGAACAAGTCAGTGGTGATAAGAACAAGTCAGTGGTGATAAGTCTTCAGCTGATGGCATTCAACAAAGGAAAGAAGAGTGGAAAGCGTATTGGGAAACTTTGAAGGAGGAGAGTACGGTGAAGATGCCAGCAACTCATACTAAACTCTATAGAACCAAAGGCTACAAGGCTGGAGGTCAGATTCTTTGTTGGGCATACTTTCATGACTTCGGATGCTATGCTGTAAAGAGATAAAAGGGAATTGATTATTTCAAGCATCCACATGATTTAAAGACGCTGCGTGGATTCGAAGTCAATCAACTTGCGCGCTTGAAGATGTTATACAGCGACGGCTCGGGGATGTCAGCGTGGTTTTCCAGACAGCTACCATATGAGTATAGAAAGAGGTGGGTAAACTTCAAGCCTCAGCAACCTGAAAGATATTACTTGCCAGAGATAGATGGAGATACCCAAAAGCATAAAGTGATCCTGAAGTGGCTTCCTCCTAAGGTCATGAAGAAGATTCCGTTGAGGAAGATGCGTCAAAAGTTTTTGGAAGGCTTCCGATGGTTGTATTATGACGGGCGTACTGGAGGGGCTGTAATTCTGATGTGCAAAGACAAGAAATGGGAGACTGAACATTTATTTGATCCGATGTGGTTGACCAATCTGTCTCACGGTGATGTAAAGATTCTGTACTTCCATCAGATGTTCTTCGATGTTGCTGACATAGAACAAGCCACGCAGTTGATGAGAGTCATTCGTATACGTATGGTGTTTAGGATACATGCTGGAGCTGATTGGAAAGCCATTTCCGACAAACATTTCAAGAAAGACATTTCCAAGGAGTGAACTAGGTCCAAGGGGGAGTTTGTAGATGCATTAAATGTCCCTAGTTCTACTTTGTAGTATCCTTATGTATAAAGTTTATGATATTAATGAAAGTTGTCTTTCTATATAGTGTTCTTAATGTTTATCATTGATTATGTTTGATTATGTTTAAAGTTGAGTTAATATATCTTATAGACCCATTCGGGCGAATGGATCTTGGAACGAAGCCATTCGGCCGAATGAACGCTTACAGAATGACTTAGGCGAACGAATGAGTCATTCGCCAAATGACGCATTCGATTGACATGTCCATTCGGCTGAGTCATTCGCCGAATGAGTTGCTTCAGCCGAATGATGACAACCTATATATACAAGTTCAAACTTTCTCAAACTTAACTTTCCCGAGCCCTCTTTCTTCCCAGAACACTCCAGTGTCAAACCTTAGAAGATTTGAGCGGTTCTTGCTGTCCAAGTTCGATTCTCAACCCGTGGTGTTCGATCAAGCGTCAAACGTTCATCCATTACGTTCGGATCACCACGGTTGCTGTTGGTTTCGATTGGAAAACCCTGCAATAGGATTCCGCACTATTCCAGAGGCTGTCGAGCAGATATCCATTGGAACCGGATTGTTTCCGAGCTCCAACTTTGTCCTACAAAGAGCATGATCATGCTCCTGCAGGAACAACTGAGAAAGCTACTCAGCCTACATCTTCAGAGTCATCATCAAGAGAAGCAGAGCTCGTAAAGGAGCCTGGTCACTTGACTCCTCCCCACTCACTAGCAGGAATGGAGGAAATGAGGGATGCTGAGCACAATCCTTTACCTGAGGCTACGATAAAGAGGAGGGGGAGATTATCCATTTCTTATCCAAAGAGCAGATTGCCGAGTTGTTCAGGTTGAATCCTGACGAGGTTGAGATCGATGACACCTCAGCTCCGGTTTTGGATGAGCCGTCTCCATCAATTTTTGATGATGCTGATGAAGTTATCCTGGAAGACATCACAGAGGAGGAAAATGCAAAGTATGCATCAACTGAGGGCGATCTACCAACTTTCACTAACCTCTTTAATTAATCCACTGAAGAGATACTGAGCATATATATAGAAGAACAAGTCAACGGTGGTAAGTCTTCAGCTGATGACATTCAACAAAGGAAATAAGAGTGGAAAGCGTATTGGGAAACTTTGACGAAGGAGCGTACTGTGAAGATGCGAGCAACTCACACAAAAGTCTATAGGACCAAAGGCTACGAGGCTGGAGGTCAGATTCTTAGCTGGGCATACTTTCATGACTTGGGATGCTATGCTGTAAAGAGAGAAAAGGGAATTGATTAATTCAAGTATCCACATTATTTCAAGACGCTGCGAGGATTCGAAGTCAATCAACTTGCGCGCTTGAAGATGTTATACAGTGATGGCTCGGGGATGTCAGCCTTGTTCTCCAGACATCTACAATATAAGTATAGAAAGAGGTGGGTGAACTTCAGGCCTCTGCAACCTAAAAGATATTACTGGCCAGAGATAGATGGAGATACCCGGAAGCATAAAGTGATCCTGAAGTGGCTTCCTCCTAAAGTCCTGAAGAAGTTTCTGTTGAGGAAGATGCGTCAAGACTTTTTGTAAGGCTTCCGATGGTGGTATTATGACGGGCATACAGGAGAGGCTGTAATTGTGATGTGCAAAGACAAGAAATGGGAGACTGAACATTTATTTGATCCGATGTGGTTGACCAATCTGACTCCCAGTGATGTAAAGATTTTGTACTTCCATCAGATCTTCTTCGATATTGCCAACATAGAACAAGCCATGCAGTTGATGAGAGTCATTCGTATATGTATGGTGTTCAGGATACATGCTGGAGCTGATTGGAAAGCCATTTGCGACAAACATTTCAAGAAAGACATTTCCAAGGAGTGAACTAGGTTCGAGGGGGAGTTTGTAGATACATTAAATGTCCCTAGGTCTACTTTGTATTATCCTTATATATAAAGTTTATGATATTAATGAAAGTTGTCTTTCTATATAGTGTTCTTAATGTTTATCATTGATTATGTTTGATTGTGTTTAAAGTTTAGTTAATATATCTTATAGACCCATTCGGGCAAATGGCTCTAGGAATGAAGCCATTCGGCCGAATGATCGCTTACAGAATGACTTAGGCAAACGAGTGAGTCATTCGCCGAATGACGCATTCGATCGACCTGTCCATTCGGCTGAGTCATTCGCTGAATGAGTTGCTTCGGCCAAATGATGACAACCTATATATACAAGTTCAAACTTTCTCAAACTTAACTTTCCCGAGCCCTCGTTCTTCCCAGAGCACTCTAGTGTTAAACCCTAGAAGATTTGAGCGGTTCTTGCTGTCCAAGTTCGATTCTCAACCCGTGGTGTTTGATCAAGCATCAAACATTCATCCATTACCTTCGGATCACCACGGTTGTTGTTGGTTTCGATTGGAAAACCCTGCAATAGGATTCCGCACTATTCCAGAGGTCGTTGAGCAGATATCCATTGGAACCGGATTGTTTCCGAGCTCCTACTTTGTCCTACAAAGAGCATGATCAAGCTCCCGTAGGAACAACTGAAAAAGCTTCTCAACCTACATCTTCAGAGTCATCATCAGGAGAAGAAGAGCTCGTAAAGGAGCCTGGTCACTTGACCCCTCCCCGCTTATGAGCATGAATGGAGGAAATGAGGGATGCTGATTATAATCCTTCACCTGAGGCAACTCCTATGAAACGGATGAAGATGATGTCAAGGAGACCCACTGATCCTTTCCTCAAGAAGCGAAAGATTTCAGGCACATCCACTTCCACTTCTCAGACCCAACAACCTCAACCACAAACCACCAAACCAGCCACCAAAACCTCCACATCCACCCAAGCAACCAAACCTCCACATACTTCCACAACCACCAAAGTCCCCATTCCACCACAAACATCAACCACCCCTCAAACTACTCAAGACTCTAAACCATCCTCAACAGAAGCATCGAAACCACCATCACCTCCTCCCACACAAACCTCACCACCTGATTCTCCAAATCCAATTCATTTTTCGTAACCTCCACCATCCCCAGTAAGAACCAGAGCTGAGAAGAGCAAGGCTTCGATTGATGATTCTTCACCCTATATGCCCAGAACTGTGCCTGTTAATCTAGAGTTCCTTCATGAGTGAGTTTTTGCTATTGAACAAGATTTAGCCGCCAAAGATCATATCATTGAGAATCTGCGGGAAGGGATGCTCATATTTTGTGATCACATTAAGAAGCATCACAAAGTTCTCAAACTACTAAAGAAAAAGAATGCAGAGCTACGAAAGGAAATTGAAATTCTAAAGGAGCTAAGCCTGCTGACCAAGAAGAGAAAGCTGATGAGGATGATAAGAAGGATGATGACAAGGATGAAAAGAAAGACGATGATAATGATGATGATTGAAAAGACGGCCCCAGTAGAAAGGATGATGAGCCAACTGACAATCTGGGTGGAGATGATTCCTGGAATCCTTCTTCTTCAGGCAAACCCTTAGACAACTTTGAGAATATATTTCAGGATTTTCCTGAAAATTTTTTCTTTGGAGGTTTCAGAGAAAAGCTGAAGGATGTAGGGCTTGTAGACATATTCATAGATATTACTATGGATGTTGTTTTTGATGATGTCTGTGAGCAAGAACGTGGAGAGTAAACCGAATCTTCCTCAGGAGCATCTAAGGAAGAAAAACCTGAAAACATCATACTTGGAAACATATCTACGGATCCATATATAGACTATTTGTATGCTCAAAAATACGTCGACGCACTAGGACAGGAGGTCACTACGCTTAGAAAGGTGATTGAGAGCTCGTTTGATTAGATGAATGACTGGACTCCTGCTCCTGTTGAAGTGCAAAAGTCTTGGATTGCTCTAGGACCTGCTGAGGAGGAAAATGAAGTTACGTACACTGCTGGCTCCAGAGACTTATTTGCAGTCCTCAAGGACAGATCTGAAGTCGCTAGCTAGATATTTGATAAAGGGAAACAGTTGTACATAGTCAAGAGGCTCAACAGAAAGTTGGAGTATTACGAACGACCTCAAGAATTCTGCTCTTTGCCCAAGATTGATAACAGGAGCATCAACAGAGCTGTGTTCTATAATATCTCTAAAGATAGTCATGCAGATTTGTTTGCCAAATTCGTGAAGGACTAGTGCAAGAAGGACATTCCTACAATGAAGACTGCAAAAGGAAAGAGATATGTTTCATTGTGTATACTTGATCCAGTCAAGAAAGAACCGTGGATTTATTACAAGTATCCTCCTCAAAGACCGAAAAAGTAGCCCCAGTACCATTGAGGTTATCGGATAACTCGCTAAAGAAATTCGACTTTTGGTACTTTGACAAGAAGATATTTGCAGCAATTATCGTGAAAGATGAGAAAGATTTGGATATTGTTCTAGACCCGATGGACTTGCTGAAATTTGGAAACGATGACATGCAGGTGCTTAATGATAACCCCATACACACCTATGCCGGTTATGAAGAAGAGGCAAAGCCCTTTACACGAGTTGTTGCGTTGCGATGGCACATAAGCTTTTACACAGGTGTAGGGCATCATTCTGTTACGCTTGCCATCGATTGATTTCATCAGTCTGTGGGGAGTTTGTATAGCCCAATCCAATAACAAAGACTGGCAAAATCAATATGTGACTGAATGAAGACCAATTTTTTTCAAATCTCGTATACTTATGTATATCGTGTACTTTCCATTTTCGTGTACTCATCCACTTCGTGTACATAGGTTCGAGTACTCCTAGATGAGGTATAAATAGACGCATTTTACACTGCTCTAGGGTTGGATTCTTGAGGCAGAGCTCTGTAGACGTATTGAGACTGGTCTAGTAAAGTTCACGACTTTATAATAGAAATTAACTTTTCTTTTACATCTGTTGCTTTTAACTTGGATTTCGCATAGTACTCCTAGATGTAGTATAAATAGACGCATTTTACACTGCTCTAGGGTTAGCTCTCTAGACGTATTGAGACTGGTCTAGTAAAGTTCACGAATTTATAATATAAATTAACTTTTCTATTACATCTGTTGCTTTTAACTTGGATTCCGCATATCTTAGACGCATTTGGTGATTTTTGGAGCCATAAAGCTACGTTTATGATCAATTTGAGGACATACATAGAGGACCTAGCAGCTTCTGGAAGCACATATTTTGATTGTTACTTGTGAATCATTTTTGATATCTTGTACAGTTACTGGATAGTAAACTCATGATTCTTTTGGTTAGGTTTACATTGTTAAATTATCAAACTTGAAAATTGAAATTTAACATTGCAATCCTAGTTTAAATGTTATTGTGCTTTAGTTATTCTCAAATGTTGTGCTATATATACAATCTGATCATCTCGATTATCACACGATATCGCACCCCGGGACCCTTCGGCCCAGTGGAAAAGTCGGTCCAGCCAGCCGGTTCGTGGCGTGACACCAACTAGAGAACGAAAAGAAAGAACCGACCGAGAGAGGAGATTATGCATCCATTATCGCATCGGTGAACTAGGGATAGAGATTTTATTTTTCAGTACCATAAACCTGGATGGGCGGGTTGTGCCCATACAGTTGTACTGTTTGAATTAAAGTATTTTGTAATCTCATTCTAGGGTATATTAATCAAATGTTGCGTTATGTTTCATAGTGGTGTGTTTATGTATACATTATCTTTCCCTTGGATTTGGCATTATGTTTTACCTCATTTCCTCTATTTGTTTTAGAAAAGAGAAATGACAGGACGAACACCTTACACGTGACCAATGGAAGCCATTGGTTCGGCAACAATCAAAGCCATGGTGGAGAGACAAGTCAGCAAAGCCATATCTGACTACGAAGCGGCTCCTGTTCAAAGCGAATGGAGGGGCAATGACAATTGTAAACGAATCCCTTATTCTATTGAATAACATAATGAAAGGGATACCAAACCCTAATTTGAAATTCTAAACAACTCTAACTGCTGAAACATAGGATCTCACCACCAAACCAATGGATGTTCATTCAAAATATTTTTGAGATGCCATCCTCACACTTTCAAGGGATTGTAAGGAGTAGTGGGATTGCTCTGATGGATCGAAAAGGTTGAATTAGTCTTCTCCATGTGTGAATCCACAGAGGAGAAGAAGGTGAAATTTTCCACTCGAACACTAAAGGGACAATTGGTCTAGAAAAAGGTGAAATTCTCCATGTGTGAACTCACACTGCCCTTACCTTGTGGAACTCCCATATCCGAACTCTTGGTCTGGAAAATGCAAACTACATCCCTTGGGAGGAATTCACCAGGATGTTGCATGAGGAATACTGTCCTCATAATGAGGTAAAGAAACTAGAGGAGGAATTCTAGATCCATAAGATGGAGGGGTACGAAATCGAGAGGTTCACTACTAATCATATACGTAGTATCGATGGGTTTATGTTTGAATAACACTTGGTAATTCCATCTTGAACCCTTGTCTATACTAATCATCCTTGATTCATTACAAGGTTAGTGAATTCAAAGTCTTTTGATCCTAAATGGTTTATAAAACATTTGTTTATAACTGAAAAGTGTTGTGAAGGTTTTAGTTTTTGTCAAAAACTTAGTATCGGTTGTGTTCTTAACCGAGTAGCGTTTGATAAACCCTAACGCCCTTTACCCCGGCACTTCAACATTTAACCAACCCCCATGGCCTCACATTCTAATCATATAGCTTAGTTTATGGTTCATTTCACTTGCATTACAAGAGGGAGTCTAGTATCGACGACCAAGGATAGTATCGATTGCCATCAGCTAAGCTAGTATCGATGGAAAGCCAAATCCTTTGTCGATACTACAATATCGATAGTCCTGAGTTCAACAACCTCTAGACCATGGATACTACTAGAAGACAACCACTGAATAACAACCGCGGATGGTTCGCGAAAAGAATAATTCCGGATCCTTTCTTGTTTCAGAAGACAATAGCGGATCCTTCTCTAATTAGAAGACAACCACTGATTAGGAGGGCAATTGCTCAGCAAATAATAATAACCGCTGATCAAACAACAACTACTTCAACCATGGCTTCTAAAGACCGAAGAACTTCTGAAGGCTTATGTTTCCATTCTTGTTGACTTTGTATTAGTTGTTGTACTTTTATATTGATTAAGTTTCTTTAACAATGTCAGCTATTTGTCTTATTGTTTTTGTCATGTAATATTGAATGTTTGGGTATTTATATCCCAACATTCTCTGCATTACTTGAATTGAATTCCCGGAAAATTCCTTGTGCTATTTTCTCTCTTTTCTGTCTTTAGCTAACTTGGCAATCGGTTGAAATGATCAAGAGTTACACTTAAAAGGGAGTTAATACTTAGTCTTTCACCCTAGTGTCTAAAGTCGGATATCTAGGTTGACAACTTTCCTGTTATACAATTGGTATCAGAGCCAAGTTATTCAGTTCTTGATTTAACCATCATGCATGAAAATAAGAGCTCTTCTTGATATTCGATTGGCTAAAACTCTTCTCTTGAAACTTTTTACTTTACTTGTTTGCATAAACTGTTTTCACTCTACTAGAGGCGTTTGGTTTTGAATTCAACTTCTTATTCAAAACCATTCTAGTGAACAACCCAGAGACATCAGTCATCTATTGACTTTCTCTACTTGTATCATAGTGGCAGAAAAATTCAATCTAGATCCTCATAACACTTGCTCTACAACAAAACCTCCTATACTGGTTAGACACCAGTATAATATATGGTAGAGGAGTATGATACATTTCTTGTCCAATAACCATTCTTGTTGTTGGAGATCATTTATGTTTGGACCACATAAACCTATGGTCTTGGAAACAGAAACTGGCGAATCAATTCCAAAAGATCCTCGTAACTATACCGAGGAAGATTTTCAGAAACTGGAGCCTCATGACAAGGCTCATGCCAAGTTAGCAATGGCACTCCCTAATGAGATCTATTCAGGTCTCCTTCACCATAAATTTGCAACAGATTTATGGCATGCCTTAAAAGAAACTTTCAGTGGAGCTGAAGATGTTGTGGCTAATACTCAGGAGATATTAGCTCAACAATACGGAACTTTTTCTCAACTAAATAATGAGTCATTGACTCAAAATTTTGAAAGGTTCACTTCTCTTATTAGTGAACTAAAATTGGAGGGTCAAGTCTACCCAACTTTTCTATACTCAATGATTTTCTATGATCTCTCCCCGATAAATGGGAAACTTATTCCATTGTCATGAGTTCTTCTCCAGACTTTGGTAATCGTACGCTTACCCAACTTCATGGTAAGTTAATCACATTTAAACGTTAGATTGACTAGAAAAGAAAATTCATAAAGTCTAGTAAATAAACTGAGGTGTATGTCTAGGGAAACACGACTTTCCTCAGTCATGCTCATAACTCTGAGAATCTTGACCAGAGTTATGATGAACAAATTAATATTACTACAGGCATCACAACCTCTTTATCTTCATGTGATGATTCTGCTCTTATTTTTGACAACTTGTGCTTTACCATGGATGATCTCCATCATATTCCAAGTGATGACTTGGAGGAGATGGATTACCTAAAATTAACTTACCATTTTGAGCATAAGAACTAATAAGTTCTACAAAGTGACAGCAAGAAAATTTCCTGTATCCATGGTAAAACCAAGATCGGTCAAAATAAATCCAAATTCCAGTGCTATAGGTGTCGTGGCACAGGACACTTTGCAAGGAAATGCATAAATACCCATAATAGTCACTCTTCTCCTTATGTGACTTTTCCTAACTCAAGCTCTTCCTCAACCCCCTCTCATTACCCAAAACATATTACAAATCTGGCTACAACTTATATTGTTCAGAATTCTCCTTCTTCAACTACTCGGTATGTACAAGCTGCAAATGGTAGCATGTATCAGCTTATCCATGCTCCTCTTCAAATCGTCTCACATTCTTCCTCTCAAATAACAACTCCAGGCCCAGCTATCCAAACCTCCTGATCTAGCCAGCCTACTCTTTCTCACAAGAGTACATGGATAGGAGCAGCTTCCCTGTCCTAATGCAGGGTATGCCCTCATAACCAACAAGCCTACTAACTTTGCACTAATGGCCATTGGTGAAACCTAAACTTCATTTGACCAACCTATTGCTGATTCATCCAATGCTAAGGTATCTCCTGCTCTTTTAGAGAAACGTTGTTCTAAATATTGTATTGAATTGTTTGCTAATATAAAAAAAAACAAATGTGTTGTTACAACAACAAAACCAAGAACTTGAACAACAGCTGGCCAATAAAAACCTGGAAGTAGATAACATTATAAAAGATAAAAATGGTCACATTTCTCTCCTAAAATCTGAGAAATCAAATTTAAAAGCATTGTTTGACTTGCAACAAGAAAAATATTCTACATGTAAATCTGAACTGGCTTAAACAAAAGTAAGCTATGAAAAGTGGGTTGCATCCTGCAAAGGGTTTAGATTACTTCTTAGTAAGCAAGTTCACAACAAGGAAAAGTTCGTAATTGGGTATAATCACACTATCCTACCTATTGATTATACACCAATTGACAATAAAGTGAAAGAAGAGGTTTCTGAACCTGTATCTCCCACATTTCTTCCATATGTTATTCCTGAAATAATGAACACACCACCAAGGGTGTATCCATCAGTCTTACTTCAGAAGTATGTGTATCCCTCTAATACAAACTTAGAAGTACCTGAAGAAACATGATTGGATGAAGTTTAAACAAATAATTCTTCAGAACAAAATGATATTATTCCCTCAATGAACATTACTCCAAGTTCTAAAGATACACAAATAAATGAAACCACTGATGGATCCAAGGATCTTACAAATAAAGGAATGCGTCGTATGGTTGACATTAAGTTTATTCCTTCACACCATCATCCTCCCTATCCTATAATGAAGGCAAACAAACTTTTATTCCAAATTACTCTGCCTTGTCACATGCTTGTACCAAGTGTTTCAAGTACAATCACTATACCAAAGAGTGTAGAACTAAGACTCCACTTGAAAAACATAGAGATAAGTTGAAAGCTGAAAAAGCCTCATCATCTCAAGGCACACCCCCTAGCAAGGTAAAAAAGGCTACAAAAATAAATAAACAAAGCGCTAACAGCACAATAAAGCCTGCTCAACGTCCATCCTTTCTTTCACCAACACCTTTAGCTCCCATTCCCAGATCTTCAATTCCTGGTACAACTCCTGTCTACCTACCATTGGTAAATCCTGCTCATATTACATCAGATATTGTGAATTCACCCACTGTGAACTCACAAATCAACATTCTGAACTAAAATCAGCAACAATTAATTCCGGTGATGCAGAAACTGATGAACAATGTGCATAAATAATTGAAATCTCAAAAATTCCTCTCTTTTCCAAAGAAATATAGACTCATATCTAACATGTTGCACTTGATCCTATATGCAGAGAGCTTCTTCAAACCAGAATCGTTTATGGTATGTGGACAGTGGAGGCTCTAGGCGTATGACTGGCTGCAGATCTATTCTTAATAATTTCAATTCAAAGAATGGAGGATTTGTATCCTTTGGAAATGATGCAAATGGTTGGATAATTGGGCATAGCTCTGTCTCTAGTGGAAAATTGCACTTTAACGATGTTAGTCTAGTTGAAAAACTTAAGTTTAATCTCTTAAGTGTATATCAACTTGGAGAAAAAAATTATCGTTCATTTTTTGCCAAAGAGAGCTGCAAAATTCTCTCACTAGAAATAAACTCAAAAATAAAGGTCCTTACAGACCAACATACTCTCTTAAAAGCTAAAAGGCGTAGGAATGTATATGTTGTTGACATGAAAAAGGATTTTCAGTCCACTATTCCCACGTGTTTCTTAGCTAAAGCTTCATCTTCTAATACTGCCATTTGGCACAGAAGATTTAGTCATATCAATCATCAATCCCTTCATAAGCTTTTTACCCTTTCACTTGTAAGAGGATTACCTTCTAAATAATTTCACTTTGAATGTCAATGTGAATCTTGCTTGAAAGGAAAGCAACATAAATCTTCATATAAGTTAATTTAGGAATCCTAAACAACAGACTGTCTTCATATGCTTCACATGGATCTTTTTGTTCCAGTGAAGGTAGCTAGCTTAGCTAAAAAGAAGTATTGTATGGTTGATATAGATGACTACTCAAGATTTTGTTGAACTTTATTTCTCTACAACAAAGATGAGACTTGTGATAAAGTTAAGGCCCTTATCACTCAGATTGAAAGACAATTTGGACTTCCAGTCAAAATAATAAGGAGTGATAATGGGACTAAATTCAAGAATAAATTTCTTGATGAATTCTGCACTTCTAAGGGAATCATCAGACAATACAATGTTCCTAGAACTCCTGCCCAAAATGGAGTTGTGGAAAGGATAAATAGGACACTTATTGAGGCTGCAAGAACAATGCTTGCAGACTTAGGATTGCCTCTTTCTTTTTGGGCTGAGGCTGCAAACACTGCTTGTTATGTCTTAAACATACTTCATTTTATGAAAAGACATAATAAGACTGCCTTTGAAGTCCTTGATAAAATAAAACCTCTAATCTCCTTCTTTAGAGTGTTTGAATGCCCATGTTTCATCTTAAACACAAATGATTCCTTGTCCAAATTTGCTACAAAAGTGGATTTAAAATACTTTGTGGGTTATTGTCAAACCTCTAAGGCTTACAGAGCTTTCAATATGATAACTAAGATAGTGCAAGAAACTATAGATTTCAAATTCAATGAATTTGTATCTACTTTTTCTTTTCCTTCAACTCCTATAGACTTGTTTGATCTAGAAAGCTTTACATACATTCCTCCTACTCCATCGATGTCTCCTTCTTCATCATCATGTCAAACTTTTGAAGATTTGTCTTCTCTTGAGGAATGTTTAGTATCACAACTCTTCTCTCCTATTTCTCCCTATCAAATAAATCCTCAAAACCATGAGGAACATGTGTCAACTTCTACATCATCAGTTATTGACAATGCACCAATAAGCACTTTAGGAACAAGAAAATGTTCCCATATGTGAACTTGTTCCCATATGTGATACCTCACCTCTTCTAGCGGAAAATTATTCTTCTTCTGACGCTGCTTCTACAAATAACTGCTTGGACATCATTCTCTTTAATAGGATTCACCATCTTGAAAAAAGTTTAGGTGATTTGAATGAAAGTGTTCAAACAAGGAGCCAAATCTCAAAATTTTGTCTTCATGTTGCCTTCCTAACCCAAGTAGAGCCTTCAAAGTGTCAAGAGGCTATAAAATACAATAACTGGGTGGAATCTATGCAAGATGAAATGCTTCAGTTTAAAAGACAAAATGTTTGGACCCTTTATATCTTACCCAAAGGAAAATACCCAATTGGAACAACATGGTTATTTAGGAATAAAACTGATGACAGGGGCATTGTAGTAAAAAAAACAAGGCCAGATTGGTAGTTCAAGATTACTACCAAGAGGAAGGCATTGACTATGATGAAACATTTATCCCCAAAGCCATACTCGAAGCAATAAGACTTTTCCTTGCACTTGCTATATCCCATAAAATAAAAGTGTTCCAAATGGATATAAAAAGTGCCTTCTTGTATGGAACTATAAAGGAAGAAGTCCCTGTGTGTCAACAACCAGGTTTTGAGGATGTTTATCATCCTGACTGGGTGTATAGACTAGACAAAGTCGTATATAGTTTAAAACAAGCAGCTAGAGCCAGGTATGATACTCTTTCTCAATTTCGTTTTTCAAATAGATTCACCAGGGGGGAACCATTCATAAAACATTGTTTATCAAATGGGTAGATAAGGAACTCTTGTTGGTTCAAATTTATGTTGATGACATTAGTTTTGGATCAACAAATCCTTCATTAAGTGAACAATTTTCAAAACTAATGTCTTCAAAGTTTGAAATGAGTGCCTTAAGTGAATTAAAAACATTTCTAGGACCTCAAATCAAACAAACTCCCAATGGTATTTTTATTCATCAGTCTAAATATATAAAAGACCTTTAAAATAAATTGGAAATGACTAATTGTAAGACAATTTTTACCCCTATTGCAACTGCCCCTGGAATAACACCAGATGATGATGGTGAACATGTAGATCAAACTCTCTACTAGTGTATGATTGGATCTTTGATGTATCTTACTACATCAAGGCCAGACATCATATATGCCAAATGTATTTTTGCTAGATACCAATCTGCTCCTAAACAATCACATTTATCCTTTGTGAAGAGGATATTCAGATACCTGAAAGGTACCCATGTACTTGGAATTTGGTATCCTACTAATCAATCATGTAAGCTTGTTGCTGTTTTGGAAAGTGAATATGCAGGATGCTCTCTTACAAGAAAATCAACTTCTGGAGGCTACCAGCTCTTTGCAAATTGCTTAGTTTCGTGGTAAAGCAAGAAACAAACTTCAGTTTCTAATTCAACTACTGAAGACGAATATATTGCAGCAGCACATTGCACTGCACAAGTCCTATGGGTTCAGTACCAATTACTGGATTTTGGAATAACAGAGTTAAAAACTCTACTTTTGATAGACAATGAAGCAACTAAAAACATAATAAAGAACTGTCTATAATTCTAAAACAAAACACATTGAAATGAGACACCATTTCATTAGGGACTGTTCTGAAAAAGGACTAATTGTCCCAGAACATGTACCAAAAACTGGCCAAGTGTTAAATAATTGTTAAATAAGGTTTAAAATTAAATTTTTTATACAATAAAATTATACCTTAAAGGACAATTCATTAATTGACCTAACAACGGACAAAGGGATAAGCACTAAAGAAATTACCTTTAGTGGTTATGCCTAATCGCGGATAGACCACAATGGATATATTGTTGTTATGATCCACTTATTTTCTCTTTCCGTGGTGATCCTACTTCCGTTGTTACTTTAATTCCAAAGTTAAAACACGACCACTGTTACAGTTTCTCCATAGTTCTATCATCCGTTGTTATTGCTTCTGATAGGTACTACTTCTGAAATTGATTTACTAGTGCTTCTGAAAGTTACCTACGTTGTTATCCTCTCCGTCGTTATAACTCTCAACAATTAATTAATGTTTATAATTCTCATTAATTCCTCTATGGATTTGACACACAGTAATTAATTCATGGATTTGACCCTTATTAATTGTTATTCGGCCAAAATATCTCCGTGGTTTGTTACCTTTTCACCCCTTGACTTCGTTGACCACTAGCTCTTTTACCATTATTAATATATGTCGTTCCTGTTGATTTGGTTGATACCGATCAGGATCGAATACGAAGTCCTATGAACTGTCAACTACGTGCGGAATCCATAGTCAATATGTAGAAATACAAAGAACACAAGCAATTCAATAATCCACTCTTGTATTATCAACAAATGATTACAAGATCTCAATCAGAAATACAATTCTCGCACAGAGAAAATACAGAAGGTTTCTAGCAATCCATCAAGAGTTCTATCTGTTCTATAAACAATCTTCTATTTATAGAAACAGAACCAGTGAACCTATTATAGGTAGCCGAACCTAAGGTTTGCCAGCCAAACCCTAAGGTTTGCTGGGCGAACCCTAGGGTTCGTTAGACGAACCCATGTAAACCTACTAAAAGGTTTGCCGAACCTTCAAAAGGTTATAGGTTTGCCGAACCTATCAACCCAATAGGTTCGCCAACATGCCAAGGTTCGTGGGCCAGACGAACCTTAGGCAATCTTTAGCCGAACCTTTATCTAAATTCAAAATAAATACATCTTTTGAATAGCAAACAATTACAAATATGTACTAACAAACTCCCCCTAAATATTTGCTATCAAAGTCTTCAGTCTTTTTCTTCACCTTTATCTTCAGCTCTGTCAACTACTCCACTAGATTCTCCAACTTCTTCAACAACAATATTATCCACCGCTCGTATAACAATAGAACGTGGTATCTTTGCCAACCTCTCAGCTTCAATCTTTGCATCTCTTTCATCTCTCTCCTTCTGAATTTGCATCAACTCTGTATAAAGATAGTTCACATTTTCCCACTTGCATCCCGAATGAATACCCAATGTAAAACACATTCGTGCAATGGTTTGAAATTGAATTGCCATATCTTTGAAACTTACTCGAACATCATGATATCCTTCTTCAGCATATATCTCAGCAGTGTTAAGTAAATCCACATCATCCTTTGAATAGTTAACTATCCAAATAGGATCAAGCATGTGAATCACCCTCCAATCATCATCTTGCTTCAATACAATCACACCTTCAGAAGTTCTCTTATCATAAAACCAAAATTTGAAGAATGGATTCCAGTCTTGTTCAATCTTTCGGAGTCTTGGTCTCTTGAAGACTTTAGGCTTCACATAATCTTTGAATCTTTCTCTGAACTGTGGTGCTAACAAACTCCATCCCATTCGAGCTTCTTTCTTCAACAGATTCTCAAAAATTTCATTGTGTCGAGTCTGAATAGGCTTTATCATCCTTAATTCTGAAAGATCTTTGCACTCAAATGCTGGTAAACTCATCAGATCAGTAGCCTTGCCAAAGTATTGGCATCCATCTATTCTTTTCACCACATAACATCCCTTATCCATCAAACTTCCAGAAATGTTATGAAAATAACCATAACTAATAATCCTTCCGATCATCTTGGATTTAGATCCAATCTTGAACTTCTTGGATTGTTTAGTTAGGTTTTCTGGATTTTTATCTTCAAACACTTCTGTCATAATCTTGAAAGAATGTAAGTGATCGATGATGTACTTTGTCTCATCTTGAAATGCTTTCCAATAATCCAAATTTGTCTTAGCTTTAACTGGATCTAAAGTTGTTTTTGACATACTACTAGCTTCAAACATTTTCTTCATCATATTTAAATTCAACAGCTCTTCATCAATGATTAACAGTAAAGTTAATGTCTCCTAAATCATCTAATCCTGAAAATAAATCATCTCTGGGAAGATCATCATGATGAATAGAAGTCTCTGGCAAAGAAGTGGTGACTGTAGTAGCCTCGGTAAAAGATGGAACAAAATATGCTACATTTACAAACTCTGGAGTTTGTAAAGTAGAAGCATGAATAGTAGAAACTAGAACTGAAGAAGTAACAACTGGTGAAGCAGAAATAGACACTCATGTAGGCATAACTGGTGAAGACACAACGGTCTTAGTAGTTTTTGCCTTCTTCCTCTCATAAGGCCCTCATCTGGCCATTCTCTTCAGCTTCTTTGGTTTAGAAGACTCTGGCTCTTCAGGAATAAAACTGGGATCAACTCTTTCATCCCTTTCTTCTGCAGCCTATTGAGCAAACTTTTTCTTGAGTCTTCTAACCATCTGGTTCCCTTCTTGAACCATTTCATATTATGACTCAGAGTCAGAATATTCTTCTTCATCATTACCAGCAACAGCAGCCTCTGTCTTCTGTTCAGACATATCAACTTCTAATGGCTCCTGTGAGCTCTGCCCTTGAGAAGATTTAGCTTCAGGAGTAGATCGGGACGATTGTCCAGTAGTCTTCCTGACTTGTTTTCTTGGAGGAGGTAGAGGTGGTGCTTGATCATCACCTGCAACAAACTCTTCATTATCGGATCCTGAGTCAGCATGTCTCCAGGCATCCTCATCAGGAGCAACATAATTTGCTCTGGCACAGTGACCAATCAAGTCTTTCTCAAGAACAGCATCTCCAGTTCTTTGAAACACTCTGACCTGACCCAAGCTGGAATCAGTCATGTGTTTAAGCTTCAGTAGATCTCCAGCTTCGCTGGGTAACATGCCTTCAGGCAAACTCTCATCTATCAACATCTGCACGAACCTAGGATACATGTAGAATCTATCTTTAGCCTTCGTGATGTTGTCACACATGTAACGGAAGATCATGCCAGAGAAATTGAACGGTTTGTACAATATAAGAGCTACCATAGCTGACCTCATGAAATCCCTTAGCTCATCAAAATTTCCCTTCCTCATACTTAGATAATGAAGTAGAACAAGAGCCAAAAACTTGTATTGTAGAGGTAGCTTTCCCTTCTTCACTGATATAGAGTTATAAGCTCCATAGTAACGAATACGAAGAAAACAACCTTTGATGCACCTCTCAGTAATGAGAGTCATACCATTCGGTTCTCCCCCAACTGCAACACCCTCCTAATATCAGCCTCAGATATACGAATTGCTTGTCCAAGCACATTCGCATCAATGACATAATCCTCATCAACTGAAATAACACGAGCAGATTCCCAGAAACTCTGAATATGAGAACGATAAATCTGGACTAAGTTGGAAATCGCATAATAAATCCTCGATCTCCTAAGAAACTCTATCATAGGCCGGAAATCTTGACCGTTCCGTGTTTTCGGATCTAAATATGCACAAACATTATGCTTGTCTCCGAAGGTTAAGTTCGCCATTTCTACAGTTAGAAATAAAAACAATTAGAAACAAAATTAATCAAAAATTAAAAAATGAAAAAAATTCCTAAGTAGATCAGCGAATCTATCTTCTTAGACGAACCTAATGCTAGTCGAACCTAATTCAGACGAACCTATTAACCAAACAAACCTTTTGAACGAACCTTTTATGAACGAACCTTATCATAAACAAACCTTCTGATGAACGAACCTTCTGATTGAACGAACCTCAGAATGAACGAACCTCAGAATGAACAAACCTTCAACTGAACGAACCTTGTTGATCAGACAAACCTTGACCAAAGGGTTCGGTTCATTTGAAATACATAGGTTCGCCACAAACCTATCAAATTCAGACGAACCCTCAAGGTTCGGCGAACCTTTGTTCATTCAATGAACATGTTCATCAGCGAACCTTTTTCACTTTTCAAATCAAATTTTAAAAACTTTGAATTTGATGATAAAAATCATATACCCAGGTTCTAAACATGCCGATGAACAACATTAATAAAGATGATTTGTTCAGATTTTAGATTTTAACTGGTTTTAAGTCCAATTTACAGATTCAAACTATAAATCCTAAAGCCTCTCAGATCTCTCAAATTAACCGGTCAAATTCAGTAATTTCTACCTAGAAATGATCACAAGATGATTCTGAATCTAATGAAATCAATAAAAAGTTCTGGGATGCTCTAAAATGGAAATCGAAAAATCTCTTCTTGCAGGTTCGCTAATCATGAAAAAGATGAGAGTGACGAACCCTTCGGGCGAACCCTCTATATATATGTCACGAACCTTTTCAGACGAGCCTTTCACGAACCTTTGCTACGAACCTTTTGCAGCGAACCATTCAAACGAACCATTTCACCGAACCATCTCAGCCGAACCTAGTAAGCGAACCTAGCTAACAAACCTAGCCAGCGAACCTTACCCAACGAACCTTCTCAGCGAACCTTCTCAAACCAGACTAACCTTTTGAAAAAATTTGAATTTTTCTTTAAATTTCAAAACACAAACATATTTAATCATTCCAAAGTCAAACAAATAATCAAAAATTATTGATTTAACATCAGATGAAAAATTAAAATCTTTTTGTAATTTTTCAAAATTTTAGAACAATTAAACTACAAATTTAATAAAAGAACTATCCTAAAAAATAAAATCTTTTTGTTTGAGAAAGATCCTGACATGAGATCATATTATTTTACAATTTTCAACACATCTGGTTGTATTATTTCAAATATTATCTGCAAATTACAAGTCTAAGATGATTGTCAGTATATTTATCCTTTTAAATTTATCACTTAGTCAAGAAATCAGTTTAAACAAGATTATGAGAACACTTTATAATAATCTATTTACTTGAACACATCCCCGATTTGTGAGTAACTAATCAAACAAAAATGTTCTTAAAACTTATGATTTCAATTTCAACTAATCTGATCATGCAAAAATAAAGCAGAATTTTTTTTTAAAAAATAACAAAATAGAAAACAATTTGAAATTGTTCAAAATCTTGGAATCAAGGTTGATACTTACATATGCTCAAATGATCCAGAAAATGAACAAAACAATAATTTAAGATTAAGCATTTAACAATCAGTTCGATATTTTCATATACGCAGAGATTGTCCAAATCTTAATCAGAACCAAGAAAACAAATTTGAATTTTTTAAAGCTATATCAATCAGGTCGATACGTAAGTATACGCAAAGAATGTTTCAGCTTTAAACTAAAACAAAAGAAAAACAAAATCAGAATTTCTTCTAAAAATTAAACACATGATCTAACTAGTACTTTGACTTTTTGTTCAAGAACATTCTGTCAGAAAATATTACCACTCTTTCAGGACAAAACTAAGTACTGCATTCTAAGCATCTGTTTCTTATAAAGTATAATCAAAACTTTGTTTAAACTTATCCTAACTAAGTTATAAACCTACTTCCATATCATACTTAATACTTGTAATTATTTATTAAAATTTTAATAAAACATACAGATATATTTCCAAATGCAAATAATGTGCTATCATTTCTCATTAGGTCGAATCAATTTCTCAGATTTTTAATTTTTTCATGTTTTTGTATTTTTGATTTTTTAATGTTTTTGTATTTTTCAATATTTTCTCCCCCTAAAAACAAAAACACAAAATAAAAAATAAAAAAATCTGATGTTAATTCAATAAAAAATGATTATGAAGGAAGTTGATTCTTGATTACCTCACCCATGACCCTGATCCCATTTAATTTGAGTAAATACTCAAAACATTGTTTGTCAAAGGCCTTAGTGAGAAGGTCTGCCCTTTGCTCGTTTGTGTGTATCTTCACCACATCAATCAATTTCTTTTCATAACAATCACGTATGAAATGAAATCGAATATCAATGTGTTTAGAACGTGAATGATACACTGGATTCTTGGTAATTGCAATGGCAGCCTCATTATCTACATGAATCGGGGTAGATAGAAAGTTCAATCCATAGTCTCTCATCTGTTGTTGTATCCATAAGACTTGGGAACAACAACTGGCTGCAGCTACATATTCAGCTTCACATGTAGATGTAGCAACAGATGTTTGCTTCTTACACTGCCATGAGACTAGTCTCTCCCCCAAAAATTGTGCACCTCCAGTAGTTGATTTGGAATCAGTCTTGCATCCTCCATAGTCTGAATCACTATAAGCATGAAAGGAACAGTTATCATCCTTAGGATACCATAGACCGGTGTCTGGTGTACCCTTCAGATAACGTAAAATCCTCTTGACTGCAATCAGATGAGAAATTTTAGGCTTTGATTGATAGCAAGCACAGATACTTGTAGCGAATACAATATCCGGTCTTGAGGCTGTCAAATACATTAAGCTGCCGATCATTCCACGATATAATGTAGCATCAATTAACTCCCCCTTAAGATCAGGCTCAATCCCGTGATTGGGCTGAATGGGTGTGGAAATGGGTTTACAATCAAGCATGCTAATCCGTTTTAGCACATCTTGAATGTATTTGGTCTGATGAATAAAAATGCCATCATCAGTCTGATCTATTTGTAAACCCAAAAAGAATTTAATGTCTGACATAGCACTCATCTCAAACTTCTCAATCATAACCTCTTTAAACTCCATGCACAACTGTTCATCAATAGACCCAAAGGTGATGTCATCTACATAGATCTGAACAAGGAGAATGTCCTTGTCCTTTTCCCGATAAAACAATGTTTTGTCTATCTGACCCCTCTTGAACCCGTGTTCAAGAAGGTGAGTCGAGAGAGTATCATACCAAGCTCGAGAAGCCTGATGAAGACCATACAGTGCTTTGTCAAGGATATATACCTGATCCCGGTGGATCGGATCCTCAAAGCCCGGTGGCTGACAAACATACACCGTCTCCTTCAAATACCAATAAAGGAATGCAGACTTAACATCCAGTTGAAACACTTTAAATTTCTCGTGGGCAGTAAAAGATAGAAATAATCTAATCGCTTCAAGCCGCGCCACAGGTGCAAATACCTCGTCATAATCAATTCCTTCTATCTGTTTGAACCCTTGAACAACCAAACGCGCCTTGTTTCGAACAATCACGCCTCTATCTTCTCGCTTACACTTCAACACCCACCTGGTGCCAATCTTCTTCTCACCTTTTGGCAAATCCACTAAATGCCAAACTCCCAGTTTCTGAAATTGATTAAGCTCCTCTTGCATGGCCTCCACCCAAGCAGGCTCACGCAGGGCTTCAGTTACACATTTAGGCTCAATCTGAGAAACAAATACAGAATGCATCCATAACTCTTGAGTCCCATGATTTCGCTCCACCTCAACGTACAAACTCTCCTCGTTTGCAACTTGCCTTCTCGTCTGTACTCCAACAGACGGATCTCCAATAATCTGCTTCACAGGATGATTCACATGAACTCTGGACACTGGCACTTGCGGGACTCCAACACCATGATCAAGATTTGTGATATTCTGATCTTCATCTTGATCTTGAGAAACGGCATCTTCAAAAACATCCTGATCATCCTCCGATGACCAGTCATCATTATCTGCTCCAAAAATGCCTTCCTGAGTTGAATGATTATCATCAACCTGATGAGAAACTCCTTGATCTTCAGAATTTTGTAAGTCATATAACATCTGCAAAGAAATTTCATCATCAGTAACATTAGGAGACAAATTAAAAGACTCGAAAAGTTTATCATAATCGAATAACCAATTTGGACCCTTGCCTTTAGGTATAGGTGTATGTCTTTGAACATCCACATTATACCAGAGTTCCACAACACCAGTGCGTTTGTTAAACACACGTTTGTTGGGAAGGCTATAGCCCAGAAAGAAACCTTCTTCAACCTTAGAGTTGAATTTAGCATCTTTCTTGAGCATGGTACAAGGAGCCCTGAAAGGTTCCAAGTGTTCCAAATTTGGTTTCCGATTCTGAAGAAGTTCATAACAAGTCTTGTTATGCCGTTTGACAATCAGCACTCGGTTGAGAGTAAAACAGGCGGTCCCTATGGCTTCACTCCAGAGAGTAATGGGCAGCTTCGAATCAGCTAGCATCGTTCGAGCAGACTCTATCAATGTACGATTCTTCCTTTCAGCTACACCGTTCATCTGTGGTTCATACGGTGCACTAAATTGCTGCTGGATGCCCTTTGAATCACATAATGCTTCCATGTTCTGGTTCTTGAATCCTGTCCCATTGTCTGATCGAACTCGCCTCACCCTCAACTTGTACAAAGTCTCCAATCTGTTTACCAACAAAAAAAAATTTTCATAAGTTTCAGATTTAAACTTTAAGAACATTACCCATGAAAATATAGAAAAATCATCGGTCACAACAAAACAATATGATTCACCACCGATACTCTTCACATTAATCGGTACAAACAGATCCATGTGAAGTAGTTCCAATGGTTTATCAATAGAAAACACTGTTTTGGACTTATGTGACCTCCTTTTCTGTTTACCCTTCTTACAGGAAACACACACGTCAGGTAATTTGAAATGTTTAACAGGTACACCATCAACCAAGTGATTGTGTACAAGATGATTCATCTTTCTGATGTGTATATGACCCATTCGTCTGTGCCAAGACCGAGTATCCTGCTCTGTGGCCTTCGACACCAGACACGTCTCAACTTTGTTTACCGTCTCCGCATTAGCCATGTCTAAAACATACAAATCTTTACACCTGTCAGCAGTCATCAAAATCTAGTCATCTGGAATCTTAATTCCTTGTTTGAGCACATAGCATTTCTTATCATCAAACAAAACTTATAACCTTTATCACTTATCTGCGACACACTCAAAAGATTATTAGTTAACTCCTTGCAGTAATTCACATTGTCAAAGGAAACTTTACCATTGGTCAAACTACCACTCCCGGTAATCTGACCACCTTTGTCACCTGCAAAGTTAACATAACATCCGTTCATCTCACGAAAATCTTTCAACAAACTGATCTCTCCTATCATGTGCCGTGAACATTCACTATCAACAATCCATCGACTGTTGATATGGCCCGTAAATGCCACCTGCACAATAAATTAAAATAAAAAATGATCAGTACCAAAAGGGATGACTCCCGCCATTCCAGCGTTGAGTCTCCCCAAACAGCCTCCTGCCATTCGATCTCGATGAACTACTTGAAAGTATTCATCTTTCCTCACAAAAAATCGATCATCTGACCTGGGTCTGAATTTCCAAACAGAATTAGACTTAACATTTTGTTTTGAAAATCTTTTAGGAGAAAAATTGTCATAAAATTCATCATCAGATGATGATGTCTTTTTCAAAACTCTTTTAACCTTTTGTCGGTTTTCAAAAAATTGACTTTTATGAACCTTATCCTCCTTGACCCAGACACACTCAGGATCAAATTTTCTGAGTATTCTCATATCCTCTTCACTAGGCTTTACCCTCCTAGGACTCCCACCAGAATGGATCACATGACTGTCATTAACAGAAGTTTTCTTCTTGACCTTGTGATTTGGACAATTGACTGAAATATGTCCTTTTCCTCCACAAGTGAAGCACCGTCTTGTTTCACGTGGAGTAAAAGTATGAAATCGGTTACAAGTATCCAAATCACATTCGGCAATGACATGACCCACTTTCCCACCTCTGTAGCATTTCCTTGATGACCCAGTCTTTGGTTTTAATTCATCACACCTCTTAGATGAACCCAAAGATTTGGAAGCTACAGATTGAGATAAAACCTTATTTTTCAAACCCGTGACTTTAGTCTTGACATTCTTTTGAGAAATCTTTGACTTGCTCTTGTTTCCATCCTCACTTTGATTAATTTTTTCACTAACTTTGATAAAATTCTTCTCAATCTTTTTAGAAAAATTATCTTGTTTTTGACAAACTTTGCTTGACTCTCCTTTTTGTGTGGTAAAAGACTCAACAAACACAATTGGCTTTAGAGTAGAATTAGTCTTGACTTTTAGATTTGGTTTGAAAACAAACTTTTGTTTAGCCACTGTTTTTCCAGCTGATTTTACTACAGATTTTGGTTTCTGGAAAACCGGACTCATCTTCTCAACATTTTTAGCTTGTTGATGACCAATCATTCTTAGAATATCCTCTAGATATTCTAAATCAGTGATGTCCTCGATGATAGGAGCATCATTATCAACAAATTCACTCTCATGAGATGATGAACTTTCCATATCCTCAGACACTTGATCAGACACACTTTCCTTTAAGGAAACTGGATTAACTTCCAATTCTGGATCAAATTGTGGTCTTGATACATAACTTTGAGGATTTGGCATAGCATGAAAACCAATACCAGAATTCTCACGGGAAGATCTTTGCATAGCCGCAAAGTAATCAATGACATATGCTGAATTTCGGTAGTTTTCAAGCTTGGCTTTGTTCAACTCAGCTTCAGATTTTGCAGCTGATAACTCAACTTTCAACTTCTGAACTGAATCCAAATGCACAGAAACAGCATGATTATTCTGTAAAACCTTGATTTTCAAATCTTAGATTTCCTTAGCCAGATCAATTATCTTTTTGTCAAATGCTTTTTCTTTTGAAATCAACTTTTTGTTGGCTTCTGTGCATTCTCTCAAATCAGAAGTTAACTAAGAGTTCATCTCTTTCAGTCTATCAATCATCTCAAGCAGATCATTATGTACCTCATTCACTTCATCAACCTTCTCTTTTCCTTTGCTAGATTCTTCTTCCAATGAAACCATAAAAGCACCCATAAGATCTTCATATTGTTTATCCCAGTCATAGCCTTCATCAGCTTGACTTACAAGTGCTTTAGAAGATGATTCTTAAGATTTCTCTTTCTTTTTCTGATAATCTTCCTTAGGCTTGAATGGATTCAGATTTCCCTGCTTCTTTGGATTCTTGCATTGTCTTGCAAAATGACCAAGTTCACCACAATTATAACACTGTGTAGATTTTGGATTGAATCCAAGTTTGGTATTTCGGTCAAAGGTGAATTTCTTCCCAGTCTTCTTCTCATATCTATTAATTCTGCGAATAACACTCGCCAAAGCCCACTGTGTGTCTATCAATTCCATCTCATCTTCATCAATTTGTGCATAATCTTCAAAAGTAAGATTTGCAATTCCGATTCTTCCAGCCACTTGTTCACCGTAAGCACTTACTAGACACGACAAAATAGACATATGGTCTTTAACTGTTTCAACTGTCACTTTTCCCAAATTTGTAGTGTTAAGCTGCACTGGAGATGGTGTAGACTCAGACATTTTCTCATTGATAGCACAATGTGAACTATAACTTGATGACACCGAAGAACTCTGAATAGCTTCAGAAGTCCTAGACACGAAAGCAGTCTGTATCTTTGCAGATGCTGCAGGTGGTGTAGCAACAGAACCACCATACAGTGAAGGATCTTGTGTGACATTTACACGTCTTGCTTTACGTTTGTCCTTCATTTCTTGTTCTTCCAGTTTCTGAATAAACTCTACCAATGTCAATCCAGGTAGGTTTTCTCTCAATATGAGCACCAAAGAATTCCATTTATCAGGTAATGCATCAGCCAAACAATCAATCTTCTCATCCTCTGAATACTCAATGCCATATTTTCTCACTTCAGTGAACAAGTGTCTGTATCTGGTGATTAAGGCATCAAGAGTCTCATTTCCAATGATGTTAAAATTTTCAAACTCCTTTCTGATATCTATAGCCTTCATTTTCTTCAGATTTGTGTTGCCTTCAACTCTAGCCTTTAATGCATTCCAAAGACTGTAAGAAGTCTTGTGTTCATCAAACTGATGCAGAATTTGATTTGGAATGGTTTAACTTAATAACCAATAAGCTTTCTTCTCTGAGTCATACTTTTTCCTATCATCTACATCCAGTCTTTCCAAAAGTTGAAACAAATCAGTACCCACTACCCTTGGTCTTTCATAAGGAGATAATATTCTTTCCCATAAGTTTGTATCTGTGCCATTTAGATGAGTCTCAAATCGTCCTATCCAACTGTCATAATTAGCTAAATCCAATAGCTTTGTCAATTTATTTGTACTACCCGCTTCATTCTCACTGATTAAAATGCTCTGAAGTTTGGAGTTCTGGCTTGCCATTGCCGCGTACATGTCAGACATAATTTCTGAATTGATTAACAGCGAACCTTTTCAAAATTATCACTAGCCGAACCTCAAACGAACCTCAGCCGAACCTGCAGACAAAATTTTGTCTTAGCCGAACCTACAGACGAACCTCAGCCGAACCTATGGACTAAAATTTGTCTTAGCCGAACCTTCAGGCGAACCTCAGCCGAACCTATGGACAAAATTTTGTCTTTTGAGGAGCGAACCTTTGAGCAGCGAACCTTGAAATTCATGAACCTTTACACAAACGAACCAAGAAACTGGCGAACCTTTAGTTCAAGTGAACCCTCAGCCAAACTATGAACAGTAAGCAGCGAACCTTTGACGAACTATCACCCAAACTTGCCGAACCTTGACAGAAACTTTGCCGAACCTTCAGCAAACTATCAAACGAACCCTCTGAAAAACCTTCTAACAGCGAACCTTTGTGTTCAGCAAGTCACAGGTTCGTCCCACAAACCTGTAGCGCAGATTTTGAAAATTTTGGGAGGGAAACCTTCCAAAATTTAAAAAAATCCTTCCAAATCTCTACCAAAACACCTCCAAAACTTCAATTCTTGTAATTCAACAACAATTGATGATGAAAACAGTCTCAAATCACCAGAAAATCAATCAAGAAGAAAAAAAATTTGATCCATCAAATGTCTTCAAATCTTCAATTGCTTGATTTTTTTGAAATTGTAGTGTAGAACCTTAACCAAATTCTCTGATACCACTGTTGATTTGGTTGATACCGATCAGGATCGAATACGAAGTCCTACGAACTATCAACTACGTGCGGAATCCATAGTCAATATGTAGAAATACAAAGAACACAAGCAATTCAATAATCAACTCTTGTATTATCAACAAATGATTGCAAGATCTCAATCAGAAATACAATTCTCGCACAGAGAAAATACAGAAGGTTTCTAGCAATCTATCAAGAGTTCTATCTGTTCTATAAACAAATCTTCTATTTATAGAAACAGAACCAGCGAACCTAAGGTTTGCTAGTCGAACCCTAAGGTTTACTGGGCGAACACTTAGGTTCGTTAGACGAACCCATGTAAACCTACCAAAAGGTTCGCCGAACCTTCACAAGGTTATAGGTTCGCCGAACCTATCAACCCAATAGGTTCGCCAACATGGCAAGGTTCGTGGGCCAGACGAACCTTAGGCAATCTTTAGCCGAACCTTTATCTAAATTCAAAATAAATACATCTTTTGAATAGCAAACAATTACAAATATGTATTAACAGTTCCCATTACCACCCTCCACATTTACGCTAATTTTTTGGAATTTTATAATCATCTTTATGTTATGAAGTTAATCACCTTCAAAACACATAATGTTGCTTCTGGTTAAGGAGGGATGCTTGTTAGGGACGTTGTCTGGGTCGATGCATTTTCATTGTTATGTCTGAGCTTAATGCTTATGATGCTTTAGTGTAACGGCATCGGACCAGGCTTCATTCCTAACAAAACACTATCAGTACTTCAAGATTTGCATGGTAGTACTTGTTTTTTTTTGTTTATGTATGGCTGTTATGTTTATAGGTTTGTCTTTTGGGTAGAAACCCTAAAATAAAATTTCATTTTTTTCTATAACTATCAGTGCTTTCCCTTAGATATCGCACATACTATGCAACGGTTATTTTCTCTCCTTCTTTGTCTCCTGACCTTAATGCAAGTTCTGTAACCGTGTTCTTTGTTTGTAAAACTCCTTTTTAATACGATCTTTTCAAAAGCCTTGAAGCTTTTTGAATATGTTCTTCATCGGAAATAATCCATGGCAAATACTTCACTAAAGCTCAAGCCCGTGCAAAACCTAGTTTCATATCTCACCAAGTCCTCTGAATACCCACACTATGATGAGGTAATCGACACTTTCTTAAGGTCCTTTGTTTCCCTTCTATTTCTATTTCCGCCCTAAATCAATATTGGGCAAACTCTGCCCTGGTAAATAGTGAGAACGTTGTTGAAAGCATCACCCCATTCTTGCTAAGCTTTGCCCTAAATCTAGTTGACACTGATGCACCGACAACTATTCTTCTTCAGCTCCTTCATGATGAATTTATTCATTATGATTATTAGGGAGACCTTAAGAACCGGACCTTGTATAAGACATATTTCTATCCCAAGTACAAGTTTCTGTATCATACTATTCTTTAGTGTCTTTCCCAGAAGACGACAAGTAGGGATGAAATGTCATATGACATGCAATATGTCATGTATGTAGTTCTCACCAACAAGAAGGTAAGCTTGTCCCAAATTATCTTTGACCATTTGGTTCATCACCAAGAGGCCGCAAAATTTATGATGTTTCCTAGGTTTGTAATGGCCTGTTTGTTTAATGAACTAAACATTGTTTGTCATATTGCCCCTTTGCCTTATGTTAAGGCAATTGACAAACAAACATTTGCTAGGTTAAACACTGATGCAAAGGTACTGGATGACACTAAGGACACAACCGTCCAAGGTGAACCCACATCCAGCTCCTCTTCCACACATGTAAAGGTACCAACCAAAAGAAAACCAATATCGAAAGTCGCTCACACAAAGAAACCCAAAAAGACTATTCATGAAGATGATATCACTAAACCAGTCATTGTCCCCACTGGACAAAAGAATCCATTTACCCTTCCTCTCAGATGGATCATGTATCTCATACCCAACCCGCTGCTCATCCATCCTCTCAACAGGATAATGTTGTAATCCATGGGGAACCCATACAAACCATTGAAGTGTCACTTGATATACATATGGCAGTCCTCCCTCCCAGGGACTCTCCTATTTCTTCAACCCACTAAACCATTAACTCTGTATCCCATATTATCCTAGAGATTGAGTCTATTTTTGGACTTGCTAGTTCTCTTCTCACCACCACACTTGAGGAGCAACCTCTTCAAACCAGGGTCCAAGATGATCGATCTCCAACCCATGGAGAAGAGGATGAGATTAGTTGTCAAGTCCATCTAGGCACCCTGATCAAGTAACTAGAGAATCCACTCCACATGAAAGCCCAAAGAGTCTTCGTTTGGATGAATCAGCAATAAGACTTCTTTTACGGCAATAGCTAATGAAGTTCTAGAATCTGAGGCTAGAAATCCCCAGTACCAAGAAAAACAGGTGCATGAAAATCCCGAGATTGACTCGGGTCATGTTGAAACTGACAAATCAGTCAGGGATTCAAATGATATCCTTAAATGGATTGACAAATCAAGCCTTAAAATTAAGGAATTGATGGCCACTGTCACCAACATTCAGGCTGATGTAGCCAAACTCACTAAGTTGGTTACAAAGGTCTTGAATGATCAAGTCCTGCAACCCAAATCCAACCAAATGCATGCATCTTCATTTGAAGGTTCCCCTGTCGGATCGATGTGCTCAATTTGATCAGATTTGGAGATTATAGCAGCGGAATTCAGTGATGAATTAGCTTAGAAATAGCAAGAACACCTTAGAATCAATACAACAGTAAACAACGTTTATAGAGAGAGAAAGTTATGCAAAAGGAATAATTTCATTCAATATACTAACTTCTCATTGATTAATTCAACATTTATTTCTCTAATGGAAGCAAATGCTGAAATACATGATTCTGAACACAACTTAGCTTTTGATTCAGATGATACCTGTGCAGTTGAAGACGTTGAGCATGATTTTTCATTTGAATCCATAGCCATTAGAGCAAGATTCCCAAATAGGTTATCTCCACCATGTGGACCAGCTCCAGTAAACAGTTGTCCATTGAAATCAGATAGGTCATCAGGTAAGCTGCTCCAATCGGCTACACCTGTGGTGAAAAAGCTCTGTTGTTGTGGTTGTGACTGTTTATTGGATTGAGTTTGGCTGGCTTTAGAAAGGGCTTGTGGCATAAAATGAGCTGGATAGAACTGTTGTTGGCCAGATCCAGAAGAGTGTTGCCCTTTGTTTTGTGAATTATTACTTGGGAAAGTCATAAAGGGTGCAGAAGAGCCAGATCCGGAGGATTTGCATTCTCTTGCAAAATGCCCAAGCTTATGACACTTGTGACATCTCAACTTCCCTTTGTCAAAACCAACTTTGGTTTTGCCAGTCAGCCCAGGGAATTTTCTTCCATTTTTTTTGTAAAATTTCTGAGATCTGATGTTTATCATGGCCATATGACTTAATATATCCATCTCCTCCAGATCATCATCTGGGATTCCCTTTAAATCATCCATCACAAAGCACCAATTCTCTACCGAAGTTTCTGCATTACCATAAACTCCAACAAAAGCATGTTCAGCACCATTAGTAGAGAAATCAATATGCTCATCATAAGAACACTCAGATGCAACATACTCTGACTCTTGACCCATCAAGGCAGTATTGCCAGGAATGAAGTCATCAGTGAGCTTGCCAGATAAAGACAACTTTCTCTTCTGTTCTACCTCTCTCTCAAAAGTTAAACGTTTCCCATGGAGTTGGGTGAGAGATAGAGTCTCTAGATTTGCATTAGAGCGTAGGACAATAGTATAAGTGTCCCATCTCTCAGGTAGTGATCTGAGGAATTTGTTGTTCATCTGACTGTTGGTATACTCCTGCTTAACCATTTTTAATTCAGAAATCAGGCAGGAGAACCGCTCAAACTGTTGAGTCAATGACTCACCCTTCCTATGAGAAAAAGTCTCATACTGTTGGGCGAGGATTTCTCTTGTGTTTGCTAGAACTTCATCGGTTCCACCAAATTGTTCCTTCAGTGCAATCCAAAGATCATGAGCAGTGTCATGATGCATCAAGCCTGAATATATCTCATTAGGCAAGGCCATATCCAGAATGCCATGAGCTTTTGCATCAATCTCAAACAATTTTATATCCTCATCCGAATACATATCTGATGGTTTCGGAATCATTGTTTTAGTTTCAGGATCACTGATCATGGGTTTATATGGACCATGCACCACAGATTTCCAACATCCTGCACTGTTAATTGACAGGTGTTGTAGCATTCTACGTTGCCAAATGTTGTACTCACTCCGAACCAGCATCGGAGGCTTGGTTGCGGAGCCTGTGTTGTGCGGGTCATTGTTTGGAGTCGTCATATTCTCAGATTCAATCAATTTCAACTGAATTCAAATGACTTAGACACAAACTTAACAAATTGCTTCAAAGAAATTGATGTTGAAAAACAAAATCACCAGAAGTTATCAGAAAACCTCAATCTATAACAAGTTCTTACTAATCGGCTAATTCGATCAAACATTGAACTGAAATGAGCAGTTTCAGAGATCAATTGTTAAATCGATCAGTGATTAACCTGCTCTGATACCATTTGTAGGATCAATGTTCTCAATTTGATCAGATTTGGAGATTATAGCAGCGGAATTCAGTGATGAATTAGCTTGGAAATAGCAAGAACACCTTAGAATCAATACAACAGTAAACAACGTTTATAGAGAGAGAAAGTTCTGCAAAAGGAATAAGTTCATTCAATATACTAACTTCTACTCGATTACACTATGTCAACTGTCCTTTTATAGGAACAGTGACGTCTGATGATGTCACATTGATGTTGACAACTAACAGACTTATTACAACAACTGAAATAAAGAAAACTACTGAAAGGAAAATACTGAAGACTAAAAACATCACAACATCTGAAGACTAACACTTCAGCTGTTATGATCAACTTCAGAATGCTTGTTCTTCAGATCTTGTATCTCTTCAGAGCTTGTAACTCTTCAGATCTTCTTTTCAGATCTTGTATCACTTTAGTTGGCCTTCAGCTGTTGTGTTCTTCTTCAGTTGTTGTGTGTCTGTGGGACTTAAAGGTTTTTCTGATCAGGCTCATTGGTTCTTTTGGTCCAACATCCCCAAACACTACACCGAACTCCAATACTCCTGCCTTTACTCCCCAAGTTTTAGAAGAAGTGTTAGACACACTTCTTACCACTAACCTCACAACCATCTTTAATAACTTAACCAAAGACTTCTTTCACATCTAGAAAACCAAAATGGATCTGCTCAAAGTGTCAGTGGATTCCAAAATTAAATCCTTCAAACATGAAGTTGCCAATAATACCTTATACCTACACTATCTAACAGCCATAACTCATCCTTCCCATTGGTTCAATGACCATGCTGATGAAGCCAAAAAAGGGAGAATGAAAAACTTATTTCCAAACTTCAAGCTGCCAAAAGGCCTCAAGATGAATCTGAGCAAAGGAAGTTGAAGGCCTTGAAACTAAAGAATCAAGAGGCCCTCCTCAAGGCTACCCTGGATCAACATTTTGAGAAAGCAGCTGCCAAGGCCAACCTTGAACATAAGCAAAGAGAAATTACTTCTTAAGTGGAAATAGGAGCATCTGAGGTGATTAGCAAACCCAAACCAAAGCTAATCAAACCAGCTTCTACTGAACCAATAAAAGCCACAGCTGGTGTTGGGGTTTCCTCATCTTCGGTCCCATCTACCCAAGATAAACCGGCTCATACTAAGCCTGCCTAAATGGAGCAAAATAAAATCCTTTCCTCTACTGGACAGACATCCAAACCAACTTCCCTTGCCAAGCCTACACCTCCTTCACCTACAAAATCTACCAGAGAAGCTTCACCCACCTTATCTCTCAGATCTGCTTCTCAAACCCTCCTTGTCGTATCCAGAGAAATCTCACCCACTTGTATCCTTTTGGACTAATCCAAAATTGGACAAAAACCCAGACCTATTATTACTCGCTCTTTCACAAGGAGACAAAAGAATGTAGCCAGAAAGTCTAAAACCCTCACAGCCAAAACCAAAATCCTTTAAGCCCCATACAAGAGTCAAACACAGACTCAAATGATAATCGACCTATCTCATCCCTAAGGCCAAGAAAAAGAAGGCTTAGATTGGCTGATGATGATGAGTCTGATTTCAATCTATCCAAAACTACCAAAAGTTCCCTCCCAGTAAAACCAGCTGAGGTTGCAGCTAACAAACCTCAAAATCGATTCTTACTCCGGAAAGAGGAACATCCCTTCAACTGAAGAAGTTCTGAAAGAAGTAAATGAAGAGGATCAAAGGGAGAAGAATATCTTAGCTGAACTTGAAGCTTCTGTCCTTGAAGGAGAAGATTTGATCAAGGCATATCAGGATCAGATAATTTTGATTGATCAAGAACAAGATAAAGTCTATCAGGCTGAGAGGGAGGAGATCTTCAACTTCTTGCTTAATGAAGGTAAATACAAAGTAGAAACCTTCATGTACTGGGATATATTCTGTCGATAAATGGTCCAAATTCAAAAGGCTGGGAATCAAGGAACACCATCATAAGAGGGAAGGATTATATTCTGTCGATAAATGGTCCAAATTCAAAAGGGTTCATCGTGACCACCTTGAACTTTGGCAAGATTCTCCCTCTTCTTCCATAGTCGTGGTATCTTCCAAAGCACCACAGACAAAGGAAGATGCATCAAACACAATAACTGATCAACTGCTGAATAATCCCTTAGGAAGTACTGGTGTTGGTCACCCATCTTTGGATGGAAAGTTCAATCTGTGGATAGATATTGAAGAAGAATTCAATCCCATCCTGTTGAAAAACATTGAACCTCATCAACAGTAGTGGTAAAAAAGGTGCTTGACTCTAGATCTCATATCAAAAGAAGGGAGATCATACATTAGTCCTCCTCTTCTTCCTACTCCTCAACAACAAAAGTCTTCTTCCAAACAATCTCTTTAGCTCACTCATTCTAGAGCTGGAATCAAAAGGCGGTTCTTTGATGGATACTCCAGCTCCATAACCATTGAAAGATTTAATGGTTCAAGAACTTATTTTACAACTTGGCATTATATCTCAAACCTCCCCATGGAGGATCTAAAGGTTCTGCTGTACATCACTCTAAGGAATGCTGATACAAACTATAATGTTTTACAGTTTGTTAACAATCTTAGGGATTAGATAAAATTGATCCTAAGTGAAAAATAACTAGGTTATGGCTTCATTAGTCTAGAGGGATATAGTTGGAAAAATAAGGACTGATGAGCCTCAACCACACTTTCCATCCTGTTAATAAAACAATTATGCGGCTTAAATACTGAATAAAAACTGCAGATGGTTCGCAAAGAGTGCAACCGCGGATCCTTTCTTGTTTCAGAACACAATAGCAGATCCTTCTCTTGTCGAAAGACACCTACTGATCCGGAAGACAATTACTGGTCAAACAAAAACAACTGTTGATTAGCCTCCGAAGATCTGCTTACGAAGATCAGCTTCTGAGGAATAACCACTGATCACACTGTAACTACTTCAACCACGGAAGAACTAAAAACTGAAGAACTCCTGAAGGCTTATGTTTCCGCTGTTGTTGACTTTGTATTAGTTGTTGTACTTTTCTGTTGATTCAGTGTCTATAACAATGTCAGCTATTTGTCTTATTTTTTTGTCATGTCACATTGAATGTTTGGGTATTTATATCCCAACATTCTTTGTATTACTTGAATTGAATTCCCTGAAAATTCTTTGTGCTATTTTCTCTTTTTTTCTCTCTTTAGCTAACTTATCAATCGGTTGAAATAATCAAGAGTTTGACTTAAAAGGGAGTTAATACCTAGTCTTTGACCCTAGTGTCTAAAGCTGGATATCCAGGTTAACAACTCTTCGGTCCTACAAATTTATTTGGGATATCTTAAGAAATATCCACGTGTTTTCGAAAGCATATAGAGTTGTTTTATATGACTAACGTGTCTGGTCCTGCCACGTCACACCCAGCGGTTTGACACCGGAAGCGGGAGTTTACGGGTGTGTGAATATGTTTAATTATATTAATCTCCTTAACATAATGCGTGTAATGGGGATCCTAACTGTGTCATGTAATCTTTAGGGTTTTCCTTTATTTAAATATAATATGTAATGATATCTTATTATAATAAAAGAAAGTTTATATGGTTTTGTTAATTTAATTAAAAATTTAAAACAGACACATACATACGTACGTACGTACCTACATACATACATACACACCTACAATTTATTTAAAATAAATTTTATTTAAATTAAAGGCTATAGTTGATAAAAAATAATATTTATTAAGATATTTTCAATTTATTTTATAAGTGTTATATAAAACTTATTTTACACAAATAGGTTTTAACAAAATTGTTACTAAGAGTTTGTAAGGTTATTAAAATTATAAAGTTTTATTATTAAACAAGTTAAAGGTTAATTATGACATTGGAAGTAAGAATTATAAATAATTAGTAATTAGTAATTACCAAAGTTTTATAAACTTGTTTTTACAAAAAAAAAAACACAACCTAAAGATGTCTAAAGTTAAATATCATAAAGGACTTGTAATTATTATAATTATTCTAAACTTATAATAATGTTTTATAGAAAATAATGATACAAAATCATTAGAGGGGCTACAGAGTAAATAATAAAACTTGTAATGTGGGTAAACAAAGTTTGTTGTTGAAATGAATTAAGTTATCAAAAATGGAGAACTAGAACTGTAAAATTGAAATACTTCATTTGTTCTCTTTGGTTCTCATCACCACTGACGTCCAAGACCACGACCGACCTCATTCATGGATTCAAAGCAAGTCAAACATGGTTTTAATGAAAATTCATGACCTAAATACGTTTCTTACACGTTCAAGACAGTAACAGAAACAATTAATTTGTAAATTAAACTCGTTTAATACCTAACCCATAACCGAACGGTTAGGCATAAAAAGACAACTCGAAATCGATTCAAACCAACACCAGAACCAAATTCATTCTACAGAAAGCTAGGAGATCTGTTTCTGAAACGTTTGAGACAAACGAGAACTTCTGAATCTCTCCAAATCTTTCAATCGAAGTCTTCGAGCATCACGAGCAAAAACCTACTCGAAATCATTCAATCCGGAACCAAATCAAGCAGTAATGGGTCTATCCTACTTGGTTTTACACTCGGAGCAATAGCCCTATAGATTTAACGACTTAGAATCAACGATTTGATCGATTGAATTTCTGGGGTTCTTATAGAATTGGGGTTAATTTGAGAGTGTCGATAAAAGTAACTTAAATGGATTAAAGGAAAACGAAACCCAACCAATCTGGTGGTAAAACGTGCGGGTTGTGTGCGAAGGGTCCGGGTTCAAATCCGGGCTAAGCCGAGTTTGGATCTTTCTTTTTTATTCTTTTATTTTTTATTTTCTTAACCATATGGACTCCAAAAATTCTAAAATAATTCAATAAATTCTAAAATAATGTTTTTAACATTCTGCAAAAATTTGGAAATTTTTCAGAATTAAGTTATATTATTTTGCTATTTAATTATTATATAAATGGTTTTAAATATATAAAAAATATTAAAAAATTTCTAAAATTCTGGAAAAATTCCAGAAATTATTTTTCAACTACATTAATATTCTGGAATTTTTAAATAAATTTTTTTAATATTATTTTTAAAAATTTTTATTTTATTGTTTAAATAAACCTTAAAAATATAAGTATTATTTAGAAAAGTGATTTAAAAATTCAGAAAATTAATTTTTATTTATTTTCTGAGATTAATTTTATAATATGATAACTACAAGTTTTCAACATATTCTATTAATAGACATACATATATTAATTCTTTAAACATATAATAAATCATCTTTATATTAAATTCATTTGTTAAATTTATTTCAATTTCACATATTCTCTAAACATCTAAAAATCTTTTTAAGATTTTTATAGTTTATTAAACATTCATAAATATTTATAAAATTATTTTATTCCTTTTAAACATTATGTATTTTTAATATTATATTCTAAGTGTTGATTTTTATAAAATCAATTATAAACATTTAACTATTATTCTCATATTTATAAATTCATACTCTAAATCTTTTACCTACAAAGACAATAATTCCCATGGACATATATAAACATACACATTAAGTTATAATTTCTTTATACATAGGTTGATTCTTGATTCATTCATACACAAATCAAGCCTTACTGGGAAACTCTAATTCAAGAATATGTGGGTTTTCTTATACTTTCTTTTTACATTTTTGTAATCTTTGGGATGTTGCACATGTCATATCAAGCAATGTTATTCTATGGTCATAAACAAATACTATGATGCAATTCTATAGTTTAAGTTAGAATTAAATTTGAATGTTATGTGTTAGCTACATGTTTTTATATCTATGTGTTATTATTATTGGAATATCATATACAATACATTAGTACTAGTAGCCTTTAATCAACATGACTTATGTCAATGATTAATATTAAAGGTGAAATTCCCAAAAACTATGAGTATACCAGTAACCTTTCTTTAATGACTTTTGTCATTATATTAGCAAAGGTGAAATTGCCAAAATCATATTATCAAACATTATGGAACATATATATATATATATATTAAGATCAATTCTTATTAGACTATTGTTGCAACTTGTTTCTACTATACATATATCAAATTGTATGAGAATCTCACCAACTATGAAATAGTTGATCAAAACTCTATTTTATATGTGTAATAGGTTAGTGACTTGGATGAAGACATACCTAAGCTATTTGGACCTAGTTAATGAAATAAACAATGTTATTTACTTGGGTTTTGAATTGTAATGTTGGATTATGGTTTGTTTTTTTTTTTTTGCACAATGTGGATGTTGAATGATTTTATGTTATGAATGAAATCGGATTATTAACTATTGAAACTTACAAAGTAGCACCATTAGCTTTTTGAAACATCTGTGCATTTAGTCATGGTAGTCGTAAACAGTGATAGAACAATGTGTATTATATTCAATCAGTCAATGTGATTCATGTGTTCATGTTTGTGTTTGTGTGTTATAGGATCTTAATTCGTTAGGAACAAGTATGTATTATTTATTTACAGTCGATTTTGCTAGACAAGAACAATATTGTATTATATCGAAACAGTGGTGGGCTGGCGTAGATAAGGCAGTTAGCTGGACCCTGGGTATGCCCTATACATATACTGCGTTCGGTATATGGGATAGTGTTAGTGTGTAGTGTTGTGACGAATAGTACGACAAATGAATTAATTAAACAAAAAAATCGTAATGCGTAAGCGAGACTGAGTATAGTTATGGGTGACGATCCGTAAATATACGAATGTCGAACTTATAATTACGAGTAAATGTCAATAAATAGTTAATACGACCAAAAAACGTACGCAATTGCGGGTATACACGTAGTTATATTCGTTTAACGGTCTGGCAGCGAACGAAATGTAAAAATAAGTAAAATATTTTATTTTACATTTTACAATTTTGAAACTCATCAAAATAATGAAAATAATCAACTCTTTTATTTAAAACGCGTAAATTACGTGTTACGTTCAGGAAACGCAACGAAAACGCGAATCGAGCAACCGAAACGAACCCGGATACCCTCGGGGTATTTAAAGGTTCAATGAGGCATTCCACCTCATTTTTCATAATCCTTTCTCTCTCTAAACAAGCAATCTCGTTCGTTTCTCTCTCTAGAAGAGAAAATCACCATTTCAATCTTTCAAGCTTCATATCTCCTTCGTTTCTTGACGGATTTGGGTGTTCTTGGTGTCCACGGGAAGCTCTCAACATTCCCTACATGGAAGTGCAACCGATATGGAGTTTTATCCGGCCAAAAATCGAGGTATGAAGCCACGAAAATTCTTAAAAGTAGGGTTTTCATGTTATGTATCAACCCAATCCATGTAACTGGTGCTAGAGCCCGTGTAAACCACCATAAACCTTCGAAACACTGGTTCTGGTACATCACCGACATGGGAGTGACTTTACAACCTCACCCAGCTCGAAAGGGAAGATGGGATGTTACAGGTTCGCGAGGGTGGTGTGAGATCGGCCGAACCTACTTGATGTTGGCCGAACCTTCTGCAAGTCACGAACCCTCGTGGCTAGACCACCACTCACCCGACGAACCTTCGAACTCAGACGAACCCTAGCTGGTTAGCCGAACCACTTCCAAAGCAACGAACCTCCATGTCCATGAACCTTCCCACCAGGTCTCATCTTCGGCCGAACCTTTCCCAGCCACCTAACCCGCAATGCAGGAGTGAACCTAGGCGAACCATTGGCTAGCTGCAATCACCAAACCTACCTAAACTTAGTCACGAACCTGTATGTACTCACGAACCAATAGATTATGGCCGAACCCTTTTGATGACCATGATCGGCGAACCATGCATGTAACCTCGGCGAACCTTGCATGCAGCCCTGCTTAGCCGAGCCTTTCACCACCCTTGCCGAACCCATGAGTACAGTGAACGAACCTTAAGGTTCGTTGACCTTGGGAAGGCTGAACCTTTAGTCAAAATCCATAAGGTTCGCTGGATATGGAAGCCAGGAACACGACAATCGGTTAATACCCATGTATTGGGCCGGTGTACACAAGAAACTGAGGCCCAACATTTCGTTTAGCTAACCTACCTAATCAAATTGCCCAAACCATATCCATGCGGCCCAATTTGATATTTTTAGCCCAAGTGGTTTAATTTAGCTCAAATCACTTCGGCCCAGATTGTTGATCCAATCCAAGTCCATGCGGTTAGCCCAAGGACTTGTATTTTCGGCCCACATTTATTCATTTGGGCCCATAACCACTGTCCGGCCCAACAGTCTATTGGAGTTGGCCTATCACACCTCCGTCGGCCCAACAACAATTATTGAGCCCAAGTGATTAGCCCATGACCTTTCGGCCGAGTTAAAGTTGGCTCATATGGGATAGTTGGCCCAACATAAGGCCAACTAGATTAAATTCCAATAAGCATGTATTCATTACCAATATGACAACATTTTGATAAATACATAAATCTAACACTTAAGAATTATATTCAAAAGGGTTTGAATTGGTTAAAAACCAGATATTCAATGGTTAACCAGAATCATGATAACAGAAGTCAGTCAGTCAATCAATCAAAGAGTACAATATCACAAATCTTATATTTTATGTATGATTACAATGATATAGGAACCAGTTAGAAGTCTTGTTGTTTGCTACTTGCTACTTGCTACTTGTTCTGGTTCAGAGTCTACCGCTGTCAGGTGAGAACTTTAGCCCCTATTTTACTGTATTACAACTGTTTTGGGGTGGAACACGTGACCAAACCTTCTTTATGCAATCATATTTCATAAACAGGATGTACACTGCTTTCAACTATTACAGGATATAATTATAAATGTAAGGGATGTATCAACTATTTTAAAAAGGATTTATCAATCGTTTTAAGGGTTTTATCAACTGTTGAACATTTCTATTTAAAGGTTTTATAAAAGGTTCTCTAAACTCTTTATATATGTTTTACACAAATGGTTTTATAAATGTCAAATACTTTTAAAGAATAGGTCTTATAAACCCTTTTAATATAAATTGTGCTTTTGATAAGATAATCTTTTATAAACCTTGTTATTGTACAAGGACACTATTCTCAGTATTCAATCAAGGGTTTCAACACAAGGATTTTTTAAATCAATAGTTTTCATGGAGGTATTTAATCAAAGGATTTCAATTCATGGTATTCAAGCGAGGTTTTCAAATCATGGTAATCAAATAAGGCATTCAACCAAAGGTTTCAAATCAAAGCATTCAAAAGCATGGTGTTCATCGTTGCGAACAAACTTAGACACATTCTTATTCTTATAGCGTTAGTACTGGGTGATCACAACAAGGGAAAGCGGGACACATTTGGTTACGCCAATGCTGGAGTTAGCTTTTAAATTTGTTTTAAAAGCTAACTGCAGAATTGGTTGCAGTACGCTAAATATGAAATTGCTGCTAATTAACTTTACCAGCATAAGTCATATTGACCGGGTCACACAACAAGGAGTTGTCTTCTGAGTAAGCTTGTTAGTACAGCTCGTGTTGAATGTAGTTGCTGACTATTATTTTTCCGACTCCAAACGTAGTTTGGGACTTGATTGTTTGTTGGCTTCTCTAGTAAACAGTCTTTTGATTGTTTGCATACATTATTCTTACTTGATGTTAGTTTGGGTTGCAACCATCCATGTATTTTCATTCACTGCTTTATACATATGCCTTAAAATGCAGATTTATATTTACAAATGTTAAACCTATTGTTCTCACCAACTACTTTTGTAGTTGATAGTTACTTTTCACGTGTTTCAGGTAATCATGTTTAAGCCATACTAAAAGACAACTAAGGATACCGTTTTAAGATAGAACAAGATGAAGAAACAAGCTAGGATGGATTAGAAACTCATTTAATCCTAATTGTTTAATTGTCTTGTCTGAGTCTTATTTTGTAAACAATATTTTGGGTCTGTAGTTGTCATTCTTTTGGGAAGATAGATTTATTGTCTGTAACTAAACAATGGTCTAATATCTATGAAATTTAGTAATGCATTGTGGTTGTTCTTAGTCAATACTTGTGCATGATTCAACCATCGATCGTCACCCCGCCGTGGATTCCGCACGCGGTGCAGGGGGTGTGACACTTTTGGATAATTTCACATCGCACCTCTGCATATTCCGCCTTCAGTTGGGGTGTGACATATTGGTATTAGAGCCATGGTTATAGAGAATTAGGTTATTAGAAATGGTGACCTAGTCTATAACTAAGCTCTCCCCAAATATGAGTTATCTAATACTATGTATTCTATACTTGTGTGTTTTTGTGCTATGTGTATTATTATTATATGCCATATCTTGTTACCATAGACGATACCATATCTTATAAATGACATATGACATTCATAGTTAAGTATACCATAGAGGAATGACTTAGATTATTGCAATAATCTGTTTCCCATAGTTTAGGTACACCATAGAGGAATACCTACGACTATTATAAGGATTATAACATATGTTATTCATTAGATTAAGAATAACTTAGATATTATCTAAGTTAATTCTTATATCATACTCATGAACACGCGAAAACTCTTTTGATGTTAGGAATTCAAATCATTAGGCTAAGTGCCTAATCAAATCTTCATTGCTAATCCAATACATATATGTTAATATGTATGCATTCAAATTGATTTTATAATCCCGTTAGAATTCAGTTTGTAAGTGGACATGTAGTAACTTGAAGATTGAAATACGGGTAGTTAGGATTCCTGTCTAGGAAAGATATTCGTATAAATCCACAATGTACAATGGGACCAGTCTATCTTTCCTGGGGACTCCTAATGAGAGTATTTTCACTTATAGGCCAAAGCATGTCACACCAAACACTTTACAAGCTATATAATTATAATATGTCAAAGGTGTTCAATTTTGAATACCATTTCTTATTGTTTTAAACAAGTCCAAATGATTTATTATGTGCTATTTTATTCCATGACCTTTTTATCTAAGAATAGTTATGTTATTACTATATCTAAGGTATTAACAATGTCATAGTGACAATGTACTCCCTAAAGCTTCAAAATCTAATTCATATCTTAACACCTTATACACACTTAAATATTCAACTTATTTGAAATGGTTAAACAAATTCCAAATCTCAAGTTCTCTAAATATCTATCTTTATCTTTTCTTATGAATTCTAAGATATATAATCTTATAATATCAAATTCTATATAAATCTTTTAAAAATGAATTTCGAAAATTCTTTTAGAATTAAGTATGTTAAGATGAACATGTACTAACTGGAAGGCTGAATATCGGTAGTTGAGAATCCTGTCTAGGAAAACGATTCATAATCCTTGACGGAGGACCAGTCTAGCTTTCCTGGGGATATCTTAACGAGAGTATTTAACCTATAGGCCAAAGCATTATTTCATCTTGAAACCAAATTCTAACAAATAAAGGTATCCAATTTGGACACTACTCCCTTGATTTCATTCAAATTCAAATGATTTTATAACTCTACATACGAAAATTCCAAATCCTTTGACATCTTATACTCAAAGTTAGTGATGGTGATTCATCACTATAACTTAAAAGATATGATGTCATTCTTCTTTGTTTGACAAAAAACATAGAATTCAAGAAAACAATAACATCATCGTGATAGCAATACTTTACAACATTTAAAAGAATACGGTGATACATACTCTTAGTTGGATAAACATGATTCAAGAAAACAATAACATCATACCTAGGATATGTGATGATGATATATCATAACATATAAAAGGAAGTGGTGTTACATATTCTTTTTTTGGTAAACATGATTCAAGAAAACAATAACAATATACCTAAGATTTCTGATGGTGATATATCACAACATCTTAAAGGTTACAAGTCTACAATATTCTTTCTTATGAATGAAAATTCAAAGATAGTAGAATATTCAAATTTTGATTTGAATTCAAAACATAGAGATCAACATCAGGTTAATTATTCAACTTCTAATCAAGCGTATGTGTAAAGTCTAGGTTAGTATTGGTAAGGTGATTGGTATGATTTCAAAGTATTATTGATGTGGTGGGTTGGCTGTAGTATATCCTATATATAAGCACCAATAGTACAATGGGAGTAGCACCAAAAGCTTAACCAAATAGGTTGTTATTTAGACAAAGTTATTAGTCAAAGCTCAAACATTAACAAAACCTTATTTCTATTTAGAATGGCAAATCATCGTCGTGCAAACGAGCGTAGAATGGCTGCTAAAATTGATCGCCAAATGGCTTAAGTAATACCAAACACGGTAATTCAACTACAACAACACTTCAATGCTAATCAAGAAGTGCTAAATCCACCAAGATGCACTTTTAAGCACTTCAATTCTTGTAATCCACCCAAGTATAATAGATCTGATGGGGCTATTGCTTTACTACAATGGTATGAAAGTATGGAGAATACTTTCATCAATAGTGACTGCCCTGATGATCTGAAAGTTCGTTACGCTGCGGGAACTCTTTAGAAACGAGCTCTCACTTGGTGGAACAATGAGAAACGAACTCTAGGAGAAGCTGTAACTAACTTGACTTGGGGACAAGTCAAGGAAAGGATGACTCGCGAATTTTGCCCACGAAATGAGGTCAAGAAGCTAGAATATGAGTTTTGGGAACTCAAACTGGAAAGTGGGGAAAACATAGCTTGTAACAACCGTTTCCATTAGTTAAGTCTGCTTTGTCCTGATATGGTGACCCATTTGACAAGGGCAATTTAAGAGTACATTGGCGGATTGCCAATGCTTATTCAAGATGTTGTTTGGGGTAGCAAGCCTGCTACTCTAGCTGATGCTATCCATCTTCCTGCTACTCTTACCGAGAATCATGTTAAGACAGGAACCTTAACAAGGAAGGGGTCAAAGAAAGATAAGGAGATGGAAAAAGCCAAAGATTCGACTGAGACTCCAAAAGAGGAGTCAAAAGATGGGTCTTCTTCCTCATCCTTCAAAAAGAACAATAAGAGGAAAAATGGTCATGTGAATTATGCTGCTTACACATGCCATACGTCTTCAACAAGTTGCTCCTACTATTATCACTCAACCAAATAAAAAGCCATACTTTGGTGGTCATCCATTATGCAATGCATGCAATCACCATCATTTGCCTATTCATCCATGTCCATTGAGCACACCTTGCAATGGATTTGGCCACTTTGTTGTCAACATTTGAGTGGCTAAATTTCAAAGCAATCAAGCTCAACAAACCAATGTTCCTTTTATCACCGCACCTATACAACCAGTGTTTAGAGTTTGCTGTAACTGTGGTGATCCAAATCATTTCGCTAATGCTTTCCCTCTTAGAGCTAACAACAACAATGCTTTGATGGTCATGAATAATCAAAATAATCAAGGAGCAAGAGGTCGAGTGTTCAATGTTAAGTCAAATCAAGCTCAAAATAACGACATGGAAAATTGTGCAATTTGAGTAAATGAGAACTTTTCTAGTCCGTTTTTACAAATAAAGTCCTTGGATATGACGGGAATAAGAAATTCGAATGTAATGCGATTGATCTTAATTATGTATGAGATTCTGTTCAATATGATCTTTTCTAGTTAGTTTTTTCTTCTGCGATTGTGAAGTTTGACATTATAGTAAGCATAGGTTGGTTGTTCAAACACTATGCTGAAATCGGTTGCTTTGTAAAATAAAATTGTATCCCTCTGCGGAAATGAATAACCACACTTATTCAATCAAAAGTTTTCCTAATTTTGTGACGATATTCCCTAAAATAGGAGAGACTGTAATCTTTAGGGTTTTTCTTTCTTTAAATATAATATGTAATGGTATCTTATTATAATGAAAGAAAGTTTATATGGTTTTGTTAATTTAATTAAATATTTAAAACACACACATACATACCTACATACATAAATACATACATACGTACGTACATACATACGTGCATACATACATACATACGCACATGCAATTTATTTAAAATAAATTTTATTTAAATTAAATGCTATTGTTGATAAAAAGTAAAATTTATTAAGATACTTACAATTTATTTTATAAGTTTTTTATAAAACTTATTTTACACAAATATGTTTTACCAAATAATGTTACTAAGACTTTATAAGGTTATTAAAATTATAAAGTTTTATTACTAAACAAGTTAAAGTTTAATTATAACATTGGAATATGGGAAAACAAAGTTTGTTGTCAAAATGAATTAAGTTATCAAAAATGGAGGATTAAAACTGTAAAATTGAAATACTTTATTTGTTCTTTTTGGTTCTCATCTCCATTCACGTCCAAGACCACGGCCGACCTCATTCATGGAGTCAAAGCAAGTCAAACAGGGTTTTAATGAAAATTCATGACCTAAATACGTTTCTTACACGTTCAAGACTGAAAAAGAAGCAATTAATTTGTAAATTAAACTCGATTAATACCTAACCAATAACCAAACGGTTTAGCATAAAGAGACAACTCGAAATCGATTCAAAGCAAAACCAAAACCAAATTCATTCTACAGAAAGCTAGGCGATCTGTTTCTGAAACGTTTGAGACCAACGACAACTTCTGAAAGGCTCCCAATCTTTCAATCGAAGTCTTCGAGCATCACGAACAAAAACCTAATCAAAATCACTCAATCCGGAACCAAATCAAGTAAGTAATGGGTCTATCCTACTCGGTTTCATAGGGGAACAATAACCCTATTGTTGATTTGGTTGAAACCGATCAAGATCGAAAACGAGATGCTACAAACTATCAACAACGTGCGGAATCCATAGTTGATATCTATAAAATCATAAGAATACAAGCAATTCAATAATCAATCTTGTATATATCAACAAATGATTACAAGACTTCACTCAGAAAACACAGATCTCACACAGAGAAAATCTCAGAAGTTCTGTCAAAAGTTCTTAGTGAAAAACAGACAAACCTTCTAGATATACAAAACAGACCAGCGAACCTTTTCTGGTAGCCGAACCCTAGGTTTGCTAGCCGAACCCTAAGGTTCGTTGAACGAACCATTAGGTTTGATAGACGAACCTATGTAGACATACCAAAAGGTTCGCCGAACCTTCTCCAGGTTATAGGTTCGCCGAACCTATCAAATCAATAGGTTCGCCGAACCTGCCTAGGTTCGTGGGCCAAACGAACCTATGGCAAACCTTTAGCCGAACCTTCTCTAAAACTCAAAATAAATACAACTTTTGAATAGTAAACAATTACAAATATGTACTAACAAACTCCCCCTAAATGTTTGCTATCAAAATCTTCAGTCTTTGTCTTCATCTTTGTCTTTAACTCCACTAGATTCTCCAATCTCTTCAGTAATCACATTATCCACCGCTCGTATAACAACCGAACGTGGTATCTTCGCAAGTCTTTCAGCTTCAATCTTTGCGTCTCTTTCATCTCTCTCCTTCTGAACTTGCATCAACTCAGAATATAGATAATTCACATTTTCCCAATTGCATCCCGAATGTATACCCAATGTATAACACATTCGTGCAATGCTTTGAAATTGAAATGCCATATCTTTGAAACTTACTCCAACATCATGATATCCATCTTCGGCATACATCTCTGATGAATCAAGTAAAGCAATATCATCCTTTAAACAGTTTACAATCCAAACAGGATCAAGCATCCGGATCACTCTCCATTTATCATCTTGTTTCAATAAAATCACTCCTTCAGAAGTTCTATCGTCATAAAACCAAAACTTGAAATATGGTTTCCAGTCTTGTTCAATCTTCCTGAGTCTTGGTCTTTTGAATACTTTAGGCTTCACATAATCTTGAAATTTTTTCTGAACTGAGGTGTTAACAAACTCCATCCAATTCGTGCTTCTTTCTTCAACAATTCTCAAAAATTTCATTGTGTCGAGTCTGAATAGGCTTTATCTTCCTCAATCTTGAAAGAGCTTTACATTCAAATGATGGAAGACTCATCAGATCAGTAGCTTTGCCAAAGTATTGGCATCCATCTATTCGTTTCACTACATAACATCCTTTGTCCATCAAGCTTCCTAAAATGTTATGAAAATAACCATAACTAATAATCCTTCCAATCATTTTGGATTTAGATCCAATCTTGAACTTCTTGGATTGTTTAGTTAGGTTTTCTGGATCTTTGTCTTCTAAAACTTCTGCCATTATCTTGAATGAATGTAAATGATCAATAATGTACTTTGTTTCATCTTGAATCTCTTTCCAAAAATCCATATTAGTCTTCACTTTAACTGGATCCAAAGTTGTTCTGGACATACTTCCAGCCTCAAACATTTTCTTCATCGTGTTTAAATTCAACGGCTCCTCATCAATTACATCCTTATCATAATCAGATAAATCAACATCTTCATCTTATTCAAAATCAAACATCAACTCATCATCATCTTCAAATAAAACTTGATAATCTTGAACTGAATAGTCACCTACAATCTCTCCTTCTTCTATCTCTTGATCAAATTGAATTTCAAATATCTTTCTCTGCAAATCAATGTCAGAATGTAATTTGAATAAATCAAGAAATGTAGGCAAAGAGTAATCAAGAACTGTCTCAGGATGTTCTATTCCATCTAAATCCTCAAAATCAACAAAGGTACAATCCCTAACTCTATCAGACGACACTAAAGAAACTGGAACTGCATCAGTAGTAACCTTTGAAGGAGAATATATCACTATCGCTCCAGAAATAGAATCTAAAGAACCGGAAGTACCACCTACTCCACCAGCACCACCACCAGTTCCATCATCACCTCCATAATCAAAATCATCATGATGTTCATCCACATCAGTATCACCATAATCAAGTGCTTCTTCTTCTTCTTCCTCTTCTTCTTCTTCTTTCTCTTCTTCCATCTTCTCTTCTTCATCTTCAATATCCAGAAACACCTTCTCAACACCCGATCCTGAAGCTTCAGTCTTTGAAATCTTTTCTTCTAAAGCTTTCATCTTAAATCTCAAGTCAGTGTTTTCAGTCTTTAACTCAACAATATCTTCTGATTGTAACTTGATAAAGAACTCTAACTCAGAAATCTTTTCTTTCATCTTCTTCTTTTCTAGAAGTTCTTCTTTTCTCCACTTGATCATCAAAGCCATTTGAGTTTTCAACTCATTTATTTCAGTAGTAGAAGAAAATGGTTTATCAGCAACATTCTGTTCCTTTTCCTTCTTGTAGCATTCAAACTCTTTTGATAACAAAGATAATCTTCTCTTGAGATCAGTATCATCATAGTTAACTGTGAAGTTAATATCTCCCAAATCATCTAGTCCTGAAAACAAATCATCTTTGGAAATATCATCTTGATGACATTGAGTGTCTTGCACTGATGTAGCCACAGTGGTAGAATATGTAAAAGCTGGCATAAAAGTAGCTACATTTACAAACTCAGGAGTTTGTAAAGTAGACACAGGAATAGTAGATGCCTGAACTGAAGAAGAAATAACCGTAGAAACAGGAACAGAAACTGTAGTAGCCATAACTGATGAAGACACATTAGTCTCAGTAGTCTTAGCTTTCTTCTAATAAGGCCCTCTTTTGGCCATCCTTTTATTCCTCTTAGGCCTAGATGGCTCAGGCTCTTCTACTACAAAGCTAGGATCCACTCTTTCTTCCCTTGCATCCTCAGCTTGTTTAACAAATTTCTTCTTCATCCTCTTGATCATCTGGTTCCCTTCTTGTACCATCTCATACTCTGATTCAGTGTTGATTTAGAGAATCGATCACGAAATTCTACGATTCGATCATAAACGTGCGGAATCCTTTTACAACTAGATTTGGATCAACAATGACATGGTAATCTATCATGAATCTGAATTTGTCGTTAACATTCAAGTGATTACAACGAATCAAACGTGAAATACAACACTTGAATAAACGAATCAAACGTGAAGTCTATATATAGGTTTCCAAATGCAAAGGTTCGGCCCTTGTAAACATTCACGAACCTCCAATGTAGACGAACCATAAGTAAGGTTCGTCTATGTTACCCTTTCACGAACCTCTATCTACACGAACCTTTGATAAGGTTCGTGACCTTGTGACAGCCGAACCTACTTAGATCATTAAGTTTGCCAGACAAACCAATAGGCTTACTGGATGAACCTAGCCAAACTCTAGCCGAACCCTTTGTGTCTTGATCTTCTAATCATATACAACAAACTACGATTTCATATACAACAAGCCAGGTCCACACATTAAACGCATATTTCACACAGAAAATGCACTAACATACTCCCCCTTGAACCTTGCTGTTGTATATGCTCAAACATTTTGTGCATCGGGGAACATATATGCATCAACATACTCCCCTACAACCTTGCTATCAACATACTTCCCTTCAGTTGTAGCTGCTATATTTTCACACAGAAAATACATCAGTCTCTTTGTTTCTACTTCACCCTCTCAATCTTAATTTCATTCTCTCCCTCTCTCTCTCTCCATCTTATGTCTTTCTTTTTCAAGATTCACCTGCTGAGGACTGTAGTGACATCTTCAACACACAGATCTTCATTACCCTTATCACCTGCATCAGTTGACACACAATCAAAACTAGATGCCTCATCACATTTCCAATTTCTCTTTGTCACTTATTAACAGTAAATCAAATATAGTGTTTACAATGAATTAGTAAATCACATCGGATAGTCTAAAAAATAGAAGAAAATTTTTATGAATTTTTCAATGATTTGAATAAACTCCCCTAAAGCTATGAATTACAAAATTGTATATCCTAAAATCCTACAAAATTTGTATTCTAACTAAAAATAAATATGTTTTTGATGAGAAAGATCCAAACATGAGATCATATTGCAATCATACTTCAGCATTACTTATTGATTGTTAATGAGATTTATTTAGTCGATGCACAAGCCTAGGATGATTGCCAGTATATGGATCCACTTTAAGTCTTACTACTTGTTGTGAATTTTGATTAATGAAAACCAATCACAAGACTTTGTGTTCCCCACTCACTTGAACACATCCCCGCTTTGTGAAACATCAACCAACAGCGATGCCATTGTAAATTCTAAGATCAAATTCTTGCTTAGTTTGATCATGCAAAAATAAAGGAGAATATCTTTTGTGAAATAACAAAGTGTAAAATAAAACAAAATGTTCAAAATCCGATAACATGATTGTTACTTCCGTATGCGCAGATGAAACCAGGATATTGAAGCAAAAAATAACTTAAGTTTAAACCCTAGCAATCAGATTGATACTTCCGTTTACACATAGAATGCCCAAGTTCTAAACAAACCAAGAAAATAAAAACAGAATGTCCAAAACATAACAATCAGGTCGATACGTAAGTATACGCAGAGAATGTCCATGTTTTGAACGAAAGTAAAAGAATAATGAACTCAGAATTTCTTTTGAAAATAAAACACATGATCAAACTAGTATATGTACTAATACAATTAGCAATCACTAAGGCAAATGGCCAAGAACTCAGGACAAAGATCGAACACTGTGTTCTAAGTAATGTATCCCACAAAGAATGATTATGGTATTAGTCTACATAAATCACAACAAATTGAAAGACCTACCAACATATCATACTGAGTGCATTGTGATCGCTTTGTATTTGATCTTGTATGAACCAAGTAAACTTCAGAATATTACAATGTACAATCATATCTCAATGGTCGGATCAATTTCTCAATTTTCTAATTTTATATTGTTTTTGATTTTTTAAATTTTCTCCCCCTAAAATGCTAAAAATGAAAATCTTTTTGATTTTTAGAATTTTATAAGTATATAGAAAAATCAAAATTCCCAGAAAATTGACAACCGATATGATTTACGATCTTTGTAAAACATTATGATCAATATGACTTGAAAACATCAAGAAAATATGACAATGTAATTCCGAAACTATCAAGTTCTCCAGAATAATATGACAGTTAAAGAATTAGAACGATTTTACCAAATACACGCCAGGAAGTTCCACTATCAATGAGCTCTCGTTCAATTGATAGGTCCTCTTGAAATCCTCCTGCACACACTCACAAACCATTAGATAGCTTTAGTCACCCAAGCCTTTGAGGTCTTGAGTTTTCCATGAAAATCCATATACCGAAATTTAATCCATTTTCCAGTTGAAACTAATGAAGTTTCCTTTGAAACTTTGTTTATTTTTCGTATCCGCAACTATTCCTGTTCAAGTGCATTCTTAAGATAATACGTATCTTGAATCACCACATTGTTGTTAAACACCAAATTAGTCATTAAAGGTTTTTAAAGTTTCAACTTCTCTTCATCCGAGGCTTTCACAAGTTCTTCCTTGTTTTGATTTGGCATTTTATGTCTCTTAGGAATGAACTTTGAAACCTCTGTGACACAAGACTTTGCATTACTAACTTGTCCTTGTAACTCACAAAGATAAGGACAATTAACAATGATATGCCCTCTTGTTCCACACTCAAAACATATTCTCCTCTCCACAAACCTAGGAGAATAGTTTTGTACAAACCTATGGTTTTCGTGATTTACCACTGGTGAATCATAAACTAATCTTTGATTACTTGTTGAACCCATATGAGTCAAATGTGACTTCTTACCACTTGACGTGGGAGACTCAAAGTTCAACTTTTCACATCTTGTAGAACTGAGTGAAATCTTGTCTTTGTTCCAAGACTTTGAAGTATCATACTTTGGTTCCACTCTGTTTGACGCACATGATGATTTCACAACCCATTTTGATTGAATTTGACGTTAAGGTTTTGAACTTGAAAAACCATTTTGTTTTGAAAAATTCATATTTTCATTCTTTGAAAACTTTTTAATTTCAACCAATGGGGTTTTGAAAGAAACTTTCATTTTGGATGATGATGCAGAGTTTGAAACACATGATTTTACATCATCAAAGATATTATTGTGAGAATCATCATAATCCTTATGTACATCCATCAACCCACATCTGTACAATGTCTCCTCATCATATTCCTCAAAAGTACAATCTTCAATGATCGGAGGAATGTTGTTATCAGCACAAATTGGAGACTTTCCCTTATTGAGAGTGTTATCTATTAAAATTTCACTATCACTTGATTTCTCAATAAGAGGACTTGAAGAAATTATAGAATCATGATGATTCCCCAATTTGTGCATCATTCTGTCAAAGTCCCTTCTTGCCTTGTCCATTTTGATTTTAATTTTATTTACTGCATTTGTCAATTCAACATTTACTTTGCTCAAAATATCAAGTTTCTGTTCAGAAACACTTTCATTGGCATTTGACTTTGACAAATCATCAGTCAACATTTGAACCTGTAATTTCAAATCTGCAATCTGTTTTGAAAAAAACTTTTCATTTGATTTTAAATCCATGTATGCTTTATTGCAGTTTGATAAGTCACATTTCAAATTTATGTTTTCTTCCTCTAAACATCAAATTTTCCCTTCAAGAGTTAAACATTTAGAGCATGAGAGTTTAGAAAATGTACCTGAACTTACCTCTTTATCTGAAATTGTATGACAATGATCTTCACTGACAATGGTAGTTGTTTCAGACAAATCATCAGAGGCATCCTCATAAACACTCTCATCCTCTGTTGACACCACATCATCACTTGAAGTTTCATCCTTTGACTTCAACACATCATCTTCAAATTTCTTCATCTCACTTGTGATTTCAGAATCATCAAGAATGTGTGTGTCTTCAGTAACATTACATATCACATCTACAACTTCATTCACCTGTTTGCTATCTTTAGACATTTCAGGTTCAATTGCTTTATCAGATTCTGACAATGAAGAATCCTCACTCTTTTCTTCATCACTACTTTCCATCTTCAAATCACACTTGCCTCAATACAATCTTCAGTTTTCAGATCATCTTCCTTTTCTTCATCAACATCTTCTTTTTCTTTCTCAGCACTCATACTTGCCTTTAACATGTTTCTTTGTTCATCAATCCACGAGAAATCAACAATTTTCACAATCCATTTTCCGGTTCTCCTTATCTCCGATTCCATTTTATCAACCACATCTTTGAAGTTCATTAATGTGACATGATGAATAACTTCTATTTCCTTCATTCTTTCAACAAAATCATTCCATCGATAAGGTAAGAATTGCGTAAACTTCTCAACGATTTGCCGATCAGTAATATCAAACTGAAAATATTTCAATTCTTGCATAAATGGTAGAAGACGATCATCAGCATCCTTGATCTTCTTTGCAACATGATTGTTATATGCAAGTTGTAACAAACTCCACTTTGCACATGAATGTGGCATTTATTCCAAATCAGTCTTTTTAACATCTTCAGAAATGATCACCGAAAACAAGTCACACAATTCTCTTTCTTGATTAAATTCAGACATTTGATCTTCATTCAGTTTTGATGTCCCAAAATTATCATTTGATTTCAGACATGGTTTCTTGTATTGTTGGTACAATAACTTCTGGTAATTGTCATCCGCTTTGGTAATAAACAATTCGAATGTGGATCTCCAGTTCGGATAATTATCCAAATTGTCCAACACAAGTCCATTGTTAGCCAACCATTCCACATTCCAGTTCTTGTAAGTCATATTTAACTTTTTTGTTCAGAACATCAAAATTTAACCTCTCAAAACAAAACAGCTCAAACCTCGTCTTAACGTCAGAATTAGGTCTTGAAACCTATCCCAAATGATCCGTAAGGCCCAAAATAGGTAAACAAGGTTTACTTGAACTTTTAAAATGGTATATTTCTTGCAAAACTCTTCGAACAAACCTATTGGAGGTTCTCCCAAACCTTTTCACGAACCTTTTGAGGTTTTCACGAACCTATTGAGGTTTTCACGAACCTATGACGTTTTTGACGAACCTATGAAGGTTTTGGCGAACCTAGGAAGGTTTTTGGCGAACCTATGACGTTTTTGGCGAACCTAGAGGTTCCCACAAACCTATTTCTCACGAACCTATGTAGGTTCGGCTCTTAGGTTCGTCAAAGGTTCCGCAGATCGCATGAACAGATCTGCAAATCACTAAAATCGCTCTAGAATCTTCATTTTTTGGAGTTAGAAGGCCTATGAGTAGTCAAAATCTTCGTTTTTTCGAGGCGCAACTTTCTATCAGATCAAAATTTGCAAAAACTTTATAATTTTTCGTAGATCTGGCTTTTTGTTGACAAAAACGTGAAGAACTTCAAGAACACCTTCAAGATGATGAATTTTCTGATCAAATTTCTTGAGATTGATGTCCAAATAGTCGTAGAATCAAGCCTTACACTCTGATACCACTGTAGATTTAGAGAATCGATCACGAAATTCTACGATTCGATCATAAACGTGCGGAATCCGTTTACACCTAGATTTGGATCAACAATGACATCGTAATCTATCATGAATCTAAATTTGTCATTAATATTCAAGTGATTACAACGAATCAAACGTGAAATATAACACTTGAATATACGAAAGAAGTTAAGATAAAGAGAAGTCTTGATCTTGATCTTGAGAGAAAAGTCTTGAACTTGATAGAGAAAATTGCTTTGTGTATGTGAAATTATGAGCTCTAAGTCTTCAAGTCCACCACCTTTACTCTATATATAGGTTTCCAAATGCAAAGGTTCGGCCCTTGTAAACATTCATGAACCTCCAATGTAGACGAACCATAGGTAAGGTTCGTCTATGTTACCCTTTCATGAACCTCTATCTACACGAACCTTTGATAAGGTTCGTGACCTTGTGACTGCCGAACCTTAGAATATGTAAGTGACGAACCTACATAGATCATTAAGTTTGCTAGACAAACCAATAGGTTTACTGGATGAACCTAGCCAAACTCCAGCAGAACCCTTTGTGTCTTGATCTTCAAATCATATACAACAAACTACGATTTCATATACAACAAGCCAGGTTCACACATTAAATGCATATTTCACACAGAAAATGCACTAACATTCAGTATCAGAAGATTCTTCATCATCATCACCAGCAGCTTCAGTTTGCATCTCTGGTATAATATTAACAGGCTCCTATGAGCTCTGTTCCTGAGAAGATTTAGCTTGAGTTGTAGATCTTGAAGATTGACCAGTAGCTTTTCTAGCTTGTTGTCTTGGAGGAGGTGGAGGTGGTGCCTGATCATCATCATCTGCAACAACCTCTGAATCAGATCCAGAATCTGCATGCCTCCATGCATTATCATCAGGAGCGACATAGTTTGCCCTGGCACAATGACCAATAAGCTCTTTCTCTAGGATAGCATATCCACTCCTTTGGTACACTCTGACTTGACCCAAACTGGAATCAGTCATATGTTTAAGCTTTAACAAGTCTCCAGCCTCCCTAGGTCAGTCCCTTCCGGTAACCTTTCATCAATCAACATTTGCATGAACCTAGGATACATATAAAACTTATCCTTAGCCTTCGTGATGTTGTCACACATGTATCAGAATATCATCCTGGAAAAATTGAACGGTTTGTTCAATATGAGTGCAACCATTGCCGATCTCATAAAATCTCTCAGCTCATCAAACGTTCCCTTCCTCATACTCAGACAATGAAGAATAACATGTGCCAAGAACTTATACTGCAGAGGTAGCTTCCCCTTCTTCACTGATATGGAGTTATAAGCTCCAAAATATATATTCTGTAGAAAACAACCTTTGAAGCACCTCTCAGGAATGAGAGTCACACCATCAGGTTCTCCTCCAAACTGTAGAACCCTCCTGATATCAGCTTCAGAGATACGAATGGCTTGCCCTAGCACATTCGCATCTACAACATATACATCATCTACAAAAATCACCCGAGCTGATTCCCAGAAACTCTTAACATGTGATCGGTAAATCTGAACTGAGTTGGAAATAGCATAATAGATCCTCGATCTCCGAAGGAACTCGATCATCGGTTGAAAGTCTTGGCCATTCCGTGTAGTCGGATCAAGGTATGCACAAACATTATGTTTGTCTCCGAATGTTAAGTTCGCCATTTCTACAATTAGAAATAAAAACAATTAGAAACAAAATTAATCACAAATTAACAAAAATTAAAAAAATTAAAAAATTTCTAAGTAGACCAGCGAACCTATCTTCTAGGCGAACCTAATGCTAGGCGAACCTAAATTAGACGAACCTGATAATCAGACAAACCTTTTGAACGAACCCTTTGATGAACGAACCTTATTATGGACGAACCTTCTGATGAACGAACCTCAGAATGAACGAACCTTAGAATGAACGAACCTTCAAACAAACGAACCGTTTTGGTCAAACGAACCTTGACCAAAAGGTTCGATCCTTTTGAAATACATAGGTTCGCCACAAACCTATCAGATTCAGACGAACCCTCAAGGTTTGGCGAACCTTAGTTCATTCTACTAACCTGTTCATCAGCGAACCTTTTCTAATTTTCAAAACAGATTTTAAAAACTTTGAATTTGATGATAAAAATCATATACCCAGGTTCGAAACATGCCGATGAACAACATTAACAAAGATGGTTTGTTCAGATTTTTAGATTTTAACCGGTTTTAATCCAATTTACAAGTTCGAACTAAAAATCCTAAAAACACTCAGATCTCTCAAATTAACCGGTCAAATTCAAAAATTTCTACCAAGAATTGATCACAAGATGATTCTGAGTCTAAAAATATCAGCGAAAAGTTCTAAGAGGATCTAAATCGAAAATCGAAAAATATGATCTTGCAGGTTCGCGAAAGTGAAATCAGATGAAAGTGACGAACCCTTCTGACGAACCTTGTATATATATGTCACGAACCTTTTCAGACGATCCTTTCACGAATCTTTTCTGCAAACCTTTGCAGCGAACCATTTCACACGAACCATTTCAGCGAACCGTCTCAAATGAACCTTTCTTGCGAACCTAGCTATCAAACTTAGCCAACGAACCTAACCAACGAACCTTACCCAACGAACCCTCTCAAACACCAGACGAACCTTTTGAAAAATTTTGAATTTTTCTTTAAATTTCAAAACAAAATCATGTTTAATTATTCCAAAGTCAAACCATTAATCAAAAATTATTGATTTAACAGATGAAAAATAAAATCTTTTTGTAATTTTTCAAATTTTAGAACAATTAAACTACAAATTTAACAAATCTAACTATAAAAATCAAATCCTTTTGTTTGAGAAAGATCCAGACATGAGATCATATTATTTTATCATTTTCAACACATCTGTTTGTATTAATTACATGATTTAAATGCAAATCACAAGTACAAGATGATTGTCAGTATACTTATCCTTTTAAGTTTAATTACTTAGTCAAGAAATCAGTTTAAACAAGATTATGAAAACACTTTATAATAATCCATTTACTTGAATACATCCCCGATTTGTGAATAACTAATCTAACATAAATGTTCTTAAAACTTATAATTTCAATTTTAACTAATCTGATCATGCAAAAATAAAGCAGAATTTCTTTTTGAAAATATCAAAATAGAAAACAATTTGAAATTGTTCAAAATCTTGGAATCAAGGTTGATACTTACGTATGCTCAAATGATCCAGAAAATGAAGTAAACAATAATTTAAGATCAAGCTTTTAACAATCAGTTCGATATTTTCATATACGCAGAGATTGTCCAAATCTTAACCAGAACCAAGAAAATAAATTTGAATCGTTTAAAGCTATAACAATCAGGTCTATACGTAAGTATACGCAAAGAATGTTCTAGCTTTAAACTAAAATAAAAGAAAAAAAAATCAGAATTTCTTTTTTAAAAAATTAAACACATGATCAAACTAGTACGTTGACTTTTTGTTCAAGAACATTTTGTTAGAAAAATTACCACTCTTTCAGGACAAAACTAAGTACAGTATTCTAAGCATTTGTTTCTTATAAAGTATAATCAAAACTTTGTTTAAACTTATCTTAACTAAGTTATAAACCTATTAACACATCATTCTTAGTACTTGTAATTACTTTTATATTTTTAATAACACATACAGATATGTTTCCAAATACAAATAATGTGCTATCATTTCTCATTAGGTCAAATCAATTTCTCAGATTTTGAATTTTTTCATGTTTTTTGTATTATTGGTTTTTCAAATGTTATTGTATTTTTCAAAATTTTCTCCCCCTAAAAACAAAAACAGAAAAGAAAAAAAATAAAAAATCTAATGTTAATTCAATAAAAAATGATTACGAAGGAAGTTGATTGTTGATTACCTCACCCATGACCCTGATCCCATTTAATTTGAGTAAATACTCAAAACGTTGTTTGTCAAAAGACTTGGTAATAAGGTATGCCCTTTGGTCGTTTGTGTATATCTTCACCACATCAATCAGTTTCTTTTCATAACAGTCACGTATGAAATGAAACCGAATATCAATGTGCTTGGAACGTGAATGATACACTGGATGCTTGGTAATTGCAATGGCAGCCTCATTGTCTACATGAATCGGGGTAGATAGAAAATTCAGTCCATAGTCTCTCATCTGTTGTTGTATCCACAAGAATTGGGAACAACAACTGGCAGCATGCACATATTCAGCTTCACATGTAGATGTAGCAACAGATGTTTGCTTCTTGCACTGCCAAGAGACTAATCTCTCCCCCAGAAATTGTGCACCTCTAGTAGTTGATTTGGAATCAGTCTTGCATCCTCCATAGTCTGAATCACTAAAAGCATGGAAGGAATAGTTATAATCCTTAGGATACCACAGACCGGTGTCTGGTGTACCCTTCAGATAACGTAAAATCCTCTTGACTGCAATCAGATGAGAAACTTTAGGCTTTGATTGATAGTGAGCACAGATACTTGTAGCGAATACAATATCCGGTCTTGAGGCTGTCAAATACATCAAGCTCCCGATAATTCCACGATATAATGTAGCATCAATTAGATCCCCCTTAATATCAGGCTCAATCCCGTGATTGGGCTGAATGGGCGTGGAAATGGGTTTACAATCAAGCATGCTAAAGCGTTTTAGCACATCTTGAATGTATTTGGTCTGATGAATAAAAATACCATCATCAGTCTGATCTATTTGTAAACCCAAAAAGAACTTAATGTCTAACATTGCTCTCATCTCAAACTTCTCAATCATAACCTCTTTAAATTCCAAACACAACTGTTCATCGGTAGATCCAAAGATGATATCATCAACATAGATCTGAACTAGGAGAATGTCCTTGTCCTTTTCCCGATAAAACAGTGTTTTGTCTATCTGACCCCTCTTCAACCCGTGTTCAAGAAGGTGAGTCGAGAGCGTCTCATAACAAGCTCGAGGAGCCTGATGAAGACCGTACAGTGCTTTGTCAAGGAGGTATACCTGATCCCGGTGGATTGGATCCTCAAAGCCTGGTGGCTGACAAACGTACAATGTCTCCTTTAATGACCCATAAAGGAATGCAGACTTGACATCCAACTGAAATACTTTGAACTTCTTGTGGGCAGCAAAAGATAGAAATAATCTAATTTGTTCAAGTCGCACCACATGTGCAAACACCTCATCATAATCAATTCCTTATATCTGTTTGAACCCTTGAACAACCAAACGCGCCTTTTTCCAAACAATTACGCCTCTATCGTCTCACTTACACTTCAACACCCACCTGGTGCCTATCTTCTTTTCTCCTTTAGGCAAATCTACTAAATGACATACTCCCAGTGTCTGAAACTGATTAAGCTCCTCTTGCATGGCCTCCACCCAGGCAGGCTCACGCAGGGCTTCAGTTACAGATTTAGGCTTAATCTGAGAAACAAATGCAGAGTGCATCCATAACTCTTGAGTCCCATGATTTCGCTCCAGCTCGACATACAAAATCTCTTCGTTTGTGACTTGACGCCTTGTCTGTACTCCAACAGACGGATCTCTAATGATCTGCTCCACAGGATGATTCACATGAACTCTAGACACTGGCACTTGCGAAACTCCAACACCATGATCAAGATTTGTGATATTATGATCTTCATCTTGATCTTGAGAAACTGCATCTTCAAAAACATCCTGATCATCCTTCGATGACAAGTCATCATTAACTGCTTCAGAAGTGCCTTCCCCTGTTGGATGATTAGCTTCAACTTGATGCGAAATTCCTAAATCTTCAGAGTTCTGTAGATCATATATATAACATCTGCAAGGAAATTTCATCATCAGTAACATGAGCAGACAAATTAAAAGACTCAAAAAGTTTATCATAATCGAAAAGCCAATTTGGACCTTTGCCTTCAGGTATAGGTGTATGTCGTTGAACATCCACATTATACCAAAGTTCCACAACACCCATACGTTTGTTAAACACACGTTTATTGGGCAGGCTGTAGCCAAGAAAGAAACCTTCTTCAACTTTAGAGTTGAATTTAGCATCTTTCTTAAGCATGGTACATGGAGCCCCTAAAGGTTCCAAGTGTTCCAAATTTGGTTTTCGATTCTGAAGAAGTTCATAGCAAGTCTTATTATGTATTTTGACAATCAGCACTCGGTTGAGAGTAAAACAGGCGGTCACTACAGCTTCACTCCAGAAAGTAATGGGCAGCTTCGAATCAGCGAGCATCGTTCGAGAAGACTCTATCAATGTACGATTCTTCCTTTCAGCTACACCGTTCATCTGTGGTTCATACGGTGCACTAACTGCTGCTGGATGCCCTTTGAATCACAGAATGCTTCCATGTTCTGATTCTTGAATTCTGTCCCATTGTCTGATCGAACACGCCTAGCTCTCAACTTGTACAAAGTCTCCAATCTGTTTACCAACAAAACAAAATTTTCATAAGTTTCAGATTTAAACTTTAAGAACATTACCCATGAAAATCTAGAAAAATCATCGGTCATAACAAAACAATATGATTCACCACCGATACTCTTCACATTAATCGGTCCAAACAGATCCATGTGAAGTAGTTCCAATGGTTTATCAATAGTAAACACTGTTTTGGACTTATGTGACCCCCTTTTCTGTTTACCCTTTATACAGGAAACACACACATCAGGTAATTTGAAATGTTTAACAGGTACACCATCAACCAAGTGATTGTGTATAAGATGATTCATCTTTCTGATGTGTGTATGACCCATTCGTCTGTGCCAAGACCGAGTATCCTGCTCCGTGGCCTTCGACACCAGACATGTCTCAACTTTGTTTACCGTCTCCACATTAGCCATGTCCAAAACATACAAATCTTTACACCTGTCAGCAGTCAACAAAAACCAGTCATCTGGAATCTTAATTCCTTGTTTGAGCCCATACCATTTCTTATCATCAAACAAAACCTTATAACCTTAATCACTTATCTGCGACACACTCAAAAGATTATTAGTTAACTCTTTGCAGTAATTGACGTTGTCAAAGGAAACTTTACCGTTAGTCAAACTACCACACCCAGTAATTTGACCACCTTTGTCACCTGCAAAGTTAACAAAACATCTGTTCATCTCTCGAAAATCTTTCAACAAACTGATCTCTCCTGTCATGTGCCGTGAACATCCGCTATCAACAATCCATCGACTGTTGATATGGCCCGTGAATGCCACCTACACCATAAATTAAAACATAATATGATCAATACCAAAAGGGATGACTCCCGCCATTCCGGCGTTGAGTCTCCCCGAACAGCCTCCTACCATTCAATCTCGATGAACTACTTGAAGACCCTTCTTCCTAGTATTCATCCTTCCTCACAAAAAATCGATCATCTGACCTGGGTCTGGATTTCCGAAAAGAATTAGAATTAAAATTTTGTTTTGAAAATCGTTTAGGAGAAAAATTGTCATAAAATTCATCATCCGATGATAATGTCGTTTTCAAAACTCTTTTAACCTTTTGTTGGTTATCAAAAAATTGTCTTTTATGAAACTTGTCCTCTTTGACCCAGACACACTCAGGATCAAATTTTCTGAGTATTCTTATCTCCTCTTCACTAGGCTTTACCCTCCTAGGACTCCCACCAGAATAGATCAAATGACTGTCACTAATAGAAGTTTTCTTCTTGATCTTGTGATTTGGACAATTTGCTGATATGTGTCTTTTTCCTCCACAAGTGAAACACTGTCATGTTTCTCGTGGAGTAAAAGTATGAAATCTGTTACAAGTGTCCAAATCACAGTCAGCAATGACATGACCCACTTTCCCACATCTGTAGCATTTCCTTGATGATACAGTCTTTGGTTTTAATTCATCACACCTCTTAGATGAACCCAAAGATTTGGATGCTACAGATGGAGATAAAACCTTATTTTTCAAACCCGTGGCTTTTGTCTTGACATTCTTTTGAGAAATCTTTGATTTGCCCTTGTTTCCATCCCCACTTTGATTAACCTTGTCAACAACTTGGACAAACTTCTTGTCAATCTTTTTAGAAACTTTCTCTTGTTTTTGACAAACTTTGCTTGACTCTCCTTTTTGTGTGGTAGAAGACTCAACAAACCCAATTGGCTTTAGAGTATAATTAGTCTTGACTTTTAGATTTGGTTTGAAAACAAGCTTTTGCTTAGCCACTGTTTTCCCAGCTGATTTTACTTCAGATTTTGATTTCTGGAAAACTGGACTCATCTTCTCAACATTTTTAGCTTGTTGATGACCAATCATTCTTAGAATATCATCTGGATATTCTAAATCAGTGATGTCCTCGATGATAGGAGCATCATTATCAACAAATTCACTCTCATGAGATGATGAACTTTCCATATCCTCAGACACTTGATCAGACACACTTCCTTTAAGGAAACTGGATTAACTTCCAATTCTGGATCAAATTGTGGTCTTGATACATAACTTTGAGGATTTGGCACAGCATGAAAACCAATACCAGAAGTATCACGCGAAGATCTTTGCATAGCCGCAAAGTAATCAATGAAATATGCTGAATTCTGGTAGTTTTCAAGCTTTGCTTTGTTCAACTCAGCTTTAGATTTTGCAGCTGATAACTCTACTTTCAACTTCTGAACTGAATCCAGATGCACAGAAACAGCATGATTATTCTGAAATCTTCGTTTTCTTTAGCAAGATCAGAAGTTAACTAAGAGTTCATCTCTTTCAGTCTATCAATCATCTCAAGCAGATCATTATGTACCTCATTCACCTCATCAACCTTCTCCTTTCCTTTGCTAGATTCTTCTTCCAATGAAGCCATGAAAGCACCCATAAGATCTTCATATTGTTTGCCCCAGTCATAACCCTCATCAGCTTGACTTGCAATGCTTTAGAAGATGATTTTTCAGATTTCTCTTTCTTTTCCTGATAATCTTCCTTAGGCTTGAATGGATTCAGATTTCCCTGCTTCTTGGGATTCTTACATTCTCTTGCAAAATGACCAAGTTCACCACAATTATAACACTGTGTAGATTTTGGATTGAATCCAAATTTGGTATTTCGGTCAAAGGTGAATTTCTTCCCGGTCTTCTTCTCATATCTATTAATTCTGCGAATAACACTCGCCAAAGCCCACTGAGTATCTATCAGTTCGATCTCATCTTCATCAATTTATGCATAATTTTCAAAATTAAGATTTACATTTCCAATTCTTCCAGCCACCTGTTCATCATAAGCACTTACTACACACGACAAAATAGACATATGGTCTTTAACTGCTTCAATTGTCACTTTTCCCAAATTTGTTGTGTTAAGCTGCACTGGAGGTGGTGTAGACTCAGACTTTTTCTCATTGATAGGACAATGTGAACTAGAACTTGATGACACCGAAGAACTCTGAGTAGTTTCAGAAGTCCTAGACACGAAAGCAGTCTGTATCTTTGCAGATGCTGCAGGTGATGTAGCAACAGAACCACCATAGAAGGAAGGATCTTGTGTGACATTTACACGTCTCGCTTTACGTTTGTCCTTCATTTCTTGTTCCTCCAGTTTCTGAATAAACTCTACCAATGTCAATCCGGGTAGGGTTTCTCTCAATATGAGCACCAAAGAATTCCATTTATCAGGTAGTGCATCAGCCAGACAATCAATCTTCTCATCCTCTGAATACTCAATACCATATTTTCTCACTTCAGTCAACAAGTGTCTGTATCTGGTGATTAAGGCATCAAGAGTCTCATTTCCAATGATGTTAAAATTTTCAAACTCCTTTCTGATATCTGTAGCCTTCATTTTCTTCAGATTTGTGTTGCCTTCAACTCTTGCCTTTAATGCATTCCAAAGACTGTAAGCAGTCTTGTGCTCATCAAACTGATGCAGAATTTGATTGGGAATGACTTGACTTAATAACCAATAAGCTTTCTTCTCTAAGTCATATTTTTTCCGCTCATCTACATCTAGTCTTTCCAAGAGTTGACACAAATCAGTACCAACTACCCTTGGTCTTTCATAAGGAGATAATATTCTTTCCCATAAGTTTGTATCTGTGCCATTTAGATGTGTCTCAAATCGTCCTTTCCAACTGTCATACTCAGCTAAATCCAATAGCTTTGGCACTTTATTTGTACTACCCACTTCAGTCTCACTGATTAAAATACTCTGAAGTTTGGAGTTCTGGCTTGCCATCACTGCGTACATGTCAGACATAATTTCTGAGTTGATAAACAGCGAACCTTTTCAAAAATATCACTGGCCGAACCTCAGACGAACCTCAGCCGAACCTCTGGACAAAAACTGTCTTTTGAGCAGCGAACCTTTAAACAACGAACCTTTGAGCAGCGAACCTTTGAAACTTACGAACCCTTACACAGACGAACCCAAAAACAGACGAACCCTGAAACTGGCGAACCTTTAGTTCAAGCGAACCCTCAGCCGAACTAAATCTCACAAACCTTCCAACAAAGACGAACCTTTAGCGAATCTTGTTCACGAACCTCAGACGAACTATGAACAGTAATCAGCGAACCTCAGACGAACTATCACCCGAATCTTGCCGAACCTTGACAGAACCTTTTCCGAACCTTGGCCGAACCAGTGCCGAAGCTTAGGCGAACTATCAAACGAACCCTCTGAAAAGCCTTCTAACAACGAACCTTTCTGTTCAGCAAGTCATAGGTTCGTCCCACGAACCTGTAGCACTAAATTTGAAAATTTTGGGAGGGAAACATTCCAAAACTTCAAAAAATCCGTCCAAATCTATACCAAAACACCTCCAAAACTTCAATTGTTTAATTTAACAACAATTGATGATGAAAACAGTCTCAAATCACCAGAAAATCGATCAAGAAGAAAAAATTGGATCCATCAAATGTCTTCAAATCTTCAGTTGCCTGATTTCTTTGAAATTGTAGTGTAGAACCTCAACCAAACGCTCTGATACCACTGTTGATTTGGTTGAAACCGATCAGGATCGAAAACGAGATGCTACAAACTATCAACAACGTGCGGAATCCATAGTTGATGTGTATAAAATCATAAGAACACAAGCAATTCAATAATCAATCTTGTATATATCAACAAATGATTACAAGACTTCACTCAGAAAACACAGATCTCACACAGAGAAAATCTCAGAAGTTCTGTCAAAAGTTCTTAGTGAAAAACAGACAAACCTTCATATACAAAACAGACCAGCGAACCTTTTCTGGTAGCCGAACCCTAGGTTTGCTAGCCGAACCCTAAGGTTCGCTGAACGAACCCTTAGGTTCGCTAGACGAACCTATGTAGACATTCCAAAAGGTTCGCCGAACCTATCAAATCAATAGGTTCGCCGAACCTGCCTAGGTTCGTGGGCCAAACGAACCTATGGCAAACCTTTAGCCGAACCTTCTCTAAAACTCAAAATAAATACAACTTTTGAATAGCAAACAATTACAAATATGTACTAACACCTATCGTTTTAATGACTTAGAATCAACGATTTGATGGATTGAATTTCTAAGGTTCTTATAGAATTTGGGTTAATTTGAGATCGTTGATAAAAGCAACTGAAATGAATTAAAGGACAACGAAACCCAACTAATCTTGTGGCAAAACGCGCGGGTTGTGTGTGAGGGGTACGGGGTTCAAATTCGGGCTAAGCTGGGTTTGGTTCTTTCTTTTTTATCTTTTTATTTTTTTATTATCTTAACCATATGGACTCCGAAAATTCTAAAAAAAATTAGAAATTCTAAAATAATGTTTTTAACATTCTTTGAAAATTTGGAAATTTTTCTGAATTAAATTAAATTATTTTGCTATTTAAATGTTATTTAAATGGTTTTAATTATATAAAAAATATTAAAAAATTTATAAAAAATCTGGAAAAATTCCAGAAATAATTTTTCAATTATATTAATATTCTGTAATTTTTAAATAATTTTTTTAATATTATTTTTACAAATTTTCTATTTTGTTGTTTAAATAAACCTTAAAAATATAGGTATTATTTATAAAAGTGATTTAAAAATTCTATAAATTAATTTTTATTTATTTTCTGAGATTAATTTTATAATATGATAACTAAAAGTTTTCCACATATTCTATTAATAGACATACATATATTAATTCTTTAAACATATAATAAATCATCTTTATATTAAATTGTTTTGTTAAATTTACTTCAATTTCATATATTCTCTAAACATCTAAAAATCTTTGTAAGATTTTTATAGTTTATTAAAAATTCATAAATATTTATAAAAGTATTTCATTCCTTTTAAACTTTATGTATTTTAAACATTATATTCTAAATGTTGATTTTTATAAAATCAACTATAAACATTTAACTATTTTTCTCATATTTATAAATTCATACTCTAAATCTTTTACCTACAAAGAATAGTTCCCATGGACATATATAAACATGCACATTAAGTTATAATTTATTTGTACTTAGGTTGATTCTTGATTCATTAATAAACAAATCAAGCATTATTGGGAAACTCTAATTCAAGAACATTTGAGTTTTATTGTACTCCCTTTTTACATTTTTGTAATCTTTGGGATGTTGAACATGTCATAGCAAATAATGTTATTCTAGCGTCATAAACAAATACTATGATACAATTCTATAGTTTAAGTTAGAATTAGATTTGAATGTTATGTGTTACCTATTTGCTTGTATATCTACGTGTTATTATTATTGGATTATCACAGACAATACATTTGTACTAATAGCCTTTAATCAACATGACTTATGTCAATGTTTAATATTAAAGGAGAAATTTCCAAAAACTATGAGTATACTAGTAAGATTTCTTTAATGACTTTTTACATTATATTAGCAAAGGTGAAATTGTCAAAATCATATTATCAAACATCATGGAACATATATGTATATTTAGATCAATTCTAATTAGACTATTGTTGCATCTTATTTCTATTATACATACATCAAATTGTATGAGAATCTCACCAACTATGCAAATAGTTGATCAAAACACTATTTTACATGTGTAACAGGTTAACGACTTAGATGAAGACATACTTAAGCTATTTGGACCTGGTTAATAAAATAAACAATGTTATTTACTCTGGTTTTGAATTGTAATCTTGGATTATGGTTTGTTTTGTTTTGAACAATGTGGATGTTGAATGATTTTATGTTATGAAGGAAATTGGATTATTAATTATTGAAACTTACTAAGTAGCACCATGAGCTTTTGGACAATTTGACATCGCACCTCGACATATTCCGCCTTCGGTTGGGGTGTGACACGTCACACCTTTCACACCCCGACTGACGGCGGAGTACATTGGGATGCAAGTCCAACTGTTCATTAGCTCATGGTGTTATTACTAAATTTCAATATTTAAGGCATCGTAATTAGGTCTCAACAAACATTCATTCATGAATCTAATAAGATTCATGCATGAATTGAATATATACAACAGTTACCATTGTAGGTTTGGAGAATCGATCACGAAATTCTACGATTCGATCATAAACGTGCGGAATCCGTTTACAACTAGATTTGAATCAACAATGACAATGTAATAGATCATGAATCTGAATTCTTCATTGATATCCAAGTGTTTACAAACAATAAACGTGAAAATACAACACTTAAACGATCAAAAGAAACAAAGATGAAGAGAGTCTTGATCTTGAGCTTGAGAGAGAATTTGACTTTGTGTGTGTGAATTGTGAGCTCTAACCTTCAAGTCCACCACCTTTTCTCTATATATAGGTTTCCAAATGCGTAGGTTCGGCCCTTGTAAACATTCACGAACCTCCAATGTAGACGACCCATAGGTAAAGTTCGTCTATGTTACCCTTTCACGAACCTCTATCTACACGAACCTTTGATAAGGTTCGTGACCTTGTGACAGCCGAACCTTAGAATATGTAAGTGTCGAACCTACTTAGATCATTAAGTTTTCCAAACAAACCAATAGGTTTGCTTGACAAACCTAGCCAAACTCTAGCCGAACCCTTTGTGTCTTGATCTTCTAATCATATACAACAAACTACGATTTCATATACAACAAGCCAGGTTCACACATTAAATGCATATTTCACACAGAAAATGCACTAAAATACTCCCCCTTGAACCTTGCTGCTGTATATGCTCAAATATTTTGTGCATCGGGGAACATATATGCATCAACATACTCCCCTACAACCTTGCTATCATCATACTTTCCATCAGTTGTAACTGTTATATTTTCACACAGAAAATACATCAGTCTCTTTGTTACCACTTCACCCTCTCATTCTTAATCTCATTCTCTCTCTCTCTCTCTCTCTCTCTCCATCTTATGTCTTTCTTTTTCAAGATTCACCTGCTGAGGACTGCAGTGACATCTTCAACACACAGATCTTCATCACCCTTATCACATGCATCAGTTGACACATAATCAAAACTAGATGCCTCATCACATTTCCAATTTCTCTTTGTCACTTATTAACAGTAAATCAAATATAGTGTTTACAATGAATTAGTAAATCACATCGGATAGTCTTAAAAATAGAAGAAAATTTTTATGAATTTTTCAATGATTTGAATAAACTCCCCCTAAAGCTATGAATTACAAAATTGTATATCCTAAAATCCTACAAAATTTGTATTCTAACTAAAAATAAATATGTTTTTGATGAGAAAGATCCAAACATGAGATCATATTGCAATCATACCTCAGCATTACTTATTGATTGTTAATGAGATTTAATTAGTCGTTGCACAAGCCTAGGACGATTGCCAGAATATGGATCCACTTTAAGTCTTACCACTTGTTGTGAATTTGGATTAATGAAAACCAATCACAAGACTTTGTGTTCCCCACTCACTTGAACACATCCCCGCTTTGTGAAACATCAACCAACAGCGATGCCATTGTAAATTGTAAGTTCAAATTCTTGATTAGTTTGATCATGCAAAAATAAAGCAGAATATCTTTTGTGAAATAACAAAGTGTAAAATAAAACAGAATGTTCAAAATCCGGTAACAAGATTGATACTTCCGTATGCGCAGATGAAACCATAATATTGAACCAAAAAATACGTGAAGTTTAAAACCTAGCAATCAGATTGATACTTCCGTATACACATAGAATGCCCAAGTTCTAAACAAACCAAGAAAATAAAAGTAGAATGTCCAAAACATAACAATCAGATCGATACGTAAGTATGCATAGAGAATGTCCATGTTTTGAACTAAAATAAAAGAAAAAATGAACTAAGAATTTCTTTTGTAAAAGAAACACATGATCAAACTAATATATGTACTAATACAATTAGCAATCACTGAGGCAAATGGCCACGCACTCAGGACAAAGATCGAACACTGTGTTCTAAGTAATGTGTCCCACAAAGAATGATTATGGCATTAGTCTACAGAAATCACAACTAAATGAAAGACCTACTAACATATCATACTGAGTGCATTGTGATCGCTTTGTATTTGATCTTGTATGATACAAGTAAGCTTCAGAATATTACAATGTACAATCATATCTCAAAGATCGGATCTATTTCTCAATTTTCTAATTTTATATTGTTTTTGATTTTTTTAAATTTTTACTCCCCCTAAAATGCTAAAAATGAAAATCTTTTTGATTTTTAGAATTTTATAAGTATATATAGAAAAACCAAAATTCCAGGAAAATTGACAACCGATATGATTTACCATCTTTGTAAAACATTATGTTCAATGTGACTTGAAAACATCTAGAAAATATGACAATATAATTCCAAACCTGTCAAGTTCTCCAGAATAATATGACAGTTAAAGAATTAGAACTATTTTACCAAATACACATTAGGAAATTTCACTATCAATGAGCTCTCCTCCAATTGATAGGTCCTCTTGAAATCCTCCTGCACACACACTCACAAACCATTAAATAGCTTTCGTCACCCAAGCCTTCGAGGTCTTTAGTTTTCCATGAAAATCCATATACCGAAATTTAATCCATTTTCCAGTTAAAACTAAAGAAGTTTCCTTTGAAACTTTGTTTGTTTTTGGTATCCACAACTGTTCCTGTTCAAGTGCATTCTTTAGATAATACTTATCTTGAATCACCACATTGTTGTTAAACACCAAATTAGTCATTAAACGTTTTGAAAGTTTCAACTTTTCTTCATCCGAGGCTTTCACAAGTTCTTCCTTGTTTTGATTTGGCATTTTATGTCTTTTAGGAATGAACTTTGAAACCTCTGTGACACAAGACTTGGTATTACTAACTTGTCCTTGTAACTCACACAGATAAGGACAATTAGCAATGATATGCCCTCTTGTTCCACACTCAAAACATATTCTCCTCTCCACAAACCTAGGAGAATAGTTTTGTACAAACCTATGGTTTTGATGATTTACCACTGGTGAACCATAAACCAATCTTTGATTACTTGTTGAACCCATATGAGTCAAATGTGACTTCTTACCACTTGACGTGAGAGGCTCAAAGTTCAACTTTTCACATCTTGTGGGACTGAGTGAAATCTTGTCTTTGTTACAAGACTTTGAAGTATCACACTTTGATTCCACTCTGTTTGATGCACATGATGATTTCACAACCCATTTTGATTGAATTTGAATTTTAGGTTTGTAACTTGAAAAACCATTTTGTTTTGAAAATTTCTTGTTTTTGTTCTTTGAAAACTGTTTAATTTCAACCAATGGGATTTTGAAAGAAACTTTCTTTTTGGATGATGATGCAGACTTTGAAACACATGGTTTCACATCATCAAAGATATTATTGTGAGAATCATCATAATTCTTATGTACATCAATCAACCCACATCTGTACAATGTCTCCTTATCATATTCCTCTAAAGTACAATCTTTAATGATAGGAGAAAATTTGTCATAAGCACAAATTGGAGACTTTCCCTTATTGAGAGTGTTATCTATTGAAATTTCACTATCACTTGATTGCTCAATAAGAGGACTTGAAGAAATTATAGAATCATGATGATTCTCCAATTTGTGCATGATTATGTCAAAGTCCCTTTTTGCCTTGTCCATTTTGATTTTAATTTTATTTACTGCATTTGTCAATTCAACATTCACTTTGCTCAAAATGTCATGTTTTTGTTCAGAAACACTTTCATTGGCATTTGACTTTGACAAATCATCAGCCAACATTTGAACCTGTAACTTCAAATCTGCAATCTGTTTTGAAAAAAACTTTTCATTTGATTTTAAATCCATGCATGCTTTATTGCAGTTTGATAAGTCATATTTCAAATTCATGTTTTCTTCCTCCAAACTCCAAATTTTTCCCTCAAGATTTAAACATTTAGAGCATGAGAGTTTAGAAAACGTACCTGAACTTACCTCTTTATCTGAATGGTATGACAATGATCTTCACTAATGATGGTATTTGTTTCAAACAAATCATCAGAGGCATCCTTATAAACACTCTCATCCTCTGTTGACACCACTTCAACACTTGAAGTTTCATCCTTTGACTTCAAAACATCATCTTCAGACTTATTCATCTCACTTTTGATATCAGAATCATCAAGAATGTGTGTATCTTCAGTTACATTACATCTCTTATCTACAACTTCATTCATCTGTGTGCTATCTTCAGACATTTCAAGTTCATCTTCTGTTCCTCCATCAACATCTTCTTTTTCTTTCTCAACACTCATACTTGCCTTTAACATGTTTCTTTGTTCATCAATCTACGAGAAATCAACAATTTTCACAATCCATTTTCCGTTTCGCCTTATCTCCAATTCCATTTATCAACCACATCTTTGAAGTTTATTAATGTGACATGATGAATAACTTCTGTTTCCTTCATCCTTTCAACAAAATACTCCATCGATAAGGTAAGAATTGCGTAAACTTCTCAACGATTTGCCCATCAGTAATATCAAACTGAAAATATTTCAATTCTTGCATAAATGGTAAAAGACGATCATAAGCATCCTTGATCTTCTTTGCAACATGACTATTATATGCAAATTCTAACAAACTCAACTTTGCACATGAATGTGGCATTTGTTCAAAATCAGTCTTTTTAATATCTTCAGAAATGATCACTGAAAACAATTCACACAATTCTCTTTCTTGATTAAATTCAGACATTTGATCTTCATTCAGTTTCAAACATGGTTTCTTGTATTGTTGGTACAATAACTTCTGATAATTATCATCCGCTTTGGTAATAAATGTTTCGAATGTGGATCTCCAGTTCGGATAATTGTCCAAATTGTCCAACACAAGTCCATTGTTAGCCAACCATTCCACATTCCAGTTCTTGTATGTCATAGTTAACTTTTATGTTCAGAACGTCAAAATTTAACCTCTCAAAACAAAACAGATCAAACCTCGTCTTAGCGTCCGAATTACGTCTTGAAACCTATCCCAAATGATCCGGAAGGCCCAAAATAGGTAAACAAGGTTTACTTGAACTTTTAAAATGGTATATTTCTTGCAAAACTCTTCGAACAAACCTATTGGAGGTTCTCCCAAACCTTTTCACGAACCTTTTGAGGTTTTCACGAACGTTTTGAGGTTTTTCACGAACCTATTGAGGTTTTGGCGAACCTATGAAGGTTTTGCCGAACCTAGAGGTTCCCACGAACCTATTTGTGACGAACCTATTGATTTCTCATGAACCTAAGGTTCGCACGAACCTATTTCTCATGAACCTATGTAGGTTCGGCTCTTAGGTTCGTCAAAGGTTCGGCATATCGCACGAACAGATCTGCAAATCACTAAAATGGCTCTAGAATCTTCATTTTTTGGAGTTAGAAGGCCTATGAGTAGTCAAAATCTTCGTTTTTTCGAGGCGCATCTTTCTATCGGATCAAAACTTGCAAAAACTTGATAATTTTTCGTAGATCTGGCTTTTTGTTAACAAAAACGTGAAGAACTTCAAGAACACCTCCAAGATGATGAATTTTCTCATCAAATTACTTGAGATTAATGTCCAAATAGTCGTAGAATCGAGCCTAACGCTCTGATACCACTGTAGATTTGAAGAATCGATCACGAAATTCGACGATTCGATCATAAACGTGAGGAATCCGTTTACAACTAGATTTGAATCAACAATGACAATGTAATAGATCATGAATCTGAATTCTTCATTGATATCCAAGTGTTTACAAACAATAAACGTGAAAATACAACACTTGAACGATTAAAAGAAACAAAGATGAAGAGAGTCTTGATCTTGAGCTTGAGAGAGAATTTGACTTTGTGTGTGTGAATTGTGAGCTCTAACCTTCAAGTCCACCACCTTTTCTCTATATATAGGTTTCCAGATGCATAGGTTCGGCCCTTGTAAACATTCACGAACCTCCAATGTAGACGAACCATAGGTAAGGTTCGTCTATGCTACGCTTTCAAGAACCTCTATCTACACGAACCTTTGATAAGGTTCGTGACCTTGTGAAAGCCGAACCTTAGAATATGTAAGTGCCGAACCTACTTAGATCATTAAGTTTTCCAGACAAACCAATAGGTTTGCTGGGCAAACCTAGCCAAACTCTAGCCGAACCCTTTGTGTCTTGATCTTCTAATCATATACAACAAACTACGATTTCATATACAACAAGCCAGGTTCACACATTAAATGCATATTTCACACAGAAAATGCACTAACAACAATTGAATTTCTAAACATTGTTATACAATTAAACTAGATATAGTATTTGTATTCTTATATCTTCACCAAGTCTTCATCTTAACCTGTTAGATATGTAAAAATAGGTTTTGAGTCAACTATATGAATAGTTGGTGAGTATAACATAAAGATTAAATAAATGATTTAAAAATAACTGATGCATTACAATTAGGCTATCTAAAATTAGAATCTAAGCACGTATAAGTCATGTTGGCATATAAGATGAATAGAATTAATGTAAAGTTCTCTCAAAACAAGTGTAATACATAGAACTTAGTTAATACTAATCAAGTCTTAAACTAAGACATGCAAAACACAATTTTCCAATAGATAAAATTCCCTCAAACAAGCTTTCAATACTAACATAATAGCTACTACATTAACTATGTTTGTAATAGGTAGTCGTCTCTCAAAAAAGTTTCAATACTAGTATAGCGTCTAGCATATCAACTTGTTTGCAATAGATAAACGCATGAATAGGGTAAGGATCAAATAAAAAGTCAATTTTGCCTAAGAAGGCTAGAAAGGATTTTTAAAATCTTTAAAACCGACACAAACGAACTCCGATTGAACTCATTTCGATGGCATTGGAACCGTGTCATCTTACCCTACAATATTTGATTTTTTATTTTAGCTTTAACAACTAGTTTTAGAGTTTGTATTTTAGGGCATGCTTTTTTAGTTTTTAGGTTTTATCTTTAGGTTTAAGGTTTGTTTTTATAATTTTGGTTTTATGATTAGGGTTTATTGTTTATGATTTAAGGTTTAGGTTTTAGGGAATTACAAGCCGATTCCAATGACGTAAAAATGAATTCAATCGGAGTTTGTTTGGGTCGGTTTTCGAGTTTTTAAAAATCTTTCTTAGCCTTCTTAGGCAAAAAAACTTTTTAGAAGAACCTTAAATAGACTAAATGCTTTGCATTGAACATTTTTTAATCAACGTAAACATGAATAATATATATCATTTATTTCAAACAAAGAGCGAAGCTGAACATGAACAACATCTTAGGAAGATCTTGGAACTGTTAAGGAACGAGCAAGTCTATGCTAAGTTCTCAAAATGTTAATTTTGGCTAAGAGAAGTACATTTCTTGGGTAATGTGATTAACAATGAAGGTATTCATGTGGACCCTGCCAAGATCGAGGAAATAAAGAACTGGGATACTCTGATAACACGGACGGAGATACTGTATTTACTGGGACTGGCAGGCTATTATACAAGGTTTAATTCAAACTTTTCTAAGATAGCTTTGCCTGTCACCAAATTAACTCAGAAAAGCGAACAGTTTGTTTGGGATCAGAAATAAGAAGATGCTTTCCAAACGCTGAAACAGAAGTTATGTGATGCTCCAATTTTATCTCTACCAGAGGGTACAGACAACTTTGTAGTGTATTGTGACGCTTCCTATCAGTGACTCAGTTGTGTATTAATGCAACGAGACAAAGTTATTGCGTACGCGTCAGGACAGCTGAAAATACATGAGAAGAATTATACGACTCATGACTTAGAACTGCGAATAGTAGTATTCACGTTGAAGATTTGGAGACATTACTTATATGGCACTAAGTCTACCGTATTTACTGATCGCAAGAGTCAACATCATATCTTTGATTAGAAGGAACTCAACATGTGACAACGTCATTGGGTTGAACTTCCGAATGACTATGACACTCTGTTGAAGTACCATTTGGGCATGGCAAATGTTGTGGCAGATGCTTTAAGCCAGAAGGAACGGGTCAAACCCCTGCACGTAAGAGCAATGGGAATGACTGTGCAGACAAGTCTACACGACAAGATTGTACAAGCTGAACAAGAATCAGTGGAACGAGGTAATCTGAAGAAAGAAATTGATTGTGGAGCAGAATGACAGTTCGAGACGAAATCGGATGGAGTTATCTACTGTCAGGATCTCGTGTGGATTCCTGTGGTAGATGAACTCAGGAAAATCATTTTTGATGAAGCGCACAAGACCAGGTACTCATTACACCCAGCGCTGATAAGATGTACCAAGATTTACGGGGATTTTATTGATGGCTGGGAATGAAGAAAGATATAGCCGAGTATGTCTGTCATGTGCGAAGGTGAAGGCAGAACACTAGAAACCGTCAGGTTTATCGGAACAGCCTGAGATTCCGCTCTGGAAGTGGGAACAAATTGCTATGGATTTCGTTACCAAGTTTTCCCTCACTTCCAATGGTTATGATACCACTTGGGTCATCATTGACCGTTTAACAAAATCTGCTCATTTTTTGCCAATGCATGAAACCTTCACGATGGATAAACTGGCAAGATCGTATGTCAACGAGATAGTGGTGCGTCACGGCTTACCATTGTAGATTATCTTGGATCGAGATTGGAAATTAACATCAAGGTTTTGGCAGTCATTGCAGAAATCTCTAGGGACGAACTTAAATTTGAGTACAGCTTCCCATCCACAAAAGGATGGTCAAAGCGAACGTATCATACAAGCTCTAGAGGAGATGTTGCGAACATGTGTTTTGGATTTCGGTGGGAATTGGGACTCCCATTTACCACTGATAGAATTCTCCTATAATAACAGTTACCATAGTAGGATCGGATGTGCTCCATTCGAAACTTTTTATGATCGAAAATGTCAGTCACCGATCTGTTGGACTGAGGTAGGAGATAACCGAATAAGTTGGCCAGAGCTTATTCAGGAAACCATTGATAAGATCGCCCAGATACAGCAAAAGTTTCCAGCAGCCCGAAGCAGACAAAAGAGATGCGCCGACAAACGGCGCAAGCCGTTGAAATTTCAAGTGGGAGACCAGGTTATGTTGAAGGTATCCCCATGGAAGCCGTATTCCGATCGTTTAAGGTTCGATGAAATTCCAAATGCGGACATGAGTTTACATGGGAGCGCGAGGATCACATGAAGTCCAAGTATCCCCATCTGTTTAAATAGAAAGTCGTAACCGATAACGATTCTTAAATTTCGGGATGAAATTTCTCTAACAAGGGGAGATTGTAACATCAGTGTCCGAACCATAATCGAAACAGTAACTTAAAACAGTATATCTGGTACGAGACTATGCCTATTACTTGTTATTTGATGTTCAGTATGAAGCTATTAGGAATGTATTTCAGAATCATGTTGCGAATCCATGGTTTGACAGTCAGAATCATATCTGACAACACGAATTTATTATGTGCATGTTATTTAGGATTTTATTATGTATAACGTATGTGACTATATACAGAACAAAACAAAGACGGATGTTGTTATGTGAATATTAAACTGACAGAGTATTCGTGTGGATGATGATTCGCATGATTATATCTGTGGGTATAACGTTCTGAATGATGTCCAATAATTAGAAAATCAAATCGACCAGTACAGTTGTCGTCGTGCTCGTACGAGTGACGATCTGCACGAATACGCGTGAAAACCGTACGATTCTATTAAACAGTTAAATTAAACGTTCTCGAAATTTCAAAAATAAACAAAAGACATTTAGCTAATTTACTAGGAATAACCGCCTAATTTAATTTAGAAAACTCTATTTTTAATATCGTATCGTTTCGTTACGAGAAAACCGAAATCCAACGCTTCTACGCGAAACCGAGCGAAACGGAATGAACCCGAACACACCTGAACGATAAAATGGCATTAAATGTCCTTAAATGAGACCACCTACCGACACTCTCGCTACTCTCGCTACTCCCGTTTCTCTCTCTATCTAACTTTTTATCTCTCAAGAAATCCCACCATATCTCACTCAAGTCTCTACCAAATTGGGCGAATTTGGTATCAAAATGACCGTAGCAACATGTAGGTCGTTAAGAGATGAAGGAATCGGGCCTTAGATCACCAAATTTGAGGTAAAAATGAGCTCAAATGAGTTGTTTTTGTCGTTGGTCACTATTCCAAAACCCAACATCATTTCAGCTGGATTTTGAGCTTCAAAGCCATAGGATCTTGCACAAAACGATATAGGAACTTAAGGATGATGTTAGATTGAAGTTTGGGTTGGATGAAAATCGATTTGTAGCTAGGTATCTTAGTCTTGACATAAGACCATCCAAGAACCTTCAATAACAACAACATGGAGATCAGCCAAGTTCATTCATCGAGGTTGTGGGTAGTGTCGACTTGGAAAACTTCGAACATAATAATATCGAAGGATTTAATATCAGAACGCAAGGGAACCATCGATATTACTAGTATCGATGGTCCTGGAGGCTGTCGTACAAGTGCCATCAAATCTATAGAATCGAAGGGCTACCACATGTTGTTCATCGATACTAGCTGCTTCTCACCATCGATACTAAGCCTTTGCTTGTCGATACTACTACTTTAGCATATTTCAAGTAAATTGAACTTGGAACCAGCCTAAACCATTTAAATTTGAGTCCATGGGAGCTGTTTGAACATGAGTTAGTTGGAAATAGATATTAGGGTTTCATGTGGGTTAGCCAATCCTATTGATCACCGATACTAATAGCAGCACAAAGAATTTTTAATTGTTTAGTTTTTGCTAGAAAGAGAGAAAGCGGAATAGTAGCTCAAGGAATTTTTGGGGAATGTAATTCAAGTATTTCAGGGAATGTTGGTGTTTAAATACCCAACATTTAATGTTACAAGACAAAGAAATAAAAAGACAAATAGCTAACACTGTTACTGACACTGAATCATCAGAAGAGTACAACTAATACGAAGTCAACAACTGATATGGTTTGTCTTGTTGCTGATCGATCAGGGCTATCTATTCCTGCTAGGCTTTAACCGGTTCATCTTCTAAAAACCAGTGGCTTCTAGATCGGCTAAGATCTCGTTTTCCCTTTCAGCTTCTTTATTCTTTATCTCATGAAAGTCTTCAGCTGTGGGGAATTGCCTTATAGGAGAATGGGATTCTTCTAAAGGGTAGGCTTGTCTCTTTTAAGCTTCAACATCAGCTGCCTTTATTGGTGAGGGAGCTTTGGTTGTTTTGGTTGGACGAGAGTCAGACTCATCATCATCAACCAATCTAAGCCTCCTCTTTCTTGGAGTTAGAGAGGCAATGGGCTGATTATCATTTGAGTCTGATCTTTGTTCTTGAATGGGAGTTGAAGGTTTCTTTGGTTTATTGGTGGGGTTTTTGGATTTTCTGGCCACACTCTTCTGTCTTCTTGTGAATGACCGAGTGATTATGGGAGCTAGTTTTATGCTTATTTTTGATGCATTTAGGATGGTGGGAAGTGAGGTTTGTGAAGATAACTCTAGAAGAGTTTGAGAAGCTGATTTAGGAGAAATGGTAGGGGAGATTTCTTTATTTTTTTTACTGGTGAAGAAGGGATGGATATGGGGGAGAAGTTTGTTTGGAAGAAATTGGGTTATGTTCAGATTGGACAGACTTAGTTTGAACTGGTATGTCTTGAGTGGTGGAGGCTAAGGAAGAAGGGGATATGGTTGTAGATTTTATTGGTTCCGTGGGAGCTGATTTGGTGGGCTTGGGTTTTCTGGTCACACCAGATGCTCCAGTTTTCACTTGAGCTTGAGCTTCCCTTTGTTTCTGTTGAGAGCTGGCCTTAGTAGCCTCAATCTGGAATTTTTGATCTAGTGCAGCTTTGAGAAGTGCCTCCTGATTCTTCAATCTTATTTCCTTCATTCTTCTTTGATCAGTCTTGTCTTCAGCCCTTTTGGCAGCTTGGACTTCAGACAGGAGCCTTTAAATTCTCCCTATTTTTTGCTTCATCAGCCTGTTCTTTGCACTAAGGAGGAGATGCAATGTCACACCCCGAGCCGGCGGGCTTGATCGACTTTCCCGTCAGGCGGATATCGCGTGATAATCAAGATAATCAGATTGTTTACATGACACATGATATATAAATGAGAAATGCTAACATGACATTGATATAGAATTACAAAATTAATTTACATTGTTATGTTCATAATTTAACTAGGTAATTCTACCATAAAGAATCATTGAGTTTTCTATCTTGTACCTGTACAAGATTTACAAAAGATGATTCAAAGTTTTGTCATTAAAAATATGCACGACACAAAATGAAGCTAGGTCTTTTAAAAGTCCACTAGCTTAAGTCCTGCATGCTGGTGACTAAACCTGTTCGTCACCTGAGAAAAACATTAATTTAAACAAAGTCAATACTAGGTTGGTGAGTTCATAAGTTTAGTAATTGAAAACCATTGTTTTATTGTCATTCACAGTCACATTGTCATACACAAGTTGTATTGAAGATTGTCTCATTAGTCTCACACAATGTCCTCTCCATAGTTATATTTACAAATAGTATTTCACCCAAATCAAGCATGCTTATATATAGGGCTTACGTAGGGGAACAAGCCGCAACCGACATCCCACCACATGCTCAATCAGAACTCAACACTACTTGCAATACAACTATGGATATCCATTTCTTTCACACATGTATTCATCCCAAATGATATTCACCCATAAATTGTGTTCATCACCCGTTGTGTCATATGTAAAATATAATAGAGTATGAGGGAAGTAGATTATCAAAACCTAAGTAATGATAAACCCTCAAGGTTCTAAGGAAAATAGATTTATTAAACCTTGTCCTTATTATTATTCTCTTAATTGTAGGGTTAACTGTAATTCACTTCTAATAATAGAAGTGATAGTTAAGTTATTGATTTTGTTCCCATTCTTGAATGCATAGAGCATAAATGGGATCCATTGTGTTCCTCACATAATCAGAACACAATGCACCCAATTTACCTCTATCCCATTTGTAATCTCAGTGCCTTCAATGAAACTATTATTAGTAATGTGACATGGAAGAAAAGAAATTCCTCAGTCTACGTCTTAGTAGAATCGAAGGACTAACTACCATTAGTTTCTGTAGTTTAATATCACCATGTGTCGTTTACCAAACCTGACTGATGCCGCCCTGCTACCGGTCATACGATATCGGCCAATGATAATGTTACGATCAACGTACCGACCTCACTCGCCGGTGGTTTGTCAAATCTATGGTACCACTACGCTATCGTCAGTTTAGTCGCAATAAATTAAATGGTAAGCGATTCAATTTTTAAGGGACTTACAATTGGACATGATCTCATGAACACATGATTGTTGTGATATAATACAAACAGTGTAATAGTAATCAATTGTTGTTATGTTCACCCATTGTCACCATCTCAATGTTATCTGTTCTTAGTGTTATGTGTTCTCATAGTCTTTAACAAAGTGTTATAAGAACTAGTCTTATTACACCATGTTAGTAAATGTATGAGTGATGTTATTATCATGAAATCATGTTATCATGTTCTCAGTGTTATGTGTTCTCATTGTCTCATGTTCTCACGTTGTTGTCTCATTGTAAATAATGAAGTGTTATAAGATCAAATCATATTTCACATAAGTTATTTATATGTTCATATGAATTTATGAAGTTAGATTATCATAAACATCTTTTTTGTCACAGTTGTTAATACACACAAGCATACATGATACGATAAGTAATAATAAAGATCAAACAATATTATCTAAATCATAGTATAATTGAAATGTTGCACTAAAACTTTTAAAGAATTAAAAGAATTAGCATGTTTCTCAGCCCCGCTATTTAAAATCACAAGATTACAATATGAACTTACCTTGTAGTTGATGTAGTTGACTAAATGATTGTTATTTAACTGTTCTTGAATCCACATGAATATATATTATGCTAAGACATAGCCATTTAAGGTTGAACTTAGCATCTTACATCCTCTTGATTTATGATCACGTGATCTATCTCCATGGCATGTCCCAAAAGTTTTAAAATCATATGGTCCCTTAGTATGAACTTAGGGTTGTTGGTTTTAATCTCTTCGTTGTATTTATGTAAACCTTGAAGTAATCCTCTTTGTTAGTGAGTACTAGTTTAAGAAATAAATTGTAGAGCTTAGTTTCCTAACACTTTATAAAGATAATCTTTTTGATGATATTAAGTTGGGTTTAACAAAACCCTTACCACCTTTGTAGTAAAATCTATGTGGTACCTTAGTACCATGTATGTTATTTAAGGGTGTTATTCCAAAGTGTGATTTACATGTTCTAGTGTGTTAAAACATGCAGCAAAAATGAAGTTCAACAAATTAGCAACTCCTACGAATGGGGTACACTCGAAACAGGCCACTCATGCGATGAACCCCATGCGAATCCGGCCTTGCATGCGAATGAAGAGCATCGGCCGACCGAATAACTCAGATGCGAATGGATATCATAGCTTTGGCAGAATGAAGGGTGATGTGAATGACCTTGGGGGCCGAATGAGCATAGCCACCCGACTAGACAGCCAGTCGGTCGGCCCCTCCTCCGGTCATTAGCCTATTCGGTTGAATGTTTCCTTCAGCCCTGGACTCACTCGGCTGGGAGTCTCCTTCGGCCGAGCAGTAGGCAGCCACGCCCAAGTGCCCTTCTCAAGTTCCAATCGTGATCCATGATGGTTTTCAATGGTTGGGTTATGCGAAAACTGGTTTTGCAGGTGTAAGGTTTAAAAAAGGAAGGTTTAGAACCGACCAAGGTTCAGTTTCAACTAGTGGGGTAGAAAACCCTAAAATTCCGAACATTATAGCTCATTTTACCTCGTTTCTGGTTGTTTTCACTTCCGATCTATTTTACGTTCGTGTAGAGGATGTTGTGAGCTTCGATTTGATAGGTTATTTGCGAGATTTGGCAAAGAATTGGAGGAGTTATGAAGGTTTTAGTGTTGGATTTCTAGTGTGAGAGAGAGAAACCGGAAATTGGAGCTAGAGAGAAAGAGGGTGTAATAAATGAAGATGATGAGGGTATTTAGGGTTTATATACCTCGTGTGTGTTCGGGTTCGTTTCGGTGGCTCGGTTCTTGTTTTCGTTACGTTTACGGAACGTAAACGCGTATTTTTACGTGTTAAATAACATGGGTTTTATTTTTACATTTTTGAAGTGGTTATTCCTAGTAAATTTTTTTAATTCTTTTATTTGATTATTATTAGGTCGTTTTGTCGTTTCATTTCGTCAGATTGTCCCGCCATCGCGCATATTCGTTCAAATCGTCACCCGAACAAATCTGACGATGGTTTCACTTTCTGATTCTTGTTTTCTACTTTTCAGTCATCATTTCAGAACTTTAAACTCACAGATATGTTTGTGTGAATCGTCACCCACGCAAAGACACTGTCAGTTTATTATTCGGAAACAAAACTAAATTGTTATTTGAATTGTATTTCCTCACTGACGGACTCAACTAACTTACCTATGTTTACATTGTTATCATTGAATTCACATTGTTTTCTCATTGAATTGTCGGCCATCTAATTCCTGTTATTTGTGGAAATCAGATCGGAACCAATATGCTTTTGTCATTTTTTTTCACACTGTTGTTTCAAATGTGTTGTTGTACTTACTGCATTTAAATTTTCATTTAAACACATAGAACTGTTACTTGTTTTCTTAATCCTGTTGTCACACAACTGTTTACACATTATAAATAGTGAAAGTACACATACCGTACGGACTTGCCGGATGATCTGGTACTGGTTGTGACATGCAATTCCTGTGAGAGGCTCCATAAAAGAGTATTATTAGCCACCTCATGTTGTAAAGAATAAGTTATGGAGTGTACTGAAATTTTCAGTAGATAAGTGTTAAGAAGTGGGTTTAACACTGTTAGTGCACATTTGTAATTGTTTGCTATTCAAAAGTTGTATTTATTTTGAGTTTATAGAAGGTTCGGCTATAGGTTTGTCATAGGTTCGTTTGGCCCACGAACCTAGGCAGGTTCGGTGAACCTATTGAATTGATAGGTTCGGCGAACCTATAACCTAGAGAAGGTTCGGGAAACCTTTAGGTTTGTCAACCAAGGTTTGCCTAGCGAACCTAAGGGTTCGGCTAAGGGTTCAGCTACCAGATAAGGTTCGCTGGTCTGTTTGTATAAATAGAAGGTTTGTCTGTTTTTCAGAATAACTTTTGACAGAATTCAGTAAACCTTCTGAGATTTTCTCTGTGTGATATCTGTGTATTTCTGAGTGAAGTCTTGTAATCATTTGTTGATATATACAAGATTGATTATTGAATTGCTTGTCTTCTTTTGATTCTATACATATCAATTAAGGATTCCGCACATCATTGATAGTTCGTAGAGCTTCGTATTCGATCCTGATTGAAATTCAACCAAACCAACAGTGGTATCAGAGAGTTTGGTTGAGGTTCTACACTACAATTTCAAAGAATTCAAGCAATTGATGATTTAAAGATCATGATGGCCAAAATTTTTATTTTTTTGACTGATTGATTGGTGTTTGAGGCTGAGTTTATCATCATTTGTTGTTGAATTACAACAATTGAAGATTTGGAAGTGTTTTGGTGAAGTTTTGGAAGGATTTTTTGAAGTTTTGGAAGGTTTCCCTCCCAAAATTTTCAAATTTTGCGCTACAGATTCTTCCCACGAACCTGTGACTTGCTGAACAGAAAGGTTCGCTGATTAGAAGCTTTTTCAGAGGGTTTGTTTGTGGTTTGGACAAGGTTCGGCAAAGGTTCGACCAAGGTTCGTCAAAGCTTCTGTCAAGGTTCGGCAAGGTTTGGATGATAGCCTAAGTTTCACTGGTTACTGTTCATAGTTCGTCTGAGGTTCGGGTGCAAAATTCGTTAAAGGTTCGTCTTTGTTGGAAGGTTCGTGAGATATAGTTCGGCTGAGGGTTCGCTTGAACTAAAGGTTCGTCTAGTTTCGAGGTTCGCCTAAAATCAAGGTTCGCTGTTCAAAAGGTTCGGTTGGTTATCTGAAGGTTCGCCTGTTTGGGGGTTCGCTTGAGAACAAGGTTCGTTGCTGTTCGTTTGAGGTTCGGCTAGTGTATTTCTTGAAAAGGTTCGCTGCTTAAAATCATAAAAACATGTCAGAAATGTATGCTGCTATGGCCAGTCAGAACTCCAAACTTCAGAGCATTTTAATCAGTGAGACTGAAGTGGGCAGTACTAATAAAGTGCCAAAGCTTTTGGATTTAGCTGATTATGATAACTGGAAAGGACGTTTTGAGACTCATCTAAATGGCACAAATACAAACTTATGGGAAAGAATCTTATCTCCTTATGAAAGACCAAGGGTGGTTGGTACTGATCTGTTTCAACTATTGGAAAGACTGGATGTAGATGAAAGGAAAAAGTATGACTCGGAGAAAAAGGCTTATTGGTTATTAAGGCAAGCCATTCCAAATCAAATTCTGCATCAGTTTGATGAACACAAGACCGCTTACAGTCTTTGGAATGCATTAAAGGCTAGAGTTGAAGGCAACACAAATCTGAAAAAGATGAAGGCTACAGACATCAGAAAAGAGTTTGAAAACTTTAACATCATTGGAAATGAGACTTTAGATGCCTTAATCACCAGATACAGACATTTGTTGACTGAAGTGAGGAAATATGGTATTGAGTACTCAGAAGATGAAAAGATTGATTGTTTAGCTGATGCATTACCAGATAAATGGAACTCCTTGGTGCTCATATTGAGAGAGAATCTACCTGGGTTGACATTGGTAGAGTTCATTCAGAAACTTGAGGAACAAGAAATGAAAGACAAAAGAAAAGCGAGACGTGTAAATGTCACACAAGATACTTCTTTGTATGGTGGTTATGTTGCTACACCACCTGCATCATCTGCCAAGATACAGACTGCTTTTGTGTCTAGAACTTCAGAAAGTAATCAGAGTCCTTCAGTGTCTACAAGTTCTAGTTCACATTGTCCGATCAATGAGAAGAAGTCTGAATCTACAACACCTCCTGCGCAGCTCAACACTATTAATTTGGGAAAAGTGACAGTTGAAGCAGTTAAAGATCATATGTCTATTTTATCGTGTGTGGTGAGTGCATACGATGAACAGGTGGTAGGAAGAATTGGAAATGTAAATCTGACTTTTGAAGATTATGCACAAATTGATGAGGATGAGATGGAACTGATAGATACGCAGTGGGCTTTGGCGAGTGTTATTCCCAGAATCAATAGGTATGAGAAAAAGACCAGGAAGAAATTCACCTTTGATCGAAATACTATATTTGGATTTAATCCAAAATCTACTCAGTGTTATAACTATGGTGAACATGGTCACTTTGCTAGAGAGTGCAAAATCCCAAGAAGCAGGGAAATCTGAATCCATTCAAGCCTAAGGAAGATTATCAGAAAAAGAAAGAGAAATCTGAAGAATCATCTTCTAAAGCACTTGTGAGTCAAGCTGATGAAGGTTATGACTGGGGCACAAAGTATGATGATCTTATGGGTACTTTCATGGCTTCATTGGAAGAAGAATCTAGCAAAGGAAAGGAGAAGGTTGATGAGGTGAATGAGGTACATAATGATCTGCTTGAGATGATTTATAGACTAAAAGAGATGAACTCTCAATTAACTTCTGATCTGAGAGAATGCACAGAAGCCAATAAAAAGTTGATTTCAAAAGAAAAGACATTTGACACAAAGATAACTGATCTTGCTAAAGAAAACGAAGATTTGAAAATTAAGGTTTTAAAGAATAATCATGCTGTTTCTGAGCATCTGGATTCAGTTCAGAAGTTGAAAGTAGAGTTATCAGCTGCAAAATCTGAAGCTGAGTTGAACAAAGCCAAGCTTGAAAACTACCAGAATTCAGCATATGTCATTGATTACTTTGCGGCTATGCAAAGATCTTCGTGTGATACTTCTGGTATTGGTTTTCATGCTGTGCCAAATCCTCAAAGTTATGTATCAAGACCACAATTTGATCCAGAATTGGAAGTTAATCTGGTTTCTTTAAAGGAAAGTGTGTCTGATCAAGTGTCTGAGGATATGGAAAGTTCATCATCTCATGAGAGTGAATTTGTTGATAATTATGCTCCTATCATTGAGGACATCACTGATTTAGAATATCCAGATGATATTCTAAGAATGATTGGTCATCAACAAGCTAATAATGTTGAGAAGATGAGTCCAGTTTTTCAGCTGGGAAAATAGTGGATAAACAATAGCCTGTTTCCAAATCAAATTTAAAAGTCAAAATTAATTCTACTATAAAGCCAATTGTGCTTGTTGAGTCTTCAACTACACAAAAAGGAGAGTCAAGCAAAGTTTTTCAAAAACAAGAGAAATTTTCTAAAAAGATTGACAAGAAGTTTGTCAAAGTTGTTGACAAGGTTAATCAAAGTGGGGCTGGAAACAATGGCAAATCAAAGATTTCTCAAAAGAATGCCAAGACAAAAGCCACGGGTTTGAAGAATAAGGTTTTATCTCCATCTGTAGCATCCAAATCTTTGGGTTCATCTAAGAGTTGTGATGAATTAAAACCAAAGACTGTATCATCAAGGAAATGCTACAGATGTGGGAAAGTGGGTCATGTCATTGCTAACTGTGATTTGGACACTTGCAACAGATTTCATACTTTTACTCCACGAGAAACACGACAGTGTTTCACTGTGGAGGAAAAGGACACATATCAGCAAATTGTCCAAATCACAAGATCAAGAAGAAAACTTCTGTTAATGACAGTCATGTGATCCATTCTAGTGGGAGTCCTAGGAGGGTAAAACCTAGTGAAGAGGAGATGAGAATACTCAGGAAATTTGATCCTGATTGTGTCTGGGTCAAGGAGGAAATTTTTCATAAAAGACAATCTTTTAATAACCAACAAAAGGTGAAAAGAGTTTTGAAAAAGACATCATCATCTGATGATGAATTTTATGACAATTTTTCTCCTAAAAGATTTTCAAAACAAAATGTTAATTCTAATTCTTTTTGGAAATCTAGACCCAGGTCAAATGATAGATTTTTTGTGAGGAAGGATGAATACTTAGAAGATGGGTCTTCAAGTAGTTCATCGAGATCGAATGGCAGGAGGCTGTTCGGGGAGACTCAACGCCTGAATGGCGGGAGTCATCCCTTTTGGTACTGATAAAATTTTGTTTTAATTTATTATACAGGTGGCATTACTGTTGGTTCGGTTGAATTCCAATCAGGATCGAATACGAAGCTCTACGAACTATCAATGATGTGCGGAATCCATAATTGATATGTATAGAATCAAAAAAAGACAAGCAATTCAATAATCAATCTTGTATATATCAACAAATGATTACAAGACTTCACTCAGAAATACACAGATCTCATACAGAGAAAATCTCAAAAGGTTTACTGAATTCTGTCAAAAGTTATTCTGAAAAACAGACAAACCTTCTATTTATACAAACAGACCAGCGAACCTTATCAAATTACCTGATGTGTGTGTTTCCTGTAAAAAGGGTAAACAGAAAAGGAGGTCACATAAGTCCAAAACAGTGTTTTCTATTGATAAACCATTGGAACTACTTCACATGGATCTGTTTGGACCGATTAATGTGAAAAGTATCGGTGGTGAATCATATTGTTTTGTTTTGACCGATGATTTTGCTAGATTTTCATGGGTAATGTTCTTAAAGTTTAAATCTGAAACTTATGAAAATTTTGTTTTGTTGGTAAACAGATTGGAGACGTTGTACAAGTTGAGAGTTAGGCATGTTCGATCAGATAATGGGACAGAATTCAAGAATCAGAACATGGAAGCATTTTGTGATTCAAAGGGCATTCAGCAGCAATTCAGTGCACCGTATGAACCACAGATGAACGGTGTAGCTGAGAGAAAGAATCGAACATTGATCGAGTATGCTAGAACTATGCTCGCTGACTCGAAGCTGCCCATTACTTTCTGGAGTGAAGCCGTAGCGACCACCTGTTTTACTCTCAATCGAGTGCTGATTGTCAAACGACATAATAAGACTTGCTATGAACTTCTTCAAAATCGTAAACCGAATTTGGAACACTTGGAACCTTTCGGGGCTCCTTGTACTATGCTTAAGAAAGATGCTAAATTCAACTCTAAAGTTGAAGAAGGTTTCTTTATTGGGTACAGCCTACCCCACAAACGTGTGTTTAACAAACGCACAGGTGTTGTGGAACTCTGGTATAATGTGGATGTTCAAAGACATACACCTATACCTGAAGGCAAAGGTCCAAATTGGTTATTCGATTATGATAAACTTTTCGAGTCTTTTAACTTCTCTCCTAATGTTACTGATGATGAAATTTCCTTGCAGATGTTATATGACCTACAAAATTCTGAAGATCAAAGAGTTTCTCATCAGATTGAAGATAATCATCCAACAGAGAAAGGCACTTCTGAAGCAGTTAATGATGACTGGTCATTGGAGGATGATCAGGATGTTTTTGAAGATGCAGTTTCTTAAGATCAAGATGAAGATTAGAATATCACAAATCTTGATCATGGTGTTGGAGTCCCGCAAGTGCCAGTGTCGAGAGTCCATGTGAATCACCCTGTGGAGCAGATTATTGGAGATCCGTCTGTTGGAGTACAAACGAGAAGGCAAGTTACAAACAAGGAGAGTTTGTACGTTGAGCAGGAGCGAACTCATGGGACTCAAGAGTTATGGATGCATTCTGCATTTATTTCTCAGATTGAGCCAAAGTCTGTAACTGAGGCACTGCGTGAGCCTGCCTGGGTGGAGGCCATGCAAGAGGAGGTAAATAAGTTTCAGAAATAGGAGTATGGCATTTAGTGGATTTGCCAAAGGGTGAGAAGAAGATAGGCACCAGATGGGTGTTACGGTGTAAGAGAGATGACAGAGGCGTGATTGTTCGAAACAAGGCGCGTTTAGTTGTTCAAGGATTCAAACAAATCGAAGGGATTGATTATGACGAAGTATTTGCACCAGTGGCGCGGTTAGAAGCAATAAGACTCTTTCTGGCTTTTGCTGCCCACAAGAAGTTTAAGGTGTTTCAATTGGACGTTAAGTCTGCATTCCTCTATGGATCATTGAAGGAGACAGTGTACGTTTGTCAGCCACCAGGCTTTGAGGATCCTATCCACAGGGATCAGGTATACCTCCTTGACAAAGCACTGTACGGTCTTCATCAGGCTCCTCGAGCTTGGTATGAGACCCTCTCGACCCACCTTATTGAACACGGGTTCAATAAGGGTCAGATTGGCAAGACTATGTTTTATCAGGAATAGGGCAAGGACATTCTCCTTGTTCAGATCTATGTAGATGACATCATCTTTGGGTCTACTGATGAACAGTTGTGTTTGGAATTTAAAGAGGTTATGATTGAGAAGTTCGAGATGAGTGCCATGTCAGATATTAAGTTCTTTTTGGGTTTACAAATTGATCAGACTGATGAAGGAAACTTCATTCATCACACAAAATACATTCAAGACGTGTTAAAACCTTTTAGCATGCTTGATTGTAGACCTATTTCCACGCCCATTCAGCCCAATCACGGGATTGAGCCTATTAAGGGGGAGCTAATTGATGCTACGTTATACCGTGAAATGATCGGGAGCTTGATGTATTTGACTGCCTCACGACCAGATATTGTATTCGCTACAAGTTTCTGTGCTCGCTATCAATCTAAGCCTAAAGTTTCTCATCTGATTGCAGTGAAGAGGATTCTTCGTTATCTGAAGGGTACACCAGACACCGGTCTGTGGTATCCTAAGGATGATAACTTTTCCTTCCATGCTTATAGTGATTCTGATTATGGAGGATGTAAGACTGATGCCAAATCTACAATTGGAGGTGCTCAGCTTTTGGGGGAAAGGTTAGTCTCATGGCAGTGTAAGAAGCAGACATCTGTTGCTACATCTACGTGTGAAGCTGAATATCTAGCAGCTGCCAGATGTTGTTCCCAAGTTTTGTGGATACAACAACAGATGAGAGACTATGGACTGAATTTTCAAACTACCCCGATGTAACAATAGTGCCGAAACCGGCGCCGGAACAGTGATCGCAACAGTAGCATGAACAGTAAACAGACACAAACTATACAAATTCTATTCTATTTCATGTTCACAGCCATAGTCAAAGTCATTTCACATTATCAAACAATAGGTTCATAAACATTTAGCAGAAACAAAGTACAGAAAAATGGTTCTTGAGTCAGGTAATTATCTGGCAACCCTGAACCATCATGGGTTTATTTGTTAGGATCTATTAGGATAGCACGTATGTGAGGATAATAAGAACAAAACAATAACAGTTGTTGTTACGGAATGCTAAACCGACGAACTATTCATATAGGTGACGATCTGTACGAATAGATCTGACAGTTTAACAATCTGAAACGATGATTGTAAAAGTAGACAACAAAATCAGAAAGTGAAACGTACGATCGTGTTCGTACAGTTAGCGCTCGGTACGAAGACGCGCGTAAGTGACGTTTTCTGATGAAACGAAACGAAAGACGACTTGAACGATAATAAAGTTAAGGAAATAAAATATTTCCTGTTTTACAATTTTGAAACTCATCATAATTAAATTTAAAGGAAGTTATTTTAAATTTAGGCGCGTAAAACAAAATACGCGCATAAATAATGAAAACGCGTAAAAATACTAATAAATACGACAAATAATTCAAATAAATAATATCTGAAATATTTTATAAAATTAGTAAATTACAAACACATAAAATGTAGCCTTTTATCTGAAATTTCGTAATTACACGCGTTACGATCCGGAAACGCGACGAAAACGTAAACCGTGCAACCGAAACGAACCCGAATACCCTCGGGGTATATAAACGTAGAAAGAAACAATTTCTTTCATTTTTCAAGTTTCTCTCTCTCTCTAAACACTCTCTCCCGTTTTCTCTCTCTCTCTCTAGAATAACCTACTTTAAACGATCGTATTTCCTTCGTTTCTCAACGGATTTGAGTGCTCTTGGTGTCCACGCGAAGCTCTCATCATCCTCTTCAAGGAAGTACAACCGATCTGTAGATTTGACCAACCGATTTTGAGGTATGGATGTTTAAAGGTTCGAATATTTAGGGTTTTCATTTGTATTGTTATGGTTGTTCGAACCACACACACATACACGACCGGTTTAGGATCATAGTGCACGAAACACACATCTAGACAACCTTCTAACATGAATGTCGACTCAAGGAACAACCTTACCCGAATTAAAGCTCGAAAATGGTGGTTGCAGGTAGGGTTCGTGAGTGTAGCTGGAAAAGAAGAGGGCTGCCGAACCTGTTTAATCAGCCATTAGCCGAACCCATGCAGCATGAACGAACCCTTGGTTCGTTGGTCATCACGGCCGAACCCTCTACAGACGAACCCTTGTGTCTCCTGCGAACCCTAGTACCCACCGAACCCATGAATGACCATGTACCCGAACCTTAGACAGGCGAGCCTTTGGGCTGGCACACACCTCCGAACCTTAGTGCTAGGCAGCAAACCATGAACGAACCATACCCTAAGCTTATCTAACCGAACCATGAAGGTACACGATCCCCCTCAAGGCAGCGAACCCTTGAACCCGGCCGAACCCTTAGACGAACCCTATTAACCCCGAGCTTGCCTGGAGGTTCTTGACCGAAGCTTGTTGTTGACACCTGAACTAAGGGAGCCGAACCTTGACTATGGTTCGCTGGAAATGGCAGGTGGTCATTCGGCCTAAGCCCAAAGCCATTCAACGACGTGTTTGGGACAATATTCTAGTGTAATAGATTGGCCTAATCATGTGTGGCAACTAAATTGTTGTTACAGTATACTATCAAGTCCAAGGGATAAACAACCGGCCCAACACTCGGCCCATATCCTTTCTCGGCCCAACACGCAGAGGTACCTATGAAATAGCCTAGGTCTAACAGAAACTATTCGGGCTACTGTCATTGACCGGCCCAATCCCTAGTTTTTGGCCATAATGATTAGAATAGCCCAAGTAATATTTTGGCCCAATTAAAATGTTAGGAATGAAATTGGTTCTAGACTTGACTCACACGTAGCTCGTTTAATTTAATTTGGCCCACATAAGCTCCTATGGCCCAATGACCCTATTATTAGGCCCAGGACCATTTCATTTGGCCCAATATCAAAGATGATCCGAGATATATTTGGTTAAATTAAAGATTAGTCAATCGACCCAATCTACTTAGCCTAACATCACTCACAAAGTGCCATGCTAATCATTAGGTTCAATAGAAATCTAATGGGTCACAATGCCAAGCTAGGCCCAACATAAGGCCCACAAGATCTAAACTTCAATGAAAACAATGTCAGGATGGATTATCAATCTAACCTAGGATGTTCTAGCACAGTTATTGTAGGAAATCAGCGTAGGGGATGATCATTCTCTTAGTCAAACACAAGTGAACCTCTTTAAACTAAGATATCAAAGGTCATGGAGAGAATTACATTCGGGATGGAAAACAAGAACCTAAAGGTTATGGTTTGACTTAAATGTTAACACCTAAACCATTGGGAATTTCAAAGGCATGATTAATCTAAATGGTTATTTACACCATCTAGGTTAATGACTTAATAAGCAAACAAGAGATCATTTGAAAATCAAAGTTTACTAAAGGGCCCAAGAATGGCCCAATGGGTTTAATATAAGCCCATCATGTTTAAATTACATTTTTCTTAAATTAAATATGTTTTTCATAAAAGAAATTATATTATGGACCTTACCAATATAATTAAATGATTTTTCTAAATAAATGATTAACTTAAAAGGTAATGAATTGAAAATGTTTTATTTAAATACTTTAAATGCTTTATGTGGGATTGGGTTACTAATGGGTAATGGTTTAACTTAGATAGAGGAAATTCTAGAAACACACTAGTAATCTAGGACACGTAGTTGCACATCGAGACCAAACCATAGATACGACAATTTCTGTAGGTACTTATCGTATTCGAATTCTTTAAAATAACTCAGGTGCTAAAGATACTTAGGCAACAATCAAAGAGTGCGCATATCTTTTGTGGGTTATTGCACGGCAACACAGGTGAGTTCATTGCCCCTTTTCTAACATTTTGTTTTAAAACGCGGGGCTGAGAAGCATGCGTAAACTGTTTATTTAAATTGTTTACTTGAATGCTTTTAAATTATATGTTTTACATATATATAAATGTTATCCTAGATCATGTCTAGGAAGATTTTATGCAGGTTTACCAATGATTTTACTTATATATTAAGTGAATAATCGAGTTAAACTAAACTTTTCAATAAGCCAAAACATTTCAAAGGGATCAAAAACAAACATTTTGACAAAACAAGTGGGTGAATTCAAGGGATCAAATCAAGCATTTTGACAAAACAAGTGTGGGACATCAAGACATCAACAAAACAATCTTTGCAAAGACAACATTCAATGTTCTACAAACCAAGTGTTCGTTGAACAATGAATCAAGTGTACAACCGATCAATGAATCTTGTATTCTATGATTAACACATCAAGTACATCTTGTGACAGAATCAGACGATCATTAAATCATTTTTAAGGGAAAGTCTGGGAAATATCAGAGATAGCATACGCCAAAAACATTGACGAAACATAAAATCCTGCATTTCAAGAAGTCCTAGCTAGACCGTTTGACTTGTAGGTCGTATGTTTGAGGATATTTACAGTTTCCCTAACTACTAAGTACCTAGATTGACAGACTAGTCTACTCGAGTATGACCACAGGCCCCAATCATTAGGACTTAGATTTTATTAAATGTTTATTTATTTATTTAATTGAGCATTTATTAAACTGTTTCTACAATTTCTATGGTTGATCACTATTGTGATGAACTTAAGGAATCAACCTAGATTCCAAATTGTGGTATTTACAGGAACAAAGGACTGACGAATCATTGGGTTAAAGGTAGGGGTAAAATGCTTAATTTTCATTAACATCAATGTCCCATGTGGATTAGTATGTGGTGGGACGGCGTCTGGGCGGGGTTGTAGCCTCGACTCAGGGGTATGCCCTATATATAAGCATACCGATCTGGATGATACATGTGATGTTAATGAGATTAAGGTTGTTACCCGTGGGTTAAACAAAGGTTTTGTGAGAACATTTGAGTCATTGTGAACAAGAGTGTGTGATAGGTAAAGATGCTTAATTATCATTAACAACAATGTCCTATGCGGATTAGTATGTGGTGGGACGGCGTCTGGGCGGGGTTGTAGCCTCGACTCAGGGGTATGCCCTATACATAAGCATACCGATCTGGATGATACATGTGGTGTTAATGAGGTTAGGGTCTTTACCAAAGAAGTTTTCAAATCATTTTCAAACACTAAACAATATGAACTCACCAACCATGTGTTGACTTTATTTTTGCATGACTTCTCAGGTGACGAACAGGTCAACTGAAGAGTTATTTCTTTGGATTAGGTTATCTGATAGAGGACCTAGCTTTTTGGACCTGCATATTTTGAAGCATCATTATACAGTTTGTTTAGTATATCTTGTGCAGCCACAAGATTGAAGACTTATGATGTGATAGTGGGTTTACATTGTTAATTTGTAAACTTAACTAATATAATTTAACTCTGTAATCCTATTTTATTTTAGCAAAGTTTCTCATTTTTATATCATGTGCAATGTGAACAATCTGATCAATCCGATTATCATTTCGATATCGCGCCTCGGGAACCTTCCGCCCGTCGGGGAAACCCGATCCTACCCCGCCGGCTCGGGGTGTGATAGATTGGTATCAGAGCCATGGTTATAGAGAAACATAGGTCACTTATTTAAACGGTTTGGCCTAGACTATAACCTAGGGACCCTGCATGTAGAGAACTTAGGAATTAGGAATTTACTTGCATTGTGTCTTCTGCATTCAATCATTGCACTAACCAATGTTCTGTTGGTTATGATTAGAATGTCACCAAGAAGGCAACCATCACCGCCTCTACCTCCACAAGAGACGGACCCAGCCGTTGAGGTATTTGCAACACTGATCACTGAACAGTTGGTGGCGATCCTCCCTGGAATCATCACCCGGATCAGGAACAGTGAGGAATTTACCAGGAACTTCACATTTCTTGCTGCAGAGAAGAAGGAACCGGAAGAAGGAGAAACAAGCAGGAAGCGAAAACGGAGTCGTTCTAAGAAATCAAGAAATCCTGAGATCTACACCGAGGCCATTCCTCTTCGTCAGATGGCCTTTGCTCCGGAATCAGAGAATCGTAGGTGTTACACTGGAAAATCACCCCTTTGCACTAACTGTCACTATCACCACCGCGCTGAAATCTCATGCAAGCAATGCATACATTGTGGCAAGACGAACCATTGGGATCACCAATGCAAATCATCAATGGAATTAGTATGCAAACCAGAGGCTAGCAAATTTCCTTTATGTGCCACGTGCGGTCTCCACCATGCTAAGAATAAACTGTGCAAACATTGTCTGAACTGTGGAGGAAAGGGACACTGGAGTCGTGATTGTAATAACCCTCCGACTCATAACCAGAATCCTGGAAACACTACATATCCCCTTCCTCGACACAACAAGGATTGCTATGTGTGCGGACTGTCTGAACACATTGCACGAGACTGCCCCGTGAAGATATCTTCCACAAGTCCTGCACTCTCTAAAGGAAAAGCTCATCTCTGTTCAAGTTGTCACTACCATCATCTAGCTGAACTTTCGTGTGTACAATGCACGCGTTGTGGAAAGACGGGACACTGGATGCAACAGTGTCGGTCATCAATAACCTCTACTCCCCGTCAATATGCTGGTACCTTTCCTAAATGTGCCGGATGTGGTTTTCATCATGGTGAGGAGAAACCTTGTAAACACTGTCTGAATTGTGGTAGATACGGACACTGGATTCAACAGTGTCGGTTTAGTTCCACTAAGAAGCAGGAACAAAAAAAGCAAACACCTCCACTTCCTCTCACCATAACAACAACTGCTATACATGCGGAACACATGGACATTTCGCAAGAGACTGCCCTAGGAAAAGGCCTCCAGCAGACCCAGCAGTCACAGAGGAACTACTTGCCTTACCAGCTCCAGAGGAACACTCGGAGTCTGATGACTCCACAGGTATGCAAATTTTAGCTTAATACCTTAAATTATCTACTGGTGAATTAATTAGAACTGCATAGGTTGTTGTAATTTAGGAATAATAAACTAAGCTAGCCGTAACCAAAGTCAGTGCAAAACAATAATCAGAATAATAATTGAAGGAACCTTTAGGTTAAATAAGGGTTAAATGATTAAATGAGGATAGAGTAATCATTAATGCCGGCTTAATTACTGTAATTTAGAATAGGACTTTATTTAATTAGAACGCTAAAAGCCTTAGGAATTCGAAATGTCAAAGTTAGTGTGTAGACTTTCATTTTCAACCTAGATCTCCTAGAATTTGAGTTACCTAAGTTGAGAACTCCGGCTCTAGGATGTTAGGAAAAGTAAATGTGAGAACTGTGTTAGGTTCTTATTTAGACTCAATAAGTAGATCAAGGGAAATCATTTGTGAATACAAGATGAAGATACGCCAGAGAAAATATTCCGAATGAATTATTGGCATTACAAGTACGGTCATGCCTTTCGGATAGAAGAATGCACCCATGGTTTCGTGAATCTCATGAACCGAGTGTGCGAACCGTATCTGGTTAGTTTGTCATTACTATTAGGGATGACCTACTGACTTATTCTAATAGCAAGACAGAACGCGAACGACATCTTAGGGGTATTCTGAAACTGTTGAAGAAAGAACAACTTTATCCTAAATTCTTCCAATTTGAAATGTGGATGAGAATAAGTAACAGTTGGAACAAAAGTTACTATAGGTTCCATAAGTCTCATGACTATAGGGTAAAAGTAAGATAGATATACACCATCACGCAGATGGGTATAGGATTACTGAGAAGGTAAATCATTACCTTTATCCTAATAGTTCTACCGTATTTTAGGAAGACCTCCCCGCTGTATAATGTACACTTTCAAGCTGAGAATAGATTAAACAAATGGTGAAGCATGTATACGGTTATGTCAAATGACTTAAGTATTCACTATGGGTGACTTGAGGATCTCGATCCGGTGATCAAGACCTAGAGTTGTGGGAGTCACCTACGAAAACTTTAAGGAGTGTGTCAGATTTTAGATCAGAAAGACAATTTGAGATAAACCGGATGAAATACCTACTACTAAAATAGTGGGCGGATCCTGGTGATAAGTAAACTGATAGACTATACAGCAACGAGATAGTGGTACGTTATGTGGTACCATTGTTTAACATTTTGGATATGGACGACAAATTCACAATAAGGTTCTAACAAACATCGCAGAACCTCTAAGGATGTACTTAAAACTGAGTACAGCTCACCGTCCACCAAGGGACGGTCGAAGCGAAAGTACAACAATGATCTTGAAGGATATGTTGAGAACCTGTGTGTCAAACTTCAGTGGAAATTGGGACACTCAATTGCCACTAATCAGATTCTCCTACAACAACAGTCAATATAGTAGCATTGAATGCACATCATTCGAGGCTCCTTAAGGTCGACACTGTCGGTCGCCGAACTGATGGATTTAGGTAGGGGAAACCAAATAGTCCAACCAGTACTTAATTGGGAAACACCATGTTAAGTAGAGGTATACCCAAGGAAAGGTGTAGTCCATTTTAGGATAAAGGGATGAACGAGCACCACGAAACATAGGACAATTCGAGATCATCGAACGTATTCGTTCTATGGCACACAGATTGAGGTCACCAGATGACCTTAGTGAGATGCGTTACGTGTTTCACGTCTCGAACTTGAACAAATGCTGTGCTAACGAATCGTTCGTCATATCAATTGAAGGAATTCAATTGAACGGACATTATACCTTATGTAATGATCTCCAGAGTTTATGGCTTGTTAGATTAAACAACTAAGGAAAAGTCGTACTTCCATTGCTAAGTCTCATTGGAAGTTTAGAGCGCAAACTCAAGTTACTTGGGAAATGCGAAGATCACACGATGTTCAAATAATCCCCAGTTTCTTACAGAGAAAGCCGTACCTGATAACTATTCTTAAAATTTCGGGACGAAATTTCTCTAACAAGGGGAGACTGTAACAATAGTGCCGAAACCGGCGCCGGAACAGTGATCGCAACAGTAGCATGAACAGTAAACAGACACAAACTATACAAATTCTATTCTATTTCATGTTCACAGCCATAGTCAAAGTCATTTCACATTATCAAACAATAGGTTCATAAACATTTAGCAGAAACAAAGTACAGAAAAATGGTTCTTGAGTCAGGTAATTATCTGGCAACCCTGAACCATCATGGGTTTATTTGTTAGGATCTATTAGGATAGCACGTATGTGAGGATAATAAGAACAAAACAATAACAGTTGTTGTTACGGAATGCTAAACTGACGAACTATTCATATAGGTGACGATCTGTACGAATAGATCTGACAGTTTAACAATCTGAAACGATGATTGTAAAAGTAGACAACAAAATCAGAAAGTGAAACGTACGATCGTGTTCGTACAGTTAGCGCTCGGTACGAAGACGCGCGTAAGTGACGTTTTCTGATGAAACGAAACGAAAGACGACTTGAACGATAATAAAGTTAAGGAAATAAAATATTTCCTGTTTTACAATTTTGAAACTCATCATAATTAAATTTAAAGGAAGTTATTTTAAATTTAGGCGCGTAAAACAAAATACGCGCATAAATAATGAAAACGCGTAAAAATACTAATAAATACGACAAATAATTCAAATAAATAATATCTGAAATATTTTATAAAATTAGTAAATTACAAACACATAAAATGTAGCCTTTTATCTGAAATTTCGTAATTACACGCGTTACGATCCGGAAACGCGACGAAAACGTAAACCGTGCAACCGAAACGAACCCGAATACCCTCGGGGTATATAAACGTAGAAAGAAACAATTTCTTTCATTTTTCAAGTTTCTCTCTCTCTCTAAACACTCTCTCCCGTTTTCTCTCTCTCTCTCTAGAATAACCTACTTTAAACGATCGTATTTCCTTCGTTTCTCAACGGATTTGAGTGCTCTTGGTGTCCACGCGAAGCTCTCATCATCCTCTTCAAGGAAGTACAACCGATCTGTAGATTTGACCAATCGATTTTGAGGTATGGATGTTTAAAGGTTCGAATATTTAGGGTTTTCATTTGTATTGTTATGGTTGTTCGAACCACACACACATACACGACCGGTTTAGGATCATAGTGCACGAAACACACATCTAGACAACCTTCTAACATGAATGTCGACTCAAGGAACAACCTTACCCGAATTAAAGCTCGAAAATGGTGGTTGCAGGCAGGGTTCGTGAGTGTAGCTGGAAAAGAAGAGGGCTGCCGAACCTGTTTAATCAGCCATTAGCCGAACCCATGCAGCATGAACGAACCCTTGGTTCGTTGGTCATCACGGCCGAACCCTCTACAGACGAACCCTTGTGTCTCCTGCGAACCCTAGTACCCACCGAACCCATGAATGACCATGTACCCGAACCTTAGACAGGCGAGCCTTTGGGCTGGCACACACCTCCGAACCTTAGTGCTACGCAGCAAACCATGAACGAACCATACCCTAAGCTTATCTAACCGAACCATGAAGGTACACGATCCCCCTCAAGGCAACGAACCCTTGAACCCGGCCGAACGCTTAGACGAACCCTATTAACCCCGAGCCTGCCTGGAGGTTCTTGATCGAAGCTTGTTGTTGACACCTGAACTAAGGGAGCCGAACCTTGACTATGGTTCGCTGGAAATGGCAGGTGGTCATTCGGCCTAAGCCCAAAGCCATTCAACGACGTGTTTGGGACAATATTCTAGTGTAATAGATTGGCCTAATCATGTGTGGCAACTAAATTGTTGTTACAGTATACTATCAAGTCCAAGGGATAAACAACCGGCCCAACACTCGGCCCATATCCTTTCTCGGCCCAACACGCAGAGGTACCTATGAAATAGCCTAGGTCTAACAGAAACTATTCGGGCTACTGTCATTGACCGGCCCAATCCCTAGTTTTTGGCCATAATGATTAGAATAGCCCAAGTAATATTTCGGCCCAATTAAAATGTTAGGAATGAAATTGGTTCTAGACTTGACTCACACGTAGCTCGTTTAATTTAATTTGGCCCACATAAGCTCCTAAGGCCCAATGACCCTATTATTAGGCCCAGGACCATTTCATTTGGCCCAATATCAGAGATGATCCGAGATATATTTGGTTAAATTAAAGATTAGTCAATCGACCCAATCTACTTAGCCTAACATCACTCACAAAGTGCCATGCTAATCATTAGGTTCAATAGAAATCTAATGGGTCACAATGCCAAGCTAGGCCCAACATAAGGCCCACAAGATCTAAACTTCAATGAAAACAATGTCAGGATGGATTATCAATCTAACCTAGGATGTTCTAGCACAGTTATTGTAGGAAATCAGCGTAGGGGATGATCATTCTCTTAGTCAAACACAAGTGAACCTCTTTAAACTAAGATATCAAAGGTCATGGAGAGAATTACATTCGGGATGGAAAACAAGAACCTAAAGGTTATGGTTTGACTTAAATGTTAACACCTAAACCATTGGGAATTTCAAAGGCATGATTAATCTAAATGGTTATTTACACCATCTAGGTTAATGACTTAATAAGCAAACAAGAGATCATTTGAAAATCAAAGTTTACTAAAGGGCCCAAGAATGGCCCAATGGGTTTAATATAAGCCCATCATGTTTAAATTACATTTTTCTTAAATTAAATATGTTTTTCATAAAAGAAATTATATTATGGACCTTACCAATATAATTAAATGATTTTTCTAAATAAATGATTAACTTAAAAGGTAATGAATTGAAAATGTTTTATTTAAATACTTTAAATGCTTTATGTGGGATTGGGTTACTAATGGGTAATGGTTTAACTTAGATAGAGGAAATTCTAGAAACACACTAGTAATCTAGGACACGTAGTTGCACATCGAGACCAAACCATAGATACGACAATTTCTGTAGGTACTTATCGTATTCGAATTCTTTAAAATAACTCAGGTGCTAAAGATACTTAGGCAACAATCAAAGAGTGCGCATATCTTTTGTGGGTTATTGCACGGCAACACAGGTGAGTTCATTGCCCCTTTTCTAACATTTTGTTTTAAAACGCGGGGTTGAGAAGCATGCGTAAACTGTTTATTTAAATTGTTTACTTGAATGCTTTTAAATTATATGTTTTACATATATATAAATGTTATCCTAGATCATGTCTAGGAAGATTTTATGCAGGTTTACCAATGATTTTACTTATATATTAAGTGAATAATCGAGTTAAACTAAACTTTTCAATAAGCCAAAACATTTCAAAGGGATCAAAAACAAACATTTTGACAAAACAAGTGGGTGAATTCAAGGGATCAAATCAAGCATTTTGACAAAACAAGTGTGGGACATCAAGACATCAACAAAACAATCTTTGCAAAGACAACATTCAATGTTCTACAAACCAAGTGTTCGTTGAACAATGAATCAAGTGTACAACCGATCAATGAATCTTGTATTCTATGATTAACACATCAAGTACATCTTGTGACAGAATCAGACGATCATTAAATCATTTTTAGGGGAAAGTCTGGGAAATATCAGAGATAGCATACGCCAAAAACATTGACGAAACATAAAATCCTGCATTTCAAGAAGTCCTAGCTAGACCGTTTGACTTGTAGGTCGTATGTTTGAGGATATTTACAGTTTCCCTAACTACTAAGTACCTAGATTGACAGACTAGTCTACTCGAGTATGACCACAGGCCCCAATCATTAGGACTTAGATTTTATTAAATGTTTATTTATTTATTTAATTGAGCATTTATTAAACTGTTTCTACAATTTCTATGGTTGATCACTATTGTGATGAACTTAAGGAATCAACATAGATTCCAAATTGTGGTATTTACAGGAACAAAGGACTGACGAATCATTGGGTTAAAGGTAGGGGTAAAATGCTTAATTTTCATTAACATCAATGTCCCATGTGGATTAGTATGTGGTGGGACGGCGTCTGGGCGGGGTTGTAGCCTCGACTCAGGGGTATGCCCTATATATAAGCATACCGATCTGGATGATACATGTGATGTTAATGAGATTAAGGTTGTTACCCGTGGGTTAAACAAAGGTTTTGTGAGAACATTTGAGTCATTGTGAACAAGAGTGTGTGATAGGTAAAGATGCTTAATTATCATTAACAACAATGTCCTATGCGGATTAGTATGTGGTGGGACGGTGTCTGGGCGGGGTTGTAGCCTCGACTCAGGGGTATGCCCTATACATAAGCATACCGATCTGGATGATACATGTGGTGTTAATGAGGTTAGGGTCTTTACCAAAGAAGTTTTCAAATCATTTTCAAACACTAAACAATATGAACTCACCAACCATGTGTTGACTTTATTTTTGCATGACTTCTCAGGTGACGAACAGGTCAACTGAAGAGTTATTTCTTTGGATTAGGTTATCTGATAGAGGACCTAGCTTTTTGGACCTGCATATTTTGAAGCATCATTATACAGTTTGTTTAGTATATCTTGTGCAGCCACAAGATTGAAGACTTATGATGTGATAGTGGGTTTACATTGTTAATTTGTAAACTTAACTAATATAATTTAACTCTGTAATCCTATTTTATTTTAGCAAAGTTTCTCATTTTTATATCATGTGCAATGTGAACAATCTGATCAATCCGATTATCATTTCGATATCGCCCCTCGGGAACCTTCCACCCGTCGGGGAAACCCGATCCTACCCCGCCGGCTCGGGGTGTGACACCCGATTCATGTTGAAAACGAGGTTGCTATTGCTATCACGAAGAATCCAGTGTATCATTCACGTTCCAAACACATTGATATTCGGTTTCATTTCATACGCGATTGCTATGAAAAGAAACTGATTGATGTGGTGAAGATACACACAAACGAGCAAAGGGCAGACCCTCTCACCAAGGCCTTTGACAAACAACGTTTTGAGTATCTACTCAAATTAAATGGGATCAGGGTCATGGGTGAGGTAATCAAGAATCAACTTCCTTCGTAATCAAATTTATTGAATTAACATCAGATATTTTCATTTTTTTCTTCTTTTCTGTTTTAGTTTTTAGGGGGAGAAAAGTTGTGAAAAATACAAAAAACATTTGAAAAACCAAAAACACAAAAACATTAAAAAATTAAAAATCTGAGAAATTGATTTGACCTAGTGAGAAATGATAGTACATTATTTGCAATTGGAAACATATTTGTATGTATTATGAAAAATTAAAAATAATTACAAGTACTAAGTATGATGTGGAAGTAGGTTTATAACTTAGTTAGGATAAGTTTAAACAAAGTTTTGATTATACTTTATAAGAAACAAATGCTTAGAATACAGTACTTAGTTTTGTCCTGAAAGAGTGGTAATTTTTCTGACAAAATGTTTCTTGAACAAAAAGTCAAAGTACTAGTTTGATCATGTGTTTAATTTTTAAAAGAAATTCTGATTTTGTTTTTTTATTTTAGTTTAAAGCTGAAACATTCTTTGCGTATACTTACGTATCGACCTGATTGTTATAGCTTTAAACGATTCAAATTTGTTCTCTTGGTTCTGATTAAGATTTGTACAATCTATGCGTATATGAAAATATCGAACTGATTGTTAAAAGCTTAATCTTAAATTGTTGTTTAGTTCATTTTCTGGATCATTTGAGCATACGTAAGTATCAACCTTGATTCCAAGATTTTGAACAAATTCAAATTGTTTTCTATTTTGTTATTTTCAAAAAGAAATTCTGCTTTCTTTTTGCATGATTAGACTGGTTGAAATTGAAATAATAAGTTTTAAGAACATTTATGTTTGATTAGTTATTCACAAATCGGGGATGTGTTCAAGTAAATGGATTATTATAAAGTGTTTTGATAATCTTATTTAAACTGATTTCTTGACTAAGTAATTAAAATTAAAAGGATAAATATACTGACAATCATCTTGGACTTGTAATTTGAAATTAAATCTATTAATTAATACAAACAGATTAGTTGAAAATTGTAAAATAATATGATCTCATGTCTGGATCTTTCTCAAACAAAAAGATTTTATTTTTCTTAGTGTAGTTAGTTTTGTTACATTTGTAGTTTAATTGTTCTAAAAAATTAAAAAATTACAAAAAGATTTTATTTTTGTCTGATGTTAAATCAATAATTTTTGATTATTTGTTTGACTTTGTAACAATTAAACATGAATTTGTTTTGAAATTCAAAGAAAAATCAAAATTTTTAAAAGGTTCGTCTGTTGAAGGTTAGTTGAGAAGGTTCGCTGGTTAGGTTCGCTGACTAGGTTCGTTTGATAGGTTCGTTTGAAAGGCTCATGTGAAATGGTCGCTGAAATGGTTCGCAGGAAAGGTTCGTGTGAAATGGTTCGCAGAAAAGGTTCGTTGAAAAGGATAGTTTGAAAAGGTTCGTGAGTATAAATACAATGTTCGCGATAAGGGTTCGTCACTTTCATCTGATTTCACTTTAGTGAACCTGCAAGATCTGATTTTTTCGATTTCCGATTTAGGGCATCCCAGAACTTTTCGTTGATCTCTTTAGACTCAGAATCATTTGCTGATCATTTCTAGGTAGAAAATTTTAAAGTTAACCGACTAATTTGAGAGATCTGAGAGATTTTAGGATTTCTAGATCGAACCTGTTTAACTGAATTAAAACCAGTTAATTTCGAAGTTCTAGACAAACTGCTTTTGTTAATGTTGTTCATCGGTCTGTTTTGAACTTGGGAATATGATTTTTATCATTAATTTCAAAGTTTTTAAAATTTGATTTGAAAATTGGAAAAGGTTCGCTGGATGAAAATGTTCGTTGAATGAACTAAGGTTCGCCGAACCTTGAAGGTTCGTCTGAATCTGATAGGTTCGTGGAGAAACTATGTATTTCAAATGAACCGAACCTTTTGGTCAAGGTTCGTTTGACCAACAGGTTCGTTTGTTTGAAGGTTCGTTCATTCTGAGGTTCGTTCATTCTAAGGTTCGTTCATCAGAAGGTTCTTTCAGGATAAGGTTCGTTCAGAATAAGGTTCGTTTATAAAAGGGTTCGTTCAAAAAGGTTTGTCTAGATAACAGGTTCGTCTAACTTAGGTTCGTCTGGCATTAGGTTCGTCTCAGGAATTAGGTTCGCTGGTTTCTATACTTAGAAATTTTTTTAATTTTGTTAATTTTTTATTAATTTTTGTTTCTAATTGTTTTTATTTCATATTGTTGAAATGGCGAACTTAACTTTCGGTGACAAATATAATGTTTGTGCCTATCTGGATCCTACAACAAGGAATGGCCAAGACTTCCGTCCTATGATTGAGTTCCTTCGTAGATCAAGGATTTACTATGCTATCTCCAACTCAGTTCAGATTTATCGTTCACATATTCAAAGCTTCTGGGAGTCTGCCAGAGTTATTTCTGTAGATGAGGAATATGTTATAGATGTGAATGTGCTTGGGCAAGCAATTTGTATATCTGAGGATGATATCAGAAGAGTTTTACAATTCGGTGGAGCGCCTACTGGTGTAACTCTCCTTCCAGAGAGATGTATTAAGGGATGCTTCTTACGCATAAGATACTTTGGAGCTTACAACTCCATTTGTGTGAAGAAAGGCAAACTTCCTCTACAATACAAGTTCTTAGCACATGTTTTATTACACTGTTTGAGTATGAGGAAGGGTACCTTCGATGAGCTGAGAGACTTGATGAGATCAGCTATGGTGGCTCTTATATTGAACAAACCGTTCAATTTTTCAGGGACGATCTTCAGGTATATGTCTGATAACATCACGAAGGCTAAGGATAGGTTCTATATGTATCCTAGATTCGTGCAGATGTTGATTGACGAGAGGTTGCATGAAGGGATGTTACCGAGGGAAGCTGGAGATTTATTGAAGTTGAAACACATGACTGATTCCAGTTTGGGTCAGGTCAGGGTATATCAAAGGAGTGGGGATGCTATATTAGAAAAAGATCTTATTGGTCATTGTTCCAGGGTAAACTATGTTGCTCCTGATTGTGATGCCTAGAGGCATGCTGACTCCGGATCAGATACTGAAGACTTTGTAGCTGATAATGATCAGACACCACCTCCACCTCCTCCAAGACAACAAGTTTGGAAAGCTACAGGTCAATCTTCCAGGTCTACACCTAAAGCTCAATCATCTCAGGAACCGTGCTCACAGGAGCCGGTTGATATTCATATTTCTGCACAACAGACAGAGGCTGTTGTTGATGATGATGGTGAAGAATCTTCTGATACTGAATCAGAGTATGAGATGATTCAAGAAGAGAACCAAATGGTCAGTAGGATGAAGATGAAATTTGTTAAACAAGCTGAGGATGTGAGGGAAGAAAGAGTTGATCCTAGCTTTGTAGTAGAAGAGTGTCACACCCCTGCGCCGCGTGCGGAATCCACGGCGCGGTGACGTATGATCAGTTGAATCATGCACAAGTATTGAATAAGAACAACCACAATGGATTACTACATTTCATAATGTTTAGACAGTTGTTTAGTTACAGACAATCTATCTACCAAAAGAAAGACAACTACAGACCCAAAATATAGTTTACAAAATAAGACTCCAAACAAGACAATTAAACATTTAGGATTTAGTGTGTTTCTAATCCATCCTAGCATGTTTCTTCATCTTGTTCTATCTTAGTATGGTCTCCTTAGTTGTCTCTGAGAATGTCTTAAACCTGATTACCTGAAACACGTGAAAAGTAACTGTCAACTACAGACGTAGTTGGTGAGAACAATAGGTTTAAACAGTTGTAACCATGAGTATATGATATAAGACATAGGTAAGTTAAAGTATCATAAGATTCACACGGATGAGCTGCAACCCAAACTAACATCAAGTAAGAAAAATGAGTGGAAACAGTCCAATCACTGTTCGCACGAAAGCCAACATATAATATCAAGTCCCAAAACACGTTTGGAGTTAGATAATACATCAGCAGTTTTGATAACCATATGACACCAGACCTGCAGTTGGCTTTTAAAAGCAAATTTAAAAGCCAACTCCATCCTGGATAAGAAAACAATGACACCAGACCTACAGTTAGCTTTTAAAACAAATTTAAAAGCTAACTCCATCCTGGATAAGAAACAATGTGTCCGCTTTCCCTTGTTGTGATCACCCAGTACTAACGCTAATGAATGTGATACTTGATGCTTTTACAAGTTTGTTTACAACAATTGACACCATGTTCTGAATCTTACTTTAACCGGATGTGTTAATGCCTTATTTGATAACATGAATTGAAAAGCCTGGATTTAATTCCACGAATTAAATCCTTTGTTTTGAATACCATGAAATGAACCACTTGATTTGAATACCATGATGTGAACAACTTGATTTGAATACCATGTTTTGAACAACTTGATTTGAATACCATGTTTTGAACCACTGGATTTGAATACCATGTTGTGAACCACTTGTTTTGAATACCATGATGTGATGACCTTGTGTAATAACAAGGTTTATAATAAAAGAGTTTGTAAAATCCTTTATCAAAAAGTGTTTATCCTTCATAAATATATTTGAGTATATCAATTACAAAACAGTTCAAAAAATCCCTTATAAAACCTTTTTAATGAAAAGAGTTTAGTAATTGACAAATAAATTAAACCAGTTGACAATTTCCTTAAACAATTGATGAATCCCTTGGATTCGTAAGATGAACCTGTAATGTTTATGAAATACACATAACTTGTGTAATGAAACAAGATTGAAATAGCGGTTTTGATCACGTGTTCCACCCTAAAACAGTTATAAAACAGTAAAAGAGGGGCTAGAGTTCTCACCTGTCTGCAGTAGACTCTGAACTTAAACAGTTAGCAAGTAGCAAACAGGACTTCTAACTTGTTCCTATATCATTGTAATCATACATAAGATATAAGATTTATAATTGTATAGACTTTGATTTGTTGATTGACTTGTGTTCACTTGAACTTGATTAACACTTGAAAGTTATGTCTTGGATTTATTGATTGATCATGGGTTCAAGAAACTAATGTGAAATGTTCTGTTGTGTACACTCCTTGTGCATCCAATGATAAATGTTTGCGAATTCTATCACCATTTGATTAACATGTATTGTGAAAAGATGTTCAATTGTTTCCAAGTCTTTGTGTTTGTGAATTTATCATGTAATTAGGATAAGTTGCAACTTAAACCAAATTTTGACCAAGTTCACTTGTACATAGAGTTTGTGGGCCACAATATGAGCCTTAAGCCCATAAAACTATGATGGGCTTAAGTATAAGTCTATGGGCCTTTCACAATAACAAGGGTCAATTTAATATGATATTGGGCCATGCAATTGCCTAAGCGATATTAGGCCAACTAAAGATTAAAACTAGTCTACCCAATCAATTGGGCTTAGTTTAAGTACATGGGCCAAGTTGTTATTGGAGTTGGGCCGAATGGGTTTATGGTTTTGAGCCAATTAAAGATCATGTTGGGCTAACTCTAACTCCCTTGGGCTTGATTTCACCTATGAGATTGAATACCATTGCAATTGGGCCGAGTATGCTTTGGGTTGGGCCGAAGTAGATGAGCTGCCAACTTTAGGCAGCGAACCCTCTTGGGTTTCAGCCTAGGGTTCGCCCCTACACCCAAAGGGTTCGGTCATGATAGGAGGTTCGAGGGTTCGGCCAAAGTATTCCACATGGTTCGGCTAAGATAGTGCCATGAAGGTTCGTTGATCATAGCAGCACACATGGTTCGTGGAGACTCCAGGGTTCGCTGGAGTTCGGCTTGGGCAGGTGGGTTCGTGACATGCAATGGGTTCGTAGGTTAGCTATGGGTTCGGCTGCTGAAGCTGGACACCCGAGGGTTCGTTGACCAGGAGGGGTTCGGCTACAACCCTAGGGTTCGCTATAGTTCTTGACTGATCCAGGGGTTTCATGGCATCATGATAGTTCGTCGGAGGCATGAAGGTTCGGCACAGGTTCAGGAGGTTTCCCCAAAGGCTCGGCGGATGTCTAACGAACCATGCAGGTTCGTAGAGACCCATTAGGGTTCGGCCAGCTGAGGACGAGGGTTCGGCCACCGAACCTGTTACCAGCATCATCTCCTTCGTCGAACCTCAGTTTCCAGAACACGATCTAGGCTAGGACAACTTCAGAGAATGTTGCTATAGATGCGAAACTAGGTATGACGTGCATGGATCCGGCTAAGTGTCGAGTTTGAATCAAAAACACAAGAAACCCTATTTTCCAAATTTTTCAAGCTCCATTACCTCGAAATTTGCTGGATGGATCTGCGAAAATCTTGTACTTTCGTGTAGAGTTTGTCGAGAGCTTCGCGTGGACACCAAGAACGTCGAAATCCGTCGAGTAACGAAGAAGATACGAACGTTTAAAGTTTGGTTTTTAGAGAGAGAGAGGGTAGACGAACTATTAGAGAGAGAAAGGGTTGTTGAGGTAATAAATGAAGTAGGAAGCCTTGTTCAAGGCTTTTATAGTTCGGGTGAAGTTCGGGTGCGTTTCGGTCGCTCGGTTCGCGTTTCCGGAACGTAACGCGTATTTTACGCGGTTTTAATTAAAAATAGTTATTAAACTCATTTAAATGATGAGTTTCAAAATTGTAAAAATATAAAATAATTAATTTAATTATTTTACTCTTCGTGTGTTGCCGGACCGTTAAACATTCACAATTACGTGTATACCCGCAATCGCGTACGTTTTTCCGATCGTATTAAAATATTCAAAGTCGTTTAATCATAATTATAAGTTCAACATTCGTATTATTATGGATCGTCACCCATAACTATACTCAGTCTCGCTTACAGATTACGATTTTTGTTGAATTAATTAAATGTTATAATACTCGTCTCAACACTACGCACTAACACTAACCTGTTACACCGAACGCAGTATATATATAGGGCTCACTCTCGCTGCCCACCACTGTTTCGATATAACAAGTTACTGTTCTTGCTTAGTGAAATCGACTGTAAATAATAATACATACTTGTTTTCTGATTACTAAGATCCTGTAACACACAAGCACACATTTTGAACATACGAATCACATTGATGAACTGAACCATGAATAGACACTGTTCTAACACTGTTTACAACTACATGACTATATGCACAAATGTTACAAAGAGCCTGAGTCATCTAGGCCCAAGAGGAAGAAAAGGATGGCCAAAGGAGGGCCTTATAAGAAGAAAGCTAAGACTATTGAGACTGATGTGTCTTCATCAGTTATGGCTACTACAGTTTCTGTTTCTGTTTCTCCAGTTATTCCTTCTTCAGTTCAGGCATCTACTATTCCTGTGTCTACTTTACAAACTCTGAGTTTGTAAATGTAGCTTCTTTCATGCCATCTTTTGTGGATGCTACTACAGTTTCTACTTCATTACCAGTGACTTCTGTTCATCAGGATGATATTCCCAAAGATGATTTGTTTTCAGGACTAGATGATTTGGGAGATATTAACTTCACAGTTAACTATGATGATACTGATCTCAAGAGAAGATTATCTTTGCTATCCAAAGAGTTTGAAAGTTATAGATAGGAAAAGGAACAAAATGTTGCTGATAAACCTCCTTCTTCCACTACTGAATTGGATGAGTTAAAAGCTCAGATGTCTTTAATGATCAAGTGGAGAGAAGAAGAACTTATTGAGAAGCAGAAGATGCAAGATAAGATTTCTGATATGGAATTCTTTATCAAGATTCAATCTGAAGATATTGTTGAGTTAAAGAATGAAAACACTGACTTGAGATTCAAGATGAAAGCTTTAGAAGAAAAGATTTCAAAGACTGAAGTTTTAGATTCAAACTCAAGAGTTGAGAAGGTTGTGGTGGATGTAGAAGATGATGATGAAAAGAAAGTTGAAGAGGAGAAAGAAGAAGTTGAAGAGGAAGAAGAAGAGCTTGATTATGGTGATACTGATGTGGATGAACATCCTGATTATCATGATTTTGGAGGTGATGATGGGACTGGTGGTGGTGCAGGTGGAGTTGATGGGAATTCAGGTGCTTTGGATTCTGTTTTAGGGGCTATAGTGATTTATTCTCCATCAAATATTTCTACGGATGCGGTTCCTTTTAGTTTTGTGTCATCTGATAGGGCAAAGGATTGTACTTACGTAGATTTTCAAGATTTGGATGCAATAGAATATCCAGAGACTGTTATTGATTATTCTCTGCCTACTTTTCTTGATCTATTCAAATTGCATTCTGACATTGATTTGCAGAGAAAGATATTCGAGATTCAAGTCAATCAAGATTTAGAAGAAGGAGAGATTGTTGGTGGATATTCAGCTTTAGAACTTCAAGACTTCTTTGAGAATGATGATGAGTTGATCTTTGATTTTGAAGAAGATGAAGATATGGATGTATCTGATTATGAAAAAGATGTCGTTGATGAAGAGTTGTTGAAACTGAATACTATGAAAAAAATGTTTGAAGCTGGAAGTTTTTCTAAATCAACATTGGATCCGATTAGAGAAAAGACTTACATGGATTTCTGGAATGAACTTGAAGGAGAGAAAAAGTATATTATTGATAATCTACATGTATTCAAGATAATGACTGAAGTCCTAGAAGACAAAGATCAAGAAAACCAGGCTAGACAATCCAAGAAGTTCAAGATTGGATCTAAGTCCAAAATGATTGGAAGGATTGCTAGTTATGGTTATTTTCATAACATTTCAGGAAGTTTGTCAGACAAGGGATGCAACGTTGTGAACAGAACTGATGGATGCCAGTATTTTGGGAAAGCTTCTGATCTGATGAGTCTACCATCGTTTGAATGTGTGAGTTTGGCAAGAGTGAAGATGATTAAGCGAATTCAGACTAGACATAATGAAGTTTTTGAAAGATTGCTAAAGAAAGAAGCTAGAACTGGTTGGAGTTTATTATTGCCACAATTCAGAGAAAGATTTCATGATTATGTGAAGCCTACAGTTTTCAAAAGACCCAGACTCCGAAAGATTGAACAGAACTGGAATCCTTACTTTAAGTTTTGGTTTTATGATGAGAGAACATCAGAAGGTGTGATTCTACTGAAGCAAAATGATAATTGGAGGGTGATTCGGATGCTTGATCCTATTTGGATTGTGAACTGTTCAAAGGATGATATTGCTTTACTTGACACTCCAGAGATCTATGCAGATGATGGTTATCATGATTTTGGAGTGAGCTTTAAAGACATGGCAGTTCAATATCAAACCATTGCAAGAATGTGTGATACATTGGGTATACATTCTGGATGCAATTGGGAAGATGTGAATTACCTTTATTCTGAATTGATGAAAGTGCAGAAGGCGAGAGATGAAAGAGATGCTAAGGTGAAGCTGAAAGACGTGCAAAGATACCACGTTTGATTTTTATACGAGCGGTGGATAACATTGTTAGTGAAGAGATTGGAGAATCCAGCGGAGTCAAAAAGAAAGAAGATGACAAAGCTGAAGACAAAGAATGAAGAGTTTTGATAGCAAACATTAAGGGGGAGTTTGTTAGTGCACATTTGTAATTGTTTGCTATTCAAAAGTTGTATTTATTTTGAGTTTATAGAAGGTTCGGCTATATGTTTGCCATAGGTTCGTTTGGCCCACGAACCTAGGCAGGTTCGGCGAACCTATTGAATTGATAGGTTCGACGAACCTGTAACCCAGAGAAGGTTCGGCGAACCTTTAGGTTTGTCAACCAAGGTTTGCCTAGCGAACCTAAGGGTTCGCCCGGCGAACCTTAGGGTTCGGCCGGCGAACCTAAGGGTTCGGCTACCAGATAAGGTTCGCTGGTCTGTTTGTATAAATAGAAGGTTTGTCTGTTTTTCAGGATAACTTTTGACAAAATTCAGTAAACCTTCTGAGATTTTCTCTGTGTGAGATCTGTGTATTTCTGAGTGAAGTCTTGTAATCATTTGTTGATATATACAAGATTGATTATTGAATTGGTTGTCTTCTTTTGATTCTATACATATCAATTATGGATTCTGCACATCATTGATAGTTCGTAGAGCTTCGTATTCGATCCTAATTGGAATTCAACCAAACCAACAACACTTTTTGAAAGGCTTGACTTGAGAAGGTTGTTGAAGTGGAATTAGGTGGAGTATTTGGGGAACCTTCGAGTGAAGGTGCCAGCATTGAGATGGATTGGGGTTGCAGGACTTAGTTATTCAAGTCTTTTGTGACTAGCTCAATGAGCTTGGCCACATCAGCCTGAATATGAGTAACAGAAGCGGTCAAATACTTTAATTTGAGAACTAATTCGTCCAACCGTTTACGGATAACATCTAATCCCTAAATATTGAGTCAGTTTTAGACTGACCTGAGTCCATCTCAAGAATGCCATGTACCTCTTTGTCTCGGTTCTATGGATTTCCAGCCTCAGTTTCATGAACTTCATTGTCTGTTGCCATAGCTGGAGTATGAGTTCCTGATCCATCCAGATGAAGACCCATTGGGATTTTAGGTGAGACGGATGCTCCAGATATATGCTCATGATGTCTAGATGGACTAGACACCCTGATCTCATCCTCTTCTCCATGGGTAGGAGACTGACGATTTTGAGCAGAGGTTTGAAGGGACTGCTCCTCACATTATTATCATCAGCAAACAAACATGCCATCACAAAACGAGGGTACAACAAAAGTCTGGGACTCTTTTGGTGATGTACCAAGTGGTCAAAAATTATTTGGGACACATTGACTCTTTCATTGGAAAGAATTGCATACATGAAATATTGCATGTCATATGGCATTTCTCCACATCTAGTTGTCTTCTGAGAAAGACATTGCAAAATGTTGTGATACAGAAACTTGTACTTAGGATAGAAATATGCTTTGTACAAGGTTCTGTTCTTCAGGTCTTACTGATAATCATACTCAACAAAACCATTATGAAGAAGTTTGAGAGGAACCATAGGTGCGTCAGTATCACCCAGATTTAGGGAACACTTATTTTGGAGGGGTGATGGAGACTTGTTGATCGGCAACCACCGAGGTGATGCTTTCAAGAGAGTCATCCTTCGACACCAAGGCAGAGTTTGCCCAAAACTGATTTAGGGTAGATTCAGAGATAGGAGGGTCGAAAGTAAGAGCAGTATTAACATAGGAGTTTACTAGAATGTCATTGACCTCGTCATAGTGGGGGTATTCGTAAGACTTCGTGAGGTAGGCTGCAAGGTTATGAACCGGCTTGAGTTTCAAACCTTCAGATGCCATGGATGCAGTGTAGATCGAAGAGTAGTTTCAAGAACAGAACACAATTATAAATTTTGCCTAAAGTTCATAGAGATAAATAAGGAAAAATATAACCGTTGCAAATGTGTGTGGTTTCAATAGAGGAAACCACCACCTCTTATAACAAACTTAAAGTTTTACCTCAGGGTTTTTACCCATTGGACAAACCTGTAAGCGTAAGAGAGAGAAAGACAAAGGACATATCAGTACGTTCATGCACACCCTGATGTACAGACAATGCTTTGTTAGTAATGAAGCCTGGTCCGATGCCATTACACACTAACATCATGAGCAACAGGCTCAAACGAAGCAAGTGTAAGTGCATCGAGCCAGAAGACATGCCTGACAAGCGGTGGTCCTTTGCCATAAGCAGCATTTTGAGTTTTAAATTTGAAAGAATTATCTTCTTGATCATTATGATGTTCATTAAGTTCTTAGAAAGTTTGTGTAAGGACAGAAGAATATAACTACTGATATATATGTAAGGAGAAGAAGATTAGCAGACACTTGAAGTGAAAAGGGTAAAAAGCTAAAATAAGAAGATATTTTCGAGCCGTGAAACAATTAATGAGTGTCAATTCTATTAATTGTAGGGGGTCAAATCTTGTAGAGCAATTAGTGAGGGTCAAATCTGGCATAATTATCAAGATTTTAATAACACGGAGTGAAAAGGAATTTAATCTCGGAAGGGTTTTAACCACGGATAAGTTACCACGGGGAAAACCACGGACGTGATAGAAACCACGGAATGTTTCACATGTAACAACGGATTGATTGTAACAGCGGATAGATATAAGGTAGTGGCTAGTATAACCACTGAAGTCTATCCGTGTTTTAGGACAACCACTGAGAAAATAACCACGGTTGTTTCATGAGTGGTTTTCCATTTGTCCGTTGCTAGGATAAATTGAGAATCATCCTTTTATATAATTATTTAAGTTTTAAGAAAAGTATTCTTAGCCATATTTATTAATTTATTAACTCATATATATCATGCCAAATTTGGAAACAAACTTAGAAAAGGTTGATGAGTCTAAAGGCTTGGTAAATATGCCTGTTATTTAGTCACTTGTAGATACATTTTCAGGGACTATCAATCCCTTTTCAAATTAGTCTCTTATAAAGTGATGCCTTATTTCCATATGTTTGGTTTTAGAGTGCTAGACATGATTTTTTATTATATTTTTGGCAGCTTCACTGTTGGTTAAGAGGTGTGTTTTTAGTTCTTTTATTCCAAAGTCCAACAGTTTGTATTGTGAAAAAAGGATTTGGGTAGTGCAATGATCTGCTAAAATGTACTCAGCTTCTGCAGTTGAATTTGACACCGAAGATTTTTCTTTGCCATGAGACCAAGCAATTTGCAAAGAACTGACATCCTCCTCAAGTAGATTTCCTGATGAGTGAACATCCTGCATAATCACTGTCTGAAAAACCAACAAACTTGAAAGGTTGATTAGCAGGATACCAAATACCTGGTACAGGACTACCTTTTAGGTATCTAAATATCCTCTTCACAAATGATAAATAAGATTGTTTAGGGGTAGATTGGTATCTTGCACAGACACATGTTGCATACGTGATGTCTGGACTTGATTAGTGAGATACATCAAAGATCCAATCATGCACCTGTAGAGAGTTTGATCTGCAGGTTCACCATTTTCATCTGGAGTTATTCCAGGTGCAGTTGTCATGGGGGTAGAAATTATTTTACAATCAGTCATTTCAAATTTATTCTGAAGATCTTTTACATATTTGGACTGATCAATGAATGTTCCACTAGGGGTTTGTTTGGCTTGGAGTCCTAAAAATATTATTAGTTCACTTAAAGCACTCATTTCAAACTTAGAAGGCATTAATTTTTTAATATTGTTCACACAAGGAAGGTTTTGTTGATCCAAAAATGTTGTCATCAACATAGATTTGGACAAGCAAAAGTTCTTTGTCTACCCTCTTGATGAAAATGGTCTTATCAATGGTTCCCTTAGAACATTTATTTGAAAGAGGAAATTGAGAGAGAGTATCATACCATGCTCTTGATGCTTGTTTTAAACCATAAAGTGCTTTGTCTAGTATGTACACCCAATTAGGATGATGAATATCATCAAACCCTGGTGGTTGACAGACATAGACTTCCTCATTTATAGTTTCATACAAGAATGAACTTTTATATCCATCTGAAATAGCTTTATGTTGTGGGATATAGAAAATGCAAGGAAGAGGCTTATGGCCTCAAGTCTCGCCACAAGGGCAAATCTTTCATTGTAATGAATGCCTTCCTCTTGGTAGTCCTTTGCACTACTAATATGGCTTTATTTTTTATTACAATGCCCCTGTCATCAGTTTTATTTCTAAATACCCATCTAGTTCCTATTGGGTACTTTCCTTTGGGCAAGGGGAAGAGAGCCCAAACATTTTTCCTTTTGAACTCTAACAGTTCATCCTGCATAACATCCACCCAATTATGATCTTTGAGAGCCTCTTGATACTTAGATGGCTCAATTTGGGACAGGAAAGCAACATGAAGACAAAAGTTTAAATCTGGCTCCTAGTTTGAACACCTTTACTTAAATCACCCAAAATCTGTTCTAGGGGTTGATTTCTATTGAAGGGAATGATGTCCAAACAATTATTAGCAGAATCAGCATCAGAAGAAGATGGATTATCAGTAGGACCTGAAGAGCTTTTAGATGAGGTAGCATAATCTTGTTCAGAGGTATCTACTGGTGCATCATCCATCATTGGGGATGTGGAAGTAGATACATATTCATTTTGATCTTGATGATTTACTGGATAAGAAGGAAAGGCCTGGGAAAAGTTGCCAAAGGAGGAGGTGAGTATAATGAAGAATGGGTGTTTGGTCTTATTGTATTGTTATCTTATTGTCTACCGTCTTTCTTGGACTTCTTCATTCTATTAGGTGGATTCCCTTTAGATGAGGAAGCCTGTTCATCTTTCAACTTTTCAGACTTCAACTTTTCCATTATTTTCTCCAAAGGAGTTTTTGTCTTGTAATTTTCAGTGGAATTATTGTACTTGAAACATTTCAAGGAAGGCAGGAGATAGTGAAGAATTTTTTGGGATGAATGGCTTATTAGCCTTCATTATTGGGTAAGGATGGTGAGCATGAGAAGGAGGAAATTTGATGACGACCATGGGCCTTTTTTCTTTGTCAAGATTGGCCTTAGGGTCAATAGAGGTTTCCCGTTGTGTTGTTCCTTCTGAACTTTGTGAAGAGCTCAAAGTAGGAGAAATCTCAGTTTGTTCAGAAGAGTTATTATTATGAACATTTTCCAGGTGTGTTTCTTCTGGTTTTTCTGGGCTTGTCTTGGTAGGGTATAGAAACTTTAGAAATTGTCCAGACTGATACACGCTTGGAGGTGTGTTCTTTATTGCTGGGATTTCATCAGGAAGAAAGGTGGGGGATAGAGGTTCAGACACATTTTCATCAACGTTATTATCAATCGGGGTGTACTCCTCTGAAGGACTAGTGTGGTTGTACCCGATTTGAAACTTAGCCTTGCTGTGAACTTGCTTCTTAGAAGCATCCTGAATCCTTTGTAGGACTCAACCCACTTATCACACCTGATTTTGTTTGATCCAGTTCATCTCTACAAGCAGAATATTTTTCATGTTGCAAATCAAACAATGCTTGTAGGTTAGATTTTTCAGTTTTTAAGACCGAAATTTGACCATCTTTAGTTTTTATTAACTTTTCTACTTCAAAATTTTTATTAGCCAATAGTTGCTCAAGCTCTTGATTTTGTTGTCGTAGCAACACATTGGCTTTCTTTATTTTTGCAAATGAATCAATGCAATCATCAATGCATAGCTTTTCAAAGGTAGATGAAGATACCTAAGCATCAGGAGATTATGCTTTAGGTTGATTAGAGGGGGTGGAGTTCTCACCAACAACCATTAGAGAAATTCTGTTCGCTCAGCAGTGATGATGGCCAAGCCTACAATACCAGGCATGCTGCTCTAGTCTACATACTCTTGTGTGAAAAGAGCAGGTTGGCTAGATGATGAAGACTGGATAGCAGGGCCTGGTGTGTTTATTTTGGGAGGTGATGGTGTAATAATCTGTAGTGGAGAAGGAGTAAGCTAGTACATGCTGCCATTAGAAGCTTGTACATATTGTACATTTGGAGAATGAGAGTTTTGTATAATATGAGTTGTCTCCTAAGTATGATTGTGCTTTTTAAAGTGTGAAGAAGATGAGGGGTAAGGTGTTGCAGAGGAGTGAGTGTTCGGAAATGTCACATAGGGGGATGAGTTGGTGTTGGGAGCATTTATGCAATCCTTGGCGAAGTGTCCTGTGCCATGACACCTGTAGCATTGTACTTTTGCCTTATTTAGATCAATGATGGTTTTCGTATGGATACCAGGAAATTTTCTTCATGTCCTCTTATAGAACTTGATAGTTCTCATGCTTAAGAGGGCAAGTCGATGAATGATATCCATTTCTTCCAAGTCATCGCTTGGAATCTGATGGAGATCATCCATGATAAAACAGAGGTGGTCAGGGATGAAAGAATGGTCATCACAAGAAGGAGAGGAAGTGATGCCAGTAATTATATCAATGTGTTCAACAAAACCCCCATCACTCGTCTCGGAGTTATGACTAAGAAGAGCAGTGTTCCTTTGAACATACTCCTCTGTTGCTTTATCAGACCTTATTAATTTTCTTTTCTGGTCAATCTCTCACTCAAAAGTAAGAAGCTTACCATGAAGTTGGGTAAGTGAGAGGTTGCCAAAGTCTGGCGAAGATCTCATAATAATAGAATATGATTCCCGTTTATCTGGGAGAGATCTTAAGAAGCGGTTAAGAACTCAGATGGTTGGGTACAGTTGACTAGCAAGGTTTAGTTCACTTAAGAGAGAAGTGAACCTTTCAAATTGCTGAATGACTCATTATTTAGTTGGGTGAAAGTCTCATATTGTTGAGCCAATATTTCCCTTGTATTGGCCACAACATCATCGGTACCCCCGAAATGCTCTTTTAAGGCATTCCACAAGTCCTTAGCGGACTCATAGTGAAGAAAACTAGAATAAATTTCATTTGGGAGAGCCATAGCCAATTGAGCATGTGTCTTGGCATCAATCTCCAGTTTCTGAAAATCTTCTTCTGTATAGTTCCGAGGGTCCTTAGGAATAGAATCTTCGGTCTCTATGTCCAAGACCATATGTTTATGTGGGCCGAACATCACAGACTTCCAACATCCAGTGTGATTGTTGGATAAAAAGTGTAACATCCTTCTCTACCATATATTATACTGGTGCCTTACAAGTATTGGTGGCTTAGTAGCAGAGCCGGTGTTATGGGGGTCTAGAGTAAATTTTTCTGCAATTAGGTTACAAACGATATGAGAAAATCAATGAAGGATGAGTTCTCAAGGTATTTTATTTGAATTGTTTTAAACAAAGTTTAGTTCAAAACCAAGCACCTGCAGATCTTTTGAAAACAAAAGAAACAGAAAACAGAAAACTAAACAACAAGATATCAAAGATAGCTTTGAGTTTTAGACTTGATGGTTAAACCAAGACGAAAGAACAAGGCTCTTATACCAATTGTTGAAACTCAAAGAGGGTATTTAACCAGGAACAAGGACTTTAAACTCACAATCAAAGACTTTGAATTTGCTCCCTCTTAAGTGTAACACTTAGTTATTTCTAATTGTTTAGTTTTTGCTAGAAAGAGAGAAAACAGAATAGTAGCGCAAGGAATTTTCGGGGAATGTAATTCAAGTATTTCAGGGAATGTTGGGGTTTAAATACCCAACATTCAATGTTACAAGACAAATAAATAAAAAGACAAATAGTTGACACTGTTACAGACACTGAATCATCATAAGAGTACAACTAATACAAAGTCAACAATTACTGAATCACAAGTCTTCAGAAGTCTTCAGTTCTTCCGAGGTTGAGATAGTTATTTAGAAGTTCAGTGGTTATTCTTTCGGAAGATCTTTGTCGGAAGCTGATTAAACAGTTGTTATAACTTAATTAAAAGTTGTCTTCCGAAACAATGGTCGTCTTCCGAAAGGATCAGGTACAGTTATTATCTTCTGAAGCCAAGGAGATCTATGGTTGTTCATTTTGCAAATTTTCCGCTGTTGAGGTTTCGATGCTGAAGTTCAGTAGTTCAACTCAAAGGAGAAAAGTATGCGCGGTTGATCAATTTGCGGTTTTATTCAGTGGTTTGGCTTCAGTGGTTTTGTTCATCAGTCCTTATTTTCAAACATTTTTTTATAACACCAGAACTTCTCTAAACAAATTTAATACATAAATATATGTTTTAAACAACCAATTGGGGTTTAAACACTTGGATTTATCAAGTAGAACGTTTAACTAAATGGTTAGTATCGGTGGTGTTCAAGGAGGATTAAGTAGGTGTTAAATCCTAATGACACTCATTCTAGTTTAAAGTCTTTCTAAACAAATAAATTAAGTGTGTTTTGCAAAATCACAACAACTTTAAGGCATATTAAGTGGTTAAGAGTTACAAAGAACTAAAGAAATATGATGGTGACAAGAGAGTTCAAGAAATGACTAAGTGTGAGTAAGTTGATCTTAGGTATCAACTTTCAACACTTGGTAAATTTCATGCTTTGGAGAATAAACCTAGGTTGTTCAAATAGAATAATCTAAGGTAATGAGTAGCCTAAGAATGAACGAGAACAATGTGGTGACAAAGAACTATCAAAGGACCTGGAGTTAATCTAGTGAGATTAACTTAAGTCCTAACATTAGCTTATAATTTTCATATAAAAAACTTGTAATTTTACTAAAATGTAATGACTTATAATTCATCTTAACTATTTTATTAAAATGTTTTCAAAGTAACATAAAGGATTTTTAAACTCAATATTTTGTAACTTAAATAAGATTATATAAATTATTATTTACTTAAAGGTGTTATCTTTTATTATTAGAAACCATATGAAAATAAGGTCGAATTACAACTAGTTAAGGGACAAGGGTTCATAGAGAGTATCTAACATAGAATAGTTAGAGGGAATTATAGCAACACATTAGTAAGTATATAGGACACTTAGTTGCACACCGAGACCAAAACCCTATACACGTCAAACTATAAATACTTATAGTATTCAAATCATAATAAATCTACTCAGGTGCCGAAGATACCTAGCTTACAACAAACAAGCGCGCATATTTTCTTGGTTGAATCATAAGAGCTACAACACAGGTCAGTTCACCCCCTTTTCTAAAAAAAATTGTTTTATAAATGAGGGGTTGAAAAGCATGAGTAAACTATTTTCCTTCGATTATGTTTTACTTAAATGATTTTAAATATTATATGTTTTGTATGTATAAATGATATCCTAGATCATGTCTAGGTAAATTTTTATGCATGTTTTTTCTAAAGATTATGTACTTGTAACCTAAGTGGATATTTGTGTTCAAATAAACATTTTGACGAATCAAGTAAACAATTTTAATGAATCTATTTTCAACGAATCAAACGAAACTATTTAAACGAATCAAGTGCGTATGTTCAATGAATCAAAAACGAAACAATTTTCAACGAGCCAAGTGTTCAACGATAAACGAATGAAGTGTACATTTGTTCAACGAATCTAGTATTCAATGAACAACAAATCAAGTACAAGTTGCAATGAATCTAGACCAATCAATAAATCATTTTCAGAGGAAAGTCTGGGAAATGTCAAAGATAACATGTGTGAATGAAACTACATGAAACATGGGATGAATCTAGACGAATCAAGAACGAAACAAAAACCCTACATTTCAAGATGTCCTAGCTAGACCGTTTGATTTGTAGGTCACATGTTTGATGATATTTACAGAATCCTCTAACTTCTAAGAACCATTGATTGATACACTAGTCTACTCAAATTTGACCAAGGCCCCATCATTAGAACTTAGCTTTAATTTAAATGTTTATCTATTGGTTTATTTAAGCATTTTAAATTAACAACTTCAACATTTTCCACATTTGCTATGGTGTCATTGTGTGTTTTGACGAATCTAACGAAACAAGTGTTTTGACGAATCTAACGGAACAAACGTGGTGACGAAACTAACGAAACAAGTGTGATGATGGTTGAGAGTGAAACATTTAATTATCACCAACAACTTGTTGTATTCTATGTATTCCGGTATGTGGTGGGTTGGCGGTTGGGCTTGATCCTACGTATGCCCTATATACAAGCATACTTGACATGATAGTATAGGTGGTGGTTGGTGAGGTTAAGGTTGTCACTAGGTCAGGTTTGTACATATACATTTTCAATAACAAAACTATATGAACTCACAAACCATGTGTTGATTTTGTTTTCTAGTATGACCTCTCAGGTGACGAACACGTTTAGCTAGGAAGTTCGTTCTTTTGACTAGGATGCCCAGATAGTGGACCTGGTATTTTGGACGTGCATAGTTTTGAACATCATTAGACATATTATTTTGGACATGCAAATGAAGCTCCACGAACGACCAAGTCATTCGTATTTCTCATTCATCCGAATGGGCTTTCGTTGGTCCTCCCATTCATTCTTCTGACTCCCTATTGCGAATCGTGAGATAACTTCGTTCGTTGTCCACTTTTACGAACGAACCGTTCGTTCGCATGAATGAGATGATAGTACGTCTCATTCGCCTGCAACTCGACCGAAAACACCTTTTCGATTTCAGCCGCATTGGTGACGGTTTTGCTAGGCGAAGCTTTTGGGGTGTTAGGAAACAATTTGGTGTGTTTATTAGGACGAAACACTCACCGGTGACCTTCGGGTGATTCGTGGTTGAACTTCGATGGTGAAAATGGTGAAGAAAGTGATGAGGAAGGTGAAGTGAAGGGAGTGGAAGTGATTTGCAAACATGGAGGTCGAAATCGCGCGTCACTTGCTCGGAATACCTAGAATTGTCGTTCACGCGTGTGTGTGGGGTGTTTTTGAGAAGTGTAGAGGAATTCGGTAGGTGTTGCTTATATAGCAGTTCATTCACACAAATGAACCGTTCGTACGAATGGATCTCAGTCGGCCGAACCAGCTGACCGATTGGGATGTCGAGTTTCTCAGAGTTACATTTGTACGAGTGAATGAGTTCATTTGTACAAATGTGTTTCGGTTCCAAAGTTTTCTATTTAACTCTAAGGTATGCAAATTTTGGTCTTCGTATGTTAAAGCGTTGGTTCGTGTATGATATTTTATCTAGTTCTTTTATTTAAGACCAGACGACCAAATTTGCGTAGGCACATGTATAAATCATCACCCAAACAGTTGCATCAGCAATTTTGTCCTTTGGTGTTGTGAATTAATCTTATAATTCAGTAATGACATCGTTTCAGGTTCATATCTCGATGGATCGTCACCCATCCAGACATATCCCTGATCCAATGATTCGTCACATGAATATTTTGAGTGAAGAGTTCGTTCCTGGTTGTATTTTTTTGTTTTAAATTTCTTCATTCATCACCACCACCACCACCATCCTCATCCCCATCACCATCACCATCACCATCACCATCATCCTCATCCTCACAAATTACGCGCGTAAAGTTCTGGAAACGCGAAGACAATGAGAATCGAGCAAACGAAACGAACCCGAACACCCTCGGGGTATAAATACCCTAAATGAGGGCAACTACCACATTTATTACATCTTCTCTCTCTCTCTAGAAGTTTTGAACTTCAAATCCTTGTATGTTGCTCATTTCTTGATGAAATTGAGTGTTCTTGGTGCCAAATCGAAGCTACAACCACACTCTACATGAAAGTACAGCCGATCCAGTGCAAAAACCACTGAAAATCGAGGTATTAAAGCTTGAATGTGACGGTAATTAGGGTTCTCTTAACCCTTAGTCGACCCTTTACCTTTCAACGGTCCTAAGCCTTTCTTTTCCACTACCCATCTTCAAGAATGGTTCACTTGCACTCAACCACAGAGAACCACCATTAAACTTGACAAAAAATCCCGACTTGAACACCCTATGGTCACCAGTTAACAGCCCAACGAATGAACCTCTTAGGCCGAATGGGAAGGGGGACCGCATGAGTATGGGGCAACAGCCCGACCGACTGAACATGGGTGACCGAATGAGGTTGAGGCCGTATGGGTGGCGACAAAAGGATCCTAGGCCGAAGCAGTGCCGACCGAATAGACCCATTCGCCCACCAACACATTCGGTTACAACAGGCTCATTCGACTCATCTATTTTCGGCAAACCCAACTCATTCGCCCGTTGACACCTTGGTTCGGCCACCCTCATTCGTTTGGGCCTTAGCCATTCGACTTGGATAACAACATTCGTCCAGCCACTTCATTCGACCAAGCCGTATTCCATTCGGCCTAAACCTTTTGGCTTCGGCCAAGAGTTGACTGGTTCGGCTCATGTGGTTCGGCCCATGAGCAGGTTCAGCCTATTCAGTCGGCCCATAGTATAAATGTTTCGGCCCTCATGGCTGTTTCGGCGCATGACACTTCATTCGGCCATGGTCAATGGTTCGGCCCGTATAACCAATGGTGTAAAACAACACTTGAAACCAACTTATGAATATATGTATGAGAATTATGGTATATTACTACAAAGGTGGCAATATCCTTATTAACATCTATACATAACATCTAAAAATCATTTTTATAGAATCTAAGGGTGACAAGTGACTATCTAAAACACATGTTAGAGATGTTCGAAACATGTTAAATAGTCTAAATGATTACAAAGGTAATATACAAAGCTTGATACAAAACCTAAGTGATACTTAGGAATTGTTATGGATTTTTAAACCTACACAATCTATTATGGTTAAGACAAGTGCAACATGACACCATGTACTAAGATTAAGCTAATTGGGTTAAGAGTTAGTATAATCAATAACAATTGAACCAAGGCCGAATGTTGACCAAGACTTAGGAGTGTTAGCCAACTTTGGGGCTAACACATACACACACACAAACATCTACAACTTATACTTATAAGTTACAAACAGCGTGAATTCAATACAGGATTTTGGAAACTACAACAAGTACAACAAAGAGATCGTGCATTTCCTGTTTATACATAGTCAACCACATCAACAACAAGGTGAGTTCATACGCCCTTTTCTAATCTTAACTGATTTTAACTCTCGGGGCTGAGAAACATGCTAAATATTTTATTTGATTAAAAGTTTAGTACAACATATTGTTTATACTATGATTTAGATAATATTGCATGACTTATTATTGCTTATCATAGTATGCATGCTTGTATGATCATAACATGACTAAGACAAACACGATGAAACATGATAATGTAGCTTCATGAATCAACAACACAATAGAATAATGTAGTTGTAAGATTCTATCTTATAACATTTAATTATTCTTACAAGATCAAACAATGAGATTATCACAGGTGAACACGATGACAACAACAAGAACAAACATGAATGACATGAAGATAATATATCATCATATTATCATTCACGACCGGAGTTAGCTAAGTGTAATAGGAGAAGTTCTTATAACACTATGCATACAACTCGGTGAGGACTACGAGATAACACGAAACAAATATCATCCACCACCTGAGTCGACTAAGTGTAGTAAGACTAGCTCTTACAACACTGTAGTGGCAACAGGGTGACCATATGGAACAACAAGAATGATAATCATGATAACGTACCTTCATGATAACAACATCATTCATACAACAACTAACATCGTATAATAAGACAACATCTTATATAACTTTGTTAACAACAACGAAAACACACAACATTGAGAACAAACAACATTGGTGAACACAACAACAATTGATTACTGTTGAATTTTCTGTATTATATCACGACAATCATGTGCCATGTATCCAAGTTGATCATTGTAAGTCCCTCACACAAATCGCTGACAAGTTAGTTTGACGTGACTAAACCGACGATAGCATAGTGGTACCATAGGTTTGACAAACCTCCGGCTTGTAGGGCTGGTATGTTGATCGTATTATCGTTTGGCCGGTAATGTATGACCGGTGACAGGGCGACGATCAGTCAGGGTCTGGTAAGCGACACATGGTGATATTAATCTGCAGTAACAATTGTAATTAATCCATCGATTCTATTGACTAGTAAACTAAGGAATTGATTTTCTCTCATGTCATATTACTGGTAATAGTTTCATTGAGGCCTATGGGAATACAAGGTGGTAGAGGTAGATCGGATGCATTGTAATCTGATTACGTGAGGACTGCAATGGATTCCTTTTAGGCTCTATGCATTTCAAGTTGAGAACATATATCAATTGGTTAACTACCACTTTTATTATTAAAAGTGATTAACAGTTAACCCCACAAGCGAGAGAATAATAACAAGGATCAGATTAAATTAATCTAATTGTTAGTGCACATTTGTAATTGTTTGCTATTCAAAAGTTGTATTTATTTTGAGTTTATAGAAGGTTCAGCTATAGGTTTGTCATAGGTTCGTTTGGCCCACGAACATAGGCAGGTTCGGCGAACCTATTGAATTGATAGGTTCGGCGAACCTATAACCTTGAGAAGATTCGGCGAACCTATAACCTTGAGAAGGTTCGGCGAACCTTTAGGTTTGTCAACCAAGGTTCGCTTGGCGAACCTAAGGGTTCGCCCAGCGAACCTTAGGGTTCGGCCAGCGAACCTTAGGGTTCGGCTACCAGATAAGGTTTGCTGGTCTGTTTGTATAAATAGAAGGTTTGTCTGTCTTTCAGTAGAACTTTAGACAGAATTTAGCAAACCTTCTGAGATTTTCTCTGTGTGAGATCTGTGTATTTCTGAGTGAAGTCTTGTAATCATTTGTTGATATATACAAGATTGATTATTGAATTGCTTGTCTACTTTTGATTCTATACATATCAATTATGGATTCCACACATCATTGATAGTTCCTAAAGCTTCGTATTCGATCCTGATTGGAATTTGTAGGATCAGATGTTCTCAATTGATAAATCAGTAAAGTATAGCAGCGGAATTCAACACGGAATTAGCATAAGTAACGTAAGAACAAATTCAATCAAACAGTAACGCAAGTTTGTTATAGAGAGAGAAAGTTTTCTGTAAAAGGAATATCTCATTCAATTGATTAACTTCGTTTCATTACAATCGTGTCAACTGCCTATATATAGAAGGCAGTGACGTCTGATGATGTCACATGATATTGACATCTAACAGACAAAACAAAACAACTGAAAATAACTAAACTACTGAGGATGTCTTCAACATCTGAAGACAAACTCTACAACTACTGAAGAACAAAACTACTGAAGTACAAAATACTAAAACATCTGATGAGTAAACTACTCATCAGACTTTTACAAACAATAAATGAAAACTACTGAAGACTAACTATACACTACAACACCTGATGACTTACACTTCAGTTGTTGTACATGTCTTCAGATCTTGTGACTTCTGCACATTTGAATATCAGCCTTTGTGTTCTTCTTCAGTTGTTGTAATGCAGTGAGACTTAGAGATTTTTCTGATCAGGCTCATTGGTTCTTTTAGTCCAACAAACTCCCTCTGAACCAATGCAGCCAAAAACCTCTAACTTATTTAAGGTCTCACTTATTTATTCCCAGGCAGAAAGATATGTCTTTTTCTTTTGAGATCAGTATCAAAATGACCAATTAAAGTATAAGCCTGATAACCAACAGCTTCCAAAAACTCTAACTGTCAAAATATGAGAGGGAACTCCATTGGGGAAATGGACTATGAGCATTAACCCCTCTCATTGAAGCTATTGATTGTATACTAACCTGAAAGACTCCCGGACATAAGCTTCAAGTAGTAACATCTTCTCTTCTGGAGTCAATCTTTCAGGTTCACCTTCGAAGAAGGACTCAGGCCCATAAAATTCAGACAAGTATCTGGCCGTAGACCCATCCTTCAGTTCTACTCTAGTAATTTCCCTGTACACAAACTCATCAGGGTGCTTACCTTCTAAAAACAAAAAGAGTTCTTCTTGCTGAACATGTTCCAGCCTCCTATACACCAATCCCTTCTTTATCATTTTGTTCTCTAAGAAGTTAGGAGCTTTTGCACCCGAGTTGTAGACACTCTTGAAGTCATTAATGATTTCCCAAGGATCAAGCACTGACCCAAGCATGATTTCAGCACTCAACACCCTTTTGATCCTATTTGCATAAGTTTCTGGGGGCTGTCTCTTGTGAATCCTATGAAGAACCCTTGGGTCAGGCCACATCTTAATCAATTCTTTTGTATATTTGAATGTCCATTTCAGAGCATACAATCTTTGAGCTTCCTTTTTCATTGCAGTGATAGTTGAAGTCTGAGGATAATCTTTATCCACCAACTTGAGGAATTGCTCATCATGTTTCCTTTGGCTCTCTTCTTCTTCCAGTTTTACTTTGACTGCTAACATCCTAGCCTCTGGTGTAATAATTGGCTGTTGACCGAAAACTAATGGCTTTTCAGGAATATACTTGACAGGAAGAGTAATTTTCTTCTTTGGAACTGTCAGATCTACCCCAGTTGTTGAAGGTGCAGGCTTTTGAGCTTTTGGCTTGATGACTGTGGAGATAGGCAACCTGTCTTCTTCATCAGAACTTTCTTCTTCTTGAATTCTGAGTTGCCTTCTCTTCTTTGGAGGAGCCCTTACCTCAACAACCTGAGTCTGAACCTGAGTCTGAACCTCTGGAATTTGAACCCCTTCTAGTTCAGTGTCTTGTGCATCAGAAGTTGTGGCTTGTACTTGAACTTCAGAGATTGTAGCCTGTGTTTGAACTTCAGAAGTTGTAGCCAATTCTTGTACATCAGAGGTTTTGACTTGTTTTTGTACACCAGATGTTGTGGCTTCCAATTGTTCAGCACTAATGTCAATTTCTTTAGCAACCATTTCCTGCTCAACTTCCACATCATCTCTGTTGATAATCTCAACAGGTTTGTTCTTCTTCTGTCTCTTATAAGTTACTTGAATGACAGGAGACCTTTCAAATGCAACCTCTTCAGACCTTGGCCTTTTGGAAGTTGAAGTGGTGACTGATTCAGTTCCTAACTCCCCCTTTTTGGCTGCAGGGGAAGAAGGAGTATGGAAAGTTGAAAGTTTAGCAGTCACAGCCTCATCAACCATTTGTTGAATTTGAGTTTGGGAAGGTAACCTCTCATCAAGGGCTTGAACAATAATGGATTTCAATAATGGAGTGATGAGAGGTAGGATTTGTAGAAAGGCAGCAGCTAATGCCTCTGGGGGGCTTGAACCCAAAGGATTAGTGCCAAAAACAGTGGCTGGTGGCTTTTCAAATTGTGAAGGAGTGGGGGAAGTGTTTGGGTGACCTTCAGAATGAGAAGGTGCCATCTGTGGGGTAAGTGGGGAAGATGGTCTTTTGTCCTTGGACATTTTGGTGAGTAGCTCATTGAGTCTACATACCTCAGCCTCAAGGAGTTGGTTTTGCTTAACAAGCTCAGCAACTGATCTTTGGTCATCAGTAGCATTAGCTACATCATCTGACCTCCTGAGAATCTCAGGATTTACCTGAGTTGAGTGTGGCTCAACAGATTCAGGTGCCCCTTTGTCTTGGTACTGGGGACTTCCAACCTCAGGGGTAACCCCTTCATCAGTTGTTGCCTCTGACAAGGTCTTAGCAATGGTACCACTAGCAATCACTCCAAATGATGGAGGTGATGAAGTAGCAGCCTTGTCAGATATCAGAATCTCTCTTTCCACACTAGGAGATCTGATGTTGTAGTCATGATCCTGTGGGTTATCAGAGACACTTTGGTCCTCCCCCTCAATGTTGGAGCTTATCCCAGTAGTGATAGGTGTCTGGGAGGGGATAGGAGTGTTCAGCTGATTCAGGATTTGATCAATAACAAATGTTGGGCTATTGGTGGTGGTTTCTATAGAAAGTGGGTTTGAAGGAGAATGCACCCGGGGAGATTGGTGCTTTTCAATAGAAACCATTTCAACTGAAATAGGTTCTAGTGATGTGGTGTCCCCTACAAAGGTTGCACCAGGTTCCTGTTGAGAGGAAACCTGGGCGGTTTGAGCCGGTGGAGTCGGATGAACCACTGGTTGACTACTACCAGTGGTCAGTTCATGCCTTGGTGAGGCATGGGCAGACTCAGGGGACTCATTTCCCTGAGCAGCCTTTTTGGGCTTAGTGGATTTTGGTTTAGTGGGGACTTTGGATTTGGATTTTGAGGATGAGGCTGTGGGTTCCCTTTGCTTGGGTTTGAGCTTCCGGGCAGCCTCTTTTAAAGTGAGGTTGGAGTTGTGTCTGGAATATACTTCCAGCAAAACTGCTGGAGCAGGGATCCCCTGACCAACAAGGCCTGTTTGTGGCAGCTGTTTCTCTATGATGGCCATAATAAAACGAGGATAGAGTAACCATCTAGAGGAAACAGGCTTACCAGCATGTTCAGTTAATTCAGAAAAAAGTATTTGAGAAAAATTTAGCTTTTGAGATTCGAGAATAGAGTACAATACCTGTTGCCAACGAGATGACATTTGATCCCATGAAGAAGACTTCGGAGCCAGGCATATGTTGATCATATGGAATATCAGACGCTCTGGATCGTTAAAGTGCTTCTTGAAAAGTGTTGAGTCACTCAAGTCGCCCTGGTATTCATGACTTGTAAAACAGAGGTCAGTGGCGCTTTTAGGGAACTGAGTGACTAGGTTGGCATCGTCAAGTTGAAGAACATCCCTGAGCTCAGCGGGACTGATATGCACGTTGTGACCATTGACTGTTGATCGAAGAGAGATGACACCAGTTCCAACATTCACCAGTTCAACATTCATCCAAAATTGATGAATGGATTCAACATACAGAGTTGGATTGATGAGAAAAGCAGTTTTGAATTGAGAGGAGTTCATCAAGTCGACAGCTTCATCAAACTTGGACCAGAATGAAGATTTGGTCAAGTAGGCAATCGAATTGTGACGCGGTTTCAAAGTAAGAGCAGCCATGGAAGCAGAGATGAAAGAGGGAAAATAGGTTTTGAAAAAGATGAAAAGTTCTGAGAAAGTGATAATGAAACAACTGAAGAAGGTTGAGTTAAATAGAGAAAACAACTGAGGTGTAAACAACTGAAGAGTAAAATTACGCATCAGGTGTTGTCGACAATTTTGTTCATCAGTTGTTTTCATCAGTTGTTCATAAGATTTTTGGAAATTTTGTTCATCAGAACTTGTGAACAATGTGTTCATCAGAACTTGTAAACAATTTGTTCATCAGAACTTTGTGGAAATTTTGTTCATCAGAACTTGTGAACAATGTGTTCATCAGAACTTGTACACAATTTGCTCATCAGAACTTTGTGAGTAATGTTTGACCTTTAGTACTTAGTGAATCAATACTCATCAGCACTTGTAGCTTAGAGTATTAGAAAAGGTCATAACTGTTCTTGAATCAGTACTTTTGATATGTATCAGTATGTACTGAAAATATCAAAATGTGCCAAGATAAAAGAATATTTATGGATACAAGAGAAGTGAAAATATTTTTGGAATTTTGTTTTTAAAAGATAGTAAACATTTTATTCATTGAAACACTAACCTATTCAAGTTGCAACATACCAAGCCTGAGAACTAAATTTTGAAAAGTGGATGTGTCTAAAGGCTTAGTAAAAATGTCAGCAAGCTCATCAGCACTAGGAACAAATTTGGGATCAATCAGACCTTTTTCAAAACAATCTCTTATAAAGTGATGTCTGATCTCAATGTGTTTAGTCCTAGAGTGCTGAACTGGATTCTTGACAATACAAAGAGCTGAAGCACTATCCATTAACAATGGTGTCTTCAGTTCTTTGATGCCATAGTCCAGGAGTTGAGACTGAAGCCAGAGAATTTGGGAAGTGCAACTTGCAGCAGCAATGTACTCAGCTTCAGCAGTGGAGGTGGCTACAGAAGTTTGCTTCTTACTTTGCCAAGAAACCAAGCAATTTCCTAGAAACTGACACCCACCAGAAGTAGATTTTCTTGAGAGTTTGCATCCTGCATAGTCACTATCTGAAAAAGCAACCAGCTTGCAGGATTGTCCAGTGGAGTACCATATTCCCAGGAATTGAGTACCTTGCAAGTATCTGAAAATTCTTTTCACAGCAATCAAATGAGACTCTTTGGGTGCAGCCTGAAATCTAGCACAAACACATGTGGCAAACATAATGTCTGGCCTGGATGCAGTTAGATACATTAAAGATCCAATCATACATCTATAAAGAGTTTCATCTACTGAAGTACCTTTCAGATCTGCATCAAGTTGTGTGGTGGTGCTCATGGGGTTGGAACATGGCTTACAGTTTTGCAAGTCAAATTTCTTTAAAAGCTCTTTTGTGTATTTTGATTGGTGAATGAAAATTCCATCAGGTTTTTGTTTAATTTGAAGACCCAAGAAAAACTGTAACTCCCCCATAGCACTCATTTCAAAATTTGTAGTCATAAGAGTAGTGAAATCATCACACAACCTTGGGTCAGATGAAGCAAATATAATGTCATCAACATAAATTTGAACAAGTAGCTTATGCTGACCTACAATCTTTATGAATAAAGTTTGATCAATGGAGCCTCTAGTGAAATTATTTTTTAGAAGAAAAGTGGATAATGTGTCATACCAGGCTCTAGGTGCTTGTTTCAGCCCATAAAGAGCTTTATCAAGCTTGTACACCCAATCAGGATGTTTATTGTCCTCAAAGCCTGGAGGTTGACACACATACACTTCCTCTTTTATTTTACCATATAAGAAAGCACTTTTGACATCCATTTGAAAAACTTTAAGTTTATGTAAGGCAGCATATGCTAAAAACAGCCTAATTGCTTCTAATCTGGCTACAGGGGAAAAGTTTCATCATAATCAATACCTTCTTCCTGACAGAACCCCTGTACAACCAGTCTAGCTTTGTTTTTAATGATTTGACCTTTTTCATCCGTTTTATTCCTAAACACCCATTTTGTGCCTATTGCACACTTACCTGGAGGTAAAGAAACCAGCTCCCAAACCTGTTGCTTCTTGAATTGCAACAATTCCAACTGCATTGCCTCCACCCAGCCAATGTCTCTAAGTGCTATGTGGTAGTTCTTTGGCTCTTGTTGACTGACAAAGAGAGCATAAAGACAAAAGTTAGATAATTGACTTCTGGTTGAAACACCTGCAGAAATATCACCAAGAACTTGAGATAATGGATGATCCTTCAGTTCTTGATATGGAATAAGATCAGTGCAAGTGTTTGCTGGAGGATCAGATGTTGCAGTTGAAGTTGATTCAGGGAACAAAGCAGCTGGGATTTCAAATGATTGAGAGGATTCCAGAATTTCATCAGCATTTGTATTGAGTGGGAGTGCTGAAGCAGAAGGAGCATCAGATTTGGTAGATGTGGACATTTTGTCACTGAATCTGAACAAATGAGTACTTGCATCTTCATCATCTGAAATTCCTTGTGATGTTGCATTAGAAGCTGGTGGTGGATCAGCTGGAAGAACTTCATCTTCTACACCACTATTCTCAACATGAAAATCATGTTGCAAGATATTCAGATCAAACATCTCAGCAGGATTCTGAGGAATGGAATCTTTAGGACATTCATTGAATTTGACATGAAGAGTTTCTTCTACAGTCTTTGTTCTACAATTGAACACTCTATATGCCTTGCATGTTGAAGAATATCCAACAAAGTATCCTGCATCAACTTTGGAATCAAACTTGGTAAGCTGATCTTTGGTGTTGAGAATGAAACAAGGACATCCAAAAGCTCTGAAGAAGGAAATCAAAGGAGTTAAAGAATGAAGGATTTCATATGGAGTCTTCAACCATCTTTGATTCACCAAAACTCTGTTTTGCACATAGCAAGCTGTGTTAACAGCTTCTGCCCAGAATGTGAGAGGTAAACCAGAATCAGCAAGCATTGTTCTGGCAGCTTCAATCAGGGTCCTATTCTTCCTTTCTACCACTCCATTTTGTTCAGGAGATCTGGGAATGCTATACTGTCTCTGAATTCCCTTTGACTGATAAAATTCATCAAGAAGATGATTTCTGAATTCAGTGCCATTGTCACTCCTAACACACTTGATAGAAAGAGAATACTGCTTTTCAGCATACAACACAAAATTGATAATAGCCTTGGCAACCTCACCTTTTGAGTGTAAGAAGAAAGTCCAGACAAACTTTGAATAGTCATCAACAATAACTAGACAATACTTCTTCTTTGCCATAGACATTATCTGCACTGGACCAAATAGATCCATGTGTAACAGTTGTAAACAACCAGTGGATTTGGAATCTCCAATTGAAGGAAAAGAAACTTTGTGTTGCTTTCCTTTCAAGCATGCAGAACAGTTTTCATCACAACTAAAATCCTTTAAAGGAAGACCTCTAACCAAACCATGTTTCACCAATTGATTCATGTTCTTAATGTTCACATGACCTAATCTTCTATGCCACAGATTTGATTCCTTGTAAGAGGCCTTAGAAAATAAACAAGGATGACCTTTGACAGAGATTTTCTTAGAAAGATCAAAGGCATATACCTTTCCCACTCTGTTAGCCTTAAGAAGTGTATACTCATCTAACACCTTGCTAATCAAAGGCATCACATCAGAAGATAAAATCCTACAATCTTGCTTAGTGAAGAGAGACACATGACCCTTATCACACATTTGACTAACACTTAGCAGATTGTACTTAAGATTCTCAACATGATTAACATCATCAAACCTAATCTCACCATTAGTGACTACACCTTTACCTATGATATACCCCTTAGCATCATTACCAAAGGACACAAATCCTCTCCTTCCAGTGAAATAGTTATGAAGAAGAGATCTGCTCCCAGTCATATGCATGGATCCTCCACTATCAACATACCAGATGCTACTTTGGCATGCGGAAGGACCCTGCATACAACAACACACTCAGTTAGACTTTTGGACCCAAACCATTTTGGTTTTGGGTCTGTTAACATTTGAAAAAACAAAACTAGCATTATCAGTTGAAGCAACACTTGAAGCATTCTTATCAGAAATTTTTGATTTGACTTTTGACTTTGATTTCTTTTTATGAAATGAATCAACAGATGCCTCTGCCAGATTGACTTTTCCTATCAGTTGTTGCATCATTAGCATCAGTTGATTATGATTTTGAGTTAAAATTTTGATTTCATCAGACACATCAGAACTTGATTTTTTATTTTTGTGTTTGATCATTTTAGTGTCTTTAATCAAATGAGATGCTGTCAAGTGTTGTTTCCCTGAATCTGGAACAATCCCTTTTCCTTTCTTGGATTTACTGGAGGTATTTCCTTGTAAGGATTTTCCAGATTTTGAAACAACTGATGATTCAGGTACAAATTTTGAACTAAATTCATTTTTCATTTTGAGTAAGTTCTTGTTTTTATTCTTGATTTTGTTGAATTTAGAACCTTTTCTGTACCAGCATTCATCAGTTGAATGATTAAACAGCCTAAAAATATCACAAGGCACCCTCTTTTGCTTTCCCTTGTGATTATCTACAAGTACTGATGACTTAGATACTGAGTTCTTGTTCATCAGCACTTTTGGAACATCAGTATTTGTAGACAAACTGATAACAGCTGATGTGCTGAGAACCTCTGAAGAGGTATTCTTCAGCACTTGTCGGTCAATCCTTTTCCACTTATCAGTAGTTGTGGCATCAGCTTTTTCTACAACTACTGATGAGTGATTCTGACTTATCAGAAGCCGTGCATCTTTCTCTCCAGTACCATGCCCATCTACCTTAACCAGTTTTAAATTTAGTTCATTTGAAACCTTTTCATCAGGGTTAATCTCAATTAAAACACTATCCTGACATGTTTCATCCTGGATAACATTTGTACATCCAAGAGAATAAGAATAAGTTTCAATGTCAATAGTTTCAGACTCAGATTTGCAGGCACTTGAATCACTTTCAAATGATTCTTCAGCATCAGACTTTTCTGACGATTTGGTGTATTGGTATACACTGTCTCCTTCAGACTCACAGTTAAGATTTTTTGGTGTATAATCAATTGGAGGAGCAGTGTGATTGTATCCAATACCAAACTTCACATTTGATGCTGTTTGCTTGTTTAATAGCAACTCAAACCCCTTGCAAGATTCAACCCATCTTGCACATTCGACTTGGGTTGCTGCAAGTGTTTGTTTCAAATCATTGTGTTTTACAAGCATGACTTCCACCCTAGCCTTTTCATCAGACAATTGACACTTGAGTTTGTAAATTTCAGATTCTTTTTCATTCAAAGCTTTCTCAAATTCAATTTTATTCTTTGTCATGACCCTTTCTAAAGACAACTTTTCATTAATTAACTCAACATTAATTTCTCTAATGGAAGCAAATGCTGAAACACAAGACTCTGAACACAACTTAGCTTTGGATTCAGAGGATACCTGTGATGTTGAAGAAGATTGACAAGAGTTGTCAGTTGAGTCAATAGCCATCAATGCAAGATTTCCAAAAGGATTGTCTCCACCATGTGGACCATTTTCAGAGTAAGGCTGCATGTTGAAGTCAGATAAATCATCAGGTAGGCTACTCCAATCAACTACTCCAGGAGTAAAGAAACTTTGATGCTGTTGTTGTTGAGGCTGTTGATTGGTTTGTGATTTGCTGGGATCAGGAAGAGCAGGTGATTGTGAAGGAATTAATGCTGGAGGGTGTGTAGGTTGAGACATGTAGAAACAAGGATATGGATATGGCATAGGATTTTGTTGAACAAAGTGAGCTGGATAGAATTGTTGTTGACTAGTACCAGAGGATTGTGGTCCTTTGCTTGACGGGTTGTTGTTTGGAAAAGTCACAAAGGGTGCAGCATGGTTAGAACCAGTAGATTTGCACTCCCTAGCAAAGTGACCAAGCCTATGACACTTATGGCACCTCAGCTTCCCTTTGTCAAATCCAACCTTGGTTTTGCCAGATAATCCAGGGAACTTTCTTCCTGTTCTTTTATAAAACTTTTGTTATCTGATATTGATCAGTGCCATTTGACTCAAAATGTCCATCTCCTCTAGATCATCATCCGAGATTCCTTTCAAATCATCCATCACAAAACACAAGTTATCACCATAATTCCCTGCATTACCATCAACTACTCCAAAAGCATGTTCAGAATTGTTAGTAGAAAAATCAATATGTTCATCATAAGAACATTCAGACCCATTAAACTCTGACTCCTGACCTATCAAAGCAGTGTTACCAGGAACAAAATCATCAGCAAGTTTTCCAGATGAAGACAGTTTTCTCTTCTGTTCTACCTCTCTCTCAAAAGTTAAGAGTTTCCCATGTAATTGGGTGAGAGATAGACTTTCTAAATTAGCATTAGAGCGTAGGACAATTGTATAAGTGTCCCATCTCTCAGGCAATGATCTGAGAAATCTGTTATTCATCTGACTATTAGTGTATTCTTGCTTAACCATTTTTAACTCAGAAATTAAACATGAGAATCGTTCAAATTGTTGAGTCAAGGATTCACCCTTTCTGTGAGAAAATGTCTCATACTGCTGAGCCAGAATTTCTCTAGTATTTGCTAAAACCTCATCGGTTCCACCAAATTGTTCTTTCAGTGCAACCCAGAGATCATGAGCAGTATCATAATGCATCAAACCAGAATATATCTCATTCGGCAGAGCCATGGCCAGAATACCATGAGCTTTAGCATCAATTTCAAACAATTTAATGTCCTCATCCGAATACATATCAGCAGGTTTCGGAATCATGATCTTAGTTTCAGGATCAGTGATCGTGGGTTTATATGGTCCATGCACAACAGATTTCCAACATCCTGCGCTGTTAATCGACAGGTGATGTAGCATTCTACGTTGCCATATGTTGTACTCACTCCGCACAAGCATCGGAGGCTTGGTTGTGGAGCCTGTATTGTGCGGATCATTGTTCGGAGTTGACATGATCACAGATTCAATCGATTTAACACAAACTAATTCAAATCTCAATCAATTGATGCAAAACAAATTGATATTGAAATACAAATCAACAGAAGTTAGCAGAAAACTTCAATCTATAACAAATTCTTACTTAATCAGCTAATTCACTCAATTTGAGAACAAATTTGAGCAGTTTCAGAGATCAATTGTGTAATCGATCAATGATTAACCGGCTCTGATACCAATTGTAGGATCAGATGTTCTCAATTGATAAATCAGTAAAGTATAGCAGCGGAATTCAACACGGAATTAGCATAAGTAAAGTAAGAACAAATTCAATCAAACAGTAACGCAAGTTTGTTATAGAGAGAGAAAGTTTTCTGTAAAAGGAATATCTCATTCAATTGATTAACTTCGTTTCATTACAATCGTGTCAACTGCCTATATATAGAAGGCAGTGACGTCTGATGATGTCACATGATATTGACATCTAACAGACAAAACAAAACAACTGAAAATAACTAAACTACTGAGGATGTCTTCAACATCTGAAGACAAACTCTACAACTACTGAAGAACAAAACTACTGAAGTACAAAATACTAAAACATCTGATGAGTAAACTACTCATCAGACTTTTACAAACAATAAATGAAAACTACTGAAGACTAACTATACACTACAACACCTGATGACTTACACTTCAGCTGTTGTACATGTCTTCAGATCTTGTGACTTCTGCACATTTGAATATCAGCCTTTGTGTTCTTCTTCAGTTGTTGTAATGCAGTGAGACTTAGAGATTTTTCTGATCAGGCTCATTGGTTCTTTTAGTCCAACAGAATTCAACCAAACCAACAGTGGTATCAGAGCGTTTGGTTGAGGTTCTACACTTCAATTTCAAAGAATTCAAGCAATTGAAGATTTGAAGATCATGATGGCCAAAATTTTTATTTTCTTGACCGATTGATTGGTGTTTGAGGCTGAGTTTATCATCATTTGTTGTTGAATTACAACAATTGAAGATTTGGAAGTGTTTTGGTGAAGTTTTGGAAGGATTTTCTGAAGTTTTGGAAGGTTTCCCTCCGAAAATTTTCAAATTTTGCGCTACAAGTTCGTCCCACGAACCTGTGACTTGCTGAACAGAAAGGTTCGCTGTTAGAAGCTTTTTCAGAGGGTTTGTTTGTGGTTCGGACAAGGTTCTGCAAAGGTTCGACCAAGTTTCGTCAAAGGTTATGTCAAGGTTCGGCAAGGGTTGGGTGATAGTTCGCCTAATGTTCGCTGGTTACTGTTAATAGTTCGTCTGAGGTTCTGGTGCAAGATTCGTTAAAGGTTCGTTTTTGTTGGACGGTTCGTGAGATATAGTTCGGCTGAGGGTTCGCTTGAACTGAAGGTTCGTCTAGTTTCGAGGTTCGCCTAACGTCAAGGTTTGCTGCTCAAAAAGTTCGGTTGGTTATCTGAAAGTTCGCCTGTTTGGAGGTTCGCTTCAGAACAAGGTTCGCTGATCAAAAGATTAGTTTTTGTCTGGAGGTTCGGCTGACGTTCGTTTGAGGTACGGCTAGTGTATTTCTTGAAAAGGTTCGCTGCTTAAAATCAGAAAAACATGTCAGAGATGTATGCTGCTATGGCCAGTCAGAACTCCAAACTTCAGAGCATTTTAATAAGTGAGACTGAAGTGGGCAGTGCTAATACAGTGCCAAAGCTATTGGATTTATCTGATTATGATAACTGGAAAGGACGTTTTGAGACTCATCTAAATGGCACAGATACAAACTTTGGGGAAAGAATCTTATCTCCTTATGAAAGACCAAGGGTGGTTGGTACTGATTTGTTTCAACTATTGGAAAGACTGGATGTAGATGAAAGGAAAAAGTATGACTCGGAGAAAAAGGCTTATTGGTTATTGAGTCAAGCCATTTCAAATCAAATTCTGATCAGTTTGATGAACACAAGACTGCTTACAGTCTTTGGAATGCATTAAAGGCTAGAGTTAAAGGCAAAACTAATCTGAAGAAGATGAAGGCAACTGGTATCAGAAAAGAGTTTGAAAACTTTAATATCATTGGAAATGAGACTCTTGATGCACTAATCACCAGATACAGACACTTGTTGACTGAAGTGAGGAAATATGGGATTGAGTATTCAGAAGATGAGAAGATTGATTGCTTAGCAGATGCGTTACCAGACAAATGGAACTCCTTGGTGCTCATATTAAGAAAAAATTTACCTGGATTGACATTGGTAGAGTTTATTCAGAAACTGGAGGAACAAGAAATGAAAGACAAAAGAAAAGCGAGACGTGTAAATGTCACACAAGATCGTTCTTTGTATGGTGGTTTTGTTGCTACACCACCTGCATCCTCTGCCAAGATACAGACTACTTTTGTGTCTAGAACTTCAGAAAGTAATCAGAGTCCTTCGGTGTCTACAAGTTCTAGTTCACATTTTCCGATCAATGAGAAGAAGTCTGAATCTACAACATCTCCTGTGCAGCTTAACACTACTAACTTGGGAAAAGTGACAGTTGAAGCAGTTAAAGACCATATGTCTATTTTGTCGTGTGTAGTGAGTGCTTATGATGAACAGGTGGCTGGAAAAATTGGAAATGCAAATCTGACTTTTGAAGATTATGCACAAATTGATGAGGATGAGCTGGAACTGATAGATACTCAGTGGGCTTTGGCGAGTGTTATTCGCAGAATTAATAGATATGAGAAGAAGACCGGGAAGAAATTCACCTTTGATCGAAACACCAAATTTGGATTCAATCCAAAATCTACTCAGTGTTATAACTGTGGTGAACATGGTCACTTTGCTAGAGAATGCAAGAATCCCAAGAAGCAGGGAAATCTGAATCCATTCAGGCCTAAGGAAGATTATCAGAAAAAGAAAGAGAAATCTGAAGAATCATCTTCTAAAGCACTTGTGAGTCAAGCTGATGAAGGTTATGACTGGGGCACAAAGTATGATGATCTTATGGGTGCTTTCATGGCTTCACTGGAAGAAGAATCTAGCAAAGGAAAGGATAAGGTTGATGAGGTGAATGAGGTATATAATGATCTGCTTGAGATGATTGATAGACTAAAAGAGATGAACTCTCAGTTAACTTCTGATCTGAGAGAATGCACAGAAGCCAATAAAAGGTTGATTTCAAAAGAAAAGGCATTTGACAAAAAGATAACTGATCTTGCTAAAGAAAATGAAGATTTGAAAATCAAGGTTTTACAGAATAATCATGTTGTTTCTGTGCATCTGGATTCAGTTCAGAAGTTGAAAGTAGAGTTATCAGCTGCAAAATCTGAAGCTGAGTTGAACAAAGCCAAGCTTGAACACTACCAGAATTCAGCATATGTCATTGATTACTTTGCGGCTATGCAAAGATCTTCGCGTGATACTTCTGGTATTGGTTTTCATGCTATGCCAAATCCTCAAAGTTATGTATCAAGACCACAATTTGATCCAGAATTGGAAGTTAATCTGGTTTCCTTAAAGGAAAGTGTGTCTGATCAAGTGTCTGAGGATGTGGAAAGTTCATCATCTCATAAGAGTGAATTTGTTGATAATGATGCTCCTATCATCGAGGACATCACTGATTTAGAATATCCAGATGATATTCTAAGAATGATTGGTCATCAACAAGCTAATAATGTTGAGAAGATGAGTCCAGTTTTTCAGAAACCAAAATCTGAAGTAAAATCAGATGGGAAAATAGTGGCTAAACAAAAGCTTGTTTCCAAATCAAATCTAAAAGTCAAGACTAATTCTACTATAAAGCCAATTGTGTTTGTTGAGTCTTCAACCACACAAAAAGGAGAGTCAAGCAAAGTTTTTCAGAAACAAGAGAAATTTTCTAAAAAGATTGACAAGAATTTTGTCAAAGTTATTGACAAGGTTAATCAAAGTGGGGATGGAAACAAGGGCAAATCAAAGATTTTTCAAAAGAATTCCAAGACAAAAGCCACGGGTTTGAAGAATAAGGTTTTATCTCCATCTGTAGCATCCAAATCTTTGGATTCATCTAAGAGGTGTGATGAATTAAAACCAAAGATTGTATCTTCAAGGAAATGTTACAGATGTGGGAAAGTGGGTCATGTCATTGCGGACTATTATTTGGACACTTGCAACAGATTTCATAGTTTTACTCTACAAGAAACACGACAGTGTTTCACTTGTGGAAGAAAAGGACACATATCAGCAAATTGTCCAAATCACAAGATCAAGAAGAAAACTTCTGTTAATGACAGTCATGTGATCCATTCTAGTGGGAGTACTAGAGGGTAAAGCCTAGTGAAGATGAGATGAGAATACTCAGGAAATTTGATCCTGATTGTGTCTGGGTCAAGGAAGAAAAGTTTCATAACATAAAATATTTTAATAACCAACAAAAAGTTAAAAGAGTTTTGAAAAAGACATTATCATCTAATGATGAATTTTATGACAATTTTTCTCCTAAAAGATTTTAAAAAAAATGTTAATTCTAATTCTTTTTGGAAATCTAGACCCAAGTCAGATGATAAATCTTTTGTGTGGAAGGATGAATACTTGGAAGATGGGTCTTCAAGTAGTTCATGGAGATCGAATGGCAGGAGGCTGCTCGGGGAGACTCAACGCCGGAATGGCGGGAGTCATCCCTTTTGGTACTGATAAAATTTTGTTTTAATTTATTGTGCAGGTGGCATTCACGGGCCATATCAACAGTCGATGGATTGTTGATAGTGGATGTTCACGGCATATGACAGGAGAGTTAGGATTGCTAAAAAATTTCAGGGAGATAAAAGGATGTTATGTTAACTTTGCAAGTGACAAAGGTGGTCAGATTACCGAGAGTGGTAGTTTGACTAATGGTAAAGTTTCCTTTGACAACGTGAATTACTGCAAGGAGTTAACTAACAATCTTTTGAGTGTATCACAGATTAGTGATAAAGGTTATCAGGTGTTGTTTGATGATAAGAAATGCTATGTGCTCAAACAAGGAATTAAGATTCCAGATGACTGGATTTTGATGACATCTGACAGGTGCAAAGATTTGTATGTTTTGGACATGGCTAATGCGGAGACGGTAAACAAGGTTGAGACGTGTCTAGTGTCGAAGGCCACGGAGCAGGATACTCGATCTTGGCACAGACGAATGGGTCACATACACACCAGAAAGATGAATCATCTTATACACAATCACTTGGTTGATGGTGTACCGGTTAAACATTTCAAATTACCTGATGTATTGGAGACTTTGTACAAGTTAAGGGTTAGGCGTGTTCGATCAGACAATGGGACAGAATTCAAGAATCAGAACGTGGAAGCATTTTGTGATTCAAAGGGCATACAGCAGCAATTCAGTGCACCATATGAACCACAGATGAACGGTGTAGCTGAGAGAAAGAATTGTACATTGATAGAGTCTGCTAGAACTATGCTCGCTGATTCAAAGCTGCCCATTACTTTCAGGAGCGAAGCAGTAGCGACCGCCTGTTTTACTCTCAATCGTGTGCTGATTGTCAAACGACAAAATAAGACTTGCTATGAACTTCTTCAAAATCGAAAACCGAATTTGGAACACTTGGAACCTTTCGGGGCTCCTTGTACTATGCTTAAGAAAGATGCTAAATTCAACTCTAAGGTTGAAGAAGGTTTCTTTCTTGGGTACAGTCTACCCAACAAACGTGTGTTTAACAAACGTACGGGTGTTGTGGAACTCTGGTATAATGTGGATCTTCAAAGACATACACCTATACCTGAAGGCAAAGGTCCAAATTGGTTATTCGATTATGATAAACTTTTCGAGTTTTTAACTTGTCTCCTAATGTTACTGATGATAAAATTTCCTTGCAGATGTTATATGACCTACAAAATTCTGAAGATCAAGGAGTTTCTCATCAGATTGAAGATAATCATCCAACAGAGGAAGGCGCTTCTGAAGTAGTTAATGATGACTGGTCATCGGAGGATGATCAGGATGTTTTTGAAGATACAGTTTCTCAAGATCAAGATGAAGATCAGAATATCACAAATCTTGATCATGGTGTTGGAATTCCGCAAGTGCTAGTGTCTAGAGTCCATGTGAATCACCCTGTGGAGCAGATTATTGGAGATCCGTCTGTTGGAGTACAGACAAGAAGGGAAGTTACAAACGAGGAGAGTTTGTACGTTGAGCTGGAGCGAAATCATGGGACTCAAGAGTTATGGATGCGTTCTGCATTTGTTTCTCATATTGAGCCTAAATCTGTAACTGAAGCTCTGCGTGAGCCTGCCTGGGTGGAGGCCATGCAAGAGGAGCTAAATCAGTTTCAGAAACTAGGAGTATGGCATTCAGTGGATTTGCCAAAGGGTGAGAAGAAGATAGGCACCAGATGGGTGTTAAGGTGTAAGAGAGATGACAGAGGCGTGATTGTTCGGAACAGGGCGCGTTTAGTTGTTCAAGGATTCAAACAAATCGCAGGGATTGATTATGACGAAGTACTAGCACCAGTGGCGTGGTTAGAAGCAATAAGACTATTTCTGGCTTTTGCTGCCCACAAGAAGTTTAAGGTGCTTCAATTGGATGTTAAGTCTGCATTCCTCTATGGATCTTTGAAGGAGACAGTGTACTTTGTCAGCCACCGGGCTTTGAGGATCCTATCCACTGGGATCAGGTATACCTCCTTGACAAAGCACTGTACGGTCTTCATCAGGCTCCTCGAGCTTGGTATGAGACCCTCTCGACTCACTTTATTGAACACGGGTTCAATAGGGGTCAGATTGACAAGACTCTGTTTTATCGGGAAAAGGGCAAGGACATTCTTCTTGTTCAGATCTATGTAGATGACATCATCTTTGGGTCTACTGATGAACAGTTATGTTTGGAATTTAAAGAGGTAATGATTGAGAAGTTCGAGATGAGTGCCATGTCATACATTAAGTTCTTTTTGGGTTTACAAATTGATCAGACTGATGAAGGAATCTTCATTCATCAGAAAAAATACGTTCAAGACGTGTTAAAACGTTTTAGCATGCTTGATTGTAAACCCATTTCCACGCCCATTCAGCCCAATCACGGGATTGAGCCTGATATTAAGGGGGAGCTAATTGATGCTACGTTATACCGTGGAATGATTAGGAGCTTTATGTATTTGACTGCCTCACGACCGGATATTGTATTCGCTACAAGTATCTGTGCTCGCTATCAATCTAAGCCTAAAGTTTCTCATCTGATTGCAGTCAAGAGGATTCTTCGTTATCTGAAGGGTACACCAGACACCGGTCTGTGGTATCCTAAGGATGATAACTTCCCCTTCCATGCTTATAGTGATTCTGATTAAGGAGGATGTAAGACTGATGCCAAATCTACAACTGGAGGTGCTCAGTTTTTGGGGGAAAGGTTAGTCTCATGGCAGTGTAAGAAGCAGAAATCTTTTGCTACATCTACATGTGAAGCTTAATATGTAGCAGCTGCCAGTTGTTGTTCCCAAGTTTTGTGGATACAACAACAGATGAGAGACTATGGATTGAATTTTCAAACTACCCCGATTCATGTTGATAACGAGGCTGCTATTGCTATCACGAAGAATCCGGTGTATCATTCACGTTCTAAACACATTGATATTCGGTTTCATTTCATACGAGATTGCTATGAAAAGAAACTGATTGATGTGGTGAAGATACACACAAATGAGCAAAGGGCAGACCTTGTCACCAAGGCCTTTGACAAACAACGTTTTGAGTATGTACTCAAATTAAATGGGATCCGGGTCATGGGTGAGGTAATCAAGAATCAATTTCCTTCGTAATCAAATTTATTGAATTAACATCAGATATTTTAATTTTTTCTTCTTTTGTGTTTTAGTTTTAGGGGGAGAAAATTTGTGAAAAATACAAAAACATTTGAAAAACCAAAAACACAAAAACATTAAAAAATTAAAAATCTGAGAAATTGATTTGACCTAGTGAGAAATGATAGTACATTATTTGCAATTGGAAACATATCTGTATGTATTATGAAAAATTAAAAATAATTACAAGTACTAAGTATGATGTGAAAGTAGGTTTATAACTTAGTTAGGATAAGTTTAAACAAAGTTTTGATTATACTTTATAAGAAACAAATGCTTAGAATACAGTACTTAGTTTTGTCCTGAAAGAGTGGTAATTTTTCTGACAAAATGTTTCTTGAACAAAAAGTCAAAGTCCTAGTTTGATCATGTGTTTAATTTTTAAATGAAATTCTGATTTTGTTTTTCTTTTATTTTAGTTTAAAGCTGGAACATTCTTTGTGTATACTTACGTATCGACCTGATTGTTATAGCTTTAAATGATTCAAATTTGTTTTCTTGAGTCTGATTAAGATTTGGACAATCTATGCGTATACGAAAATATCGAACTGATTGTTAAAAGCTTAATCTTAAATTATTGTTTAGTTCATTTTCTGGATCATTTGAGCATATGTAAGTATCAACCTTGATTCCAAGATTTTGAACAAATTCAAATTGTTTTCTATTTTGTTATTTTCAAAAAGAAATTCTGCTTTATTTTTGCATGATCAGACTGGTTAAAATTGAAATAATAAGTTTTAAGAACATTTATGTTTCATTAGTTATTCACAAATCGGTGATGTGTTCAAGTAAATGGATTATTATAAAGTGTTTTGATAATCTTGTTTAAACTGATTTCTTGACTAAGTAATTAAACTTAAAAGGATAAATATACTGACAATCATCTTGGACTTGTAATTTGAAATTAAATCTATTAATTAATACAAACAGATGAGTTGAAAATTGCAAAATAATATGATCTCATGTCTGAATCTTTCTCAAACAAAAAGATTTTAATTTTCTTAGTGTAGTTAGTTTTGTTAAATTTGTAGTTTAATTGTTCTGAATAATTAAAAAATTACAAAAAGATTTTATTTTTGACTGATGTTAAATCAATAATTTTTTGATTATTTGTTTGACTTTGGAACAATTAAACATGAATTTGTTTTGAAATTCAAAGAAAAATCAAAATTTTAAAAGGTTCGTCTGTTGAAGGTTAGTTGAGAAGGTTCGCTGGTTAGGTTCGCTGGCTAGGTTCGTTAGCTAGGTTCGCTGGATAGGTTCATTAGCTAGGTTCGCTGGCTAGGTTCGTTAGCCAGGTTCGCTGACAAGGTTCGTTTGATAGGTTCCTTTGAAAGGCTCGTGTGAAATGGTTCGCTAAAATGGTTCGCAGAAAAGGTTCGTTGAAAAGGATCGTCAGAAAAGGTTCGTGAGTATAAATACAGGGTTCGTGATAAGGGTTCGTCACTTTCATCTGATTTCACTTTCGCGAACCTGCAAGATCTGATGTTTTCGAATTTTGATTTAGGGCATCCCAAAACTTTTCGTTGATCTCTTTAGACTCAGAATCTTTTGCTGATCATTTCTAGGTAGAAATTATTAAAGTTGACCGACTAATTTGAGAGATCTGAGAGATTTTAGGATTTTAGGTCGAATCTGTAAATTTGAACTAAAACTAGTTAATTTCTAAATTCTGGACAAACTGCTATTGCTAATGTTGTTCATCGGTGGGTTTTGAACCTGGGTATATGATTTTTATCATCAAATTCAAAGTTTTTAAAATTTGATTTGAAAATTGGAAAAGGTTCGCTGGATAAACAGGTTCGTTGAATGAACTAAGGTTCGCCGAACCTTGAGGGTTCGTCTGAATATGATAGGTTCGTGGCGAACCTATGTATTTCAAAAGAACCGAACCTTTTGTTGGTCAAGGTTCGACCAAAAGGGTTTGTTCGTTTGAAGGTTCGTTCATTCTGAGGTTCGTCCATAATAAGGTTTGTTCAAAAGGTTTGTCTGATTAGGTTCGTCTAACTTAGGTTCGCTTAGCATTAGGTTCACCTCAGGGAATAGGTTCGCTGGTTTTTATACTTAGAAATATTTTTAATTTTGTTAATTTTTGATTAATTTTTGTTTCTAATTGTTTTTATTTCTGATTGTAGAAATGGCGAACTTAACCTTTGGAGACAAACATAATGTTTGTGCATACCTTGATCCTACTACACGGAGTGGCCAAACCTTTCGACCAATGATCGAGTTTCTTCAACGATCCAGAATTTATTATGCCATCTCCAACTCATGTCAGATATATAGATCACATATTCAGAGTTTCTGGGAATCGGCTAGAGTTATTTCTGTGGATGATACATATGTTATAGATGCGAATGTGCTAGGGCAAGCAATTCGTATCTCTGAAGCTGATATTAGGAGGGTTCTGCAATTTGGAGGAGAACCTGATGGTGTGACTCTCATTCCAGAGAGGTGTATCAAAGGATGTTTTCTACGGATTCGATACTTTGGAGCTTACAACTCTATATCTGTGAAGAAGAGCAAGCTACCTCTGCAGTACAAGTTTTTAGCACACGTATTGCTTCATTGCCTGAGTATGAGGAAGGGTACTTTTGATGAGCTCAGAGATCTGATGAGATCGGCCATGGTTGCACTTTTATTGAACGAACCGTTCAATTTTTCATGGATGATTTTTAGATATATGTCTGACAACATCACGAAGGCTAAGGATAGATTTTATATGTATCCTAGATTCGTGCAAATGTTGATTGATGAGAGGTTTCCTGAGGGGCAGTTACCAAGAGAAGTTGGAGATTTACTGAAGCTCAAACACATGACTGATTCCAGTTTGGGTCAGGTCAGGGTGTACCAAAGAAGTGGTGATGCAATTCTGTAGAAAGAATTGATTGGACAGTGTGCCAGGGCAAATTATGTTGCTCGTGATGATAATGCGTGGAGGCATGCTGACTCTAGGTTAGATACTGAAGAGTTTGAAGCTGATGATCAAGCACAACCACCTCCACCTCCTCCAAGACAACAAGTTAGGAAAGCTACAGGTCAATCTTCTAGGTCTACACCTATAGCTCAATCATCTCAGGAACCGTGCTCACAGGAGCCGGTTGATATTTATATTTCTGCACAACAGACAGAGGCTATTGTTGATGATGATGGTGAAGAATCTTTTGATACTGAATCAGAGTATGAGATAGTTCAAGAAGGGAACCAGATGGTCAGGAGGATGAAGAAGAAATTTGTTAAACAAGCTGAGGATGTAAGGAAAGAAAGAGTTGATCCTAGCTTTGTAGTAGAAGAGCCTGAGTCATCTAGGCCCAAGAGGACGAAAAGGATGGCCAAAGAAGGGCCTTATAAGAAGAAAGCTAAGACTACTGAGACTGATGTGTCTTCATCAGTTATGGTTACTACAGTTTCTGTTTCTGTTTCTCCAGTTATTTCTTCTTCAGTTCAGGCATCTACTATTCCTGTGTCTACTTTACAAACTCCTGAGTTTGTAAATGTAGCTACTTTTATGGCAGCTTTTACAGATTCTACCACTGTGGTTACTTCAGTGCAAGACACTCAATTTCATCAAACTTCTACATCTAAAGATGACTTATTTGCAAGTCTGGATGACTTAGGTGATATCAACTTTACTGTTGATTATGATGATACTGATCTCAAGAGAAGATTATCTTTGCTATCCAAAGAGTTTGAAAGTTAAAGAAAGGAAAAGAAACAAAATGTTGCTGATAAACCTTCTTCTTCCACTACTGAATTGGATGAGTTAAAAGCTCAGATGTCTTTAATGATCAAGTGGAGAGAAGAAGAACTTATTGAGAAGAAGAAGATGCAAGATAAGATTTCTGATATGGAATTTTTTATCAAGCTTCAATCTGAAGATATTGTTGAGTTAAAGAATGAAAACACTGACTTGAGATTCAAGATGAAAGCTTTAGAAGAAAATATTTCAAAGACTGAAGTTTCAGGTTCAAGTTCAAGAGTTGAGAAGGTTGTGGTGGATGTAGATGTTGATGATAAAGAGAAAGTTGAAGAGGAGAAAGAAGAAGTTGAAGAGGAAGAAGAAGAAGAAGAGCTTGATTATGGTGATACTGATGTGGATGAACATCCTGATGATCATGCTTTTGGAGGTGATGATGGGACTGGTGGTGGTGCTGGTGAAGTTGATGGGAATTCTGGTGTTTTGGATTCTGTTTCAGGGGCTATAGTGATATATACTCCTTCAAAGATTTCAACTGAGGCAGTTCCAATTAGTCCTGTATCTTCAGATAGGGTGAAGGATTGTACTTTTGTTGAATTTGAAGATTTAGATAAAAAAGAACATCCTAAGATTTTTCTTGATTACTCTCTGCCTACTTTTCTTGATTTGTTTAAACTGAATTCTGATATAGATTTGCAGAGAAAGATTTTTGAGATTCAAGTGGATCAAGAGATAGAAGAAGGAGAGATTGTTGGTGAATATTCAGTTCAAGATTTTCAAGACTTCTTTGAGAATGATGATGAGTTGATCTTTGATTTTGAAAAAGATGAAGATATGGATGTCTCTGATTATGAAAAAGATGTCGTTGATGAAGAGTTGTTGAATCTGAATACTATGAAGAAAATGTTTGAAGCTGGAAGATTTTATAGATCAACATTAGATCCGATTAGAGAAAAGACTTACATGTATTTCTGGAATGAATTTGAAGGAGAGAAAAAGTATATTATTGATAATCTACATGTATTCAAGATAATGACTGAAGTTCTAGAAGACAAAGATCAAGAAAACCAGGCTAGACAATCCAAGAAGTTCAAGATTGGATCTAAGTCCAAAATGATTGGAAGGATTCTTAGTTATGGTTATTTTCATAACATTTCAGGAAGTTTGTCAGACAAGGGATGCTATGTTGTGAAAAGAACTGATGGATGCCAGTATTTTGGGAAAGCTTCTGATCTGATGAGTCTACCATCATTTGAATGTATGAGTTTGGCAAGAATGAAGATGATTAAGCCAATTCAGACTAGACATAATGAAGTTTTTGAAAGATTGCTAAAGAAAGAAGCCAGAACTGGTTGGAGTTTATTATCGCCACAATTCAGAGAAAGATTTCATGATTATGTGAAGCCTACAGTTTTCAAAAGACCAAGACTCCGAAAGATTGAACAGAACTGGAATCCTTACTTTACGTTTTGGTTCTATGATGAGAGAACATCAGAAGGGGTAATACTACTGAAGCAAAATGATAATTGGAAGGTGATCAGGATGCTTGATGAAAGTGCAGAAGGCGAGAGATGAAAGGGATACTAAGGTTGAAGCTGAAAGACGTGCAAAGATACCAACGTCCGGTTCTTATACGAGCGGTGGATAACATTGTTAGTGAAGAGATTGGAGAATCCAGCGGAGTCAAAGACAAAGAAGAGGACAAAGCTGAAGACAAAGAATGAAGAGTTTTGATAGCAAACATTAAGGGGGAGTTTGTTAGTGCACATTTGTAATTGTTTGCTATTCAAAAGTTGTATTTATTTTGAGTTTATAGAAGGTTCGGTTATAGGTTTGTCATAGGTTCGCTTGGCCCACGAACCTAGGCAGGTTCGGCGAACCTATTGAATTGATAGGTTCAGCGAACCTATAACCTAGAGAAGGTTCGGCGAACCTAAGGGTTCGCCCAGCGAACCTTAGGGTTCGGCTACCAGATAAGGTTCGCTGGTCTGTTTGTATAAATAGAAGGTTTGTCTGTTTTTCAGTAGAACTTTTGACAGAATTTAGCAAACCTTCTGAGATTTTCTCTGTGTGAGACCTGTGTATTTCTGAGTGAAGTCTTCTAATCATTTGTTGATATATACAAGATTGATTATTGAATTGCTTGTCTACTTTTGATTCTATACATATCAATTATGGATTCCGCACATCATTGATAGTTCGTAGAGCTTCGTATTCGATCCTGATTGGAATTCAACCAAACCAATAGTTCCTTTACACATTGAGGGTTTATCAATACTTCGGTTTGATAACTAAACCCCTCTTATTATATTATTCTACATATAACACTGGGTGATGAACACAACGGATGGGTGAATATCAAACGGGATGAACATGTGAGATGAAAATGGGTATCTATAGTTTTATTGCAAGAGGTGTTGAGTTCTATTAGGTATGTGGTGGGATGTTGGCTAGGGCTTGTTCCCCTACATATGCCCTATATATAAGCATATCTAATAGGATGAAATACTACTTGTAAATATAACTATGGAGAGGCCATTGTGTGAATAGATGAATCAAACACTTACAAGTATCATGTATGACATTGTGACTGTGTATGGGAACAAATCAATGTTTTCAAGTATCAAACTTATGAACTCACCAACCTAGTGTTGACTTTGTTTAAATGCATGTTTTCTCAGGTGACGAATAGGTTTAATCACTAGACATCAGGAACATAGCTAGTGGACTTTTAGAAGACCTAGCTACATTTTGTGTCGTGCATACTTTTGGAATGACAAAACAATGAATCATGTTTTGTAGATCCTGTACAGTTACAAGATAGAAACTCACTGATTCTTTTGGATAGATTTACTTGGTTAAATTATGAACGATACATTGTAATTTAACTTTGTAATTCTATATCATTGTCATGTTAGCATTTCTCAATAATATATCATGTGCTATGCAAACAATATGATCATTTTGATTATCAAACGATATCGCGCCCCGAGAACCTTCCACCCGACGGAAAAGTCGATCCAGCCCGCCGGCTTGTGGTGTGACAGATTTGTATCAAAGCATTGGTTATAGAGAAATATAGGTCATATTGCTTAAACGGTTTGGCCTAGACTATAACCTAGGGACCCTCATGTAGAGAACATATAACATAGGATTTTATGTGCATATGTCTTCTGCGTCTGATCACTACACTAACCGATTTTCTTTCGGTTATGATCAGAATGACGCCAAGAAGACCACCAGCTTTAGTGCCACCACCACAAGATTCAGCTCCACACTCATCAACAACGACACCACCTTACTCTCCTGCACATCCACCTCCACCTATACCTCCTCATTTACCTCCTTCTCCTCCACCACCCAACCATGAGTAGGATCCTGCTACCATTGCACTGGCCACACTGCTGATTAGTCAACTGCGGGATGTGATCCCAAACATGATGAACAGAATCAACAGCAACGACAGTAACAACATTGCCAATTCATCTGGGGAAGGCAGTGGCAACACCAGACATTAGCAGGACTACTCCTACAAAAATTTTGTAGGATGCAAGCCACCGGCCTTCAGTGGTAATGAGGGAGCTATCGGATTGATCCAATGGATCGAGAAGATGGAAACAACTCTCGATACCAGTGGCTGTCCTGATCAGTACAAAGTTAAGTATGTTGTTGGCTCATTCAACAAAAGAGCACCGACTTGGTGGAACACTCAAGTCCATGTCAGAGGAAGAGATGAGGCATTGTCTATGCCTTGGGAGGATTTCTAGACTATGCTGAAGGAAGAGTTTTTCCCTAAGAACGAGCTGAAGAAGGTTGAAACTCAGCTACTCAACCTTGTCATGATTGGTGTTAGGCATCTGGCCTACACCACAAGATTTCATGAATTGGCAACATTAGCACTGGCTATAGTGCCAACACAGGAGAAACGCATCGAGCGGTATGTCGGGGGACTACCAGCTTGCATTTAAGGTCATGTCATCGATGCTCATCCAACTACCCTCGAGATGGCTGTTACTTTGTCATCAACACTGACAGACGTAATGGTTGCCTCTAGGGCTTTGAAGAAAGAAGTTGAATCAGCAAAAATTGGAACTTCAAGAAAGCCTGATAAAAGGCCGTCCAAGAAACAGAAAGTAGTCAAGAACTTTGTTGCAACCACCCAAACACCGATGATCAACCAACCCCCACCTTTACAGATCAAGAGGCCCTACACTAGCACAACACCGTTGTGCAACACCTGCCAGTATCATGATCCACCAAACATCCAGTGCAGACAATGCACTAACTTTGGGAAGTTTGGTCATTGGGCAAATCAATTTCGGGGCACGGGAGCCCAGAACAGAAACCAGAATGCAGCAACTACTGCTGCTGCTGATCACATGTCTTGCTACAACTGTGGCGAGCATGCTTTTCTCGGGATTGTCCCAAGAAGAACCAACCAAGGGCTCAAGTAGAAAGAGGAAGAGCCTTTCAGATTGGAGCAGCTGCGTCTCGACAAGACCCGAATGTGGGCACGGGTACATTTCTCCTATCTGACTTTTATGCATCCATATTATTTGACACTGGTGCGGATCAGAGTTTTATCTCATCCGACTTTGCATGCCATCATAATCATGTTGTGAAATCATTAGACTCCCCTTATAATATTGAGATAGCAAACGACAAACAAATCACAGTTGACACAGTACTTAGAAATTGACCACTAACCCTTGGCGATCATACATTTTCCATCGATGTGATAGCGATGTAATTGGGCTGTTTCGATATCACCGTTGGAATGGATTGGCTATCTCTTAACAGAGTTGAGTTCGTCTGTTCCGAAAAGCTACTATGTATTCCAGTAGAGAACAATCAAGTCTTGGAAGTTCACAGAGATCAATCAAATCGCAGTGTCAAGATAATATCGTGTATGAAGGCTCGCAAGTACCTAAGAAAACAGTGCATCGCATTCCTAGCTCACGTGATAGAGAAAGACAAGAAAGCAATCAAGATTCAAGATGTACCAATTGTGAAGGACTACCACCCGAGAGATTGGTGCAGTTTCGAATTGATTTAATTCCGGGAGCGGTTCCTGTGGCTAAGTCTCCTTATAGACTTGCACCATCAGAAATGCAGGAGCTGTCCAATCAATTACAAGAGCTACTCGACAAGGGATTCATTCGACCGAGTTTCTCACCGTAGGGAGCTCCGGTTCTCTTTGTCAAGAAGAAGGATGGGTCCTTCAGAATGTGGATCGATTACAGAGAGCTCAACAAACTCACCATCAAGAATCGGTACCCGTTACCGAGGATTGATGACTTGTTTGATCAGTTACAGGGAGCTCAATACTTCTCAAATATAGATCTGCGTTCAGGTTATCATCAGCTCCGGATTCAAGAGGAAGACATACCCAACACGGCTTTTCGTACCCGATATGGACACTACGAATTCATGTTGATGCCATTTGGATTGACGAATATACGGGCAGTGTTCATGGACTTAATGAACCGGGTGTGCAAGCCGTACCTAGATCAGTTCATGATCGTCTTTATTGATGATATACTGATTTACTCAAGAAGCAAGAAGGAACATGAACAACATCTCAGGACAGTCTTGGAACTCCTGAAAGACAAACGACTCTATGCCAAATTCTCCAAGTGTGAATTTTGGCTTAGTGAAGTTCAGTTTTTGGGTCACGCGATTAACAATAATGGTATTCATGTGGATTTTGCCATGATTAAAGCAATCAAGAACTGGAATGTGCCCACGACACCGACAGAGATTAGATCATTCTTGGGGTTGGCAGGTTATTACCGGAGATTCATTTCGAATTTCTCTAAGATAGCATTGCCTCTCACAAAGTTGATACAGAAAAGCAAACCATTCGTGTGGACACAGAAACAAGAAGAGACATTTCAAACACTGAAACAAATATTGTGTAATGCTCCAATCTTAACACTCCCAGAAGGCAATAATGACTTTGTGGTATACTGTTATGCTTCCCATCAGGGACTCGGATGTGTTTTAATGCAACGGGACAAAGTTATTTCCTATGATCAGTTACAGGGAGCTCAGTACTTCTCAAATATAGATCTGCGTTCAGGTTATCATCAGCTCCGGATTCAAGAGGAAGACATACCCAACACGGCTTTTCGTACCCGATATGGACACTACGAATTCATGTTGATGCCATTTGGATTGACGAATATACGGGCAGTGTTCATGGAGTTAATGAACCGGGTGTGCAAGCCGTACCTAGATCAGTTCATGATCGTCTTTATTGATGATATACTGATTTACTCAAAGAAGCAAGAAGGAACATGAACAACATCTCAGGACAGTCTTGGAACTCCTGAAAGACGAACGACTCTATGCCAAATTCTCCAAGTGTGAATTTTGGCTCAGAGAAGTTCAGTTTTTGGGTCACGTGATTAACAATAATGGTATTCATGTGGATCTTGCCATGATTAAAGCAATCAAGAACTGGAATGTGCCCACGACACCGACAGAGATTAGATCATTCTTGGGGTTGGCAGGTTATTACCGGAGATTCATTTCGAATTTCTCTAAGATAGCATTGCCTCTCACCAAGTTGATACAGAAAAGCGAACCATTCGTGTGGACACAGAAACAAGAAGAGGCATTTCAAACACTGAATAAAATATTGTGTAATACTCCAATCTTAACACTCCCAGAAGGCAATAATGACTTTGTGGTATACTGTGATGCTTCCCATCAGGGACTCGGATGTGTTTTAATGCAACGGGACAAAGTTATTGCCTATGCATCAAGATAGCTGAAGATACATGAAAAGAACTACACAACACACGACTTAGAACTGGGAGCTGTTGTCTTTGCTCTAAAGATTTTGAGACATTACCTGTACGGTACCAAATGCACTATCTTCACGGATCACAAGAGTTTACAGCACATATTTGATCAGAAGGAGCTTAACATGAGACAGAGACGTTGGGTTGAGCTCCTGAACGATTACGATTGTTTGATCAAATACCATCCGGGCAAAGCGAATGTTGTCGCAGACGCTTTGAGTCGGAAGGAAAGAGTCAAACCCTTGCGCATTAGAGCAATGAGAATGACTGTGCAAACAAGTCTGAGATATCAAATCATACAAGCACAACAAGAAACAACGGCAACAAACAACTTGAAACATGAGCTAGATTGTGGAGCCGAGAAACACTTTGAGACAAAACAAGATGGAGTTATCTATTTTCAGGATTGTGTTTGGATCCCGGCAGTAGATGAACTTCTAACACTCATACTTGACGAGGCACACAGGACACGTTACTCTATTCATCCTAGTGCTGATAAGATGTACCAAGATCTTAGGTCATTTATTGGTGGCCGGGTGTGAAGAAAGATGTTGCTATTTATGTTGGCAAATGCTTAACATGTGCCAAAGTCAAAGCTGAACACCAGAAGCCATCAAGTTTGCTGAAGCAACCAGAGATACCACGATGGAAGTGGGAACAAATAGCTATGGATTTTATTACTAAGCTACCCCGTACTTCCAGCGGACACAATTCGATTTGGGTCATCGTTGATCGATTGACCAAGTCCGCACACTTCTTTCCGATCAGAGAAAACTACAAGATGGAGAAACTAGCAAGACTTTATGTCGATGAAATAGTAGTACGGCACGGTATGCCCTTGTCTATTATTTCAGACCGGGAAAGTCGATTTATATCGCGGTTCTGGCAATCATTGCAACAATCCTTAGGGACAAGTTTAAACTTGAGCACCGCTTATCATCCACAAACGGATGGACAGAGCGAGCGAACGATTCAAACCCTAGAGGATATGTTGAGAACATGCATCCTAGACTTCAGTGGAAATTGGGATAAACATTTACCACTCATCGAGTTCTCATACAACAACAGCTACCACAACAACATTGGATTTGCTCCGTTTGAAGCACTATATGGTAGAAAATGTCGGTCTCCAATTTGTTGGACCGAAGTGGGAGACAACAGAATCACTGGGCCCGAACTTATTCCGGAGACTACTGATAAGATTGCCCAGATACAACAGAGATTACAAGCAACACGTATCCGCCAAAAGAGTTATGCAGACAAATGACGAAAGCCTTTGGAATTCCAAGTGGGTGACTGAGTCATGTTGAAAGTGTCCCCGTGCAAAGGCGTGGTTCGTTTTGGGGCTAAAGGCAAGTTAGCACCACGGTATGTCGGACAGTTTGAGATGACTCAACGCATAGGTTCTGTGGCATACAGACTCAAACTCCTTGATGAACGCAGCGGAGTACACGATGTATTTCATGTATCAAATCTCAAGTGATGTCTCGCGGATGAATCATTGATCATACCTCTGGAAGAGGTACAAGTGGATGAACAATTACATTTCATTGAAGAACCTGTATAGATTATGGATCGTGAAGTCAAGAGACTTAAACGAAGCCGTATCCCTATTGTTAGGGTTCGTTGGAACTCCAAACGCGGACCAGAATTTAACTTGGAGCTTGAGGATCACACGAAGACAAAGTATCCCCACCTGTTTGAAGAAGTAGTGCCTGACAAGGATGCTTAAATTTCGGGACGAAATTTCTTTAACAAGGGGAGACTGTGATAACGTAGATTTGAAGAATCGATCACGAAATTCTACGATTCGATCATAAACGTGCGGAATCCATTTACAACTAGATTTGAATCAACAATGACAATGTAATAGATCATGAATCTGAATTCTTCATTGATATCCAAGTGTTTACAAACAATAAATGTGAAAATACAACACTTGAACGATCAAAAGAAACAAAGATGAAGAGAGTCTTGATCTTGAGCTTGAGAGAGAATATGAGTTTGTGTGTGTGAATTGTAAGCTCTACTCTTCAAGTCCACCACCTTTTCTCTATATATATGTTTCCAAATGCAAAGGTTCGGCCACTTTTACACTACATAAACCACCGTATTACACGAACCTTGATAAGATTCGTGACCTTGTGCCAGCCAAACCTTAGAACATGCAATCATCGAACCTCTCACGAACCTCCATAGCCGAACCTATGAACCATTAGGTTCGCCAGACAAGGTTCGCCAGACTAACCAATAGGTTTGCTGGACGAACCTATATAATAACATGAACATAGGTTCGCCAAACCTCAGCCAAACCCTAGCCGAACCTTTTGTCTCTTGATCTTCTAATCATATACAACAGACTATATACAACAAGCGAGGTTCACACAGTAAATTGAGCTTTCACACAGAAAATGCACTAACATACTCCCCCTTGAACCTTGATGTTGTATATGCTTAAACTTTATGTGCATCGGGGAACAAATATGCATCAACATACACCCCTACAACCTTGCTATCAACATAGTTCCCTTCAGTTGTAGCTGTTATATTTTATCACATAAAATACATTAGTCTCTTTGTTTCTACTTCACCCTCTCAATCTTAATTTCATTCTCTCTCTCTCTCTCTTTCTCTCCATCTTATGTCTTTCTTTTTCAAGATTCACTTGCTCAGGACTGCAGTGACATCTTCACCACATAGATCTTCATCACTCTTATCACCTGCATCAGTTGATACATAATCAAAAATAAATCTTTTCTTCACATGTAATCATACTAGATGCCTCATCACAATTCCAATTTCTCTTTGTCACTTATTAACAGTAAATCAATTATAGTATTTACAAAGAATTAGTAAGTCACATCGGATAGTCTAAAAGAAAATAGAAGAAAATTTTATGAATTTTTCAATGATTTGAATAAACTCCCCCTAAAGCTATGAATTACAAAATTGTATATCCTAGAATCCAACAAAATTTGTATTCTAACTAAAAAATAAATATGTTTTTGATGAGAAAGATGTAAACATGAGATCATATTGTAATCATACTTCAGCATTACTTATTGATTGATAATGAGATTTATTTTGTCTATGCACAAGCCTAGGACGATTGCCAGTTTATGGATCCACTTTAAGTCTTACCACTTGTTGTGAATTTGGATTAATGAAAACCAATCACAAGACTTTGTGTTCCCCACTCACTTGAACACATCCCCGCTTTGTGAAACATCAACCAACAACGATGCCATTATAAATTCTAAATTCAAATTCTTTCTTAGTTTGATCATGCAAAAATAAAGCAGAATATCCTTTGTGAAATAACAAAATAACAAAGTGTAAAATAAAACAGAATGTTCAAAATCCGGTAACAAGATTGATACTTTCGTATGAACAGATGAAACCAGGTTATTGAACAAAAAAATAACTTAAGTTTAAAACCTAGCAATCAGATCGATACTTCCGTATACACATAGAATGCCCAAGTTTTAAACAAACCAAGAAAATAAAAGCAGAATGTTCAAAACATAACAATCAGGTCGATACGTAAGTATACGCATAGAATGTCCATGTTTTGAACGAAAATAAACGAAAAAAATGAACTCAGAATTTCTTTAGAAAATAAAACACATGATCAAACTAGTATATGTACTAATATAATTAGCAATCACTGAGGCAAATGGCCACGCACTCAGGACAAAAATCGAACACTGTGTTCTAAGTAATATGTCCCACAAAGAATGATTATGACATTAGTCTACAGAAATCACAATTAAGTGAAAGACCTACAAACATATCATACTGAGTGCATTGTGATCGCTTTGTATTTGATCTTGTATGATACAAGTAAGCTTTAGAATGTTTCAATGTACAATCATATCTCAAAGGTCGAATCAATTTCTCAATTTTCTAATTTTATATTGTTTTTGATATTTTTTTTTAATTTTACTCCCCCTAAAATGCTAAATATGAAAATCTTTTTGATTTTTAGAATTTTATAAGTACATAGAAAAATCAAAATTCCCGGAAAATTGACCACCGATATGATTTACCATCTTTGTGAAACATTATGTTCAAAGTGACTTGGAAACATCAAGAAAATATGACAATGTAATTCCAAACCTGTCAAGTTATCCAAAATAATATGACAGTTAAAGAATTAGACCGATTTTACTAAATACACGCCAGGAAGTTTCACTATCAATAAGCTCTACTCTTCAAGTCCACCACCTTTTCTCTATATATATGTTTCCAAATGCAAAGGTTCGGCAACTTTTACACTACATGAACCACCGTATTACACGAACCTTGATAAGATTCGTGACCTTGTGCCAGCCGAACCTTAGAACATGTAATCATCGAACCTCTCACGAACCTCCATAGCCGAACCTATGAACCATAAGGTTCGCCAGACAAGGTTCGCTAGACTAACCAATAGGTTTGCTGGACGAACCTATATATTAACATGAACATAGGTTCGCCAAACCTCAGCCAAACCCTAGCCAAACCTTTTGTCTCTTGATCTTCTAATCATATACAACAGACTATATACAACAAGCGAGTTCACACAGTAAATTGAGCTTTCACACAGAAAATGCACTAACAGATAACCAGTACCTGATCGTCCAGCAAGTCTGTACGGTACGTGTATTTTCACTATTTACTATGTGTAATTACAATGTATGAATAGTGTGTGTGATAACATAACTCAAGAACACAAGCAACAGTTGTACGTGTTTAAGTGAAAACTGAAATACTTACAGTATAACAACTCATGATGAACAACAGTTGTTTGTATTTAGGTGAAAAACTAAGTACAGTTAATACAACAAATCAAGAGAAACAACAGTGTACAAGCAAACGACAATAACATATCGGTTGCGATCTGATATCAATAGATGACATGTATCAGATGACCGATAACTCACTATGAAAACAATGTGAATTCAAGGTTATCAAGGTGAAAACAGGAAGTTTAGTTGAGTCCGTCAGTGAGGAAACAAAATTCAAAACATAACTGTAGTGTCGTTTCAAAATAGCGAACTGACAGTGTGTTTGCGTGGGTGACAATTCACACAAACTTATATGTGAGTTTGACGTTCTGAAATGATGACTGAAAAGTTGAAAACAAGAATCAGAAAGTGAAGCCATCGTCCTGTTCGTTCGGGTGACGATTCGAACGAATACGCGCGAAGGTGACGCGATCTGACGAAACCGTTAAAATAAACGAAATTGATGAAGTAATTTAATGAAAACAAATTTAGAAGATTTACTAGGAATAACCACCTTTTAAATATTAAAAATAAATCCATTTATTTAAATTCATAAATTACGTGCGTAACGTTCCGGAAACACGACAAAAAAGAGAATTGATCAAACGAAACAAACCCGAACACCCTCGGGGTACAAATACCCTAAATGAGGGCAACTACCACATTTATTACATCTTCTCTCTCCCTCTCTCTACATGATCGATGTCGAACGGTCAATCAAAAGATGAGTCTAAAACCCGTGTCTTAGCTACCTTTAACTAGTAAGGGTAAGTAAGGTATCGTATCGACAGGGAATCAGTGGAAATTGCTAATCTTGACTATAAACTAATTAATTTAGAAAAAACGAAAACTTTGCTTTGAATTGAATTAAGAGAATGGTTTAAAAGAAACAAACTTTAAATTTGATTTGAAAACAATTAATGAAAAAGGTAATCACTTCCGGTTTTTAGGTTGTAAGTTCCACAATGAATGTAAGTTAAACCTAGGTCAAAATCATGTAAAATCGATTGAGCTAATCAATTCACTTGAAGTGATGATAATGGAACGAACATTTAAGATTTGCTCATTCACACAAACACCAATAGACATATGCAAAGCATTACACAATTACCAATGAGTAAACGATGCAAGAAAACCGAGTCACTGATGGTAACGTATCAATACAAAAACATAAATCTATTGTTTAAATCAACCAAATAGAAATCCTATCAAGTTTACAATCAAAAACCTAAATTCAACCTTCAAACAATGTTTAACTCACAACCCTAATTACCCGGAAGCGATTACGAAAGGAAACTAGCCACGCATCTTAATTAGCACTTGTTGATTCTTGATTCGGGTGATGATTCCACAAGTACGGATGAATTCGGAAGAGTTTAGATGCCCAAAATCGTCACTTTTTCGCCCCAATTCGTCCAGAAAAGAGTTCTTTTCGAAACCCTAGAATATCTCCTTAAATATGGGAAGAATCTGCTGAAAAATCAATTTTTCCGAATGTGGGCGTATCATACGCCGGGCCTGGGCGTATGGTACGCCCAAACTGATGCCGTACGCTGCCCAGATTCTGCCAACGCTCAAAACTGGGCGTATGGTACGCTGGCCGTATGAAACGCCGGGTTGGGCGTATCATACGCCCAAAGTGTCCTCGCCTATGGCTTCGTCTCGTCGAGAAACTCAGTTTTCATATATTATGGGCCCCGTAACTCTTCTCCTAGCTCCAGTTATGTGCTCCCGAAGCTTTGACTTCCTGAAAACCATGTTATTGTACTCTTTAGCTCTCGACGCCTCTTCTAACCCTCCAATTTGCTCCCGAACAAGTCTTTAAACTCTTCACACCTGAAATTCATAAACATACTCAAAGTAAACGTGTTTCGGGCCAAAATTCACTAATATCACGTATTTACACATTGATTAAAGCGATTATTTACCACGTGATCACATCCCCACACTTGTTCTTTGCTTGCCCTCAAGCAAAGCTCATCAAAACTATCCAATCATCATGATCAAATACATTTCCCAATTTCCCCGCCAATCCTCAAATCCGGTTCCAAGTCATAACCCATTCACAAGACTTACAACAACACATAGTTTTACATCGTGACAAGTAAAATTGATTTTTCAAGTAAAACAGGGAATAACTTCTAATTAGACCTAACATGCCTCAAGTTATTCACATAAATGCCATGTACCACTCACAAGGTTCTCTCCACTCGGTTTATTTATGGACTAGTAATGATGCACTAGTGTATATATGTACTCTCAAACCGAAAGTGATTAATCATCATCATAAGCTTGTGTTTCAATCAAATCTCCATCGAATTGCTGAAAACCATGCACAAGTCAAGAGGACTTGACGGGTTGTAATGACAGGCAAGGGTCACGGGTAGGCAAAGGAATTTGACAGTGACGAAAGACTAATGGAAATCCAAACTTATTAACTCAAACAACAAACACAATTTGACATCATACTATAAAGACTCTTTTTCTTGCTTTATACTAAGGTCATTTTGACCTAATATTCAGCATTTTTTTTTCTTTTTATACATATATATATATATTTTTTATTTTTTATTTTTTTTATTTTTTTATTTTTTTATTTTTTTATTTTTTTATTTTTTTATTTTTTTATTTTTTTATTTTTTTATTTTTATTTTTTTTTATTTTTTTATTTTTTTTACGATTCAATCACACACTCAACTTGGATTCCCTTTATGGTTTACACTAACCCGGTTTGCAAGACATTCGGTTAGTGGAGTGGGGTTAACAAATGACCAAGCAATTGGCTCAACGGGGGAACTAGGGTGGTTTTCAAGGTTTGGTGACACAAACAAACAAGGAAATAAGGCTAAAACGAGGGCTTATCCTAATGCCTCTCTCATTTTGTGCAAGTATTCGCATACGATCTCAACATGTATTGCAACAGAAGTTCTAACTTTGACAACCACTTTGGTATCACTCAAAACAATGAATTACATAAGTGTGTTACAATTAAGGCTCAACTCTCACAAAAATGGTGGATACAAGGTTAATGACACACAACATTCGTGTTACTCACAATATAGCATGTCACCCCTAACTAGTCATTGTTCCCTTGATGATTTCTAAGAAAAAAAAACTTGCCACAACCACTATCATTCAACTTAAAGAACAAGTTATGACAAGGAACCAAAAATCCAATACATTAACGAGTCAAAAGTTGATGATTTACATTGAAAATTCTGATTTTCAAGCCATTTGAGCTCAGTTGAAGGTTTCACAAAAATTCAAAATTTTCAATTTTTACCACCCATCATCCCCACACTTAATTTAACATTGCCCTCAATGTTAAGAGTCATCCAAACTAAACATGAACTTAACATTACTAATTAAACATGTCCAACCACGATAAGTTCAAGACCAACACAAACAACACAACAAAGATACGAAGAGTGCAACAGTACAAATACATTAAAAGAGCACATGGACCTGATCTTATGCAGGATCAGTGAGTGCGATAGTCATCCGGGTCATAGTTAGGTCTCGGGACCGGATCTCCAAACCATTGCTGATACAATGCTTCCGCTTCACTCTGTAATGACCCAAGGTTGAAAGGGTCAGATGATCCACTATGTCCTGCTTGTGGTGGCACCGGTACCCATGATGATGAATGTGTCTGCGGGTATGGGTAGTGTGCCACAGATCGATCTACCTCCCGCGCGGTGCTCCAATCAACAGGTTGCGGATGTGCTCGATAAGGACGACCTGCATAATAATCCTCATAATGACGAATCTGTTCATTATCCATATACCTGGCATTGATCTCTTGTTGGGCAAAGTAAGCATTGCTGCGGGCAATCGATTCCTGCCTCTCTCGATGTCTCTGGTTAAGCTCATACTCCCGAGAATTTCTGTCCCAATTCAATTGTGCGATCGGAGGCCATTGATGGAATTCCTTTGGTTGCATAGAGCGCACAATAGCCTCCAACAAATCATCATCCATTTGCCCACTATGACTGCCATGTCCACCTCCTCCTGTTCCGATATCATCATCATCTTCATCATCATCTTCTCCCTTTTCTTCATGATCCGACTCATCATATTGGTCCTCATCATCCGAACCAGCCACCGCTCCTGTTCTAAGCCCTTTCAACTTTTGGTTTGTGGCTTTGTCCCTCAAAATGTAGTATCGGTCGGAGGTGGTATATTCCCAAACGTTCTTATCCAATCTGCTCAGAGTAAATGGCTTGTGCATTCTTCGAAAACAAGGTGTTTCCTCGTGGAGTGCCCACTGTTGTCGCATTAGTGTAGTGATTAATCGGAAATGTGGTACCATCTTCCTTTCTCGACTTTCTCTGTTGGCCCAGACATTTAACATCACAAGATGTCTCAAAGAAAGTATTTCTTGCCCTGTGAATAATGCCCTCAGCACCCTAAGCTCATAGTGACGCACGCACCTTCATCTTGTCTCCCATACTGGGGATAACACTCAAACCCGCAATGATAGCTAGAATCTTAGACAAGATATTCAGATCTCTTCGCTGCATGTCACTTGTGGACCCCTGTCTAAACAGTTGTTGAAGAATGGCAATATGTTCTGGGCCACTCGGTTTATTATCAAACATTTGTTTATCGGGTGGATAAACATAGCTCCCAGCAGGTAAGGAATCAAATGGCACAACCCGACGAATAGTTGCAAATGACATCACCACTTCCACTCCTCCAACTGTTCCTATAAGCTTCGTTGTTGAGGGAGGATTTGAGCCCAATTCTTTTCTCAGTGTAGCCATCCAACCAATGATGGTTTTCATGGGGATCCTATCTTGACCTTCTTCATCTCGAAATGCTAATGTCGCTTCCCAACCCAACCTTTGAAAGCATTCAACTATACCCAAAGCAGTGCATTCTGACATTAGTACGGCTCTCTCGGTAACCATTGCATCCTCCTTTCGTTTCAATTTGGCCATCTTTTCATAATAAAGGTCTTCTTGCCAGACTTCGGGTAATGTGGACAAATGTTCATCCCTTTGCCATGTGGGCTTTGGTATATGTTCAACTTCAGCTTCCATTTGTCTTCGTTCCCTACCACTCATTTGAGGACTTTGTTCCTCATCACTATCACTCTCATCAACCAATAAGGTTTTCCTCTTTTTGGCAATTGCTTTTTGCCACGAGCTTGACCTTTGTTCCGGTTGCTTTCCTATGCCTTTTCTTAACCTGTTCCACATGGTGCCTGCACAATAATACCATTTCAGCACCAATACAAAAGTACCACAAACAATGTACTAATCAAAGACATTTCATTCCGTCCCATTGTGGTCATGCAACATAACCCTTCAATTCAAGTATTAACCACAACAAGTTATGTGAGCAACACTTCCCATTGGATGATTATTATGTAAACTTATGAAGTAGTTACCCATTCATTACCCCCACCATGATCATGTATGTGTATTCAAATACACCTAAACCACAAATCCATCATTCCCTTGTACTCCCACATGATACCCATATAACATTAACCCATGAACAATTGAACCACATTCTAAGTACCAAAGAACCTATCTATCTCGCAAGCTATCTACCATAATCACCTTTAATCACAGAAGCACCATGAAACACCAGCAATGAGCACAAAGAAACGTACCTAGTTGTTGATTGAAAGGTGGAGAAGAAAGAAATATGAAGCTTGCACTAAAAAAAACACCAAAAGTCAAAATTTTCGGAGTTTAAACCTTCAAATCCGGCCACACCAGTTGAAATCCCACAAAACAGAGGATAGATCTGTGTTCCCCTTCAAATTCTACCCAATATTGATATAAAGTTTGTCCGATGTGGCCAAGGATTGATGAAGTTTCCTGTGGGTGAAGAACTAGGGTTTTAGAGAGAAAAAATTGGGGAAGAAGGTGTTTTGATGAAATGGATGATGTTAGTGGGTGGGTATAGGCCGAATATGGGTTGGGTGGTTTGAATTCGTGGTCAAACGGATTAAAAATGGTCAAATTTGGGTTTTTTATGTGAAAAACCGAAAAAAAAATGGTGCTGACTGGTGTTCGGCGTATGATACGCCGGGGTCGGGCGTACCATACGCTGGCCGTATGGTTTTGGGCGTAAGGTGCAGCGTAGGCAGAAACATGTCAGCGTAGTGTAGGAGTTCACCGTATGATACGCCGGGGTCGGGCGTACCATACGCCCAGGCCATCGACCCTTCCATACCCCCAAATACCCGTGCATTGCCCTCAATTGCACCAATTTGACTTCGAATACTCTCCTCCGACTTCCCCACACTTGTGAAGTGCAAGGGTGAGTGAAAAAAAAATTAAACATGAAAACAAAAACAAAGAAAATTCAACAAAAAGTAACTAAGAGACACAACTAAAGACTAAAATCAACGGGTTGCCTCCCGTATAGCGCTTAGTTTAATGTCGTTAGCTCGACAATACCTGCCCTTGTTACTCGGTTATGTTGATCAGAAAATTGCAACAAACACTTTCTGATTGCTTTGCAAACCTGTTGATGTCACTTGCTTCCATGTAAGGCTTCAACCGATGTCCATTTACTACCTGTCGTAAGTGATCCTCAAAATCCTCGATCTCGACATCTCCAAAGCTTCCCACTCGGATAATTGAATATGGTCCAGTCCACTTGCTTTTAAGCTTTCCCGGGAACAATTTTAACCGGGAATTGTAAAGCCAAACTTTCTGTCCTACTTCAAACTTACTCAAACAAAGTTTTGCATCATGAACGGCTTTGGTTTTGGCTTTGTAAGCTGCTGCACATTCATATGCTTCATCCCTCAATTCTTCTAACTTGCACAACTTAAGCTTCCTTTCCTTACATGCATTGTCATCATCCAAGTTAACATTTTTAATCGCCCACAATGCTCGATGTGCAAGTTCAACCGGTAAATGACATCCTTTCCCATAGACCAATCGGTATGGTATAGTGCCAATAGGAGTTTTATACGCCGTGCGGTACGCCCATAAAGCATCGTTCAACTTCGTTGACCAATCCTTACGGTCGGCTCACACGGGTTTTTGTAAAATCTCTTTGATTTGCCTATTGGACACTTCCACTTGCCCACTTGTTTGAGGATGATATGGAGTGGCAATCCGATGGTCTATGCCATACCATTTGAGAAGTTTGCCAAAGTGAAAATTTTTGAAATGGGATCCCCCATCGCTTATAATAACGCGAGGTAGCCCAAACCGTGAAAATATGTTAGATTGGACAAACATGCACATAACGGTATGGTCATTCGTTTTAGTAGCGATTGCTTCGACCCACTTTGAAACGTAATCCACCGCTACTAAAATGTATAAATTCCCAAAAGAATTAGGGAATGGCCCCATGAAAACGATGCCCCATACATCGAAAATATCCACAACAAGAATGGGATGCATGGGCATCTCATTTCGCTTTGAAATACTCCCCATCTTTTGACAGTTTAAACAATTTTTAGCAAACTCAAATGCATCCTTAAAAATTGTAGGCCAATAAAGCCCACAAGACAACACTTTATGTCCCGTTTTCTGGCCACTGAAATGACCACCACATGCAGATGCATGCAAGTGTTGTAACACCGAAGGAATCTCTGACTCTGGAATGCATCTTCTAATCAACTGATCCGCTCCAACTTTGAACAAATCCGGCTCATCCCATATATAGTGCTTTGCTTGAGCTAAGAATTGTTGCTTCCTTCGCTTCATCCAATGTTCCGGGAGTGTACCTGCAGCCAAATAATTTGCAAAATTAGCATACCATGGTTCAGTAGAAACATGTAACAATTGCTCATCGGGAAATGTTTCTTTAATATCAGCTCCCTGTTCATTCTCATTATGAATGACACGTGATAGATGATCTGCCACCACATTCTCGCTCCCTTTCTTGTCACGAATCTCCAAATCGAATTCTCGAAGCAACAGAATCCATCCAATCAACCTCGGTTTCGCATCCTTCTTATCCATGAGGTACCTAACAGCAGTATGATCAGAATAAATAATAACCTTGCTACCCCACAAATATGACCGAAACTTATCTAATGCAAACACTATAGCAAGCAATTCCTTTTCTGTTGTGGTATAATTCAACTGAGCATCCGAAAGGGTTTTGCTTGCATAGTAAATGGCAATGGGTTTCTTGTCCACCCGTTGGCCCAAAACAGCCCCAACTGCATAATCACTCGCATCACACATAATTTCAAAAGGTTTTGACCAATCCGGTGATTGCAAAATTGGGGCTTCAACCAACTTTTCTTTAAGAGCATTAAAAGCAGTGACACAATCATTATCAAAAACAAATGGAACATCTTTCAATAGCAAATTACACAAGGGTTTTGTAATGACACTGAAATTTTTAATGAATCTTCTATAAAACCCCGCATGTCCCAAAAACGACATAATGCCCTTAACATTCGTGGGATGAGGTAAAGTTGAAATGACTTGAACTTTAGCATGATCAACCTCAATCCCACGACTTGAGATCACATTACCCAACACAATACCTTCTTGAACCATGAAATGACTTTTCTCCCAACTTAAGACTAAATTGGTTTCAACACATCGTTTTAAAACATTTGTTAACTGTTCAAGACTTGTTTCAAACGAAGGACCAAAAATTTAAAAATCATCCATAAAAATCTCCAAAGACTCCCCAACCATATCTGAAAGGATACTCATCATGCACCTTTGAAAGGTGGCTGGGGCATTACATAATCCAAATGGCATTCGCCTAAATGCGAAAGTACCATATGGACATGTGAATGTAGTCTTTTGTTGATCGTCCGGATGAATAGCAATTTGATTATATCCCGAATACCCATCAAGAAAACAATAAAATTTATGACCTGCGAGCTTTTCCACAATTTGATCAATGAAAGGCAAAGGAAAATGATCCTTTGAAGTGGCTGCATTTAACTTACGGTAATCAATGCAGATCCGCCACCCGGTTACCGGTGGGGTTGCAATTTCCTCACCTTTGTCATCTTTGACTACCTGAATCCCCGCTTTCTTTGGAACCGTTTGTGTAGGACTTACTCATGTACTGTCTGAAATTGGGTAAATGATTCCAGCATCTAACCACTTTAGAACCTCCTTCTTCACCACTTCACGCATGTTCTGGTTCAATCTTCTTTGAGTGTCTCTTGAAGGCTTGATTTTCTCATCCGTAATGATCTTGTGCATCACAATGGAAGGGCTTATTCCCCTCAAATCAGCTATGGTCCATCCAATTGCGGCTTTATGTGTCACCAACACTTCCATCAAAGCTTCCTCTTGTGCTTCATCCAAATTTTCTGCAATGATAACAGGTAAAGTGTAATTTTCACCCAAGAAAGCATACTGAAGGTGTTTAGGTAACTCCTTAACCTCATATTTTGGTGGTTCCTCCAAAGAGGGTTTGAGTTTGGACTCTATGCTATCCGGAAGACTCTCCACTTGAATTGACCATGGTGGACGACCATCACTCGCCACTAGAACTTCCATCTTCCGATCTTCTTCCTCCATGTCCTCTACCATGCTTAACTCATCCCTGTCACAAGCAAAACACATCTCTATGGTGTTTCCTCCACTTTCGTGGGATAAACACCAGTCAACAATGTCCGCCATGAAGCATTCATCATTGACTCGAGAATTAGCAATATTAGAAAAAACATTCAATTGGAGCTTCCGGTTGCCAAAAGTCATGTCCACTGTTCCCGTCCTACAATTAATCAAAGCATTAGAAGTAGCCAAAAATGGACGACCCAAAATAACTGTGGGTTGCCTTAATGGATCAGTAATGGCATAATCCAACACCAAGAAGTCAACCGGATAGTAAAAACCTTCCACCATCACAATTACATCAGAAACAATTCCCATAGGGAGCTTGGAAGTCAAATCGGCCAACACCACGGTGGTGTCGGCTTGTTGTAATGGACCAAAATCATATTGGTCGTACAAGCTACCCGGGAGAATGCTTACACTCGCTCCAAGATCCAATAATGCCCTTTGTATTTTAAAGTCACCCACTTCAATTGGCATCAAGGTCGTTCCCGGATCTTGAAGTTTGGGTGGAAGAATACCCGTCACAACCGCACTCACATTTTCAGTCAAATCAACCTTTTTAGGGACCTTGTGATTCCTTTTCTGAGTGCACATTTCTTTTAAGTACTTAGCATATGATGGGATTTGTTTAATTGCATCTATGAGAGGAAGATTAATTTTTACTTGTTTAAAAACCTCCCACATTTCCTCTTGTTGTGGGCCTCTCTTGTTCACACTTGAAGCCTTAGATGGATCTACCAAGGCTTTTGGAAAAGGAATGGTATTACCCTCCATCTCCTTTTCCATAACCTTAGTAGTTTCATTTTGAAAATCATTTTGTGGTGGAAATTTGAAAGTGACTTTCTTATTAGATTTTATTGGTGCATTCTCAGTCTCACATTCACTGTCATCACTCTCATTCACATCCTCCACCACACCATCAACAAATTGTGGTGGAGGGACAACCTTGTTGTCATACACCTTCCCACTTCTAAGAATACTTACCTGATGAAGTTGAGCTGATTTCTGAGGCTTAGAACTGCTTGACTGGTGTTGTGGATTTACCTTTGTGTCACTTGGTAGCTTGCCTGGATCCTTCCTCAGAATTGCTACCTCCTCAGCTAATTGACCCACTTGCTTTGTCAAAGCTTCAACAGTTTTGTCCCTCACTTCATTGTCCTTTCTCATCTCCTTCAGGAAGTCCATAATCTCCTTGTTGGAAGTGTCAGAATTGCTTGATGCGGCTCCTTGATCCTGGTTAGCTTGATAGTTCCTTTGATAACCTCTGTTTCCACCTTGATTGTACCCTTGGTTGTTGTAGTTGGATTGCCTATTCTGGTATTGTTGGGTTCCTTGACTTGATCCCTGAAAATTAGGATTAGACTGATTAGAAGAATTACCATAACGAAAATTTGGGTGATTCCTTAAACCTGGATGATATGTGTTAGAATTCATATCATATGGCTTGCGGTCTCCATAGACTTGGTTAACTTCTTCTTCTATTCCACCTTGACCGGGACAATCCAAAGTATTGTGGCCCAATTCTCCACATCCATCACACACATGGAACACCTGATTCTCCCTTGTAGCACCTTTGCTACCACCCATCTTCAAATTCGCCAACTCTCGCTCCAATGCTTGATTTGCTCTCTCCAATTTCTCCACCTTACCATAAGAGCTTCCTGAGGCTTTCACTGTAGCAAACTTCTTTCTTCTACTTGATTGTGCTTGCCTCTTTGAATTTACTGCCATCTTTTCCAAATAATCCCAATCCACATCTACTGGGTTGGACAAAAATGTTCCACCGGTAGTGGAATTCACATCCCTTATGTCATCAGTGGACAACCCATCATGAAAAGCAGTGATCAACTCCCATTTAGAAATGTCGTGATGTGGACAAGTCCTTAACAATTGCTTGAATCTTTTAAAGGCTTCATAGAATAACTCTCCCGATTGTTGCTGAAATGTCCTTATAGCATGCCTAGCATCACTAGTTCGTTGAGGAGTAAAGTACTCATCAAGGAACTGTTGTTGTAGATCTTCCCATGTGAAAATGCTAGCGGATGGCAATGCTAAAAACCACAACTTGGCTGCATCCTTCAAAGTGAATTGGAACAATACTAGCTTCACTTGATCAGGTGTGAAACCTTGCCCTCCTATTGTACCACAAACTGCTTCTAATTCAGACAAATGTAAATACGGTTCCTCACTTGCTTTGCCATAAAAGTTGGGCAACACGTTCAAGAATTGTGGCCTTACTTCAAATGATCTTCCTCTCACCTCAGGACGGACAATAGGTGAAGCATTCACTGCTATATGTGGTCTAAAATGACTTTCCACACCTTGAACTAGGCCTTGATTAGGTGCCCTTGGCACACCATCATGAAAATGGTCATATCCTCCATCGAGATAGTGATTGACATTAGGCCTTCTATGAATCCTTGGTTGACCTTGATATCCTTGATTAGGATGATCATAATGTTGATGGCCTTGATATCCATATCCATCATCATGGTTTTCATTATCCCAAACTCCTTGATAACGTTGATCTCCTTCATTAACCACTCCATCATCCCAATCATCAACTCGTCCTCTTATGTTGTCCTCTTGATACAAACTATTTGCTCGACGAGAAGGTGTATCAAGACGATTCAAATGAGTCGATTGTGTGTCAGACGACCCCTGATTAGATCTTTGTGGAGTCCTTGGTGGTTTATGTGGAGGTGGTGGATTTGGTGGTGGCGCAAAAATGGGATTTGGTTGGGGTCCAAAAGGTTGGAAGTTTCCCCCTCTATATAGACCTTGAGGTGGTGCTTGAGGCGGTGGTTGAGGTGGTTCGGGATAAGGTTGAAAATCATCATCCTCTTGGTAATTAGATGGTGGTCTAGGATGTGGTGGTGGTGGTGGTATTGGGTAGTTTGGTGGTGCTCCATGATCACTGTGATGACTGATGGTTGATGCTTCTTGATCAATTTGTTGTTGAATTGGAGGTACTAACAAGCCGGATCTATGCAACACCCGGTTATGCCTTGCGGTTCTCTCAAATTCAGGATCGAAGATCAACGGTGATGTCTTCCTTGAATATCGAGTATGCATGCAATTCTACGATTACCTACACAACACAACAAAGAAAACCCACGCGTAATTCCGAACAATCAACAAAACAAAACAAAACAAAAATGAAAGAAAAATCAAATCTTTTTGTATTTTTATGCTTTTGAAAAGTAAATGCAACTAAAATTAAACTTAAACTAAAACTAAACTAAAAACTAGCACTTTGCGCGTTGATTCCCCGGCAACGGCGCCATTTTGATCGATGTCGAACGGTCAATCAAAAGATGAGTCTAAAACCCGTGTCTTAGCTACCTTTAACTAGTAAGGGTAAGTAAGGTATCGTATCCACAGGGAATCAGTGGAAAGTGCTAATCTTGACTATAAACTAATTAATTTAGAAAAAATGAAAACTTTGCTTTGAATTGAATTAAGAGAATGGTTTAAAAGAAACAAACTTTAAATTTGATTTGAAAACAATTAATGAAAAAGGTAATCACTTCCGGTTTTTAGGTTGTAAGTTCCACAATGAATGTAAGTTAAACCTAGGTCAAAATCATGTAAAATCGATTGAGCTAATCAATTCACTCGAAGTGATGATAATGGAACGAACGTTTAAGATTTGCTCATTCACACAAACACCAATAGACATATGCAAAGCATTACACAATTACCAATGAGTAAACGATGCAAGAAAACCGAGTCACTGATGGTAACGTATCAATACAAAAACATAAATCTATTGTTTAAATCAACCAAATAGAAATCCTATCAAGTTTACGATCAAAAACCTAAATTCAACCTTCAAACAATGTTTAACTCACAACCCTAATTGCCCGGAAGCGATTACGAAAGGAAACTAGCCACGCATCTTAATTAGCACTTGTTGATTCTTGATTCGGGTGATGATTCCACAATTACGGATGAATTCGGAAGAGTTTAGATGCCCAAAATCGTCACTTTTTCGCCCCAATTCGTCCAGAAAAGAGTTCTTTTCGAAACCCTAGAATATCTCCTTAAATATAGGAAGAATCTGCTAAAAAATCAATTTTTCCGACTTTGGGCGTAGCATACGCCGGGCCTGGGCGTATGGTATGCCCAAACTGATGCCCTACGCTGCCCAGATTTCGCCAACGCTCAAAACTGGGCGTATGGTACGCTGGCCGTATGAAACGCCGGGTTTGGTGTATCATACGCCCAAAGTGTCCTCGCCTATGGCTTTGTCTCGTCGAGAAACTCAGTTTTCATATATTATGGGCCCCGTAACTCTTCTCCTAGCTCCAGTTATATGCTCCCGAAGTTTTGACTTCCCGAAAACCATGTTATTGTACTTTTTAGCACTCGACGCCTCTTCTAACCCTCCAATTTGCTCCCGAACACGTCTTTAAACTCTTCACACCTGAAATTTATAAACATACTCAAAGTAAACGTGTTTCGGGCCAAAATTCACTAATATCACGTATTTACACATTGATTAAAGCAATTATTTACCACGTGATCACTACATTCAAATCCCGGTTTCTCTCTCTCTAGAAGTTTTGAACTTCAAATCCTTCTATGTTGCTCTTTTCTTGATGAAATTGAGTGTTCTTGGTGCCAAATCGAAGCTACAACCACCCTCTACATGAAAGTACAGCCGATCCAGAGCAAAAACCACTGAAAATCGATGTATTAAAGCTTGAATGTCACGGAAATTAGGGTTTTCTTAACCCTTAGTCGATACATTTACCTTTAATCGGTCCTAAGCCTTTCTTTTCAACTACCGATCTTCGAGTATGGTTCACCTGTACTCAACCACCGAGAACCACCATCAAACTTGACAAAAAAAATCCCGACTTGAACACCCTATGGTCACCGGTTAACAGCCCAAAGAATGAACCTCTTTGGCCGAATGGGAAGGGGGACCGCATGAGTATGGGGCAACAGCCCGACCGACTGAAAATGGGTGACCGAATGAGGTTGAGGCCGTATGGGTGGCGACAGAAGGATCCTAGGCCGAAGCAGTGCCGACCGAATAGACCCATTTGCCCACCAACACATTCGGCTACAACAGGCTCATTCGACTACAACAGGCTCATTCGACTAATCTCTTATCGGCAAACCCAACTCATTGAGGTTTATCAATACTTCGGTTTGATAACTAAACCCCTCTTATTATATTATTCTACATATAACACTGGGTGATGAACACAACGGATGGGTGAATATCAAACGGGATGAACGTGTGAGATGAAAATGGGTATCTATAGTTGTATTGCAAGTGGTGTTGAGTTCTAATAGGTATGTGGTGGGATGTTGGTTGGGGCTTGTTCCCCTACATATGCCCTATATATAACCATAGCTAATAGGATGAGATACTGCTTGTAAATATAACTATGGAGAGGCCATTGTGTGAACAGATGAATCAAACACTTACAAGTATCATGTATGACATTGCGACTGTGTATGTGAACAAATCAATATTTTCATGTATCAAAATTATGAACTCACCAACCTAGTGTTGACTTTGTTTAAATGCATGTTTTCTCAGGTGACGAACATGTTTAGTCACCAGACATCAGGAACATAGCTAGTGGACTTTTAGATGACCTAGCTGCATTTTGTGTCGTGCATACTTTTGGAATGACAAAACAATGAATCATCTTTTGTAGATCTTGTGCAGTTACAAGATAGAAACTCACTTATTCTTTTGGATAGATTTACTTGGTTAAATTATGAACGATACATTGTAATTTAACTTTGTAATTTTATATCATTGTCATGTTAGCATTTCTCAATTATATATCATGTGCTATTCAAACAATCTGATCATTTTGATTATCAAACGATATCGCGCCCAAGAACCTTCCGCTTCACGGGAAAGTCGATCCAGCCCGCCGGCTCGAGGTGTGACATATAGCATTGAACCTTGGCTTTATTTAGACCAATTTTGGTCCTACCATGAATAATAGGAAATTTACTCCCTTTCCTTGTATAGAACATATTAGTTCTTATACTCAAAAGGACAAGTTGGTTGAGAAAGTCTATCTCTTCGAAGTCATCACTTGGAATACAATGGAGATCATCCATGATAAAACACAAACTATCTAGAGCCAGAGCATGATCATCACACGAAGATATAGAGGTTGTGATGCCTGTGGTGATGTCAATATGTTCATCATAACTTTGATGAAGATTCTCGAAGTTATGAGTGTCACTTAGAAGACAGTATTTCGTTGAACATCCTCTTCGGTTTCTTTTCCGGACTTTATTATTTTTCCCTTTTACTCAATCTCACACTCAAATGTGAGTAACTTACCATGAAGTTGGGTAAGTGTGATATTTCCATAGTTTAGTGAGGATCTCATGAAAATAGAATATGTTTCCCACTTGTCAGGTAGAGACCTAAGTACATAAAGTGTGGGATATTCTTAGCCAGTGTGACAACAAGTACCTGACTGTTCGGCCTCCGTACGGTATGTGTACTTTCACTAAATACTATGTGTGATTACTTATGTGGATAACAATTATGTGATTACAAATTATGTTGGAATTATAACAATTGCGTAGATTTCAATGAGAATTGGAATTTCAATACACAACATTTCATGTGAAATAACAAGTATTCATGAGAAATGACAATAACAGTTCGGTCATGATTTGATTCCCATAAATAATAGGAATCAAATTTCCGATAATACAATTAGAAATCAAGATGAAATCAGTGAAAACAAATGTAAAACAATTAAGTTTAATTGTGTTTGTCTGTGAGTATTTCAAATCCAAAACAATAATTCGATATCGTTATCGAATGTCAAAACTGACAGTGCATTTGTACTGGTGACGATTCACACAAATATATATATATGTGGGTTTAACGTTCTGAATTATATCTAAAAAGTAGAAAACAAATCAGAAAGTAAAGTGTAACATGTGGGCATTTAGTCATGGTAGTTGTAAACAGTTATAGAACAATGTGTATTCAATCAGTCAATGTGAGTCATGTGTTCATGTTTGTGTTTGTGTGTTATAGGATCTTAATTAGTTAGGAACAAGTATGTATTATTTATTTACAGTCAATTTCGCTAGGCAAGAACAGTATTGTATTATATCGAAACAGTGGTGGGTTGGCGTAGATAAGGCAGTTAGCTGGACTCTGGGTATGCTCTATACATATACTGTGTTCGGTATAATGGATAGTGTTATTGTGTGGTGTTATGACAAATAGTATGACAAACGAATTATTTAAAACAAAATCGTAATATGTAAGCGAGACTGAGTATGGTTATGGGTGACGATCCATAAAGATATGAATGTTGAACTTATAATTACGAGTAAACGACAATAAATAAATAATACGACCGAAGAACGCACGCAATTGCGGGTATGCACGTAATTATGTTAGTTTAACGGTCGGATTACGAATGAACAAATAAACATAAGGAAAATATTTTATTTTCGTTTTACAATTTTGAAACTCATCACAAATAATTTAAGAACTCTATTTTACAAACTAAAGTATTCAATTATGTAAACGTAACGACGTGTACATAAAAGTACGCGAAACCGACACCGAGCGAGACCGAACACGCAGGGAACCACCTAGGGCATAAAAGCCCTTAATTCCCTCCATCTCCTTCATTTATTGCAGCTCATATCCCTTTCTCTCTCAAATTTTCGTCATCCCATTCTCTCTCTACAAAACCACCATTAAAACATCAAGATTTTCTTCAATACTTTACCCAATCGCGCTTATAGTGTATCAAAACGATCCTCTCAACGAAAGGAATCTAGGGGTACAAAGGATCGAAGATAATTCGAAGGATTCTGGTTGGAATCGTAGAGAGAAGTTACGAATTCAAGGGTATTCTACAATTCATCATCTTCTTTCTCTTAAAACCGAATTTTAACACACCATTTTGATTCTTACACGTTCTAGAAGACTTTACGCATGAATACCCACTAGAAAATCACCATCTATTGTGGCTAAATCATGATTTTTCAAAGATCCATAGCTGATTCCCGATCAGACGAACCTGCAGAGACGAACGAACCTTTCATTAGGGCGAACCTATAGGGGCGAACGAACCTTTCATTCGGACGAACCTGCAGGGCGACGAACCTATCAGCTGAGCGAACCTCTTGTTTCGGCGAACCAAAGAGGCGACGAGCCTATAGGTTCTGGGGAACCTGAGAGGTGAACGAACCTCTAGGTTCGGGCGAACCTGAGGAGTTGAACGAACCTAGGACGGCCGAACCCCAGGTCTGCAAACCTTGGGTGGCTATTGCCGAACCTAGTATAGACGAACCGCAAGGTTCGCTGATCCTACGGATAACGAACCTAAAATTTAAACTAAGTTGTCACCTTTTTCTTGATAGCCTAAATTGAAACATAAGTATTCAATTAGGATTCGCGCAACACTTTTAAACATAAAAACAAGTTAGGCAAAGGATAATCAGAGTCATGATAACACAAGTCAATCAATCAATCAAACAGTACAATATTACAAATCTTATATTTTATGTATGATTACAATGATATAGGAACCGGTTAGAAGTCTTGTTGTTTGCTACTTGCTATTTGTTCTGGTTCAGAGTCTACTGCTGTCAGGTGAGAACATTAGCCCCTCTTTTACTGTTTTACAACTGTTTTGGGGTGGAACACGTGACAAAACACACTTTATACAATCATATTTCATATACGGGATTCATGCTATTTTCAATCAATACAGGTTCACTATACAAATTGAAGGGAATTCTCAACCATTTTTAAATGATTTCATATGTATTCAAAAGAATTTATCAGCTGTTTAAAATGGTTTTATCAACTATTAAAAATAATCTGCTAAAAGGTTTTATAAAAATATCACTAAACTGTTTTTTTTTTTGCAACTGTTTTACACAAAAATGGTTTTATAAATGTTAAACACTTTTAAAGAATAAGTTTTTATAAACTCTTTTACTATAAACTTGTGTTTCCAATAAGATATTATTTTATAAACCTTGTTATTATACAAGGACACTATTCTCAGTATTCACTAAAGGGTTTCAAAACAAGGTATTCAATCAATAGTTTTCATGGTGGTATTCAATCAAAAGATTTCAATTCAGGATATTCAAGCAAGGTTTTCAAATCATGGTAAGCAAATGAGGTATTCAACCAAAGGTTTCAAATCAAAGTATTCAAAAGCATGGTGTTCATCATTGTGAACAAACTTATACACACATGAAGACACATATTCTTATTCTTATAGCGTTAGTACTGGGTGATCACAACAAGGGAAAGCAGGACACATTTGGTAACGCCAAAGCTGGAGTTAGCTTTTACTATAAACTTGTACTTGGGTCAAACTAGTGGGCTTTGGGCTGAATGATTCTAGGTGAACCCAATAGGTAATCACGATATGTGGACCGAACTGTTGGGCTAAAGCAACCATAATGGGCAGAACTAATTGGATGTTGGGCTGCTTAAAGCTGTTTGACCAAACATGAGGGTACATGGCTCTTTTCCCGCGAACCTACTCATCCCATATGTTGAAGGTTCGGCTAGAGTCCGTGTCCTAGGTTCGGCTGTAGGGTTCATGGACATGGGATATTCGGCCATGAAGGTTCGTAGCTTCTTCATGGAGTGGTCAACAGGAAGGTTCGCTAGTCATGAGGTTCGGCTCGCATGTGTCATCCCTCCCAGGTTCGTGACAAGGGAGGTTCGGCTGGCAATGCTAGGTTCGGTGATGAGGATCATGATTCATGCAGGTTCGTGACCTCTGGGTTCGGTGCTCAAGGGTTCGTGGCAGGTCACAGGTTTGGCAACCAGAGGGTTTGGTTAAGGAGAGGTTCGCCGCCCTGGGTTCGGTGCATCGAATGTTCGGCCGGTTGTCCCAGGTTCGGCCAACTGCTATTCGCGAGGCCTGTTCATCATAACCATCCTCATCAATCTCGAAGACTTTGCAGGACTGTTCTCTTGCTAGAGCTGTGCGAAAACTAGTTCCCATAAATGTAGGGCGTGTATGTACAAGGGTTTTAGACCGGTTGAAGGTTAGGTCGTACAAAGGGTTAAGAAAACCCTATTTTTCAGATTTTTCAAGCATCTATTCCTCGGATTTGGCTGGATAAAACCTCATATTAGTTGTACTTCCTTGTAGAGAAGATCAAGAGCTTCGTTTGGACACCAAGAACGTCCGATTTCGTCATGAAACGACAAAGTTATGATGGTTTGAATTTGGAATTCTAGAGAGAAGTATAAGGTTTGTGGGTGGTGGTTTTAGAGAGAGGAAAAGATGAAATAAATGAGGTGGAAAGCCTTATTTAACCTTTAAATACCCCAATGGTATTTGGGTTCATTTCGGTTGCTCGTTTTTCGTCTCCGTTGCGTTTCCGAGTCTTTACCCGCATTTTACGTATCTTAAATAAAAGAAGTTATCTTTAATTAATTTTTGATGAGTTTCAAAATTGTAAAACGTAAAATATTATATTTTCTTAACTTTATTTTCATTTCGTCAGATCGCGTCACCATCGCGCGTATTCGTTCGAATCGTCACCCGAGCGAACACGACGATGGTTTTGCTTTCTGATTCTTGTTTTCTACTTTCCAGTCATCATTTCAGAAAGTTAAACTCACGGATATGTTTGTGCGATTCGTCACCCACGCAAACACACTATCAGTTCATTAATCTAAAATAACACAGAAATTATGTTTTGAATTGTGTTTCCTCACTGACGGACTCAACTAAACGTCCTGTTTTCACATTGTTTTCATACTGATTTGTCGGCCATCTGATTCCTGTCATCTATGGATATCAGATCGCAACCGACATGTTTATGTTGTTTACTTGTACACTTTTGTCTTTCTTGATTCGTTCTCTTAACTGCACTTAGGTTTTCACCAAAATACAAACAACTATTGTTTATCGTGAGTGTTGTACTTACAGTATTTAAGTTTTCACATAAATACGTACAACTGTTTCTTGTATTTTGAATTTTGTTATCACAAACACTGTTCATACGTTGTATTTACACACAGTAAAAGTGAAAGTACACGTACCGTACGGACTTGCCGGACGATCAGGTACTGGATATCACAACTCTGATTTCATGGTGATGCTGTTCGGATTGACGAATGCATCGGCGGTGTTCATGGATCTTATGAACCGGGTGTGTAAGTCGTATCTAGATCAGTTTGTAATTGTCTTTATTGACGATATACTGATCTATTCTAAAAGTGAGAAAGAACATAAACAACATCTTAAGATGATCTTAGAACTGTAAAAGAATGAACAAATCTATGCCAAATTCTCCTAGTGTGAAATCCGGCCGAGAGAAGTTCAGTTCTTATGTCATGTGACTAACAGTTATGGAATCCATGTAGACCCTACCAAATCAAAGCCATAGGATATTAATTTTGAATTTCTCTAAGATAGCCTTGCCACTCACAAAGTTTACCCAGAAAAGTGAACCATACGTGTGGACCCAGAAACAGGAAGAGGAGTTACAAACCATGAAACAAAGATTGTGCAATGCTCGAATCTTAACACTCCCTGAAGGCGATGATGATTTTGTAGTATATTGTGATTCTTCCCATCAGGGACTCGATTGTGTTTTGATGCAGCAAGACAAAATCATTGCCTATACATCATTACAGTTGAAGGTACACGAAAAGAACTTTACGACGCATGACTTAGAATTGGGGATGTTGTAAGGACCTCTGCTCATTCCTTGTCACATCCACCTAGGTTTCAACACCTCCCTACCTCCAACTTCCATTCTTGACCCGTGGTTGATCGATATCTCTCAAAACATTGATTCCCAATCATCGGTTTACCACATGCTGATTATTTTTCGATAGCAAAAGCCACGAATTGGATCCTGCATTATTTGACGGCCTGCCTAGCAAAATCGGCAAGGAACCGTCGTGTTTTCGGGGTCCTACAAAGTGGTATCAAAGGTTTGGCTCTTAATTCCGCTTGGTTTTAATCAAGTTCTGTTATTTTAAGTCTGTTTTTGATAACTTTCTGCAAATCATTGTTTTCTATTCTCAAAAATTTTAATTTTCGTTAATGAAACTTGTGTTTTAGAGTCTCTTGTGCCTGAATGTTGATTCACGAACTTTAAGAATATTGTTTTGAAGGCGTACACAAGTTTTGTTGGAATAAATCAGTCTAAAACTCGAGTTAGAAGTATTTTTATGCTGTCACAAACCCATATCGTACGAATAGCTCTTCTAGCGAATAGCCACTTTGTTTGAATAGCTCTCCATTCGTTCGATTTTCGCACGAATAACTCACTCCTTTGAACGTATGATTTGTCATTCGTTTTTCAGATATCTCATTCGCATCATCAGGCCATTCGTTCTTCAGAGACTTACAGGAATAACCCTCATTTGCATCAGATTGTTTACTCTTCTCAAGAATCACTCGTGTTAGTTGATTCATTCGTTTCAACATCTCATTCGTCTTCTCATTCGTGTTAAATAGTGACATTCGCACTCGTCATTCGCATTCATCAGGTTCATTCGTCCAAAGGATCAGAAATTTGTCTTAGTATCACATAAGCTTGTTTCTACTGAGATGGAGGAGTTTGCATTAATGGCCAATCAAAACCAAAGGATCCAAAACCTTCTGCTTACAGAGACAGAGACGGGTAACTCCAATAAAGCTCCAAAGTTACTTATTTTGCATGATTATCCACATTGGAAGTATACGTTCGAGATACACATCAATGGGGTGGACTCTAATCTCTAGATGATGATTGAAGGTTGGTATTTGAGACCACTCAACGAAAATCTTATGATTTTGAGAAGAAGGCTGATGCAATACTGTCTTAATTTATTGCTATTGACATATTCCATCAGTTCAGACAAATTACTTCTTCGAAATTTTATGGGATGTGTTGATGCATGTAATGTCCCTAGATCAGTATTTTGTATGTCTTTGATTATGTAAAGTTCATATTATTAATGAAATAGACTTTTGTGTATTGTTCGTATATGTTTAATTGAGTTTAATATGTTTATCTATGTTTGACATTGATTTTGACTATCATACAGACCCATTCGTGTGAATGATACCTAAGAATGAGTTCATCCAGACGAATGAACACCTAGCGAATGACTGAGGCGAACGAATGAGTCATTCACATGACTCTGTTAGTGCAAATTTGTAATTGTTTGTTATTAAAAAGTTGTTTTTATTTTGAGTTTTAGAAAGGTTCGGCTAATTGGTTTGCCATAGGTTCATTTGGCCCACGAACCTAGGCAGGTTCGGCGAACCTATTGAATTGATAGGTTCGGCGAGCCTATAGCCTAGAGAAGGTTCAGCGAACCTTTAGGTTTGGCAACCTAGGTTCGTCTTGCGAACCTAAGGGTTCGCCCAGCGAACCTTAGGGTTCGGCCGGCGAACCTAGGGTTCGGCTCTTAAAAGGTTCGACTGATTAGCTATGTGTATATATTGAAGGTTTGGCTGAATTCTTCAGAATTTTTTAGAATTTAGCAAACCTGTGAGATTTTCTCTGTGTGAGAGGAGTTTTTATGAAATTGCTTGTCTTCTTTTGATTCTATTCATATCAATTATGGATTCCACACATCGTTGATAGTTCGTAGAGCTTCGTATTTGATCCTGATTGGAATTCACCAAACCAACAGTGGTATCAGAGAGTTTGATGAGGTTCTACACTACAAATTCAAAGAATTCAAGTAATTTTGAAGATTTGAAGAGTTGAAGATCATTAATGGCTAAAATTTTCTTTTCTTGATCGATTGATTGTTGTTTGAGGCTGATATTATCTACATTTGTTGTTGAATTACAATAATTGAAGATTTGGATGTGTTTTGGTAAAGTTTTAGAAGGATTTTCTTAAGTTTTGGATATTATCTACATTTGTTGTTGAATTACAATAATTGAAGACTTGCTGAACAGAAAGGTTCGCTGTTAGAAGGTGTTTTTCAGAAGGTTCGTCTGTTTCTGAAGAGGTTCGTGAAAGGTTTGACCAAGGTTCGGCAAAGGTTCTATCAAGGTTCAGCAAGAGTTGTGTGATAGTTCGCCAGAGGTTCGCTTGTTACTGTTCTAGGTTCGTCTGAAATTTGGGTGCAAGATTCGTTCAAGGTTCGTCTGTGTTGCAAGGTTAGTCTGAGATTTAATTGCTAGGTTCGTGTGAGGGTTCGCCTGAAGGTTCGTTTGGGCTGAAGGTTAGTCTGCTTTCAAGGTTCGCTTGTTGTAAGGTTCGCCTGTCTATAGGTTCGCCTATCTGGAGGTTCGCTTGAGGTCAAGGTTCGTTGCTCAAAGGTTCGGGTGATTTGATTGAAGATTCGTGTAAGTCAAAAGGTTCGGCAAGTGTTATTTCTGAAAAAGATTTGCTGCTTATCGAATCAGAAATTATGTTTGACATGTACGCAGCTATGGCAAGTCAGAATTCTAAACTTCAGAGCATTTTGATCAGTGAGACATAAGTGGGTAGTACCAATAAAGTGCCAAAGCTATTGGATTTAGCTGATTATGATAACTGGAAGGGACACTTTGAGACTCATTTAAATGGCACAGATACAAATTAATAGGAGGGAATTTTATATCCTTAAGAGAGACCCAGGGTGGTTGGTACTGATCTGTTCAACTATTGGAAAGATTGGATGTAGATGAACGGAAAAAGTATGACTCGGAGAAAAAGGCTTATTGGTTATTGAGTCAAGCCATTCCAAATCAAATTCTGCATCAGTTTGATGAACACAAGACAGCTTACAGTCTTTGGAATGCATTAAAGGCTAGAGTTGAAGGCAACACAAATCTGAAAAAGATGAAGGCTACAGACATCAGAAAAGAGTTTGAGAACTTTAACATCATTGGAAATGAGACTTTAGATGCCTTAATCACCAGATACAGACACTTGTTGACTGAAGTGAGGAAATATGGCATTGAGTATTCAGAAGATGAGAAGATTGATTGTTTAGCTGATGCATTACCAGATAAATGGAACTACTTGGTGCTAATATTGAGAGAAAATCTACCTGGATTGACATTGGTAGAGTTTATTCAGAAACATGAGGAACAAGAAATGAAGGACAAAAGGAAAGCGAGGCGAGTAAATGTCACACAAGATCCTTCTTTGTATGGTGTTTCTGTTGCTACACCACCTGCATCATCTGCCAAGATACAGACTGCTTTCATGTCTAGAACTTCAGAAAGTACTCAAAGTCCTTCGATGTCTACAAGTTCTAGTTCACACTGTCCTATCAATGAGAAGAAGTCTGAATCTACACCACCTCCTGTGCAGCTTAACACTACTAACTTGGGGAAAGTTACAGTTGAAACGGTTAAAGACCATATGTCTATTTTATCGTGTGTGGTGAGTGCATACGATGAACAGGTGGCTGGAAGAATTGGAAATGAAAATATGACTTTTGAAGATTATGCACAAATTGATGAGTATGAAATGGAACTGATTGATACGTAATGGGCTTTAGCAAGTGTTATTCGCAGAATCAATCGGTATGAGAAGAAGACCGGGAAGAAATTCACCTTTGACTGAAACACAAAATTTGGATTTAATCCAAAATCTACTCAGTGTTATAACTGTGGGGAACATGGTCATTTTGCAAGAGAATGCAAGAACCCTAAGAAGCAAGGAAATTTGAACCCATTCAAGCCAAAAGAAGATTATCAGAAAAGGAAGAGAAATCTGAAGAATCATCTTCTAAAGCACTTGTGAGTCAGTCTGATGAGGGATATGACTGGGGCAAACAGTATGATGATCTTATGGGTGCATTCATGGCTTCGTTGGAAGAAGAATCTGGGAAAGGCAAAGAAAAGGTCGAGGAGATGAGTGAGGTACATAATGATTTGCTTGAGATGATCGACAGACTGAAAGAGATGAATTTCAACTAACTTCTGATCTGACAGAATGCACAGAAGCCAATAAAAAGTTGATTTCAAAAGAAAAGGCATTTCACAAAAAGATAACTGATCTTGCTAAAGAAAACGAAGATTTGAAAATCAAAATTTTACAGAATAATCATGCCGTTTTTGTGCATCTGGATTCAGTTCAGAAGTTGAAAGTAGAATTATCTGCAGCAAAGGCTGAGGCTGAATTGCACAAAGGCAATCTTGAAAACTACCAGAATTCTGCATATGTCATCGATTACTTTGCGGCAATGCAAAGATCTTCGCATGATAATTCTGGTATTGGTTTTCATACCGTGCCACATCCTCCAAGTTATGTTCCAAGACCTGAAATTAATTCAGCTTTAGAAGTTCATCCGGTTTCCTTAAAGGAGGATGTGTCTGAACAAGTATCAGAGGATGCTGAAAGTGTTTTGTCTGAGGACAAATAATGTGTTGACTTTGATGCTCCTATTATAGAGGACATTACTGATTCAGAATATCCAGCTGATATTCTGAGAATGATTGGTCATCAACGAGTTAACACTGTTGAGAAGAGGAGTCCAATATTTCAGAAATCAAAGTCTGAAGTAAAATCAGCTGGAAAAACAGTGGTTAAACTAAAATTTGTTTCCAAATCAGATTTAAAAGTCAAAAATCAATTGTGTTTGTTAAGTATTCGACTTCACATAAAGGAGAGTCAAGTAATACTTTTCACAAACAAAAGGGTATTTCTGAAAAAGTGGATAAGAAGTTTGTCAGAGTGGTTGACAAGGGTAATCAAAGTGGGGATGAAAACAAGGGCAAATCAAAGATTTCTCAAAAGAATTTCAAGACATAAGCCACTGGTTTGAAGACTAAGGTTTTATCTCCATCTGTAGCATCAAAATCTTTGGGTTCATCTAAGAAAATTGATGAATCAAAACCAAAGAATGTTTCTTCAAGGAAATGCTACAGATGTGGGAAAGTGGGTCATGTCATTGCTGACTGTGATTTGGACACTTGCAACAGATTTCATACTTTTACTCCATGATAAACACGACAGTGTTTCACTTGTGGTGGAAAAGGACACATTTCAGCAAATTGTCCAAATCACACGATCAAGAAATCTTTTGCAAATGACAGTCGGGTGATCCATTCTCGTGGGAGTCCTAGGAGGGTAAAGCCTAGTGAGGAGGAGATGAGAATTCTTAGGAAATTTGATCCTGAATGTGTCTGGGTCAAGGAGGAAAACTTTCATAAAAGACAAGTTGTTAATAACAAACAACAGGTTAAAAGGGTTTTGAAAAAGACATTATCATCTGATGAAGAATTTTATGACAATTTTTCCTCTAAACAATTTTCAAAACAAAATGGAAATTCTAATTCTTTTGGAAAATTCAAACACAGGTCAGATGAAAATTTTTTTGTGAGAAAGGATGAATACTTGGAAGATGGGTCTTCAAGTAGTTCATCAAAATTGAATGGAGGAGGCTGTTCAGGGAGACTCAATGCCAGAATGGCAGGAGTCATCCCTTTTGGTACTGATAAAAATTTTGTTTTTAATTTATTGTGCAGGTGGCATTCATGGGCCATATCAACAGTCGATGGATTGTTGATAGTGGATGTTCACGGCACATGACAGGAGAGTTAGGATTGCTGAAAGATTTCAGGGAGATGAAAGGATGTTATGTTAACTTTGCAGGTGACAAAGGTGGTCAGATTACCGGGAGTGGTAGTTTGACTAATGGTAAAGTTTCCTTTGACAACGTAAATTACTGCAAGGAGTTAACTAACAATCTTTTGAGTGTATCACAGATTAGTAATAAAGGTTATAAGGTGTTGTTTGATGATAAGAAATGTTATGTGCTTAACAAGGAATTAAGATTCCAGATGACTGGATTTTGATGACTGCCGACAGGTGTAAAGATTTGTATGTTTTGGACATGGCTAATGCGGAGACGGTAAACAAGGTTGAGACGTGTCTGGTGTCGAAGGCCACAGAGCAGGATACTCGGTCTTGGCACAGACGGATGGGTCACATACACATCAAAAAGATGAATCATCTTGTACACAATCACTTGGTTGATGGTGTACCGGTTAAACATTTCAAATTACCTGATGTGTGTGTTTCTTGTAAAAAGGGTAAACAGAAGAGTAGGTCACATAAGTCCAAAACAGTGTTTTCTATTGATAAACCATTGGAACTCCTTCACAAGGATCTGTTTGGACCGATTAATGTGAAGAGTATCGGTGGTGACTCATATTGTTTTGTGGTGACCGATGATTTTTCTATATTTTCATGGGTGTAATGTTCTTAAAGTTTAAATCTGAGACTTATGAAAATTTTGTTTTGTTGATAAACAGGTTGGAGACTTTGTACAAGTTGAGGGTTAGGCGTGTTCGATCAGACAATGGGTCATAATTCAAGAATCAGAACATGGAAGCATTTTGGGATTCAAAGGGCATTCAGCAGCAATTCAGTGCACCGTATGAATCACAGATGAACGGTGTAGCTGAGAGAAAGAATCGTACATTGATCGAGTCTGCTAGAACTATGCTCGTTGATTCGAAGCTGCCCATTACATTCTGGAGTAAAGCCGTAGAGACCGCCTGTTTTACTCTCAACTGAGTGCTGATTGTCAAACGACATAATAAGACTTGCTATGAACTTCTTCCAAATCGAAAACCGAATTTGGAACACTTGGAACCTTTCGGGGCTCCTTGTACCATGCTTAAGAAAGATGCTAAATTCAACTCTAAGGTTGAAGAAGGTTTCTTTCTTGGGTACAGCCTACCCAACAAACATGTGTTTAACAAACACACGGGTGTTGTGGAACTCTGGTATAATGTGGATGTTCAAAGACATACACCTATACCTGAAGACAAAGGTCCAAATTGGCTTTTCGACTATGATAAACTTTTTGAGTCTTTTAACTTGTCTCCTAATGTTACTGATGATGAAATATCTTTGCAGATGTTATATGACTTACAAAATGCTGATGATCAAGGAGTTTCTCATCAGGTTGATGATAATCATCCAACTGAGGAAGGCACTTCTGAAGCAGTTAATGATGACTGGTCATCGGAGGATGATCAGGATATTTTAGAAGATGCAGTTTCTCATGATCAAGATGTAGATCAGAATATTACAAATCTTGATCATGATGTTGGAATCCCGCAAGTGCCAGTGACTAGAGTCCATGTGAATCATCCTGTGGAGCAGATCACTAGAACTCCGTCTGTAGGAGTACAGACCAGAAATCAAGTTGCAAACGCAGATAGTTTGTATGCTGAGTTGGAGAGAACTCATGGGACTCAAGAATTATGGATGCATTCGGCATTTATTTCTCAGATTGAGCCAAAGTCTGTAACTGAGGCATTGCGTGAGCCTGCCTGGGTGGAGGCCATGCAAGAGGAGCTAAATCAGTTTCAGAAACTGGGAGTATGGTATTTAGTGGATTTGCCAAAGGGTGAGAAGAAGATAGGCACCAGATGGGTGTTAGGGTGTAAGAGAGATGACAGAGGCGTGATTGTTCGGAACAAGGCGCGTTTAGTTGTTCAAGGATTCAAACAAATCGAAGGAATTGATTATGACGAAGTATTTGCACCAGTGGCGCGGGTAGAAGCAATAAGACTCTTTCTGGCTTTTGCTACCCACAAGAAGTTTAAGGTGTTTCAATTGGATGTTAAGTCTGCATTCCTCTATGGATCATTGAAGGAGACAGTGTACGTTTGTCAGCCACCGGGCTTTGAGGATCCTATCCATCGGGATTAGGTATACCTCCATGACAAAGCACTGTACGGTCTACATCAGGCTCCTCGAGCTTAGTATGAGACACTCTCGACTCACCTTATTGAACACGGGTTCAATAGGGGTCAGATTGACAAGATACTATTTTATCGGGAAAAGGGTAAGGACATTCTCCTTGTTCAGATCTATGTAGATGACATCATCTTTGGGTCTACTGATGAACAGTTGTGTTTGGAATTTAAAGAGGTTATGATTGAGAAGTTCGAGATGAGTGCCATGTCAGATATTAAGTTCTTTTTGGGTTTACAAATTGATCTGACTAATGATGGAATCTTCATTCATCAGACAAAATACATTCAAGATGTGTTAAAACGTTTTAGCATGCTTGATTGTAAACCTATTTCCACGCCCATTCAGCCCAATCACGGGATTGAGCCTGATATTAAGGGGGAGCTAATTGATGCTACGTTATACCGTGGAATGATCGGGAGCTTGATGTATTTGACTGCCTCATGACTGGATATTTTATTCACTACAAGTATCTGTGCTCGCTATCAATCTAAGCCTAAAGTTTCTCATCTGATTGCAGTCAAGAGGATTCTTCGTTATCTAAAGGGTACACCAGACACCGGTTTGTGGTATCCTAAGGATGATAACTTTTCCTTCCATGCTTATAGTGATTCTGACTATGGAGGATGTAAGACTGATGCCAAATCAACAACTGGAGGTGCTCAGTTTTTGGGGGAAAGGTTAGTCTCATGGCAGTGCATGAAGCAGACATCTGTTGCTACATCTAAATTTGAAGCTGAATATGTAGCAGCTGCCAGTTGTTGTTCCCAAGTCTTGTGGATACAACAACAGATGAGAGACTGGACTGAATTTTCAAACTACCCCGATTCATGTCGACAACGAGGCTGCTATTGCTATCACGAAGAATCCAGTGTATCATTCACGTTCCAAACACATTGATATTCGATTTCATTTCATACGCGATTGCTATGAAAAAAAACTGATTGATGTGGTGAAAATACACACCAACGAGCAAAGGGCAGACCTTCTCACCAAGGCCTTTGATAAAAACCGTTTTGAGTATTTACTGAAATTAAATGGAATTCGGGTCATGGGTGAGGTAATCAAGAATCAACTTCCTTCGTAATAATTTTTTATTGAGTTAACATAAGATATTTTAGTTTTCTTCTTTTGTGTTTTAGTTTTTAGGGGGAGAAAATTTTGATACAAAAACATTTGAAAAACCAAAAACACAAAAACATCAAAAAAAATTAAAAAATCTGAGAATTTGATTCGACTATGTGAGAAATGAAATTACATTCTTTGCAATTAGTGATATATATGTATCATTAAAAATTTGAACATATATAGTATTTACAAGTACTAAGTATGATGTGTTAGTAGGTTTATAACTTAGTTAATATAAGTTTAAACAAAAGTTTGATTATACTTTAAAGAAACAGATGCTTAGAATGCAGTACTTAGTTTTGTCCTGAAAGAGTGGTAATTTTTCTGACAAAGTGTTTCTTGAACAAAAAGTCAAATTACTAGCTTGATCATGTTTTTATTTTTTAAAAGAAATTCTAATTTTGTTTTTCTTTTATTTTAGTTTAAAGCTGGGACATTCTTTGCGTATACTTACGTATTGACCTGATTGTTATAGCTTTAAACGATTCAAATTTGTTTTCTTGGTCATGATTAAGATTTGGACAATCTCTGCGTATATGAAAATATTGAACTGATTGTTAAAATCTTAGTCTTAAATTATTGTTTAGTTCATTTTCTGGATCATTTGAGTATACGTAAGTATCAACCTTGATTCCAAGATTTTGAACAAATTCAAATTGTTTTTTTATTTTGTTATTTTCAAAAAGAAATTCTGCTTTATTTTTGCATGATCAGGCTAGTTAAAATTGAAGTAATCAGTTTCAACAACATTTACGTTTGATTAGTTATTCACAAATCGGGGATGTGTTCAAGTAAATGGATTATTACAAAGTGTTTGATAATCTTGTTTAATCTGATATTTTAACTAAGTAACTAAACTTAAAAGGATAGGTATACTGACAATCATCTTGGACTTGTAATTCGCTAATAATTTTCTTTAATTCATATAGATATTTTGATAATTGTAAAACAATATGATCTCATGTCTGAATCTTTTCTCAAACAAAAAGATTTGATTTTTTTATTAGTATAGTTAGTTTTGTTAAATTTGTATTTTAATTGTTCTAAAAATTTGAAAAATTACAAAAAAGATTTTAATTTTTATCTGATGTTAAATCAATAATTTTGATTATTTGTTTGACTTTGGAACAATTAAATATGAATTTGTTTTGAAATTTAAAGAAAAAATCAAATTTTCAAAAGGTTCGCCTGGTGAAGGTTCGTTGAGAAGGTTCGTTAGCTAGGTTCACTGACTCGGTTCGCTTGTTAGGTTCGTTTGAGATGGTTCGCTGGAAAGGTTCGTTTAAAATGGTTCGCTGCAATGGTTCGCAGAAAGGGTTCATGAAAAGGATCGTCTGAAAAGGTTCGTGCATATAAATACAGGGTTCGTCAGAAAGGTTCGTCACTTTCAACTGATTTCATTTTCGCGAACCTGCAAGACTAAACTTTTCGATTTTTGATTTCGGGCATCCCAGAACTTTTCGTTGTTTTCTTTAGACTCAGAATCATCTGCTGATCATTTTTAGGTAGAAATTTTTGGAGTTGACCGGATAGATTGAAAGATCTGAGAGGATTTAGGATTTTTAGTTCAAACTTGGTATTTTGACTTAAAACTGAATAGATTTTAAGTTTTGGACAAATCATCTTTGTTAAAGTTGTTCATCGGTATGTTTCGAACCTGGGTGTAAAATTTTATCTTCTAATTCGAAGATTTAAAATTTTGATTTGAAAATTGAAAAAGGTTCGCTGGATGAACATGTTTGTTGAATGAACTAAGGTTCGCCGAACCTTGAAGGTTCTTCTGAATCTGATAGGTTCGTGGCGAACATATGTATTTCAAATGAACCAAACCTTTTTGTCAAGGTTCGTTTGACCAACAAGTTCGTTTGTTTGAAGGTTCGTTCATTTTGAGGTTCGTTCATCAGAAGGTTCGTTCATCAGAAGGTTCATTCATTATAAGGCTCGTTCATTCTGAGGTTCGTTTATCAGAAGGTTCATTCATCAGAAGGTTCGTTCATCAGAAGGTTCGTCCATTATAAGGTTCGTTCATCAAAGGGTTCGTTCAAAAAGGTTTGTCTAGTTAATAGGTTCGTCTAACTTAGGTTCGCCTAGCATTAGGTTCGTCTCAGGGATAGGTTCGCTGGTCTGTACTTAGAAATTTTTTATGTTATTAATTTTGTTAATTTTTGATTAATTTTTGTTTCTAATTGTTTTTTTATTTCTGATTGTAGAAATGGCGAACTTAACCTTCGGTGACAAACATAATGTTTGTGCGTATCTGGATCCTACGACTAGGAATGGCCAAGATTTTAGACCAATGATCGAGTTTCTTCAACGATCGAGGATTTATTATGCCATTTTCAACTCTTGTCAGATTTACTGGTCACATATTCAGAGTTTCTGGGAGTCAGCTCGAGTTATTTATGTTGATGATACATATGTGATTGATGCGAATGTGCTAGGACAAGCACTTCGTATATCTGAGGATGATATCAGAAGGGTGTTACAATTTGGTGGAGAGCCTGCTGGTGTGACTCTCATACCAGAGAAGTGTATTAAGGGATGCTTCTTACGCATCAGATACTTCGGAGCTTACAACTCTATCTCGGTGAAGAAAGGAAAACTTCCGTTACAGTACAAGTTTTATGCACATGTACTACTACATTGCCTGAGCATGAGGACGGGTACCTTCGATGAGCTGAGAGATTTAATCCGATCAGCCATGCTAGCTCTCATATTGAACAAACCGTTCAATTTTTCAGGAATGATCTTCCGGTATATGTCTGACAACATCACGAAGGCTAAGGATAGGTTTTATATGTATCCTAGATTCGTACAGATGCTGATCGATGAGAGGTTGCCTGAGGGGCTTTTACCTAGGGAAGCTGGAGTTTTGTTGAAGTTGAAACACATGACTGATTCCAGTTTGGGTCAGGTCAGGGTGTATCAACGAAGTGGAGAAGCTGTTTTGGAAAAAGACATGATTGGACACTGTGCCAGGGCAAATTATATTGCTCCTGATGATGAATCCTGGAGGCATGCTGACTCTAGGTCAGATAATGATGAGTTTGATGCTGATGATCAAGTACAACCACCTCCACCTCCTCCAAGGCAACAAGTTAGAAAATCTACAGGTCAATCTTCCAGGTCTACACCTCAAACTCAATCATCTCAGGAACCTAGTTCACAGGAACCTGTTGATGTTGAGATGCCTGCACAACAGACAGAGGCTGCTGATGATGTTGATGGTGAAGATTCACCAGACACTGAATCTGAATATGAGATGGTTCATGTTGGAAACCAAATGGTTAGGAGGCTCAAGAAGAAATTTGCAAAGCTTGTTGAAGAAGAAAAGGAAGAAAGAGCTGATCCTAGCTTTGTATCAGAAGAGGCTGGGTCTTCTAAGACCAAAAGGAAGAAGAAGATGGCCAAAGGAGGGCCTTATGAGAGGAAGAAGCCTACGACTGTTAAGACCGTTGTGTCTTCATTTGTAGAGACATCTTCTATTGCTGTGGCTACTGAGTCTGTTCCCATTATTACTACTTCTATTCCTGCTTCTACTTTACAAACTTCTGAGTTTGTAAACGTAGCTACATTTATGCCAGTTTTTGTGGATTCTACTACAGTTACTACATCAATTCCAGAGGCTTCATTTCTTCAGACAACTACAGCAAAAGAAAATTTATTTTCAAGTCTTGATGATTTAGGAGATATTAATTTTACTGATTATGACGACAGTGACATCAAAAGAAGACTTTCTTTGTTGACTAAAGATCTTGAAATTTTGAAGAAGGAAAAAGAGAAATCTACTGATGATCAATCTTCTTCAACTACTGAGTTAGATGAGTTAAAAGCTCAGATGTCTTTGATGATAAAGTGGAGAGAAGAAGAACTTCTTGAGAAAAAGAAGATGCAAGAAAATATATCTGATTTGGAATTCTTTATCAAGCTTCAGTCAGAAGACATAGTTGATTTAATGAATGAAAATATTGATTTGAGATTCAAGATAAAAGCTATGGAAGCAAAGATGACAAATACTGAAGCTTCAGGATCAGGTGTGGAGAAGGTGTTGGTAGATGTAGATGATGAGGATGAAGAGAAGGTGAATGAAGAGAAGGTGGAAGAGGAAGAGGAAGAGGAGGAAGATGAAGAAGAAAAGCTTGATTATGATGTTTATGATTTTGATGAACATCCTGATATGACTGTTCATGATAATGATGATGATGAAAATGGTGATGGTGGAGTTGGTGGTGTTTCTGATGATTTGAATTCGGTGACAAGAGCTATTATTGTTTATTCTCCATCGAAGATTGCTACTGATGCGGTTCCTGTTAGTTCTGTATCGTCTGATAGAGTCAGGGATTGTACTGATGTTGAATTTGAAGATTTAGATGGAATAGAACATCCCGAGACTGTTATTGATTATTCTCTGCCTACTTTTCTTGATATATTCAAATTGCATTCTGACATTAACTTGCAGAGAAATATATTCAAGATTCAAGTTAATCAAGATTTAGAAGAAGGAGAGATTGTTGGTGGTTATTCAGTTCTGGATTATCAAGATTTCTTAGAGAATGATGATGAGTTGATGTTTGACTTTGAAGAAGATGAAGATCTGAATTTGTCTGATTTTGAGAAAGATGACATTATTGATGAAGAATTGTTGAATTTGAACACCATGAAGAAAATTTTTGAAGTTGGAAGTTTTTCTAGATCAACATTGGATCCAATTAGAGAGAAGACTAATATGGATTTCTGGAATGATTTTCAAGAAGAGATAAAGTATATTATTGACCATCTGCATGTGTTCAAGATAATGATTGAATTACTAGAAGACAAAGATCAAGAAAATCAGACTAAACAATCTAAGAAGTTCAAGATTGGATCTAAGTCCAAAATGATTGGAAGGATTATTAGTTATGGTTACTTTCATAACATTCCAGGAAGTCTGACAGATAAAGGATGCTATGTTGTGAAAAGAACTGATGGATGTCAGTATTTTGGCAAAGCTTCTGATCTGATGAGTCTACCATCGTTCGAGTGTATGAGCTTGGCAAGAATGAAGATGATTAAGCCAATTCAGACTAGACATAATGAAGTTTTTGAGGGATTGTTAAAGAAAGAAGCAAGAACTGGTTGGAGTTTATTGACACTTCATTGATAGAGTTCATGGATATGCAAAGCCTAAAGTTTTCAAGAGACCAAGACTCTGGAAGATAGAACAGAATTGGAATCCTTACTTTAAGTTCTGGATTTATGATGAGAGAACATCCGAAGGTGTCATTCTTTTGAAGCAGGATGATAACTGGAGGGTAATCCAGATGCTAGATCCTGTATGGATTGTGAACTGTTCAAAGGATGATATTGCTTTACTTGACACTGCAGAGATCTAACAAAAGTTGGATTGTTAATAGTGGGGCATCAAGGCACATGACTGGAGACATATCTCTTCTTTCAGATGTTCATTCAATTAAAGGAGGATATGTGGCTTTTGCTGGTGACAAAGGTGGGTTTATTAATGGAGAGGGAATTCTTTCAAATGGAAAAGTTTCATTTGACAAGGTCAGATATGTGAAGTAGCTGGAGAACAATCTACCTTCAGTCTCACAGATTTGTGACAATAAGTACAAAGTTCTATTTGATGACTCCAGCTGTTACATTCTCAAGCAAGGCATAACAATTCCTGTAGACTGGATTCTGATGTATGCTCTAAGAAAGCAAGATCTGTATGTTCTCAATATGGCCACAGCTTCAACTACATATTCTACAGCTTCATGTTTTATGTCCAAGGCTACAAAGAAAGATTCTATCCTTTGGCATACGAAGATGGGGCATTTGAGTTTGAAGAAGATGAATCATCTGGTTCACAACAATCTGGTTGAAGGAGTGAGTTTGAAGAATTTCAAACTGTCTGATGTATGTGTTTCATGCAAGAAAGGAAAGCAAACCAAGCAGTCTCACAAGCCTAAGAAGTATCATTCAATTACTGTTCCACTTCAGCTTCTCCACATGGATCTTTTTGGTCCTGTTAAAAGCAAGAGCATTGCTGGAGATCAATACTGCTTAGTAATTACCTATGAGTACTCCAGATACTCTTGGGTGTTCTTTATGAAGGAGAAATCTGAAACGTTCGAATGTGTTCAAGTTTTGGTAACTAAGCTTGAATCACTGTATAAGCTCAAGGTTCGCATGCTCAGAACAGATAATGGGACTGAATTCAAGAATCACAATATGGAGACTTTCTGAAATGAACGTGGTATTATTCAGTAGCTCAGTGCTCCATATGTCCCACAGATGAATGGTGTTGTTGAGTGAAAGAACAGAACATTAATTGAGGCTGCTCGGACTATGCTTGCTGATTCATCTCTATCGGTTCAATTCTGGAATGAAGCTGTTGCTAATGCTTGTTATACTTTGAACCGTCTATTGATTGTGAAGAGACATGGGAAGACTTGTTTTGAATTACTCCATAACAGAAAGCCAAATCTTAAGTATCTTGAACCATTTGGTGCTCCATGCATTATGGTAAAGAAACTTGAGCAAGGCAAGTTTAATGAAAAGTTGGAAGAAGTCTACTTTCTCGGGTACAACACTCCAAATAAGCAAGTCTACAACAGATCAACTCAAAATGTGGAGGAATGGTACCATGTAGATGTGGAGAAATATTCTATGCCACCACTTGGGAAGGGTCCTGACTGGATGTCCAACTATTCTGATTTATTTGACTCTTTCAACATGCCTCCAATGTATTCTGATGAAGATGTTGCTGTTCAGATGATGTATGATGCACAAAATGCACCTGATGAACCAGTGCAACCTTCTTCTGTTCCAGCTCAAGTGCAGGCACATGATGACAGTTCAGACTCAGATGATAATCACTCTCATCCAGATGTTCCAGAACCAGATGTTGATAATATTGTACCTGCTCTTGAGGATCTCAATATAAACAATCTTGATCCACAGGTTGATTTCCTACTCATTCTGTTGGCAAAATTAACATAATTCGTCCTCAAGACAATATTATTGGAAATCCAACTGATGGAATGAAGACCAGAAATTAATTATCTTCAGGTGGTCTTACTGACATACTTTGACCTTGCAAATGTAAACTTTTGTGCCCATCTTGCTTTATCTCCGAAGTTGAACCTAGAACTATAACTGAAGCTTTGACAAAAGAATCTTTGGTCGATGCCATGCAAGTGAAGTTACGGCAGTTTAAGAAACTTGTTGTTTGGCAGCTTGTTGATAGACCCAAGGGTACAAAAGTTATTGGCACAAGATGGGTATTGCGCTGCAAACGAGATGATCATGGCATTGTGGTACGCAAAAAAGCACGTCTGGTAGAGCAAGGTTTTAGACAGATTGAAGCGATTGACTACAATGAAGTTTTTGCACCGGTTGCTCGTCTTGAAGCAATCCACATTTTTCTGGCTAATGCATCCATCAAAAAGTTCAAAGTTTATCAGATGGATGCTAAGAGTGCATTTCTTCATGGTGTGATTAATGAAGTGGTGTATGTCAATCAACGTCCCAGGTTTTAAGATCCATTGCATCGTGACCAAGTCTACAAGCTGGATACGGCCTTGTATGGACTGCACCAAGCTCCACGAGCGTGGTACGAGACACTGTCTACTCACCTTCTGAACAACAGGTTCAGAAGAGGTGTCATTGACTGCACTTTGTTCATTAGAGAGATGGACGGGGAATTGCTCTTGGTACAAGTTTATGTGGATGATATCATATTTGGATCCACAAATGATGTTATGTGCAAGGATTTTGAAAAGGTTATGAAACCCAAGTTTGAGATGAGTTCCACGGGAGAGAAGAAATTTTTCTTGCGATTGCATGTGGATCAGTTTGAGGCAGGGATCTTTATTCATCACACCAAATATGTTGGTGACATTCTTAGCCGGTTCAGTATGTTGGATGCAAAATCTGCTCGTACTCCACTGGCTGTTAATCACGGGATTACTCCAGATGAAAAGGTGGAGTTAATCGTTGCCACTCTGTACAAAGGAATTATCGGATCTCTAATGTATCTCACAGCTTCTCGTCCAGACATCATGTTTGCTACTTGTCTGTGTGCTCGTTATCAGTCAAATCCAAGAGTTTCTCATCTTATTGATGTGAAGAGAATTTTACGTTATCTTAAGGTACTCCTGATCTGGGCTTATGGTACCCTAATGATGATAACTTTGACCTAACTGCTTACAGTGATTTAGATTATGGTGGATGCAAAAGAGACTTCAAATCAACATCTGCGAGGTGTCAGCTCTTTGGGAAACGCCTAGTTACCTGGCATGCAAGAAGCAGACGTCAGTGTCTACTTCAACATGTGAAGCAGAATACATTGCCGCTGCTAGTTGTTGCTCACAAATCATCTGGATTCAGCAACAACTCAGGGACTATGCGTTACAGTTTTCTAACACTCCTATATTTGTTGACAACACTACTGCAATAGCTGTCATTAAAAATCCCGTCCAGCACTCTAAAACAAAACACATCAACATTAAATATCACTTCATACGTGATTGTTTTGAAAAGAAATTAATCGACGTTGTTAAAATTCACACCGATAACCAGAAAGCTGATCTTTACACTAAAGCGTTTAATAAACCCAGATTTTTATATATGTTATCAGCTAATGGTGTTTTTCAAAAAGATGAAGTTATTTCTTCATCTGAATCAAACAAATGATCATTACTTTGTTAGTTAGTTTCTTTTGTCTTATTTTTTACTTTTTAGTACTTCTGTAATTTTTCCTTAAATAAATCAAAAACTCAAAAAGATTTTCTGTTTTAGGTTTTTCGGGGGAGAAAAAAGGTAGTTTAATTGAAAAACCAAAAACATTTGAATAATTGTAAAAATGAGAAAGTCGTATTAGAGAAAATACTGTGTTAGCCTGTCATGTCATAAATGCAAGATTGAATGCATAAACTAAATGCTCATGGGAATTATGATTGGATGTACTGATAGGCCGACTTTACAAAGTTAATAGACTGTTGGTGATTTCCTAGAAAATATGATTTGTGAGATCCAGTTTAGAAAAATAGTTAAGGGATAAACAATTTTTTAACTCAAATTAGGCATACACCTGTTATTATAGGATCTTATGAGGTTTCCAATGTTTCATGAATTCAAGTCTGTACACGTGTCATATTGCTTTGTAAAGACCTAGCTGAAGCCATCCATTCAGATAAGAATTATTAAATCACAAGAAAATAAAAGTGAATCCGACTCTGTACACGTGCCATATTGCTGGGTTGCAGCCTAGCTGAAGCCGTCCACCCAGATAGGATAAGCTAAGAAAAACACAAAAATAAAATAAGTTCGATTCCATTTGGATAGAACAAGTTGATCTTGTCAACACAGTTCTGTATACGTGCCATATTGCTTTGTAAAGACGTAGCAGAAGCCATCCATGAGAATGTGTTGAACTTGAGAAACAAATCAAAAAGAAAAATACAAAAAGAAAATAAATTGGAACCTCATAGAACTTATGACAATAGGTATTATGTTATGCAGAGATAAGTTATAAACCGGTATTGACCTAGATTGGTTGACTATAATAGGTAACTCAGTCAGAAAACATGGGTGGTCATTGATTGGTTTAGAAACAAAGTACTATGAGGTTTAAAGTGGACAAGTATATCAGTAATCGCTTCATAATTCAAATGTGTCGGAAGTATGAACATTCTTGAATGCTGATTTGACATGATCTGGTGTATGTGTCATTTTCTTGAAAGGCTACTCACAAAAATATGTGTGTTTTGTCTGTTTTAGTTTAAGTTTGTACAGTTGTTTGATTATAAGAAGATACAAAAAGAATTTCATTTGATTTTGTTTGAAATGATCATTTGTTATTTCACATACTCAATCACATCCTTGCCTATCACCAAACCAGACGGAACTTCATAACAATTCCCTAGTTCAACATTTGTATGTCTATGATTATGTAAAGTTCATATTATTAATGAAACAGACTTTTGTGTATTGTTCGTATATGTTTAATTGATTTTAATATGTTTATCTATGTTTGACTTTGATTTTGACTATCATACAGACCCAATCGTGCGAATGATACCTAAGAATGAGTTCATTCAGACGAATGAACACCTAGCGAATGACTGAGGCGAACGAATGAGTCATCCGCATGACTCATTTGGTTGATTAAGCTCATTCGGCAGAGCCATTCGCCGAATGAGTGTTTAGCACTACTCATTTGGCCGAATGAGTACAGCTTATATACAGGGCTGCAAACATAATGTTTCTTAACTTTCCGAGCCTCCTCTCTCCCTTGAGCATTCTTCTGTCATATTTCTATGGTTTTGAGCTGCTCCCTATTCTCCAACTTCGAATCTCACCCCGTGGTGTTTGATTTCGATCAAAATGTTGAGTCCTCATCATCGGATTACCACGGGGATTGGTGGTTTCGATTGGAAAACCCTTGAATAGGATTCTGCACTATTCAAGGGCATGCCGAACATATCTCTCAAGGAACCGGGTTGTTTCTGAGGGTTTCTTAGCTCCTACAGGATGCCTTGCAGCAATGATATAAAGGTAATGATGCATCGAATAATATGAAGTCTAAAGCTTTGAGAAAGGAGTTTAATAGCTTTATGTATGTGGTAAATGAGTCACTCAATGAACTTATTGCCAAATTTTATCTTCTTCTAGGTAAGCTGTTCAAGCATCAAGTCAAGACCACAACTCAGGAGAAGATTCATTGTCTGGCTGATGCATTACCTCCCTAGTGGGAATCCTTTCTTATGGTGTTGAAATAGAGTGAGATGCTTGCCACCCTGTACATCAATTAATTCATTCAACAGTTAAATGAGCAGGAAATAGAGAAAAAAAATGGAAAGCAAAAAGAGTAGCTTAAGCTCAAGATCCTTCTATCTACTACTATACTCCTATTGTAGACAGAACCATCTCTAATGGTCCATTAAAGACCGCCTTTGTATCTTAAACCACAGATGTTCCTAGTTCAAGTCATGTTCATTTCAATTAGCCTGCTACCACTTCCACATCCCACTCAGAGGATAGCCATCATATTATCAATTTGAAAATAGGAAATTTTGACAAAGTGACAGTAGAAGTAGCAAAAGAGCACATGGGTCTCTTATCAACTCGTGTGAGTTCATATGATGGATTGCTTGCAGGAAAAATTGGAAACCCTCACTTGACCAATGAAGATTACTCACAGATTGATCTAGATGACATGGAAAGAATTGGCATAATGTGGGCTTTGGCTAGTGCTGTAAGAAGGGCCGAAGATTTTGTCAGAAGAACTAGGAAGGATATAAATATCAACAAGGATTCAAGTTTTGGATTTGATATGTCCTCGGTTACATGTTACAATTGTGGTGACAAGGGACATTTTGCAAAACATTGCAACAAGCCTAAGAAGATGGGAAATAAGAATCCGTTCCAAAATCAAAGATCATCTTCTATGAATCCTAAGAGACGTTTAGTTTCAATTGAAACACCTTCTCAGGCAAGTTCTTCAAATGCAAACAAGGCCCTCCAGGTTCAAAAGAAACAAAATCAGGATTGGATGAGTCATCAGGTTCAGAAGATGAAAGCCTTTCAAATTCAGAATCTCAACAAGGAACATATGTTGATTCTGAAGACCAACACATCACACAATTTGTTTTGATGGTTGACATTGTTTCCTCATCTGCAGTACATCAGGTATATGATGACTGTCCATCACTTAATTCCAGATGAATCGATTGTGTTGACCTTGAAAGTAATGTCCTGTCATATCGAAAGCATAATGTTGCTCTTATTAGTGATGTCAATCAGTGAAAAAAGAAAATCGCATTTTAAAATCTAAAGATAAGGATTTTTAGACAAAAATTGAATCTTTGAACAAACAAATGCATGAGATTGAGATCACTATGCTTAATAAACAGGATGCCATTAACTCTTATCTCAACACCATTAATGAGACAAAGAATAAGTTAGCAATTGTTGAATGCGACTACGAGACTTTGAGTCGCAAGCTCATGAGTTATGAGAGTTATTATATCATTGAGCACATGATCAGTTATGGGACTGATCTGTAAGGGAAGGGTAAGGAAGTGAAATACAACCAATGTCCTCCACCAGTTTTAAACTGTTTTTTTATTCACCAAATGCCAAAGAAATCAAATATTTTCAGGTTAAAACTACTTTGGTAATTGATCCTATTGGAAATATTTGATGTGAAAAATATTTATCTTCTGAAAAATCATTTGTGGAGGGTGTTGTTAAGGATTGGGTCTTTGATTCTGAAGATGATTTGTCTTCATCATCCAGTGCTGCTACTATTGTCAACCATACAAATTGTGTCAATAAGATTGACCCAACTTCATCAAAGTCAAATTTCCCTTCTTTGACTTCAAAATTTTCCAAGGCTATAAGTTTTGTGAATGCTTCACAAAATGGTGAAGAAAGGTTGTCCAACAAGGCTGACAATCTTGTTTTCAATGGGACAAAGGGTTTGGGTTTTGAAACTGACAAAATAAAACCGAATGATTTTAATAGAAACAAAGTTTCTAACTATCAAAACAAACAATTTCAAACCAAAACCAAATTGTTTTCTTCAGTGAAAAGAAGAGTTTGTTTTGCGTGTGATGCATTGGGGCACATTGCCAGATATTGCCCTCATTTGAGTAGACCACATAATGCACCACAACGAAAAACAAATATGTCTTTTGCTAATGAGGTCAAATCAATTAAGCACTCACCTCAACTCAAACCCGAGCACCCAAATCCCATCAAGCTTCAAGATAAGGGAAAAAGGGTGATTGTTGATCGGGATACACCTAAGATTGTTTCTTTCAAACATTCCAAGCCATCCTCTGTCTATTTGAAAAATTCTCTCAGCAAAAAAACTATCTGGAAGGAAAAGTCCTTTGAAACTTCAACTTCAAACAATGAAAAATCTTCCGACCTTTCAGATAAAGTGACTCCGGATGGACAATGGATTAAAATGAAGATCCTAGACTCATGGGGTCAACCCAAGACTGTAAAGGCTTGGGTTCCCAATTTTAACTAACGATTTGTGTTTGTGCAAGTTGGGTTGTTGATAGTGGGCATCAAGGCACATGACAGGGTACATATCTCTTCTTACAAATGTTAATTTAATCAGAGGAGGAAATGTAGCTTTTGCAGGTGATAAAGGTGGTTTCATTATTGGCGTGGGAATTCTTTCAAATGGACAAGTTACATTCGACAAAGTGAAGTATGTGAAGCAGCTTGCGAATAATCTACTCTCAGTGTCCCAAATCTGTTACAAGAAATATAGAGTCTTATTTTATTATTCAAACTGCTACATTCACAAGAAAGGTATCACGATCCCTTATGACTAGATATTGATGTCAGCTTCAAGAAAGCATGATGTGTATGTTCTCAATATGGTCACAGCTTCAGCTACATCTTCTACAGCTTCATGTTTGTCTAAGGAAACAGAGAAAGATTATATCCTTTGGCATAAGAAGATGGGTCACTTGAGCTTACGTAAGATGAATCATCTAATTTATAACAATCTAGTAAAGGGGATAAGTTTAAAGAACTCCAAACTTCCTGATGTCTGCGTCTCATTCAAGAAGGGAAAACAAACCAAGTCTCACAAACTTAAAAAGTTTCCCTCAATTATTGTTCCAATTGAGCTTCTCCATATGCATCTTTTTGGTGATGTCAACTGCAAGATCATTTCTGAAGATCAATATTCTCTAGTCATCACTGATGAATTCTCCAGATATTCTTGGGTGTTTTTCATGAAGGAGAAATCTGAAACATTTGAATGTATTCAAGTTCAGGTAACTAAACTTGAATCTCTTTATAAGCTAAAGGTTCACATGCTCTGAACAGATAATGGGACAGAATTCAAAAAAGACAACATGGAGACTATTTGCAATCAACGTGGAATTGTACATCTGCTTAGTGCTTTGTACATTCCTCAGATGAATGGTGTTGCTGAGCGAAAGAACGAAAATTTGATTCAGGCTGCTCGAACTATGTTTGCTGACGCCTCTCTACCGGTTGAATTCTGGAATGAAGCAATTGCTAATGCACGTTATACTTTCAACCGAGTATTAATTGTCAAGCGACACGGGAAGACTTGTTTTGAGTTTCTTCATAACAGAAAGCCAAATCTTAAGTATCTTGAACCTGTTCGTGCTCCATGCATAATGCTTAAGAAACATGAGCAAGGAAAGTTCAATTAAAAGTTGGGAGAGGGCTATTTTCTTTGATACAACACTCCAAATAAAAGGGTATACAATGTAGGATCAGTTGTTCTCATTTGATCAATATTAGATTATAGCAGCGGAATTCAGAGATGAATTAGCATAAGAATTAGCAAGAACACTTGAATATTAATGAAACAGTAAAGAACAATTTGTTATAGAGAGAATTCTGCAAATGGAATGATTTCACTTAATGCACTAACTTCACTTAAATACATTATGTCAACTGTCCTTATATAGAAACAGTGACGTCTGATGATGTCACATGATGTTGACACCTAACAGACATAAAACAACAACTGATATAAACAAAACTACTGAGGATGTTCATAAAGTCTGAAGGCATCCTCTTACAAAGTCTGACTAACTAAAACTACTGAAAGCAAACTACAACATCTGATGAGTGAACTACTCATCAGACTTTTACAACTATTGAAAGAAAAATACTGAAGACAAAAACAAACATCACAACATCTGAAGACTAACACTTCAGCTGTTGTGAATATCTTCAGATCTTGTAACTCTTCAGATCTTGTACCACTTCAGATCTTGTATCACTTTAAGTAGCCTTCAGCTGTTGTGTTCTTCTTCAGTTGTTGTGTGTCTATGAGACTTAAAGGTTTTTCTGATCAGGCTCATTGGTTCTTTTGGTCCAACAAACTCCCCCTGAACCAATGCAGCCAAAACCTTTAATTATTAACTGTCTCACTTATTATTGGTTTCCCAAGCATAAAGATCTTGTCTTTTTCTTTAAGATCAGCTTCAAAATGACCAAATAAGTGCAGGCCTGGCAGACAGCAGCTTCTGAAAATCTGAATGGCAAAGGATGAGAGGGAACTCCATTGGGGAATGGACTATGAGCATTGACCCCTCTCATTGAAGCTACTGATCATAAATGAGTCTGAAAGACTCCCTGACATATGCTTCCAAAAGAACAACTTTATCTTAAGGTGTAAACATCTCAGGCTCTCCTTCAAAAAATGATTCAGGCCCATAATATTCAGATAAGTACCTGGCCTTTGTCCCATCATATAGTTCCACCCTTGTAATTTCTCTGTAGACAAATTCATCAGGATGTTTGCCTTCCAAGAACAATGGCAGCTCATTCTGTTTTACTCCTTCCAATTTTCTATACACTAGACCTTTTTTAATCATTTTATTCTCTAAGAACTTAGGAGCTTTCAATCCAGCATTATACACACTCTTAAAATCTCCTATTATCTCCCAAGGATCCAGCACAGAACCCAGCATTATATCAGCACTAATCACCTTTTTAATTTTTCTTGCATATGCAGATGGTACATTTCTTCTGTGAATTCTGTCTATCACCCTTGGATCAGGCCACATTCTGATTTGTTCTTTTCGATACTGATAAGTGAACCTTAGTGCATACAACCTCTGAGCTTCTTTCTTCATTGCAATAATTGTTGAGGTCTGAGGATACTCCTTGTCAACCAATCTTAAAATATTCTCATCATGTTTCTTTTGACTTTCTTCTTCTTCAAGTTTGATTTTTACATCTTGTCTCTGAGATTCTGGAGTTATCTTGGGATATTGACCAAAGACCAGGGCCTTTTCTGGCATATAATTAGCTGGCAACTTGAATGTCCTTTTCTGAGCCATTTGTGCAGAACCAGCTTTTGCAGACTCAGGCTTATAGGCTTTTGATTGCAACACAGTGGATATTGGAAGCCTGTCTTCTTCATCTGCATCTTCTTCTTCTTGAATTCTCAACATCCTCCTTTTCTTGGGAGGAATATCAACAGCAACGGATTGATGTGATTGGGTAGAGGATTTGACTTGTGGTTTTTGTATCTCAGACACTTCAGGTTCTTGGACATTATCAGCCTTTTCCACCCCAATCATAGGATCTTGATCTTCCTCTGCCTGATCTTCCTCTCTTTCAGATTGCTTTTCAAGTTCAGAATCTTTCTCAACCTCTTTCTCAATTTCTTTCTCATTTATATCCTCTACTTCAACATCCTTCTCAACATTCATAGTTTTTGACTTCTTCTGTCTCTTATAAGTGACCTATATAGATGGAGACTTTTCAGAAGCTTTCTCCTCCTCCTCACTTCTTGATCTTTTCCTCTCAACTTCTGAATCTTTCACTAACTCCCCCTTTTTGGTTGCAGGGGATGAAGGGTTTGAAGGCTAGAAAATTTTGCAGCAACAGCATCATCAATCATTTTCTGAAGTTGTGTTTGAGATGGAAGCCTCTCATCAAGAGCTTGGGTAATGATATTTTTTAGAAGTGGAGTGATGAGAGGTAAGGCTGTGAGAAAAGCAGCAACTAATGCCTCTGGGGGGCTTTAACCCAAAGTATTAGTGCCTGAAGCAGAGGCTGGAGGTTTATTTGGTTGTTGAGTAGTGGAGGAAGCGTTTTGGTGACCTTCAAGAGTTGAAGGTGCCATCTGTGGGTTTGGAAGGGCAGATGGACTTTTTTCCTTGGACATCTTGGTGAGCAGCTCATTGAGTCTGCAGACCTCAGCCTCAAGAAACATGTTCTGTTTAAGAACATCTGATAAGGTCCTTTGGTCATCATTAGCCTTGGCCAAATCAGCTGACCTCCTGATCATATCAGGATTAACCTGAGTTGAGTGTGGCTCAACATGTTCAGGTGCCCCTTTGTCTTGGTACTGGGGACTTCCAACCTTAGGGATAAACCCTTCATCAGTTGTTGCCTCTGGCAGGGTCTTAGAGATGTTACTACTATCAATCATTCCAAATGATGGAGATGATGAAGTAGCAGCCCTGTCAGAATTCAGAATCTCTCTGTCCATACTTGGAGACCTGAAATTGTAGTCAAAATCCTGTGGGATATCAGAAACACTATGATCCTCCCCCTCAATGTTGGAGATAATCCCAGTAGTAAGAGGTGTCTGGGTAGGGATTGGAGTGTTAAGCTGATTCAGGATTTGGTCAATAACAAATGTGGGGCTATGTGTAATGGTTTCAGTAGGAGTAGGCTTTGAAGCAGATTACACCCGGGGAGAATGGTGCTGTTCAATAGAAACCTTTTCAAATGAAAGAGGCTCCAGACGTGTGTCTTCCCCTTCAAGAGTTGCACCAAGTTCCTGTTGAGAGGAACCTTGGGCGGTATCAGCTGGTGGAGTCTGGTGCACCACTGGCTGACTACGGCCAGTGGGCATAGTATGCCTTGGTGAGGCAGGTTCAGACTCAGGGGACTCATCTCCCTGAGCAACCTTTTTGGGATTTTTGGAAAGTGACTTGGTGGGAACTTTGGATTTGGATTTGGATTTGGATGTGGAGACTGTGGGTTCCCTCTGCTTGGGTTTTAGCTTTCGGGCAGCCTCTTTGAGTGTGAGGTTTGTGTTGTGCCGGAAATATACCTCTAGCAAAACTGCTGGAGCAGAGATTCCCTGACCAACAAGACCTTCTTGTTTTAATTGTTTTTCAATGATGGCCATTATAAAACGTGGGTAAAGAAGCCATCTTGTGGTAACAGGTTTAGCAGCATGTTCAGTTAATTCTGAAAATAAAATTTGTGAAAAATTAAGTTTTTGTGATTCCAGAATAGAGAAAAGTACCTGCTGTCACCTGGAGGACATTTGGTCCCATGAAGATGATTTTGGAGCCAAACAAATGTTGATCATATGGAAGATGAGACGTTCAGGGTCGTTGAAATGCTTCTTATAGAGAGTGGAGTCACTCAAGTCACCCTGATATTCGTGACTGGTAAAACAGAGATCTGTGAGATTCTTTGGGAATGTAGTGACCAGGTTAGCATCATCCAGATTGAGAACCTCCCTTAGTTCTGCTGGACTCACATGAACATTGTGTCCATTCACTGTAGATCGGAGTGAAATTACTCCGGTGCCGACATTGATAAGTTCCACATTGGTCCAGAATTGATGAAGAGATTCAACATGGAGTGTAGGATTGATAAGAAAAGCTGTTTGAAATTGGGATTCGTTCATAAGATCGACTGCTTCATCAAATTTTGACCAGAAAGAGGATTTCGTGAGATAGGCGACTGAGTTGTGACGAGGTTTGAGGTTCATGGTCGCCATTGAGGCAGAGATTCTAGAGGGAAGATAGTTTTTGAAAAAGATAGAAAGTTCTGATGAAGTGGTAATGAAACAACTGAAGAAGATTTGGTTTTAATAGAAGACTGAAGAATTGGAATTTTAGTCTTCAGATGTTGCAAAGGGAAAACAACATTGGTGAAAACATCTGAAGAGTAAATTTACTCATCAGGTGTTGTAGACAGTACTTGTCCATCAGCTGTTTCAATCTTAACCAGTTGCGCATCAGACTTTGTCTGACTTCAGATTTACTCATCAGATCTTTTGAACAAAAGTTGTTCATCAGGACTTGATGAATAATTATGTTTGACCTTCAGTACTTTGTCAACCAAAATACATCAGTATTTGTAACTGATAATATTGTTAAAGGTCAGATGTTTCCTTGAATCAGTACTTCTGATACTTATCAATACTTACTGGAAATATCAGTAGTTTCAAGGTGATACAAATTTTTGATTTTTTGGCATATTTTAATATTTTTGTATTTTGAAAATTTATCAGTTGTTTGGAATTTTATTAGTTTGAAATCCATTTTATTCTAATTGCAGCATACCAAGCCTTAGTACTAAATTTTGAAAAGTTGAAGTCTCTAAGGGCTTAGTAAATATATCTGCAAGTTCATCAGCAGTAGGAACAAACTTTGGATCAATCAGACCTTTTTCAAAACAATCCCTTATAAAATGATGTCTGATTTCAATATGTTTGGTCCTAGAGTGCTGAACAGGATTCTTGATAATACAAAGAGCTGAGGCACTATCCATTAACAATGGTGTCTTAGACTCTTTGATGCCATAATCCAAAAGTTGGTTCTGAAGCCAGAGAATTTGGGAAGTACAGCTTGCAGCAGCAATGTACTCGGCTTCAGCTGTGGATGTAGCCACAGATGTTTGTTTCTTACTCTGCCAAGAAACCAAACAGTTTCCTAGAAACTGACAACCACCAGAAGTGGATTTCCTGGTGAGTTTGCATCCTGCATAGTCACTATCAGAGAAAGCAACCAGCTTGCAGGAATGCCCAGTTGAATACCAAATTCCTAGTGATTGAGTGCTCTGCAAATATCTAAAAATCCTTTTAACAGCAATCAAATGAGATTCTTTAGGTGCAGCCTAAAATCTAGCACAAACACATGTAACAAACCTAATGTCTGGTCTAGATGCTGTGAGATACATCAAGGAACCAATCATACATCTATAAAGTGTTTCTCATCAACTGATTTACCTTTCAAGTTTGCATCAAGTTGTGTGGTGCTGCTCATGGGATTAGAACAGTGTTTACAGTTTTGCGGATCAAATTTTTTTAACAAATCTTTTGTATATTTTGATTGGTGAATGAAAATGCCATCAGGACTTTGTTTAATTTGAAGATCCAAGAAAAACTGTAATTCCCCCATGGCACTCATTTCAAAATTCCTTGTCATTAGCTCAGTGAAAGCATCACACAACTGGGGATCAGATGAAGCAAAAATTATGTCATCAACATAAATTTGAACAAGGAGCTTATGCTGTCCTACTTTCTTTATGAACAAAGTTTTATCTATGGAGCCTCTAGTGAAGTTATTTTGAAGGAGAAAAGTTGATAGAGTATCATACCAGGCTCTAGGTGCTTGTTTCAACCCATAAAGAGCTTTATCAAGCTTGTACACCCAATCAGGATGTTTATTGTCCTCAAAACCTGGTGGTTGACACACATACACTTCCTCTTTTATTTTACCATATAAGAAAGCACTTTTGACATCCATTTGAAAAACTTTTAGTTTGTGTAAGGCAGCATATGCTAAAAACAATCTAATTGCTTCCAGTCTGGCTACAGGGGCAAAAGTCTCATCATAATCAATACCTTCTTCCTGAGAGAACCCCTGTACAACCAGTCATGCCTTGTTCTTAACTATTTGACCATTTTCATCAGTTTTATTCCTAAACACCCATTTAGTGCCTATTGCACACTTACCTTGGGGTAAAGGAACCAACTCCCAGACTTGCTGTTTCTTGAACTGCAACAGCTCCAACTGCATAGCCTCCACCCAGCCATTGTCTCTGAGTGCTATATGATAATTCTTTGGCTCTTGCTGACTGACAAATAAAGCATAGAGACAAAAATTTGACAATTGGCTTCTTGTTGAAACACCAGCAGAAATATCACCCATAACTTGAGATAATGGATGATCCTTCAGTTCTTGATAAGGAATAAGATCAGTGCAAGTGTTGGCAGGAGGTCCAGTTGCTGCAGATGTTGATGAAGATCCAGGAAACAAGTCAGCAGGAATTTCAAACGATGTAGAAGATTCCAGGATTTCATCAGCAGTTGTATTGGGAGGAACTACTAGAGCAGAAGGAGCATCAGGTTTAGCAGACATTGGCAGATTATCACTAAATCTGAACAGGTGAGTACTAACATCATCATCATCATCAGTACTACCTTGTGAGTTTGTCATAGCAGATGTTGATGCATTATTTGCCAGAATAACAGACTCAGCTGGAGTTTGATATGGAACATATTGCAGTATATCCAAATCAAACATCTCTACAGGGTTTTGTGGGATGGGATCTTTTGGTGATTCATTGAACTTTACATGGAGAGTTTCTTCAACAATCTTGGTTCTGCAATTAAACACTCTGTAAGCTTTGCAAGTGGAAGAATAGCCCACAAAATATCCTGCATCCACTTTGGAGTCAAACTTTTTAAGTGGATCTTTGGTATTGAGGATATAGCAAGGACAACCAAAAGCTCTGAAGAAGGAAATCAAAGGGGTCAAAGTATGAAGCACTTCATAAGGTGTTTTCAACCATCTTTGATTCACCAAAACCCTGTTTTGCACATAACAAGCAGTATTGACAGCTTCTGCCCAGAAAGTCAATGGCAAGCCGGAATCAGCAAGCATTGTTCTGGCAGCTTCAATTAAAGTTCGATTCTTCCTTTCAACTACTCCATTTTTTTCAGGAGTTCTAGGGATGCTGTACTGCCTCTTGATTCCCTTTGACAGATAAAACTCATCCAGAATATGATTTCTGAACTCTGTTCCATTATCACTCCTGACACACTTGACAGGAAGAGAATATTGTTTCTCAACATACAACACAAAGTGAATAATAGACTTAGCAACCTCATCTTTTGAGTGCAAGAAGAAGGTCCAGACAAACCTGGAGTAATCATCAACAACTACTAAGCAATACTTCTTCTTTGCCATACTCATGACCTTCACTGGGCCAAACAAATCCATATGTAACATTTGCAAACAAGCAGTTGATTTTGTATCGCCAATTGGAGGAAAAGATACTTTGTGTTGCTTCCCTTTCAAGCAAGCAGTACAATTTTCATCACATCTAAAATCCTTCATTGGAAGACCTCGAACCAGACCATGTTTCACCAGTTGATTCATGTTTTTGAGATTTACATGACCCAACCTTCTATGCCACAGATTAGATTCCTTGAGAGAGGCCTTAGAAAATAGACATGGATGACCTTTAACAGATCAAATGCATAAACCTTTCCCACTCTGTTAGCGTTAAGAAGAGTATATTCATCCAAGACCTTGCCAATCAGAGGCAACACTTCAGAAGACAGTATCCTGCAGTCTTGCTTGGTGAAAAGAGAAATGTGACCCTAATCACACATCTGACTGACACTTAGTAAGTTGTACTTGAGATTCTCTACATGGTTCACATCATCAAACCTTAACTCACCATTTGATACATATCCTTTTCCTATGATGTAACCCTTAGCATCATTTCCAAATGAAACAAATCCCTTCCTTCCTGTAAAATAGTCATTAAGAAGAGATCTGCTTCCAGTCATATGCGTGGACCCTCCACTGTCAACATACCAGATGCTATTTTGGCATGCTGAAGGACCCTGCATACATGAACACACTCAGTTAGACTTTTGGACCCAAACCAGTTTGGTTTTGGGTCTGTTATCACATGATGAAACAAAAGTAACAGTTTCATTTGAAGCAACACTTGAATCATTCTTTTCAAAAGATTTAACCTTTGTTTTTGACCTTGGTTTCTTCTTATGAAATGAAGCAACAGAGGCATCTACTAGGTTGGCTCTTCCTAGCAGATGTTGCAACATCATAACCAGTTGATGCTGGTTTTGAGTCAAAGTTTTGATTTCCTCAGAAACATCAATACTTGACTTCAAATTTTTGTGCTTCATTTCCTTAACTTCTTTGGGTGATGAAGAAGGTTTCAAGTGCTTTTTCTTTGAATCTGGAAAAGCCCCTTGACCTTTCTTGGATTTACTTGAAGCATTTCCCTGTGAGGGTTTTCCAGATTTTGAAACTACTGATGATTCTGGTACAAACTTGGAACGAAATTCATTTTTCATCTTGATTATGTTCTTGTTTTTGTGAGTAATTTTATTAAATTTAGATCCTCTTCTGTACCAGCATTCATCAGAAGAATGATTGAACAATCTACAAACTTCACAAGGCACTCTCTTGTGTTTCTCCTTGTGAGTATTTACAAGTACTGAAGACTTAGATACTGAATTTTTGTTCTTCAGTACACTTGGTGCTTCAGTATTTGTAGATTGTGTTACAACTACTGATGCTTTGACAACCTCTGAAGAGTTCTTCTTCAGTACTTGTCTATCAATACATTTCTCATCAGCAATTGTACCATTACCAGCTTTTTCTACAACTGCTGATGAGACACTCTGGCTTATCAGAAGCCGTGCATCATTCTCTCTAGTGCCATGCCCATCTGACTCAATCAGTTTTAAATTTAATTCATTTGAGACTATTTCATGAGGATCAATCTCAATTAAAACACTATCCTGACATGTTTCACCCTGGATGACATTTGTACATCCAATAGAATAAGAATATGTTTCAATATCCACAGTTTCAGACTCAGATTTGCATGCACTTAACCCACTTTCAGTTGATTCTTCAGCATCAGACTTTTCTGAAGATTTGGTGGATTGGTATACACTGTCCCCTTCAGACTCACTGTCAAGATTTTTTGGTGTATAATCAGCTGGAGGGGCAGTGTGATTGTATCCAATACCAAACTTCACATTTGATGCTGTTTGTTTGTTTAACAACATCTCAAACCCCTTGCAAGACTCAACCCATTTTTCACACTCTACTTGGGTTGCTGCAAGTGTTTGTTTCAGATCATTATGTTTTACAAGCATGACTTCCACCCTAGCCTTTTCATCAGACAATTGACACTTGAGTTTATAAATTTCAGACTCTTTTTCATTCAAAACTTTCTCAAATTCAGTTTTATTCTTAGTCACAACCTTTTCTAAATCCAACTTCTCATTGATTAATTCAACATTTATTTCTCTGATGGAAGCAAATGCTGAAATACATGATTCTGAACACAACTTAGCTTTTGATTCAGATGATACCTGGGATGTTGAAGAAGTTGGACCTGAGGTGTCAGTTGAATCTATAGCCATCAAAGCAAGATTCCCGAATGGGTTGTCTCCACCATGTGGACCAGCTTCAGAGTACAGCTGTTCATTGAAATCAGATAAGTCATCAGGTAAACTACTCCAATCTGCTACTCCTGGGGTAAAGAAACTCTGATGTAGTTGTTGAGGCTGTTGATTTGTTTGAGATTTGCTAGGTTCAGGAAGAGTAGGGGATTGTGAAGGTATTAGTGCTGGAGTATGAGTGGGTTGTGGCATATAGAAACAAGGATATGGATAAGGCATAGGACTTTGTGGTACAAAATGAGCTGGATAAAATTGTTGTTGACCAGATCCAGAGATTGTTGTCCTTTGTTTTGTGGGTTGTTGCTAGGAAAGGTCACAAAGGGTGCAGAAGAACTAGGTCCAGTGGATTTGCACTCTCTGGCAAAATGTCCAAGCCTGTTACACTTGTGACATCTCAACTTCCCTTTGTCAAAACCAACCTTGGTTTTGCCAGTTAATCCGGGAAATTTTCTTCCAGTTCTTTTGTAGAATTTTTGAGATCTGATGTTTATTAAGGCCATCTGACTTAATATGTCCATTTCTTCTAGATCATCATCTGGGATTCCCTTTAAATCATCCATTACAAAGCACCAATTCTCTCCTGAGTTTCCTGCATTGCCATCAATTCCAACAAAAGCATGCTCAGCACCATTAGTAGAGAAATCAATATGCTCATCATAAGAACATTCAGATGCAGCATATTCTGACTCTTGACCCATCAAGGCAGTATTGCCCGGAATGAACTCATCAGTGAGCTTGCCAGATGAAGACAGTTTTCTCTTCTGTTCTACCTCTCTCTCAAAAGTTAAGAGTTTCCCATGGAGTTGGGTGAGAGATAGATTCTCTAGATTTGCATTAGAGCGTAAGACAATAGTATAAGTGTCCCATCTCTCAGGCAGTGATCTGAGAAATCTATTGTTCATCTGACTATTTGTATACTCCTGCTTAACCATTTTTAATTCAGAAATCAGACAGGAGAACCGCTCAAACTGTTGAGTCAATGACTCACCCTTTCTATGAGAAAAAGTCTCATATTGTTGGGCGAGGATTTCTATAGTGTTTGCCAGAACCTCATCAGTTCCACCGAATTGTTCTTTCAGTGCAACCCAGAGATCATGAGCAGTGTCATGATGCATCAAACCTGAATACATCTCATTCGGCAAAGCCATGGCCAGAATACCATGAGCTTTTGCATCAATTTCAAACAATTTTATATCCTCATCCGAATACATATCTGATGGTTTCGGAATCATTATTTTAGTTTCAGGATCAGTGATCATGGGTTTATAAGGACCATGCACCACAGATTTCCAACATCCTGCACTGTTAATTGACAGGTGATGTAGCATTCTACGTTGCCAAATGTTGTACTCACTCCGAACCAGAATCGGAGGCTTGGTTGCGGAGCCTGTGTTGTGCAGATCATTGTTTGGAGTCGACATATTCTCAGATTCAATCAATTTCAACAAAATTCAAACGACTTGATCACAAACTCAACAAATTAATTCAAACGAATCTATGTTGAAAAACAAATAAGCGGAAGTTATCAGAAAACTTCAATCTATAACAAGTTCTTACTAATCGGCTAATTCGATCAAACAGAGAACTGAAATGAGCAGTTTCAGAGATCAATTGTTTAATCGATCAATGATTAACCTGCTCTGATACCAATTTAGGGGGAGTTTGTTGGACCAAAAGAACCAATGAGCCTGATCAGAAAAACCTTTAAGTCTCATAGACACATAACAACTGAAGAAGAACACAACAGCTGAAGGCTACTTAAAGTGATACAAGATCTGAAGAGTTACAAGATCTGAAGATATTCACAACAGCTGAATTGTTAGTCTTCAGATGTTGTGATGTTTGTTTTTGTCTTCAGTATTTTTCTTTCAATAGTTGTAAAAGTCTGATGAGTAGTTCACTCATCAGATGTTGTAGTTTGCTTTCAGTAGTTTTAGTTAGTCAGACTTTGTAAGAGGATGCCTTCAGACTTTATGAACATCCTCAGTAGTTTTGTTTATTTCAGTTGTTGTTTTATGTCTGTTAGGTGTCAACATCATGTGACATCATCAGACGTCACTGTTTCTATATAAGGACAGTTGACATAATGTATTTAAGTGAAGTTAGCGCATTAAGTGAAATCATTCCATTTGCAGAATTCTCTCTATAACAAATTGTTCTTTACTGTTTCATTAATATTCAAGTGTTCTTGCTAATTCTTATGCAAATTCATCTCTGAATTCCGCTGCTATAACTTAATACTGATCAAATGAGAACAACTGATCCTACATACAAAATATCAACTCATAATATGGAGAAGTGGTACCATGTGGATGTTCAAAGATATACTATGCCGCCACTCGGAATGGGTCCCGATTGGATGTTCAAGTATTCTTATATATTTGACTCCATCAACATGCCTCCCGTGTACTCTGATGAAGATGTTGCAGTTCAAGTGATGTATGATGCACATAATGCACCTGTAAACAACTGCAACCTTCATCTGTTCCTGATACTCTACAGACAAATGATGACAGTTTAGACTCAAATGATATTAACTTACAGCCAGATGCTGCTAATCCAGATGTTGACTTTGGAGACATAAATTTATGTGCACATTCATGTTTTATCTCCCAAGTTGAACCCATAAAAGTTACGAAAGCATTGAAGGTAGAATCATGGGTTGATGTGATGCATGCTCAACTGCTGCAATCAAAGAAACTTGGTGTTTGGTTTCTTTTGACAGACCTAAGGATACTAAAGTGAGTGGCACTTGATTGGTTCTTCGCTGCAAGCGCGATGATCATGGAATCACGATTAGAAACAAGGCACGTCTGGTGGTCCAAGGTTTAAGATAAATTGAAGGTATTGACTATAATGAAGTGTTTGCACCGGTTTCTCTTCTTGAATCAATCAGAATTTTCTTGGCATAAGCATCCTACAAGAGATTTAAAGTTTATCAGATGGATGTTAATAGTGACTTCCTTCACGGTGTGATAAATGAAACAGTGTATGTCAATCAACATCCCTGGTTTGAAGATCCATTACATCGTGACCATGTCTAATGGTTGGACAAGGATTTATTTGGATTGCACCAAGCTCCGCGAGCTTGGTATGAGACACTTTCTACACACGTTCTAAACAACGGGTTCAGAAGAGGTGTCATTGACTGCACTTTGTTCCTTCATGAAAAGGATGTAGACTTGCTCTTGGTGCAAGTATATGTTGATTATATCATCTTTGGATCCAGAAATGTTGTTCTGTGAAAAGAATGTGAAAAAGTTATGAAAGATAAGTTTGAGATTAGTTCCATGAAAGAGATGAAGTTCTTTCTTGGATTGCAAGTGGACCAGTATGAGGCAGGGGTTCACGGAGCACCAGACCCCTAAACAACTCTAGGATGCGTTAGTGGAAAGATTCGATGGGAATGAGGATATGAGGAAAAGTCGCAAAGACATGTTGAGGCAACGGTTCAACATGTTTAGTCATATTAAGGGAGAGTCACTAGAAGCCCAACTCAACAGATTTGCTCACCTGATGACAGAAATGAAAATTGCTGGTATTGAAATGTCAAAGGGAGAAGTCAACAAGAAACTCTTGAATTCACTTCCATTCAACTAGAACTCCAACTTCACAACAATCAACAGGAAAAAAGACACGTACAAGACTTCTCTCAGAGAGTTGATCTCAATCATCAACTCATATGACATGGATGACAAGCAAAGGGCACTTAATCATGCCAGTTCCATGGGCATTACCCCTGCTTCTGAGAATGCTGCTCTTTTTTCTGCCATCAATTATCAAGCTTCCAGTTCTCAGCATTACCAGACATCATCATCTTAGCTTGTTCCTTTCGAGACTGCATTCATTTCTTTAGGGCAAGCAAGTTCAGCGCCCAAAATCATCCCGGAGAGTGAGGAGAATCGGCTACTATTTAAATGATTCATAAATAGTTACAATGCTTTCATTGCTGGAGGATTGGTAGTGGCCAATCTCACTCAAGAAAATCTGGAGCAGATCAACCCAGGTGATGTGGAAGAAATGGATATCTCGTGGCAGATGACCATGGCAGTCTTTCGGGCAAAGAAATTCATCAAGAAGTATGGCATGAACTGTTTTGGAAACAACCCAGGAAGTAAGCGGGGATTTGACATGTCAAAGCTAAGGTGCTACAATTGTGACAAGCGGGTCACGTTGCTCGGGAATGTTAGCTGTCCAAGGTTGTGAAGGAGGAAGAAAAGAAGCCTGATGAGAAGGCTGGAGCTGGAGGTGGAGCTAGCATATCCAAGGCATTGTTCATGCAAACAACTGACTCCTATGACTGGAGTGACCAAGTGCAAGAGCTTGAGATGACTTTGAGCCATGTGTTCATTGTTGAGGTGGAAGATAAGTGCAATGAGGTAACAGAAAATCTCTGCTCTACTTCTTGCATTGTGAAGTTTATTAAGTACCGTTCTCACAATGAGGACTTAATCAAGGAAGTCACCAAACTTAAATATTTTAACTTTGAATTTCTTAAAAATGAAGAACTTTTCAGAAGAAAACTTGACGTTGAAAGGCATGATATTTCACAAATAAAAGAACTTTTAAGTGATAAAGAGTCCAACTACCGGGACACCAAGCGTTGGATAGATGAACTATCCTCAGAGTTAGAACAGGTTAAGATTCAGTAGTCCAAAAGAAAAATCCTAGCGGATAAATACGTATTCAAGTACCGCGGTGAAACCTGGTCAATATCAACACATCTGTTGATGATCTGTTGTTGAAGTCAGACCAAAGGTTTGAATTCACCATTGGTTCTAACAAACCAGTGCCTCTTACGGCATATCCTGTTGTGACTGACGTTAATGATTCTAACAGTTCTGTTGGTGCATAGAGTGTCCCTAGTTCTATTTTGTATGACTTTGATTGTATAAATTTTAAATCAGTAATGAAATCGACTATTCTGCATTGTTCGTTTATGTTTATTTGAGTTTTATGTGTTTGAATATGTTTCGCTTTGAATTTTACTATAATACAGACCCATTCGTGCGAATGGTGCCTACGAATGAGTCCTTTCGGACGAATGAACGACTAGCGAATGACTGAGGCGCACGAATGAGTCACTCGCATGACTCATTCGGTTGACCAGCTCATTCGGCTGAGCTATTCGCCCGAATGAGTGTTTCGCACATCTCATTCGGCCGAATGAGTTCAATCTATATATAGACCCGCGAACAGAATGTTTTACATCACTTCTCTGACCCTGAGCACTCCTAGTCACTCTCCTAGGGTTTTGAGCCACCTATCCTTGTCCAAATTCGTTTCTCACACTGTGATGTTCGATTTCGATCAAAACGTTTATTCTACATCATCGAATTGCCACGGGCTTGGTGATTTCGATTGCAAAACCCTTGAATAGGATTCCACACTATTCAAGGGCCTGCCGAGCAGAATCCGCAAGGAACCAGGTGATTTCCAAGGGTTTTTTAGGTCCTACAAAGTTGTATTAGAGCTCTCGCTCTTGATTCTGCTCGATTTTCGATCCAAATAATCATATTATAGATTGTTGATTCGAGATTTTCGAAAACCTTGAGTTTCTTAGTCTCCAAGTTACTGTTTCATTAGTGAACAGTGGGTTTTTCGGGTTGTTTTGGTCAATAGAGCATTCCTAAAGCTTAGGGATATTGTCCTGAGGTTGTGTACCAAATTTGATGGTCAGATTCTATCAAAATCCAAAGTTATCGAAATTTTTGTGCTGAAAACCCCAGTTTATGCGAATAACTCGACTGGGCGAATATCCATTGTGCAAATAGGTTCATTCGTCCTAATAGCTTTCATTTGGTCCAAGAGTTGATACGAATAGCCACTCATTCGGCTGGTCAAGCTTCATTCGGTTGTCAAGCCATTCTGTCATCTACTCATTCACATCAAACAAGCCATTTGGGCTACTCAGTTCATTCGTACCCTGACATTCGGCTGGTTTCTTTTCATTCGGCCATCAATTCTGCAAATTTTTCTAAGTGTTGGATCAGTTTATTCTTGACAAGATGGAGGAACTTGCATTGATAGCTAATCAGAACCACATAATTCAGAACCTGTTGCTCACTGAGACAGAGACGGGGAATTCAAACAAAGCTCCAAAGTTACTATCCTTAGATGATTATCCATATTGGAAGTATCAATTCGAGATTCATATTAATGGAGTGGATACAGATATTTGGATGATGATTCAGGGTGGTTATTTGAGACCACTTAGTGAGGATGGATCACCCATGCTTGTTACTAAGATGACTGAGCCTAAGAGAAAGTTGTATGATTTAGAGAAAAAGGTGTGCAATATTATCCACGTCTATTGCTACAGACATATTTCATCAATTCAGACAGTTCACTTCTTCTAAATTACTATGGGGTGCTTTGCAACAAAGATATGAGGGGAATGATGCACTAAAATGCATCAAGTCTAAAGGCTTGAAGAAAGAGTTGAATAGATTCATGAATCTTGGGCTTTTCTGATCGCTAGATTCTATCACCTTCTTAGTGAGCTTTACAATTATCAAGTCAAGACAACTACACAAGAGAAGATCCGGTGTCTGGCTGATGCATTACCTCCCAAGTGGGAATCTTTTCTGATGGTTCTGAAATAGAGTGAGATGATTGCTAATATTGACATTAATGATTTTATTCAGAAGCTGAAGGAACAGGAGATAGAGATCAAATGGAAAGGAAAGAGAGTTGCACAAGTTCAGGACCCATCTCTATATTACTCTACTCATACTGTGGAAAGACATTCTTCTTCACATGCTCCTCTGAAGATAGCTTTTGTCTCATAGACCAAAGAAGCTCCTGTTTCAAGCCAGACACATTTCAATCAGTCTGCTACAACTTCCACATCCTAGAAAAAAGAAAACCATTCTGTCACAAATCTGAAGACAGACAACTTTGACAAAGTAACTGTGGAGGTTGCCAAAGAGCATATGGGTCTTTTGTCCACACTTGTGAGTTGTTATGACGGGTTGTTAGCTGGGCAAATTGGTAATCCACACTTGAAAAATGAGGAGTACTCTCAGATTGATCCAGACGATATGGAAAGGATTGACATCATGTGGGCTCTTGCAAGTGCTGTCAGAAGAACAAAAGACTTCGTCAGAAAAATTGGGAAAGACATCAATATGAACAAAGACTCAAAGTTTGGTTTTGATATGTCATCTGTTTCTTGCTACATCTGTGGTGATAAAGGTCATTTTGCAAGACAATGCAACAAGCCAAAGAATATGGGTAACCACAATCCTTTTCAGAACCAAAGATCATCAGCTAACCTACAAAGAAGATTAGTACGAATTGATACTCCTGCTCAAGATAGCTCATTAAATGCAAACAAGGCGGTTCAGAATGATTAGGGAGAAAACTGGGATTTTAGATTCAATTCTGAAAAGGGAGGAGAAGATAAAGCTTGTGTTGCAGAAATCAAGGAAGCTGCCGAATATATTGATGATAGCAATTCAGAAGAAACAAAGACCACTCTTGATGAATCATTCGGATCAGAAAGCACATCAGATTTAGAAACTCAAGGAGAGTCAGATGCTGAGTCTGAAGAACAATCTGCTACACAATTTGCTTTGATGGTGAATACTTCTGCCTCATCTCAGTCTGATCAGGTATATGATGATTGTTCCTCTTCTCATTCTAGTTGTTTCAATTGTGTTGACCTTGAAAGTAAGGTGTTGGCTTATCGGCAACATAATGTAGACCTGATCATCAATCTCAACAAATGCATTGAGGCAAACCGAATTTTAAAATAAAATGAAAAAGATTTTCAAGCTAAAATTTAGCTATTAAACAGACAATTGCATGAGGCTGAGATCGTTGTGCTGAATAAGCAAGATGCTGTCACTTCTTTTCTTAATATAATCAATGAGATAAAGAAGAAATTAGCCATAGTCAAATGTGACTATGAAATTTTGAGTCAGAAGCTCAAGAGCTATGAAAGCTCCTAATACATCATTGAGCTCATGATCAGTAATGGGACTTATCTTAAGGGTAAGGAAAAAGGGAATTATAACCATTGTCCTCCACCAGTCTTAAATTGTTTTGTTAATTCACCAAATGACAAATAAATTAAAGACTTTCAAGTTAAAACCCCATTAGTAATTGATCCTATTTGAATCATTTCTGATGAGGGTTCCTCATTGTCAGATGAATCTTTTGTGGAGGGAGTGGTTGAGGATTGGGTCTCTGATTCTGATGATTCTCCTAAAGTGTCCATTGTTAAGAATCGGACATCTGCTGTCAAAAAGGTTGACCCAACCTCATCAAAGATGAACATGTCTTCAAAGTTATCCAAAGCCATATGCTTTGTGAAGTCTTCACACGATGGTGAAGCAAGTAAGTCCAACAAGACTGATAATCTTGTTTTTAATTGGACAAAGGGTTTGGGTTTCAAGCAAAACAAAACAAAGATAAATGCTTTCCATCAAAACAAAAAGCCTTATTCTAAACCAAACAGTTTTATCACAAAGATAAACGAGCTTGTTTTGAATGTTGTGCACTTGGACATTTTGCTAGATTTTGTCCTCATTTTATTAGACCACAAGTGGCACCACATCTAAAACAAAATCAACATTTTGTTAAATAGGACAAATCTGCTTGTCACTTACCTCAGGTTAAACCCAAACATCCTTCACCCATCAAATCTTAAAATAAGGGTAAAAGGTTTATAGTTGATCATGATACACCCAAAGTTGTTTTTGACAAACAATCCAAGCCATCTTTAGTCTATTTAAAGAAATCTTTCAGTAAAAACACTGTCTGGATGGCCAAGTCCTCTATAAAGGCTTGGGTTTCCAAATTCAACTAATGATTTGTGTATGTGCAGGCTGCCTTAAATGCTGCTCTTAACAGCACTTGGATTGTTGATAAGTGGGGCATCAGGGCACATGACAGGAGACATATCTCTTCTTTCCAATGTTAATTCAATTAAAGGAGGATATGTAGCTTTTGCTGGTGACAAAGGCGGGTTTATTACTGGAGAAGGAATTCTTTCCAACGGTCAAGTTTCATTTGACAAAGTTAGATATGTGAAGCAGCTGGAGAACAATCTACTTTTAGACTCACAATTTGTGATAAGAAGTACAAGCTTCTGTTTGATGATTCTAATTGCTAAATTCTCAAGCCACAGCAACCGGAAAGGTACTAAGAGCCGGAGATTGATGCTAACACCCACAGACATAAAGTGATCCAGAAGTGACTGCCACCGAATGTCATGAGGAAGATTCCTTTTCAGAAAATGCGTCAAAACTTTTCTGACAGCTTTAGATGGTTGTACTATGACAGGAGGACTGCTGAGGCTGTGATTGTATTGTGCAAAGAAGATACATGGGATACTGTTCATATTTTTGATCGTATGTGGCTGACAAATCTGTCGCTAGAAGATGTGAAGACCTTATAAAGATGTCAGATATTCTTCGATGTTGGAGACATGGAGCAGGCTCTACAGTTTCTGAGAGTCATCCGGTTATGCTTCGCGTTTAATATTCATGCCGGCTCTGACTGGAAAGCACTTTCAGAAATGTTTTTGAAGACCGGCGCTGACAAGTAGAGAACTAGCTCCAAGGGGGAGTTTGTTGGTGCATATAGTGTCCCTAGTTCTATTTTGTATGACTTTCATTGTATAAATTTTAAATCAGTAATGAAATCGACTACTCTATATTGTTCGTTTATGTTTATTTGAGTTTTATGTGTTTGAATGTGTTTGACTTTGACTTTTACTATAATACAGATGTCAAACCCCGAGCTGGCGGGCTGGATCGACTTTCCCGTTGGGCAGAAGGTTCTCGGCGCACAATATCGTTTGACAATCGTAATGATCAGATTGTTTGCATAACACATGATATATAAATGAGAAATGCTAACATGACAAGTATATAGAATTACAACGTTAAATTACATTGTTCCGTTCATAATTTAACTAAGTAAATATATTCAAAAGAATCAATGAGTTTCTATCTTGTAGTTGTACAATATCTACCATATAGTGCTTCGAACGGAGCACATCCAATGCTGCTGTGGTAGCTGTTGTTGTAGGAGAACTCAACGAGTGGTAAATGTTTATCCCAACTTCCACCAAAGTATAGGATGCATGTCCTCAACATATCCTCTAGGGTTTGAATTGTTCGCTAGCTTTGTCCATCCGTTTGTGGATGATAAGTGGTGCTCAAGTTAACATTTGTCCCTAAGGATTGTTTCAATGATTGCCAGAACCGCGATGTAAATCGACTGTCCCGGTCTGAAATAATAGACAATGGCCCACCGTGCCGTACTACTATTTCATCAACATAGAGTCTTGCTAGTTTCTCCATCTTGTAATTTTCTCTGATCGGCAAGAAGTGTGCGGACTTGTTCAATCGATCAATGATGACCCAAATCGAATCGTGTTCGCTAGAAGTGTGGGGTAGCATGGTAATAAAATCCATAGCTATTTGTTCCCAATTCCATTGTGGTATTTCCGGTTGTTCCAGCAAACCTGACGGTTTATGGTGTTCAGCTTTGACTTTGGCACATGTTAAGCATTTGCCAACATAAGTGGCAACATCTTTCTTCATACCTGGCCACCAATAAAATGAACTAAGATCATGGTACATCTTATCGGCACCAGGATGAACAGAGTATCGTGTCTTGTGTGCCTCGTTAAGTATGAGTGTTCGAAGTTCATCCACTACCGGGATCCAAACACGATCCTGAAAATAGATAACTCCATCTTGTTTTGTGTCGAAATGTTTCTCGGCTCCATCTTGTTTTGCACGGTCATTCCCATTGCTCGAAAGGGCAAGGGTTTGACTCTTTCCTTCCGGCTCAAAGCGTCTGCAACAACATTTTCTTTGCCCGAATGGTATTTGATCACACAATCGTAATCGTTCAGGAGCTCAACCCATCGTCTATGTCTCATGTTAAGCTCCTTCTGATCAAATATGTGCTGTAAACTCTCATGGTCTGTGAAGATGGTGCATTTGGTACCGTATAGGTAATGTCTCCAAATCTTTAGAGCAAAGACAACATCTCCCAGTTCTAAGTCGTGTGTCGTGTAGTTCTTCTCGTGTATCTTCAGTTGTCTTGATGCGTAGGCAATAACGTTGTCTCGTTGCATTAAAACACAACCCAGTCCCTGATGGGAAGCATCATAGTATACCACAAAGTCATCATTGCCTTTTGGGAGTGTTAATATTGGAGCATTGCACAATCTTTGTTTCAATGTTTGAAATGCGTCTACTTGTTTCTGTGTCCACACGAATGGTTCACTCTTATGTGTGAATTTGGTGAGAGGCAAGGCTATCTTATAGAAATTCGAGATGAATCTCCTGTAGTACCCTGCCAAACCCAAGAATTATCTGATTTCTGTCGGTGTTGTGGGCACATCCCAGTTCTTGATTGCTTCAATCTTGGTAGGATCCACATGAATACCATTACTGTTACTCACATGACCCAAGAACTGAACTTCTCTTAGCCAAAATTCACACTTGGAAAATTTGGCATAGAGTCGTTCGTCTTTCAGGAGATCCAAGATTGTCCTGAGATGTTGCTCGTGTTCTTTCATGCTTCTTGAGTAAATCAGTATATCATCAATAAAGACGATAACAAACTGATCTAGATACGGCTTGCACACCCGGTTCATAAGATCCATGAACACTGTCGGTGCGTTCGTCAGTCTGAATGGCATCACCATGAATTCGTAGTGACCGTATCGGGTATGAAATGCCGTCTTGAGTATGTCGTCCTCTTGAATTCGGAGCTGGTGATAACCTGAACGCAGGTCTATCTTTGAGAAGTACTGAGCTCTATGTAACTCGTCAAACAAGTCAACAATCCTTGGTAACGGGTACCGATTCTTGATGGTGAGTTTTTTGAGCTCTCCGTAATCGATGCACATTCTGAAGGATCCATCTTTCTTCTTAACAAAGAGAACCGGAGTTCCCCAAGGTGAGAAACTCGGTCGAATGAATCCTTTGTCGAGTAGCTCTGGTAATTGATTGGACAGTTCCTGCATTCCTGATGGTGCAAGTCTATAAGGAGACTTAGCCACTGAAACCACTCCCGGAATTAAAACAATTCGGAATTGCATAGATCTTTCTGGAGGCAATCCCGGTAAGTCATCCAGAAACACGTCCGCATAGTCTTTCACAACTAGTACGTCTTGAATCTTGATTGCTTTCTTGTCTTTCTCTACCACGTGAGCTAGGAATGCGATACAGTGTTTTCGTAGGTACTTTCGAGCCTTCATACACGATATTGTCTTGACACTGCGGTTTGATGGATCTCCATGAACTTCCAAGACTTGATTGTTCTCCACTGGAATACGTAATAGCTTTTAGGAACAGATGAACTCAACTCTGTTAAGAGATATCCAATCCATTCCGACGATGATAACGAAACTGCCAAGTTCCATCGGTATCAAATCGATGGAAAATGTATGATCGCCAAGTGTTAGTGGGCAATTCCTAAGTACTTTGTCAACTATTATCTGTTTGTAGTTTGCTATCTCAATAGTATAAGGGGAGTCTAAAGATTCGTCAACATGATTAAGATGGATAGAAAAATCGGATGAGATAAAACTCTGATCTGCACCAGTGTCAAATAATATGGATGCATAAAAGTCAGATAGGAGAAATGTACTCGTGATCACATTCGGGTCTTGTCGAGCTGCAGCTGCTCCAATATGAAAGGCTCTACCTCTAGCAACTTGAGCACTTGGTTGGTTCTTCTTGGGACAATCCCGAGAAAAGTGTCCAGGCTCGCCACGGTTGTAGCAAGACCTGTGATCAGCAGCAGTCGTAGTTACGTTGTTGTTTCTGTTCGAAGCCCCTGTGCTCCTGCATTGATTCGCCTAGTGACCAAACTTCCCGCAGTTAGTGCATTGTCTGTACTGGGTGTTTGGTGGATGATGATACTGGCAGCTGTTGCACAAAGGTACTGTGCCAGTGTAGGGCTTCTTGATTTGTAGAGGTTGTGGTTGGTTGATCATCGGTGTCTATGTGGTCGCAACAAAGTTCCTGACCGCCTTTTGTTTCTTAGTCGGGCGCTTGTCCGGCTTCCTTGAACTTCCAACCTTGGCTGAGTCAGCTTCTTTCTTCAAAGCCTCGGAGGCAACTATCACATCTGTCAAAGTTGCTGACAGAGTAACAGCCATCTCCATAGTAGTGGGGTGGGCAGAAATCATGTGCCCTTGGATACAAAACAGTAGTCCACCTACATATCGCTCTATCCTCTTCTCCAGTGTTGGCACCACATCTGGTGCCAATGTTGCTAACTCGTGGAGTCTTGTGGTGTAGGCCAGATGTCCAGCACCAATCATGACAAGATTGAGTAGCACAGTCTCAACCTTTTTCAGTTCATTCCTTCGGCAAACAATGCCCTTAGCATTGCCTTGAAGTCATCCCAAGGCATAGACAGAGCTTCATCCCTGCCCCTTGTCTGAACTTGTGCGTTCCACCATGTCAGAGCTCACTTGTTAAACGAGCCAGTAGCATACCTCACTCTATACTGATCAGGACAGCCACTGATGTCGAGGGTTGTCTCCATCTTTTCGAACCATTGGATCAATCCAACGGCACCCTCACTGCCACTGAAATTTGGTGGCTTGCATCCTACAAAATTCTTGTAGGAATAGTCCTAATGGTGTCGAGTGTTACCGCTGCCTTCTCCAGATGAGTTGGCGTTGTTGTTTCTGTTGTTGCTATTGATTATGTTCATCATGTCTGGGATTACATCCCTCAGTTGACTGGTCAGCAGTGTGGCCAGTGCTATGGTAGCAGGATCCAACTCATGAGCAGGTGGTGGAGGAGGAGGAGGTGGAGGAGGTAGATGGGGAGCAGAGTCAGGTGGTGTCGGTGTTGAAGAGTGCGGTGCTGAATCTTGTGGTGGTGGTGGCAGTAAAGCCGGTGGTCTTCTTGGCGGCATTCTGATCATAACCAAAAAAAAGTTGTTTAGTGTAGTGATCAGACGCAGAAGACACATGCAATTAGAATCCTATGTTATATGTTCTCTACATGAGGGTTTCTAGGTTATAGTCTAGGTCAAACCGTTTATGTAATATGACCTATATTTCTCTATAACCGTGGCTCTAATACCAATCTGTCACACCCCAAGCCGGCGGGCTGGATCGACTTTCCCGTCGGGCGGCAGATTCTCGGGGTGCAATATCGTTTGATAATCATAATGATCAGATTGTTTGCATAGCACATGATATATAAATGTGAAATGCTAACAAGACAATGATATATAATTACAAAGTTAAATTACGTTGTTCCGTTCATAATTTAACTAAGTAAATCTATTCGTAAGAATCAATGAGTTTCTATCTTGTAGCTGTACAAGATCTACAAAAGATGATTCATTGTTTTGTCATTCCAAAAGTATGTTCAACACAAAATGTAGCTAGGTCTTCTAGAAGTACAGTACCTATGTTCCAGATGTCTGGTGACTAAACATGTTCGTCACCTGAGAAAACATGCATTTAAACAAAGTCTACACTAGGTTGGTGAGTTAATAAGTTTGATAATTGAAATCATTGATTAGTTCACATACACAGTCACAATTGTCATACATGATACTTGTAAGTGTTTGATTCACCCGTTCGCACAATGGCCTCTCCATAGTTATATTTACAAATTGTATTTCATCCTATTAGCTATGCTTATATATAGGGAATATGTAGGGGAACAAGCCCCAGCCAACATCCCACCACATATCTAATAGAACTTAACACCACTTGTGATACAACTATAGATCCCCATTTTCATTTCACCTGTTCATCCCATTTGATATGTAACACCCCGATCCATGGCGGAAACGTCAGGATGCCACGAGGGATGTGTAGATTGTTCATAAGCTCATGGGCATCTAAATAAATCATCACATATCAATTAATTCAACCAAATTGATTACATCAAAAATCATGTTTGTCATGAGGTAGTTACATCAATCACACAAAAGATTCAGCTAAACTAACTAAACTCTAGTCTCCCGAATTTCAGTTATTTTAGCTAAGTCCAAGACCCTACGTGATGATGTCCAAAAGATGTAGAGCTATCCTGCTCTACCTACTTCTCTTCGTTTCCTGAAACATGTAGAAAATCAAGTGTCAACTACGAAGTAGTTGGTAAGAAATCATAAGTTTTTATGTATTAAAAATGTTTATAAAACGTTTATGAAAGTTTATAAATGTGTTTATAAAAGTTTATAATTTCCCCGAGAGAATCCACACGTGCACCTACGAAATAATCCAACACTGCCAAAATCCAATAAACACAACATCCAAACAATCCAAGTAATCACATACACAATAATCTTAAATAATTATCCACATATGTTCAACTAATCACATGTACTCAATAAACAACAATCATCATAAGATATCAATATAAGTTACCGCGAAGGACCTCAGTCAACTCAATCAACATCGGAATCAACGCGGAGGACTGCAGTCAACTCAACCAACGATATTCCTAAATAGTATAAGTCTTAATACGTGCACCGCGGAGGACCGCAATCAACTCAACCAACAGTGGAATCACTGAGGAGGACGTTCGTCAACTCACCAACAGTAACTCAATCATCGCAGGGGACCTAAGTCAACTCAACCAACAATGACTCACGAAAAAGTAATAATCCATCTCAATCCATAATCAAAAATAATCCATTACTATGAATATCATATTGATAATCCAGGTGTCACCCATGTGTTATCAAAATAATATTTAAATTGGTATACATGTTCCAACTCCGAGTTTAAAAACAAATGATTTTAAAAGGAGGCTATGAGAACTCACCTGAATGCTTTAGATTCAGTGATCTTGTAAAATGCGCGCTCATGTAAGAGAAATCGAAAGCAAATCAATCAACCTGTATTTAATATGTGTTCGGGGTTATAAGCATATGCGTTTCATTTCAATTGATTATCCATACGTGTTTTCTTCTAATTGTTAGTTGTGTGATTAGCTTAGTTTGTTTCATCTAAGTTAAAACGATTCAACCAATATTTTATAATTAGACATCGTTAGTTTATAATTTAAACTTTTTAGTTCTTTTTATCATTGCATAATGATAAACAAGTATTGAGATCCTATGTATACACTCCTAGGTATGTATATATAGAGGTGATAATCCTAATCATACACATACCTATTCATACATGCATGATTTCATTAAATCGACCACCATAATCTAAATTATTATAGTCCACTTTATGTTTAAGAAAATTACATTTAGATTATCCACATGAGATGTTAAGTTTTACACAATAAGTTCAATATATATATATATATATATAACTCCTTAGTTTTAAAGAAAACTTAGGTTAGAGAGAGAAAAGGTGATGGTCATTATAATTCTTCATGCATGCATGATTATCCATGACTTTCCAAGATCTTTTATTCCCATTTATCTTAGTTTGACGCTTAGGTTAGTTAATCATTGCTTTCCAGCAAACCTCCATCAGATTTCTCCCCCAGGTTCGGCTTTAACCTAACCCACAGCCCCTAGGTTCGCTTGATGTTAAGGTTCGGCCAAGGAAGGAAAGTTTTGTGGCCTAGCTTTGTTGATCTGCAGATTCGGATACCCTTGAGTTCGGACACTCTTGTAAGGTTTCCCTATCAAGGGTTCGTGACCCTCAAGGTTCGGCCCTTAAAGGTTCGTGCGACCCAGGGTTTGGCTGGATCAGGTTCGCCCCCTTATGGTGGTTCGGTGAGGGAAGGTTCGGCTAAGGTGCAGGTTTGACCATCACAAGGTTCGGCCACTTCCTGTTCAGTTCCACCAGAGGTTCGGCCGGCTACAAGGAGATTTGTGGCGTTGGGTTCGTGGATTTCACCAAGTGGGTTCGGCCAAGAGGAGGTTCGGCCACCCATAGGTTCGCCAACCTGCACTCTTTCTCACGATCTACTGTTCATCATCATCATTAGCACCAATCCCTAGGTGATTACAGGTTCTCCCATGGTATCTACAACTTAATACTAGCCCGATTAACAGGTAAAAAGAACTCTAAAATCGTTTTGAAGTTGGTAACCATAACCACCTTAGGTTTTTAGTTGAAACCGAAAAGTAAACTTCAGATTTACCTCAAAAAGTCGACCTAAAGTGAGATTTCTTCGTTGGTACTTGTTCTCCTCGATCACACGATCGTTTGGACTCCAATATCTCGCGATTCTGACAAGAAATGAAGAAGAAAATCCAGAGAGAAGGTAGAGAGAGAGAGATGGCGTTTTTGGGAGTTTTAGAGAGAGAGAGTAGAAGTGGGGAAATGAGAAAGAAGAAGGAGGTCTTCTTTCTTATATCGTGTATCATCACCACGTGCTCGATCTCATTTATTTCGTGATAAAATTTTATAATATGCTCGGTTTTGCTCGTAAACGTGTTTTAAAACATAAACATTTAAATGACTAAGTTTCGTTTTTAATAAAATGATTTCACATAAAGTTGTTTAAGTATAATAACTCTGTTTACTTTCGGTAATTAATTTATTTAATAAAAACGATTCATTCAAATCCATCTTAGGTTGTGATTCCTAATAAATGTTTTTAAATCCTTTTTCTTATTTTAATATCGTTAGATAATATTTTGGCATCTCGTCGAAACGTGTTACTTACGTACGTATTCGTAAAGATCATCACCTTTCTGAATCCAAATCTTGTATCGTATTTCGATTCGATTTACAATTTATGGAATATCATTTCAGAAAATTATTCCTAATAATTATATTCGTGTGAATCGTCACCCACGCGAATACAGTATCAAGTTAATATTTCTGAAATAATATTTACGTTTAAGTTATATTCGAAACCTCACCATAGCGTAATCATTTTCAATAATACTTTCATTATCTTATTATCTGGAATATTATATTTCCCCAATCCAATTCCCACTAAACCATATAACCGATACATCCATGATAGACCGAAATATGCTTATGTATAGGGCGTATGTAGGAGTAGGTAGCAACCTATCCAGCCACCGTCCCACCACTATTTCGATAAACCATGACCATGTGTCCTTGACTATGTTAGTAATGTAACATATGTGCATTTAGTCCTATCAATCATAAACAGTGTTATTACAATGTGTAATTGATTCAGTATGTCCAATGTGATTCAAGTGTTCATGATTGTGTTTGTGTGTAATAGGAGCTTATTCAAGTGTTCCCTAGACGTAGCTTCCATGCGGCCGAACCTTCCTGGATAGCGAACTTGCCATGACCGAACCCTCAACTTCTCGGCCAAACCGTTGCATGGGACGAACCTATATCATTAGGCGAACATATCTTCATCTTAGACGAACCTTCGAGCCCAGACGAACCCTAGCTGGTTAGCCGAACCCTCGTTTGTGAACATAGACCTCCCGAACCCTGGTGCATCGCAGCGAAACCTCCTGGCCGAACCATTACTTCATTTGCCGAATCATTCTTATGCCGAACCTTCTATCATTTTGAGCTTGTCATAGACGAACCCACAGACTCAATGGCCGAACCTCTACCCCAACGAACCTAAAGGTTCGCTGGATTTGTATCATGTTAATCGGCCAAACAACTCCGTTTAGCAGACTCACACGTATAACTCGACCGTCTCCTTAAGCGGGCCTAAATTAACCGATGTAAAGGAATTACAATTGGGCCCAAGAATGGTGTGGTTGATTCATGTAATCACAATTGATACAAGGAATCCAAGAGTTTAATTTGACACTTGTTGGGCCCAATAACCAACTCTTCGGCCCACATGATAGTATTGGACTCAATTGATTTGAGTTACAATATATTTTGAAATCGAAACACCTCAATTGACATAAAACTTAAACTGAATTGCCATGCTATTTCTTGACAACTTAAATTGAAACATAAGTATTCGATCAGGATTCGCACAACATTTTTTTAACATGAAAACAAGTTATACAAAGGATAATCAGAATCATGTTAACACCGTTCATTCAATCAATCAATCAAAGCATACAATATCATAAATCTTATATTATATGTATGATTACAATGATATAGGAACCAGATAGAAGTCTTGTTGTTTGCTACTTGCTATTTGTCTGGTTCAGAGTCTACTGCTGACAGGTGAGAACATTAGCCCCTCTTTTATTGTTTTTCAACTGTTTTGGGGTGGAACACGTGATCAAACATTCTTTATGCAAATCATATTTCATATACAAGAGTTATGCTACTGTTCAACTGTTACAGGTTCCCTATAGAAATCCAAGGGATTTCTCAACTATTTTCAACGGAATTATCAACTGTTTATAATGGTTATATCAACCATTAAACAAGTTCTACTAAAATGTTTTATAAAAGGTTCACTAAACTGTTTTACACCAATTTTACATAAATGGTTTTATAAATGATAAATACCTTTAAGGAATAAGTTTTATAAACTATTTTACTAAAATCCTGTGTTTTCAATAAAATTATATTTTTAAACCTTGTTATTACACAAGGACTCTATTCTCGGTATTCAATCAAAGGATTTCAATTCATGTTATTCAAGCAAGGTTTCCAAATCATGATAATCAAATAAGGCATTTCAATCAATGGTTTCAAGTCATAGTATTCAAAAACATGGTGTTCATCGTTGTGAACAAAGTTATACATACATCAAGTTTCATATTCATATTCATATAGCGTTAGTACTGGGTGATCACAACAAGGGAAAGCGGACACATTTGGTTACGCCAAAGCTGGAATTAGCTTTTAAATTTGTTTTAAAAGCTAATTGCAAAATTGGTTGCATTACGGTAATATGAAATTGCTGCTAATTTAGTTTACCAGCATACGTCATATTGACCGGGTTACGTCAACACGGAGATGTCTTCTGAGTAAACTCGTTAGTACAACTCGTGTTGATGCGTTTGCTAACTAATTTTCTAACTCCAAACGCAGTTTGGGACTTGATTATATGTTGGTTTTCTAGCAAACAGTCTGATGACTGTTTGGACACATCATACGTACTTGATGTTAGTTTGGGTTGCAACCATCCATGCATTTTCAATTACAGTTTTATACATATGCCTTACATTGCAGATTCATATTTACAAATGTTAAACCTATTGTTCTCACCAACTACTTTTGTAGTTGACAGTTACTTTTCACGTGTTTCAGGTAATCAGGTTAAGTATACTTTCAAGGACAACTAAGGAGACCGTTGTAAGATAGAACAAGATGAAGAAACAGATAGAACAAGATGAAGAAACAAGCTAGGATGGATTTAGAAACACACTTAAATCCTAATTGTTTAATTGTCTTGTTTAAGTCTTACTTTGTAAACACTATTTTTGGGGTCTGTAGTTGTCATTCTTTTGGGAAGATAGATAGATTGTCTGTAACTAAACAATGGTCTAATCTTTATGAAATCTAGTAATGCATTGTGGTTGTTCTTATTCAATACTTGTGCACGATTCAACCATCGATCGTCACCGCGCCGTGGATTCCGCACGCGGCGCAGGGGTTGTGACAAGTAACCAAACAATAACCAACTCATAAATTTTACCATTCCAAACCAAAACCTCGGATTCTCCTCACCAAAGCCTCACCACTTATATAATCATGATAAACCGAAGATGGCTTATGTATAGGGCATATGTAGAGGTCAGTCGCAACTGCCTTAGCCACCGTCCCACCACCTCTTCGATAGACCATGATTATATCCTTGTCTATCTTTGGTTATAGAATCCTAAAACACTACCACTCCAATCAACAACCCATAACATACGTTCATCTGCAATAACTCTCTAGTTCTGTTTAGTTGTATTTCAACTAAACTCCCCATGGTTTATGCTAATAATAATGTTTTCTCAATATGTATACAAATAATAATGACATCCTATAATCCATCATAATTATCAATTATCATATAGGGTTTTATCAATACAATTACACTTGTACGAACAACCCAAAATACAGTGATATTACAGTCTCTCCTAGTTAAGGGAATTTCGTCCCAAAATTCAACTTGGAGTGACTGTAGTGAATAAATGTGGGTACTTAAGCTTCATCTGATCTTCCCATTCCCAGGTGAATTCTAGACCACGCTTCGACTCCCATCGTACTTTAACAATTGGAATTCTACTGCGTTTGAGCTTTTTAACCTCACGGTCCATTATCTCGACTAGTTTTTCAACAAAGTGCATGGTATCATCGACGCGGATATCGTTGAGTGGTACCTGAAGATCCTGATCAGCTAAGCATTTCCTTAAATTGGACACGTGAAACGTCGGGTGTACATTGCTAAGTTCAGGAGGAAGTTCCAACTTGTAGGCAACCTTTCCGATCCGTTCAAGAATCTTAAAAGGGCCAATGTAACGTGGAGAAAGCTTACCCTTCTTCCCGAATCGTACCACTCCTTTACAAGGTAATACTTTGAGTAATACCATATCGTTAACTTCAAACTCTAAAGGTTTTCGTCATTTATCCGCGTAGCTTTTATGTCGACTGTGTGCAACTAACAGATTGTCACAGATTTGGCAGATCTTGTCAGTCGTTTCTTGAATAATCTCGGGACCAGTGATCTGCGATTCGCCGACTTCGGTCCAACAAATAGGTGACCGACATTTTCTACCATAAAGAGCTTCGAACGGCGCCATACCAATGCTCGCGTGATAACTGTTGTTATACGAGAATTCAACTAATGGTAAATGGATATCCCAGTTGCCACCAAAGTCGATGACACAAGCTCTCAACATATCTTCCAATGTCTGGATCGTTCGTTCCGTCTGTCCATCCGTTTGAGGATGATAAGCGGTGCTAAGATCCATTCTAGTTCCAAAAGCTTCATGAACTGATTCCCAAAATCGTGATGTGAAACGAGCATCACGATCCGATATTATGCTTAAGGGAATTCCATTTCGGCTAATGATCTCTTCAGCATAGATATGAGCTAATCCCCGCACAGGGTGCGTCTCGCGTATCGGTAAAAAATGAACCGACTTCGTTAATCGATCTATTATCACCCAAATGCTATCATTACCACTTGCGGTTCGTGGGAGTTTGGTAATAAAATCCATGGAGATATTCTCCCACTTCCACATGGGTATTTCTAGTTGTATTAACAATCCCCAAGGTCGCTGGTGTTCTGCCTTGACTTTAGCACAGTTAAGGCACTTGGACACATACTCAGCGATATCCTTCTTCATTCCAAGCCACCAATATAAGACTCTAAAGTCTTGATACATCTTATCAGCAACCGGATGGATTGAGTAACATGACTTATGAGCTTCATCCAAAATCATCATCCTAAGATCATCCCTGTTCGGTATCCACAACCCATTCAAATAATACATCAAACCATCATCCTTAGTTTCCAATAGTAATTTGGCCCCGCAAGACATCTCATCTTTTAGGCTATTTTGAGCCAATGAGTGTTGTTGGACTGTGAGAACATCATTACGAAGATTAGTGTGCACTCGGACGCTGTGGATTTGAACATGACTTCTGCTACTACATTCGCTTTACCAGGATGGTAGCGAATTTCACAGTCATAATCATTCAACAGTTCAACCCATCTTCGTTGTCTCATATTAAGTTCTTTCTGATGGAAAATGTGCTGCAAACTTTTATGGTCTGTAAAGACTACACGCTTTGCGCCATAAAGATAATGTCTCCATATCTTCAAAGCAAACACGACTGCACCAAGTTCCAAGTCGTGTGTAGTGTAGTTCTTCTCATGAATTTTCAGTTTTCTTGATGCATATGCCACAACCTTTCCCGGTTGCATGAGAACACAACCGAGACCTAGGTTGGATGCATCACAGTAAACTGGAAAATCATCATTTCCATCAGGAAATATCAAGACAGGAGCACAAAGTTTCTGCTTCAAAGTCCCCACTCAGAAGACTTATTCTTTTGAGTTAAAGAAGTGAGAGGGACAGCAATCCTGGAGAAGTTCGAACTAAACCACCGATAATAACCGGCAAGTCCAAGAAATGATCGAATCTTCGTTGGTGTCTTTGGTGTACTCCAATTCTTCACCGCATCAATTTTTGCAGGATCCACGTGAACACCCTTTTTATTGATTATGTGTCCCAAGAATTGAACTTCCATAAGCCAGAATTCACATCTGGAGAATTTGACATACAGTCGTTCATCTCTTCAGATCTCCAAAACCAGCTTAACGTGTTGCTCGTGTTCTTCTTTGCTCTTGGAATATATCAGAATATCATCAATAAATACAATCACAAATTTATCAAAGTATGGCCTGCAAACACGGTTCATTAGATCCATGAAAACCGCTGGTGCATTGATAAGGCCAAAAGGCATTACCAGAAATTCATAATGAAAATATCTTGTTCTGAAAGCCGTCTTGGGAATATCATCATCATGTACACGAAGCTGATGATACCCAGACCTAAGATCGATCTTTGAGAACCATGCCGAGCCCTGAAGTTGATCGAAAAGATCATCGATGCGTGGCAGAGGATATCGATTCTTGATGGTCAACTTATTAAATTCATGGTAGTCGATGCACATTCGGAATGACCCGTCCTTTTTCTTGACAAACAGGACCGGTGCACCCCATGACGAATGGCTCGGGCAAATAAATCCTTTATCAGTCAGTTCTTGTAGTTGGCTCGCCAATTCTTGTAACTCTGAAGGCGCAAGTCTGTAAGGAGCTTTAGCGACTGGGTTTCGCACCATGTACTAAGTCAATTCTGAATTCCACTTGACGTTCTGGTGGAAGACCCGGCAAGTCGTCTGGAAATACTTCAGGAAAATATTTTATTACAGGTATGTCTTCAATGCTCCTTCCTTTCTCCTTTTTCTCCACAACGTGTGCTAAAAATGCTATACATTTCTTCCTAAGGTACGTGTGTGCTTTAGTGCATGACATCAGCTTAAGACCTTTACTAGATGTTTCCCCAAAATCTCTTAAAGTTTCACCCAAAGGTAAGGGAATACGAATATATTTTTCATAACAGAAAATTTCCGTTTTGTGGATGGCTAAGCAATCCATGCCTATGATAACATCAAAGCTACCAAGTTGCATAGGTATAAGATCAATTGGGAAAACGTGATCATTTAAGTTCACCGTACATCCAATAATCACAGTGTCAATATCAATAGTAGTACCATTAGCCACCTCTATGTTAAACGGTTTGTCTATCTTAGTACGTGCCATTCCAAGCATATATTTAAAATCATGTGAAACAAAACTCCAATCAGCACCAGGATCAAATAGGACAGATGCATAAGAGTTGTTAATCAGAAATGTACTATTGACCACATCCTGGTTGGCTTGAGCTGCCGGAGCATTCAGTTGAAAAGCTTTGCCTCTCGCCGCCTGTCACACCCCTGCGCCGCGTGCGGAATCCACGGCGCGGTGACGTATGAACAGTTGAATCATGCACAAGTATTGAATAAGAACAACCACAATGGATTACTACATTTCATAATGTTTAGACAGTTGTTTAGTTACAGACAATCTATCTACCAAAAGAAAGACAACTACAAACCCAAAATATAGTTTACAAAATAAGACTTCAAACAAGACAATTAAACAATTAGGATTTAGTGTGTTTCTAATCCATCCTAGCATGTTTCTTCATCTTGTTCTATCTTAGTATGGTCTCCTTAGTTGTCCCTGAGAATGTCTTAAACCTGATTACCTGAAACACGTGAAAAGTAACTGTCAACTACAGACGTAGTTGGTGAGAACAATAGGTTTAATCATTTTTAAACATGAATATATGATATAAGGCATAGGTATGTTAAAGTAATAAATGATTCACATGGATGAACTGCAACCCAAACTAACATCAAGTAAGAAAATGAGTGTAAACAGTCCAATCACTGTTTGCACGAGAGTCAACATATAATATAGAGTCCCAAACCACGTTTGGAGTTAGATAATGTGTCAACAGTTTTGATAAAACCATACGTAACCGAAATCTGCAGTTAGTTTATAAAAGAAATTTAAAAACTAACTGCAGCAATCGGTCTGCCCAAATGTGTGTGTCCGCTTTCCCTTTTTGTGATCACCCAGTACTAACGCTAATGAATATGATACTTGAAGCATTCATAAGTTTGTTTACAACATTAGACACCATGTTTCTGAACCTTACTTTAAACGAGCGTGTTAATGCCTTATGTGAAAACATGATTGAAAACCTTGATTTAATCCCATGAATTAAATCCTTAGTTTTTGAATACCATGAAATGAATCCTCTGATTTGAATACCATAAGTAAATCCCTTGATTTGAACATCACCATGAAACCATTGTTTGAATACCATGTTTGAAACCCTTGATTCAAATACCATGAAATGAATCCTTTGGTTTGAATGTCATGAAATGTGACCTACTATATTAACAAGGTTTTTAACAGAAAGTTTATAAAATTCATTATTTAAAAGAACATATCATTTATGAAACCTTTTTAGAAGAATAGTTCAATAGTTTAATAATCCTTTAAAACGGTTGATGAATTTCCTGAAACAGTTGATAAATCCCTTGGATTTCTAATATGAAACTGAAATGTTGATAGGAATACACACATCTTGTGTAATGAAATACAATTGTATATGAAGAGTTTGATCACGTGTTCCACCCCAAAACAGTTATAAAACAGTAAAAGAGGGGCTAAAGTTTTCACCTGTCTGCAGTAGACTCTGAACTAAAACAGATAGCAAGTAGCAAACAGGACTTCTAATTGATTCCTATATCATCGTAATCATACATAAGATATAAGATTTATAGTTATATGGACTTTGATTCATTGATTGACTCGTGTTCTCTCGAACTTGACCACTCTTGATTACTTGATCATGATTATGATTGTTGTGAAAACTTGAAAGTTATGCTTTGAATCACTTGATTGATCATGGGTCCATGAAAATGATGTGTGATGTCCTTTTATGCACTAACTTGTTTGTACAACATCATATGTGATTTAAGAGTTTGATAAACCTTTGATACCCCAATGATTAACAAGAATTATGAAAAGGTGTTCCAATTGTTTTAAGTCCTGTGATTGTGAATTGATCTTCACGATTATTGTTAAGTTACAAACTTAACCTATTTATGATCAATTCACAACTGTCATAAGTCGAGGGCCACACATTGGGCCTTAAGCCCATGAAACCATGAGGGCTTAACAAAGGCCATGGGCCACTTAGATCAACTATAGGCCAATTGAATGTGATATTTGGCCAACCAACTTGTTTATCGACCATGTAAAATGTCAAAGAAAATATTGGGCCAATTTCAAGCTCTTAATGGGCCGAAAGTCACTATGTGGATCAAAGGGAATAACATGGGCCAAGTATGATGGGTTTGGGCCGAATGGAGTTCAATTGGGTCGAGTGGGATGTGAGTTGGGCCGAGAGGTCTTTGGGCTGCCACCTTAGGCAGCGAACCTCTTAGGTTCAAGAGCCTAGGTTCGCCGGTTTTAAGAACTCCACTAAGGTTAGGTCAAGAAACCTACAAGTTCGGCTCTTAGGATACACACCCAGGGTTCGTCTAGGGTTTACAGATTCTAAGAATAGTTTGTGAAGCTCCTCAAGGTTCGGCTAAGCCTCAAAAGGGTTCGGCATGCATGATGGTCCGGCTGCGGGGAACTAGGGTTCGTTGTGAGGGGAGGGTTCGCTGCATGCCTGGTTTGGCTAACTCCTGGAAGGTTCGTTGACAGCAGGGTTCGCCCATGCAACAACATGGTTCGTGGGCAAGAGGGTTCGGGAATGCATGAGAAGGGTTCGCCACCCTTAGGCTGAAGGTTCGTGAGGCTGGTCATGGTTCAGCAAGTCGAGCAACGAACCATGTAGGGTTCGTCTGGGTCGGCTTCTGCATGAAGGCTCGGCTGGGAAGCAGATGATGGTTCGTGAGATAGCTGGTTCAGCAAGGGCTCGCCATACTCAAAAAGGTTCGTCGAGGGAACCCTAATGGTTCGGCCGCCGAACCTGTTACCATCACCATCCTTCTCAGCTTGATTCCTTCGATCTAACCACCTGTATGCCATGGACGCTTGCAGAACTCATCTCGAAGTGTTATAGGTTAAATCGGTTAAGCTTATAACCGGTTAGGTCTTGGTTTTAACATACACACATAGAAAACCCTAAATTTCGGACTTTTCAAGCTCAAATACCTCGATCTCAGTTGGAAAACAGCTCCGATCAGTTGTACTTCTGTGTAGAGGATGTCGAGAGCTTCGCGTGGACACCGAGAACACCCAAATCCGCTGAGTAACGAGGGAGATACGATCGTTTAAAGTTGTGGATTTTTAGAGAGAGGTGGGAGACGAATTTGTAGAGAGAGAGTGGGTTGTTGGTGGAATAAATGAAAGAATAAGTCTTGTTTAAGGCTTTTATAGCCCGGGTGGTATTCGGGTTCGTTTCGGTCGCTCGGTTCGCGTTTCCGGAACGTAACGCGTATTTTACGCGGTTTTAAAATAAAAGAATTGTTAAACTCATTAAAATGATGAGTTTCAAAATTGTAAAAATATAAAATAATCATTTCTAATTATTTGTTCGAAAACAGATCGTTAAACAGTAACAATTGCGTGTATACCCACAATCGCGTACGTTTTCCGATCGTATAAAAAAATAGTTAAAGCCGTTCACTCGTAATTATAAGTTCAACATTCGTATCATTATGGATCGTCACCCATAACTATACTCAGTCTCGCTTACGCATTACGATTTTGTTTGATTAATTGTCATAATATTCGTCTTAACACTACGCACTAACACTATCCTGTTACACCGAACGCAGTATATATATAGGGCTCACTCTCGCTGCCCACCACTGTTTCGATATAACACAATACTGTTCTTGCCTAGTGTAATCGACTGTAAATATTAATACATACTTGTTCCTAAATAAATAAGATCCTGTAACACACAAGCACACATTATGAACACATGAATCACATTGATTTACTGAACATTGACACCCACTGTTCTAACACTGTTTACGACTACCATGACTAAATGTACAAATGTTACACCGCCCTTTGATTATTTCAAGTCAATCTCGGGCACTGGTTTTTGAAATGACGCACTTCGCCACACTCGTAACAAGTTCTTGCCTGTACAAGCACTTGACGAACAGGTACAGCTTGTATCGGTTGAGCATGCGGAGCTGGCAGTGCAAGAGGTGCAGGTTGCATCCTTTGTGCTTGCGGTGCACTCCGAGAAACATTAGCAAAGTGACCATACTTGCCACAGTTGTTGCAGGAGCGACATGGCAAGTTAGGTGCGTGATGATATCTGCAAGTATTACATTGCGGATTAGCTCCAAAATTCCTAGTGTTGGAATTATTGGAGGACTGTTGAGTGACAGGAGTATTAACATCATAACTCCTGGTCTTCTGCTTCCTGTTGCTGCTTTTGGATGAACTAGCTGCCTTAGTTGTGACGTCGGTCTTAGTTTCCTTTGCAACAGTCTTAACTTCAGTCTTCTTTGTTCCCTTTCTTGTGAGTGTTCCAGTCTTAACATGATTATCAGTTAAAGTTGCAGATAGACGGATGGCAGCCTCCAGTGTTTTAGGGTTGCTACCATAAACTGTGTCTTGAATCTGCATAGGTAGACCGCCTATGTACTTCCCGATTGCTCTCTCCAATGGTGTCACCAGATGAGGTACCAGCAAACTATACTCATGAAAGCGAGATTTGTACATTACATTCTAACCACTGTCTTGCTTGAGTTGCTAGAACTCAGTTTCCAGTTTCCTCATCTCACTGTGAGGACAGCATTCAGTGGTCATCAGGTTCTTGACCTCGGTCCACGTCAGTGCTAGGGCTGCATCTACTCCCCTAGTTCGCTTTTTGCCATTCCACCAAGTCAGTGCTGTAACATCAGTGCCGGAACCGTTACCGGAACAGTGATCTCTACAGTATACGAACAGTAAACAGGTACGAATCATATACATTTCAGTAATTTCAGATTTCATATCATTTATCATTGCCATTTTGTGTTATCGTAGAACAAATTCAGAAACAATTAACAGAAACACAGTTCATAACAATGGTTCTTGAGTCAGATAATAATCTGGCAATACAGAACCATCAGGTGATTATTTGTTAGGATTTATTATGTATAAACGTATGTGAGACTTTAAAGAACAAAACACACGAATATCGTTAAGTACATGCTAAATTGACGGGTTATTCGTATAGGTGACGATCTGTACGAATAAACCTGAAAGTTTAACGTTCTAAATGATATTCTATAATTAGAAAACAAGATTGAGAAGTATAGTTATCGCAGTGTTTGTACAAGTGACGATTCGAACGAATACGCGCGACGACCGTACGTTTCGATTTAAACAGTAAGTTACTATTTTAAATTTAAAATAAATGGAAGATATTAGTTAATTTATTAGGAATCACAACCTGGAATAATTAAATAAATTCTATTTTATAATCGTATCGTTTCGCCGCGAAAACCACGCGAAACCGGCACGTTACGCGAAACCGAACGAGACCGAACGACCGGGTATTTTCCCACAATTAATGTGGGCAATAAATGCCACAACCACCACCCATTTCCACTTTTCTCTCTCTCTCTCTAAATCTCATACAAGAAAACATCTTCTTTCTAATATTTGGAGGCTTAAATCTCGTTGGATTCAACTGTTCTAGGCGTCAAGATGTTCCTCTCAGCACGTGGATCACGGGAGTACAACTTATTCAAGCTTCCATCCACGAGATCTAAGGTAAATGACCCTTTTTGTTTTCGGTTTTAGGGTATGTTACGAACCCCTCCTTGTTGAGGTTTATAATCGGTCTACACACTCACAAAACACATAGATAAATACATGTGAACAACCTAGACACATTGGAAACTGAATTGAAACAGGTTAAGGTTGAAATGGAGATAAGATTTACAGGTTCGTGAAGATAGAGAGCTGCTACAGGTTCGTAGCTGGCGGCCGAACCTTATTAGGTTAAAGCCGAACTCTAGCCGAACCAATTATGCGGTAGCCGAGCCTAGGAGTTTTGCTAACCGAACCTACCGTCTCTGCAACGAACCTGTAAGCATGCCTGCCCCGAACCTACAAGGGTCTGCAACGAACCCTGGAGCCCACGTGTATCTTCTGCAACGAACCATGCATGGCGGACCTTGGCCGAACCATGGGTGATCACGAACCTTAGGGTGGCGAACCCCACATGTCCAGCCGAACCCTCACATTGTGACGAACCCTGTGCATGTTGCGAACCTGTGTAACCATTAATGCAGCCGACCCATTCAAGTTCCACGAACCTATCATTGCTAGCCGAACCCTGGTCATGCACAATTCCTGGTTGCCGAACCTTTGGATCAAACCCAGCTACGAACCTCCATACAACAGCGAAACCCCTTGACCTACGAACCATGAGCCACGAACCTTTAAGAAATTATGAACTTAGCCGAACCTTTGCCTAAATTCAAGAAGGTTCGCTGCCCTAGATGGTTGCCGAACTTAGATATGGTTTAATTAGGCTAACATTGGTTCGAGAATGATCAGGACTAAGGTTAAAGACTTAGCAAATGGGTGATTGGCCAACAATCTAAGTTTCACATGAGAATTGAACTTAAAATGCATGCATGGGTTATAAACATTTCGTGTATGCATGGGTTAGGGATATCTATGACAAAATAATACTTAACATACAATAACAACGCAACGTGAGTTGTTAATGGACATGAGATGGTCTTATAACCGAATATCATGTTCATGGAATCATGAGAGTCAAAAGTTCACGTCTTGAAATCAAATAGAAGTTCAAGGATATTTAATTGGGCCAGAGTGGGCCCAATGGGGCTTAGTTAGCCCAACACACATCAAATGTTTAATTGGACTCAAGTAATGATGTTTGATTAAAATGAAGACATTGTGAATTTGTTTAAAACTTAGTTCAATACTTTTCTAAAATTTTGTTAATTTGAAATGTAATTTAAAATTTTCATTGGTTTCTTTTAAATTTAGTTAGTTATAAAAGTAAATGTAATATCATTGATTGGGATTTTGTTGTAAAATAGACAATATAATTGTCTGGATTTGCTCTAAAAACAAAGGAAACTCTGCCAAAATTTTCTAAAATATAAAAGAACGCTATTATAATTAACCACGGGAATTGGGATCATGTGAAGGGTAATTAAGATAGTTTAGACCTTAGATACACTTAGTACTAAGACACTTAGTTGCACACACAACAAGACTCAAACCTTAGGCACAACGACTACTACGCGTACTTATTATATTCGAATTCTTATAAAATAACTCAGGAACCGAAGAAACTTAGCTTACATACAGGAGCGCGCATTTTGTGTTAGATCAAATTACATAGCAGCACAGGTGAGTTCATTGCCCCTTTTCTAACATTTTTGTTTTAAAACGCGGGGCTGAGAAGCATGCGTAAACTGTTTATTTAAATTGTTTACTTAAATGCCTTTAAATTTATATGTTTTACATATATATAAATGTTATCGTAGACCATGTCTAGGAAGATTTTATGCAGGTTTACTAACTGATTTACTTATAAATTAAGTGAATAATCAGATTTAAACTAAAAGATTTCAACAGGTCAAAACATTTCAAAAGAATCACATCAAACATTTTGACAAAACAAGTGTGGGAGTTCAAGGAATCAAACCAAACATTTTGACAAATCAAGTGGGTGAATTCAAGGAAATCAAACCAAACATTTTGACAAACAAGTGTGGGACTTCAAGAAATCAAACAAAACAATCTTTGCAAAGACAACATTCAATGTTCTACAGACCAAGTGTTTGTTGAATAACGAATCAAGTGTACAATCGATCAATGAATCTAGTATTCTATGATCAACGCGTCAAGTACATCTTGTGACAGAATCAGACGAATCAATAAAACATTTTTAAGGGAAAGCCTGGGAAATATCAGAGATAGCATACGCCAAAAACAGACGAAACATAAAATCCTACATTTCAAGAAGTCCTAGCTAGACCGTTTGACTTGTAGGTCGTATGTTTGAGGATGTTTACAGATTCCCTAACTACTAAGTACCTAGATTGACAGACTAGTCTACTCGAGTATGACAAAAGGCCCCAATCATTAGGACTTAGATTTTATTAAATGTTTATTTATTTATTTAACTAAGCATTTATAACTGTTTATACAATTATTGTAGTTAATCATAATGTGTGATGAACTTGTGAAATCAACATGGATTTCAAATGATTGTAATGACAGGGACAACAAACAGAAGAACTTATGGGATCGTGTTAAGGGTAAAAATGCTTAATTGTCATTAACAGCAGTGTCATATGCATATTAGTATGTGGTGGGATGTTGGCTAGGGCTTGTCCCTTACATATGCCCTATATATAAGCATACCGATGTGGATATTACATGTGGTGTTAATGAGGTTAGGGTCTTTACCAAGGGAGGTTTTCAAATCATTTTCAACTACTAAAACTATATGAACTCACCAACCATGTGTTGACTTGATCTTTTTGCATGACTTCTCAGGTGACGAACAGGTCAATTAGGAAGTCATTTCTTTCGGACTAGGACTTCATATAGAAGACTAGTATTTTGGACCTGCATATTTTTGAAGACATCATTATACAATTTATTTTGTATATCTTGTGTAAATACAAGATAGTCATTTTATGATGTTTACAATAGATTTACATTGTTAAATTATAAACGATACTGATGTAATTTAACTTTGTAATTCTATTTTATTTAGCATTTCTCATTAATATCATGTGCAATGTAAACAATCTGATCACTTCTGATTATCACTCCCGATATCGCGCCCCGGGAACCTTCCGCCCGACGGGGACTCCGATCCTACCCCGCCGGCTCGGGGTGTGACAGATTGGTATCAGAGCCATGGTTATAGAGAAATATAGGTCACTTATTTAAATGGTTTGGCCTAGACTATAACCTAGGGACCCTGCATATAGAGAAAACAGGACTTAGGAATTAATTGCATACTGTCTTCTGTATTCGATCATTGCACTAACCAATAACTTTATTGGTTATGATCAGAATGCCGCCGCGAAGACAACCACCCTTGCTACCTCTACCACCACAAGACTTGGCTCCACACTCCTCGACACCGTCACCAAATGATTCACCATCACCACCTCCTCCACCTCCTCCTCCCCCTCCTCCATTGATTACTCAAGCATCTGGTTCGGGCACAGCACCGACCATGGATCCTGCTACTATCGCTCTGGTGACGTTACTGAGTAGCCAGATGACAAATCAGATGAAAGAAGCAATACCAGAGATGTTCCTTCGTCTTCGTAATGAGATCCTCAACACTTGCAACACATCATGAGAAGCCAGTGGAAATACTGGAGATTCATCTCATTACTCCTACAAGTCCTTTGTAGGATGTAAACCACCCAGTTTTAGTGGGTCTGAAGGCGCTGTTGGATTAATCCAATGGATTGAGAAGATTGAGGCAACATTGGATCTTTGCAGCTGCCCTGAACACCACAAGGTCCGTTACTCAGCGGGAACATTCAACAAACGGGCTCTAACCTGGTGGAATGGTCAGATCAACGCCCGAGGAAGAGAGGAAGCTATGGCAATGTCATGGGAAGACTTCAAAGCACTGCTGCAAACAGAATTCTGTCCCAAGAATGAGCTGCAAAAGTTGGAGGTTGAACTATCCAACCATGTGATGAAGGGGGCTGATCACATGGGGTACACTACTCGTTACCACGAGTTAGTTGCTTTGGTACCTGATATGGTACCAACTCTGGAGAAAAGGATAGACCGTTATGTAGGTGGACTTCCCGCCTGCATTTAGGGCATGGTTGTTTCAGCCAACCCTACTACGGTTGAATCTGCAGTGAGATTATCTGGGAAACTCACTGACCTCATGGTAGCCTCTGGAGTTCTAAACAAAGAGGCTGAACCCTGCAAGAACAAAGCTGAGTCTTCAAAGAAACCCTCCCATCATCAGAAGAAGAAACAGAAGACCATCAAGAACTACACGGTGGCCACACCTCTGCAACAAGTGGCAGCAACACCACAGAACCCCAACCACAAACCTTATACTGGCACGTTTCCTTTGTGTGCCAAATGTCAGTATCATCACCCTGCTGACACTCCCTGCAAGCAATGCACGGGATGCGGAAAAAAGGGCCATTGGGTCCAGTACTGCCGGATGACACCTAATCAAGCGGTCAACAATGCTGCTTTGGCTCTCCCTCCACCAGCTAATCAGAACCATGGTGGATGCTATAACTGTGGCGAACAGGGCCACTATGCGAAGAACTGCCCGAAGAAGGCACAACCAACAGTTCAAGCACCCCGTGGACGAGCCTTTGCTATCGGAGCACCAGCTGCACGCCAGGACCCAAATGTGGTCACTTGTACGTTTCTCTTACATGACTTTTATGCATCTGTTCTATTTGATACCGGTGCGGATCAGAGTTTTATCTCTACCGACTTTGCATGCCAACTAGATTCCATAGAGGTACAGTTAAACTCCCCTTACATTATAGAAGTAGCTAACGGGAAATAGATCACAGTTAGTACAGTTTATAGGAACTGCCCATTGACATTAAATGATTATACATTTACCATCGATTTGATACCGATGGAGCTGGGTAGTTTTGACATCATTTTTGGAATGGATTGGCTTTCGTCTCATCGAGTGGAGGTCATCTGCTCTGAAAAGCTGCTTCGAATTCCATTGCCGAGTGATCGTGTATTGGAAGTGAAAGGGGATCAAGCAAAACGAAGTGTCAAAATCATCTCTTCAATAAAGGCGCGTAAGTGTCTACAAAAGCAATGCATAGCTTTTCTGGCTCATGTGGTGGAAAAAGAGAAAGATAAGAAGAAGATTCAAGATGTACCGGTAGTGAAAGAATATCCTGAAGTGTTTCCTGAAGATCTACCAGGTTTGCCACCTGTGCGACCAGTAGAGTTTCGTATTGACTTAATTCCTGGAGCAACTCCTGTTGCTAAATCTCCCTACAGGTTAGCACCTTCAGAGATGCAGGAATTGTCTAATCAATTACAGGAGTTACTTGACAAGGGATTTATCAGGCCGAGCTACTCACCTTGGGGAGCTCCGGTCTTGTTCGTGAAGAAGAAAGACGGATCGTTCAGAATGTGCATAGATTACAGAGAGCTGAACAAACTAACCATCAAGAATCGGTATCCATTGCCGAGGATTGATGATTTGTTTGACCAACTGCAAGGAGCTCAATATTTCTCAAAGATTGACTTGCGGTCTGGATATCATCAGCTGAGAGTTCAAGATGAGGATCTACCGAAAACGGCCTTTCGAACAAGATACGGCATTACGAATTCATGGTCAGCCTTTCGGATTGACAAATGCACCAGCGGTTTTCATGGACCTCATGAACCGAGTGTGCAAGCCGTACTTGGATCAGTTTGTCATTGTCTTTATTGATGACATACTGATTTATTCCAAGACCAAAACAGAACATGAACAACACCTCAGAAAGATCTTGGAGCTGTTGAAAGAAAAGAAACTTTATGCTAAATTCTCCAAATGTGAATTTTGGCTAAGAGAAGTTCAATTTCTAGGTCATGTAGTCAACAGCGAGGGAATTCATGTAGATCCTGCCAAGATCGAGGCGATAAAGAATTGGGACACTCCGAAGACACCGACGGAGATACGGTCTTTTCTGGGATTGGCAGGTTATTATAGAAGGTTCATCTCGAATTTTTCTAAGATAGCTCTACCACTCACTAAGTTAACTCAGAAAAGTGAACCGTTTGTCTGGGAGCAGAAACAGGAAGATGCTTTTCAGACATTGAAACAGAAACTATGTGATGCTCCAATCCTATCTCTCCCAGAGGGCTGTGATGACTTTGTTGTGTACTGTGATGCTTCCCATCAGGGACTCAGTTGCGTATTAATGCAACGGGACAAAGTTATAGCCTATGCATCAAGACAGTTAAAGGTTCATGAGAAGAACTACACTACTCATGATCTTGAACTGGGAGCTGTAATCTTCGCACTGAAGATTTGGAGACATTATTTATACGGCACCAAGTGTACTATATTCACTGATCACAAGAGTCTGCAACACATCTTTGATCAGAAGGAGCACAACATGCGACAACGCCGTTGGGTTGAGCTTCTGAATGATAACGATTGTGTGATCAAGTACCATCCGGGAAAGGCGAACGTTGTAGCTGATGCCTTGAGCCGGAAGGAACGGGTCAAACCCCTACGTGTTAGAGCAATGGGGATAACCGTGCAGACCGGTTTAAGTGACAGGATCATTCAGGCACAACGAGAATCACTTGATCGAGGAAATTTGAAGAAGGAACTTGATTGCGGAGCAGAGAAACAATTCGACACAAAGCCTGATGGAATGATCTACTACCGGGAACGTATATGGGTCCCAGCGGTAGATGAATTGAGGAAACTTATCTTCGATGAGGCACACAAGACTAAATACTCTGTTCATCCGGGTGCTGATAAGATGTACCAAGACCTGCGTGGATTTTATTGGTGGCCGGGAATGAAGAAAGACATAGCCGAATACGTCGGTCAATGTCCAACGTGTGCGAAGGTAAAGGCGGAACACCAGAGACCGTCTGGTTTACTGGAACAGCCTGAGATTCCGCTCTGGAAGTGGGAACAAATAGCTATGGATTTCATTACCAAGCTACCCCGCACTTCCAGTGGTCATGATACAATTTGGGTGATCATTGATCATTTAACAAAATCTGCTCATTTCTTGCCAATGCGTGAGACCTTCACGATGGATAAACTGGCGAGATTGTACATCAATGAGATAGTGGTACGTCACGGTGTGCCATTGTCTATTATCTCTGATAGAGATAGCAGATTTACATCCATGTTCTGGCTATCACTACAGAAATCTCTAGGGACACAGTTAAATCTGAGTACAGCTTACCACCCACAAACGGATGGTCAAAGTGAACGTACTATACAGACCCTAGAAGATATGTTAAGAACCTGTGTATTAGACTTCGGTGGGAATTGGGACTCCCATTTGCCACTGATCGAGTTCTCCTACAACAACAGTTATCACAGCAGTATCGGATGTGCACCATTCAAGGCTCTTTATGGCCGGAAATGTCGATCACCGATCTGCTGGACTGAAATTGGAGACAACCGAATAACTTGGCCAGAACTTATTCAGGAAACCACCGAAAAGATAGCTCAGATTCAAAGAAGACTACAAGCTACAAGGAGCAGACAAAAGAGCTACGCCGACAAACGGCGCAAGCCGTTGGAGTTCCAAGTGGGAGATCGTGTAATGTTGAAGGTATCCCCATGGAAAGGCGTTGTACGCTTTGGAAAGAAAGGCAAATTAGCACCAAGATACGTGGGACCGTTCGAGATCATCGAACGTATAGGTCCTGTAGCTTATCGACTGAGATTACCGGATGAACTCAGTGGTGTGCACGACGTGTTCCACGTCTCAAACCTGAAGAAATGCCTTGCTGACGAGTCTCTCGTCATTCCAATCGAAGAGTTTCAAGTCGATGAACAGTTACATTTCATTGAAGAACCTTTAGAGATTATGGATCGCAAGGTTAAACAACTAAGGCGAAGCCGTATTCCTATTGTAAAGGTTAGATGGAATTCAAGACGCGGGCCCGAGTTCACTTGGGAACGTGAAGATCACATGAAGTTAAAGTATCCCCAGCTGTTTGAAGAGGAAGCTGTACCTGATAACAACTCTTAAATTTCGGGAAGAAATTTCTCTAACAAGGGGAGACTGTAACATTAGTGCCGGAACCGTTACCGGAACGGTGATCTCTACAGTATACGAACAGTAAACAGGTACGAATCATATACATTTCAGTACATTTCAGATTTCATATCATTTATCATTGCCATTTTGTGTTATCGTAGAACAAATTCAGAAATAATTAACAGAAACACAGTTCATAACAATGGTTCTTGAGTCAGATAATAATCTGGCAATACAGAACCATCAGGTGATTATTTGTTAGGATTTATTATGTATAAACGTATGTGAGACTTTAAAGAACAAAACACACGAATATCGTTAAGTACATGCTAAATTGACGGGTTATTCGTATAGGTGACGATCTGTACGAATAAACCTGAAAGTTTAACGTTCTAAATGATATTCTATAATTAGAAAACAAGATTGAGAAGTATAGTTATCGCAGTGTTTGTACGAGTGACGATTCGAACGAATACGCGCGACGACCGTACGTTTCGATTTAAATAGTAAGTTAATATTTTAAATTTAAAATAAATGGAAGATATTAGTTAATTTATTAGGAATCACAACTTGGAATAATTAAATAAATTCTATTTTATAATCGTATCGTTTCGCCGCGAAAACCACGCGAAACCGGCACGTTACGCGAAACCGAACGACCGGGTATTTTCCCACAATTAATGTGGGCAATAAATGCCACAACCACCACTCATTTCCACTTTTCTCTCTCTCTCATTCGTTTTCTCTCTCTCTCTCTCTAAATCTCATACAAGAAAACATCTTCTTTCTAATATTTGGAGGCTTAAATCTCGTTGGATTCAAGTGTTCTAGGCGTCAAGACGTTCCTCTCAGCACGTGGATCACGGGAGTACAACTTATTCAAGCTTCCATCCACGAGATCTAAGGTAAATGACCCTTTTTGTTTTCGGTTTTAGGGTATGTTACGAACCCCTCCTTGTTGAGGTTTATAATCGGTCTACACACTCACAAAACACATAGATAAATACATGTGAACAACCTAGACACATTGGAAACTGAATTGAAACAGGTTAAGGTTGAAATGGAGATAAGAATTACAGGTTCGTGAAGATAGAGAGTTGCTACAGGTTCGTAGCTGGCGGCCGAACCTTATTAGGTTAAAGCCGAACTCTAGCCGAACCAATTATGGGGTAGCCGAGCCTAGGAGTTTTGCTAACCGAACCTACCTTCTCTGCAACGAACCTGTAAGCATGCCTGCCCCGAACCTACAAGGGTCTGCAACGAACCCTGGAGCCCACGTGTATCTTCTGCAACGAACCCTGCATGGCGGACCTTGGCCGAACCATGGGTGATCACGAACCTTAGGGTGGCGAACCCCACATGTCCAGCCGAACCCTCACATTGTGACGAACCCTGTGCATGTTGCGAACCTATGTAACCATTAATGCAGCCGACCCATTCAAGTTCCACGAACCTATCATTGCTAGCCGAACCCTGGTCATGCACAATTCCTGGTTGCCGAACCTTTGGATCAAACCCAGCTACGAACCTCCATACAACAGCCGAACCCCTTGACCTACGAACCATGAGCCACGAACCTTTAAGAAATTCTGAACTTAGCCGAACCTTTGCCTAAATTCAAGAAGGTTCGCTGCCCTAGATGGTTGCCGAACTTAGATATGGTTTAATTAGGCTAACATTGGTTCGAGAATGATCAGGACTAAGGTTAAAGACTTAGCAAATGGGTGATTGGCCAACAATCTAAGTTTCACATGAGAATTGAACTTAAAATGCATGCATGGGTTATAAACATTTCGTGTATGCATGGGTTAGGGATATCTATGACAAAATAATACTTAACATACAATAACAACGCAACGTGAGTTGTTAATGGACATGAGATGGTCTTATAACCGAATATCATGTTCATGGAATCATGAGAGTCAAAAGTTCACGTCTTGAAATCAAATAGAAGTTCAAGGATATTTAATTGGGCCAGAGTGGGCCCAATGGGGCTTAGTTAGCCCAACACATATCAAATGTTTAATTGGACTCAAGTAATGATGTTTGATTAAAATGAAGACATTGTGAATTTATTTAAAACTTAGTTCAATACTTTTCTAAAATTTTGTTAATTTGAAATGTAATTTAAAATTTTCATTGGTTTCTTTTAAATTTAGTTAGTTATAAAAGTAAATGTAATATCATTGATTGGGATTTTGTTGTAAAATAGACAATATAATTGTCTGGATTTGCTCTAAAAACAAAGGAAACTCTGCCAAAATTTTCTAAAATATAAAAGAACGCTATTATAATTAACCACGGGAATTGGGATCATGTGAAGGGTAATTAAGATAGTTTAGACCTCAGATACACTTAGTACTAAGACACTTAGTACTAAGACACTTAGTACTAAGACACTTAGTTGCACACACAACAAGACTCAAACCTTAGGCACAACGACTACTACGCGTACTTATTATATTCGAATTCTTATAAAATAACTCAGGAACCGAAGAAACTTAGCTTACATACAGGAGCGCGCATTTTGTGTTAGATCAAATTACATAGCAGCACAGGTGAGTTCATTGCCCCTTTTCTAACATTTTTGTTTTAAAACGCGGGGCTGAGAAGCATGCGTAAACTGTTTATTTAAATTGTTTACTTAAATGCCTTTAAATTTATATGTTTTACATATATATAAATGTTATCCTAGACCATGTCTAGGAAGATTTTATGCAGGTTTACTAACTGATTTACTTATAAATTAAGTGAATAATCAGATTTAAACTAAAAGATTTCAACAGGTCAAAACATTTCAAAAGAATCACATCAAACATTTTGACAAAACAAGTGTGGGAGTTCAAGGAATCAAACCAAACATTTTGACAAATCAAGTGGGTGAATTCAAGGAAATCAAACCAAACATTTTGACAAACAAGTGTGGGACTTCAAGAAATCAAACAAAACAATCTTTGCAAAGACAACATTCAATGTTCTACAGACCAAGTGTTTGTTGAATAACGAATCAAGTGTACAATCGATCAATGAATCTAGTATTCTATGATCAACGCGTCAAGTACATCTTGTGACAGAATCAGACGAATCAATAAAACATTTTTAAGGGAAAGCCTGGGAAATATCAGAGATAGCATATGCCAAAAACAGACGAAACATAAAATCCTACATTTCAAGAAGTCCTAGCTAGACCGTTTGACTTGTAGGTCGTATGTTTGAGGATGTTTACAGATTCCCTAACTACTAAGTACCTAGATTGACAGACTAGTCTACTCGAGTATGACAAAAGGCCCCAATCATTAGGACTTAGATTTTATTAAATGTTTATTTATTTATTTAACTAAGCATTTATAACTGTTTATACAATTACTGTAGTTAATCATAATGTGTGATGAACTTGTGAAATCAACATGGATTTCAAATGATTGTAATGACAGGGACAACAAACAGAAGAACTTATGGGATCGTGTTAAGGGTAAAAATGCTTAATTGTCATTAACAGCAGTGTCATATGCATATTAGTATGTGGTGGGATGTTGGCTAGGGCTTGTCCCTTACATATGCCCTATATATAAGCATACCGATGTGGATATTACATGTGGTGTTAATGAGGTTAGGGTCTTTACCAAGGGAGGTTTTCAAATCATTTTCAACTACTAAAACTATATGAACTCACCAACCATGTGTTGACTTGATCTTTTTGCATGACTTCTCAGGTGACGAACAGGTCAATTAGGAAGTCATTTCTTTCGGACTAGGACTTCATATAGAAGACTAGTATTTTGGACCTGCATATTTTTGAAGACATCATTATACAATTTATTTTGTATATCTTGTGTAAATACAAGATAGTAATTTTATGATGTTTACAATAGATTTACATTGTTAAATTATAAACGATACTGATGTAATTTAACTTTGTAATTCTATTTTATTTAGCATTTCTCATTTATATCATGTGCAATGTAAACAATCTGATCACTTCTGATTATCACTCCCGATGTCGCGCCCCGGGAACCTTCCGCCCGACGGGGACTCCGATCCTACCCCGCCGGCTCGGGGTGTGACAAGTGCTCTCTTTTGGGAAACACTGGTGGCATAGCGCACCTTCAGATTTTCTGGGCAGTCACTGTTGACGAAGGTGTTTTCAATGCTCTCAAAACACTGCAGCTTACCAATGGCTGTCTCAGAACCCGTAAACTTTTGTGGATTACAGGAATTGCAGTGTTTGAATGTGCAGACGGGTGGATTTGCACCACCTCTGTTCTAATTGAGAGTCTGATTGGCTTGAGTCAGTTGATTAACCAATCCAGTAATAAGTGTTGCTAACTCTTGTATGCCAGAGTTGGCATTACCGCTGTTAGCACCATCTGCGTTGCTGTTTGTATCATCTTCGTTGTGACGGCGTGGCGGCATGTTTCTGAGGATAATAGAAGCATGTTACTACCATTTTCAACGTAAGTCATACAAACTATGGTCAAATGAGTTCATTTCAACAGTTAGGATTACATATAGGAACTATATTTTTCTCCTATCTGTCATTAAACTCATAACAAAGTAGTAATTTCCTAATATTATACTAAAGCATCCTAGTTGGTCATATCTAATATTAACTAAATATTCCTAAGTTTCAAACATTTCCCACCCTATACTAACACTGACAACCTCCCGATGCAGTGCAACAAGTATATATATAGGGCATATGTAGACTTGACCGCAGTCGCATCAGCCGCCGTCCCACCACCATTGCATTGCACCACGATTATGCCCTTGTTAGAATTTAGGGTATACATATGTTTCTCAAGTGTTCCACTTCACAATCTTATCCTATAGGGGATAATTATGAGTGAAGTGTGTTCCATTACTTCTGACATCTAGGTTCGCCTAATGTCTAAGTTCCCCTTAACACTAGGTTCACCTATTTTCTAAGTTCACATAATGTCTAAGTTCACCTGACATTTAAGCTCCCCTAATGTCTAAGTTTACTATGCGTTCACATCTCATTATCAAGTATTCATACCATCACTAAGTGTTAGTATCATCACTATGTGTTCATATTTTCACCAAGTGTTTATATCAATACCCAAGTATTCAGTCCGTCACTAAGTGTCCATCTCAACACTAAATGTTGATTTGATTCATCAATCCTAATCACCTCACGTGTCCAATAAGTGTGTTGATAAGTGAGTACATACATGTGTCCATAAATGAGATCATCCAATATGTCAATCCAAACCCAATTCAACCACCATTCCATCAATCAAAACCCATCCAATACTTCCTAATAATGTCCTAAGTTCCTGACACTAACAAAGCCCCAATATACCACAAATGGTATATGTATAGGGCATAAGTAGGGGTAGGTTGCAACCGCCCCAGCCACCATCCCACCACCTATGTAGTATACTACAAGTGTGTCCTTGTCTGGTGATCAAAGATCAAACAAATAATTCCTAAACACATAAATTCCTAAACAGTTAATTTCCTAAGCAAATAGTTTCCCAAACGGGTAGTTCCCTTATTCTTCAATTCTGACATCCACCTAATGTACCGTAAATGGTATATATAGGGCATATGTAGAAGTCAGTCGCAACTTCTTCAGCCACCGTCCCACCACCTTTATGATACACCACGTGCATGTCCTTATCGAATCATTAGGGCACAATCATTCATATAATCAGCAAATAATACATGTGAATCAGATATACAATCAAGAGTTCAGTTAACATGTAATAAACACCTAAGCATGAAATCCTGAATATAATAACTAGTGTATGAAATAATTCATACTAGGGTATCCTACGGTTATAGACTAGGTCAACCATTTCTAGTAACCTAATTCCCTATAACCCAGGCTCTGATACCAATCTGTAACACCCCGACCGATGGCGGAAACGTCGGGATGCCACGAGGGATGTGTAGATTTTTCATAAGCTCGTAGGCATCTAAATAAATCATCACATATCAATTAATTCAACCAAATTAATTACATCAAAAATCATGTTTATCATGAGGTAGTTACATCAATTACACAAAAGATTTAGCTAAACTAACTAAACTCTAGTCTCCTGAATTTCAGTTATTTTAGCTAAGTCCAAGACCCTACGTGATGATGTGCAAAAGATGTAGAGCTATCCTGCTATACCTACTTCTCTTCATTTCCTGAAACATGTAGAAAATCAAGTGTAAACTACGAAGTAGTTGGTGAGAAATCATAAGTTTTTATGTATAAAAAATGTTTATAAAACGTTTATGAAAGTTTATAAATGGGTTTATAAAAGTTTATAATTTCCCCGAGAGAATCCACATGTGCACCTGCGAAATAATCCAACACTGCCAAAATCCAATAAATACAACATCCAAACAATCCAACTAATCACATACACAATAATCACAAATAATTATCCACATATGTTCAACTAATCACATGTACTCAATAATCAACAATCATCATAAGCATATCAATATAAGTTACCGCGAGGACCTCAGTCAACTCAATCAACGGCGGAATCATCACGAAGGACCGCAGTCAACTCAACCAACGATATTCCTAAATAGTATAAGTGTCAATACGTGCACTGCGGAGGACCGCAGTTAACTCAACCAACAGCGGAATCAATGAGGAGGACGTTAGTCAACTCACCAACAGTAACTCAATCATCGCAGAGGACCTAAGTCAACTCAACCAACAATGACTCACGGAAAAGTAATAATCCATCTCAATCCATTATCAATAATAATCCATTCCTATGAATATCATATTGATAATCTAGGTGTCACCCATGTGTTATCAAATTTGTATACATGTTCCACCTCCGAGTTTAAAAACAAATGGTTTTAAAAGGAGGTTATGAGAACTCACCTGAATGCTTTAGATTCAATGATCTTGTAAAATGTGCGCTCACGTAAGAGAAATCAAAAGCAACTCAATCAACCTGTATTTAATATGTGTTCGGGGTTATAAGCATATGCATTTCATTTCAATTGATTATCCATACGTGCTTTCTTCTAATTGTTAGTTGTGTCACTAACTTAGTTTGTTTCATCTAAGTTAAAACGATTCAACCAATATTTTATAATTAGCCATCATTAGTTTATAATTTAAACTTATTAGTTCTTTTAGCATCGCATAATGATAAACAAGTATTGAGATCCTACGTATACACTCATAGGTATGTATATATAGAGGTGATAATCCTAATCATACACATACCTATACATACATGCATGATTTCATTAACTCGACCACCATAATCTAAATTATTATAGTCCACTTTATGTTTAAGAAAATTACATTTAGATTATCCACATGAGATGTTAAGTTTTACACTATATATTCAATATATATATATAACTCCTTAGTTTTGAAGAAAACTTAGGTTAGAGAGAGAAAGGTGACGGTCATTATAATTCTTCATGCATGCATGATTATCCATGACTTTTCATGATCTTTGATTCCCATTTATCCTAGTTTGACACTTAGGTTAGTTAACCATTGCTTTCCAGCGAACCTCCATAAGATTTCTCCCCCAGGTTCGGCTTTAACCTAACCCACAACCCCTAGGTTCGCTTGATGTTAAGGTTCCGCCAAGGATGGAAAGGATCGTGGCCTAGGTTTGTTGATCAGCAGATTCGGCTACCCTTGAGTTCGGCCACTCTTGTAAGGTTTTCCTATCAAGGGTTTGTGACCCTTAGGGTTCGGCCCTTAAAGGTTTGTGCGACCCAGGGTTTGGCTGTATCAGGTTCGCCCCCTTATGGTGGTTATTGGTTTGGTTGAAACCGATCAGCATCGAAAACGAGATGCTACGAACTATCAACAACGTGCGGAATCCATAGTTGATATGTATAAAATCATAAGAACACAAGCAATTCAATAATCAATCTTGTATATATCGACAAATAATTACAAGAATTCACTCAGAAAACACAGATCTCACACAGAGAAAATCTCAGAAGTTCTGTCAAAAAGTTCTAGTTAAAAACTGACAAACCTTCTATTTATACAAAACAGACCAACGAACCTTTTCTGGTAGCCGAACCCTAGGTTTGCCAGCCGAACCCTAAGGTTCGCTGGACGAACCCTTAGGTTCGCTAGACGAACCTATGTTGACATACCAAAAGGTTCGCCGAACCTTCTCCAGGTTATAGGTTCGCCGAACCTGCCTAGGTTCGTGGGCCAAACGAACCTATGGCAAACCTTTAGCCGAACCTTCTCTAAAACTCAAAATAAATACAACTTTTGATTAGCAAACAATTACAAATATGTACTAACAAACTCCCCCTAAATGTTTGCTATCAAAATCTTCAGTCTTTGTCTTCATCTTTGTCTTTAACTCCACTAGATTCTCCAATCTCTTCAGTAACCACATTATCCACCGCTCGTATAACAACCGAACGTGGTATCTTCGCAAGTCTTTAAGCTTCAATCTTTGCGTCTCTTTCATCTCTCTCCTTCTGAACATGCATCAACTCAAAATATAGATAATTCACATTTTCCCAATTTTATTCCAAATGTATACCCAATATATAATACATTCGTGCAATGGTTTGAAATTGAAATGCCATATCTTTGAAACTTACTCCAACATCATGATATCCATCTTCTGCATACATCTCTGATGAATCAAGTAAAGCAATATCATCCTTTGAACATTTTACAATCCAAACAGGATCAAGCATCCGGATCACTCTCCATTTATCATCTTGTTTCAATAAAATCACTCCTTCAGAAGTTCTATCGTCATAAAACCAAAACTTGAAATATGGGTTCCAGTCTTGTTCAATCTTCCTAAGTCTTGGTCTTTTGAATAATTTAGGCTTCACATAATCCCGAAATTTTTCTCTGAACTGAGGTGTTAACAAACTCCATCCAATTTGTGCTTCTTTCTTCAACAAATTCTCAAAAATTTCATTGTGTCGAGTCTGAATAGGCTTTATCATCCTCAATATTGAAAGAGCTTTACATTCAAAAGACGGAAGACTCATCAGATCAGTAGCTTTGCCAAAGTATTGGCATCCATCTATTCGTTTCACTACATAGCATCCTTTATCCATCAAGCTTCCTAAAATATTATGAAAATAACCATAACTAAAATCCTTCCAATCATTTTGGATTTAGATCCAATCTTGAACTTCTTGGATTGTTTAGTTAGGTTTTCTGGATCTTTGTCTTCTAAAACTTCTGTCATTATCTTGAATGAATGTAAATGATCAATAATGTACTTTGTTTCATCTTGAATATCTTTCCAAAAATCCATATTAGTCTTTACTTTAACTGGATCCAAAGTTGTTCTGGACATACTTCCAGCCTCAAACATTTTCTTCATCGTCTTTAAATTCAACAGCTCCTCATCAATTACATCCTTATCATAATCAGATAAATCAACATCTTCATCTTCTTCAAAATCAAACATCAACTCATCATCATCTTCAAATAAAACTTGATAATCTTGAACTGAATAGTCACCTACAATCTCTCCTTCTTCTATATCTTGATCCAATTGAATTTCAAATATCTTTCTCTGCAAATCAATGTCAGAATGTAATTTGAATAAATCAAGAAATGTACGCAAAGAGTAATCAAGAACTGTCTCAGGATGTTCTATTCAATCTAAATCTTCAAATTCAACATAAGTACAATCCCTGACTCTTTCAGATGATACAGAAGAAATTGGAACCGCTTCAGTTGAAATCTTTGAAGGAATATAAACAATAATAGCCCCTGACACAGAATCCAAACCACCATAACCACTAGCAACTCCACCAGCACCACCACCAGTCCCATCATCACCTCCAAAATCATGATCATCAGGATGTTCATCCACATCAGTATCACCATAATCAACTTTCTCTTCTTCTTCATCTTCCACCTTCTCCTCCTCTATCACCTTCTCATCCTCTTCTTCATCAATATCAACAACTACCTTCTCAGCTCCAGAACTTGAAACTTCAGTCTTTGAAATCTTTGACTCCAAAGCTTTTATCTTGAACCTCAAATCAGTATTTTCATTCTTAAGTTCAACAATGTCTTCTGACTGAAGTTTGATAAAGAATTCCATTTCAGAAATCTTATCTTTCATCTTCTTCTTTTCAAGAATTTCTTCTTCTCTCCACTTGATCATCAAAGCCATTTGAGTTTTCAACTCATTTAATTCAGTAGTAGAAGAAGATGGTTTATCAGCAACATTCTGTTCCTTTTCCTTCTTGTAGCATTCAAACTCCTTTGATAACAAAGATAATCTTCTCTTGAGATCAGTATCATCATAGTTAACTGTGAAGTTAATATCTCCCAAATCATCTAGTCCTGACAACAAATCATCTTTGGGAATATCATCCTGATGACATTGAGTGTCTTGCACTGATGTAGCCACAGTGGTAAACTCTGTAAAAGCTGGCATAAAAGAAGCTACATTTACAAACTCAGGAGTTTCTAAAGTAGACACAGGAATAGTAGATGCCTGAACTGAAGAAGAAATAACTGTAGAAACAGAAACAAAAACTGTAGTATCCATAACTGATGAAGACACATTAGTCTTAGTAGTCTTAGCTTTCTTCTGATAAGGCCCTCATTTGGCCATCCTTTTCTTTCTCTTTGGCTTTGAAGATTCAGGTTCTTCTGGAACAAAACTGGGATCAACTCTTTCATCCCTTGCATCCTCAGCCTGTTTAGCAAATTTCTTCTTTAATATTCTAACCATTTGGTTCCCTTCTTGAATCATTTCATATTCTGATTCAGTATCAGAAGATTCCTCACCATCATTATCAACAACAGTAGCCTCTGTCTGATGTGCAAACATATCAACATCAACTGGCTCTTGTGAGCTCTGTCCCTGAGATAATGAAGCTTTAGGTGTAGACCTTGAGGATTGACCAGTAGCTTTCCTAACTTGTTGTGTTGGAGGAGGTGGAGGTGGTGCCTGATCATCATCATCTGCAACAGCCTCTGAATCAGATCCAGAATCTGCATATCTCCATGTATCATCATCAGGAGCAACATAATTTGCCCTGGCACAATGACCAATAAACTCTTTCTCCAAAATAGCATCTCTACTCCTTTGGTACACCCTGACCTGACCCAAACTGGAATCAGTCATGTGTTTCAGCTTTAACAAGTCTCCAGCCTCCCTTGGTAACTGCTCTTCCGGCAACCTTTCATCAATCAACATTTGCACGAACCTAGGTAACAAATAAAACCTATCCTTAGCCTTCGTGATGTTGTCACACATATATCTGAAAATCATCCCGGAAAAATTGAACGGTTTGTTCAATATGAGTGCAACCATTGCCGATCTCATAAAATCCCTAAGCTCATCAAAGGTTCTATTCCTCATACTCAGACAATAAAGAAGAACATGTGCCAAGAACTTATACTGTAGAGGTAGCTTTCCCTTCTTCACCGATATAGAATTGTAGGCACCGAAGTATCTAATGCGTAAGAAGCATCCCTTAATACACTTCTCTGGAATAAGTGTCACTCCAGCTGGTTCTCCTCCAAACTGTAATACGGTCCTAATATCAGCCTCGGATATACGAATTGCTTGCCCAAGCACATTCGCATCTATAACGTATTCGTCATCTACAGAAATCACACGTGCTGATTCCCAGAAACTCTGAATATGTGATAGGTAAATCTGAATTGAGTTGGAAATGGCATAATAGATCCTTGATCTTCGAAGAAACTAGATCATCGGACGGAAATCTTGACCATTCCTTGTCGTAGGATCAAGGTATGCACAAACATTATGTTTGTCACCAAATGTTAAGTTTGCCATTTCTACAATTAGAAATAAAAACAATTAGAAACAAAATTAATCAAAAATTAACAAAAATTAAAAAATTTCTATGTATAGAAACCAGCGAACCTATTCCTGAGACGAACTTAATGTTAGGCGAACCTAAATTAGACGAACCTGATAATCAGACAAACCATTTGAACGAACCCTTTGATGAACGAACCCTTTTGGTCAAACGAACCTTGACCAAAAAGGTTCGGTTCTTTTGAAATACATAGGTTCGCCACGAACCTTATCAAATTCAGACGAACCTTCAAGGTTCGGCGAACCTTGATTCATTCAACGAACCTGTTCATCAGCGAACCTTTTCCAATTTTCAAATCAGATTTTAAAAACTTTGAAATTGATGATAAAAATCATATACCCAGGTTCGAACTACACCGATGAACAACATTAACAAAAGCAGTTTGTTCAAAACTTAAAATCTATCCAGTTTTAAGTCCAATTTACTGGTTCGATCTAAAAATCCTAAAATCACCCAGATTTCCCAAATTAGCCAGTCAAATTCAAAAATTTCTACCTAGAAATGATCAGCAGACTATTTTGAATCTAACGAAATCAACGAAAATTTCTAGGATGTCCAAAATCGAAAAACGAAAAATTCAGTCTTGTAGGTTCGCGAACATGAAAACAGTTGAAAGTGACGAACCCTTCTGACGAACCCTGTATATATATGTCACGAACCTTTTCAGACAAGCCTTTCACGAACCTTATCTGCGAACCTTTTGCAGTGAACCATTTCAGCGAACCATTTGCAGCAAATCAAATAAAACGAACCTTTCTTGCGAACCATTACACACGAACCTTTTCAACGAACCACCTCAAACGAACCTAACAAACGAACCTAGCCAGCGAACCTGACCAGCGAACCTGACTAGCGAACCTTACCCAACAAACCCTTATCAACGAACCTTCTCAAACACCAGACGAACCTTTTGAAAAAATTTGAATTTTTCTTTAAATTTCAAAACAAATTCATGTTTAACTATTCCAAGGTCAAACAATTAATCAAAAATTATTGATTTAACACCAGATGAAAAAATAATATCTTTTTGTAATTTTTCAAATTTTAGAACAATTAAACTACAAATTTAACACATCTAACTATAAAAATCAAATCTTTTTGGTTGAGAAAGATCCAGACATGTGATCATATTATTTTATAATTTTCAACACATCTGTTTGTATTAATTACAAGATTTAAATGCAAATCACAAGTACAAGATGATTGTCAGTATACTTATCCTTTTAAGTTTAATTACTTAGTCAAGAAATCAGTTTAAACAAGATTATGAAAACACTTTATAATAATCCATTTACTTGAACACATCCCCGATTTGTGAATAACTAATCAAACATAAATGTTCTTAAAACTTATAATTTCAATTTTAACTAATCTGATCATGCAAAAATAAAGCAGAATTTCTTTTTAAAAATAACAAAATAGAAAACAATTTGAAATTGTTCAAAATCTAGGAATCAAGGTTGATAATTACCTATACTCAAATGATCCAGAAAATGAACTAAACAATAATTTAAGATTAAGCTTTTAACAATCAGTTCGATATTTTCCTATACGCAGAGATTGTCCAAATCTTAACCAGAACCAAGAAAATAAATTTGAATCATTTAAAGCTATAACAATCAGGTCGATACGTAAGTATACGCAAAGAATGTTCCAGCTTTAAACTAAAATAAAAGAAAAACAAAATCAGAATTTCTTTTTTAAAAATTAAACACATGATCAAACTAGTACTTTGACTTTTTGTTAAAGAACATTTTGTCAGAAAAAATTACCACTCTTTCAGGACAAAACCAAGTACTGTATTCTAAGCATTTGTTTCTTATAAAGTATAATCAAAACTTTGTTTAAACTTATCTTAACTAAGTTATAAACCTACTAACACATCATTCTTAGTACTTGTAATTACTTTTATATATTTAATAACACATACATATATGTTTCCAAATACAAATAATGTGCTATCATTTCTCACTAGGTCAAATCAATTTCTCAGATTTTTAATTTTTTCATGTTTTTGTATTTTTGGTTTTTCAAATGTTTTTTTTATTTTTCAAAATTTTATCCCCCTAAAAACAAAAACACAAAAGAAATAATAAAAATCTGATGTTAATTCAATAAAAAATGATTACGAAGGAAGTTGATTGTTGATTACCTCACCCATGACCCTGATCCGATTTAATTTGAGTAAATACTCAAAACGTTGTTTGTCAAAGGCCTTGGTGAGAAGGTCTGCCCTTTGGTCGTTTGTGTGTATCTTCACCACATCAATCAGTTTCTTTTCATAACAGTCACGTATGAAATGAAACCGAATATCAATGTGCTTGGAACGTGAATGATACACTGGATTCTTGGTAATTGCAATGGCAGCCTCATTGTCTACACGAATCGGGGTAGATAGAAAATTCAATCCATAGTCTCTCATCTGTTGTTGTATCCATAAGACTTGGGAACAACAACTGGCAGCAGCCACATATTCAACTTCACATGTAGAAGTAGCAACAGATGTTTGCTTCTTGCACTACCAAGAGACTAATCTCACCCCCAGAAATTGTGCACCTCTAGTAGTTGATTTGGAATCAGTCTTGCATCCTCCATAGTCTAAATCACTATAAGCACGGAAGGAATAGTTATCATCCTTAGGATACCACAGACCGGTGTCTGGTGTACCCTTCAGATAACGTAAAATCCTCTTGACTGCAATCATATGAGAAACTTTAGGCTTTGATTGATAGCGAGCACAGATACTTGTAGCAAATACAATATCCGGTCTTGAGGCTGTCAAATACATTAAGCTCCCGATCATTCCACGATATAATGTAGCATCAATTAACTCCCCCTTAAGATCAGGCTCAATCCCGTGATTGGGCTGAATAGGATTGGAAATGGGTTTACAATCAAGCATGCTAAACCGTTTTAGCACATCTTGAATGTATTTTGTGTGATGAATGAAGATTCCTTCATCCGTCTGATCAATTTGTAAACCCAAAAAAGAACTTAATGTCTCACATAGCACTCATCTCGAACTTCTCAATCATAACCTCTTTATATTCCAAGCACAACCGTTCATCAGTAGACCCAAAGATGATGTCATCTACATATATCTGAACAAGGAGAATGTCCTTGCCCTTTTCCCGATAAAACAGTGTTTTGTCTATCTGACCCCTCTTGAACCCGTGTTCAAGAAGGTGAGTCGAGAGAGTCTCGTACCAAGCTCGAGGAGCCTGATGAAGACCATACAGTGCTTTGTCAAGGAGGTATACCTGATCCTGGTGGATCGGATCCTCAAAGCCTGGGGGCTGACAAACGTACATTGTCTCCTTCAATGACCCATAAAGGAATGCAGACTTGACATCCAACTGAAATACTTTAAAACTTCTTGTGGGCAGTAAAAGATAGAAATAATCTCATTGCTTCAAGTCGCGCCATAGGTGCAAACACCTCATCGTAATCAATTCCTTCTATCTGTTTGAACCCTTGAATAACCAAACGCACCTTGTTTCGAACAATTATGCCTCTATCGTTTCGCTTACACTTCAACACCCACCTGGTACCAATTTTCTTCCCACCTTTTGGCAAATCCACTAAATGCCAAACTCCCAGTTTCTGAAATTGATTAAGCTCCTCTTGCATGGCCTCCGCCCAGGCAGGCTCACGCAGGGCTTCAGTTACAGATTTAGACTCAAACTGAGAAACAAATGCAGAATGCATCCATAACTCTTGAGTCCCATGATTTCGCTCCAGCTCGACATACAAACTCTCTTCGTTTGTGACTTGACGCCTTGTCTGTACTCCAACAGATGGATCTCCAATGATCTGCTCCACAGGATGATTCACATGAACTCTGGACACTGGCACTTGCGGGACTCCAACACCATGATCAAGATTTGTGATATTCTGATCTTCATCTTGATCTTGAGAAACTGCGTCTTCAAAAACATCCTGATCATCCTCCGATGACCAGTCATCATAAACTGCTTCAGAAATTCCTTCCCCTGTTGGATGATTAGCTTCAACTTGATGAGAAATTCCTAAATCTTCAGAATTTTGTAGATCATATAACATCTGCAAAGAAATTTCATCATCAGTAACATGAGGAGACGAATTAAAAGACTCAAAAAGTTTATCATAATCGAAAAGCCAATTTGGACCTTTGCCTTCAGGTATAGGTGTATGTCGTTGAACATCCACATTATACCAAAGTTCCACAACACCCGTGCGTTTGTTAAACACACGTTTATTGGGCAGGCTGTAGCCAAGAAAGAAACCTTCTTCAACTTTAGAGTTGAATTTAATATCTTTCTTAAGCATGGTACATGAAGCCCCAAAAGGTTCCAAGTGTTCCAAATTTGGTTTTCTATTCTAAAGAAGTTCATAGCAAGTCTTATTATGTCTTTTGACAATCAGCACTTGGTTGAGAGTAAAACAGGCGGTCGCTACGGCTTCACTCCAGAAAGTAATGGGCAGCTTCGAATCAGCGAGCATCGTTCGAGCAGACTCTATCAATGTACGATTCTTCCTTTCAGCTACACCGTTCATCTGTGGTTCATACGGTGCACTAAATTGCTGTTGGATGCCCTTTGAATCACATAATGCTTCCATGTTCTGATTCTTGAATTATGTCCCATTGTCTGATCGAACACGCCTAACTCTTAACTTGTACAAAGTCTCCAATCTGTTTACCAACAAAACAAAATTTTCATAAGTTTCAGATTTAAACTTTAAGAACATTACCCATGAAAATCTAGAAAAATCATCGGTCACAACAAAACAATATGATTCACCACCGATACTCTTCACATTAATCGGTCCAAACAGATCCATGTGAAGCAGTTCCAATGGTTTATCAATAGTAAACACAGTGTTTTGGACTTATGTGACCTCCTTTTCTGTTTACCCTTTTTACAGGAAACACACACATCAGGTAATTTGAAATGTTTAACAAGTACACCATCAACCAAGTGATTGTGTATAAGATGATTCATCTTTCTGATGTGTATATGACCCATTCGTCTATGCCAAGACCGAGTATCCTGCTCCGTGGCCTTTGACACCAGACACGTCCCAACTTTGTTTACCGTCTCCGCATTAGCCATGTCCAAAAGATACAAATCTTTACACCTGTCAGCAATCATCAAAATCCAGTCATCTGGAATCTTAATTCCTTGTTTGAGCACATAGCATTTCTTATCATCAAACAAAACCTTATAACCTTTATCACTTATCTGTGACACACTCAAAAGATTATTAGTTAACTCTTTACAGTAATTCACGTTGTCAAAGGAAACTTTACCGTTAGTCAAACTACCACACCCAGTAATTTGACCACCTTTGTCACCTGCAAAGTTAACATAACATCCGTTCATCTCTCGAAAATCTTTCAACAAACTGATCTTTCCTATCATGTGCCGTGAACATCCACTATCAACACTCCATCGACTGTTGATATAGCCCGTGAATGCCACCTGCACCATAAATTAAAACAAAATATGATCAGTACCAAAAGGGATGACTCCCGCCATTCCGGCGTTGAGTCTCCCTGAACAACCTCCTGCCGTTCGATCCTGATGAACTACTTGCAGACCCATCTTCCAAGTATTCATCCTTGCTCACAAAAAATCTATCATCTGACCTATGTCTGGATTTCCAAAAAGAATTAGAATTAACATTGTGTATTGAAAATCTTTTAGGAGAAAAATTATCATAAAATTCATCATCAGATGATGATGTCTTTTTCAAAACTCTTTTAATCTTTTGTTGGTTATTAAAAGTTTGTCTTTTATGAAAATTTTCCTCCTTGATCCAGACACACTCAGGATCAAATTTTCTGAGTATTCTCATCTCCTCTTCACTAGGCTTTATCCTCCTAGGACTCGCACTAGAATGGATCAAATGACTGTCATTAATAGAAGTTTTCTTCATGATCTTGTGATTTGGACAATTTGCTGATATGTGTCCTTTTCCTCCACAAGTGAAACACTGTCGTGTTTCTCGTGGAGTAAAAGTATGAAATCTATTACAAGTGTCCAAATCACAGTCAGCAATGACATGACCCACTTTCCCACATCTGTAGCATTTCCTTGATGATACAGTCTTTGGTTTTAATTCATCACACCTCTTAGATGAACCCAAAGATTTGGATGCTACAGATGGAGATAAAACCTTATTTTTCAAACCCGTGGCTTTTGTCTTGACATTCTTTTGAGAAATCTTTGATTTGCCCTTGTTTCCATCCCCACTTTGATTAACCTTGTCAACAACTTTGACAAACTTCTTGTCAATCTTTTTAGAAAATTTCTCTTGTTTTTGACAAACTTTGCTTAACTCTCCTTTTTGTGTGGTAGAAGACTCAACAAACACAATTGGCTTTAGAGTAAAATTAGTCTTGACTTTTAGATTTGGTTTGAAAACAGGCTTTTGTTTAGCCACTGTTTTCCCAGCTGATTTTACTTCAGATTTTGGTTTCTGGAAAACTGGACTCATCTTCTCAACATTTTTAGCTTGTTGATGACCAATCATTCTTAGAACATCATCTGGATATTCTAAATCAGTGATGTCCTCGATGATAGGAGCATCATTATCAACATATTCACTCTCATGAGATGATGAACTTTCCATATCCTCAGACACTTGATCAGACACACTTTCCTTTAAGGAAACTGGATTAACTTCCAATTCTGGATCAAATTGTGTTCTTGATACATAACTTTGAGGATTTGGCACAGCATGAAAACCAATACGAAAAGTATCACGCGAAGATCTTTGCATAGCCGCAAAGTAATCAATGACATATGCTGAATTCTGGTAGTTTTCAAGCTTGGCTTTGTTCAACTCAGCTTCAGATTTTGCAGCTGATAACTCTACTTTCAACTTCTGAACTGAATCCAGATGCACAGAAACAACATGATTATTCTGTAAAACCTTTATTTTCAAAGCTTCGTTTTCTTTAGAAAGATCGGTTATCTTTTTGTCAAATGCTTTTTCTTTTGAAATCAACTTTTTGTTGGCTTCTATGCAATCTCTCAGATCAGAAGTTAACTGAGAGTTCATCTCTTTCAGTCTATCAATCATCTCAAGCAGATCATTATGTACCTCATTCACCTCATCAACCTTCTCCTTTCCTTTGCTAGATTCTTCTTCCAATGTAGCCATGAAAGCACCCATAAGATCTTCATATTGTTTGCCCCAGTCATAGCCCTCATCAGCTTGACTTACAAGTGCTTAAGAAGATGATTCTTCAGATTTCTCTTTCTTTTTCTGATAATCTTCCTTAGGCTTGAATGGATTCAAATTTCCCTGCTTCTTTGGATTCTTGCATTCTCTTGCAAAATGACCAAGTTCACCACAATTATAACACTGTGTAGATTTTGGATTGAATCCAAATTTGGTATTTCGGTCAAAAGTGAATTTCTTCCCGGTCTTCTTCTCATATCTATTAATTATGCGAATAACACTCGCCAAAGCCCACTGAGTATCTATCAGTTCCATCTCATCTTCATCAATTTTTGCATAATCTTCAAAAGTAAGATTTGCATTTCCAATTCTTCCCGCCACCTGTTCATCATAAGCACTTACTACACATGACAAAATAGACATATGGTCTTTAACTGCTTCAACTGTCAATTTTACCAAATTTGTTGTGTTAAGCTGCACTGGAGGTGGTGTAGACTCAGACTTTTTCTCATTGATAGGACAATGTGAACTAGAACTTGATGACACCGAAGAACTCTGAGTAGTTTCAGAAGTCCTAGTCACGAAAGCAGTCTGTATCTTTGCAGATGCTGCAGGTGGTGTAGCAACAGAACCACCATACAAGGAAGGATCTTGTGTGACATTTATACGTCTCGCTTTACGTTTGTCCTTCATTTCTTGTTCCTCCAGAAATCGAAGAAACTCTACCAACGTCAATCAAGGTAGGTTTTCTCTCAATATGAGCACCAAAGAATTCCATTTATCAGGTAGTGCATCAGCCAGACAATCAATCTTCTCATCCTCTGAATACTCAATACCATATTTTCTCACTTCAGTCAACAAGTGTCTGTATCTGGTGATTAAGGCATCAAGAGTCTCATTTCCAATGATGTTAAAATTTTCAAACTCCTTTCTGATATCTGTAGCCTTCATTTTCTTCAGATTTGTGTTGCCTTCAACTCTTGCCTTTAATGCATTCCAAAGACTGTAAGCAGTCTTGTGTTCATCAAACTGATGCAGAATTTGATTGGGAATGGCTTGACTTAATAACCAATAAGCTTTCTTCTCTGAGTCATATTTTTTTCGCTCATCTACATCTAGTCTTTCCAAGAGTTGAAACAAATCAGTACCAACTACCCTTGGTCTTTCATAAGGAGATAAGATTCTTTCCCATAAGTTTGTATCTATGCCATTTAGATGAGTCTCAAATCGTCCTTTCCAACTGTCATAATCAACTAAATCCAATAGCTTTGGCACTTTATTTGTATTACCCACTTCAGTCTCACTGATTAAAATACTCTGAAGTTTGGAGTTCTGAGTTGCCATCGCCGCGTACAGGTCAGACATCATTTTTGAGTTGATAAACAACGAACCTTTTCAAAAATATCACAGGCCGAACCTCAGACGAACCTCAGCCGAACCTCTGGACAAAAACTGTCTTTTGAGTAGCGAACCTTTTAACAGCGAACCTTTGAGCAGCGAACCTTTGAAACTCACGAACCCTTACACAGACGAACCCAGAAACAGACGAACCCTGAAACTGGCGAACCTTGAAACTGGCGAACCTTTAGTTCAAGCGAACCCTCAGCCGAACTAAATCTCACGAACCTTCCAACAAAGACGAACCTTTAGCGAATCTTGTTCACGAACCTCAGACGAACTATGAACAGTAATCAGCGAACATCAGACGAACTATCACCCAAATGTTGCCGAACCTTGACAGAACCTTTGCCGAACCTTGGCCGAACCAGTGCCGAACCTTAGGCGAACTAACAAACGAACCCTCTGAAAAACCTTCTAACAGCGAACCTTTCTGTTCAACAAGTCACAGGTTCGTCCCACGAACCTGTAGCACAGAATTTGAAAATTTTTGGAGGAAAATCTTCCAAAATTTCAAAAAATCCGTCCAAATCTATACCAAAACACTTCCAAAACTTCAATTGTTGTAATTTAACAACAATTGATGATGAAAACAGTCTCAAATCACCAGAAAATCGATCAAGAAGAAAAAATTGGATCCATCAAATGTCTTCAAATCTTCAATTGCTTGATTTCTTTGAAATTGTAGTGTAGAACCTCAACCAAACGCTCTGATACCACTGTTGGTTTGGTTGAAACCAATCAGGATCGAAAACGAGATGCTGTTCATAGTTCGTCTGATTACAAGACTTCACTCAGAAAACACAGATCTCACACAGAGAAAATCCCAGAAGTTCTGTCAAAAGTTATAGTTAAAAACAGACAAACCTTCTATTTATACAAAACAGACCAGCGAACCTTTTATGGTAGCCGAACCCTAGGTTTGCCAGCCGAACCCTAAGGTTCGCTAGACGAACCCTTAGGTTCGCTAGACGAACCTATGTTGACATACCAAAAGGTTCGCCGAATCCTTCTCCAGGTTATGGTTCGCCGAACCTATCAACTCAATAGGTTCGCCGAACCTGCCTAGGTTCGTGGGCCAAACGAACCTATGGCAAACCTTTAGCCGAACCTTCTCTAAAACTCAAAATAAATACAACTTTTGAATAGAAAACAATTACAAATATGTACTAACAGTGATTCGGTGAGGGAAGGTTTCGCTAAGGTGCAGGTTTGGCCATCACAAGGTTCGGCCACTTCTTGTTCAGTTCCACCAGAGGTTCGGCCGGCTACAAGGAGATTCGTGGCGTTGGGTTCGTGGATTTCACCATGTGGGTTCGGCCAAGAGGAGGTTCGGTCACCCTTAGGTTCGCCGACGTGAACTCTTTCTCACAATCTACTGTTCATCATCATCATTAGCATCAAGCCCTAGGTGATTACACGTTCTCCCATGCTATCCAAAGTTTAATACTATCCCGATTAACAAGTAAAAAGAACTCTAAAATCGTTTTAAAGTTGGTAGCCATAACCACATTAGGTTTTTAGTTGAAACCGAAAAGTAAACTTCATATTTACCTCAAAAAGTCGACCTAAAGTGAGATTTATTCGTTGGTACTTGTTCTCCTCGATCACACGGTTGTTTGGACTCCAAGATCTCACGATTCCGACAAGAAATGAAGAAGAAAATCTAGATAGAAGGTAGAGAGAGACATGGCGTTTTTGTGAGTTTTAGAGAGAGTGTAGAAGTGGCGAAATGAGAAACAAGAAGGAGGTCTTCTTTCTTATATCGCATATCATCACCACGTGCTCGATCTCGTTTATTTCGCGATAAAATTTTATAATATGCTCGGTTTTGCTCGTAAACGTGTTTTAAAACATAAATATTTAAATGACTAAGTTTCGATTTTAATAAAATGATTTCACATAAAGTTGTTTAAGTAAAATATCTTTGTCTACTTTCGGTAATTTATTTATTTAATAAAAACGATTTATTCGAATCCGTCTTAGGTTGTGATTCCTAATAAATGTTTTTAAATACTTTTTCTTATTTTAATATCGTTAGATATTACTTGGCATCTCGTCGAAACGCGTTACTTACGTACGTATTCGTAAAGATCGTCACCTTTCCGAATCCAAAGCTCGTATCGTATTTCGATTTGATCTACCAATTTATGGAATATAGTTTCAGAATATTATTCCTAATAATTATATTCATGTGAATCGTCACCCACGCGAATACAATATCATGTTGATATTTCTGAAATAATATTCGCGTTTAAGTTATATTCGAAACCTCACCATCGCGTAATCATTTTCAATAATAATTTCTTTATCTTATTATCTGGAATATTATATTTCCCCAATCCAATTCCCACTAAACCATATCACTGACATATCCATGATAGACCGAAATATACTTATGTATAGGGCATATGTAGGAGTAGGTCACAACCTATCCAGCCACTGTCCTACCACTATTTCGATAAACCATGACCATGTGTCCTTGACTATGTTTAGTAACCAAACAATAACTAACTCATAACTTTTACCATTCCAAACCAAAACCTCGGATTCTCCTCACCAAAGCCTCAACACAGATATAATCATGATAAACCGAAGATGGCTTATATATAGGGCATATGTAGAGGTCAGTCGCAACTGCCTCAGCCATCATCCCACCACCTCTTCGATAGACCATGATTATATCCTTGTCTATCTTTGGTTATAGAATCCTAAACCACTACCATTCCAATCAACAACCCATAATATATGTTCATCTGCAATAACTCTCTGGTTCTGTTTAGTTATATTTCAACTAAACTCCCCATGGTTTATGCTTATAATAATGTGTTCTCAATATGTATAACAATAATAATGACATCCAATAATCCATCATAATTATCAATTATCATATTGGGTTTTATCAATACAATTACACATGTACGGACAACCCAAAATACAATGATGTTACATGATATTCCCCCGTTGTATCATATGTAGAATAATACGTTGAGAGGGGTTTAGTTATCAAACCGAAGTATTGATACACCCTCAATGTATTAAGGAAATTAGATTAATTTAATCTGATCCTTGTTTTTATTCTATTTCTTGTAGGGTTAACTGTTAATCAATTTTAATAATAAGAGTGTTCGTTAACCAATTGATTTTTGTTCTACACTTGAAGCGCATAGAGCCTAAAAGGAATCCATTGCAATCCTCACGTAATCAGATTACAATGCATCTGATTTACCTCTACCATTAGGCCTCATCGAAACTTTTACCAGTATTATGACATGAGAGAAAATCAATTTTCTCAGTCTACTAGTCAACAATAATCGATGGATTATGTGACAACACATGAACCAGGTTTATATTAAAACGTTAATTACAACGTATTTTTTAGCACGATCTGATAGACACATATATGGGAAACATCAAGTAGAAAATATGTCATTAGTTGAGAGCAATAAAGTACACATGCCATAAAGGTTAGAAGCAAGTGATTCTTATTAAAAAGTATACAATTCTAAGAAACATAATCAAATTATGTTATATCTTTGTGACACAACAAAATAATTAAATAAAACAATGATTACACTTATGTGTATATATTTATATGCATGCTTAAATTTTTGATGATCAAATTATCTATGCAAGACAACATCTAATAATTATTTATTATATCAAAAATGTATCTATATCACGACATATATACATATATACATATCTATATCTTTATTAAGATTATTATAAGATAATATCACCATCATACATATGCATGCATAGATTATTCCATTTAAACACCACTCTTTAAATTATATACACATACATCCATACGGATATATATATATATACATGCATACGTGAGACACACACACACATAAAAATTTTATGCATGCACACAACACACACACACACAAATTCAAACCATAAAACAACAATACTCTTACACCACCTCTTTCATTACCCAATCCCCTCTCATCCTCTCTTTTCCATAACACATCACTTCATTCTATTCCTCTTTTCTCCCACCAATACCCGAAATATACACTAAAATATATATCTATACTCACATTCACAATTAGTATACATATATATATACACACTTGCACGGTTCACACATACATATACTCATATCTTCCAAATTTCAAACACAAGAAAACAAATTCCCTTAAACCACCTCCAACAACAACCAATAACCACTCTTTTCTCTACCCTATAACCGACCCCCAATCCCTATTCTCTCGTTTTCTTTTGACTTGACCAAACACATCTCTCTCCCTCTTTCTTTTAATTGGCAATACCCACACACATCACACTTCACCCCATTTAAAAATACACAAGTCTCAATCCCTTCCTTCCTTTTCTCCCCATACCGATGAGGACCAGCCCACTTGGAAGCAAGGAGCAACGGTTTGAGGATCACAACAAGCTCTCAACGTGAGACAAGGAGTGTGTCGACATAACAGTTAGTTTGATAATCACGAACTCTCAAAAATGTGACACCCCATAAATTTCAGGTCAGCACTAATTTTATTTTGATAATAATTGATACTATTATTTCATACGTGGCACTAGAATAACTACTATTTAGTGTGACACGTGGCACAACAGACCAAACGCACCGATAATTCAAGGAATTATCGCAAAACACAACGCACGTGTCTTGAATAACGAACGTTGGTGAAACCACAGTACACTTTCACTGCACCTAGGTTCTAGAGAATCCAAAATATTGAGGGCAATGTTTATATGTCGAGAATCGATGATCATAATCGTGAAATACGCGAAAATCGGTTCGAAACAACAAAACTAAGCTTATTGGGCTTCTCAGGAACCCATCGCGGTACGCGATGGCCCAACAGGAGTTCCTGTCGCGGTACGCGACAGACATCGCGAAGAGTTGACTCCCGGTTTCCTTCGCGTAGCGCGAAGCATCTTTCTGGCCTAGTGTCGCGGTACGCGACGGGTGTCAGACGGCAAAATCTTATAAAACCAAGACAATGATGGCTAGTCTATCTATTTCACTCATATCTTCGGCAGAGCACGCAACCATTCGACCATCTTCAACCTCCAGACCCCTGTAGCAGCCATTGGAAGCCATTGAAGGCCCTTTTGAAGCTCAAGAACATTGAGGAAGACCTTCTAGACCGTCACCCTTCATTACCACCTTCTTGTTCTCGATCAAACCCACGTACCAGGAGGTGTAGGAGCTGTTCATCATCATCTCAGAACTTCTTGGAGCCTTAGAAGGTAGTTCTCATTGCTAAACTTCGCTTTTCACACCATTACACACACATGCATGTGTAAATCCCACATGCAAGCACCCATGGCTCACATGCACGAATTTCCCTTTGTTCTAATCTGGGTTTGTTGATATCTCAGTGTATTATGATGATCTAAAGTGATTAGATGATGTTTTATGATGATCTAAAATGATGGGTATAGGCCATTGTACTTAAAATGATGATATGAGATGATATTGATGCATGCATGCATGATCCATAATGTTAGGATGATTTTATGTATATAGAAATGTTCAAAGATGATATTGATGATGATTTACATGATTAGATTTGTTTAAAATGGTCAAAATGTCGATTTTTAGTAATCTTTCCATTATTAGTAACTTTTGTTTGTAAAATGATTGTTGGAGATGAATCCATGAACATGCATGTATGTAGAATTGTTATTAGGTTGATAATATGCTTATTTGATTTGTTAGAAAGTGATTTTGATAATGTTAATAGTCATACTTGTCATTGTTACTATTTTTAGTAACTTTATTTGTTGAAATAATGTTAAGTGATGATTTGGCTATATTGGTATGTTTAAAGTGATGCTAGATGGATTATTTTGATGATTTGTAACATGAAAATTAGTTTAGAAATGTTAAAATGGTTATTTGATGCAAAAACTACAAAGTTACTATTTATAGTAACTTTATTTTTACAAAAACCGATTTGTAAACATGTTGTGTGATTTGAACATGCTAGATGACTTGTTACGTTATAATATGTTGATTAGATGCTAAGTTAGATGGTTTCCGATGTCACGTATGCTATAAATGGAAACTTTCCATTTTAGGAAACTTTTATGTGCTAGCATGTTATAAACGACTTATGTGAAACCGTATGATGACGTGCTATGTGTTAACATGATCACGTAGGACTAACGAGCATGCTAGAACTTTAAAACTGTTATGCTTTGTGAACTTTCCAAAACTGGAAACTTACTATAAATAGTAAGTTGTCCATAGACGCGACTTGCGCGTTTTGCACACGACGAGCACTTACAAATTTGCTACACGATTCACAACCGTCACACGGTTCACCAATGGGTCGTTAGGTCAAACACGGTCAGCACGACCAACACGGTCAACCACGGTCAACGCGACCCGCATAACAACCAGGAGTTGTTTAGACATGAATACGGTCCTGTGAGACCAACACAAATATGATCGAAAACTTATAACACCTATGTGATATAGGTAACTACTAGCCAGCGAGCTACTCCGTTCTCGTAAGAACGCACTCAGGCAGACTCAGGTGAGTTTACAGCCCCACTTTTACTCTTAACTGTTTTACTAATCTTTTGGGGTGAGAATGCTATGCAACTGTTTAAAATATATGACTGGTATGTCGAAAAACTATTTTGAGTGTACTATTATCGCAACAAGTCCTCTCCACCCTTACCGTTAGTTGTGTACAAACGAGTCGTTATTACGTAGTACTACTGGGTTTGACCAACCCCACTCGGCAACAACGTTGACAGGATGTCATAACGAGTGTAATATCGATGTTGATGTCGGGTTCCGCGATGACCCGTAGAGGTAAATGGAAACAGTCGAGTTTCGGTAAGATGACATGACACACTCTACGGATCGTAGATCCAACAAAACTATTTAACATACCCAGTATATATAACTGTATTACTGTTTTCCAATACTTAAACCTGTGAACTCACCAACTTTATGTTGACACACTTTAGCATGTATTCTCAGGTAACTGAACAGCATGAGCTAGGAGGCACATGGAGATGCACAAGAGAGTCTGCATACATATAGACTCTAATCCTAGGCTTATGTTTTGATTTTTGTCATTTTAAACGATGTTAACAGTGTAGTTCTGATTACTTATTTCCGCTGCTTTAATGATGAACTTTTCCGCTGCTAAACTTATGAAACTAGTCTTATTTTACAAACTGTATGATTGAGTTAACTCATATAGAGTCGTTCAATATGACTATGAGCTGTGATCCTGGCCACGTCACACCCACGTGGACTGACACCACGAGTGGGAATTTGGGGGTGTGACAGACTGGTATCAGAGCCTTGGTTATAGGGAACTAGGTTTGCATGTAGTGAACTTAGACTATAGCCACTGCTCTACAATAGACACTACACTAGTTTCATGCAACACATTATGTGCTTAACTTAACAACATGCTTTGTGATTTGATCTGACTCTTACGAACATGCCTCTGGCACCGTTAATGGGCGTTAACACTCAACTACACATACGACCTGTGTAAGGGGATTAGAGAAAAGGCGAACTCAAGACCGAAGGGAAACTCTTCCATGCAATGAAGAAGACTCCTATAGCACAATCCAACTCAAATCGAACGCCTCTTCCAACCTCTTTCTTCGGTGCAAACTCAGTCAAATGACACATGTTTATGGATTGTAACCTTAGTATCGACACTCAGGAAGCAAAACTTCTAACCCGAGATTGTTAAGTAGCTTGAGATTGAATGAACTAGAATGACTGTGTAAGATAAATTGACGATTATGGTGGCCAACGTAATCGTGAATTTATAGGTACATACGAATTCTGGCAAGTTCAATTGATAAGCTACAACCAGCTGGGAAACTGTATAGTACACCTCTGGAAGTGGAGATTCGAGCTCCGCTGTTTCCACCGCGTAGTTTATTTCTTTATTATATATAGTATTGTACTATTGTTAGAACCGATATGAGCGAGTTGTGCTCATACAAATCATTTTGGTAGTAGTAATCTCGTCAAACCTATGATCCTACTTTTGAAATGGTATCTTAAGCTTATGATATATTTCCTCCCTACACATGCTTACACGCAATAACTCTAACAGTGAGTAATACAATATCTATTGTATATAGATACCAAGAAATGGATGGTCAAGGAAAGTATGTGCGCACTGACAACCCGTCAATCGATTCTGCGACTGTCGAAGCCATGGTAGAACAACTGGTTAACAAAGCCATTACGGATTACGAGGCTGCATGCTTAAACAATGAGACAGGAAGTGAGACTCACAACAACAGCTCAAGAGGATGCACCTTCAAAACTTTCCTCAGCTACCATCCTCAACCATACACGGGATCAGAAGGAGCAGTAGGGTTGCTCCAATGGGTTAAGAGGGCCGAATCAATCTTCCACATGTGCAAGTGTTTTGAAGAAGACAAAGTGAAATTTGCTACCGGGACTCTAGATGGACAAGCCCTCACTTGGTGGAATTCGCATGTCCAGACACTGAGTCTGAAGACTGCTAACTCAATTCCCTGGGAAAATTTCGTCAAAATGTTGAAAGAAGAATACGGTCCACAGAACGAAATCAAGAAACTTGAGGGGTTCTGGAATCACAAAATGGAAGGATCTGAAATCGAACAGTACACCGCTCGATTTCACGAATGGTGTAAACAATGCCCAGAAATGGTGACCCCGGAATACAAAAAGATTGAGCCGTACGTCAGTGGACTACCCGAACAGATCCAAAGCTTGGTTATCATGATAGACCCCACTCTCCTTCAACCCACTATTTGCCTGGCTCACCATATGACTAACCAAGCGGTAGCACAGGGTAAGTTACCCAAGAGGGGTGAACACCTGAAGTCTCAGGATTGCAAGCGCAAGCGGGAGACTAGTCACAGCCAAACGCCCTCTTCCCAACAAATGCAACTCCATAACCAGTCAGCAACAACTAGCGACTCTACTGCTACACCATCCAGTACCAAGGGTAAGAATGCCTACCAGGGGAAATACCCTAAGTGCAAAAGATGCCCATATCATCACAACGGCCAATGTGAACGCTATCGATGTCGGAAATGCGGAAGAAACGGTCACATGGCCAAGGAGTGTAGAAGCAAGCCAGTTGGTAGCAAAGACAACCAGAAAGTCGCTAAAGGGTGTTATAAGTGTCGCAAGCCTGGGCATTGGCGCAGGGATTGCCCACAGCTGAAGGAAAAAGAAAGCGTGACAATGGGCCCTGCATTTGTAAATGACTCCAAAGAAGCAAAAGATGATCCTATCTTTGTGACTGGTACGTTCCTTTTACATAATGCCTATGCTAGTATGTCTTGTGATATTGGTGCTAAGAGTAGCCTGATGCTTAGCGAATTTAGTAAAATGCTTAACATTACCCCGACATCCTTAGACTATAAGAGTTAACCGACTGTAAGCTGATTGAGACACAACACATTTTCAAAGGATGCGCCTTGGTGTTGACGGGTCACGAATTTGAGATCGACTTAATTTCAGTAAGTCCCGAAAACTTTGATGCAATGGTGGGGACAGACTAGTAACTACAGACCAAGCAGAGAGTGTGTGCAATAAGAAGATAGATCAATGTTACGTTGTCAAATGGAAATCAGATCCCTATTCAGAGAGAACGACGGAGGATAACGCAAAACACCATGTCATAGGCTGGCAAGTACCTACAGAAAGGATACTCAACGATATTAGTCGTATCACGAAACAATCGTAGAAGGAAAGGAAGATGGAGGATATTGAAGTTGTTTGTAATTTTCCCAAAGAACCACCTGGACTACCCCAAAGCGACAAGTCGAATTTCGGATAGAACTCACACCGTGAGCCGCACTAACCGTCAAAGCGCCATACCAATTGGTCCAACTAAGATGCAAGAAACTGACTAATCAATTGCAAGAGTTGTTAGACGAAGAATTAACCAGACCAAGATTATCAACACGAGGAGCACCAGTCCTGCTTGTGAGAAAGAAAGACAGGTCTTCCCGAATGTGTATCGACTACCGAGAGTCAAGCAAGGTGACAAACAGGAATTGATACTATTACCACGAATGGACGATTTGTTAGACTAGTTGTAAGGGTCAAGCTATTACCCGAAGATCATTTTGAGTTCCGATTATCATCAAACAAGGATACAAGAAAAGGACATTCCTAAGACGATCCTTAGGACGCAAGATTGACATTACGAATGTTTGGTCATAACCTTCGGACTGACCAACGCACCGACAGTATTCATGGATCTCATGAATCGGGTGTGTAAGCCGTATCGGGACAAAATCGTAATCGTGTTCCTAAATGATACCCTGATGTACTCCAAGACCCAAGAAGAACATGCCGACCACTTAAAGCGTGTCTTGGAACTACTGAAGAGGGAACAACAATACGCGAAGTTTCCAAATGCGATATTTGGATTCGCGAAGTCCAGTTTCTTGGACACGTAGTAAACGCAAAAGGAATACACGTAGATCCAGCCAAGATCAAGGCCATTAAGAACTGGACAGCACCAAAGACTCCGACTGAGGTGCGACAGTTTCTGGGATTGGCCGGGTACTACAGGCGATCTATTGAGGGATCTTCGAAGATCTCACAATCATTGACTTCCCTTACGCACAAAGACAAGAAATTCGAATGAGGAGAGAAACAAGAAGCTGCTTTCGACTTGTTGAAGCAGAAATTGTGCAGTGCACCTATTCTATCACTACCAGACGGGTGCGAAGACTTTGTAGTTTATTGCGACGCGTCAAAACAAGGACTCGGTTGTGTATCGAAGCAACGCGAGAAGGTGATAGCTTATGCGGCACGACAATTGAAAGTGCACGAAAAGAACTACACGACTCATGACTTGGAATTGGGAGCTGTAGTGTTTGCACGAAAGATCTAGTGACACTACCTATCCGACACGAAATGCACGATATTCACCAATCATAAGAGACTGCAACACACCTTCAACCTGAAGGAACTGAACATGAGACAACTCAGATGGGACTAGCTGATAGGAGATTATGATTGTGCTATCAAGTACCACACTGGAAAAACTAACGTTGTAGCCAACGCGATGAACCGGAAAGAAACAACCCAAAAACGTACGTGCACTACAACTTACGATTCACTCAAAGCTACCCAATCAGAATCCGAACCGCACAACAGGAAGCTCTGAAGGTCGAGGACCTCACTCATTTATCCCTGCGTGGCACGGATAAACAGATGGAGGCGAAGGCCGACGTAACCTACTATCTTATGGATCGGAACTGGATTCCACACTACGGAGGACTGAGGGGCGTAGTGATTAAAGAAGCCCGAAGGAGCCGGCATTCTTTACATCCGGTCTCTGACAAAATGTACCATGACCTAAAGACGACCCATCGGTGGCCGAGCGTGAAGGCAGAATTAACAACTTACGTGGGTAAGTGTTTAATGTGCCCAAAGGTCAAGATTGAATACCAAAAGCCATCAGGGCTATTTCAACAACCCAAGATACCAACGTGGAAATGGGAGTAGATTCCTATGGACTTAATAACTAAACTGCCAAGGACGGCAAGTGGTTGCGACACTGTTTGAATAATCGTTGAACGACTAACGAAGCCTGCACACTTACTACCCATCAAGGAGACCGACTAACTAGAAGAACATGATCGAATTTACCTGAAGGAAGTGGTCACTCGACGTGTAGTGCAAATCTTGATCATCTCTAACCACGACAACTGATTTACGTCACATTTCTGGAAATCCTATCATCAGACATTGGGCACGAGACTTGGATATGAGAATCGTTACCATCCGCAAACTGATGGATGGAGCAAACGAACTATGCAGACATTGGAAAACGCGCTTTGAGCATGTGTCAATGACTTTGACAACAGCTGGGAGACTCGCTTACCATTAGCTAAGTCCTCGTACAACAATACTTGTCACACAAGTATACAAGCTGCAACATTCGAAGCACTCTAGGGACTTAAGTGATGATCATTCATTTGTTAGGCGGAAGTTGTGACAGCCAACTGACAAGCAAGAAAATCGTGCAAATACGTAAACGAATGGCAACAGCTCGGGACAGACAGAAAAGCTATGCCGACAAGAGGCGCGAAACCTTGGGACTTCAGGTGGGAGACAGAGTGTTACTCGAGGTCTCGCCTTGGAAAGGAGTTATACAATTTGGCAAACAAGGGAGGCTGAATCTCCGTTACATCACACCTTTTGAGAACACCAAACGAATAGGCCCCGTGACCTACAAATAGAACTTGCCACATGAGCTAAGTAACGTACACAAAAGTCCTTCATGTATCTAACCTCTAGAAGAACTTATGCGACGAAACAATAGGAGATCAGAGTCGATGAGCAACCGCACTTCGTTGAGGAATCAATAGGGGTTATGGAGCGAAAAGTCAAGAAGCTCAAACTTAGTCATATACCGATAGACAAGGTATGATGGAGCTCGAGACGTGAATCAAAATTCTTCATTGAAACAATAGGACCAAATGAAGGGGAAATATCTTCACCTGTTCACAAACTAGCCAAACACCGACAACACGAACTGAATTTCGGGACGAAATTCCTATTAACTGGGGGATGATGTGACACCCCATAAATTCCAGGTCAGCACTAATTTTATTTTGATAATAATTGATACTATTATTTCATACGTGGCACTAGAATAACTACTATTTAGTGTGACACGTGGCACAACAGACCAAACGCACCGATAATTCAAGGAATTATCGCAAAACACAACGCACGTGTCTTGAATAACGAACGTTGGTGAAACCACATTACACTTTCACTGCACCTAGGTTCTAGAGAATCCAAAATATTGAGGGCAATGTTTATATGTCGAGAATCGATGATCATAATCGTGAAATACGCGAAAATCGGTTCGAAACAACAAAACTAAGCTTATTGGGCTTCTCAGGAACCCATCGCGGTACGCGATGGCCCAACAGGAGTTCCTGTCGCGGTACGCGACAGACATCGCGAAGAGTTGACTCCCGGATTCCTTCGCGTAGCGCGAAGCATCTTTCTGGCCTAGTGTCGCGGTACGCGACGGGTGTCAGACGGCAAAATCTTATAAAACCAAGACAATGATGGCTAGTCTATCTATTTCACTCATATCTTCGGCAGAGCACGCAACCATTCGACCATCTTCAACCTCCAGACCCCTGTAGCAGCCATTGGAAGCCATTGAAGGCCCTTTTGAAGCTCAAGAACCTTGAGGAAGACCTTCTAGGCCATCACCCTTCATTACCACCTTCTTGTTCTCGATCAAACCCACGTACCAGGAGGTGTAGGAGCTGTTCATCATCATCTCAGAACTTCTTGGAGCCTTAGAAGGTAGTTCTCATTGCTAAACTTCGCTTTTCACACCATTACACACACATGCATGTGTAAATCCCACATGCAAGCACCCATGGCTCACATGCACGAATTTCCCTTTGTTCTAATCTGGGTTTGTTGATATCTCAGTGTATTATGATGATCTAAAGTGATTAGATGATGTTTTATGATGATCTAAAATGATGGGTATAGGCCATTGTGCTTAAAATGATGATATGAGATGATATTGATGCATGCATGCATGATCCATAATGTTAGGATGATTTTATGTATATAGAAATGTTCAAAGATGATATTGATGATGATTTACATGATTAGATTTGTTTAAAATGGTCAAAATGTCGATTTTTAGTAATCTTTCCATTATTAGTAACTTTTGTTTGCAAAATGATTGTTAGAGATGAATCCATGAACATGCATGTATGTAGAATTGTTATTAGGTTGATAATATGCTTATTTGATTTGTTAGAAAGTGATTTTGATAATGTTAATAGTCATACTTGTCATTGTTACTATTTTTAGTAACTTTATTTGTTGAAATAATGTTAAGTGATGATTTGGCTATATTGGTATGTTTAAAGTGATGCTAGATGGATTATTTTGATGATTTGTAACATGAAAATTAGTTTAGAAATGTTAAAATGGTTATTTGATGCAAAAACTACAAAGTTACTATTTATAGTAACTTTATTTTTACAAAAACCGATTTGTAAACATGTTGTGTGATTTGAACATGCTAGATGACTTATTACGTTATAATATGTTGATTAGATGCTAAGTTAGATGGTTTCCGATGTCACGTATGCTATAAATGGAAACTTTCCATTTTAGGAAACTTTTATGTGCTAGCATGTTATAAACGACTTATGTGAAACCGTATGATGACGTGCTATGTGTTAACATGATCACGTAGGACTAACGAGCATGCTAGAACTTTAAAACTGTTATGCTTTGTGAACTTTCCAAAACTGGCAACTTACTATAAATAGTAAGTTGTCCATAGACGCGACTTGCGCGTTTTGCACACGACGAGCACTTACAAATTTGCTACACGATTCACAACCGTCACACGGTTCACCAACGGGTCGTTAGGTCAAACACGGTCAGCACGACCAACACGGTCAACCACGGTCAACGCGACCCGCATAACAACCAGGAGTTGTTTAGACATGAATACGGTCCTGTGAGACCAACCCAAATATGATCGCAAACTTATAACACCTATGTGATATAGGTAACTACTAGCCAGCGAGCTACTCCGTTCTCGTAAGAACGCACTCAAGCAGACTCAGGTGAGTTTACAGCCCCACTTTTACTCTTAACTGTTTTACTAATCTTTTGGGGTGAGAATGCCATGCAACTGTTTAAAATATATGACTGGTATGTCGAAAAACTATTTTGAGTGTACTATTATCGCAACAAGTCCTCTCCACCCTTACCGTTAGTTGTGTACAAACGAGTCGTTATTACGTAGTACTACTGGGTTTGACCAACCCCACTCGGCAACAACGTTGACAGGATGTCATAACGAGTGTAATATCGATGTTGATGTCGGGTTCCGCGATGACCCGTAGAGGCAAATGGAAACAGTCGAGTTTCGGTAAGATGACATGACACACTCTACAGATCGTAGATCCAACAAAACTATTTCACATACCCAGTATATATAACTGTATTACTGTTTTCCAATACTTAAACATGTGAACTCACCAACTTTATGTTGACACACTTTAGCATGTATTCTCAGGTAACTGAACAGCATGAGCTAGGAGGCACATGGAGATGCACAAGAGAGTCTGCATACATATAGACTCTAATCCTAGGCTTATGTTTTGATTTTTGTCATTTTAAACGATGTTAACAGTGTAGTTCTGATTACTTATTTCCGCTGCTTTAATGATGAACTTTTCCGCTGCTAAACTTATGAAACTAGTCTTATTTTACAAACTGTATGATTGAGTTAACTCATATAGAGTCGTTCAATATGACTATGAGCTGTGATCCTGGCCACGTCACACCCACGTGGACTGACACCACGAGTGGGAATTTGGGGGTGTGACACCACAAGAAAACAAATTCCCTTAAACCACCTCCAACAACAACCAATAACCACTCTTTTCTCTACCCTATAACTGACCCCCAATCCCTATTCTCTCGTTTTCTTTTGACTTGACCAAACACATCTCTCTCCCTCTTTCTTTTAATTAGCAATACCCACACACATCACACCTCACCCCATTTAAAAATACACAAGTCTCAATCCCTCCCTTCCTTTTCTCCCCATACCGATGAGGACCTGCCCACTTGGAAGCGAGGAGCAACGGTTTGAGGATCACAACAAGCTCTCAACGTGAGACAAGGAGTGTGTCGACATAACGGTTAGTTTGATAATCACGAACCCTCAAAAATCATACTCTATCTACCCTCCTACTCGTTATTATCCTTAACCGCCCCTTAAACACCCATCTTAATCTTTTTGAAGCTATATAAACATGAGTCTTGATTCTAATACCCGAAAAACACACATGCATGTACATGCATGTGTGAAAATTCGACATTTCTAAACAAAAATCATGATTTTCGAAACAATGATCCTTACATATTCAAAGAAACCGATTTTTATCCTATCTAGAAACACTAAAATTTATGGTGGACGAGTACACAAAACAATCCCTACACATGCAAGTCTTGCATGTGTAAATCCATGAGTTGGAATAAAACCCATAACTTCCATATTCACGTTTCTAGCTATCTCGAAAACCTTTCTACACTTTGAATAGGTTATATCAGCCCTAGAAATCATCTTGAGAAATTTCTCACAAGTTCACAACGCACGGGTATGACTTATGACTCTCTAAAGCCCTATACCTATACATGCATGTATGTAAAAATAAATTTATAACTTCTAAAATGATAATGTATGTATCACGAAAATTTGAGCAGGTTTATGTGTGATAAAATCTCTGGAAATATTGTATAAAAGATTGGGTTTATGATGATAGATAAGTTATATTGGTAATTTTGACCCAAAGCCAAACTTTTTAGACTTTAAATTGTCATAAAATGTTAAAATTTCTGTAAACAGCCTTCTAGACTTGTGGATGGTCGAAATATGTTTATAATATTATAAGGATTGTACCCACAAAGTTTGAGTATTTATTGATACCCACGAAATAAGTTATAGATTTTACAAAATCTCCATAAAATTTGGTAAAATCGGTAAAAATTGCATCTGTGAAATAAAAATTCTATCTGTAATTTATTTTAGTCTTAATATATGTGTAAAACCTGGAAAAAATATTAAAACTACAAATGTATGGTTTAACCTAATTATTTACTATTTAATATGTTAATTAAGCCTAAAAATACGAATTTAATTCGTTACTGTCTAAAATTTGAAATAAATATTTTTCCCAAAATGGTAATCATATTGTTATGTTCCAGTAAAAATTTTGTAATTTTTAGTAACTGTTAAGTATTTATTTTGATATTTAGAATATTAAACAGTACAAAAATTTTTACAGTAGCCTGAGGACATGTCTATGATACTGTACAAAAAGTTTTAGAATTTTTAGAAACCTGAAACAATTACTGTGAATTTTTGAAGGTTTAAGTAAATAAAAATGTAATTTTATACAATATCCATCTATAAAAATAATAAGAAAAGGTTAAACATCATGTTACCCAGACCCTTTACTGATAAAAATAAATAGGAAAATTTTTATAAATTTATAAAACCTATATTAGATATTGCAATTTCCTATTAAACTATTTAAAAATATTATTCAGCATACAACCACTTATTTAAAACCCTTGCAAACTATGTTTACCTAAAACTATTTATGATCATATAAATATAGGTATAGCGATATATATATATACATGTATAATTGTTAATCACTTAAACTCTTAATATTGGCAAGTAGTCAACTATACCACTACACGATGTAAGTTGATAATATTGCTTGAGAAACTTTAGCACATCAATAATTATGGCATGAATATATATATACTAAAAAGTCTAAACATATACTAGGCAATTGAACCAATCAAGGGTAACCACCAAACCATTCAATCATCAGTTAACCAAGCACCATCACTAGCACATGTGAGTTCATGTGATCCCTTTTCTTTTTACTGTTTTGGGATACTGAAAGCATGCTCCATAAACTGTTTATAAAATTATATTTATGTCATAATGAACGTCCGTTCCAAATAAAATTGCTTCCCCTAGACATTAAACATAATTTACAACCATTAACTCATAAGGAGAGCCGGTGAGTATACGGGTAGTACTACTTGGGGAATCCCCCACGCACAGTGGCCCGAAAAGGGTGGCCTTATAAAAATAGGGTTGAAACCCTACTGAGGTTAATGTCAACAGTTGTGGCATATATTCTTTATGATACTTTTACACCGAGAGCAGGAACGAGTCTCGGAATGGGAAGTAAATTAGAATGACCATGTTATGGGCTAACATTATAAGAGGCAAACGCCCGGGCATGGAGCAGGGTTGGTTGTATTGTTATTGAATTATCACATGTTATACTTTATTGTGTTATTGTTACTATTGTGTCATAATATTAAACTCATGTTCTCACCAACTTTTTAGTTGACGTATTTTAGCATGTCTTTCAGGTTGAATGATAAGAGTAGGCGAACTGGATCAACTTCTAGAGGCGTAGTCTAGCTTTTAGAATGGAGTTAATTGTAAACAATTTATGTTATTGGATAATGCTTTATTTGGCCCAGCGTGGCATTTAGACAATTGTTGTGTGTTGAGACTTTATTTGCTTTAGTTTGCTTTGGGCTATGGATTATTTATACTACGCTTCCGCCAAGTTAGTTTAAATTATTGAAATCAATCGTTGTACCCTAATCTCCTTGAGTTGGGGTGTGACAGGTTGGTATCAGAGCCCAAGGTTATAGAGCCCAAGGTTATAGGGAATGAGGTGCCTTAGTTTACCTAAGACTATGACCGAGAGATTGGGACAAATAGGAAATAGGATACTTAGGAAATAGGGAATATTTCTTTAGAAGTTTAGGACAAATTAAAATATCAAATATTCTAACAAATTACTGCAGGAAAATAGACGCAAAAGGCAAAGGAATTAGCAAGGGAGGACCATCGAGCCGACCCAAGGTTTTTGCGAGAAGAGACTTTCCACCAGCGGTTCGTGAAGAATTGCACTGTCAGTTTCCTCAACACTACAGTCCTATGCCAGAAGATGCTTACATCACGTCTTCGGAGTCTGAGCCCATGGAGCATGATGACGCTGCATCATCCACGCCTAGTAGATCCCGTACTAGGTCTATGTCGCCCCTACTACCCCGTAGGGAGCCGAGTGATGTACCGGTGAGGAGGCCTACCCCAGTTACGGGGGCAAGGCCAGGAGCCTCTGCTTCATTTCGTATACCAAGGAGTGGGCCCCTTCACCCTGGTATGGGGGAGCCTCGCGTGACTCATCCCACACGCCACAGCATACACTCAGGGCACTCTGCGAGGTATGGAGAGGAGACGGCAGGACCGAGTAGAGAGAGAGCTTCGGAGGGTAACCCGCAGTGGGAGGAGAATTTCATCCTATGGTCAGCCATGTTTGAATAGGAAAAGAGGGCGAGCCACCTGGTGGAGCAGTTCCAAAGACACGTGGGAGCTGTGACCTTACAGCTAGAAATGACCCGTAAGGTGCTTAAGGAATCCCGAGAGGCTAATCAAGCATCGAAGAAGAAGGGTTTCTTCTCATCCATGTGGGATTCTATCAGTGGCAGGAAGAATTGAGAGCCTTATCACTTGTGTTTGTTATGATTGATTATGAAACATTTGATTGATAAGGAATCCCCAGTATTTTTATTTATGAAACAATGTTATTATTGGGAGTGTTTCCCGAGAACCTTAAGATTTGAATTATGGATGCAATGAATAGACTGATTGATTATGAAACATTCAATTATGATACATACGATATGGTTGTTTGGTTGACATTATATGATGTATAATGATGGAAATTGTTGAGGTAATGTAATGGTATGATACAAGAATAGTGATTGAACTCATGGTTGATAGTAAAATTTATACAATGCAATGATTTATACTTATCTCTTGATTGGTCGTTTAAATAAATATTTTATATGCTAAATTGATACGTTGGTATGCTTTAAAAGATTGCTCAACAAAAATTAATGACAATAAATTTTCTCTATGTGTGAAATTTATAATATAGAATGCCTCCCCGACGTAGCCAACGACTAAACCGTGTTCAACCCCATACGGGAGCGAATCCGAACCCACGAGCCGGACGAAGAAGGAATCCACCACCATCTCCCCCGGAAAACTCAGTTAACCATGTTGAGAATAGGGAGAATCCCCCGGAGGGCAACCCAAACGCAGATGGAAATGGAGGAGATCGAAACATGGAGGATAGAATGACTAATCTTATTACTAGGCATATCCAAAATGCAATACCAATTATTGCAGCTCAGATCAGGGCGGATATGAATGTCGAAAACCAAAACAAAAATGCTCACGGAGCAGGAGGACTAGAGATCGAACAGGCAGAGATGGAAGAACAGAAGGGGTGCTCATACAAGACTTTCATGGCGTGCAAGCCAAAAGATTTTGAAGGTAGGGATGGTGCCGTAGGGGCAATTAGGTGGTTGGAGGATATGGAGGTAGTGTTAGACATCAGTGATTGCAAGGAGGATAACAAGGTGAAATATGCAACTCACTCTCTAAAGGGATCTGCATTAACATGGTGGAACACCATTGTCAAAACCAGGGATCGAAACACCATTAAGGCCATGAAGTGGAAAGACTTTAAAGATCTGGTTACTGAAAAGTTTTGTCCAATTAATGAACTGGAAAGAATCGAAGCTGAATTCCTGGCACATGAAATGATTGGGTTGGATCATACCAAGTACATTAATCGATTCAATGAATTGGCGTTGTTAGTTCCACACCTAGTTACCCCTGAGACTAAAAGAATAGGAAGATACATCTGGGGATTAGCACCACAAGTTAGGGGGTTTGTCAGGACAGCAAGACCAGCTACTTTTCAGTCGGCAGTGGAGTTAAGAGGAACACTTACTGATGAAATAGTGAGGTGCGGGAAAATAAGTCAGGAAAAGTTGGGTGACAAGAGGAAGTGGCAAGACATCAATAATGATAGGAAAGGGAATCAAAAGTTTAGGAGATTGGAGGGTAGGAGAAACGACTTTGGCAAAGCGAAGGAATCGACTGCGCCTATACCATGAAGGAAAATATACCTAGGAACTAGTCCTTGGTGTGACAAGTGCAAGATACATCATCAAGGGGAGTGCAACCCAATGTACTGTTACAAGTGTAAGAAAGCAGGACATCTACTTAAGGATTGCACGATCAAAGATGTAGCTAGATGCTACGAATGCGGAGACACCGGGCATTTGAGGAATGTGTGTCCAAAATTGAAGAGGGATAAGCCACAAAAAGCAATGGGAAGAGCATTTGTACTCACTGCAACAGAAGCTCAGAAAGATCCGGAGATGATAACGGGTATGTTCCTTTTAAACAATCATGTAGCTAGTGTATTGATTGATACGGGTGCCACTTTTAGTTTTATATCAACAAAATTCCGATCCTTACTCGATAAACAATCTACTTGTTTGAGAGACACATGTGAAGTAGAGATAGCCACTAGAAAAGTGATAAGTATAAAAGAAAAGTTGAAAGACTGTGAATTAGTTATAGAAGGACAAAAGTTTAAGATAGATTTACTGCCTATTGAATTAGGAGGCTTTGATGTAGTTATTGGAATGGATTGGTTAGCTATGAATAAGGTAGAACTTAACTATGAACATAAGATTATGACAATTCCTTTAACAAATGATAAGAAGATGATAGTGATTGGGCATAAGGTTAGAGAATTACCGCGCATCATTTCGTATGCAAAGACTGAGAAATATTCAAGGAAGGGTAACATAATTTACTTAGCCTATGTGATCACCAATAAAGAAGATGCAGTACCCAAGGAAATACCAATTGTATCTGAATATTTAGATGTATTCCCAGAAGAGTTGCTGGGAGTGCCAGCACCGAGACAAGTGGAATTCAGAATTGATTTGATACCCGGGGCAGCACCAGTAGCCAAAGCACCTTATCGCTTAGCACCTTCCGAAATGCAAGAGATGGTGATTCAAATACAGGAGCTGATGGATAAAGGTTTCATAAGGCTGAGTTTTTCTCCATGGGGAGCCCCAGCATTGTTTGTGAAAAAGAAGGACGGGACGTTGAGAATATGCATTGACTACCGAGAGCTGAACAAAGTTACTATAAAGAATCGTTATCCACTCCCAAGAATCGACGACTTGTTTGATCAACTTCAAGGGGCAAGCTATTTTTCAAAGATTGACTTAAGATCAGGATATCATTAATTGAGATTTAGGGATGACGATGTCCCGAAAACCGCTTTCAAAACCCGTTACGGACATTACGAGTTTATGGTAATGCCATTCGGACTTACAAACGCACCTGCAGCGTTTATGGATCTCATGAACCGGGTGTGTAAACCATACTTGGATAAATTCGTGATTGTATTCATCGATGATATACTAATATACTCAAGGAGTGCAAAAGATCATGAGGAGCACCTACGAAAGATGCTGGAACTCTTAAGGAAGGAAAAGGTATATGCTAAGTTGAGCAAATGTGAATTTTGGATGAGAGAAGTACAGTTCTTGGGACACATTATAAATGAAGAAGGAATACAAGTAGATCCTTCAAAGATAGAGGCTATTAAAGAGTGGGAGACACCAAGAACTCCTACCGAAATAAGGCAATTTTTAGGATTGGCCGGTTATTACAAAAGATTTATTGAAAATTTTTCAAAGATAGCACTACCTTTAACTACGTTAACACAGAAGAAAGTGACCTTTGAATGGGGAGAAAGACATCAAGAAGCATTTGACACACTTAAGCAAAAGTTGTGTAGTGCACCTATATTATCCTCACCAGAAGGAAACGAAGATTTCGTGGTCTACTGTGATGCTTCTAGAATGGGACTAGGTTGCGTGTTAATGCAAAGAAAGAAGGTAATTGCATATGCATCACGACAATTGAAAACTCACGAGAAAAACTATACCACCCATGACTTAGAGTTAGGAGCTGTAGTGTTTGCTCTAAAGATATGGAGACACTACTTATATGGAACAAATTGTGTAATCTACACTGATCACAAGAGCTTACAACATATACTCGATCAGAAAATACTAAATATTAGACAAAGGAGATGGGTATAGTTGTTAAGTGATTATGACTGTGAAATCCGGTATCATCCAGGAAAGGCAAATGTGGTAGCAGACGCCTTAAGTCGGAAGGAGAGAGTGATTCCATTAAGAGTAAAAGCCCTAAAGATGACAATAGGAATTGACTTGAAGGAAAAGATCCGTAACGTTCAACAGGAAGCCTTGACCAAGGAAAAGTTAAAGGAAGAGTCATTGAGGGAAGTAATCTTGGAAGAAACCCATAAGTCTAGATACTCAGTGCATCCCGGCAGTGACAAGATGTACCATGAGATAAAAGAAAAATTCTGGTGGCCTGGGTTAAAAAGATCAATAGCAGAGTATGTAAGCAAATGCTTAACTTATGCAAAAGTAAAAGCGGAGTATCAAAAACCATCTAGATTGTTACAACAACCAGAGATACCTGCATGGAAGTGGGAACAGGTCACTATGGATTTTGTGACCAAGTTACCTCGGACCGCCAGTGGTCATGACTCGATATGGGTAGTCGTTGATAGGTTAACAAAAACGGCACACTTCTTACCCATAAGGGAAGATTACAAAATGGATAAGTTAGCAAAGTTATATATGAATGAAATTGTGTCAAGACATGGAGTGCCTATATCAATAATCTCGGATAGAGATTGTCGTTTCACGTCAAGATTCTAGCAAACTCTTCAGGAAGCTCTGGGAACAAAATTAAAACTAAGTACAGCCTACCATCCTTAAACGGATGGGCATAGTGAAAGGACTATCCAGACATTGGAGGACATGCTGAGAGTGTGTGTAATAGATTTTGGAGGAAGTTGGGATACACACTTGCCATTGGTTGAGTTCTCCTATAATAACAGCTACCATACTAGTATCCAAGCGGCAAACGTTTGAGGCACTATATGGGAGAAAATGCAGATCACCGCTGTGTTGGAATGAAATATGTGAAAGTCAATTAACAGGGCCTGAGATTGTTCAAGAAACTACTGATAAGATTCATAAAATCAAAGGAAGAATGAAGGCTGCACAAGACCGACAGAAGAGCTACGCAGATAAGAGACGAAGGCCTTTAGAGTTCAGTGTGGGAGACAGAGTCATGCTAAAGGTATCACCGTGGAAGGGTACGGTACGCTTTGGCAAACGTGGGAAGTTGAACCCCCGATATATTGGACCATTCAAAATTCTGGCACGGGTGGGACTTGTAGCTTATCAGCTATAACTCCCATTGGAATTAGAAGGAATGCATGACGTGTTCCATGTCTCAAACCTCAAGAAATGTTTGGTGGACGAAAGTTTGATCATACCTTACCGTGAGGCAAAAGTCAATAAACAATTACAATTCATGGAGGAACCTGTGGAAATCATGGACAGACAAGTCATGAAGCTGAGACGTAGTAAGATACCAATAGTAAAGGTACGTTGGGATTCCAAACGAGGGCCTGAGTTTACTTGGGAAAAAGAATCAGAAATGCGTAGGAAGTACCCTCAACTATTTCAAGATACAAGTTGACTACGACAAATCAAATTTCAAGGACGAAATTTCTATAAGTTGGGGAGACTGTGACAACACATGAACCAGGTTTATATTAAAACTTTAATTAAATGTATTTTTTAGCATGATCTGATAGACACATATATAGGAAACATTAAGTAGAAAACATGTCATTAGTTGAGAGTAATAAAGTACACATGCCATAAAGGTTAGAAGCAACTGATTCTTGTTAAAAAGTACACTATTCTAAGAAACATAATCAGATTATGTTATATCTTTGTGACACAACAAAATATTTAAATAAAACAATGATTACACTTATGTGTATATATTTATATGCATGCTTAAATTTTTGATGATCAAATTATCTATGCAAGACAACATCTAATAATTATTTATTATATCAAAAATGTATGTATATCACGACGTATATACATATATACATATCTATATCTTTATTAAGATTATTATAAGATCAAATCACCATCATACATATGCATGCATAGATTATTCCATTTAAACACCACTCTTTAAATTATATACACATACATCCACATGGATATATATATATGTATATATATATATATATATATATATATATACATGCATACGTGAGACACACACATTGTATGCATGCACACGACACACACACACAAATTCAAACCATAAAACAACAATACTCTTACACCACCTCTGTTAGTGCATTTTCTGTGTGAAAGATGCATTTAATGTGTGAACATTCTGTTTTATTTTACACTTTGTTATGGTTTCATCTGCGCATACGGAAGTATCAATCTTGTAACCAGATTTAGAACATTCTGTTTTATTTTACACTTTGTTATTTCACAAAAGATATTCTGCTTTATTTTTGCATTATCAAACTAATCAAGAATTTGAACTTATAATTTACAATGGCATCGCTGTTGGTTGATGTTTCACAAAGCGGGGATGTGTTCAAGTGAGTGGGTACTAGCAATCATCCTAGGCTTGTGCATCGAATAAATAAATATCATTAATCATCAACAAGTAATGCTGAGGTATGATTACAATATGATCTCATGTTTGGATCTTTCTCATCAAAAACAAATTTATTTTTTAGTTAGAATACAAATTTTGTAGGATTCTAGGATATTCAATTTTGCAATTCATAGCTTTAGGGGGAGTTTATTCAAATCATTGAAAAAATTCATAAAAATTTTCTTCTATTTTCTTTTAGACTAACCGATGTGACTTACTAATTCTTTGTAAACACTATAATTGATGTACTGTTAATAAGTGACAAAGAGAAATTGGAATTGTGATGAGGCATCTAGTATGACCACATGTGAAGCAAAAGATTTAGTTTTGATTATGTATCAACTGATGCAGGTGACAAGAGTGATGAATATCTGTGTGTTGAAGATATCACTGCAGTCCTCAGCAAGTGAATCTTGGAAAAGGAAGACATAAGATGGAGAGAGAGAGAATGAAATTAAGATTGAGTGGGTGAAGTAGAAACAAAGAGACTGATGTTTTTTCTGTGCAAAAATATAACAGCTACAACTGAAGGGAAGTATGTTGATAGCAAGGTTGTAGGGGAGTATGTTGATGCATATATGTTCCCCGATGCACAAAATGTTTGAGCATATACAACAGCAAGGTTCAAGGGGGAGTATGTTAGTGCATTTTTTGTGTGAAAGCCGCATTTAATGTGTGAACCTGGCTTGTTGTATATGAAATCATAGTCTGTTGAATATGATTAAGGGTTCAGCTAAAGATCCAAGAAGGTTTGGCTATGATTGATGGCTAAAAGGTTTGGTGGTCACATGGTTTAAGGTTTGGCAAACCTATAGGTTTGGCAAACCTTTTGGCAAACCTATTGGCAAACCTTTTGAAACCTATATATAGGTAGACTTGGAAGACTTGGAGATCTAGAGCTCACAATTCACACACACAAAGTCAAATTCTCTCTCAAGCTCAAGATCAAGAGTCTCTTCATCTTTGTTTCGTTTGATCGTTCAAGTGTAGTATTTTCACGTTTATTGTTTGTAACCACTTGGATATTAATGAAGAATTCAGATTAATGATCTATTACATTCTCATTGTTGATTCAAATCTAGTTGTAAACGGATTCCGCACGTTTATGATCGAATCGTAGAATTTCGTGATCGATTCTCCAAATCTACAACCTCTTTCATTACCCAATCCCCTCTCATCCTCTCTTTTCCATAACACATCACTTCATTCTATTTCTCTTTTCTCGCACCAATACCCGAAATATACACTAAAATATATATATACTCACATTCACAATTAGTATACAGATATATATATATACACACTTTCACGGTTCACACATACATATACTCATATCTTCCAAATTTCAAACGCAGGAAAACAAATTCCCTTACACCACCTCCAACAACAACCAATAGCCACTCTTTTCTCTACCCTATAACCGACCCCCAATCCGTATTCTCCCTTTTTCTTTTGACTTGACCAAACACATCTCTCTCCCTCTTTCTTTTAATCGGCAATACCCACACACAACACACTTCACCCCATTTGAAAATACGCAAGTCTCAATCCCTCCCTTCCTTTTCTCCCCATACCGACGAGGACCAGCCCACTTCGGAAGCAAGGAGCAACGGTTTGAGGATCACAACAAGCTCTCAACGTGAGACAAGGAGTGTGTCGACATAACGGTTAGTTTGATAATCACGTACTCTCAAAAATCATACTCTATCTACCCTCCTACTCGTTACTATCCTTAACCGCCCCTTAAACACCCATCTTAATCTTTCTGAAGCTATATAAACATGAGTCTTGATGCTAATACCCGAAAAACACACATGCATGTACATGCATGTGTGAAAATTCGACATTTCTAAACAAAAATCATGATTTTCGAAACAATGATCCTTACATATTCAAAGAAACCAATTTTTATCCTATCTAGAAACACTAAAATCTATGGGAGACGAGTACACAAAACAATCCATACACATGCAAGTCTTGCATGTGTAAATCCATGAGTTGGAATAAACCCCATAACTTCCATATTCACGTTTCTAGCTATCTCTAAAACCTTTCTACACTTTGAATAGGTTATATCAGCCCTAGAAATCATCTTGAGAAATTTCCCACAAGTTCACAACGCACGGGTATGACTTATGACTCTCTATAGCCCTATACCTATGCATGCATGTATGTAAAAATAATTTATAACTTCTAAAATGATAATGTATGTATCAAGAAAATTTGAGCAGGTTTATGTGTGATAAAATCTCTGGAAATATTGTATAAAAGATTGGGTTTATGATAATAGATAAGTTAAATTGGTAATTTTGACCAAAAGCCAAACTTTTTAGACTTAAAATTGTCATAAAATGTTAAAATTTCTGTAAACAGCCTTCTGGACTTGTGCATGGTCGAAATATGTTTATAATATTATAAGGATTGTACCCAAAAAGTTTGAGTATTTATTGACATCCACGAAATACGTTATAGATTTTACAAAATCTCTATAAAATTTGATAAAATCGGTAAAAATTGCATCTATGAAAAAAAATTCTATCTCTAATTTATTTTAGTCTTAATATATGCGTAAAACCTGGGAAAAATATTAAAACTACAAATGTATGGTTTAACCTAATTATTTACTATTTAATATGTTAATTAAGCCTAAAAATACGAATTTATTTCGTTAATGTCTAAAATATGAAATAAATATTTTTTCCAGAATTGTAATCATATTCTTATGTTCCAGTAAGACTTTTGTAACTTTTAGTAACTTTTAAGTATTTATTTTATATTTAGAATATTAAACAGTACAAAAATCTTTTAAAGTAGCAAACGACCTCTAAAAATTCTGAAATTTTTACAGTAGCCTGAGGACACGTCTATGATACTGTTCAAAGAGTTTTAAAATTTTTAGAAACCTGAAACAATTACTGTAAATTTTTGAAGTTTTAAGTAAATAAAAATGTAATTTTATACAATATCCATCTATAAAAATAATAAACAAAGGTTAAACATCATGTTACCCAGACCCTTTACTGATAAAAATAAATAGGAAAATTTTTGTAAATTTATAAAACCTATATTAGATATTGCAATTTCCTATTAAACTATTTAAAAATGTTAATCAGCATACAACCACTTATTTAAAACCCTTGCAAACTATGTTTACCTAAAACTATTTATGATCATATATAGGTATAGCGATATATAATACATGTATAATTGTTGATCACTTAAACTCTTAATATTGGCAAGCAGTTAACTATACAACTACACGATGTAAGTTGATAATATTGCTTGAGAAACTTTAGCACATCAATAATTATGGCATGAATATATATATATACTAAATAGTCTAAACATATACTAGGCAATTGAACCAATCAAGGGTAACCACCAAACCATTCAATCATCAGTTAACCAAGCACCATCACTAGCACAGGTGAGTTCATGTGATCCCTTTTCTTTTTACTGTTTTGGGATACTGAAAGCATGCTCCATAAACTGTTTATAAAATTATATTTATGTGATAATGAACGTCCGTTTCAAATAAAATTGCTTCCCCTAGACATTAAACATAATTTACAACCATTAACTCATAAGGAGAGCCGGTGAGTATACGGGTAGTACTACTTGGGGAATCCCCCACGCACAGTGGCCCGAAAAGGGTGGCCTCATAAAAATAGGGTTGAAACCCCACTGAGGTTAATGTCAACCGTTGTGGCATATATTCTTTATGATACTTTTACACCGAGAGCAGGAACGGGTCTCGGAATGGGAAGTAAATTAGAATGACCATGTTATGGGCTAACAATATAAGTGGCAAACGCCCGGGCATGGAGCAAGGTTGGTTGTATTGTTATTGAATTATCACATGTTATACTTTATTGTGTTATTGTTACTATTGTGTCATAATATTAAACTCATGTTCTCACCAACTTTTTAGTTGACGTATTTTAGCATGTCTTTCAGGTTGAATGATAAGAGTAGGCGAACTGGATCAACTTCTAGAGGCGTAGTCTAGCTTTTAGAATGGAGTTAATTGCAAACAATTTATGTTATTGGATAATGTTTTATTTGGCCCTGTGTGGCATTTAGACAATTGTTGTGTGTTGAGACTTTATTTGCTTTAGTTTGCTTTGGGCTATGGATTATTTATACTATGCTTCCGCCAAGTTAGTTTAAATTATTGAAATTAATCGTTGTACCCTAATCTCCTTGAGTTGGGGTGTGACAGATTAATTATAATTATAACTGTAAATTAGTATCACCATGTGTTGCTTTCCAGACCCCGACTGTTCGTCGCCCTGTCACCGGTCATACGTTACCGGTCAATGAATCAATACGATCAACATACCAGCCCTACAAGCTGGAGGTTAGTCAAACCTATGGTACCACTATGCTATTGTCGGTTTAGTCACGTCAAACTAACTGGTCGGCGATTTGTGTATGGGACTTACAATGATCAACTTGAATACATGGCACATGATTGAAATGATATAATACAAACAGTTCAACAGTAATCAATTATATTGTGTGTTCACCAATGTTGTTTGTTCTCAATGTTGTGTGCTCTCATCGTTGTTAACAAAGTTATATAAGATCTGGTCATATTATACAATGTTAGTTGTTGTGTGAATGATGTTGTTATCATGAAAGTACATTATCATGATTATCATTCTTGTTGTTCCATATGGTCACCCTGTTGTCACTACATTATTGTAAGAGCTAGTCTTACTACACTTAGTCGACTCAGGTGGTGGATGATATTTGTTCGTGTTATCTTGTAGTCTGCACAGAGTTGTAAGCTGAGTGTTATAAGAACTTGTCTTATTACACTTGGCTAACTCCGGTGATGAACGATGTTATGAAGATATATTGTCTTCATATCAGTCTTGTTTGTTCTTGTTACTGTCCTCCTGTTCACATGTGATAATCTCATTGTTGTTCTTGTAAGAATAATTAAGTGTTATAAGATAAAATCTTATAACTGCATTATTTTAATGTGTTGATGATTCACGAACTTACATTATCATGTTTCATCTTAGTTGCTTCAGTCATGTTATGATCATACAAGCATGCATACAATGATAAGCGATAATAAGTTAAGCAATATTACCTAAATCAAAGTATAAACAATATGTTGTTCTAAAGCTTTTAAATAAATAAAAGATTTAGCATGTTTCTCAGTCCCAGAGTTTAAAATCAACTATGATTAGAAAAAGGGGGCGTATGAACTCACCTTGTTGTTGATGTGGTTGACAATGTATAAACAAGAAATGCACGCGCTCTTTGTTGTACTTGAGGTTGTTTTCACGATCCTGTATTGATTTCACGTTGTTTGTAACCTATAAGTATGAGGTATAGTAGTTGTGTGTGTGTGTGTATATGTGTTAGCCCTAAAATTGGCTAACACCCGTAAGTCTCGGTCATCATTCGGCCCGGTTTACTTGTTATTGAATTTAATAACACTTAACCCAACTAGGTTAAGTTTAACACATTTCGTTACTGATTTTATGTTCAACTTGAATCAATGTTATAACAAAAGGGCTCCAAGTATAAAACTTAGACTTTAGATTAAAGGTTAATAACCCTTAACATTTTGTAGGAATATTTTGTGTTATTATTGCTCCATTTGTCTTAACACCTTAAAACCATTTGTCAACTCATCTCGAAATACAATGTTCTAGGCCTTATGAGACCAAACCCCATAATTTTGCCACCTTTATAGTAAGATACTTGATTACCCATGCAAGTTATCAAAAATGTATTTGTTACATCGTTATTTATGTGAGTCGATCCACATTGTGGGCCGAAGATCATATGGTTAGAATGACTGGGCCCGGTTAGTGGGCCAGATTGTATTTGGGCCTAATGTAAATGTGGGCTGAACTAGTTGTCATAGGCCAACAAATCACATGGGCCGGATGATTTGGGTCGAATGGGGCTATCCGGTCAAATAGAACATGCCCCAAACGAATGAACGTGGCCGACGGTGGTGGTGTATCGGCTGAATAGTGGTGGTCGAATGGTGTTGAGGTGGCCGAGGGAATGAGCACTGAACGAAGGGGGTTTGCCGAATTGGAAGGAGTCGAATGGCCTGTTGTTAGCCGAATGTGTGGATGGGCGAATGAGTCTATTCGGTCGGCACTAATCCATCCTAGAATCCTTCTGTCGCCACCCATACGTCCCCAACTCCTTTCGGTCGTACACGGTCAGTCGGTCGTGTACATTCGAGGGGGAGTTTTCTTTCGGCCATTGGCCATTTGGCCGGCTGTAAACCAGCCTCATTCGGCCGCTCAACTACTCAGATGCAACTCTTAGATATTGAACCTCATGACCATATCATGAAGTCCCCCTTGTTCATACATCACTCCTAGGTGTTCCCATCACGTTTTCCCTAGGGTTGGTGCATCTAGAAACGGCTAGGGTTAAGGATCGAACAAGACGGTGCCCAAAACCCTAGTTTTTGTGGTTTTGATTCTCTGATTACCTTCGATTTAATGACTGTTAGAACGAATCCTTTCTACTTTCGTGTAGAGGAGATCAAGAGCTTCGATTTGGTCCAAAGATGGTGTGATTTGGCTGAGAAATGAATGAGTTATGGAGGTTTGAGGTTCAAAATCTAGAGAGAGAGAGTAGCCAGGTTAGGGTTTTTAGAGAGAGAGAGAAGGGTGCTTAATGAGGAAGATGAACTCATTAAGGGTATTTATACCCCGAGTGAGTTCGGGTTCGTTTCGTTTGCTCGGTTCGCGTTTTCTTCGTGTAACCAGAACGTTACGCGCGTATTTACGGATTTTAAATAAAAAGGATTTATTTTTAATATTTGAAAAGTGGTTATTCCTAGTAAACATTTTAAATTTGTTTTCTTTAAATTATTATCGTTCGAATCGTTTATCGATTTCGTTTCTTCAGATCGCGTCACCTTCGCGCGTATTCGTTCGAATCGTCACCCGAACGAACACGACGTTGGTTTTGCTTTCTGACTTTTGTTTTCTACTTTTCAGTCATCATTTCAGAACTTTAAACTCACAGATATGTTTGTGTGAATCGTCACCCACGCAAACACACTGTCAATTCATTATTCTGAAATAATACTGAAATTAGGTTTTGAATTGTATTTCCTCACTTACGGACTCAACGAAACTTCCTGTTTTCACATTGTTTTCCTTGAATTCACACTGTTTTCGTAATGAATTATCGGCCATCTGATTCCTGTCATCTATGGATATCAGATCGTAACCGACATGTTCTTGTTGTTTACTTGTAAGCTGTTGTTTCTCCTGACTAGTTATATTAATTGTACTTAGGTTTTCACCTAAATACATACAATTATTGTTTATCGTGAGTTGTTGTACTTACGGTATTTAATTTTTCACTTAAATACGTACAACTGTTTCTTGTGTTCTGAGCTATGTTATCACACACATTGTTCATGCATTGTATTTACACACAGTAATTAGTGAAAGTACATGTATCGTACGGACTTGCCGGACGATCAGGTACTGAATGTCACAACAGACCCATTCGTACGAATAGTACCTACAAATGAGTTCTTTCGCACGAATCAATGACTAGCGAATGACTGAGGCGAACGAATGAGTCACTCGCACGACTCATTCGGTTGACCAGCTCATTCGGCTGAGGCGTTCGCCCGAATGAGTGTTTCGCACAACTCATTCGACTGAATGAGTTCAATCTGTATATAGACCTGCAAACAGAATGTTTTACATCACTTCTCTGGCCCCTGAGCACTCCCTGTCATTCTCCTAGGGTTTTAAGTTGCCTCACCTTGTCCATCTTCATTTCTCACCCCGTGGTGTTCAATTTCGATCAAAACGTTGATTCTACATCATCGGATTGCCACGGGGCTTGGTAATTTCGATTGGAAAACCCTTGAATAGGATTTCACACTATTCAAGGGCCTGCTGAGCAGAATCCACAAGGAACCGAACGGTTTCCAAGGGTTTCATAGGTCCTACAAGTTCTGAGGTTTTTGCAGAAACTGTGAGTGTTTCAGGTTTAAGGGAGAAGAAGGAGGAAATAAGTGCTACCAGGAGCACGGATTGTTCAACTTCACATAGCAAATCAAATTTTGATCCCATAGTTGATTTTGTTGGAAGATTTGAATCAATCACTATTAAACCAAATGAAATGATTAAGGATTTTAAGACTAAGTTTGCTAAAATTAATGATGATGTTAAAAAAATGTTCTTAGAATCAGATCCTTCTCCTTTGTCTGAGCAGGAAACTCAGGTTCATTCCACAGTCACTCACGAGGAGGGTTCAAAGTTAATCCCTAACTCTGAACCTTTTGTTCCAAATGGGTCATTGAAACAAGCCTCCACAAGTTCTATCTCTGGTTTGAGTGATTGTGATGTAAAGCCATTTGACCCAAAGGAGTTTCATGACAAAGTTTATTGCTATGCATGTGGAAGACTAGGCCACATTGCTAGACACTATTTGCATCAACCTGGTGAATTCTTCTATGGGAAGAATCAGAAGGTCAAACCCAAGGCTAAACATGTTACAAGACCAATGAAGACTGATTAATCCTCCAAGCCTAGAGTAAAACCTAATAAGGTAAATCAGAATCATCCCACTACCAAAGGGGCCAAACCAGCAAACCAAAATCAATCTGGTTTTCATATACAAAAAACAAATCTTTTCAAAACTAAAACTAAACAACAGTGGAAAAATAAGCCACATTTGAGACATCAATTAAAACCAATTGATCATGGCAGTGGGGTCAGGGCCATAAATGTCAGGGCTAAATCAGACAAGCCCAAGGGAATTATCCAAAAAGGACCCAATGTTCCACAAGCACCTAAATCTGTTATGATTTGGGTACCCATTTATCATTAAATATGTGTGTGTTATGCAGGGACGACTAAATAAGCTGAAAAATGTTTGGTACGTGGATAACGGTTGTTCCCGGCAAATGACTGGGGATTTTTCTCAGTTACATGAAGTCACACCATTTAATGGAGGATATGTCTCATTTTCTAGAGATAAAGGTGGGAAAATCAGCATGAAGGGCACGGTTACAAATGGAACTCTAAGTATTGAAGATTTATACTAGGTTGAAGAAGTGAACCACATTTTGTTGAGTGTCTCTCAGATCTGTGACAAGAGCTTGTCAACACACTTCACAAACAAAGAGTGTCTTATCTTAAAGCCCGGATTTGTCGTGCCGAAGAAATGGATCTTGATGAGGACTTAGAGAATCAACAATGCCTATATCATCAATATGAATTCTGATTCATACACAGAAAATTCCTGTTTGTTTTCTAAGGCATTGGAGAATGGCTGTTTGCTGTGGCATCGCTGACTAGGTCATGTCAACTTGAAGAATCTCAACTAACTGGCTAAGGGAGATCATGTTATTGGCCTACCTTCTAAGGACTTCTCCACAATTGAGAAATGCATTGCATGTGCCAAGGGGAAGCAACACAAGAGACCCCAAAAGCCCAAACTATTCAATTCGATTTATCAATGCTGCAGCTTCTTCATATGGATCTCTTTGGACCAGTTAACGTCATGAGCATCGGGAAGAAGTCATATTGTCTTGTTTTAACAGATGATTATTTGAGATTTACTTGGGTATTCTTTCTGGCCCAGAAAGATGAGACACCAGAGATTCTGAAGAAGTTTATCACCCAAATCGAGAATCAGAAGAATATAAAGGTTAAGGTTATCAAAACTAACAATGGCAGCGAGTTTAGAAATCAGACACTTATTGATTTCTGCAATGAGAAGGGAATTCCTCGACAGTACAGTGCAGCTCATACACCTTAGAAAATGGTGTTGCTGAAAGAAGGAACAAAAGGCCTATCGAGGCTGCACGGACCATACTGTCAGAGTCTAAACTGCCAATATTCTTCTGGGCTAAAGATTTTAACACAGCTTGCTACGTTCAAAACCGAGCACTATTGAACAAACTCCATCAGCAGACTCCCTATGTGATTTTCTTCAAGCAGAATCCAAAGGTCGGTCATTTCAAGTCGTTTGGTTGTCCTTGCACTCTCCTCCACACTGAGCCAAATCACAAGTTTGATGACTAGGCTGATAAGTGTTTCTTTGTGGGCTATTCGTTTGATAAAGCTGCTTACCGGGTATACAACAAGTAGACCCGGATGATTGTGGAGTCATACTATATTGATTGGCAAGAGATGAACGACACTGATGCCGGTTTTGGTCCAAACTGGTTATTTTAGTATGATTCTACATTTGAGACCTTCAACACTTCATCTGAGAATGCAGGACCATCTGAACCTTACGACAGCTTCTACAAGGGTGATGACGTGGACTATAAGGTTAACTACGTTTCGTGTGATCCCAAGCTTCTGACAGTTGACCTACCAGGCATGCATGATCAAGTTCCACCAGTTCAGCTGACTCCTATCAATGATGTCATCCCATCAGATCCAGATACCTCTCTGTCAGTTTAACCAACTCTAGAGACAGATCAAGCCTCATCGTCTTCCCACCAGACCTCTCACAATCCATTGTTTTTAAACCACATCCCTGAGGAACATTGTGTGGATAATGGAGCTGAAGCAAGTGAAACCGCTCCCGTTAACAACATTTCTTCCTCGAGTGAAGATCATTTGGCTCACATCAGTAACCTGCTAGACAATTTGCTATGGAGAAAGTTCCTACTTTAAGCATCCACAAGAATCATCCAGTAGAAACATCATTGGACCTCTTTCAGAAGGAGTTCTTACTCGGAGCAGATCAATCCCAGCTCATAACACCTTGCCTTAAACACGAAGTCAATTAGATCCAATTAATTCTTGTTGTATTCCTGATTTATTCGACAGGTCGAACCCAAGAATGTCAAGATGGATCTTAAGGAGTCAAGTAGGGTTGAAGCGATGTAGGAAGAATTGATGCAGTTTCAGAAGCTCAAGGTGTGGAATCTGTTTCCGTTGCCCAAGGGGAAACTGCCAATCGGAACCATATGGGTCTTCAGAAAGAAAAGAGATCATTCGAGTGTGATAATCAAAAATAAAGCTAGGTTGGTAGTCCAGGGCTTCTACCAACAGAAGGGGATTGACTATGAAGAAGTCTTTGCACCAGTCGCAAGAATTGAAGCTATTCGCATCTTCTTAGTATGCTTCCTACATGAACTTCACTATTTATTAGATGGATGTTAAGACAGCCTTCTTGTATGGAAAGGTCAAGGAATAGATCTATGTGTGTCAACCACTGGGGTTCGAGGATTCGCAGTATCCCGACCATGTCTACAAGCAAGACAAAGCCCTTTATGGACTTCATCAAGCACCGCGAGCGTGGTATGCAACACTTACAGATCATCTTCTAGCAAATGGATATACACCATTGATCAGGCATTATTCATTCGCAGAGATAAGGATAATTTGATCCTTGTCCATATCTATGTTTAAGACATTATTTTTGGTTCCACGAGCTCGGTGCTATGCAAAGAATTTGAAGATGTGATGAAGACGAAGTTTGAGATGAGTGCAATGGGGGAGATGACCTTCTTCTTAGGTCTCCAGGTAAAGCAAGATCCTAAGGTTGTGCTGATTCATCAGGGCAAGTACGTTACCAATCAAAGCCCGCATCCACTTCTATGGTCGCACGTCCCGTCTTGACTTCGGATACTGATGGTGAAGATGTTGATCAACACCTTTATCGTTCGACCAAACATCATGTTTTCTGTATGTCAGTGTGCCAGATATCAAGTAAATCCGAATGCCTCTCATCTGATTGCTGTCAAGAGGATCTTTCCCTGCCTCGTCGAGAAACCTCGACTCAGTTTGTGGTATCCTAAGAACTCTGAGTTTAGTTTATTTGCTTACTCTGACAATGATTTTGGTTGCTGCAACTTAGACAGGAAGTCAACCACATGCGGATGTCAATACTTTGGAGATCGCCTTGTCTCATGGCAATGCAAGAAGCAGACAATCGTGTCAACCTCCACTGCGGAACCTGAGTATGTTGCCGCCTCCAGTTGCTGTTCTCAGGTTATCTGGATGCAAAAACAACTCCTTGATTATGGTTTGAACTTATTGACTCTCCCATTTATTATAATAATGAAGCCGCTCTACAGATCGTCAAGAATCCCGTACAACACTCCAAAACTAAACATATTGACATCCAGATTCACTTTATCCGCAACTGTTTCGAACTGAAGTTGATTCATATTGAAAAGGTCCACACAGATGACAATCTGGCAGATCTTTACACAAAACCATTCGACACAGCTCTATTTCACCATTTTCTTGCCTCTCTAAAACGAATAAGTTTTTATTAAAACATTTTTGTAAACACTGTAAAATTTGTGTTTTGTTTTATTTTAATTTTAAAAACAACAAAAATATTTTCGGTCTTTGAGTCTATTTACAAAAATAACAAAATGATTTTTGGTTTTGAGTCAGTCTAAGATGATTTACAAGTTTAGGGGGAGTGAATTTTAAGTAAACAACAAAAAGATTTTGCATTTTCAAAATTTAAGGAAACTACAAAAAGATTTTATTTGGACGGTCAAGCGAAGTGGTTCAATTGGGGAGTGAAATTATTTCTAACACTCAAAAATTCACTACCTAAACATAATTTCTAGAAGAATAACAACCATTAAAAACTATAAATCACTAAGAAGTTAAAACATGTTTTGTAGATGCATTAAATGTCCGTAGTTCGATTTTGTACCATCCATTATGTATAAAGTTTATGATATTAATGGAAGTTTTCTTTCTATATTGTTTCTTAATGTTTATTACTAAATAATTGTGTATAAAGTTTATGATATTAATGGCTCTAAGTACGAATCCATTCGCCGAATGACCCATTCGATTAACTTGTCTATTCGATGGGGTCATTCGCCGAATGAGTTGCTTCGGCCTCTCATTCGGCCGAATGACAACAAACTATAAATACAAGTCCAAACCTTTTCAAACCTAACTTTTTGAGCCCTCCTTATTCCCTGAGAACCCAGAGTCAAAACCCTAGGGGATTAGAGTGGCCATTGCACGTCCAAGTTCGATTCTCAACCCGTGGTGTTCGATTCTCGATCAAACGTCCTTCCTACACCTTCGGATCAGCACGATTGCTGTTGGTTTCGATTGGAGAACCCTGGAATAGGATTCCGCACTATTCCAGAGGCTGTCGAGTAGATATCCATAGGAACCGGATTGTTTCCGAGCTCCAAATTGGTCCTACAAGTGGTATCAGAGCTTTGGCTCTTGATTCTACTCGATTTCCATTCAAAATCATCAGATTTCAGATTGGATTTTTGTAACTTGCAAAAACCCTGATATTCTTGTTTCCCAAGTCACTGTTTCATTCAAAATCAGTAGGTTTTTGTGGTGTTTTTGTCAAAAAAAGTCATCCCAATTGGCTGGTAATCTTATCATGGTGTTCTGTACCAAATTTGGTGCATAGATTTGGTCTAAATCAAGAGATACCGCGATTTTAGTTGCTAAAAACCCCAGATAGCCCGAATGACTCTGGCGGTCGAATAAGTTTACCCGAATCACTGTTGTTCGCCGAATAGTTCCATTCGTTCAGTCATTCGGCGAATAGCTTCATTCAATCACTCATTCGACGAATAGCTTCTTTCGACCCCTCATTCGGCGAATAGCCTCATTCGATCCTTTCATTCGCCGAATAGGTTCAATCGCCCTGCTCATTCGTCCAACTGTCATAGTCATTTTCTCATTCGCCCTTTTCTGTTCATTCGCCAGTTTCATCACATTCGGTCCCTGACATTCGCCATAATCGTCCTCATTCGGCCATCAGATTGAAATTTTTTCTAAGTATTGGATATTATTGTTCTTGATTTGTCACACCCCGTGCCGGCGGGAACGGATCGGCTTTCCCGTCGGGCGGAAGGTTCTCGGGGCGCGATATCGTGAGATAATCTAAATGATTAGATTGTTTAGATGGCACATGATAAATAACGAGAAATGCTAACATGACATATGATGTAGAATTACAAAGTTAAATTCCAATGTTCCGTTCCTAATTTAACTAAGTAAATCTTTCCAAAAAGAATCATTGAGTTTCTATCTTGTATCTGCACAAGATTTACAAAAGATGATTCATTGTTTGTCATTCAAAAGTATGTTCTACACAAAATGAATCTAGGTCCTCTAAAGTCCCCTAGCTTAATCCTTGCCTGCTGGTGACTAAACCTGTTCGTCGCTTGAGAAAACATGTATTTAAACAAAGTCAACACTAGGTTGGTGAGTTCATAAGTTTAATAATTGAAAACCATTGAATTTATGACAGTCTTGTTCACAATGTTTCACACAAGTTCTATTGATAATTGATTCCCATGTTTCACAAAATGTCCTCTCCATGGTTATATTTACAGATAGTGTCTCATCCAACCAAGCATGCTTATATATAGGGCATACGAAAGGGTCAAGCCCAGACGCCATCCCACCACATGCTCAATTGGATTCGACACTACCTGTAATACAACGATGGATACCCATTTCATTACACCCATGATTTCCCCGGTATGATTATCTCAACAATGAAAAAGAAAGAGACGTAATTATCCCTGTTAGCTATTCCTTACCGAATAGCCCGGCATGTATAATAACCCAAAAAGTAAAATAAGAGACGTAATAGTCTCTGTTAGCTATTCCTTACAGATTAGCCTGACATGTAAGATGTCATAATTGATATTTAGAGCGAAACTTAATAGTTTCTGTAGCTAATCATTACTGATTAGCCCGGCGTGTAAAATACCCAAATAATTGCGTAAAGAGACATAATTTCCTCTGTTAGCTATTCCTTACGGATTAGCCAGGCATGTAAGATATCATACTCGATATCTAGAGCGAAACGTAATAGTTTCTGTAGCTAATCATTACTGACAGCCCGGCGTGTAAGATATCATACTCGATATCTAGGTAGGGACATAATAGTCCCAGTAGCTGTCAACCCTGTACAGCCCGGTGTGTAAAATGTCCTACTCATGATTCCTAGTTTGAGACGTAATAGTCTCAGTAGCTGTCATTACTGACCAGCCCGGAGTGTAAGATGTCCTACTCATGGTTCCTAGTTGAGACGTAATAGTCTCAGTAGCTGTCATTACTGACCAGCTCGGCGTGTAAGATATCCTCCCACAATATCTATTGGAATGAATACATTCCCTAGATTTTATGAATGATATTAATTGGAAGGATAGCACCCCTCGTGCCTGGTGCGATTTCATTAGATTACCCCAAGCTCTGATGATTAGTGTTAGTGATTTACCCGGCTGATCTATGGTTCTGTAACCGACACCCTCTGACGGTTATAGGATGTGCTCTAAATAGAGTCTTAATAGGTAATGACAGTATATGTGGGGAATGCCATCCCGCAAGCGTGTGCTCATAATATCCTCCTCGATATCACGAGTAATTGTCTCAACTGTTATCTCGATGTTGAGTGTTCTTACTAACTTGAACAAAGTGTTATAAGAACTTGTCTTATACACAATGTTAGTAATGTGTGAATGATCTTGTTATCATGAAGTTACGTTATCATGATTATCATTCTTGTTATTTGTAATTGTTATTGGTATGTTATCCCTTGGTTTTCCCGTTGTTCTATCGTGTAAGAATAATGCACAGTTGAAAGATATACTCTTAGCAACTTACATTATCCTATGTGTTAATGTGTCATGATTCTAGGTTGGCATGTAGCATCCTAGCTAGTTCAGGTATGATAGAATCAAACAAGCAAGCATGTAATGATAAACGATAATAACGATAAGCAATTATTATCTAAACCATAATGTAAGCAATATGTTAATGGAAACTTTTAAATAAATAAAAGTAAGCATGTTTCTCAGCCCCGAGCTTTGAAATCTGTAAAGATTAGGAAAAGGGGCATATGAACTCACCTTGTTGTTGTCGTGGTTGAATTAGTCTATATAAGAATGCACGCGCTCTTTGTTGTGCCTGTTGTTGTATTCACGATCCTGTTTTGATTTCACGTTGTTTATAACTTGTAAGTATGAGTTGTATTTGTTTGTGTGTGTGTATGTGTTAGCCCTAAAGTTGGCTAACACTTGCGAGTCTCGGTCATCATTCGGCCTTCATTCATTTGTCATGAATTATGCCAACACTTAACAATCTTAGGTTAAGCTTGGCACTTATTGTTATTGCTTTTAAGTTTCACTTGAATTAACCATAATAACTTGTGGGAGTTTATTACCCCAAGTAGCTCCTAAGTACAACTTAGGATTTTGTATCAACTTGACACGTTTCCTTTGAAGTTCCTAGTCATGATGTTTGTCATAAAATATAACATGTTAAGAAACTATTTGTACTCAACTAGTTTCTAAGTTTAAAAACGTAGGTTTGTGGATGTTAAAATTTGCAATTCAATAGTTTTTAAGATTAAAACCTAGAACTTAGGTTTTATCAAGTTGTTTATCAAAAACTTCCACCACTTTTGTAGTAAAATATAATTAGTGTATGATCCCATGCACGTTATTCAGTAAAATTGTTTTCAAGTGTTCGTGTTCCAAATTAATGATGTGGGCCGAATAATCAATTGGGCCAGTTAACTGGGCTGGATCACTAGTGTGTTTGGGCTGAATTGGTGATCTGTGGGCCTGACTAGTAAGCTGTGGGCGAAACCTTTCACATGGCCCAAATGCATGGCTTGGTTTCAAATAATGGAGTTGGGCCTAGTCAAGTGTAATGGGCCGAATGATGGGCCCAGGGGTAGTGAGTATGGGCCGCTGGATTTGAGCCGAACCGAACTCATGGACAAACCTCATGAGCCGAATAACCTGGGTGTGGCTCGGGTGAAGGGTGGTGTGGTGGCCTAACTAATGTGGCCAGTCGAATGAGTGCTTAGGCCGACTCAAAGTGGTCCGGCAGTGGAGCCTAGCCGAGTGGAGATGTCCGAATAGGTTTAGGTCGAATGAAGAGAAGCTCCGAATAGGGATGAGGTTGGCCGACAGAATGAGAATCTGCGCATGAGGCCATTTGGTGATGCTTCGGCCGAACCTGGTCCTTTCGGCTAAGTCTCTTCCGGCCACTCTCATTCGGCCGAATGTATTCCCTCTGTCGCCACCCACACTGTCTCAACTCCAATCGACCGTACAAATCCAGTAGGTCGGGAGACCCAGGTCAGTCGGCCCTCCCTCTTTCGGCCAGCCATGAGCAGCCACAGCCCAGGTGCTCCTTCGAAGTTTCACATGGGTTCCATGAAGGTTTTTCAGTGATTGTGCATGTTAGAACCATCATCACAGGTATAGGGTTCGAGTGAGAAGGTGTGGAGCCGGTTAGGTTGTACTTTCGTGTAGAGGGGACCGAGAGCTTCGAGTTGGTCCAAAGATGGAGTGATTTGGTTAGGGAACGAGAGAGATCTTGAAGGTTGAAGTTTGAAAATGGTAGAGAGAGAGAGAGAACCGGGTATGGTGTTTAAGAGAGAGAAAGTGGGGTGTTGAATGAAAGAGATGAACTCATTCATGGTATTTATACCCCGAGTGAGTTCGGGTTCGTTTCGGTTGCTCGGTTCTCGATTTCGACGCGTTTCCGGCACGTAAACGCGTGGTTTAACGAATCTTTTAGGTAGATGGCTTTTCTCAGACTGTTTTGATTAGTTTCAAAATTGTAAAACATAAGATATTATGTTTCTGTTATTTTTACTGTCTCGCTCGTAATTCGATCATTAAACTTCGCTGTTTCGTCACGATTCGTAATTTACAAGTTGTTTAACATAATTAATGATATAAATCAAGGTTTAGGTGTAAATTTCTAGAATGTATTATTTTTAATTTATTTTAATTATTTTAATGTTCGTAATCGTTTGTTTTCGTCGTTTTGTCAGAAAACGTCACCTACGCGCGTTTTCGTACAGAGCGCTGACTGTACGAACACGATCGTACGTTTCACTTTCTGATTTGGTTTTCTATTTTCCAGTTATCGTTCAGAACGTTAAACCCACAGATATGTTTGTGTGAATCGTCACCCATGCAAACACACCGTCAGTTTATTGTTCGTGTACAATACTGAATTATTGTTTTGAATTATGTTTCCTCTCTGGCGGACTCAACTACACTTCCTATTTTCACCTTGTTTTCATACTGATTTATCGGCCATCTGATTCCTGTCATCTATGGATCTCAGATTGCAAACGATCGGTTCTTGTCATTTGTTTGCACACTATTGTTTCTCTTGAGTTGTTGTATTTTCTGTATTTAAGTTTTCACTTAAACACATACAACTGTCTCTTGTTTTCTCGTGTGTTGTTGTTACACAACTGTTCAATCACCGTATTCACACATTAACTGGTGAAAGTACACACACCGTACGGACTTGCCGGACGATGAAGTACAGGATGTCACATGATTCTATGGAGGATTTAGCATTGATGGCTAACCAGAACCATCGTATTCAGAAATCGCTGCTGACTGAAACTGAGACAGGGAACTCCAATAAAGCTCCCAAGTTGCTGTCCCTAGATGATTATCCGCACTGGAAATACAGATTTGAGATTCACATAAATGGAGTAGACACTAACTTATGGATGATGATTGAAGGTGGCTATCTGAGGCCTCTGAATGAAGATGGAACTCCTATGCTGGTCACACGGATGACTGAGCCTCAGAGGAAGCTTTATGATTACGAGAAGAAAGCTTATGCTATTTTGTCTCAGTCCATTAGTTTAGACAGTTTACTTCATCTAAGTATTTGTGGGATGCTTTACAGCAAAGATATGAGGGCAATGATGCTTTGAAGAACATCAAGTCAAAGGCCTTAAGGAAGGAATTCAACATCTTCATGTATGTTGGAAATGAATCATTGGATGATTTGATTGCCAAATTCTACCATCTTTTTTGTGAGTTGTTCAACCATGAAGTCAAGACTACTACTCAGGAGAAGATCTAGTTTTGGCAGATGCCTTGCCTCAAAAATGGGAGTCATTTTTGATGGTACTTAAGCAGAATGAGATGATGGCACATATGGACATAAATGATTTCATCCAGAAGCTGAAGGAGCAAGAAATAGAGAACAAGTGGAAGGCTAAGAGAGTTGCTCAAGTCCATGACCCTTCATTGTATTATTCTACTCCGACTGTCGAGAAATCATCTTCTCATGCTCCACTGAAGAATGCCTTTGTTTCTCAGACTACTGAAGTTCCATCTTCCAATCAGATTCATTTCAGTCAGCCTTCCTCTTCATCAAGCTCTCAGAAGGAACTTCATCAACCTGTCACCAGTCTGAAACCAGAAAACTTTGATAAAGTGATTGTAGAGATTGCTAAGGAGCACATGGGTCTTTTGTCTACTCTTGTTAGCTCCTATGATAGTTTAGTAGCTGGACAGATTGGCAATCCTTATCTGACCAATGATGATTATTCTCAGATAGACCCAGATTATATGGAGAGGATAGATATTGTTAGTGCATTTTCTGTGTGAAAGCTGCATTTAATGTGTGAACCTGGCTTGTTGTATATGAAATCATAGTCTGTTGAATATGATTAAGGGTTCGGCTAAAGATCCAAGATGGTTTGGCTATGATTGATAGCTAAAAGGTTTGGTGGTCACATGGTTTAAGGTTTGGCAAACCTATAGGTTTGGCAAACCTTTTGGCAAACCTATTAGCAAACCTATAGGTTTGGCAAACCTTTTGGCAAACCTATTGCCAAATCTTTGGCTAACCTTTTGAAACCTACATATAGGTAGACTTGGAAGACTTGGATATCTAGAACTTACAATTCACACACACAAAGTCAAATTCTCTCTCAAGCTCAAGATCAAGACTCTCTTCATATTTGTTTCTTTTGATCGTTCAAGTGTTGTATTTTCACGTTTATTGTTTGTAAACACTTGGATATCAATGAAGAATTCAGATTCATGATCTATTACATTGTCATTGTTGATTCAAATCTAGTTGTAAACGGATTCCGCACGTTTATGATTGAATCGTAGAATTTCGTGATCGATTCTTCAAATCTACAGTGGTATCAGAGCGTTAGGCTCGATTTTACGACTATTTGGACATCAATCTCAAGTAATTTGATCAGAAAATTCATCATCTTGGAGGTGTTCTTGAAGTTCTTCACGTTTTTGTCAAAAAAAAGACAGATCTACGAAAAATTATCAAGTTTTTGCAAGTTTTGATCTGATAGAAAGATGCGCCTCGAAAAAACGAAGATTTTGACTACTCATAGGCCTTCTAACTCCAAAAAATGAAGATTTTAGAGCCATTTTAGTGATTTGCAGATCTGTTCGTGCGATCTGCCGAACCTTTGACGAACCTAAGAGCCGAACCTACATAGGTTCGTGAGAAATAGGTTCGTGGGAACCTCTAGGTTCGCCAAAAACGTCATAGGTTCGCCAAAAACGTCATAGGTTCGCCAAAAACCTTCCTAGTTTCGCCAAAACCTTCCTAGGTTAGGCAAAACCTCATTAGGTTAGTGAAAAACCTCAAAAGGTTCGTGAAAACCTCAAAAGGTTCGTGAAATGGTTTGGGAGAACCTCTAATTGGTTTGTTCGAAGAGTTTTGCAAGAAATATACCATTTTAAAAGTTCAAGTAAACCTTGTTTACCTATTTTGGGCCTTTCGGATCATTTGGGATAGGTTTCAAGACCTAATTCGGACGTTAAGAAAAGGTTTGAGCTGTTTTGTTTTGAGAGGTTAAACTTTGATGTTCTGAACATAAAAGTTAAATATGACATACAAGAACTGGAACGTGGAATGGTTGGCTAACAATGGACTTGTGTTGGACAATTTGGACAATTATCCGAACTGGAGATCCACATTTGAAACGTTTATTACTAAAACGGATGACAATTACCAGAAGTTATTATAGCAACAATACAAGAAACCATGTCTGAAATGGAATGATAAATTTGTGACATCAAAACTGAATGAAGATCAAATGTTTGAATTTAATCAAGAAAGAGAATTGTGTGACTTGTTTTCGGTGATCATTTCTGAAGATATTAAAAAGACTAATTTTGAACAAATGCCACATTCATGTGCAAAGTGGAGTTTGTTACAACTTGCATATAACAATCATGTTGCAAAGAAGATCAAGGATGCTTATGATCATCTTCTACCATTTATGCAAGAATTGAAATATTTTCAGTTTGATATTGCTGATCGGCAAATCGTTGAGAAGTTTATGCAATTCTTACCTTATCGATAGAGTGATTTTGTTGAAATAATGAAGGAAACAGAAGTTATTCATTATGTCACATTAATAAACTTCAAAGATGTGGTTGATAAAATGGAATCAGAGATAAGGAGAAACGGAAAACAGATTGTGAAAATTTTTGATTTCTCGTGGATTGATGAACAAAGAAACATGTTAAAGGCAAGTATGAGTGTTGAGAAAGAAAAAGAAGATGTTGATGGAGGAACAGAAGATGAACCTGACATGTATGAAGATAGCAAACAGATGAATGAAGTTGTAGATGAGAGATGTAATGTAACTGAAGACACACACATTCTTGATGATTCTAAAATCACAAGTGAGATGAAGAAATCTGAAGATGATGTTTTGAAATCAAAGGATGAAACTTCAAGTGTTGAAGTGGTGTCAACAGAGGATGAGAGTGTTTACGAGGTTGCTTCTGATAATATGTCTGAAACAAATACCATCATTAGTGAAGATCATTGTCATACCATTTCAGATAAAGAGGTAAGTTCATGTAAGTTTTCTAAACTCTCATGCTCCAAATGTTTAAATCTTAAGGGAAAGTCTCTAATTTGTGCTGATAACAACATTCCTCCGATCATTGAAGATTGTACTTTAGAGGAATATGATGAGGAGACATTGTACAGATGTGGGTTGATTGATGTACTTAAGAATTATGATGATTCTCACAATAATATCTTTGATGATGTGAAACCATGTGTTTCAAACTCTCCATCATCATCCAAAAAGAAAGTTTCTTTCAAAACCTCATTGGTTGAAATTAAAAAATTTTCAAAGAATAAAAACAAGAAATTTTCAAAACAAAATGGTTTTTCAAGTTACAAACCTAAAAGTCAAATTCAATCAAAATGGGTTGTGAAATCATCATGTGCATCAAATAAAGTGGAATCAAAGTGTGATACTTCAAAGTCTTGGATCAAACACAAGATTTCACTAAGTTCCACAAGATGTGAAAAGTTGAACTTTGAGTCTCTCACGTCAAGTGGTAAGAAGTCACATTTGACTCATATGGGTTCAACAAGTAATCAAAGATTGGTTTATGGTTCACCAGTGGTAAATCACCAAAACCATAGGTTTGTACAAAACTATTCTCCTAGGTTTGTGGAGAGGAGAATATGTTTTGAGTGTGGAACAAGAGGGCATATCATTGCTAATTGTCCTTATCTGTGTGAGTTACAAGGACAAGTTAGTAATGCCAAGTCTTGTGTCACAGGGGTTTTAAAGTTCATTCCTAAAAGACATAAAATGCCAAATCAAAACAAGGAAGAACTTGTGAAAGCCTCGGATGAAGAAAAGTTGAAACTTTCAAAACCTTTAATGACTAATTTGGTGTTTAACAACAATGTGGTGATTCAAGATAAGTATTATCTTAAAAATGCACTTGAACAGGAACAGTTGTGGATACAAAAAACAAACAAAGTTTCAAACGAAACTTCTTTAGTTTCAACTGGAAAATGGATTAAATTTCGGTAGATGGATTTTCATGGAAAACTCAAGACCTTGAAGGCTTGGGTGACTAAAGATATCTAATGGTTTGTGAGTGTGTGCAGGAGGATTTCAAGAGGACCTATCAATTGGAGGAGAGCTCATTGATAGTGAAACTTCCTGGCATGTATTTGGTAAAATCGTTCTAATTCTTTAACTGTCATAGTATTCTGGAGAACTTGACAGGTTTTGAATTACATTGTCATATTTTCTTGATGTTTTCTAGTCACTTTGAACATAATGTTTCACAAAGATGGTAAATCATATCGGTTGTCAATTTTCCGGGAATTTTGATTTTTCTGTGTACTTATAAAATTCTAAAAATCAAAAAGATTTTCATTTTTAGCATTTTAGGGGGAGTAAAATTTAAAAAAAAAATCAAAAACAATATAAAATTAGAAAATTGAGAAATTGATCCGACCTTTGAGATATGATTGTACATTGTAATATTCTGAAGTTTACTTGGTTCATACAAGATCAAATACAAAGCGATCACAATGCACTTAGTATGATATGTTGGTAGGTCTTTCATTTAGTTGTGATTTCTGTAGACTAATGCCATAATCATTCTTTGTGGGACACATTACTTAGAACACAGTGTTCGATCTTTGTCCTGAGTGCGTGGCCATTTGCCTCAGTGATTGCTAATTGTATTAGTACATATATTAGTTTGATCATGTGTTTCTTTTACAAAAGAAATTCTGAGTTCATTTTTTTCTTTTATTGTAGTTCAAAACATGGACATTCTCTGTGTATACTTACGTATCGACCTGATTGTTATGTTTTGAACATTCTGCTTTTATTTTATTGGTTTGTTTAAAACTTGGGCATTCTATATGTATACGGAAGTATCGATCTGATTGCTACGTTTTAAACTTAAGTTATTTTTTTTGTTCAATAACCTGGTTTCATCTGCGCATACGGAAGTATCAATCTTGTTACCGGATTTTGAACATTCTGTTTTATTTTACACTTTGTTATTTCACAAAAGATATTCTGCTTTATTTTTGCATGATCAAACTAAGAAATAATTTGAATTTATAATTTATAATATATAATGGCATCGCTGTTGGTTGATGTTTCACAAAGTGGGGATGTGTTCAAGTGAGTGGGGAACACAAAGTCTTGTGATTGGTTTTCATTAATCCAAATTCACAACAAGTGGTAAGACTTAAAGTGGATCCATATACTGGCAATTGTCCTAGGCTTGTGCATCGACTAAATAAATCTCATTAACAATCAATAAGTAATGCTGAAGTATGATTACAATATAATCTCATGTTTGGATCTTTCTCATCAAAAACATATTTATTTTTTAGTTACAAAACAAATTTTGTAGGATTCTAGGATATACAATTTTGTAATTCATAGCTTTAGGGGGAGTTTATTCAAATCATTGACAAAATTCATAAAAATTTTCTTCTATTTTCTTTTAGACTATCCGATGTGACTTACTAATTCTTTGTAAACACTATAATTGATTTACTGTTAATAAGTGACAAAGAGAAATTGGAATTGTGATGAGGCATCCAGTATGATCACATGTGAAGCAAAAGATTTAGTTTTGATTATGTATCAACTGATGCAGGTGATAAGAGTGATGAAGATCTGTGTGTTGAAGATATCACTGCAGTCCTCAGCAAGTGAATCTTGAAAAAGAAAGACATAAGATGGAGAGAGAGAGAAAGAATGAAATTAAGATTGAGAAGGTGAAGTAGAAACAAAGAGACTGATGTATTTTCTGTGTGAAAATATAACAGCTACAACTGAAGGGAAGTATGTTGATAGCAAGGTTGTAGGGGAGTATGTTGATGCATATATGTTCCCCGATGCACAAAATGTTTGAGCATATACAACAGCAACGTTCAAGGGGGAGTATGTTAGTGCATTTTCTGTGTGAAAGCTGCATTTAATGTGTGAACCTGGCTTGTTGTATATGAAATCATAGTCTGTTGAATATGATTAAGGGTTCGGCTAAAGATCCAAGAAGGTTTGGCTATGATTGATGGCTAAAAGGTTTGGTGGTCACATGGTTTAAGGTTTGGCAAACCTATTGGCAAACCTATAGGTTTGGCAAACCTTTTAGCAAACCTATTGGCAAACCTATAGGTTTGGCAAACCTTTTAGCAAACCTATTGCCAAATCTTTGGCAAACCTTTTGAAACCTATATATAGGTAGACTTGGAAGACTTGGAGATCTAGAACTTACAATTCACACACACAAAGTCAAATTCTCTCTCAAGCTCAAGATCAAGACTCTCTTCATCTTTATTTCTTTTGATCGTTCAAGTGTTGTATTTTCACGTTTATTGTTTGTAAACACTTGGATATCAATGAAGAATTCAGATTCATGATCTATTACATTGTCATTGTTGATTCAAATCTAGTTGTAAACGGATTCCGCACGTTTATGATCGAATCGTAGAATTTCGTGATCGATTCTTCAAATCTACAGATATCATGTGGGCTCTTGCCAGTGCTGTGAGAAGGGCAAAGGAGTTTGGGAAAAGAACAGGAAAAGATATCAATCTAAACAAGGAGTCTTAGTTTGGATTTGGTATGGCTTCTATCACCTGCTACAATTGTGGGAGAAAGGTCATTTTGCCAGACAGTGCAAGCACCCAAGGAAAGCAGGGAACAAGAATCCTTTTCAGCACCAGAAACCTGCTACAACTAATCCAGAAAGAAGACTTGTCCCTATTGATTCTTCTGCTCAAACAAGTTCTTCAAATGCAGGTAAAGCATTTATGGTGCAGCAGGATGAAGGTGAAAATTGGGATTTCAGATTTAATTGTGAATCAAGGGTACATGATAAAGCATGTGTTGTTGAGATACAGAAGATGGATGATTCCAGTGAAGAGAGCACTTCGGGAGAAACGCAGTTCAGAATAGAAGAATCATCGGGTTCAGAGTCAGAAAGTTTGTCAGACTCAGACACTCAAGCTGAATATGAAGCTGATTTTGAAGAACCGGTCACTCAGTTTGCTTTGATGGTAAACTCTTCAGCTACTCCTGCAGCATCTTCACTATCAGATCAGAAATCTGATGAATGTTCATCTTCTCACTCTAAATGTTTTATTGTGTTGATCTTGACAGCAGGGTCCTTGCTTATTAGAAGCATAATGCTTATTTGATCTGTGATCTCAGCAAGTGTATTGAGGCAAATAAAGTTTTAAAATCTAATGAAAAAGATTTTCAAGCTAAAATTGACCTTTTAAATAGACAACTTGATGAGGCTAAGATTGATGTTATGAATAAGCAAGATGCTATTACTTCTTTTCTCAATACCATAAATGAGATTAAGAAGAAGTTAGCTATAGTCGAGTGTGACTATGAGACCTTAGGTCAAAAGCTCATGAGCTATGAAAGCTCCTATTATATCATTGAGCATATGATCAGTAAGGGTACTGATCAGAAGGGTAAAGGAAAAGTGAGCTATCAACAATGTCCACCACCAATCTTGAACACCTTGTCAATTCACCAGATGACAAAGATGTTAAAGATTTCCAAGTTAGAACTCCATTAGTAATTGATCCAATTGGAATGATGTGACAATTGGTACCTGACCGTACGTCAAATCTGTATGTTGTGTGTACTTACACCTATTCTATGTGTGAACATTACGCGATGAACAGTATGTGACAACAAACTAGTGGAAACGATTAACAGCTGTAAATATTTCAATGAGAATCGAAATACAAATATACAGCAATACAATGTAAATAAATTTGTATGTGTTTAAGTGAAAATTTAAACACAAAAAATACAACAATTCAAGGAAACCAACAGTGTGAGAACAAGTAACGAATACATATCGGTTGCGATCTGATCTTCACAAATGACAGAAATCGGATGGCCGATAATTCTATGAGCAAACAAGGGTGATTATGTACATTCAAGTGTTCGTTGAGTCCGTCAGTGAGAACGTTCTATGCAAAACAATAACTCAGTACCATGTACGAATAGTAAACTGACAGCGTGTTTGCGTGGGTGACGATTCACACAAACATATCCGTGAGTTTAACGTTCTTAATGTTAACTGATCAGTAGAAAACCAAATCAGAAAGTGAAACATACGATCGTATACGTATAGCTAGCGCTCTGTACGAAAACACGCGTAAGTGACGTTTTCTAACGAAACGGCGAAAACAAACGATCTCGAACCTTAAAATATTAAAATTCTGATGTAAATAGTATAATTTAGGAAATTAGTATCTAAACCCTAAGTTATAACAATAATTTAATAAAACAACATGTGATTTTCGTTTCGAAACGAAATAATAAGGTTTAACGGACGAATTACAATCGAGGCAGAAAAATAGGTAAATTGAATAATTTACGTTTTACAATTTTGAAACTCATCAAAACAAACCGAGAGAACTAAATTTAGTGGCCAAGATACGCGAAAAAGGACATCGAGCAAAACCGAACACGCGGGTAAACACCCGGGGTATAAAACCCCATTTTTCCTTTCTCCCTCCCTTATTTTTCAGGAAATTACCTCCTCTCTCTCTCTTCCGGCGCACCCCTCTCTCTCTAGAATTTCAAGTTTCAAACACCAAGAACACCCCCATTTCTTGATGAAATCAAGCAAATGGCATATCAAATCGAAGCCCTCTTAGTGCTCTACGCGAAAGTACAAAGGATCCGTTCCAGAAGTCACAAAATCGAAGGTAAAACGAAGCCCAAGTCTCGAAAATTTAGGGTTTTGTAACCCTTGGTTCGAGCCTACCTATTGTAACATGTGTGCATTTAAGTCATAGTAGTCATAAACAGTGATAGTACAATGTGTGTTTTGATTCAGTATGTCAATGTGATTCATGTGTTCATATTTGTGTTTGTTACAGGATCGTATTTAATTAGAAACAAGTATGTATTATTTATTTACAGTCGATTACGCTAGGCAGGAACAGTATTGTATTATAACGAAAGAGTGGAGGGCTGGCGTAGATAAGGTAGTTAGCTGGACTCTGGGTATGCCCTATACATATATTGCGTTCGGTATAATGAGATAGTGTTATTGCGTGGTGTTAAGACAAATAGTATGACAAACGAATTATTTAAACAAAATCGTAATACGTAAGTGAGACTGAGTATAGTTATGGATGACGATCCATAAAGGTACGAATGTTGAACTTATAATTACGAGTAAACGATAACAAATAAATAATACGACCGAAGAACGTACGCAATTGCGGGTATACACGTAATTATATTCGTTTAACGGTCTGGCAGCGAACGAAAAGTAAAAATAAGTCAAATATTTTATTTTACATTTTACAATTTTGAAACTCATCAAAATATTGAAAATAACAACTCTGTTATTTTAAAGCGCGTAAAATGCGCGTTACGCGACGAAAACACGTTTCGATCAACTGAAACGAACCCGAATACCACCCGTAGTGTAAAAGCCTTGAAGAAGGCATTTTCCTCATTTTCAACCAACACTCTCTCTCTCTACAAGCTTCCATCATCATTTTCTCGCTCTAGAAGAGAAAACCACCATTTTCAATCTTCCAAGCTTCATATCTCCTTCTTTTCTCCACGAAATTGGGTGTTCTTAGTGTCCACGCGAAGCTCTCAACATTCTCTACACGGAAGTAAAACCGATCTGGAGTTTTATCAGGCCTAAAACGAGGTACGATCGAAGGAAAAATCTGGAAATAGGGTTTTCCTTCCTTTTGTTTAATCTATAAGGCATTAGACGGTTCTAAGCCATTTCAGTCGAACCCCCAACCTTCACGAGGACTCATACACACACAGGTTTGTGCATTGCAAGTTGTAGCCGAACCCTCTCTTCCACCTTGCCGAACCTGCATGGCTCGTTGATCACCAACCGAACCCTTAGGGGGCCTCACGAACCTTCACCGAACCATCATGCATGAAGCCCCGAACGTTTCAGCTGCATCCTACCAACCGAACCCAGCTACTGCCGAGCCTTCTAGCCGAACCTTTCTGGGTCCTTTGGCCGAACCTTGATGCTGCCCTGAACCCTACGGCTGAAGCTACTAATCAACGAACCTGCCATGTCCATGACTCTCGGCCGAACCTCCTTGTGAAACTCTGGACGAACCTACATAGTTGTCGAACCCTAGGATTATTGCAACAAACCTATGCGATGTCGCCGAACCCTCTATGCATGGGCCGAACCTGTGAACATGAACGAACCACACCATGTGCCACGAACCTTGGAGGACAAGTCTGAACAGCCGAGCCTTTTCATCACTACCGAACCCACCTAGCCAAACCCATGTTGGCTAGCCGAACCTCCTTCCAGTTGGATACATAGGCGAACCTTGCTGCTTCCCTTTTTGCCGAACCATTGTTTCAAACGAACCTCAGGGTTCACTGTGGTGGAAGCCATCTCTTTCTAATTGCCTAAGCCCAAGGTTCTTGGCCCATGAAAAATTCACGTAGCCCAACACCATCATCAGGTTGAATAAATGTTAATTGGCCCATTTCATAGCTGCGGCCCATCCTGGTTGTTTCGGCCCACACGCTACCAACTTGGCCCAATTAATTGATCCATGTGATTAACCGGCCCGATACCATTCGCATGGACCCAACATCATACACATTGGCCCATGACACTCGAATTTACTTAATAAATAGAATGGGATCATCATGGCCCAATAGGCCCATGCGTAAATCATTTGAGCCTGACCAAAATCCCACGTGGCCCATGAAAACTTGTTGGGCCCATGACTAACTTTTCGACCCAGTTACAGTTGGCTCATATGGGGTAGTTGGCCCAACATAAGGCCCACTAGTTTAAATTTCAATAAACATGTAGTCATTACTAAGATGACAACATGTTGATAATACATAAATCTAACATTCAAGAATTATCTTCATAAGGATTAGAATTGGTTAAAGGCAAGTTATTCAATGGTTAATCAGGATCATGATAACACAAGTCAATCAAACAATCAAAGAATACAATATCCCAAATTTTATATTCTATGTATGATTACAATGATATAGGATCCAGTTAGAAGTCTTGTTGTTCACTACTTGCTACTTGTTATGGTTCAGAGTCTACTGCTGTCAGGTGAGAACATTAGCCCCTCTTTTACTGTTTTACAACTGTTTTGGGGTGGAACACATGTCAAAACACACTTTATACAATCATATTTCATATACAAGATTCATGCTATTTTCAACCAATGCAGGTTCACTATACAAATTGAAGGGATTTCTCAACCATTTTTAAATGATTTCACATGTATTCAAAAGGATTTATCAACTGTTTAAAAAGGTTTTATCAACTATTAAACATTTTCTGCTAAAAGGTTTTATAAAAAGTCCTCTAAACTGTTTTTACAACTGTTTTACACAAAAATGGTTTTATAAATGTTAAACACTTTTAAAGAATAAGTTTTTATAAACTGTTTTACAATAAACTTGTGTTTTCAATAAGATATTATTTTATAAACCTTGTTAATACACAAGTACACTATTCTCAGTATTCACTCAAGGGTTTCAAAACAAGGTATTCAATCAATAGTTTTTATGGTGGTATTCAATCAAAAGATTTGAATTCAGGGTATTCAAGCAAGGTTTTCAAATCATGGTAATCAAATGAGGCATTCAACCAAAGGTTTCAAATCAAAGTATTCAAAAGCATGGTGTTCATCGTTGAGAACAAACTTATACACACATCAAGACACATATTCTTATTCTTATAGCGTTAGTACTGGGTGATCACAACAAGGGAAAGCGGGACACATTTGGTTACGCCAAAGCTAGAGTTAGTTTTTAAATTTGTTTTAGAAGCTAACTGCAGAATTGGTTGTAGTACGGTAAATATGAAATTGCTGCTAATTAAGTGTACCAGCATAAATCATATTGACCGGGTCACTCAACACGGAGTTGTCTTCTGAGTAAGCTCGTTAGTACAGCTCGTGTTGAATGTAGTTGCTGACTATTATTTTTCATACTCCAAACGTAGTTTGGGACTTGATTGTTCGTTGGCTTCTCTAGTAAACAGTCTTTTGACTGTTTGCACACGTTATTCTTACTTGATGTTAGTTTGGGTTGCAACCATCCATGTATTTTCATTCACTGCTTTATACATATGCCTTACAATGCAGATTCATATTTACAAATGTTAAATCTATTGTTCTCACCAACTACTTTTGTAGTTGACAGTTACTTTTCACGTGTTTCAGGTAATCAGGTTTAAGCCATACTAAAAGACAACTAAGGAGACCGTTTTAAGATAGAACAAGATGAAGAAACAAGCTAGGATGGATTAGAAACTCATTTAATCCTGATTGTTTAATTGTCTTGTCTGAGTATTATTTTGTAAAAAAATATTTTGGGTCTGTAGTTGTCATTCTTTTGGGAAGATAGATAGATTGTCTGTAACTAAACAAGGGTCTAATATCTAAGAAATTTAGTAATGCATTGTGGTTGTTCTTATTCAATACTTGTGCATGATTCAACCATGGATCGTCACCACACCGTGGATTCCGCACGCGGCGTAGGGGGTGTGACAGGTTGGTATCAGAGCCAAGGTTGTAGAGAACTAGGAAAAACCCAATAATTAATGACCTAGACTATAACCTAAGCTACATCATAGGACTAAGTGCTATAGACTTGAGGATACTTAGGATCTAAGTAAACTTAAGTAAGCATTAAGCCTACATTAAGCTTGAAAGATCTTAGGGATACATTTCTAAGATTAGGTATCGAGTCAAGGAATTTGGATCGGAATTCAATAATTTTAGAAACCGAACTAAATTTCTCAACACATAATCATCAAAGGGTTTCAGAGGCAAAGATCTGTATTCTTAGTATCTTTGATCTGAAATTCTCATCATGTTATCATTATCATGTATTCATCATCATTAGGACTTCATAATTTAGAATATGTGTAACAGTATTCTTTACTTGAAGTTCACACAAGGAAATCATTATACTCAATACTGTAAGTATTGGGAACCTAGGTTAATTAACCTATGACACATATACTAAAACCTAAGGTCTTGATTTCAAGTAAATCAAGAACCACGGTTTACACAATCATAATCCTATTCATAGTAAAAGAGAAAATCATGAATCAATCATAATAAATCAAGAGTTGGAATCCTAGCTTCAAATACAAACGGCGGCCAAGCTCTGGCATACTGAAGTTGTGGTGGGATGTCGGCTGGGCAGGCAGTTAGCTTGACCCTACGTATGCCCTATATATAAACTAACTTCAGTATGACAGGGGGAATTCGGCGTTCGTATTTGAAGTGAAAATTCGGGAACAACTGGAATCATTGAACATTTGTCAAACATATGAAATACAACCATTTGAGATAAAATCATTGTGTGAAACAATCATTGTGCTAATCAACCATAGGGGAGTCAACCATTGTGTGTGAATCAATCAGGTGAACAATCATTATGGGTAGTCTTAGGTGATTTCATGCTTAGTACTTACTAACATAGATTAACGAGAAAAATGTAGGACACGCATACGAGTTAGTTCTACATGTTAACAATTGTTAGTAGGTGCACACATAATTCAACCATAATTTATCCGTAGATTCAATCATAATTCAAGTAATCAAAGATCATGAGTAATCTTATGACACATCGTACACAATCATATGAGAAGTATGCTAAAAGGTTAACTAATCCTATGTTAACTAACTTTGTGTAATTACAATAGAATGATAATATTAGTAGTATGAGTATATTACTAGCTTTATCATGTAAACTCAATTGTATCCCTTCTCGTTACTGAACCACTTGTGGCTTTCTATTCGTAGAATGCCTCCTCGACGTAATCCCAACGGCGAGGGTTCAACAAGTGGCAATGATGATGAGATTAACAAGATTGCCCAGGCCATCGCCATACATATGAAGGATGTCATTCCGGGTATGGTCACTGATATCACCCAGAACCTTCGGGAAAGTACCAGTGATTCAGCAAACCACTCAAATGCCCACAACGTCGGAACTACTACTTTCACCTTCAAGCATTTCAATGAGGATAAACCTCCTAAGTACGCTGGTACTGAGGGAGCTAACAGTCTACTGCAATGGCTGGAAAGTATTGAGGAAATCCTAGACTTCACGGGATGTCCGAAAAATCTGAAGGTCAAGATGGCTTCAAGCGCTTTTCACAAGGGCGCACTCACCTGGTGGAATTCGGAGAAGAACACTAGAGGACGGGAAGTTGCTTTGGCCTTATCGTGGGAAGGTTTCAAGAACTTACTTGTAGAGCAGTTTTGTCCATGACATGAATTGAAGAAACTCAAGGTTGAAATGTGGAATTTGGTCCAAGATAGTGGCGAGAGCGCGAAATATACAACTCGGTTCCATGAGTTGTGCATGCTGGTGCCACATCTAGTTACTCCTCTATCCCGCAGGATAGAGAAGTACATTGAAGGCTTACCCTTAGTCATCTGAGGAACTGTCATGGGGAGTAACCCCACTACTCTGGAGGTGGCAATTCATCTTGGCGCTACTCTCACTAAAGAATACGTCAAGGCTGGCGTACTAACTCGGAAGGGATACAAGCGGCCACAAACGGATGAAGTCAAGAAGCCTGAACATAATCAACCCAAGAAGAAGAAGCAGAAACAGAGAATGATCAAGAACTATGCAGCCTTGACTGCAGCTACTCCGGTTCAAGCCACTCCCGTTACTGCTGTTCCACAACCTGCTATGGCCAGAAAGCCTTATACTGGTCTGTACCCACTTTGCACCAAATGTCAATACCATCACCTGCCCACCACCCCATACAGAAAATGTCTTAAGTGTGGACGGTTCGGATATCTGGCAGCAATGTGTCGAGCTGCTCATATTGCTGCTACTATAACTACCACTGCTATTCCCGCTACTACAGGTGGAAGGGCTTGTTGTAACTGTGGAGCAGAAGGACACTTCAAAAACCAGTGCCCGAAACTTAACCATGCCGCTACAACTGCTACTCCTCGTGCCTTTGTTATCGGAGCTACCGAAGCACGTGAGGAGCCGGCAGTCATCACGGGTACATTTCTCATTAATGATCACTATGTTTCTATCATATTTGACACTGGTGCTGATAGAAGTTTTGTCTCTACTAATACTGCTTCCCTGTTTAATATACAACCATCTATACTTACTGCTCCTTACATCATAGAAGTAGCGGATGGTAAGACCCTACTAGTAAATTCAATAATTCGTGATTGTGAATTAAGATTAAACGATCATCTTTTCCTCATCGATCTTATTCCTATGACACTCAGAAGCTTTGAAGTCGTAGTAGGAATAGATTGGTTATCCAAAAACCACGCCGAAAGTGTATGCTCGGAGAAACTTATTCGAATTCCCCTACCGTCTGACGAAATGATGCAAGTTTACGGCGAGAAACCTGCCGCAGATTGAAGATTGTGTCATGCATCAAGGCTAGGAAGTACCTGAAAAAGAAATACTGTGCATTCCTGGCTCACGTGGTAGAGAAGATACCTGAAAAGAAAACAGTTGAAGACGTTCCGGTCATCAGAGATTATCCGGACGTATTCCCAGAAGACTTGCCTGGACTACCACCGATCCGACAAGTGGAGTTTAGAATCGATCTCGTCCCTTGAGCAAACCCAGTGGCGAAGTCACCATATCGATTAGCACCGTCTGAGATGCAAGAACTGTCTAGTCAACTTCAAGAGCTTCTAGACAAAGGTTTCATTAAACGAGTTTCCCTCCCTGGGGAGCTCCGGTTCTCTTTGTCAAGAAGAAAGATGGTTCATTTCGTATGTTCATCAACTATCGTGAGTTAAACAAGTTGACAGTCAAGAACAGAAATCCTCTACCTAGGATCGATGATCTGTTTGATCAATTACAGGGAGCGACTTGTTTCTCTAAAATTGATCTACGATCCGGGTATCACCAGCTCAGGGTAAATGATGAGGATATACCAAAGACTGCTTTTAGGACTCGATATGGATACTACGAGTTCGTGGTTATGCCATTTGGACTGTCCAATGCACTGGCAGTGTTCATGGACATGATGAATCGAGTCTGCAGGCCATACTTAGATCAGTTTGTTATCATCTTCATTGATGATATACTGATTTACTCCAAGACGGAGCAAAAACATGAGGAACATTTGAGGAAGGTCTTAGAACTGCTAAGAACTGAACAGCTGTAAGCAAATTCTCTAAATGCGAATATTGGCTAAAGGAAGTTCATTTCTTAGGTCACGTTATAAATAGAGATGGGATACACGTAGATCCAGCAAAGATTGAAGCGATTAAGAACTGGACTACCCCATCTACTCCAACAGAGATTCGTTCATTTATGGGTCTGGCAGGTTACTACAGAAGGTTCATCGCGAACTTTTCAAAGATCGCCTTGCCACTTACCACTCTGACTCAGAAAAGTCAAGCTTTCATATGGGGGCAGAAACAAGAAGATGCATTCCAACTTCTTAAATAGAAGTTATGCAACTCCCTTATCCTTAGTCTTCCAGAAGGTAGTGATGATTTTATTGTTTACTGCGACACTTCGAACCTTGGACTCGGTTGTGTACTTATGCAACGGGACAAGGTGATTGCATATGATTCAAAACAACTTAAGGTTCACGAGAAGAATTATACTACTCATGACCTTGAGTTAGGGGCTGTGGTCTTTGCATTGAAGATATGGAGGCACTACTTTTATGGTACTAAATGTGTCATCTATACGGATCACAAGAGCCTGCAACACATTCTCAATCAGAAAGAACTCAACATGAGACAACGTCGTTGGGTTGAGCTTCTAACTGATTATGACTGTGAGATTCGTTACCACCCGGGTAAAGCCAATGTGGTGGCGGATGCTCATAGTGGTAAGGAACCCTTCAAACCAATTCATGTAAGAGCCATGGAGATCAACACACAACCAAACTTGAAAGATCTGATTCGTATTGCACAACAACAAGTAGTGATCGACAATCAACTGAAGGCAGACTTAGACTGCGGAGTTGATGGTAAACTAGAACCTCGAGCTCATGGGGTTTTATACTTCAACGGCCGCATGTGGATTCCAAAGTCAGAAGAATTGCACACACTCATCTGTGATGAGGCTCATAAGTCGCGATATTCAGTTCATCCCGGGGCCGATAAGATGTACCAAGACTTGAGGTCATCTTACTGGTGGCCCGGAATGAAGAAAGACATAGCATTGTATGTGGGGAAATGTTTAACGTGTTCCAAAGTCAAGGCAGAACATCAGAAACCTTCTGGACTCCTACAACAACCTGAAATTCCTCAATGGAAATGGGAGCAAATTTCCATCGATTTCATAACTAAGTTGCCGAGAACTCCGCAGGGTTACGATTCGATTTGGGTGATCGTCGATCGACTCACCAAATCTGCTCATTTTCTCCCAATCCGAGAGGATTACAAAATGGAGAAGTTAGCCACCTTGTACATCAACTAAATCATCGCTCGTTATGGTACTCCAACATCAATCATTTCTGATCGTGATAGTCGTTTCACTTCTCGCTTTTGGCAAACATTGCAAAGGGCTTTGGGAACCCGTGTTAATTTTAGCACAGCGTATCATCCCCAAACCGATGGTCAAAGCGAAAGAACTATCCAAACACTCGAGGACATGCTTCGTTATTGTGTGATTGACTTCGGTGGGAGTTGGGATACTCATCTTCCACTAATCGAGTTTTCGTACAACAACAGCTACCATACAAGCATTCAATGTGCACCATTCGAAGCTTTATATGGTAGGAAGTGCTGATCACCGGTCTATTGGACTGAGGTTGGTGACTCACAGGTCGTAGGACCTGAACTCATTCAAGAAACAACAGACAAGATCACAGTCATTCAATCAAGGCTTAAGGCCTCAAGGGATCGGTAAAAGAGTTATGCTGATCGACGTCGGAAACCGCTTGAGTTTCAAGTAGGTGACCGAGTCTTACTCAAGGTTTCTCCCTGGAAAGGCGTTATCCGATTTGGGAAGAAAGGGAAACTTGCACCAAGGTACGTTGGACCTTTTGAGATCCTGGAAAGGATTGGTCCCGTAGCCTACAAACTCAAACTTCAGGTGGAGCTAAGCAATGTTCACGATACGTCTCATGTATCGAATCTTAAGAAATGCTTGACGGATCACGATGTTCAGATTCCACTTGAAGACATTCAGATTCAAAATAGCATGAAATTCATAGAACGTCCGGTTGAAATCATGGATCATGGAGTCAAGAAACTCAAACGTACCCGTATTCCGATCGTAAAAGTACGATGGGAGGGCAAACGTGGTGCTGAGTTCACCTGGGAACGTGAAGACCAGATGAAGCTTAAATGCCTTCATCTTTTTACAGTATCTTCGGCTAGTTAATTTCGGGACGAAATTTCCTTAACTAGGGGAGACTGTAACATCTGTGCATTTAAGTCATAGTAGTCATAAACAATGATAGTACAATGTGTGTTTTGATTCAGTATGTCAATGTGATTCATGTGTTCATATTTGTGTTTGTTATAGGAACGTATTTAATTAGAAACAAGTATGTATTATTTATTTACAGTCGATTACGCTAGGCAGGAACAATATTGTATTATATCGAAATAGTGGTAGGCTGGCGTAGATAAGGCAGTTAGCTGGACTCTGGCATGCCCTATACATATATTGCGTTTGGTATAATGAGATAGTGTTATTGCGTGGTGTTAAGACAAATAGTATGACAAACGAATTATTTAAACAAAATCGTAATACGTAAGTGAGACTGAGTATAGTTATGGGTGACGATCCATAAAGGTACGAATGTTGAACTTATAATTACGAGTAAACAATAATAAATAAATAATACGACTGAAGAACGTACGCAATTGCGGGTATACACGTAATTATATTCGTTTAACGGTCTGGCAGCGAACGAAAAGTAAAGATAAGTAAAATATTTTATTTTACATTTTACAATTTTGAAACTCATCAAAATATTGAAAATAACAACTCTGTTATTTTAAAACTCATAAAATGCGCGTTACGCGACGAAAACACGTTTCGATCAACCGAAACGAACCCGAATACCACCCGTAGTATAAAAGCCTTGAAGAAGGCATTTTCCTCATTTTCAACCAACACTCTCTCTCTACAAGCTTCCATCATCATTTCTCTCTCTGGAAGAGAAAACCACCATTTTCAATCTTCCAAGCTTCATATCTCCTTCGTTTCCCCACGAAATTGGGTGTTCTTAGTGTCCACGCGAAGCTCTCAACATTCTCTACACGGAAGTACAACCGATCTGGATTTTTATCCGGCCATAAACGAGGTACGATCGAAGGAAAAATCTGGAAATAGGGTTTTCCTTTCTTTTGTTTAATCTATAAGGCATTTGACGGTTCTAAGCCATTTCAGTCGAACCCCCAACCTTCACGAGGACTCATACACATGCAGCAATACCATTGGAAACCTCAAACCGAAGGTTCGAGCTGATGAGGATGACGACCACACACAGGTTCGTGCATTGCAAGCTGTAGCCGAACCCTCTCCTCCACCTTGCCGAACCTGCATGGCTTGTTGATCACCAGCCGAACCCTTAGGGGGCCTCACGAACCTTCACCGAACCATCATGCATGAAGCCCCGAACCTTTCAGCTGCATCCTCCCAAACGAACCCAGCTACTGCCGAGCCTTCTAGCCGAACCTTTCTAAGTCCTTTGGCCGAACCTTGATGCTGCCCCGAACCATACGGACGAAGCTACTAAGCAACAAACCTGCCATGTCCATGACTCTCGGCGAACCTCCTTGTGAAACTCGGGACGAACCTAGGTAGTTGCCGAACCCTAGGATTATTGCAGCAAACCTATGTGATGTCTCCAAACCCTCTGTGCATGGGCCGAACCTGTGAACATGAACGAACCCCACCATGTGCCACGAACCTTGAAGGACAAGTCTGAACAGCCGAGCCTTTTCATCACCACCGAACCCACCTAGCCGAACCCATGTTGGCTGGCCGAACCTCCTTCCAGTTGGATACATAGGCGAACCTTGCTGCTTCCCTTTTTGCCAAACCATTGTTTCCAACGAACCTTAGGGTTCCGTGTGGTGGAAGCCATCTCTTTCTACTTGCCTAAGCCCAAGGTTCTTGGCCCATGAAAAATTCAGGTAGCCCAACACCATAATCCGGTTGAATAAATGTTAATTGGCCCATTTCATAGCTGCGGGCCATCCTGGCTGTTTCGGCCCACCCGCTACCAACTTGGCCCTATTAATTGATCCATGTGATTAACCGGCCCAATAACAATCGCATGGACCCAACATCATACACATTGGCCCATGACACTCGAATTTACTTAATAAATAGAATGGGATCATCATGGCCCAATAGGCCCATGCGTAAATCATTTGAGCCTGACCAAAATCCCACGTGGCCCATGAAAACTTGTTGGGCCCATGACTAACTTTTCGGCCCAGTTACAGTTGGCTCATATGGGATAGTTGGCCCAACATAAGGCCCACTAGTTTAAATTTCAATAAACATGTATTCATTACTAAGATGACAACATTTTGATAATGCATAAATCTATCATTCAAGAATTATCTTCATAAGGATTAGAATTGGTTAAAGACAAGTTATTCAATGCTTAATCAGGATCATGATAACACAAGTCAATCAATCAATCAAAGAATACAATATCCCAAATCTTATATTCTATGTATGATTACAATGATATAGGATCCAGTTAGAAGTCTTGTTGTTCACTACTTGCTACTTGTTCTGGTTCAGAGTCTACTGCTATCAGGTGAGAACATTAGCCCCTCTTTTACTGTTTTACAACTGTTTTGGGGTGGAACACATGTCAAAACACACTTTATACAATCATATTTCATATACAAGATTCATGCTATTTTCAACCAATGCAGGTTCACTATACAAATTGAAGGGATTTCTCAACCATTTTTAAATGATTTCACATGTATTCAAAAGGATTTATCAACTGTTTAAAAAGGTTTTATCAACTATTAAACATTTTCTGCTAAAAGGTTTTATAAAAAGTCCTCTAAACTGTTTTTACAACTGTTTTACACAAAAATGGTTTTATAAATGTTAAACACTTTTAAAGAATAAGTTTTTATAAACTCTTTTACTATAAACTTGAGTTTTCAATAAGATATTATTTTATAAACCTTGTTAATATACAAGGACACTATTCTCAGTATTCACACAAGGGTTTCAAAACAAGGTATTCAATCAATAGTTTTCATGGTGGTATTCAATCAAAAGATTTCAATTCAGGGTATTCAAGCAAGGTGTTCAAATCATGGTAATCAAATGAGGCATTCAACCAAAGGTTTCAAATCAAAGTATTCAAAAGCATGGTGTTCATCGTTGTGAACAAACTTATACACACATCAAGACACATATTCTTATTCTTATAGCGTTAGTACTGGGTGATCACAACAAGGGAAAGCGGGACACATTTGGTTACGCAAAAGCTGGAGTTAGTTTTTAAATTTGTTTTAGAAACTAACTTCAGAATTGGTTGCAGTACGGTAAATATGAAATTGCTGCTAATTAAGTTTACCAGCATAAATCATATTGACCGGGTCACTCAACACGGAGTTGTCTTCTGAGTAAGCTCGTTAGTACAGCTCGTGTTGAATGTAGTTGCTGACTATTATTTCTCATACTCCAAACGTAGTTTGGGACTTGATTGTTCGTTGGCTTCTCTAGTAAACAGTCTTTTGACTGTTTGCACACGTTATTCTTACTTGATGTTAGTTTGGGTTGCAACCATCCATGTATTTTCATTCACTGCTTTAGACATATGCCTTACAATGCAGATTCATATTTACAAATGTTAAATCTATTGTTCTCACCAACTACTTTTGTAGTTGACAGTTACTTTTCACGTGTTTCAGGTAATCATGTCTAAGCCATACTAAAAGACAACTAAGGAGACCGTTTTAAGATAGAACAAGATGAAGAAACAAGCTAGGATGGATTAGAAACTCATTTAATCCTGATTGTTTAATCATCTTGTCTGAGTCTTATTTTGTAAAAAATATTTTGGGTCTGTAGTTGTCATTCTTTTCAGAAGATAGATAGATAGTCTGTATCTAAACAATGGTCTATATCTATGAAATTTAGAAATGCATTGTGGTTGTTCTTATTCAATACTTGTGCATGATTCAACCATCGATCGTCATCGCGCCGTGGATTCCGCACGCGGCGCAAGGGGTGTGACACCTATAACCGGCGTAAAATACTTCTAAACCTCAGGAAAATTACGTTAGAAAACCTTGTGAACTTGAGTAAACATCCTGGGTTGAGGATGTAGATTCGAAATGGTGGGCTGCACAGGGGAGCTTGGAACGGCCAAAGAGAAGGAGGCTGCCAGGCCGAAAGGCTCTATTCGCCAGCTCACTCAGTCGGTCGAGCTCCTCATTCGGCTCAAGCATGGATCCAGTCGGCCGAAGAAGCCAACCCCATTCGATCGGTGCCATTCTCTCGGCCAGACACCCTTGTTTGGCCAAACACCATTTCATTCGGCCTAGATCCCATGCTCCACTCATTCGGACATCACACATTCGACCATGCAAACTGATTCGGTGTATCCATTCGGCCCAGGGTGCTGGTTAGGCCCACCTAAGTGTTCGGCCCAGGTGACTTGGTTCAGCCCGTGTTGGTGAAACTAGCCCACAACCTCATTTGACCCAAGCAAACCCAACCGACCCATGACACATCTCATTCGGTCCTTCCATTCACTGGATCCTTAACACTCGACTGAAACTTTCATAAGTTGGCTTAAGCCTATTACCCTTCGGCCCAAGAGATTCGGCCCAAGAGATTCGGCCCATGACCACTGTTTTAGGCCACTTTGGTTATACGGCCTAAGTAAGGGATTTGGCAATGTTAGGTATCGGCTCATATGACAAGGATCATAAATCCACACATAAACAAGTAGTGTGGATAATATGCATGGGATTGTGAACCTAATTTTACTACAAAGGTGGTGATTGGGGTTGGTTAAGTGTAACTAACCAACCTAAATCACTAAGTTTACAAGATTTTTGCTTAATTCATTTTTAATTAAGTAACAACCAATTCAAATTCAACAAAGGTAACGTTTCAAGTATTAAACCTTAAGCCTAAGTCCTTCTTAGAATGAATTACAAAGACCCAAGTAGTACAAGTAAATGATATATCACGTAAAAGGTTTGGAATTTCAAGAATAAACGGAGGAAAGAGAAAACTAAAATCATTAACACTAAGTACTAAGCCTAACTTCAAATAACAAAGTGTTAGTAAAACCTGTGACAAATTGAACAAGGGCCGAATGCTGACCGAGACTTAGGAGTGTTGGCCAACATTAGGGCAAACACATACACACACGCAAGCATCTATAATGTATACTTATAAGTTACAAACAACGTGAAATCAATATAGGATCGTGAAATCAACATCAAGAACAACAAAGAGCACGTGCAATTCTTGTTAGAACTAAGTCAACCGCAACAGCTACAAGGTGAGTTCATACGCCCCCTTTTCTAGTATTAACTGATTTTAAACTCTCGGGGCTGAGAAACATGCTAACTCTTTTGATTACTTAAAAGTTTTAGTATTCTATTTCATTCAATAGGTAATATAGATAAAAATTGATTTTTTTTATCTTCATTATCATATTATTACTTGATTGTATTATTATGCATGCTTGTGTGTGAAATAACATGTAAATCACAACCAGAATAATATCATGATACTATATTATCAAAATTAATGACACAATGCATCAAGATTTGATCTCATAACAACGACTTGCTAACACTGAGACAACGAGGATGATAATCCTGATAATGTAACTTCACGCTGATATTATCCTCCGTCACATTATTAACACTGTGAAACAGGGCAAGATCTTATTTCACTCTGTTAAAAACATTGAGTTTACACAACATGAGACAGCATGAGAACAATCACTGGGGATATCAATGTTAATAATAATGTTAACATGATTTCAAGATATCACCCTTTACATTAACTAACATTGTATGATAAGATGAGATCTTATGCATCAATGTTAAAGACTAGAGATCGTAACATTTTGTTCATTGTATTTTGATTAAAACAATAACAACAACAAACAAGAATGATAGTGAGATAATATATCTTCATAATATCAGTCACCAACAGAGTTAGCTGAGGGTAATAGGACAAGTTCTTATAACACTCAGCTTACAACTCGATGAAGACTATGAGATAACACAAACAAATATCATCCACCACCTGAGTCGACTAAGTGTAGTAAGACTAGCTCTTACAACACCATAGTGGCAACAGGGTGACCATATGGAACAACGAGAATGGTAATCATGATAACGTAACTTCATGATAACAACATCATTCACAAAACAACTTACATCGTATAATAAGACAAGATCTTATATAACTTTGTTAACAACAACGAGAACACATAACATTGCGAACAAACAACATTGGTGAACACACAATACAGTTGATTACTATTCAACTGTCTGTATTATATCATTTCAATCACGTGCCCCGTATTCAAGTTGATCATTATAAGTCCCTTCACAAATCGCTGACCAGTTAATTTGACGTGACTAAACCGACGATAGCATAGTGGTACGATAGGTTTGACAAACCTCTGGCTTGTAGGGCTGGTATGTTGATCGTATTTATCTTTTGGCCGGTAACGTATGACCGGTGACAGGGCTACTTCAAGTCACGGTCTGGAAAGCGACACATGGTGATATTAATCTGCAGATATAATTGTAATTCATTCTTCGATTCTATTGACTAGTAGACTGAGAATTTGATCTTCTCTCATGTCATAATACTGGTAGTAGTTTCGTCAAAGTCAATGATAATACCAACGTGGTAGAGGTAAATCGGATGCAATGTGATCTAATTATGTGAGGATTACAATGGATTCCTTTTAGGCTCTATGCACTACCAGCAGCGAACACATATCAGTTGATTAACTAATACTACTAATATTAGTAGTGACTAACAGTTAACACCACAAGCAAAAGAATAATAACTAGGACAAGATTAATAATTAATCTATCTTCCTTAACATATTGGGGGTTTATCAATACTTCGGTTTGATAACTAAACCCCTTTCTCTATATTATTCTACATACAATACACTGAGTGAAGAACACAATAGATGGGTGAATATCAAACGGATTGAACATGCGTGAGATGGGAATGGATATCTATAGTTGTATTGCAAATAGTGTGGAGTTCTATTAGGCATGTGGTGGGATGGCATCTGGGCGGGTTGTAGGCTCGACCCTTTCGTATGCCCTATATATAAGCATATTTGATGGGATGAGATAGTACTTGTCAATATAACTATGGAGATTCCATTCGGCAAGTCGGATAAATCAAACATTAACAAGACTCATGTATGACATTGGGATTGTGTATGATAATAAATCAAAGTTTTCAGTTACTAAACTTATGAAGTCACCAACCTAGTGTTGACTTGTTTAAATGCATGTTTTCTCAGGTGACGAACAGGTTTAGTCACCAGGATCATGATGCATTAGCTATTGGAGTTATATAGTGGACCTAGCTACATTATTGGTGCATAACTTTTGATGACATATTGTGGTGAATCACTTTTGTAAATCTTGTGAAAAACAAGATGGAAAACTCAGTGATTCATTCGAATAGAATTACTTCGTTAAATTATGAACATGACAACGTAATTTAACTTGTAATTCAATATCAATGTTATATTAGCATTTCTCAATTGTATATCATGTGCAATATAAACAATCTGATCATTTTGATTATCAAACGATATCACGCCCCGAGAACCTTCTGCCCGACGGGAAAGTCGATCCAGCCCGCCGGCTCGGGGTGTGACAGATTGGTATCAGAGCCATGATTATAGAGAAATATAGGTCATCTTGTTTCAAACGGTTTGGCCTAGACTATAACCTAGGGACCCTCATGTAGAGAACACAGGATATCGGATTTAATTGCATACGTCACATCATTTGATCATAAATACTAATCGATGGTTTTCGGTTAGGATTGACATGTCATAGGGACAACCACCAGCACCACCCCATTCTCCTCCACCCGAGGTGGAACCAGCGACTGCTGCACTGGCAACCTTGATCACTGAGCAATTGGTTGCAATCATTCCTAAGATCATCAATAGGATCAGGAGCAGCGAAGAGTATGCTAGGAGTTTCCCACCTGTCACCACCAAGGGAAAAGAACCTGTGGAAGGTGACACCAGCAAGAAACACAAACATCGCCCTGCTAAAAAGCAAAAGGGATCCATGAACTTCACTGAAGCCACACCTATCAGTCAAGTCATGCCAGATCGATTGCAAAGAATGGCAAGATTTACAAGGGAAAGGCTTCTCTTTGCCAACGCTGCCAATATCGTCATGCTGCTAAGGTCCAGTGTCGTTAGTGTAGTTTTTGTGGAAATATGGGGCACTGGGTTAACCATTGCAAATACGCAGTGGGGTCGCCTCGTGCTGGTGTGTTCTTCCAATGTCATGAAGGTGGGTTGTATCATGCTCGGAACAAATCATGTAACCATTGTCTGAACTGTGGAAAGAAGGGACACTCGACTCAGAGGTGTCGAAACCTTCCAACACAGAATCAAAATCAGAGAGCAAGTACCTCTACTCCCTCTCAACACAACCACCACTGCTACACCTGCGGAATACTTGGACATTTCGCAAGAGACTTCCCTAGGAGGAAGCCTCCAACAGCTCCAATAGCTCCAACAGTTCCAACCGCACCAACCACCACCGAGGAACTACTCGCTCTACCAGCACCAGATGTACACTCGGAGTTGGGCGACTTCGAATGTCTGTCATTTTAACCTTGTGTAATTAAGTTACGTATAATGTTAGAATTATATATATTATGTGTAGTTAGTAAAATAATTTATGGTAACTATATATTAATTAGATGTCAACTAGATAATAGAAGTTAGTATAATTAATACATATGCTTGAATTAAGAACCATTACTTCAGAAGAGATAGGTTCAGAGAACATAGTAGGGAATCCTTAAACCAATTGAGATTAGGTTATTCTTAAATGACTAGTCATGAATATGAAGGAAAGTTACCGATATAGCCCTCGGGATTTTGTCGGTAATCTTCCTTACACATCAGATAGAATTCCACAACAACCATATGATTAGTAGAATATCCACTCCGGAGGTATAAAAGGATTATCACTTTACAAATAGTAAGGATACTTAATTGAGGGGATATATTGTAAGGTTGAGCCTAGGACTTAACGAAATCAGAATTTAATATATCATAGGATCCTAGTCCTATTCATATTTAGAAGAAGAGTATCATGGAACATCACTGAGATCATTACCAGTTTCGTCCTCAGATCAATAAGTTTAGTTACTACAAATGAGAAATGAGGATCAACATAATAACTATGAGGAGATAGTTGTTCGTTTACACTTACTATCGAGGAGGCTTAACACCAGATCCGTAAATCTTGAGCAGACAAGTCCGAGATAATATCAGGATCAAGAACTCTAGGACTATATCATTTAATGGATTTAATGAAATTCACATGATGTGATCATGATGGATTGAAATTAGGGGCAGTCATAAAGGGATAACTCGGCATTATCGTAATCAGGTCGGCAAAATTGCTAAAACTCTGGATTGGGTAATGTGGGAACTCTCCCGATGTAGAAAACACAAGGAGAAGTAACACGCGGAACGAAGATTGCACTAAGACTACATAATACAAAAGACACTCGAGTAGAAAAAGGGTTGTTGTGCGTCACTCTTCGAGAGATGCCTCGGTTTACCTCATAGGTAAATCTTTACCCTAATCATGACAAAGCTACCTTACTTTTAGGTAGTTTTCTCAAACAGCTAAAACACACTGAGATTCTCGAAACAGATCTATAGGTGATGTGTCGGGTATAAGGTCATATAGGCATGATATAGGACAAGTTATAGATGACCTAAAGGTCGAAATCAAATGATTGAGATCTAGAGATGCAAGAACTACATGAGATATTTTAAGGGAGTAAGAATTAATAGCTATGGTTAAAATCACCAAGCCTTCATTCCATACTCCTAATAGATACTAAAACATGCGAGTATATAACATCTACATGATCAAGTCCACTCTCAATCCCCAGGACATAATGGAATTGTGATCGAGACCGCTCAACTAGATCATATACAATTGAAACCATGCTATGAGTTACCAGAGGACCTCGATCTTCTAACTAGAATAGTCGTAAACTCATAAACTTTCACAGTATTTGAAGAAATTCTATGGGAATTACAGGAACTGCAAAGTCAATCGCTACTTGAAAAAGGATGGTCTAGACAACTGAGAAACATAAATCTTAAATGAATGTGAAGTAAGCTGATTCTATCACTCTTTGTGAAAACGGAATCGAAAATTATTATCTCACATTCGTAATACTCTAGCTATCGTAATAGCACTAACATAGTATTCGCATTGGAACATCGCATGTTTAGGAAGAACACTAGAGCCTCTAAAGTTGGTGAAACAACTCAAGATACCACAAAGGGAGCATACACGAATAGCTATGGCTTTTCAATGCCAAGCCACCTCGCACACCCAGCAGACCGGATGTTCAACGGATCATCATAAGCAGTTGGATCAAGTCTTCTCACTTTTATATATAAACAAAAATGTATGCTCGTTGAGGAGATATAAGTTATCAGGGAACCACACTTCAACAAGGAACCTTGGATGTTACGGGTCGTGCAGTCATGAGACTGAAAACGAAGCTGTAATCCATTGCAAGGGTTTGATGAAACCTTAAACGCAACCCGGAGATTTACTTGAGAGCATAAGGAAAGCTTAATTTCAAAATAGTTCCACCTGTATATAGAAAAAGTAGTACGCGACAATAATGCTTAAATTTCGGCACGAAATTTCTTTAACAGGTGGAGACTGTGACAATTGGTACCTGACCGTACGGCAAATCTGTATGGTGTGTGTACTTACACCTATTCTATGTGTGAACATTACGCGATGAACTGTATGTGACAACAAACCAGTGGAAACGATTAACAGCTATAAATATTTCCATGAGATTCAAAATACAAATATACGGAAATACAATGTAAATAACATTTGTATGTGTTTAAGTGAAAATTTATACACAGAAAATATAACAATTCAAGGAAAGCAACAGTGTGAGAACAAATAACGAAAACATATCGGTTGCGATCTGATCTTCATAAATGACAGAAATCGGATGGCCGATAATTCTATGAGCAAACAAGGGTGATAATGTGCAATCAAGTGTTCATGAGTCCGTCGGTGAGAACGTTCTATGCAAAACAATAACTCAATACCGTGTACGAATAGTAAACTGACAGCGTGTTTGCGTGGGTGACGATTCACACAAACATATCCGTGAGTTTAACGTTCTGAACGTTAACTGATCAGTAGAAAACCAAATCAAAAAGTGAAACATACGATCGTATTCATACAGCTAGCGCTTTGTACGAAAACACGCGTAAGTGACGTTTTCTGACGAAACGGTGAAAACAAACGATCTCGAACGTTAAAATATTAAAATTATGATAAAAATAGTATAATTTAGGAAATTAGTATCTAAACCCTAAGTTATAACAATAATTTAATAAAACAACATGTGATTTTCGTTTCGAAACGAAATAATAAGGTTTAACGGACGAATTACGATCGAGACAGAAAAATAGGTAAATTTAATAATTTACGTTTTACAATTTTGAAACTCATCAAAACAAACCGATAGAACTAAATTTAGTGGCCAAGTATTTAGATACATAGCCGGAATCACTTGCGGGTAAAGATACGCGAAAAAAGGACATCGAGCAAAACCGAACACGCGGGTAAACACCAAGGGTATAAAACCCCATTTATCCTTTCTCCCTCCCTTATTTTTCAGCAAATTTACCTCCTCTCTCTCTCTCTTCCGGCGCACCCCTCTCTCTCTAGAATTTCAAGTTTCAAACACCAAGAACACCCCCATTTCTTGATGAAATCAAGCAGATAGCATATCAAATCGAAGCCCTCATCGTGCTCTACACGAAAGTACAAAGGATCCGTTCCAGAAGTCACAAAATCGAAGGTAAAACGAAGCCCAAGTCTCGAAAATTTAGGGTTTTGTAACCCTTGGTTCGAGCCTACCTGTAACCGGCGTACACTAGTTCTAAACCTTAGGAAAATCACATTAGAAAACCTTGTGAACTTGAGTAAACATCCTGGGTTGAGATGTAGATTCGAAATGGGGGGCTGCACAGGGGAGCTTGGAACGGCCGAAGGAGAAGGAGGCGGCCAGGCCGAAAGGCTCTATTCGCCGGCTCACTCAGTCGGTCGAGCTCCTCATTCGGCTCAAGCATGGATCCAGTCAGCCGATGAAGCCAACCCCATTCGATCGGTGCCATTCTCTCGGCCAGACACCCTTTTAGCCAAACACCATTTCACTTGGCCTAGATCCCATGCTCCTCTCATTCGGACACCACACATTCAACCATCCTAACTGATTCGGTGTATCCATTCGGCCCAGGGTGCTAGTTAGGCCACCTAAGTGTTCGGCCCAGGTGACTTGGTTCGGCCCATGTTGGTGAAACTAGCCCACAACCTCATTTGACTCAAGCAAACCCAACCAGCCCATGACACCTCATTCGGTCCTTCCATTCACTGGATCCTTAACATTCGACTGAAACTTTCATAAGTTGGCTTAAGCCTATTACCCTTCGGCCAAAGAGATTCGGCCCATGACCACTGTTTTGGGCCACTTTAGTTATACGGCCCAAGTAAGGGATTTGGCAATGTTAGGTATCGGTTCATATGACAAGGATCTTAAATCCACACATAAACAAGTAGTATGGCTAATATGCATGGGATTATGAACCTAGTTTTACTAAAAGGTGGTGATTAGGGTTGATTAAGTGTAATTAACCAACCTAAATCACTAAGTTTACAAGATTTTTGCTTAATTCATTTTTAATTAAGTAACAACCAATTCAAATTCAACAAAGGTAACATGTCAGGTATTAAACCATAAGCCTAAGTCCTTCTTAAAATGAATTACAAAGACCCAAGCAATACAAGTAAATGATATATCAGGTGAAAGGGTTGGAATTTTAAGAATAATCTAAGGAAAGAGAAAAATAAACTCATTAACACTAAGTACTAAGCCTAACTCCAAATAGCTAAGTGTTAGTAAAACCTATGACAAATTGAACAAGGGTCGAATGATGACCGAGACTTACGAGTGTTAGCCAACATTAGGGCTAATACATACACACACGCAAGCATCTATAATTTATACTTATAAGTTACAAACAACGTGAAATGAATACAGGATCGTGAAATCAACATCAAAAACAACAAAGAGCGCGTGAAATTCTTGTTAGAACTAAGTCAACCGCAACAGCTACAAGGTGAGTTCATACGCCCCTTTTTCTAGTATTAACTGATTTTAAACTCTCGGGGCTGAGAAACATGTTAACTCTTTTGATTACTTAAAAGTTTTAGTATTCGATTTCATTCAATAGGTAATATAGATTAAAATTGATTTTTTTTATCTTCATTATCATATTATTACTTGATTGTATTATTATGCATGCTTGTGTGTGAAATACCATGTAAATCACAACCAGAATAATTTCATGATACTATATTATCAAAATTAATGACACAATGCATCAAGATTTGATCTCATAACAACGAGTTGCTAACACTGAGACAACGAGGATGATAATTGTGATAATGTAACTTCACGCTGATATTATCCTCCATCACATTATTAACACTGTGAAACAGGGCAGGATCTTATTTCACTCTGTTAAAAACATTGAGTTTACAAAACATGAGGCAACATGAGAACAATCACTGGGGATATCAATGTTGATAATACTGTTAACATGATTTCAAGATATCACCCTTTACATTAACTAACATTGTATGAGAAGATGAGATCTTATGCATCAATGTTAAAGACTAGGGATCGTAACATTGTGTTCATTGTATCTTGATTAACACAATAACAACAACAAACAAGAATGATAGTAAGATAATATATCTTCATAATATCAGTCACCACCGGAGTTAGCTGAGGGTAATAGGACAAGTTCTTATAACACTCAGCTTACAACTCGATGCAGACTACGAGATAACACGAACAAATATCATCCACCACCTGATTCGACTAAGTGTACTAAGACTAGCTCTTACAACACTATAGTGGCAACAGGGTGACCATATGGAACAACGAGAATGGTAATCATGATAACGCAACTTCATTATAACAACATCATTCACAAAACAACTGACATCGGATAATAAGACAAGATCTTATATAACTTTGTTAACAACAATGAGAACACATAACATTGCGAACAAACAGCATTGCTGAACACACAATACAGTTGATTACTATTGAACTGTTTGTATTATATCATTTCAATCATGTGCCCCATATTTAAGTTGATCATTATAAGTCCCTTCACAAATCGCTGACCAGTTAATTTAACGTGACTAAACCGACGATAGCATAGTGGTACCATAGGTTTGACAAACCTCCTGCTTGTAGGGCTGGTATGTTGATCGTATTTAATCTGGAGTTATAATTGTAATTCATTGTTCTATTCTATTGACTAGTAGACTGAGAAATTGATATTCTCTCATGTCATAATACTGGTAGTGGTTTCGTCAAAGTCAATGATAATACCAACGTGGTAAAGGTAAATCGGATGCATTGTGATCTGATTACGTGAGAATTACAATGGATTCCTTTTAGGCTCAATGCACTACCAGCAGCGAACACATATCAATTGATTAACTAATACTACTAATATTAGTAGTGACTAACAGCTAACACCACAAGCAAAAGAATAATAACAAGGATAAGATTAATAATTAATCTATCTTCCTTAACATATTGGAGGTTTATCAATACTTCGGTTTGATAACTAAACCCCTTCTCTATATTATTCTACATATAATACACTGAGTGAAGAACACAATAGATGGGTGAATATTAAACTGATTGAACGTGTGTGAGATGGGAATGGATATTTATAGTTGTATTGCAAGTAGTGTGGAGTTCTATTAGGCATGTGGTGGGATGGCGTATGGGCGGGTTGTAGGCTCGACCCTTTCGTATGCCCTGTATATAAGCATGCTTGATGGGATGAGATAGTACTTGTAAATATAACTATGGAGATTCCATTGGGCAAGTCAGATAAATCAAACGTTAACAAGACTCATGTATGACATTGGGATAGTGTATGATAATAAACCAATGTTTTCAGTTACTAAACTTATAAACTCACCAACCTAGTGTTGACTTGTTTAAATGCATGTTTTCTCAGGTGACGAACATTTTTAGTCACCAGGATCAGGATGCATTAGCTAGTGGACTTATATAGTGGACCTAGCTACATTTTGGGTGCATAATTTTTGATGACATATTGTGTTGAATAACTTTTGTAAATCTTGTGAAATACAAGATGGAAAACTCAATAATTCATTTGAATAGAATCACTTCGTTAAATTATGAACATGACAATGAATTTAACTTGTAATTCAATATCAATGTTATATTAGAATTTCTCAATTATATATCATATGAAATGTAAACAATCTGATCATTTTGATTATCAAACGATATCGCGCCCCGAGAACCTTCCGCCCAACAGGAAAGTCGATCCAGCTCGCCGGCTCGGGGTGTGACAGAGGATTACTGATAAGGGTTCCTCCTTGTCAGAGGAATCTTTTGTGGAAGGGATTGTTGAAGATTGGGTCTTAGATTCTAAGGATGAATCTGAAAATTCATCTGACTGTGTTGTTGCTCAGAATCAAGCACCTGTAGTCATGAAAGGTGACCCAATCTCATCTTCTAAAATCTATCAAGCTTTAAGCTTTGTGAAAGCTTCAAAAGAAAATGAAGCTTGTGTATCTAACAAGATTGACAATCTTGTACCTAATGGGAAAAAGGGATTGGGTTTTAATCAGAACAAGCTTAAAACAAATGTTTTTAAATCACAAAGGCAGTCCTTTTCTGAATTAAAACATTTTCATAAAAAGGTCTGACAAAGTTTGTTTTGAGTGTGCTACACCTGGTCAGATAGTTAGATTTTGTCCACAGTTGATAAGACCGAAAGTTGTACCACCCAGCAAACTAAATCAGATGTTTATCAAAGTTGTTAAATCTGAATCTAAGTCAACTCAAGCAAAACCCAAACAACCCAATCAGGTTAAACCTTTGAACAAGGGTAAAGGGAAACTGGTGAACACGGATGTTCCCAAAGTTGTTAATGTCAATCAAACAAAGCCATCATCCATTTGCCTGAAAAACTCTTTCAGCAAAAACACTGTCTGGAGAGGGAAGTCTTCTGAGACTTCAGTTTCAGCCATTCCAGATAAATCTATCCCTGATGGTAAATGGATCGATGTTTGGATCCGTGACTCTTGGGGTCAACCTAAGACTGTAAAGGCTTGGGTTCCCAAAATAAACTAATCGGTTGTGTTTGTGCTAGTTGCCCTAATAGCTGCTCTTAACAGCTCTTGGATCGTTGATAGTGGGGCTTCCAGGCACATGACTGGTGATATTTCGCTGCTCACCAACGTTAATTTTGTTCGAGGTGGATATGTAGCGTTTGCCGGTGACAAAGGCGGGTTCATAACAGGAGAGGGTATTCTTTCAAATGGCCAAGTTTCTTTTGACAAAGTCAGATATGTCAAGCAGTTGGAGAATAATCTACTGTCAGTGTCACAGATCTGTGAAAAGCAGTACAAAGTTCTATTTGATGACACCAACTGCTACATACTCAAGCAAGGCGTGATTATTCCTGAAGATTTGATTTTGATGTCACCTCCCAGAAAACAGGACTTCTATGTACTTAACATGGCCACTGCTTCAACTACATCCTCCACAGTTCATGTTTTATGTCAAAGGCAACTGAGAAAGATTCAATTCTTTGGCATAAGAGGATGGCTCATTTGAGTCTACGCAAGATGAACCATTTGGTGAATAAAGGAAAACAAACCAAGCAGCCTTACAAATTGAAGAAGTTTCATTCAGTCAATGTTCCTCTTGAGCTTCTCCATATGGATTTATCTGGTCCTATAAACCGCAAGAGTATAGCTGGAGATCAATATTGTTTAGTCATCACTGATGAATATTCAAGATACTCTTGGGTTTTCTTTCTAATGGAGAAATCTGAAATGTTTGAGTGCATTCAAGTGTTGGTTACCAAACTTGAGTCACTTTACAAGCTCAAGATTCAAATGCTCAGAACTGACAATGGGACGGAGTTCAAGAACCACAACATGGAGAACTTTTGTAATGCACGGGGCATTGTTCAACAATTTAGTGCTCCATATGTCCCTCAAATGAACGGTGTTGCTGAGAGGAAAAACGTGACATTGATTGAGGCTGCTAGAACGATGCTTGCTGATTCATCTCTTCCATTTCAGTTCTGGAATGAAGCTGTAGCTAACGCTTGCTACACATTGAATAGGGTTTTGATTGTGAAGAGACATGGGAAGACTTTCTTTGAACTGCTCCACAATAGAAAGCCAAATCTTAAGTATCTTGAATCGTTTGGTGCACCATGCACGATGCTTAAGAAACAGGAGCAGGGCAAGTTCAATGAGAAAGTGGAAGAAGGGTATTTTCTTGGGTACAACACTCCTAATAAAAGAGTTTACAACAGATCAACTCAGAACGTGGAAGAGTGGTACCATGTTGATGTTCAGAGTTTACAATTACGTGTATACCCATAATTGCGTACGTTTTTCGGTCGTATTATTTATTTATGGTCGTTTACTCGTAATTATAAGTTCAACATTCGTATCGTTATGGATCGTCACCAATAATTATACTCAGTCTCGCTTACGTATTACGATTTTTGTTTGATTAATTTGTTTGTCATACTATTCGTCATATCACTACGCACTAACACTATCCCATTACACCGAACGCAGTATATGTATAGGGCATACCAAGAGTCCAGCTAACTGCCTTATCTACGCCAGCCCACCACTGTTTCGATATAATACAATACTGTTCTTGCCTAGTGTAATCGACTGTAAATAAATAATACATACTTGTTCCTAATTAAATAAAATCCTATAACACATGAATCACATTGACTGATTGAATATAATACACATTGTTCTATCACTGTTTACGACTATCATGACTAAATGCACAGATGTTACAGAGAGGGCTGATGGAATTATGAGGGCAGATGTTACGAGGGTATTTGGGTTCGTCTCGGTTGCTCGGTTCGTGGTTTCGTTGCGTTTTCGGAACGTAACGCGTATTTTACGCGGTTTTAAAACAAAAAGAATTGTTTTAATTATTTTTGATGAGTTTCAAAATTGTAAAACATTATTTATTTTATTCTATTAATTTATTTTATTCTATTAATTCATTCGAACGAACACGTCGACGGTTTGGCTTTCGGACTTTGGTTTTCTACTTCCCTGTCATAATTTCAGAACGTTAAACTCACAGATATGTATGTGTGAATCATTCGTCACTCACGCAAACACACTGTCAGTTCGTTATTCTGAAACGACCCTGCAATATTGTTATAAATTGTATTTCCTCACTGTCGGACTCAACTAAACATTCTGTTATCACATTGTTTTCACACTGATTTGTCGGCCATCTGATTCCTGTCATCTATGGATATCAGATCGCAACAATTTGTTCTTGTTATATACATGAACACTGTTGTTTCTCGTGATTTGTTGTGTTAAATATACTTAGGTTTTCACTTAAATACACACAACTATTGTTTCAAATGAGTGTTGTACTTACTGCATTTGAGTTTACACATAAATACGTACAACTGTTTCTTGTATTTTGAATTCTGTTAACACAAGTACTGTTCACCAACATGTATTTACACATAGTAACTATTGAAAGTACATATACCGTATGGACTTGCCGGACAATCTGGTACTGGATGTCACATGATTGCCCAGCTCACAAAGCGGGTGAACGATCGGGATGCCTTGTTGCTCCAGGCTACTGATGAACGAGCTGATTTGAGAGCCCGCTCTGCTCAACAAGAAGAATAGCTCCTTAAGTACATTGATGAGCATAATCAGTTGGCATTGACTGTAACTGATTTCAGTGACCGGATCCTGACTTTAGAGACGGAGAATGCTAGGCTTGCTGAACAGATTGATAGCCTTATAGACAGCACTACGAGGATCGAAGGCACTGCTGCTCACTCCGATGATTCAGATTCAGAGAAAGAAGGAGAAGAAGAAGATGAAGAAGAGGAAGAGGAATCTGATGAGGAGAAAGTTGACTATGAGGAGTCAGAGAAAGATGATGACTCAGATGGTGGTGATCAAGATGGATCAAGGAGTGGGTCTACCGGATCTTCAAGTTCTGATGATGATGATTATCAAGCCCCTCCTTCCCCTGAGATCCGCACAAAGACAAGGCACGATAAGAGTGCTAAAGCTCCTTCTCCTCCTCCTGCTCAGACTGAAGAACCTACAGCCGCTGAGGAAGTCGAAGCTGTGCCACTGAGACGTCAACTGGATGAGACACTTACTATGATTCTTGACGTTCATGGAATTATACAGCACTTAGTGAGCTATGATAAAGAGGAAGGAGAGATCATTCATTGTTTATCAAAGGAACAGATCGCCGAGCAGTTCAGGTTAAATCCTGACAAGGTTGTGATCGATGATACCTCAGCTCCGGTAGATGATGAGCCGTCTCCAGAAACTTTTGATGATGTTGATGAAGTCATTCTGGAAGACATAACAGAGGAAGAATATCCAAAGTATGCATCGGCTGAAGACGAGCTACCAACGTTTACAGATTTGTTTGATCAAGCTACTAAAGAAATGCTGAGTCGATACTTAGAAGAACAAGTTAAGAGTAGTAAGACTGCAGCTGATGACATCAAACAGAGAAAAGTATAATGGAAAGCATACTAGGAGATCCTAAAGAAGGAAAGCGATGTAAAGATGCCAGCTACACACACAAAAGTCTACAGGGCCAAAGGCTATAGAGCTAGAGGTCAGATTCTAAGCTAGGCATACTTTCATGACTTAGGATGCTACGTAGTGAAGAGAGAAAGGGGAGTTGATTACTTCAACATCCACATGACTTCAAGACGCTGCCAGGATTTGAAGTCAATCAGATTGCGTGCTTGAAGATGTTATACAACGATGGCTCAGGGATGTCAGCTTGGTTCTCCACAAATCCAGTACGAGTACAGAAAGAGGTGGGTGAACTTCAGGCCTCAGCAACCTGAAAGATATTACTTGCCAGAAATAGATGGAGATACCCGGAAGCATAAGGTTATCCTGAAGTGGCTTCCTCCTATAGTTATGAAGAAGATTCCGTAAAGGAAGATGCGTCAAGACTTTATCGAGGGCTTCCGATGGTGGTACTACGACGGGCGTACTGAAGAAGCCGTGATTGTTATGTGCAAAGAGAAGAAATGGGAGACTGAACGTATTTTTGATCCGATGTGGTTGAAAAACTTTTCATGCAACCATATCAAGATTCTTTATTTTCATCAGATTTTCTTTGAAGTTCAAGATATGGAGCAAGCATTGCAATTCATGAGGGTAATCCGGATCTGTATGGTTATGGGTATTCATGCAGGATCAGACTGGAAAGCTATCACCAACAAATATTTCAAGAAAGACGCTTCCAAGGATTAAACTTGGTCCAAGGGGAGTTTGTAGATGCATTAGATGTCCTTAGTTTGATTTTGTACCATCCATTATGTATAAAGTATATGATATTAATGGAAGTTGTCTTTCTATATTGTTTCTTAATGTTTATTATTATATATTTGTGTTTGATTAGGATTTTAAATGTTCAAGTATGATAACAGACCCTTTCGGGCGAATGGCTCTAAGTATGAAGCCATTCGCCGAATGAACGAAGTAGCGAATGACGTAGGTGAGCGAATGAAAAATTGGTCGAATGACTCATTCGATTAACCTGTCCTTCGATGGGGTCATTCGCCGAATAAGTTGCTTCGGCCTCTCATTCAGCCGAATGACAACAGACTATAAATACAAGTCGAAACCTTTTCAAACCTAACTTTTTGAGCCCTCCTTCTTCCCTGAGAACCCAGAGTCAAAACCCTAGGAGATTAGAGTGCCCATTGCACGTCCAAGTTCGATTCTCAACCCGTGGTGTTCGATTCTCGATCAAATGTCCTTCATACACCTTCGGATCACCACGGTTGCTGTTGGTTTCGATTGGAAAACCCTGGAGTAGGATTCCGCACTATTCTAGACGCTGTCGACTAGATATCCATAGGAACCGGATTGTTTCCGAGCTCCAAATTGGTCCTACATGTTTTCCTAATGAAACGATTAGACATGATCATTCAAAATATTAAATATATTAAATATATAAATAAGTGAGAAGTACGAAAATCAGATAACTGGATAAATGCAACAGTTATTTGACTATTTGCATAAATCTTTAAGTTAAAACAAGATTGTGTTTCGATAAACTTGAAATCGTTTTGGAAAACTCGGTATTTTCTATGTTTTGTGTAAACAAAGAGAGGGAAATGTTTACAAAAAGCATCCTCTGTTTTGCGAAAGCAAAGATCTAGATGTGTGACATTAAGACCAATGTGTCTGCAGATCAGTAAAACAAAACATGCCAATAAGTACAAAGATGATAGAACCCCTTCTTGTTCTTGATTCTAATATAATATATATGTTCTTTTCTCTTCTCATCTTAAACTCCGTCGAAGCATTTTAAGTTCGTTGAAACACATTCAAAGTTTGAAACAAAAGATTTCACAAAATTGATAGGTTGCCTGATAATCTGGTTTAACTGTATGATTGTTCATCAACTTCCCAAAAAGGATTTTCGGAAAAACCATTAGAAAATTTTTGATCATAAGTCTTGTTTTTGTATTATGGATAAACGAGTGGAAATCATTGGGGGGTATAAGTTTTTTAAGGTAGGGTTTCTATAAAGAAATTATGTTGAGGTGGTCAAATTTCTGATACATATTTGATCCTACAAAATTGACCCAACTCAACTTTGAACTCGTCCAATGTTTATGAGTTCAAAATATGTTTCTCGAAAAAGTATATGATTTCGAGTACACAGAATCATGTACTCGAACTCCTGCCTATATATACTTCGAGAAAGAAGTTTCGAGTACCATATTCAATTTTTAGTTCCCGTTTTTCTCTCACCAGGCGATTTTGATATCCGGACCTTATTTCAAAAATCCACTCCGACCACCTTGTAACTCACTTAGGCGAACCCAGGTATAAAATTTGGTAAAATTTTAACCGCAAAATAAAAACTTATTGGACAAAAACCAATTTCTAGTACTTTTTCACGTTAACAGAAGGAATCTTGAACAAATCACCATGAAATACTCATAATTGGAAACCAATCTTCAGATATGTTGGTCGCCTCCTATTTCCGAGCATTTCGAGTACAATTTGGAGTTTTAAGGAGCAATATTGAAGAAGTTATAAGGATTTTTGTGTTCTCGTAATTTGAATTTCGAATACCCGTTTCGTGTACAACATTTTGAGTACAAAATTTCGAGTAACTTAATTTCGTGTACTTGAATTCGAGAACCAAATTTCGAAAACACATTGATTTTCGTGTACTCCTTAAATTTCGTGAACTCTTGATTTTTCGTGAACTTCTAAATTTCGTGATCTTCGGTTGACTTTGTGATTTGACCTAACCCGTAGACTTGAACTTGGACTTTTGATTTTGACTTAATTTTTACTTTTGACTTTACTTTTGACTTTTAATTTATTTTAACTAACTTGGCTCGTTTTTGTTTCAGATGACTGATCTACATTTCCTGCCGGATCACATGTCCTGACATATGTAGGAAATCCTTCGGCGAAACATGCTTTGTTCAAAAGCATGGTGGATGGACTGATCCTCTCTCCAGTAAACTATGACATCATGGAGCATACATAGATCATTTCTTCTTTCATATATGAGTTCTGGAACACTATCTCCAAGGGAACGTGAGCCTGATCGGGAAGGTTCAAGGGAAGCCAGTGATTATTACTGAGTAGTTCATCTGAGAGTGCTTTCAGTTCATAGATAAAGCTACTGATCCTGTCGATCTTGATCACAAGTTGATACAGAGGATCGTTTACAGGATGGGACACGAGACTCTTTACCCTCCGACTGAAAAGAAGCTTCTCCACCCATACTGGATATACTTAGCACATGTGGTTATCTAGTGCCTCTCTGGACGAAAGGGAGGTTATGACGACCTTAACCAGACCCTCAGCTCTTGTCTGGTGGCCATTGCTCTGGGACTTGACTTTAATTACTCAAGAGTGATCTTCAGAGACATGCACGCCAACATAAATTAAAAATGGAAGGAAAGATTCTTGGCATTTCCCAGATTCATCCAGATCATCATAAACAAGTGTCGTCAGAATCTCGTCCCAACAATCGGGACTCTGGGCATAAAGAGAATGAAGGAAGATATTTTCTCATACATGACGATGAACAAAATATGGAAGAAGCAGTACATTGGTGATCGTGCTCTAGAGAAATTTGGGAGATTATTTGCAGGTTTGGATGAGGAAGTTGATGATCTGGGTACCTGCTGCTTTGGTGGCTGACGAGCACGATCTTCCTCATGCAGGAGCCACTGCCTTTGTTTCTGATGAGCATGATATTCCTCATGTAGGAAGCAGTGCTGAAGCCAGTATGGCTATAGAAGAATCATCATCAGAGTCTTCTTCATCAGGCGAAAAAGAAATCATCCGAGACCCAAGCCTATCATTCCACCACTCTCTAGGGCCGAACGAGAAGAGATACAGGATACGGATTACGTTCCTACTCCTGAGTCATCTCCGAAGAAAAAGCATTTGAATATGATATCAAAGAGGGCTAAAGACCCTAGGCTCAAGAAGATGACTTCAGGCACATCCTCATAATCTAGGCACCACATACCCAGCCACAACCACCACCTTCACCTAAACCTAAACCCACACAACCAAAACCACCACTACCACCAAAACCTAAACCAGCCCCTCTACCCAAATCACCCACACAACCAACCGCATCCACCGAAACTCCTATTCCTCCACGTATATCCACCACCACCGAAGCCACCCAAGATAAACCATCATCTCCTCCACATCCTCCAATTCCCATCCACTTCTCTAAACCACCACCATCACCACCCAAGGCCAGGTCAGACAAAGGAAAGGAACCACTACAATCATCATCACCGTATATACCTGAGAAGGTGCCTGTGGATTTAGAGTAGTTGCAAGAAAAAGTTTTCCAGTTAGAACAATAATCGTCAACCAAGGACCGACTCATCACCAATCTTCAGGAAGGCTTCATGATGATATGTGAAAAGCTCCGCAAGCAGAACAAAGACATCGGCCTGCTGAAGAAGAAAACCGTCGTTTGACTGAAGTGATAGAAAAGCTGATTGTATGTAAGTCTGAGTTCAGGAAGACGACAAAGCCAACAAAGACAAAGATGACGATGATGAGGAAGAAAAAGAAAAAGAACGATGACAAGAAAGACGACGAAGACGATGATGATGATGATGATGATGATAATGCAGGTGGGGATATGGGCCAAGGCACAAGCTCGTAAGGCCAAAAGAAGGATGAACCCGAAAAGGATGTTAAAGGAAGTAATGATACAGAGAATCCATCTTCTTCAGAGAAGCCTCTTGAAAACTTTGATGACTTATTCAAGGATCTTCCTGAAAATTTTATGTTTGAGGGATTCGAGGACGAGCTGAATGCAGCAGGTCTTGGAAATCTTTATGCTGATGTCACTATGGACACAGTTTTTGCTGTTGCATGTGACCAGGAAAGAAAGGAGATTGCCGAGTATTCTACTGGAGCATCCGCAGAAGAAGAACCAGAGAATATCATACTTGCCAATGTCTCCACTGATCCATATGTCGACTACTTGTATGCTCACAAGTATGTCAATCATCAAGGACCAGAAGTCGCATCACTAGGCAAGATGACTGATAGTTGGTTTGATAGACAAAGCGATTGGACTCCTGCTCCTCTTGAGGTGCAGCAAACTTGAATGGGGGAAGTACCAGCAGAGCACAATGATGTTACATGGACGTCCGGATCTCGTGACATGTTTGCGAGGCGAAATGAAAGATCAAACGTCACATGCTGGATGTATGACAAGGATAAGCAAATTTATCTTGTCAAAAGGATGAATGGGAAGTTGGGGTATTTCAAGAGGCCCTGAGATTTTTGTTCAATGTCAAAATTTGAAATCGGAAGCATCAATAAGGCTATGTTTTTCAACCCATCTAAAGTCAATCAAGCCGATCTATTTGCTAAGTTCATAAAGGATCAGTGTGATAGACACTTCCCCGTAATGAAGACAGCTAAAGGGAGAATATTTGTCTCTACTTGTATACTGGATCGTGTAAAGAAGGAGTCGTGGAGTTACTACAAGTACCCACCACCGACTACGGAGAAAGCAGTCCAAGTGTCCACAAGATTCCCCGACAATTCGCTCGTGAACTTCGATTCTTGGTATTTTGATGAGAAGACTCACGCAGCCATTATCCTCATAACTAAGGGAGACATAAATGACACTGATATGATTTTGAATCCCATGGATCTTCTGAAGTATGGAAAAGAAGATATGCAGAAGCTCCACCATACACCTATCAGAGTCTATGGAGATTGGGATGAAGAGGCAAAACCTTTCGCTAGGGTTGTTGCATTTTCTATGGAGGTGAAGCTCTATGCTGGTACAGGTCTTCAGTTGGTCGCACTTCCTATTGGTTGACTTCATCAGTCTAGGGGGAGTTTGTAGAGCCCACTCAAAGACGAAGACTGGCAAAGTCAACCTGTGACCAGCTGAAGACCTTATTTTGATTATTTCCGTGTACCGTATTTCGTGTACTTAGATTTTAGAGTACTCGAACCATTTTCATGTATAGGGTTGGAGTACTCCTAGAGTAGTATAAATAGACGAATTTTGTACTGTTCTAGGTTGGATTCCCGAGGCAATTGCTCTCTAGATGCATTGAGGCATTCTTCTTGCGAACTTCATGAAATATACAAAGATTGCATTTTTATATCTGTTCTTGTGATTCTAATATGAATTCTGCAAATTTTAGAGTGAATCGATGTAGATTGGAGCCATAAAGCTCGAGTCTTGATCAGATCTGCACCTACATGATAGATTTACATCGTTAAATTATGAACGATACTCATGTAATTTAGCATTGTAATTCTATTTCATTTAGTACTTTATCATTATATATCATGTGCAATGTAAACAATATGATCATTTCGATTATCATTCGATATCGCACCTCAAGACCTTTCCGCCCGACGGGACATTCGATCCGGCCCGCCGGCTCAGGGTGTGACATATTGATATCACAGCCATGGTTATAGAGATACATAGGTCATCTTGTTTAAACGGTTTGGCCTAGACTATATCCTAGGGGCCCTTCATGTAGAGAACATAGGACTTAGGAATTTACTTGCATTGTGTCTTCTGCATTCGGTCATTGCACTAACTGATGTTTTTTCGGTTGTGATCAAAATGCCGCCAAGAAAACCACTTCCTCTTCTACCTCCATCACCACCGCCACACTCCTCCTCCACCTCCTCCTCCTCCTCCCCCACACACTCCACCTCATCAAATCCAGAATCTGGAGTTGGATCCTACCAGTGTTGCAATGGCAACTTTACTGACATTACAAAGAACTGGATGCACCAAGTGGGATAAATAGGGATTTAAAGAAACTAAGTATTGGATTGTTATTCTTAATTTCACACTCAACACTTAACCAAAAAAATTTTAGGTTATTAACTAAGTGGTATTCGAAAAACCCTAATGAAACCAACCTTGACTTAAGGTTTTCTAAATAAGTAAACTAAGTGCATTTCCTAAAATCACAACAAGTTAAGGGATAGGTTAAGTAGCTATGGGTACAAAGGAACTAAAGAACTAAATGAGATCATGATGATTCAAAGAACTAATTAAATACGAGTGTTATAACCTTATGTTACAAACACTCAACGCTTAGCAAGTTCCTTAAGTGATTAGTTAACCAAGATTACTCTAAATGGATGATCTTAGTTGATAACTAATTCAAGTAGGAATCAAGATCCATAGTGTTAACAAGAAACATATAAGAACTTGATGAATAACTTTGATAAGTTACTTCAAGTTCTAACATGATTGACTTGTATTTTTCATAAAATAACTAAACTTTTATTTAAATGTAATGATTTATAACATGTAACCATAGTTTTATAAAGATCATCATAACTTGTTTTATTAAGGTATGATAAGGTAATTTAAAGAACTTTATCAACATAAATATAACTCTGTACCTAAATTAAGGTTTTAGTAAATGATTTTTTATTTAAATTATCATATCTTTAAACATTATAAACCTTGTTTGAATAAGGTTAAGTCCTAAATGAAACAAGGGATAAGGGTTCAAATAAAGTATGTAACTTAGGATAACTAGAGAGACAAAACCCTATATACGTCAACTAAAAATACTCATAGTGTTTGAATCATAATAAATCAAATCGAGTATTGAAGATACCTAGCTTACAAAGAACGAGTGCGCATATCATTTCTTGGTTGAATCATAAGAACTACAACACAGGTGAGTTCATTGCCCCTTTTCTAAACATTTTTGTTTTACAAATGCGGGGCTGAGAAACATGCGTAAATTATTATCTTTGGATTATATTTTACTTAAATGCTTTTAAATTCTATATGTTTTGTATGTATAAATGATACACTAGATCATGTCTAGGTAAATTTTTATGCAGGTTTTACTAAGATATCTACTTATAACATAAGTGGATATGTGTGTTAAACTAAATATTTTGACGGATCAAGCAAACATTTTCAACGAATCAGACGAAAGTATTTTGACGAAAAAAGTGCGTGAGTTCAACGAATCAAACGAAACTATTTCAACGAAACTAATATTCGATGTTCAACGAACCAAGCGTTCAACGATCAACAAATCAAAGTGTACATTTGTTCAACGAAACTAGTATTCAATGATCAACAAATGAAGTACATCTTGCAACGAAACAAGACGAATCAGTAAATCATTTTCAAGGGAAAATATGGGAAATATCAAAGATAACATATGCCAACGAAACTATACGAAACAAGGGACCAAACTAGACGAAACAAGTACGAAACAAAAACCCTACATTTCAAGAAGTCCTAGCTAGACCGTTTGATTGTAGGTCATATGTTTCATGATATTCATAGAATCCCCTAACTTTTAAGAACCTTTGATTGACATGCTAGTATACTCGAGTTGACCAAGGCCCAATCATTAGGACTTAGCTTTTAATTTAAATGTTTATTTATTAATTTATTTAAGCATTTTAATTAACAACTTTCATATTTTTCCATATTGCCATGGTGTTGTTGTGTGTGTTGACGGAACTAACGAAACTAATGTTTTGACGAAACTAACGAATCAAGTGTTTTGACGAATCTAACAGAACAAGCGTGGTGACAAAGCTAACGAAACAAGTGTGATGATGGTTGAGAGTGAAACGCTTAATTATCATTGACAAGAATATATTATGTGGTTTGGTATGTGGTGGGCTGGCGGCTGGGCTGGAGGTAAGCTTGACCCTACATATGCCCTATATATAAGCATACTTGACTCGATAGCATAGGTGGTTGTTGGTGAGGTTAAGATTGTCATCTGGTCAGGTTGGCTCAAATTCATTTTCAATAACAAAACTAAATGAACTCACCAACCATGTGTTGATTTTGTTTTCTTGCATGACTTCTCAGGTGACGAACATGTTAACTAAGAAGATCGTTCAATTAGACTAGGATTCCCAGATATGGGACCTAGTATTTTTGGATGTGCATATTTTTGAACAGCATTATATGAATTACTTGTATATCTTGTGCAGATACAAGATAGATCTTTATGATGTTATTGTTAGATTTATATCGTTAAATAATGAACGATACTGATGTAATTTAACTTTCTATTTCTATTTCATTTAGTACTTTCTCATTATATATCATGTGCAATGTAAACAATCTGATCATCTCGATTATCATTCGATATCGCACCTGGAGACCTTTCCGCCCGACTGGACATTCGATCCCGCCCATCGGCTCGGGGTGCGACAAGTGGTTTACAACAACTGTATAACCACTGAAGTCTATTTGTGGTTAGGTACAACCACAGAGAAAAGAACAACGGTTGTTTCATCAATGTTTTTCCCTTTGTCCGTTGTGAGGATAATTAAAGAGTTATCCTTTTATATAAAAATTCAAGGTTTAATAAATATATTTTTAACCACATTTATTAAGTAAATGACTCATATTTATCATGCCTAATTTGGAAACAAATTTTGAAAAGGTTTAAGAGTCCAAAGGCTTGGTAAATATGTCTGTTACTTGGTCACTTGTAGATAAATGTCTTGGACAATTAGTCCTTTTTCAAAACAGTCTCGTATGAATTGATGCCTTATTTCTATTTGTTTAGTTTTAGAGTGATAGACATGATTTTTTATTATGTTTTTGGCAGCTTCACTATCTATTAAGAGAGGTGTTTTTAGTTCTGTTATTCCAAAGTCCAGTAATTGGTATTGCTGCCAAAGGATTTGGGCAGTGCAATGTCCTGCTGCAATATACTCAGCCTCGGTAATTGAATTAATGTTTGCATTTTGCTTTGCCATGAGACTAAGCAGTTTGCAAAGAACTGACATCCTCCAGAGGTAGACTTCCTGGTGAGTGAGCATCCTGCATAATCACTATCTGAAAAGGCAACAAACTTGCAAGTTTGATTAGCAGGATACCAAATACCAAGTATAGGGGTACCTTTTAGGTATCTGAATATCCTCTTCACAAATGATAAATAGGATTTTTCGGGGGCAGGTTCGTATCTACCACAGACACATGTGACATACACGATATTTCGACTTTATTCAGTAAGATACATCAAAGAACCAATCATGCACCTGCAGAGATTTTAATCTACAGGTTCACCATTTTCGTATGGTGTTATTCCAGGAGCAGTTGCCGTAGGGGTAGAGATTATTTTACAATCAGTCATTTCAAATTTATTCAAAAGAACTTTTACATATTTAGACTGATAAATGAATGTTCCATTTGGGGTTTGTTTGACTTGAAGTACTAAAAAGGTTTTTAGTTCACCTAAAGCACTCATTTCAAAATCAGAAGACATTAATTTTGAAAATTGTTCAGATAAGGAAGGTTTTGTTGATCCAAAGATGATGTCATCAACATAAATTTGAACCAACAAAAGTTCCTTATCTACCCTTTTAATGAACAATGTCTCGTCAATGGTTCTCCTTGAAAATTTATTTGAAAGAATAAATTGAGAAAGAGTGTCAGACCATGCTCTTGGTGCTTGTTTTAAACCATACAAGGCCTTAACTAGTCTGCACACCCAGTCAGGATGATGAACATCATCAAATTATGGTGGTTGACAAACATAGACTTCCTCCTTAATGGTTCCATACAAGAATGCACTTTATATATCCATTTGGAATACCTTTATGTCGTGGGATATAGCAATTGCAAGAAAGAGTCTTATGGCTTCAAGTATGGCTACAGGAGAAAATGTTTCATCATAATCATTGCCTTCCTCTTGGCAGTAGCCTTGCACTACCAATCTGGCTTTATTGTTTATTACAATGCCCTTGTCATGAGTTTTATTCCTAAATATCCATCTTGTTCCAATTGGGTATTTCCCTTTGGGCAAAGGACAAAAAGTCCAAACATTTTGTCTTTTAAACTAATGAAGTTCATTCTGCATAGCTTCCACCCAATTATTATCCTCTAGAGCCTCTTGATACTTTGAGGGCTCAATTTGGGATACGAAGGCAGCATGAAGACAAAAGTTTGAAATTTGGCTTCTGGTTTGAGCACCTTTATTTAGATCACCTAGAATCTGTTCTAGAGGGTGATTTTTACTGAAGGGAATGATGTCAAACAATTATTAGCAGAAACAACATCAGAAGAGGAGGAATTTTCAGCAGGGCCAGGAGAGTTTTCAGATGTGTTAACATGAGCTTTCTCATAAGTATCTACTAGAGCATTATACATTATTGGAGATGTTGAAGTAGACACATGTTCATTTTGATCTTGAGGATTGATTGGAAAAGATGGAATATAAGAGAAAAACTGTGATACTGAGCATTCCTCAGGAGATGATAGATCTTAAAAGGTTTGGCATGAAGAAGGACATATAGATGAAGCAGGAGGATTATATGTGAAGCTTTCAAGATCAAAAAAATCATCAGGAGTGGAAGGGAAAGAGGAGGTAAGTGCAGATTCATTGAATTTGACATCAATGGATTCCTCAACAATCATAGTTCTAAGATTGAAAGCTCGGTGAGCTTTGGAAGTTTGAGAGAATCCCACAAAGTATCCAGAGTCCACTATTGTAGCAAATTTGGACAAGGAATCCTTTGTGTTCAGAATGAAGCATGGACACCCAAAAACTTTGAAAAAGGAAATGAGAGGCTTTATTTTATGAAGGACTTCATAGGCAATTTTGTTATGTCTTTTCACGATGGAAACTCTATTTAAAACATAACAAGCAGTGTTTACTGCCTCAGCCCAGAAAGACTAAGGTAATCCTGTGTCTGCAAGCATGGTTCTTGTAGCGTCAATAAGTGTCCTATTTTTCCTTTCCACAACTCCATTTTGAGCAGGAGTCCTAGGAACACTATATTGTCTAAGGATTCCTTTAGAAGTACAGAACTCATCATGAACATGGTTCTTGAATTCAGTTCATTATCACTTTAAACTACCTTGATAAGAAGACCAAATTGTCTTACAATTTGAGTGATAATGTCTTTATTTATCAGTAGTCTCCTCTATGAAGTGAAGAAAGAATGTCCAGCAAAATCATGAGTGGTCATCTACAAAAACTAAACAACATCTCTTTGAGAACATCCCACAAGTCCTTAGCAGACTCATGGTGAAGAAGTCCATAGTAGATTTCATTAGGGAGAGCCATTGCTGGTTGAGCATATTCCTTAGCATCAAGCACTAGCTTCTGGAAATCTTCCTCAATGTAGTTTCGAGCATCCTTGGGAATTGAATCGCCAGTGTCTGTGTCCATGTGACATCCAGTACCTGATCGTCCAGCAAGTCCGTACAGTATGCGTACTTTCACTATTTACTGTGTGTAAATGCAATATATGAACAATGTTTGTGATAACAGAACTCTGAATACAAGAAACAGTTGTACGTATTTATATGAAAACTTAAATACTGTAAGTACAACAACCCACGATAAACAATATTTGTAGGTATTTAGGTGAAAACCTAAGTACAGTTGATACAACGAATCAAGAGAAACAACAGTGTACAAGGAAACAATAAGAACATGTCGGTTGCGATCTGATATCCATATATGACAGGAATCAGATGGCCGATAAATCAGTACGAAAAAAATGTGAAAACAGGATGTTTAGTTGAGTCCGTCAGTGAGGAAACACAATTCAAAACATAATTTCAGTGTCGTTTCAGAATAACGAACTGACAATGTGTTTGCGTGGGTGACGATTCACACAAACACATCTGTGAGTTTAACGTTCTGAAATAATGACTTGAAAGTAGAAAACAAGAATCAAAAAGTGAAACCATCGTCGTGTTCGTTCGAGTGACGATTCGAACGAATACGCGCGAAGGTGACGCGGTCTGATGAAACGAAAACGAAACACGACCTGAACGATAATAAAAATAAGAAAATTTAATATTTTATGTTTTACAATTTTGAAACTCATCAAAAAATTAATCAAAGAAAGTCTTTCTATTTAAAATATGTAAATTACGTGTAACAATCCGGAAACGCAGCGGAGACGAGAACCGAGCAACCGAAACGAACCTAAATACCCTCGGGGTATATAAAGACAAAATGAGGCCAATTTTCTCATTTCTTTCATCTTTCCCTCTCTCTAAAACCTCTCCCACGAACCTTTCTCTCTCTTTCTAGATTCCAACTTCAAATCCCTATATCTGACTCGTTTGTAGACGAAATCGGACGTTCTTGGTGTCCAAACGAAGCTCTCAACCTCCTCTACAAGGAACTACAATTGATCTGAAGTTTTGTCCAGCCAAATTCGAGGTAATGGGGCTTGAATGTTTGAAAAATTAGGGTTTGTTGCACCTTGTTCGACCCAACCACCTAACCGGTTTAAAACCCTCACAAAACGAACCCTACACCTTCTAGAACCTCTCATCGCATGATACTAACATGGGAACAACCTGGGACATGCTTGGGCTGGCCAAACCCTCGACCAGCCGAACCTATGAGAGAGTCATGAGCCTGCAACCTTGGTCGAACTCTTCTGCTGCAAAACTGTCATCTTCACCGAACCAAGGATGCATGAATTTAGGATTCGCGAACCTGGTATGGTTGCAGCCATCAACGAACCTGGATGATCACCGAACCTGGAGTTGTTCATGAGCGAACCCAGGAAGGCGAACCTTAGGGTTCGTGAGGCTGTAACCGTAGCCGAACCATGCACTCCGACGAACCTATCACTACCACCGAACCTGTGAGTTCACGAACCTAAGGACACGGCCGAACCTATGTTTGCGAATTTTCATAACACGAACCAACATCAGCGAACCCTTCATGCAGGTCACGAACCTCCCTACTTGGTCGAACCTATGCCCAGCAAACTATCAGCCGAACCTCCTCCACATGCGAACCTTTGATAGCAACTGAACCCACTAGTGGACAACGAACCTAAGCTGAATGAAACCTTGGCCGAACCTTGTTCATCACCAGCGAACCTTGAAGCTACGCACATTACCAATCGGTCGGCCGACCTAGCCATAAAGCCCATAGCATTTCACTCGGTCTACATGGCTTAAATTGCCATAATTTCTTCATTTGGCCCACACATCCATGACCGGCCCATTTAGATTATTTTTGGCCCAAGTGAACCGGCCCAAGTGATGTAATTGACCCATGGTGCTGTGATTTGGCCCAACACACTACTTTGATCCATGAAATTCTTGTAGCCCAATAGTTCGGCCCACACACATACTATCGAGCCATGGGAGTTTATTGGCCCATGACACTCGGCTTAGCCCAATGAACCTATTCGACTCACCATGGCCCAATCGGCCCACATGTAAGTCATTCGACCCACGTGATTTAAACGAATAAGTTGCAATAAACATATGGAACTAGATTTCAAGGGATAAGGGGTATGATGAAATCTTGATATTATTAACTAAGTGATAAATGAATTCAAGCTTAAACAAGAATAACATGATAAATCGATAATAAAGTATTTTAAATCTTAACCAAATTGGGTTAAGTGTTGTTGATTTGGTTGAATTCCAATCAGGATCGAATACGAAGCTCTACGAACTATCAATGATGTGTGGAATCCATAATTGATATGTATAGAATGAAAAGTAGAAAAGCAATTCAATAATCAATCTTGTATATATCAACAAATGATTACAAGACTTCACTCAGAAATACACAGATCTCACACAGAGAAAATCTCAGAAGGTTTGCTGAATTCTTCAAAAGTTCTTTTGAAACACACACAAACCTTCTATTTATACAAACATACCAGCGAACCTTATCTGGTAGCCGAACCCTAAGGTTCGGTGGGCAAACCCTAAGGTTTGCCAGGCGAACCTTGGTTGACAAACCTAAAGGTTTGCCGAACCTTCTCTAGGTTATAGGTTCGCCGAACCTATCAATTCAATAGGTTCGCCGAACCTGCCTAGGTTCATGGGCCAAACGAACCTTTGGCAAACCTATAGCCGAACCTTCTATAAACTCGAAATAAATTCAACTTTTGAATAGCAAACAATTACAAATGTGCACTAACAAACTCCCCCTTAGTGTTTGCTATCAAAAATCTTCATTGTTTGTCTTCAGCTTTGTCATCTTCTTTGTCTTTGACTCCGCTGGATTCTCTAACCTCTTCAGTCACTACATTATCCACCGCTCGTATAACAACCGAACGTGGTATCTTTGCAATCCTTTCAGCTTCAATCTTTGCATCTCTTTCATCTCGTTCCTTCTGCACTTGCATCAATTCAGAATAAAGATAATTCACATCATCCCAATTGCAACCAGAATGTATACCCAATGTATAACACATCCTTGCAAGGGTTTGATATTGAATTTCCATATCTTTAAACCTCACTCCAACATCATCATAACCAACATCCGCATAAATCTCTGCAGTGTCAAATAAAGCAATATCATCTTTTGAACAATTTACAATCCACATATGATCTAGCATCCGAATCACCCTCCAATTATCATTTTGCTTCAGTAGAATCACACCTTCTGATGTTCTCTCATCATAGAACCAAAACTTAAAGTAAGGATTCCAGTTCTGTTCAATCTTTCGGAGTCTTGGTCTTTTGAAAACTGTAGGCTTCACATAATCATGAAATCTTTCTCTGAATTGTGGCGATAATAAACTCCAACCAGTTCTGGCTTCTTTCTTTAGCAATCTTTCAAAAACTTCATTATGTCTAGTCTGAATTGGCTTAATCATCTTCATTCTTGCCAAACTCATACATTCAAATGATGGTAGACTCATCAGATCAGAAGCTTTCCCAAAATACTGGCATCCATCAGTTCTTTTCACAACGTAGCATCCCTTGTCTGACAAACTTCCTGAAATGTTATGAAAATAACCATAATTAACAATCCTTCCAATCATTTTGGACTTAGATCCAATCTTGAACTTCTTGGATTGTCTAGCTTGGTTTTCTTGATCTTTGTCATCTAGAACTTCAGTCATTATCTTGAATACATGTTATTTATAAATAATATACTTTTTCTCTCCTTCAAGTTCATTCCAGAAATCCATGTAAGTCTTTTCTCTAATCGGATCCAATGTTGATCTAGAAAAACTTCCAGCTTCAAACATTTTCTTCATAGTATTCAGATTTAACAACTCTTCATCAACAACATCTTTTTCATAATCAGACACATCCGTATCTTCATCTTCTTCAAAATCAAAGATCAACTCATCATCATTCTCAAAGAAGTCTTGAAGTTCTAAAGCTGAATATCCTTCAACAATTTCCCCTTCTTCTAACTCTTGATTAACTTGAATCTCAAAAATATTTCTCTGCAAATCTATGACAGAATGCATTTTAAATAAATCAAGAAAAGTAGGTAGAGAATAATCAATAACAGTCTCAGGATATTCTATTGCATCCAAATCTTGAAAATCTACATAAGTATAATCCTTTGCCCTATCAGAAGACACATACCTAACTGGAACAGCATCTGTAGAAATCTTTGATGGAGAATAAATCACTAACGCACCAGTCACATAATTTAACTCACCATAACCACCACTGACACCTCCAGCACCATCATCGTTCTCATCATCAGCACCATGAGCATTGAAACTCGGATGTTCATCTATATCAGACTCACCATAGTCAATCTATTCTTCTTCTTCTTCCTCTTCACCCGATCCTGAACATTGAAACTCGGATGTTCATCTATATCCACAAACACCTTCTCAACACCCGATCCTGAAGCTTCAGTCTTTGAAATCTTTTCTTCTAAAGCTTTCATCTTGAATCTCAAGTCAGTGTTTTCATTCTTTAACTCAACAATATCTTCTGATTGAATCTTGATAAAGAATTCCAAATCAGAAATCTTATCTTGCATCTTCTTCTTCTCAATAAGTTCTTATTCTCTCCACTTGATCATTTAAGACATCTGAGCTTTTAACTCATCCAATTCAGTAGTGGAAGAAGAAGGTTTATCAGCAACATTTTGTTCCTTTTCCTTTCTATAACTTTCAAACTCTTTGGATAGCAAAGATAATCTTCTCTTGAGATCACTATCATCATAGTTAACTGTGAACTTAATATCTCCCAAATCATCCAGACTTGCAAATAAATCATCTTTAGATGTAGAAGTTTGATGAAAGTGAGTGTCTTGCACTGATGTAGCCACAGTGGTAGAATCTGTGAAATCTGGCATAAAAGTAGCTACATTTACAAACTCAGGAGTTTGTAAAGTAGACACAGGAATAGTAGATGCCTGAACAGAATAAGTAATAACTAGAGAAACAAAAACAGAAACTGTAGTAGCCATAACTGATGAAGACACATCAGTATCAGTAGTCTTAGCTTTCTTCTTATGAGGCCCTCCTTTGGCCATCCTTTTCTTCCTCTTGGGCCTAGATGACTCAGGCTCTTCTACTACAAAGCTAGGATCAACTCTTTCTTCCCTTGCATCCTCAGCTTGTTTAACAAATTTCTTCTTCATCCTCCTGACCATCTGATTCCCTTCTTGAGCCATCTCATACTCTGATTCAGTATCAGAAGATTCTTCACCATCGTCAACAACAACAGCTTCTGTCTGTTGTGCAGAAATATCAATATCAACCGGCTCCTGTGAGCTTGGTTCCTGAGATGATTGAACTATAGGTGTAGACCTTGAAGATTGACCAGTAGTTATTCTAGCTTGTTGTCTTGGAGGAGGAGGTGGTGGTGCCTGATCATCATCATTACCAACAGCCTCTAATCAGATCCAGAATCTGCATGCCTTCATGCATCATCATCAGGAGCAACATAGTTTGCCCTGGCACAATGACCAATAAGCTCTTTCTCTAAGATAGCATCCCCACTTCTTTGATATACCCTGATCTGACCCAAACTAGAATCAGTCATTTGTTTGAGCTTCAGTAAATCTCCAGCTTCCCTTGGTAACTGCCCTTCTGGCAACCTCTCATCAATCAACATTTGCACGAATCTAGGATACATATAAAACCTATCCTTAGCCTTCGTGATGTTGTCACACATGTACTGGAATATCATTCCTGAAAAATTGAACGGTTTGTTCAATATAAGAGCCACCATAGCTGATCTCATAAAATCTCTCAGCTCATCAAATGTACCCTTCCTCATACTTAAGCAATGTAGAAGAACATGTGCCAAGAACTTGTATTGTAGAGGTAGTTTGCCCTTCTTCACTGATATAGAGTTGTAAGCTCCAAAGTAACGAATCCGTAGAAAACAACCTTTGATGCACCTCTCAGGAATGAGAGTCACACCATCAGGTTTTCCTCCAAATTGCATAACCCTCCTGATGTCAGCTTTAGATATACGAATTGATTGCCCTAGCACATTCGCATCTATAACATATACATCATCCACATAAATCACCCGAGCTGATTCCTAGAAACTCTGAATATGTGACCGGTAAATCTGAATAGAATTGGAGATGGCATAATAAATCCTTGATCGTCGAAGAAACTCGATCATCGGTCGAAAGTCTTGGCCATTCCGTGTCGTAGGATCAAGATATGCACAAACATTATGTTTGTCACCGAATGTTAAGTTCGCCATTTCTAAAATTAGAAATAAAAACAATTAGAAACAAAATTAATTAAAAATTAACAAAAATTAAAAAAAAAATTCTAAGTATAGAAACCAGCGAACCTATTCCTTGGGACGAACCTAATGCTAGGCGAACCTAAGTTAGACGAACCTGATAATCAGACAAACCTTTTGAACGAACCCTTTGATGAACGAACCTTATTATGGACGAACCTTCTGATGAACGAACCTTCTGATAAACAAACCTCAGAATGAACGAACCTCAGAATGAACGAACCTTCAAACGAACGAACCCTTTTGGTCAAACGAACCTTGACCAAAAGGTTCGGTTCTGTTGAAATACATAGGTTCGCCACAAACCTATCAAATTCAGACGAACCGTTAATGTTCGGCGAACCTTAGTTCATTCAACGAACATGTTCATCCAGTGAACCTTTTTCAATTTTCAAATCAAAAATTTAATCTTTGAATTAGAAGATAAAATTTTACACCCAGGTTCGAAACATACCGATGAACAACTTTTACAAAAAGGATTTGTCCAAAACTTAAAATCTATCCAGTTTTATGTCCAATTTACAGATTCGATCTAAAAATCCTAAATCATCTCAGATCTATCAACCTAGCCGGTCAAATATAGTAATTTCTACTTAGAAATGATCAGAAGATGATTCTGAGTCTAAAGAAATCAATGAAAAGTTCTGAGATGCTCTAAATTGAAAATCGAAAAAAAATTGGTCTTGCAGGTTCGCGAAAGTGAAAACAGTTGAGAGTGATGAACCCTGTATATATATGTCACGAACCTTTTCAGTCGATCCTTTTCACGAACCTTTTCTGGGAACCTTTTCACACGAGCCTTTCATGCGAACCATTACACACGAACCTTTTCTAACGATGCATCTCAAATGAACCTAACAAGCGAACCTAGTTAGCGAACCTAGCTATCAAACTTAGCCAGCGAACCTAATCAGCAAACCTTCTCCATGAACCTTCACCAGACGAACCTTTTAAAATTTTTGATTTTTCTTTAAATTTCAAAACAAATTCATGTTTAATTGTTCCAAAGTCAAACAAATAATCAAAAATTATTGATTTAACATCACATAAAAAATAAAATCTTTTTGTATTTTTCAAAATTTTAGAACAATTAAACTACAAATTTGACAAATCTAACTATACTAAGAAAAATAAAATCTTTTTGTTTGAGAAAGATCCAGACATGAGATCATATTATTTTACAATTTTCAACTCATTTGTTTGTATTAATTAATAGATTTAATTTCAAATTACAAGTCCAAGATGATTGTCAGTATATTTATCCTTTTAAGTTTAATTACTTAGTTAAGAAATCAGTTTAAACAAGATTATCAAAAACACTTTATAATAATCCATTTACTTGAACACATCCCCGATTTGTGAATAACTAATCAAACATAAATGTTCTTAGAACTTATTATTTCAATTTTAACCAGTCTGATCATGCAAAAATAAAGCAGAATTTCTTTTTGAAAATAACAAAATAGAAAACAATTTGAATTTGTTCAAAATCTTGGAATCAAGGTTGATACTTACGTATGCTCAAATGATCCAGAAAATGAACTGAACAATAATTTAAGATTAAGCTTTTAACAATCAGTTCGATATTTTCATATACGCAGAAATTGTCCATATCTTAATCAGAACCAAGAAAACAAATTTGAATCGTTTAAAACTATAACAATCAGGTCTATACGTAAGTATACGCAAAGAATGTTCCAGCTTTAAACTAAAAATAAAAGAAAAAAAAATCAGAATTTCTTTTAAAATTAAACACATAATCAAACTAGTATTTTGACTTTTTGTTCAAGAAACATTTTGTCAGAAAAATTACCACTCTTTCAGGACAAAATAAGTACTGTATTCTAAGCATTTGTTTCTTATAAATTATAATCAAAACTTTGTTTAACCTTATTCTAACTAAGTTATAAACCTCCTTCCACATCATACTTAGTACTTGTAATTATTTATAAATTTTTCATAATACATACATATATGTTTCCAATTGCGAATAATGTACTATCATTTCTCACTAGGTCAAATCAATTTCTCAGATTTTTAATTTTTTAATGTTTTTGTGTTTTTTGTTTTTCAAATGTTTTTGTATTTTTCACAAATTTTCTCCCCCTAAAAACTAAAACACAAAAGAAGAAAAAAATATGAAAATATCTGATGTTAATTCAATAAATTTGATTACGAAAGAAGTTGATTCTTGATTACCTCACCCATGACCCTGATCCCATTTAATTTGAGTAGATACTCAAAACGTTGTTTGTCAAAGGCCTTGGTGAGAAGGTCTGCCCTTTGCTCATTTGTGTGTATCTTCACCACATCAATCAGTTTCTTTTCATAGCAATCTCGTATGAAATGAAACCGAATATCAATGTGTTTGGAACGTGAATGATACACTGGATTCTTCGTGATAGCACTAGCAGCCTCGTTATGAACATGAATCGGGGTAATTTGAAAATTCAGTCCATAGTCTCTCATCTGTTGTTGTATCCACAAAACTTGGGAACAACAACTGGCAGTTGCTACATATTCAGCTTCACATGTAGATGTAGCAACAGATGTTTGTTTCTTACATTGCCATGAGACTAGCCTTTCCCCCAAAAACTGAGCACCTCCAATTGTAGATTTGGCATCAGTCTTACATCCTCCATAATCAGAATCACTATAAGCATGGAAGGAAAAGTTATCATCCTTTGGATACCACAGACCGGTGTCTGGTGTACCCTTCAGATAACGAAGAATTCTCTTGACTGCAATCAGATGAGAAACTTTAGGCTTAGATTGATAGCGAGCACATATACTTGTAGCGAATACAAAATCTGGTCGTGAGGCAGTCAAATACATCAAGCTCCCGATCATTCCATGATATAACGTAGCATCAATTAGCTCCCCCTTAATATCAGGCTCAATCCCGTGATTGGGCTGAATGGGCGTGGAAATGGGTTTACAATCAAGCATGCTAAAACGTTTTAACACGTCTTGAATGCATTTTGTCTGATGAATGAAGATACCTTCATCAGTCTGATCAATTTGTAAACCCAAAAAGAACTTAATGCCTGACACTCATCTCGAACTTCTTAATCATAACCTCTTTAAATTCCAAGCACAACTGTTCATCAGTAGACCCAAAGATGATGTCATCTACATAGATCTGAACAAGGAGAATGTCCTTGCCCTTTTCCCGATAAAACAGAGTCTTGTCTATCTGACCCCTATTGAACCCGTGTTCAATAAGGTGAGTCGAGAGGGTCTCATACCAAGCTCGAGGATCCTGAGGAAGACCATACAGGGCTTTGTCAAGGAGATATACCTGATCTCGGTGGATAGGATCCTCAAAGCCCGGGGGCTGACAAATGTATAGTGTCTCCTTCAATGATCCATAGAGGAATGCAGACTTAACATCCAATTGAAACACCTTAAACTTCTTATGGGCAGCAAAAGCCAGAAATAGTCTTATTGCTTCTAACTGCACCACTGGTGCAAATACTTCGTCATAATCAATCCCTTCGATTTGTTTGAATCCTTGAACAACTAAACGCGCCTTGTTCCGAACAATCACGCCTCTGTCATTTCTCTTACACCGTAACACCCATCTGGTGCCTATCTTCTTCTCAACCTTTGGCAAATCCACTAAATGCCATACTCCCAGTTTCTGAAACTGATTTAGCTCCTCTTGCATGGCCTCCACCCAGGTAGGCTCACGCAGTGCCTCAGCATCTTCAAAAATATCCTGATCATCCTCCGATGACCAGTCATCATTTACTGCTTCGGAAGTGCCTTCCTCAATTGGATGATTATCATCAACCTGATGAGAAACTCCTTGATCTTCAGAATTTTGTAAGTCATATAACATCTGCAAAGAAATTTCATCATCAGTAACATTAGGAGACAAGTTAAAAGATTCAAAAAGTTTATCATAGTCAAAAAGCCAATTTGGACCTTTGCCTTCAGGTATAGGTGTATGTCTTTGAACATCCACATTATACAAGAGTTCCACAACACCCGTGCGTTTGTTAAACACACGTTTGTTGGGTAGGCTGTACCCAAGAAAGAAACCTTCTTCAACCTTAGAGTTGAATTTAGCATCTTTCTTAAGCATAGTACAAGGAGCCCCGAAAGGTTCCAAGTGTTCCAAATTCGGTTTTCGATTTTGAAGAAGTTCATAGCAAGTCTTATTATGTCGTTTGACAATCAACACTCGATTGAGAGTAAAACAGGCGGTCGCTACGGCTTCACTCCAGAAAGTAATGGGCAGCTTCGAATCAGCGAGCACAGTTCTAGCAGACTCGATCAATGTACGATTCTTTCTCTCAGCTACACCGTTCATCTGTGGTTCATACGGTGCACTGAATTGCTGCTGAATGCCCTTTGAATCACAAAATGCTTCCATGTTCTGATTCTTGAATTCTGTCCCATTGTCTGATCGAACACGCCTAACCCTCAACTTGTACAAAGTCTGCAATCTGTTTACCAACAAAACAAAATTTTCATAAGTTTCAGATTTAAACTTTAAGAACATTACCCGTGAAAATCTAGAAAAATCATCGGTCACAACAAAACAATATGATTTACCACCGATACTCTTCACATTAATCGGTCCAAACAGATCCATGTGAAGTAGTTCCAATGGTCTATCAATAGAAAACACTGTTTTGGACTTATGTGACCTCCTTTTCTGTTTACCCTTTTTACAGGAAACACACACATCAGGTAATTTGAAATGTTTAACCGGTGCACCATCAACCAAGTGATTGTGTACAAGATGATTCATCTTTCTGATGTGTATGTTACCCATTCGTCTGTGCCAAGACCGAGTATCCTGCTCCGTAGCCTTCGACACCAGACACGTCTCAACCTTGTTTACTGTCTCCGCATTAGCCATGTCTAAAACATACAAATCTTTACACCTGTCAGCAGTCATTAAAATCCAGTCATCTGGAAACTTAATTCCTTGTTTGAGCACATCGCATTTCTTATCATCAAAAAACACCTGATAACCTTTATCACTAATCTGTGATACACTCAAAAGATTGTTAGTTAACTCCTTGCAGTAATTCACATTGTCAGAGGAAACTTTACCGTTAGTCAAACTACCACTCCCGGTAATCTGACCACCTTTGTCACCTGCAAAGTTAACATAACATCCTTTTATCTTCCTGAAATCTTTCAGCAATCTTAACTCTCCTGTCATGTGCTGTGAACATCCACTATCAACAATCCGTCGACTGTTGATATGGCCCGTGAATGCCACCTGCACAATAAATTAAAACAAAATTTTATCAGTACCAAAAGGGATGACTCCCGCCATTCCGACGTAGAGTCTCGCCGAACAGCCTCCTGCCATTCGATCTCGATGAACTACTTGAAGACCCTTCTTCCAAGTATTCATCCTTCCTCACAAAAAATCGATCATCTGACCTGGGTCTGGATTTCCAAAAAGAATTAGAATTAACATTTTGTTTTGAAAATCTTTTAGGAGAAAAATTGTCATAAAATTCATCATCAGATGATGATGTCTTTTTCAAAACTCTTTTAACCTTTTGTTGGTTATCAAAAAATTGTTTAGAAAACAGGACTCATCTTCTCAACATTATTAGCTTGTTGATGACCAATCATTATTAGAATATCATCTGAATATTCTAAATCAGTGATGTCCTCAATGATAGGAGCATCATTATCAACAAATTCACTCTCATGAGATGATGAACTTTCCATATCCTCATACACTTGATCAGACACACTTTACTTTAAGGAAACTGGATTAACTTCCAATTCTGGATCAAATTGTGGTCTTGATACATAACTTTGAGGATTTGGCACCGCATGAAAACCAATACCAGAAGTATCACGCGAAGATCTTTGCATAGCCGTAAAGTAATCAATGACATATGCTGAATTATGGTAGTTTTCAAGCTTGGCTTTGTTCATCTCAGCTTCAGATTTTGCAGCTGATAACTCTACTTTCAACTTCTGAACTGAATCCAGATGCACAGAAACAGCATGATGATTCTGTAAAACCTTGATTTTCAAATCTTCGTTTTCTTTAGCAAGATCAGTTATCTTTTTGTCAAATGCCTTTTCTTTTGAAATCAACTTTTTGTTGGCTTCTGTGCATTCTCTCAGATCAGAAGTTAACTGAGAGTTCATCTCTTTCAGTCTATCAATCATCTCAAGCAGATCATTATGTACCTCATTCACCTCATCAACCTTCTCCTTTCCTTTGCTAGATTCTTCTTCTAATGAAGCCATGAAAGCACCCATAAGATCTTCATATTGTTTGCCCCAGTCATAGCCCTCATCAGCTTGACTTACAAGTGCCTTAGAAGATGATTCTTCATATTTCTCTTTCTTTTTCTGATAATCTTCCTTAGGCTTGAATGGATTCAGATTTTCCTGCTTCTTTGGATTCTTGCATTCTCTTGCAAAATGACCAAGTTCACCACAATTATAACACTGTGTAGATTTTGGATTGAATCCAAATTTGGTATTTCGGTCAAAGGTGAATTTCTTCCCGGTCTTCTTCTCATATCTATTAATTCTGCGAATAACACTCGCCAAAGCCCACTGAGTATCTATCAGTTCCATCTCATCTTCATCAATTTGTGCATAATCTTCAAAAGGAAGATTTGCATTTCCAATTCTTCCAGCCACCTGTTCATCATAAGCACTCACTACACACGACAAAATCGACATATGGTCTTTAACTGCTTCAACTGTCACTTTTCTCAACATAGTAGTGTTAAGCTATACTGGAGGCGGTGTAGATTCAGACTTCTTCTCATTGATCAGACAATGTGAACTAGAACTTGTAGACACTGAAGGACTCTGATTACTTTCTGAAGTTCTAGACACAAAAGCAGTCTGTATCTTGGCAGAGGATGCAGGTGGGGTAGCAACAGAACCACCATACAAAGAAGGATCTTGTGTGACATTTACTCGCCTCGCTTTCCTTTTGTCCTTCATTTCTTGTTCCTCATGTTTCTGAATAAACTCTACCAATGTCAACCCAGGTAGATTCTCTCTCAATATAAGCACCAAGGAGTTCCATTTATCTGGTAATGCATCAGCTAAACAATCAATCTTTTCATCTTATGAGTACTCAATACCATATTTCCTCACTTCAGTCAACAAGTGTATGTATCTGGTGATTAAGGCATCTAAAGTCTCATTTACAATTATGTTAAAGTTTACAAACTCTTTTCTGATGTCTGTAGCCTTCATCTTTTTCAGATTTGTGTTGCCTTCAACTCTAGCCTTTAATGCATTCCAAAGACTGTAAGCGGTCTTGTGTTCATCAAACTGATGCAGAATTTGATTTGGAATGGCTTGACTTAATAACCAATAAGCCTTTTTCTCTGAGTCATTCTTTTTCCTTTCATCTACATCCAGTCTTTCCAATAGTTGAAACAGATCAGTACCAACCACCCTTGGTCTTTCATAAGGAGATAAGATTCTTTCCCATAAGTTTGTATCTGTGCCATTTAGATGAGTCTCAAAACGTCCTTTCCAGTTATCATAATCAGCTAAATCCAATAGCTTTGGCACTTTATTAGTACTGCCCACTTCAATCTCACTGATTAAAATGCTCTGAAGCTTGGAGTTCTGACTGGCCATAGCAGCATACACCTCTGACATGTTTTTCTGATTTTAAGCAGCGAACCTTTTAAAAAATACACTAGCCGAACCTCAAACGAACCTCAGCCGAACCTCCGGACAAAAATTAATCTTTTGAGCAGTGAACCTTGATTTTCGGCGAACCTCCAACCAAGCGAACTTTGTAATCAGGCGAATCTTGAAACTCATGAACCCTTACACAGACAAACCTTGAATCAGGCGAACCTTGAAACTAGACGAACCTTCAAATCAAGCGAACCCTCAGCCGAACTATATCTCACGAACCTTCCAACAAAGACGAACCTTTAGCGAATCTTGCACCCGAACCTCAGACGAACTATGAACAGTAACCAGCGAACCTTAGGCAAACTATCACCCAAACCTTGCCGAATCTTGACAGAAACTTTGCCGAACCTTGGTCGAACCTTTGCCAAACCTTGTCCGAACCACAAACGAACCCTCTAAAAAAGCTTCTATCAGCGAACCTTTCTGTACATCAAGTCACAGGTTCGTCCCACGAACCTGTAGCGCAAAATTTGAAAATTTTGGGAGGGAAACCTTCCAAAACTTAAAAAAAATCCTTCCAAAACTTCACCAAAACACTTCCAAATCTTCAATTGTTGTAATTCAACAACAACTGATAGTAAAATCAGCCTCAAATACTAATCAATCGGTCAAGAAAATAAAAATTTTGGCCATCATGATCTTCAAATCTTCAATTGCTTGAATTCTCTAAAATTGTAGTGTAGAACCTCAACCAAACTCTCTGATACCACTGTTGATTTGGTTGAATTCCAATCAGGATCGAATACGAAGCTCTACGAACTATCAATGATGTGCGGAATCCATAATTGATATGTATAGAATCAAAAGTAGACAAGCAATTAAATAATCAATCTTGTATATATCAACAAATGATTACAAGACTTCACTCAGAAATACACAGATCTCACACAGAGAAAATCTCAGAAGGTTTACTGAATTCTGTCAAAAGTTCTTCTGAAAAACAGACAAACCTTCTATTTATACAAACAGACCAGCGAACCTTATCTGGTAACCGAACCCTTAGGTTCGCCAGCCGAACCCTAAGGTTCGCTGGGCAAACCCTTAGGTTCGCCAGGCGAACCTTGGTTGACAAACCTAAAGGTTCACCGAACATTCTCTAGGTTATAGGTTCGCCGAACCTATCAATTCAATAGGTTCGCTGAACCTGCCTAGGTTCGTGGGCCAAACGAACCTTTGGCAAACCTATAGCTGAACCTTCTATAAACTCAAAATAAATACAACTTTTGAATAGCAAACAATTACAAATGTGAACTAACAAGTGTTTCTAAGGGCACTAACAAGTAAACAGGGCCGAGTGATGACTGCGACTCATGGGTGTTAGCCAATTTTAGGGCTAACACAAACACAAACACAAACATGTACTTAACGACTTATACTCATAAGTTACATACAACGTGAAATGAATACAGGATCATGAATACAACAACAAATCCAACCAAGTGCGCGTGCATTTCTTGTTTAAGCTAAGTCAACCACAACTACTACAAGGTGAGTTCATACGCCCCTTTTCTAATCTTAACTGATTTTTAACTTTCAGGGCTGAGAAGCATGCTTACCTTTTATTTACTTAAAATTTTTATGTTTAACATAATGCTTATGCTTTGATTTAGATAATATTGCTTGACTTATTATCGTTTATCATTGTATGCATGCTTGTATGATCATTATATGACAGAAACAACTATGATGAACATGATAATATAACTTCATAATTCATCAACACAATAGAATAATGTAGTTGTAAGATTTTATCTTATGACACATAATTATTCTTACAAGAGAAATAAGAGAATTATCACATGTGAACAAGATGACAAGAACAACAACAAACAGTATCCACCACCTGAGTCAACTAAGTGTTGTAAGAATGGTTCCTACAACATTGTAGTGGCAACATAATGACTATATGGAACAACTATAGTGATAAACATGATAATGTACCTTCATGATAACATCATTCTCGCAACAACTAATATTGTTTAATAAGACAAGATCTTATATAACTTTATTAGCAACAATTAGAACACACAACATTGAGAACAAACAACATTGACGAACACAATACAATTGATTGCTATTGAACTGTCTGTATTATATCATGTCAATCATGTGCCATATATTCAAGTTTCATTGTAAGTCCCTTCTCAGAATCGTTTACCAATTAATTTAGTGGGATCTAAACCGACGATAGCATAGTGGTACTATGGTTTGACAAACCTCCGACGAGTGAGGTCGGTATGTTAGTCGTAACATCAATTGGCTGGTAACGTATGACCGGTAACAGGGCGACGATCAGTCAGGTTTGGTAAACGACACATGGTGATATCAATCGACAGTGATATTGTAACTAATCCATCGCTTCTTGTTTACTAGTAGACTGAGGAATTTATTTTCTCTCATGTCATATTGCTAGTAACAGTTCGATGAGGTCTATGGTAATACAAAGTGGTAGAGGTAAATCGGATGCATTGTAATCTGATTACGTGATGATTACAATGGATTCCTTTTAGGCTCTATGCACTTCAAGATGAGAACAAATATAAATTGGTTAACTATCACTCTTATTATTTAAAAGTAATTAATAGTTAACCCCACAAGAAATATAATAATAACAAGGATCAGATTAAATTAATCTAATCTCCTTAATACACAAAGGTTTTATCAATACTTCGGTTTGATAACTAAACCCCTCTTATTATATTATTCTACATATCATACAATGGGTGATGAATACAAACGAACAAGTGAAATGAAAATGGGGATCCATAGTTGTATTGCAAGTGGTATTAAGTTCTATTAGATATGTGGTGGGATGTTGGCTGGGGCTTGTTCCCCTACATATGCCCTATATATAAGAATAGTTAATAGGATGAGATATCACTTGTAAATATAACTATGGAAAGGCCATTGTGTGAACGGGTGAATCAAACAACTTACAAACAAGTATGACAATGTGATTGTGTATGTGAACATTTCAAGGCTTTCAAATATCAAACTTATGAACTCACCAACCTAGTGTTGACTTTGTTTAAATGCATGTTTTCTCAGGTGACGAACAGGTGTAGTTTCCTATATTCAAGAACTAAGCTAGTGGACTTTTAGAAGACCTAGCTTCATTTTGTGTTGCATACTTTTGGGTGACAGAACAATGAATCATCTTTTGTATATATTGTACAGTTACAAGATAGAAACTCATTGATTCTTTTGATTAGATTTTCTTACTTAAATTATGAGGAAACAATGTAATTTAACTTTGTAATTCTATTTCATTGCCATGTTAGCATTTCTCATTTATGTATCACGTGCTATGTAAACAATCTGATCATTTCGATTATCAAACGATATCGCGCCCCGAGAACTTTTCACCCGACAGGAAAGTCGATCCAGCCTGCCGGCTTGGGGTGTGACATCACAACACCATGGGTTTGTGTTGTACGAACATAACTGACTTCCAACAACCAGTGTGATTGTTGGATAGGAAATGCAACATTTGTCTCTGCCGAATGTTATACGGATGCCTTGCCAGTATAGGTAGTTTGGTGGCAGGTCTTGTGTTGTGAGGATCAAGGGTGAGTTTTCTGCCATTTGGTCACAAACTGTATGAGAGAATCAATAAAAGGATGATTTCTCAAGATTGTTTGTTTGAATGGTTTTGAACAGTATTTAGCTCAAAACCAAACACCTACAGAATTTGAAATCAGATGAAGTAAAAAGCAAACAAAGTTTTAGAGAGACTAAACAACCGAATATCAGAGAGAGCTTTGAGTTTTAGACTTGATGGTTAAACCAAGGTTAAAGAACAAGGCTCTGATACCAATTATTGAACCTAGTAGGAGTTATTTAACCACGAATATAGACTTTAGACTCAAGGTCAAAGCCTAGGTATTCACTCCCTCTTAATTTAACACTTAGTTATTTTCAGGTTGTTTAGTATTGCTATAAAAGGAGAAGACAGAATAATAGCACAAGGAATTTTCGGGGACTTCAATTCAAATATTTCAGGGAATGTTGGGGTATAAATACTAAACATTCAATCTTATATGACAAAAAAGAATAAGACAATTAACTGACACTGTTACAGACACTAAATCAACAGAAGAGTACAAATAATACAAAGTCAACAACCACAGAAATACAAGTCTTCAGAAATTATTCAGTTTTTAGTACTTCCGAGGTTGAAGTAGTTGTTGAATGATCAGTGGTTATTCTTCGGAAGATGTTCTTCGATAGTCTATCCTTCGAAGTCTGATCAACAGTTGTTATTGTTTGATCAGCAATTGTCTTCCGTAACAGTGGTTGTTTCCGAAAGAAGAAGGTTCAGCTGTTATCTTCTGAAGTTAGAAAGATCTGTGGTTGTTATTTTGCGAACCATCCGCTATTGTGCTTCCGATGTTGAAGCTCAGTGGTTTTGTTCAGAGGAAGACTCATGGTTGTGAGAAAGTGTCAGCGATTAGGCATTCTGCGGTTGTTATTCTGTTGTTGGGCTTCAGTGGTTTTGCTCATCAGTCCTTATTTTCCAATAGTTCTTGAAGTATCAATTAAAGAGCGATTCTTCCGTTCAGCAACACCGTTCTGTTGAGGGGTATATGAAGCACTAGACTGGGGAGTAATACCCTTCTGGATGAAAAAAACTCCAGATTATGGTTCTTGAATGTTGTTCCATTATCACTTCTAAAAAATTTGACTTGTGCAGTAAACTCATTCTCTAATTTAATGTTTAGATTCTTGAAGATTTTAGGAGTCTCTGATTTAGCTGCTAAAAAGAACACCCAAGAAAATATAGAAAAATCATTAGTAACAACTAGTGAAAAAGATCTTCTACTACACTCCTAACTGACACTAGAACAAAAAGATCCATATTTTACATAGTTAGAGAAGTGTTGATGGAAGTTTCAACTTTAGGCTTATGTGATTGTCTGTGTTGTTTCCCCTTTTGACAAGAGATACAGTGATCATTGTACGTCCTAAGAAACACTCAGAAACAACTCGGTTCCTCGAGAGATCTGCTCGACAGGCCCTTGAATAGTGCAGAATCCTATTCAAGGTTTTTCCAATCGAAACCACCACTCCCCATGGCAATCCGACGATAAGGAGTCAACGTTTTGATCGAAATCGAACACCACGAGGTGGGAATTGAGGTTGGAGAGGTAGGAGCGGCTCAAAACCCAAGGGATATGACAGAGGAGTGCTCAGGGGAGAGAGGGGGCTCGGAGAGTTATGAAACATTCTGTTTTCAGCCCTATATATAAGTTGTACTCATTCGGCAGAATGAGTAGTGCGAAACACTCATTCGGCGAATGGCTCAACCGAATGAGCTTAGTCAACCGAATGAGTCATGCGGATGACTCATTTGTTCGCCTAAGTCATTCGCTAGGCATTCATTCGTCCGAAAGAACTCATTCTTAGGTATCATTCGCCCGAATGGGTCTGTAACATAGTTAAAGTCAAAGTCAAACATAGATAAACATAATAAACTCAATTAAACATATACGAACAATACTCAAAAGTCTATTTCATTAATAACATGAACTTTACATAATCCAAGACATACAAAATACTGAACTAGGGACATTACATGCATTAACAAACTCCCCCTTGAACCTACTTCCTATTTATCAGCACCTTTCTTGAAATATTTATCTGAAATAGCTTTCCAGTTAGAGCTGGCATGAATTCCAAACACTATGCATATCCGGATAACTCTCATGAACTGTAGTGCCTGCTCCATATCTTCAACTTCAAAGAAAATCTGACATCTGCACAGGGCCTTCACTTCTTTATGTGACAGATTAGTCATCCACATGGGATCAAAGATACGTACAGTATCCCATGTTTTGTCTTTGCATAAGATAATCACTGCATTAGCAGTTCTTCCATCATAGTACCACCATCGGAAACTGTCCAAAATGTCTTTAGGCATCTTCTGTAATGGAATCTTCTTCATGACCTTAGGAGGCAGCCACTTCAGGATAACTTTATGTCTTCGGGTGTCTGCATAAATCTCCGGTTGATAGTATCTCTCTGGTTGGTGAGGCTTGAAGCTGACCCATCTCTTCCGGTACTCAAACTGGATCTGTCAAGAAAACCAAGACGACATCCCTGAGTCTTCACTATAAATCGTCTTCAGACATGCAAGTGGAGTTACCTCGAATCCGGGCAACGTCTTAAAGTCATGGGGATGTTTGAAGTACCGGATCCCTTGCTCCCTTTTAACTGCATAGCATTGCAAGTCTTGAAAGTATGCCCAACTCATAATTTTACCTTCTGCCTTATATCTGTAACATCAGTGCCGGAACCGTCACCGGAACAGTGATCTCTACAGTAAAACGAACAGTATTCAGGTACGAACTATATGTGTTTCATTGCTTATTATAGTCATATCATGTTTCATTGTCATTTCATGCCATCAACGAACAAATTCAGAAATCAGTTCTGAAAAACAAAGTTCAGAACAATGGTTCTTGAGTCAGATAATTATTTGACAAGACAGAACCATCATGTGATTAATTGTTAGGATTATATTATGTATAAACGTATGTGAGGCTTTACAGAACAAAACACACGGATTTCGTGATGTGAATGCTAAACTGACGGGTTATTCGTATAGATGACGATCTGTGCGAATAAATCTGATGGTTTAACGTTCTAAATGATATCCGATAATTAGAAAACAATATTGAAAAGTATGGTTATCGTCGTGTTCGTACGGGTGACGATTCGAACGAATACGCGCGACAACCTTACATTTCGATTTAAACAGTTAATTAATATTTTAAATTAAATAAATAGAAGATATTAATTAATTTATTAGGAATCACAACCTAAATTGATTTTATAAATCCTATTTTAAATCGTAACGTTTCGTTACGAAAATAACGAAAAACGACGCGCGAAACCGAAACCGGGCGAGACCGAACACGCGGGTAAACACCCGGGGTATAAAACCCCAATTTTTTTCCCCTTCTTCTTCACAATTGCAGCTGAAGAACCCTTTCTTCCCCACATTTGCGTTTTTCCCGTCACCACCTCACCTCCCAACTTCAAACCTTCATAACTTTCTCATTTCTCCACCAAATTCGACGTACTAGTACTCGAAACGACCGTGAGAACGAGAGGAACACAGAAGTACAGGCGATCGGAGCTGAAACGAGTGCTATCGGTCGCAGTTTGCAAAAGAAGAGGCTGAATTTGAGGGTTTTCTGCACTGTTCCGACCAGGTGAGTTTTAAACGTTTTTATCACTTCAAATCAGTAGGATAAACACCAAAACGACTATAGAAACTTGTAGGTCGTGTCAAGAGGAAGAAATAGGGCTTTGAATCATCAAAAACGGACCAAAGACGAGCTCAAACGAGCCGATTTTGTGGGCTGCTGCGGTTAGACTCGTTTTGCTCGAACCCAGCAGCTTTTCATCCCGTTTTTGTCCTCCAAAACCCCTAAGACTTGCACCAAATTGACTTAGGAAGCTTAGGAACACATTAGATTGATGTTTGGGTTAGTTGGGAATTGATATGGAGCTGGTTATTGTCAAAAAAAAATCGAAGGGCCAAGGGACTGTTCGAGATGTTGATGCTGTTCTGACAAACAGCAGTGTTCTTGGCTCGTTTAGGACCCTTTAACGCCTTAGGAATTACACTAATTTTGTCTAGGAACTCATGGAACATAAGGGGTTAAAGATTGGAAGGGTTGGGGATCAATTTGGGGTTGTGTATAGCAATTTAGAAGCCATGAAATGGCTGTGCTATGGGCTGCCTAACTGGGCAGATTCTGCCAGCCATTTCTTTCGTGTTTTAACATAGAAAACATTCTAGTTAACTCACGAAACTTTCCAGCCTAGTAGTGTAATATGTTAGGAACAACTTTCATCAAGACAAGTTTCGTTGGTTCGGACTCTAAATGGGTGAAAACAGCGTCCTAATTCAGAAGGTGCTGAATGGAGCATTGATTTTATACCATCTGTTTGGAGCCTCGTTTGGACGAATTAGAAAGCCTATAAATAATGGATAAAAAGCTAACATCCCGAACTTGATCATGGAGCTTTAGTTTGCTCGATTTGGAGTTCCTATGATCAAGTTATGACCACAAGAACCTTAATCACCCTAGCTGAATGGTCATATAGTTATTTTTGTTTAAGTTGGGTTCCATTGGTGTTAACCGATTTGGAATGCCACCAATACTAAGTTTTCTTTAACACAAAAGCTTTCTAAACTCTTCCAATCTATAAACATATGCTTTAATAACCAATTGGTATTATAACCCTTGAATTTGTTAAGTAAAACCATGAGATTTATATGTTAAAACCGATAATGGTTCAAAGTGACCATTTGGGGTGTTAACCGATTTCCAACTTATCAATACCAAGGATTTGTCAATATAAAAGATATCCTACACTTTTCAAACATATAAACATGGGTTTTATAAAGTCAATGGGAATACAATGAGACGAACTAAGTATGGGTTGTTTGACCTTATGTTGTCAACACGCAACCCATAGCAAGTTCAAGTAATTGCTTTTGTTTAAAGTTATATAGTTATAAAAGTTAGTTTTATTATAATTGATTTGGATTTTGTTGTAAAATAGACAATATAAATTGTCTGGATTTGGACTAAAAACAAAGGAAACTCTGCCGAAATTTCTAAAAAGGTAAAGGTAATATATTACAGCTAACTATGGGATTTGGGATCTAAAAGGGTAGCTAAGCTAGGTTAGAGTCTAGATACACATAGTACTAAGACACATAGTCGCACACACAACAAGACACAAACTTAGGCACAACGATTATTACGCGTACTTATTATATTCGAATTCTTATAAAATAACTCAGGAATCGAAGATACTTAGCTCACAAACAAGAGTGCGCATTCTGTGATAGTACATTAGACATCAACACAGGTGAGTTCATTGCCCCTTTTCTAACATTTTTGTTTTAAAACGCGGGGCTGAGAAGCATGCGTAAATTGTTTATTTAAATTGTTTACTTAAGTGCTTTTAAACTTATATGTTTTATATATATAAATGTTATCCTAGATTATGTCTAGGAAGATTTTATGCAGGTTTTACGAAGTTATTCCTTATCAATTAAGTGAATAATCGATATAACTAAACCTTTCAAATAAAACAAAACATTTCAAAAGAGTCAAAGGAAACATTTTTAACAAATCAAGTGTGTGAGTTCAGTGAATCCAACAAAACATTTTGACGAATCAAAAGAGTGATTTCAGTGAATCAAGTGAAACATTTTGACAAATCAAGTGGGTGAGTTCAAAGGATCATATGAAACATTTTGACGAAACAAGTGTGGGATTTCAACGAATCAAACGAACCAATCTTTGCAAAGACGATATTCAATGTTATACAAACTGAGTGTTTGTTGAACAATGAATCAAGTGTACAATTGATCCATGAATCTAGTATTCTCTGATCAACAAGTTAAGTACATCTTGTAACAGAATCAGACGAATCAATAAATCATTTTCAAGGGAAAACCTGGGAAATATCAGAGATAACATATGCCAAAACAGACGAAACAAATACCCTACATTTCAAGAAGTCCTAGCTAGACCGTTTGATTTGTAGGTCGTATGTTTGAGGATATTTACAGTTTCCCTAACTACTAAGTACCTTGATTGACAGACTAGTCTACTCGAGTATGACCAAAGGCCCCAATCAAAAGGACTTAGATTTTATTAAATGTTTACTTATTTATTTAATTAAGCATTTATGACTGTTTATACAATTGTATGGTTGATCATATTGTGCGACGAACTTATGAAGTCAACAGGGGTTTCAAATGATTGTAATGACAGGGACAATAAACAGAAGAACTATTGGGATTGTGTTAAGGGTAAAAATGCTTAATTATCATTAACAGCAGTGTCATATGCATATTAGTATGTGGTGGGATGTTGGCTAGGGCTTGTCCCTTACATATGCCCTATATATAAGCATACCGATGTGGATATTACATGTGGTGTTAATGAGGTTAGGGTCTTTACCAAAGGAGGTTTTCAAATCATTTTAAATACTTAAACTATATGAACTCACCAACAATGTGTTGATTTTATTTTTGCATGACTTCTTAGGTGATGAACAGGTCAACTAGAGAACTTATGCTTTTGGACTAGGACTTCAGATAGAAGACTTAGTATTTTTGGACCTGCATATTTTTGGAACATCAGCATACAATTATTTTGTATATCTTGTGCAGTTACAAGATAGATATTTTATGATGTTTATGATTTGATTTACATTGTTAAATTATGAACGATACGGATGTAATTTAACTTTGTAATTCTAATCTATTTAGCATTTCTCATTTATATCATGTGCATTGTAAACAATCTGATCACCTTGATTATCACTCACGATATCGCGCCCCGAGAACCTTCCGCCCGACGGGGAAATCCGATCCTACCCCGCCGGCTCGGGGTGTGACAGATTGGTATCAGAGCCATGGTTATAGAGAAATATAGGTCACTTATTTAAACGGTTTGGCCTAGACTATAACCCAGGGACCCTGCATGTAGAGAACATAGGATTTAAGGCTTATTTGCATACTGTCTTCTGTATTTGATCATTACACTAACCGATGACTTTATTTGTTATGATCAGAATGCCGCCGCGAAGACAACCTCCCTTGTTACCTTTACCACCACAAGACTTGGCTCCACACTCCTCCACACCGTCGCCGAATGATTCACCACCTCCTCCACCTCCTCCTCCCCCTCCTCCATTGATTACTCAAGCATCTGGTTCAGGCACAACACCGACTCTGGATCCTGCTACTATCGCCCTGGTGACGTTACTGAGTAGCCAGATGACAAATCAGATGAAAGAAGCCATACCGGAGATGTTCCTTCGTCTTCGTAATGAAATCCTCAACACTGGCAACACATCAGGAGAAGCCAGTGGAAATACTGGAGATTCATCTCACTACTCCTACAAGTCCTTTGTAGGATGTAAACCACCCAGTTTCAGTGGGTCTGAAGGCGCCGTTGGATTAATTCAATGGATTGAGAAGATCGAGACAACTTTGGATCTCTGTAGCTGCCCTGAACACCACAAGGTCCGTTATTCAGCTGGAACATTCAACAAGCGGGCTCTGACTTGGTGGAATAGTCAGATCAACGCCCGAGGAAGAGAGGAAGCTATGGCAATGCCATGGGAAGACTTTAAGGCACTGCTGCGAACAGAATTCTGCCCCAAGAATGAGCTACAGAAGTTGGAGGTTGAACTATCCAACCATGTGATGAAGGGGGCTGATCACATAGGTTACACTACTCGTTATCACGAGTTAGTTGCCCTGGTACCTGACATGGTACCAACGTTGGAGAAAAGAATAGACAGATATGTGGGTGGACTTCCCGCCTGCATTCAGGGCATGGTTGTCTCAGCCAACCCTACTACTGTTGAATCTGCAGTGAGATTGTCTGGGAAACTCACTGATCTCATGGTAGCCTCTGGAGTCTTAAAGAAGGAGGCTGAACCCAGCAAAAACAAAGCAGAGGCTTCAAAGAAACCCCACCACCACCAGAAGAAGAAACAGAAGACCATCAAGAACTACACGGTGGCCACACCTCTTCAACAAGTAGCAGCAGCACCACAGAACCCCAACCGCAAACCTTACACTGGCACGTTTCCTCTGTGTGCCAAGTGTCAGTATCATCATGCTGTTAACACTCCCTGCAAGCATTGCACGGGATGTGGAAGAAAGGGCCATTGGGTCCAGTACTGCTGGGTGACACCTAACCAAGCAGTCAACAATGCTGCTTTGGCTCTCCCTCCACCAGCTAATCAGAACCATGGTGGATGCTACAACTGTGGTGAACAAGGCCACTTTGCGAAGAACTGCCCGAAGAAGGCACAACCAGCAGTTCAAGCACCCCGTGGACGAGCCTTCGCTATCGGAGCACCAGCTGCACGCCAGGACCCAAATGTGGTCACTGGTACGTTTCTCTTACATGACTTTTATGCATCTGTTCTATTTGATACTGGTGCGGATCAGAGTTTTATCTCTACCGACTTTGCATGCCAACTAGATTCCATAGAGGAACAGTTAGACTCCCCTTACATTATAGAAGTAGCTAACGGGAAACAGATCACAGTTAGTACAGTTTATAGGAACTGCCCATTGACACTAAATGATTATACATTTACCATCGATTTGATACCGATGGAGCTGGGTAGTTTTGACATCATTGTTGGAATGGATTGGCTTTCATCTAACCGAGTGGAAGTCATCTGTTCTGAGAAGCTGCTTCGAGTTCCATTACCAGATGATCGTGTGTTGGAAGTTAGAGGGGATCAAGCAAAGCGAAGTGTCAAAATCATTTCTTGCATAAAGGCGTGTAAGTGTCTACAGAAGCAGTGCATAGCTTTTCTGGCTCATGTGGTGGAAAAAGAGAAAGACAAGAAGAAGATTCAAGATGTACCGGTAGTGAAAGAATATCCTGAAGTATTCCCTGAAGATCTGCCAGGTTTGCCACCTGTGCGACCGGTAGAGTTTCGTATTGACTTAATTCCTGGAGCAACCCCAGTTGCTAAATCTCCTTACAGGTTAGCACCTTCAGAGATGCAGGAATTGTCTAATCAATTACAGGAGCTACTTGACAAGGGTTTCATCAGACCGAGCTACTCACCTTGGGGAGCTCCGGTCTTGTTTGTAAAGAAGAAAGACGGATCGTTCAGAATGTGCATAGATTACAGGGAGCTGAACAAATTAACCATCAAGAATCGGTATCCTTTGCCGAGGATTGATGATTTGTTTGACCAACTGCAAGGAGCTCAATACTTCTCAAAGATTGACTTGCGGTCTGGATATCATCAACTGAGAGTTCAAGATGAAGACATACCGAAAACGGCCTTCCGAACCAGATACGGGCATTACGAATTTATGGTGATGCCCTTCGGATTGACAAATGCACCTGCGGTTTTCATGGACCTCATGAACCGTGTGTGCAAGCCGTACTTGGACCAGTTTGTCATTGTTTTCATTGATGACATACTGATTTATTCCAAGACCCAGACAGAACATGAGCAACACCTTAAAAAGATCTTGGAGCTATTGAAGAAAGAACAACTCTATGCTAAATTATCTAAATGTGAATTTTGGCTAAGAGAAGTTCAATTCCTGGGTCATGTGGTCAATAGCGAAGGAATACACGTTGATCCTGCCAAGATCGAGGCGATAAAGAATTGGGACACTCCGAAGACACCGACGGAGATACGGTCTTTTCTGGGATTGGCAGGTTATTATAGAAGGTTCATCTCGAATTTTTCTAAGATAGCTCTACCACTCACTAAGTTAACCCAGAAAAGTGAACCGTTTGTCTGGGAGCAGAAACAGGAAGATGCTTTTCAGACATTGAAACAGAAACTATGTGATGCTCCAATCCTATCTCTCCCAGAGGGCTGTGATGACTTTGTTGTGTACTGCGATGCTTCCCATCAGGGACTCGGTTGCGTGTTAATGCAACGGGACAAAGTTATAGCCTATGCATCAAGACAGTTAAAGGTTCATGAGAAGAACTACACTACTCATGATCTTGAACTGGGAGCCGTAATCTTCGCACTGAAGATTTGGAGACATTACTTATATGGCACCAAGTGTACCATATTTACTGATCACAAAAGTCTGCAGCACATCTTTGATCAGAAGGAACTCAACATGCGACAGCGTCGTTGGGTAGAACTTCTAAATGATTATGATTGTGTGATCAAGTACCATCCGGGAAAGGCGAACGTTGTAGCTGATGCCTTGAGCCGGAAGGAACGGGTCAAACCCTTGCGCGTCAGAGCAATGGGGATGACTGTGCAGACAAGCTTACGAGACAAGATCATTCAAGCACAGCAAGAGTCAGTTGATAGAGGAAACCTAAAGAAGGAACTTGACTGCGGAGCAGAGAAACATTTAGAGATTAAGCCTGATGGAATGATCTATTACCAGGAACGTATATGGATTCCGGCGGTAGACGAATTGAGAAAACTTATCTTCGATGAAGCACACAAGACCAAATACTCTGTTCATCCAGGCGCTGATAAAATGTACCAAGATTTGCGTGGATTTTATTGGTGGCCTGGAATGAAGAAAGACATAGCCGAATACGTCGGTCAATGTCTAACGTGTGCGAAGGTAAAGGCGGAACACCAGAGACCGTCTGGTTTACTGGAACAGCCTGAGATTCCGCTTTGGAAGTGGGAACAAATAGCTATGGACTTCATTACCAAGCTACCCCGCACTTCCAGTGGTCACGATACGATTTGGGTGATCATTGATCGTTTAACAAAATCTGCTCACTTCTTGCCAATGCGTGAGACCTTCACAATGGATAAACTGGCGAGATTGTACATCAAAGAGATAGTGGTACGCCACGGTGTGCCATTGTCTATTATTTCTGACAGAGACAGCAGATTCACATCAAGGTTCTGGCAATCACTGCAGAATTCTCTAGGAACACAGTTAAATCTGAGTACAGCTTACCACCCACAAACGGATGGACAAAGCGAACGTACTATTCAAACCTTAGAGGATATGCTAAGAACCTGTGTATTGGACTTCGGTGGGAATTGGGATTCCCATTTACCACTGATCGAGTTCTCCTACAATAACAGTTACCACAGCAGTATCGGATGTGCACCATTCGAGGCTCTTTATGGCAGGAAATGCCGATCACCGATCTGTTGGACTGAAGTTGGAGACAATCGTATAACTGGGCCCGAGCTTATTCAGGAAACTACTGATAAGATCGCCCAGATTCAAAGAAGATTACAAGCAACAAGGAGCAGACAAAAGAGCTATGCCGACAAACGACGCAAGCCGTTGGAATTCCAAGTGGGAGACCGTGTCATGTTGAAGGTATCCCCATGGAAAGGCGTTGTACGCTTTGGAAAGAAAGGCAAATTAGCACCAAGATACGTGGGACCGTTTGAAATCATCGAGCGTATAGGTCCTGTGGCGTATAGACTGAGATTACCTAATGAAATCAGTGGTGTGCATGACGTGTTTCACGTCTCAAACCTAAAGAAATGCCTTGTTGACGAGTCTCTCATCATTCCAATTGAAGAAATTCAAGTGGATGAACAGTTACACTTCATTGAAGAACCATTAGAGATTATGGATCGTAAAGTTAAACAACTGAGGCGAAGCCGTATTCCTATTGTAAAGGTTCGATGGAATTCAAGACGTGGACCCGAGTTTACTTGGGAACGCGAGGATCACATGAAGTCAAAGTATCCCCAACTGTTTGAAGAGGAAGCTGCATCCGATAACAACTCTTAAATTTCGGGACGAAATTTCTCTAACAAGGGGAGACTGTAACATCAGTGCCGGAACCGTCACCGGAACAGTGATCTCTACAGTAAAACGAACAGTATTCAGGTACGAACTATATGTGTTTCATTGCTTATTATAGTCATATCATGTTTCATTGTCATTTCATGCCATCAACGAACAAATTCAGAAATCAGTTCTGAAAAACAAAGTTCAGAACAATGGTTCTTGAGTCAGATAATTATTTGACAAGACAGAACCATCATGTGATTAATTGTTAGGATTATATTATGTATAAACGTATGTGAGGCTTTACAGAACAAAACACACGGATTTCGTGATGTGAATGCTAAACTGACGGGTTATTCGTATAGATGACGATCTGTGCGAATAAATCTGATGGTTTAACGTTCTAAATGATATCCGATAATTAGAAAACAATATTGAAAAGTATGGTTATCGTCGTGTTCGTACGGGTGACGATTCGAACGAATACGCGCGACAACCTTACATTTCGATTTAAACAGTTAATTAATATTTTAAATTAAATAAATAGAAGATATTAATTAATTTATTAGGAATCACAACCTAAATTGATTTTATAAATCCTATTTTAAATCGTAACGTTTCGTTACGAAAATAACGAAAAACGACGCGCGAAACCGAAACCGGGCGAGACCGAACACGCGGGTAAACACCCGGGGTATAAAACCCCAATTTTTTTCCCCTTCTTCTTCACAATTGCAGCTGAAGAACCCTTTCTTCCCCACATTTGCGTTTTTCCCGTCACCACCTCACCTCCCAACTTCAAACCTTCATAACTTTCTCATTTCTCCACCAAATTCGACGTACTAGTACTCGAAACGACCGTGAGAACGAGAGGAACACAGAAGTACAGGCGATCGGAGCTGAAACGAGTGCTATCGGTCGCAGTTTGCAAAAGAAGAGGCTGAATTTGAGGGTTTTCTGCACTGTTCCGACCAGGTGAGTTTTAAACGTTTTTATCACTTCAAATCAGTAGGATAAACACCAAAACGACTATAGAAACTTGTAGGTCGTGTCAAGAGGAAGAAATAGGGCTTTGAATCATCAAAAACGGACCAAAGACGAGCTCAAACGAGCCGATTTTGTGGGCTGCTGCGGTTAGACTCGTTTTGCTCGAACCCAGCAGCTTTTCATCCCGTTTTTGTCCTCCAAAACCCCTAAGACTTGCACCAAATTGACTTAGGAAGCTTAGGAACACATTAGATTGATGTTTGGGTTAGTTGGGAATTGATATGGAGCTGGTTATTGTCAAAAAAAAATCGAAGGGCCAAGGGACTGTTCGAGATGTTGATGCTGTTCTGACAAACAGCAGTGTTCTTGGCTCGTTTAGGACCCTTTAACGCCTTAGGAATTACACTAATTTTGTCTAGGAACTCATGGAACATAAGGGGTTAAAGATTGGAAGGGTTGGGGATCAATTTGGGGTTGTGTATAGCAATTTAGAAGCCATGAAATGGCTGTGCTATGGGCTGCCTAACTGGGCAGATTCTGCCAGCCATTTCTTTCGTGTTTTAACATAGAAAACATTCTAGTTAACTCACGAAACTTTCCAGCCTAGTAGTGTAATATGTTAGGAACAACTTTCATCAAGACAAGTTTCGTTGGTTCGGACTCTAAATGGGTGAAAACAGCGTCCTAATTCAGAAGGTGCTGAATGGAGCATTGATTTTATACCATCTGTTTGGAGCCTCGTTTGGACGAATTAGAAAGCCTATAAATAATGGATAAAAAGCTAACATCCCGAACTTGATCATGGAGCTTTAGTTTGCTCGATTTGGAGTTCCTATGATCAAGTTATGACCACAAGAACCTTAATCACCCTAGCTGAATGGTCATATAGTTATTTTTGTTTAAGTTGGGTTCCATTGGTGTTAACCGATTTGGAATGCCACCAATACTAAGTTTTCTTTAACACAAAAGCTTTCTAAACTCTTCCAATCTATAAACATATGCTTTAATAACCAATTGGTATTATAACCCTTGAATTTGTTAAGTAAAACCATGAGATTTATATGTTAAAACCGATAATGGTTCAAAGTGACCATTTGGGGTGTTAACCGATTTCCAACTTATCAATACCAAGGATTTGTCAATATAAAAGATATCCTACACTTTTCAAACATATAAACATGGGTTTTATAAAGTCAATGGGAATACAATGAGACGAACTAAGTATGGGTTGTTTGACCTTATGTTGTCAACACGCAACCCATAGCAAGTTCAAGTAATTGCTTTTGTTTAAAGTTATATAGTTATAAAAGTTAGTTTTATTATAATTGATTTGGATTTTGTTGTAAAATAGACAATATAAATTGTCTGGATTTGGACTAAAAACAAAGGAAACTCTGCCGAAATTTCTAAAAAGGTAAAGGTAATATATTACAGCTAACTATGGGATTTGGGATCTAAAAGGGTAGCTAAGCTAGGTTAGAGTCTAGATACACATAGTACTAAGACACATAGTCGCACACACAACAAGACACAAACTTAGGCACAACGATTATTACGCGTACTTATTATATTCGAATTCTTATAAAATAACTCAGGAATCGAAGATACTTAGCTCACAAACAAGAGTGCGCATTCTGTGATAGTACATTAGACATCAACACAGGTGAGTTCATTGCCCCTTTTCTAACATTTTTGTTTTAAAACGCGGGGCTGAGAAGCATGCGTAAATTGTTTATTTAAATTGTTTACTTAAGTGCTTTTAAACTTATATGTTTTATATATATAAATGTTATCCTAGATTATGTCTAGGAAGATTTTATGCAGGTTTTACGAAGTTATTCCTTATCAATTAAGTGAATAATCGATATAACTAAACCTTTCAAATAAAACAAAACATTTCAAAAGAGTCAAAGGAAACATTTTTAACAAATCAAGTGTGTGAGTTCAGTGAATCCAACAAAACATTTTGACGAATCAAAAGAGTGATTTCAGTGAATCAAGTGAAACATTTTGACAAATCAAGTGGGTGAGTTCAAAGGATCATATGAAACATTTTGACGAAACAAGTGTGGGATTTCAACGAATCAAACGAACCAATCTTTGCAAAGACGATATTCAATGTTATACAAACTGAGTGTTTGTTGAACAATGAATCAAGTGTACAATTGATCCATGAATCTAGTATTCTCTGATCAACAAGTTAAGTACATCTTGTAACAGAATCAGACGAATCAATAAATCATTTTCAAGGGAAAACCTGGGAAATATCAGAGATAACATATGCCAAAACAGACGAAACAAATACCCTACATTTCAAGAAGTCCTAGCTAGACCGTTTGATTTGTAGGTCGTATGTTTGAGGATATTTACAGTTTCCCTAACTACTAAGTACCTTGATTGACAGACTAGTCTACTCGAGTATGACCAAAGGCCCCAATCAAAAGGACTTAGATTTTATTAAATGTTTACTTATTTATTTAATTAAGCATTTATGACTGTTTATACAATTGTATGGTTGATCATATTGTGCGACGAACTTATGAAATCAACAGGGGTTTCAAATGATTGTAATGACAGGGACAATAAACAGAAGAACTATTGGGATTGTGTTAAGGGTAAAAATGCTTAATTATCATTAACAGCAGTGTCATATGCATATTAGTATGTGGTGGGATGTTGGCTAGGGCTTGTCCCTTACATATGCCCTATATATAAGCATACCGATGTGGATATTACATGTGGTGTTAATGAGGTTAGGGTCTTTACCAAAGGAGGTTTTCAAATCATTTTAAATACTTAAACTATATGAACTCACCAACAATGTGTTGATTTTATTTTTGCATGACTTCTTAGGTGATGAACAGGTCAACTAGAGAACTTATGCTTTTGGACTAGGACTTCAGATAGAAGACTTAGTATTTTTGGACCTGCATATTTTTGGAACATCAGCATACAATTATTTTGTATATCTTGTGCAGTTACAAGATAGATATTTTATGATGTTTATGATTTGATTTACATTGTTAAATTATGAACGATACGGATGTAATTTAACTTTGTAATTCTAATCTATTTAGCATTTCTCATTTATATCATGTGCATTGTAAACAATCTGATCACCTTGATTATCACTCACGATATCGCGCCCCGAGAACCTTCCGCCCGACGGGGAAATCCGATCCTACCCCGCCGGCTCGGGGTGTGACAATATCCATTGGTCCAGTAGACTTTGGTGTATGGAGTTGGCATCTGTGGAATATTGTTCCTCTTCAGAACTTCCTAATACGCTTTCCATTCCTCTTTCCTTTTCTGGATGTCTTCTACTGAAGATTCGCTGCCGCAGACCTTTTCGTCTATCTTTCGTTTCAACTCCTCTTCAAAATGTAGACCGAATAAGTCAGAAAAAGTAGGATTTAACCTGAATAATTCCCCTATTTGCTCCTTGGTGAGGCAATGTATGATTTCACCTTCTTCCTTGTCATAGCTAACAGAGTGTTGAATGATGCCCTGAGCGTCCAAAATCATAATCAACTTTTCGTCCAGGATCCGTCTCACATGCATCACTTCAACTTCTTCAGTAGCTTTAGGCTCATCAGCTTGACTCTGAGTTTGCTTAGGAGCTTTGTCATGCTTAGTCTTGTTTTTGACTTCGGTGGGTGGAGACTGCTGTCCTGCTGAACTAGATGAACTGGCAGATCCACTTCCAGCACCATCATCATCATCAATGGAATCATCATCCTTGTCAGTACCATCATAATCCACCTTCTCCTTATCAGAATCTTCTTCGTCCTCTTCGTCTTCCTCGTCTTCCCTGTCACAACCCGAGCCGGCGGGGTTGGATCGAGGTCCCCGTCGGGCGGAAGGTTCCCGGGGCGTGATATCGCGGGTGATAATCGTGATGATCAGATTGTTTACATAGCATCAACGTTTAAGAATATCTAAAGCACAATCAAATGATATGTAGGATTACAAAGTTAAATTACAATAGCAATGTTCTGCAATTTAACTAAGTAAACCTAACCAAAAGAATAATGTATATATCTTGTATATGTACAAGATATCAAAAGTATTATGTGTCATCAACAAAATTTGTGCTTCCCAAAAGTCTACTAGGTCCTCTAACTGGGCAGCCTAGTAAGCATATCCAACAGCTTAAGATTAAACCTGTTCTTCACCTGAGAAAGCATGTAAAAAGATCAAGTCAACACAACGGTTGGTGAGTTCATATAGTTTATAAGTTTAAAAATAGTTTCACAAACCTCTTTCAGTAAAACCTTAACCTCATTAACTCCACCTGTAATATCCAAGTCGGTATGCTTATATATAGGGCATAAGTAAGGGATCAAGCCCTAGCCAACATCCCACCACATACTAACCCAGATATGACATTGTTGTTAATAATAAGTAAACATTTTACCTACCAATCAATACCATCCTCATCAAAGACTTTGATATCTGTTTCAATGTTTTCATGTCTAACGTATTCGTAAGTGTTAGTTTCTCATCATGTTTATCAAGTATCATAGATTCACACACCCATAGTTTAGCAATTACATATCTCCTATAAGCAGACAAAAGCTCTGGAATATCCAGAAGTCTAGCAATTACATGTCCCTTATAACCAGGTAATAGCTGAGTATCATTACGTTTATGTTATTACATGTATCTCACCCCATAGGTACAAGCTCTGGAATACCAGACGTTTAGCAATTACGTAGACTATGGTTAGATACATGTATGATGGCCTAGGAGCAAGAAATAGTTTCCAACATCATATCTCATGTAATAGTATCAAGTCTCATGTAATAGTATCAATTCTCATGTAATTGAATCAAGTCTCATGTAATTCAATCTAGCCTCATGTAATTGTATCAAGTCTCATGTAATTGAATCAATTCTCATGTAACAGCATTTAGTCTCATGTAATAGTATTTAGTCTCATGTAATAGTATTTAGTCTCATGTAATTGTTTCAAATCTCATGTAATAGCATTTCGTCTCATGTAACTGTATCATGTCTCATGTAATAGCATTTAGTCTCATGTAATAGAATCAAGTCTAATGTAATTGTATCAAGTAACCAACCATTGATTTTAAGCATCAAGTTTCACAAACATCCAACATGTGGTTTCAAGCATCAAACTCAACGTATATGTTTCAAGTCTATTGCTCTTCAATGATTACTAAGTTTCACAAATAAGTTTCAACACAAGTACCAAGTTTAAGCATTAAACAACATTTCAATAGTTTTATGAAAATGTTTAACATGCTTCTCAGTCCCGAAGTAAAACAAATAAGTTTGAAAAGGGACAAATGAACTCACCTTATGTCCGAAGTGCTTGACTAAGTGGAATAAGAATACACGCGCTCTTTGTTTGCACTTGATTTAATGTTCACGCTCCTGTATTGATTTCATGATGTTGTATTTTATAAGTATAAGTTTGTAGAAATTTGTTGTACGCGTAAGTGTTAGTCCTAGTTTGGTCATCAACCTTTGGTGTTAGACCTTATTCGACCCAATATAATTCAAATTGATTTGTTATCAAGCAATTGTTTTAGTTTAAGCCTTGTGTTTAGTTAAATTTTGTGACCAAAGCTTTATTCTAATTTCTTACTAATACCTTTAACTTGGTATCATAAAGATTTAAATGAATTACACATCATTAATCATTTTAATCCTTGAATTAATTTGAATTTAAACTAATTGGGCCGAATATGTAGAACTTGGGCCATGTGAACCGTATAAACAATTTGGTCGAGTGAGCTTGGGCCAATTGGGATTTCTAAAGTGTTTTAATCCTATTGGGCCTAACCTCTTGGATTTAAGCTGATTGGGACAATTTCAGCATGTGGGCTGAATTAATTCAACGTGGTTTACTACTAAATGAAAGTGGGCCAAGTCAATTGTATGGACTGGCTAATGGTGGGCGTATGGGCCAGTGTTTTGGGCCGAAAATGAGGCTGAAATAAAATGGATGTGGGCTTTGTTGGGCCTCTTGATCGTGCATATCACATAGTAGTTCGAAAATTGTTGGGCCGGACAAAATAAAACAAAATATCAACCAAAGAAATGGGATGGCCGGTGGCAGCGAACCTATTCTATCAACATAAGGTTCGGTGGCTGTTACTGGTTCGTGTCTTCTAGGGTTCGCCGGAGATTAGCCAATCATAGGTTCGGCCAGGAGAGCTCGTGACTGAAAGGATTCGCTGCATGTGTTCGTTAGAAGGTTCGCCGGAGAAGAGAAGGGTTCGTGAACATGACAAGGGTTCGTCGCTTGTACAAGGTTCGTGACCTGCTAGTTCGCCGGAGAAGGTTCGGGGGACCGCGAGGGTTCGCCGGTGAAGGCAAAGGTTCGCTGCAAATGGTTCGGCCACCCTTTCAGGGTTCGGCCATGTGCAGCTCACGAACTTGTGTACAATGTTCTCATCTTCTTCGAATTGATCATGATCGAAGAACCGATCTGAGGTTAGCATCATTCATGGATTGGTTTTTCATGGGTCTGGTTGTTCGAAAGGTGGTGTCAACAACCGGTTATGGGTGTGTGGGTCGAGAGGTGTGCTAGAAAACCCTACTTTTTCGAGTTTTCTTTTGATTATACCTTGATTTTCAGTGGAGTTGGCTTTAGATCGGTTGTACTTTCATGTAGAAGGCTTCAAGAGCTACGCGTGGGCGCAAGAATCATCCAAATCGGTGAAGAAACGAGCTAGATATGAAGGATTGAAGGTGATATGGTGGTGGTGTTGAGTTTGGCCGGAAATGAGAGAGAGAGTAGGGTTTGTGTGTGTGAAAATGAAGAAAATCAACACACTCAAGGTTTTTATACCCCGAGTGGTGTCCGGGTCCGTTTTGGTTGCTCAGTTCGTAGTTTCGTCGCGTATCCGGAAAATTACGCGTATTTTTCGTAATTAAAATAAAAGACTATTTTTAACAATTAAATTACTATTTAAATTTTAATAATTATTTTAAATTTCGTTTAATAAATTTATTTGTCGAAACCCGTTATTTTTTACGCGTTTCGTTTATTGTTTCGCGTTTTAATAAAATAGTTAGATTTAAATTTTCTTTTGATGAGTTTCAAAATTGTAAAATAAGAAATATTATATTTCTTTAAATTTATGATCGTTCGTGTCGTTATTCGTTTTCGTTATCGTTTCATCAGATCGCGTCACCATCGCGCGTATTCGTTCGAATCGTCATTCGAACGAACACGTCAATGGTTTGGCTTTCTGATTCTTGTTTTCTACTGTTAAGTTATTATTTCAGAACGTTAAACTATCAGAATCATTCGTACAGATCGTCACCTATACGAATAACTCGTCGGTTTAGCATTCCGCAACAATAACCGTTTTAGTTTCGTTTTGTTAAACCTCACATACGTTTATGCCAACTAATATCACATCAAGTATTTGTGTTCCAACACTGTGTTGTCTGACATGTTTCAGACTGTTTAACCCTAAGGTTTCAGTCAGATTCAGACAATCGTTTAATAGTTTCATGCTAATCAAATGTATAAATAGTCTAAACATAGTTTAACGAAATGTGTACCTGAATCACTGTACATGTTTACTGTTACGATCACTGTTCCGGCACGCGTCCGGCCCTGATGTTACAGTCTCCCCTTGTTAGAGAAATTTCGTCCCGAAATTTAAGACTCGTTATTCGGTACGACTTCCTCAGCAAAGAGTTGGGGATACTTGTTTCTCATGTGATCTTCACGTTCCCAAGTAAACTCAGGTCCGCGCTTTGAGTTCCAACGAACTTTAACAATAGGAATACGACTTCGTCTCAGTTGCTTGACCTTACGATCCATGATCTCCAATGGTTCTTCAACAAAACGTAGATGTTCATCCAATTGAATTTCTTCAACTGGTATGATAAGAGTTTCATCAGTAAGGCATTTCTTCAAGTTTGAGACGTGAAACACTTCATGTACACCACTAAGTTCATCTGGTAGGCTCAATCTGTATGCTACAGGACCAATACGTTCGATGATCTCGAACGGTCCCACGTATCGTGGTGTCAATTTGCCTTTCTTTGCGAATCGAACTACGCCCTTCCAAGGGGAAACCTTTAGCATAACACGATCTCCCACTTGGAATTCCAACGGCTTGCGCCGTTTATCAGCATAGCTCTTTTGTCTACTTCGTGTTGCTTGTAGTCTTTGCTGTATCTGAGCAATCTTGTCTGTAGTTTCTTGAATAAGTTCTGGCCCAGTGATACGATTATCTCCTACTTCCGACCAACAGATCGGTGACCGACATTTGCGACCATAAAGAGCCTCGAATGGGGCACAACCGATGCTGCTGTGATAACTGTTGTTGTAGGAGAACTCGATTAGTGGCAAGTGAGAATCCCAATTACCACCGAAGTCTAGAACACAAGTTCTTAACATATCCTCCAGTTTGTGGATGATAAGCTGTACTCAAGTTTAATTGCGTCCCTAGAGATCTCTGCAATGATTGCCAGAACCTTGATGTAAATCTGCTATCACGATCTGAAATGATAGACAATGGCACACCATGGCGTACCACTATCTCGTAGATGTAAAGCTTTGCTAGTTTATCCATCGTGTACGTTTCTCGCATCGGCAAGAAGTGAGCAGATTTGGTTAATCGATCAACGATAACCCAAATGGTATCATGTCCACTGGAAGTGCGGGGTAGCTTGGTAACAAAGTCCATAGCTATCTGTTCCCACTTCCATAGTGGTATCTCAGGCTGTTCCAGCAAACCAGATGGTTTCTGGTGTTCCGCCTTCACCTTAGCACACGTAAGGCATCTACCAACATACTCAGCTATGTCTTTCTTCATACCCGGCCACCAATAAAATGCACGTAAGTCTTGGTACATTTTATCAGCACCGGGATGCACAGAGTACTTGGTTTTGTGTGCTTCATCAAAAATAAGTTTCCTTAACTCATCTACTGCAGGAATCCAGATACGATCCTTGAAGTAAACAAGTCCATCGGGTTTTGTTTCCAATTGTTTCTCCACACCACAATCTAAGTCTTTCTTCAAGTTTCCTCGTTCAATTGCTTCCTGTTGTGCTTGCCTAATGTGATCGTGTAAACTTGTCTGCACAGTCATTCCCATTGCTCTGACGCGCAAGGGTTTGACCCGTTCCTTCCGGCTCAAGGCATCAGCAACAACGTTTGCCTTGCCCGGATGGTATTTAATCACACAGTCATAGTCATTCAGAAGCTCAACCCAACGCCGCTGTCGCATGTTGAGTTCCTTCTGATCGAATATGTGTTGCAGACTTTTGTGGTCTGTAAATATGGTACACTTGGTTCCATATAAGTAATGCCTCCAGATCTTCAGTGCAAACACCACTGCTCCCAATTCCAGATCATGAGTTGTGTAGTTCTTCTCATGAATCTTTAGTTGTCTCGAAGCGTAGGCAATGACTTTGTCCCGCTGCATAAGTACACAGCCAAGTCCCTGATGAGATGCATCACAATAAACAACAAAGTCATCACAACCATCTGGGAGAGATAAGATCGGGGCATCACATAGCTTTTGTTTCAATGTCTGAAAGGCTTCTTCTTGTTTTTGTTCCCAAATGAACGGCTCGCTTTTCTGTGTTAGCTTCGTGAGTGGCAGAGCTATCTTAGAAAAGTTCGAGATGAACCTTCTGTAATAACCTGCTAAGCCTAGAAAAGAACGTATCTCCGTAGGTGTCTTCGGAGTGTCCCAGTCTTTTATTGCCTCTATCTTGGCAGGATCAACGTGAATTCCCTCACTGTTAACAACATGGCCTAGGAATTGAACCTCTTTTAACCAAAACTCACACTTAGAGAATTTGGCATAGAGTTTCTCTTCTTTTAACAGTTCCAAGATCGTTCTCAGATGTTGCTCGTGTTCTGCTTTGCTTTTAGAATAGATCAATATGTCATCAATGAAAACAATAACAAATTGATCTAAGTACGGCTTACACACACGGTTCATGAGATCCATGAAAACCGCGGGTGCATTCGTTAAACCAAAAGGCATCACCATGAACTCGTAATGCCCGTATCTGGTACGAAACGCCGTCTTCGGTATGTCTTCGTCTTGCACTCTAAGCTGATGGTATCCGGAACGTAGATCGATCTTCGAAAAGTACTGAGCTCCTTGCAATTGATCAAATAAATCATCAATCCTCGGTAACGGATACCGATTCTTGATGGTTAGTTTGTTTAGCTCTCTGTAGTCTATGCACATACGAAAGGATCCATCCTTCTTTTTCACAAACAGAACCGGAGCTCCCCAAGGCGAGTAGCTCGGTCGGATGAAACCTTTATCAAGTAGTTCCTGTAGTTGGTTAGATAATTCCTGCATCTCCGAAGGTGCTAACCTATAAGGAGATTTAGCAACAGGCGTTGCTCCAGGAATCAGATCGATACGAAACTCTACCCGTCGCCCAGGTGGCAAACCAGGTAAATCCTCCGGAAATACTTCAGGATATTCCTTCACTATCGGTACGTCTTGTATTGTTTTCTTGTCTTTGTCCTTCTCTACCACATGAGCCAAGAATGCTATGCACTTCTTTTGCAGACACTTACGCGCTTTTATGCATGATATGATCTTTACGTTTCTCTTGGCTTGATCCCCACGAACTTCCATTACACGATCATCCGTTACTGGAATCCGAAGTAGCTTCTCGGAACAGATGACTTCAACTCGATTGAGTGAGAGCCAATCCATCCCCACGATGATATCGAAACTGCCCAACTCCATCGGCAACAAGTCGATGGAAAATGTATGATCTATAAGTGTAAGTGGGCAGTTCCTAAGTATAGTGCTAACTGTAACTTGTTTCCCATTAGCTACTTCAATAATGTAAGGGGAGTCTAAAGTATCCTCAGTAAGACTAAGTTGTCGTGCAAAATCAGATGAAATAAAACTCTGGTCTGCACCAGTATCAAATAGTATGGATGCATAAGAGTCATGTAAAAGAAATGTACCAGTGACCACATTAGGGTCCTGACGTGCAGCATTGGCTCCAATGACAAAAGCTCGTCCACGAGGTGCTTGTGCTCCAGCTTGCACCTTCTTTGGACAGTTGCGGGAGATGTGACCTTTTTCCCCGCAGTTGTAACAGCCTCTGTTGTTGTTGTTGCCTGGGTTCTGTGGTGGTGGTGGTAGTGCTCTTGTTGCAGTGTTGGTAGCCTGATTCACCGCAAAGCGGCAATTGTTCACCCAATGGCCAAACCGGCCACAATTCGTGCACTTCCTGCATTGAGCACCAGCAGGATGATGATACTTGCAGTTTGTGCACTTGGGATATTCCCCTCCATAACCCCTAGTAGGAGGGTTGACAGGTGTTGCAGGTGCCTGTCTCAAAGGAGTGACGGCCGCATAGTTCTTTACCACCTTCTGTTTCTTTTTCTGGTGGTACTCGGGTTTCTTTGATGTTGTCTCCTTGGCTTTTCCAGCTTCATCTTTTAAAACTCCAGACTTTACCATTACTTTGGTAAGCTTAGCAGAGAGGGAAATGGCTGACTCCAAAGTAGCAGGATATGAAGCCAGTACAACGCTTTGTATACATGAAGGTAATCCTACCACATAGCGATCAATTAGTTTCTCCAAGGTTGGTACCATTTCTGGCACCAGGGCTACCAGTTCATGATAGCGGTTGGTAAAAGTCATATGATCAGCTCCCTTCATCTCATGATTCGAGAGCTCAATCTCCAGTTGTTGTAGTTCATGTTTCGGGCAAAACTCATTCCTCAGAAGAAGCTTAAATTCTGCCCAGGGCATCGCCATTGCTTCATCTCTCCCCTTAGCCCTGATCTGTGCGTTCCACCATGTTAGAGCTCGCTTGCTGAATGAGCCAGCTGCATAGCGAACCTTATGGTGTTCTGGATAGCTGCTAATGTCCAGAGTGTTCTCCATTTTCTCTAGCCATTGGATTAATCCAACAGCTCCTTCAACTCCAGTGAAACTAGGAGGTTTGCATCCTACAAAGGATTTGTAGGAGCAATCAGACGTATGACCAGTGTTTCCACTAGCCTCTCCGGTGGTATGGGCAGAGGTGTTGCCATGCCCCTGAATCCGATTTATCATCTCTGGGATGACCTCTTTCAGTTGGCTTGTCAGTTGAGTACTTAGTAGCGTAGCCAACGCGATAGTAGCAGGATCCAGTGTCGGTGTATTGCTTGAGCCTGGTGGTGGAGAGTGCGGAGGAGGTGGAGGTGGCAGTGGTGAATCCGGGGGTGTAGGAGTCGAAGAGTGAGGAGCAGAGACTTGCGGAGTAGGTTGTTTTCTCGGCGGCATTCTGATCATAACCAAAAGAATTTGGTTAGTGCATTGATCGAATGCAGAAAACATAATGCAAACTTAAGTCTTGAGTTCTCTAAATGAGGGTCCCTAAGTTATAGTCTAGGCCAAACCGTTTAAGTAAATGACCTATTATTCTCTATAACCTTGAGCTCTGATACCAATCTGTCACACCCCGAGCCGGCGGGGTTGGACCGAGGTCCCCGTCGGGCGGAAGGTTCCCGGGGCGTGATATCGCGGGTGATAATCGTGATGATCAGATTGTTTACATAGCATCAACGTTTAAGAATATCTAAAGCACAATCAAATGATATGTAGGATTACAAAGTTAAATTACAATAGCAATGTTCTGCAATTTAACTAAGTAAACCTAACCAAAAGAATAATGTATATATCTTGTATATGTACAAGATATCAAAAGTATTATGTGTCATCAACAAAAGTTGTGCTTCCCAAAAGTCTACTAGGTCCTCTAACTGGGCAGCCTAGTAAGCATATCCAACAGCTTAAGATTAAACCTGTTCTTCACCTGAGAAAGCATGTAAAAAGATCAAGTCAACACAACGGTTGGTGAGTTCATATAGTTTATAAGTTTAAAAATAGTTTCACAAACCTCTTTCAGTAAAACCTTAACCTCATTAACTCCACATGTAATATCCAAATCGGTATGCTTATGTATAGGGCATACCCCTGAGTCGAGCCTACGACCCGCCCAGACGCCATCCCACCACATACTAATTCGGATATGACACTGTTGTTAATAATAATTAAGCATTTTACCTACCAGTCAATTCAATCCTCATCAAAGCCTTTGTTATCTGTTTCAAAGTTTTTATGTCTATTGTATTCATAAGTGTTAGTTTCTCATTACGTTTATCAAGCATCATAGACTCACACGCACATAGTTTAGCAATTACATATCTCCTATAAGCAGACAAAAGCGCTGGAATATCATAAGTTTAGCAATTACATGTCTCTTATATAGATAATAGCTTAGCATTCAACAAGTTCATGATTAGCCTTTACATACCTCTTATAAGCCGACAAAAGCTCTGGAATACCAGACGTTTAGCAATTATATGTCCCTTATAATCAGATAATAGCCCCGTAACGTTACGTTTATGTTTAGCCTTTACATACCTCATATAAGCCGACACCAACTCTGGAATATCCAGAAGTCTAGCAATTACGTGTCCCTTATAACCAGGTAATAGCTTAGAATCGATACTTTCATGTTTAGCCTTTACATACCTCTTATAAGCTGACAAAAGCTCTGGAATATCCAGAAGTCTAGCAATTACATGTCCCTTATAACCAGGTAATAGCTGAGTATCATTACGTTTATGTTATTACATGTATCTCACCCCATAGGTACAAGCTCTGGAATACCAGACGTTTAGCAATTACGTAGACTATGGTTAGATACATGTATGATGGCCTAGGAGCAAGAAATAGTTTCCAACATCATATCTCATGTAATAGTATCAAGTCTCATGTAATAGTATCAATTCTCATGTAATTGAATCAAGTCTCATGTAATTGAATCTAGCCTCATGTAATTGTATCAAGTCTCATGTAATTGAATCAATTCTCATGTAACAGCATTTAGTCTCATGTAATAGTATTTAGTCTCATGTAATAGTATTTAGTCTCATGTAATTGTTTCAAATCTCATGTAATAGCATTTAGTCTCATGTAATTGTATCATGTCTCATGTAATAGCATTTAGTCTCATGTAATAGAATCAAGTCTAATGTAATTGTATCAAGTAACCAACCATTGATTTTAAGCATCAAGTTTCACAAACATCCAACATATGGTTTCAAGCATCAAACTCAACGTATATGTTTCAAGTCTATTGCTTTTCAATGATTACTAAGTTTCACAAATAAGTTTCAACATAAGTACCAAGTTTAAGCATTAAACAACATTTCAATAGTTTTATGAAAATGTTTAACATGCTTCTCAGTCCCGAAATAAAACAAATAAGTTTGAAAAGGGACAAATGAACTCACCTTATGTCCGAAGTGCTTGACTAAGTGGAATAAGAATACACGCGCTCTTTGTTTGCACTTGATTTAATGTTCACGCTCCTGTATTGATTTCATGATGTTGTATTTTATAAGTATAAGTTTGTAGAAATTTGTTGTACGCGTAAGTGTTAGTCCTAGTTTGGTCATCAACCTTTGGTGTTAGACCTTATTCGACCCAATATAATTCAAATTGATTTGTTATCAAGCAATTGTTTTAGTTTAAGCCTTGTGTTTAGTTAAATTTTGTGACCAAAGCTTTATTCTAATTTCTTACTAATACCTTTAACTTGGTATCATAAAGATTTAAATGAATTACACATCATTAATCATTTTAATCCTTGAATTAATTTGAATTTAAACTAATTGGGCCGAATATGTAGAACTTGGGCCATGTGAACCGTATAAACAATTGGGTCGAGTGAGCTTGGGCCAATTGGGATTTCTAAAGTGTTTTAATCCTATTGGGCCTAACCTCTTGGATTTAAGCTGATTGGGACAATTTCAGCATGTGGGATGAATTAATTCAACGTGGTTTACTACTAAATGAAAGTGGGCCAAGTCAATTGTATGGACTGGCTAATGGTGGGCGTATGGGCCAGTGTTTTGGGCCGAAAATGAGGCTGAAATAAAATGGATGTGGGCTTTGTTGGGCCTCTTGATCGTGCATATCACATAGTAGTTCGAAAATTGTTGGGCCGGACAAAATAAAACAAAATATCAACCAAAGAAATGGGATGGCCGGTGGCAGCGAACCTATTCTATCAACATAAGGTTCGGTGGCTGTTACTGGTTCGTGTCTTCTAGGGTTCGCCGGAGATTAGCCAATCATAGGTTCGGCCAGGAGAGCTCGTGACTGAAAGGATTCGCTGCATGTGTTCGTTAGAAGGTTCGCCGGAGAAGAGAAGGGTTCGTGAACATGACAAGGGTTCGTCGCTTGTACAAGGTTCGTGACCTGCTATTTCGCCGGAGAAGGTTCGGGGGACCGCGAGGGTTCGCCGGTGAAGGCAAAGGTTCGCTGCAAATGGTTCGGCCACCCTTTCAGGGTTCGGCCATGTGCAGCTCACGAACTTGTGTACAATGTTCTCATCTTCTTCGAATTGATCATGATCGAAGAACCGATCTGAGGTTAGCATCATTCATGGATTGGTTTTTCATGGGTCTGGTTGTTCGAAAGGTGGTGTCAACAACCGGTTATGGGTGTGTGGGTCGAGAGGTGTGCTAGAAAACCCTACTTTTTCGAGTTTTCTTTTGATTATACCTTGATTTTCAGTGGAGTTGGCTTTAGATCGGTTGTACTTTCATGTAGAAGGCTTCAAGAGCTACGCGTGGGCGCAAGAATCATCCAAATCGGTGAAGAAACGAGCTAGATATGAAGGATTGAAGGTGATATGGTGGTGGTGTTGAGTTTGGCCGGAAATGAGAGAGAGAGTAGGGTTTGTGTGTGTGAAAATGAAGAAAATCAACACACTCAAGGTTTTTATACCCCGAGTGGTGTCCGGGTCCGTTTTGGTTGCTCAGTTCGTAGTTTCGTCGCGTATCCGGAAAATTACGCGTATTTTTCGTAATTAAAATAAAAGACTATTTTTAACAATTAAATTACTATTTAAATTTTAATAATTATTTTAAATTTCGTTTAATAAATTTATTTGTCGAAACCCGTTATTTTTTACGCGTTTCGTTTATTGTTTCGCGTTTTAATAAAATAGTTATATTTAAATTTTCTTTTGATGAGTTTCAAAATTGTAAAATAAGAAATATTATATTTCTTTAAATTTATGATCGTTCGTGTCGTTATTCGTTTTCGTTATCGTTTCATCAAATCGCGTCACCATCGCGCGTATTCGTTCGAATCGTCATTCGAACGAACACGTCAATGGTTTGGCTTTCTGATTCTTGTTTTCTACTGTTAAGTTATTATTTCAGAACGTTAAACTATCAGAATCATTCGTACAGATCGTCACCTATACGAATAACTCGTCGGTTTAGCATTCCGCAACAATAACCGTTTTAGTTTCGTTTTGTTAAACCTCACATACGTTTATGCCAACTAATATCACATCAAGTATTTGTGTTCCAACACTGTGTTGTCTGACATGTTTCAGACTGTTTAACCCTAAGGTTTCAGTCAGATTCAGACAATCGTTTAATAGTTTCATGCTAATCAAATGTATAAATAGTCTAAACATAGTTTAACGAAATGTGTACCTGAATCACTGTACATGTTTACTGTTACGATCACTGTTCCGGCACGCGTCCGGCCCTGATGTTACATTCCCTGTCTGAATCATCGGAGGCAGGCTCAGAGGCTTCAAGCCTAGGTGTGGACTCCTTAAGGCTTTCAACTTGTTCAGATAGACGCAAGTTTTCAGCCTCAAGAGCTGAAATACTGTCATTAAAACCAACATCTGTCAGGGCCAACTGATTGTATTCATCCATGTACTTGAGTAATCTCTCCTCCAAATCAGCAGATCTGGCCCTCAAATCGGTCCTCTGATCGGCAGCCTGCAGTAGTAGCGCATCCTGCTCATTGACCCTCTGCTTGAGCTGAGCAATGGTCCGATCTTTCTCGTGGTTCCTCTCCATCAACCGAAGGACCAAATTGTTCAATGTGCTGAGCTGTTTAGCAACTGAAACAGTCAGTATATAAGGATCAGCACGTGTAGTGGAAGGACCAGAGGAAGCTGCAGTGAAGACAGTTGTAACAACAACGGAGGAGGTCGGAGGGGCAATAGAAACACGTGTAGGTGTTGCCCTTGACCTGGTCAGTGAAGAAGCTGCAACTGTTGCAGCGGATGTAACAATGGTTGCTGCAACAGAAGTCAAATCTGACCGCCTCTGCAGGACAAATCATGTCTTTCTTCTTTTGGCAGGAGGGGATGAGGTAGACTGAACAACAGCAGCAGCAGTAGTAGATGTGAAAGTACGTGGAGGAGGAGAAAAGTCAAACTCAGGAACAAAAGAAGGATCCCTGATCTTTTTCCTATCAAGCTCTGTCTCACTTGGCCTCTGCCTCTTCTTCACCAACCTTGTCCCAACCATAATGTTCTCAAACTCATCATCAGGCTTATCAGAGTCTGAGCTATCAGAAACCTCTTCATCATCATCCTCACCACCATCCTGATCTGATTCATCATAATCATCTCTCTCTTCAGCTGAGGTAGTACCACCCTCTCTAACTGAGTAGAGACTGTGGTTATAGTAGTAGTCATAAAGTCCAGGTCAAGAAGAGCACCAACATCAACATCATCATCAGCAGCACCAGATCCACCAACACCAGCACCACTACCAGCCGTAACAACACCAGCACTACCACCAACATCAAAACCACCACCAATAGCTCCTGCATCACTAACACTCACAACTGCACCACTAGCATTTCCAGCATCACCTCCGTCATCTCCATCACCATCATCACCACCCGGCACAATTATATCTTCCAACTCTGAGTCCGAATGTTCGTGTCTCCAACAGGTGCGACATAATCAGGATTGAGTAGATGGCTGAACTTACCACGAGTAGGAGGCTTCCTCTCCTTTACCCTATAATCTAGAACTCCACTAAGAGTGGTGTCGCTCATGTGCTCCAATCTGAGAATATCTTAATTGGCCTTAGGTAGATTCGGCACTTGTGCATCAAAGATCATCTCGAGAAACCTCGGATACATTGAAAACTTCTTGTCTCCCTTGAGGTATACATTCTCCTTCATATGTGTAAAAACCGTCTCAGGGAAGTTGAACGGGATGTTCAACACTAAGGCCACAAAGGCTACCTGGAGTGTCTCTCGAAGGTCATCAAACCCACCACGTCTTGAGCCCAAACAGTGAAAGAGAACATGGCACAAATACTTGAACTGCGGGCATAAGAGGCCTTGTTCAGCACTCCGGCCTCTAAGTCTCCACCTTAATTGCATCGCATGAAACATCCTCGAACAAGATATCTATCAAGAAGGAAAGGCTGATCTGGAGAATCCTGAAATCCAAAAACCCGTTTGAGACGTTCAGCAGATACTACAACCTCCTGTCCTCGGACCTTCCCTCTGATGACAGGAGGCTCTACCTCACAGTCAATATTAGCAGAGCTCCAGAAATCTCTCTGATGTGATAAATATGGCACATGAACAGCAGAAATGGTTGGAAATATCCTAGAACGTCTCAAGAATGTGATAATATCTGTAAAATGTTGGGCATTCGCCGTGGAAAGATCAAGATGAGCACAGATGTTGTTCTTGGGAACAACCTTGTTTCCTGCCATACTGAAACATAGAAGAATAACAACATGTCAGTTCAGTTCAATATGCAATTGAATAAAACTCAAAATTTTGACCAAGTGTTCAAGTGGTACGAATGAAGCACTGTCACACGATTGAGATCCAGCGAATGAGAATGAAAACCGAATGAATGGTGTCATCCGAATGACATACGAAAGAAGTCATTCGGTTGAATCCATTTATTCGCAAGACCATATGGTCCAATTGTCCTCATTCGGTCGAATCAACACATTCGGTTGAACCTGTGGTGCGAATGAGTATCATTCGGGCGACCGATGGACTTCGAACACCCAATCTTCCAAAAACTCAAATCAGACCCTAAAAATGGTAACAATCAACACAGAGGGGTCCGATTATAGTTTTACAACTGATTTAAAGTGTTTTATGTTCCGATTTAACTGATTATTTGAGTGTAACAGTTACGAGCTTTAAAAACCCTAGAAGTCAAACAGTTTGGGTTCAATCTTTGGTCAAACTTTGATAAAATCGATTCCAGCAGTACCTGAGATGATCACAATAACAATGATGATGAGAAAATGGTAATTTTGTGGTTGAAATGCTAAGAGGATGAACAAGTATGTGTTTCGGGCGAAAGAAAGCACACAGTTAGGCCGAATGAAGAATGAAGTGAATGAGCTCATTCGGCCGAAGGGTGTTCATTAAATAGGAGAGTTCATTCAGCCAAAGGAACCGAATGGTCCTATTCGCATGAAGTAACCAAGCGAATGACTCATTCGCATGAATGAGTTCATTCGCTCGGATGAGCCATACTCACACTCATTCAGGCGAAAGAAGATCAGCACCCAAAACAAACTTATTTTCAAATTTTTACATTTTGACCATAAAAAGAAGTCTAGTTTTGGTGATAGGCAAAGATGAGATTAAATATATTAATCAACAAATGATCATTTAAAAAAATTTCAAATAAAAATCTTTTTGTATTTTCTGATAATCAAATAATTGTACAAACTGAAACTGAAATACACAAGATGCACATATTTTTGTGAGTATCCTTTCAAGTAAATGACACATACACCAGATCATGTCAAATCAGCATTCAAGAATGTTTATACTGCTGACACATTTGATTTATGAAATGATTACTGATATATTTTTCCACTTTAAACCTGACAGTACTTTGCTTCTAAACTAATCAATGATCACTCATGTTTTCAGACTGAGTTACCCATTATAGTCAACTGATCTAGATCAAAACCAATTTATAACCCATCTCTGCATAACTTAGTACCTAGCATCAGAAATTCTATAAGGTTCCAATATATTTTCTTTTTGAATTTTTCTTTTTGATTTGTTTCTCAAGTTCAACACATTCTCATGGACGTCTTCAGCTAGGTCCTTACAAAGCAATAAGGCACGTATACAGAACTGTGTTGACAAGATCAACTTGTTCTATCCAAATGAATGGCTTCAACTAGGCTACAACCCAGTAATATGGCACATGTATGGAATCAGGCTTATTTTATTTTTGTGGTTTTCTTAGCATATCCTATCTGAATGGACGGCTTCAGCTAGGCTGCAACCCAGCAATATGGCACGTGTACAGAATCGGATTCACTTTTTATTTTCTTGTGATTCAATCATTCTCATCTGAATGGACGGCTTCAGCTAGGTCTTTACAAATCAATATGGCACGTGTACAGATTTGTATTCATGAATCATTGGAAACCTCATAAGATCCTATCATAACAGGTGTACGCCTGATTTGAGTCAAAAACTGTTTATCCCTTAACTAGTTTTCTAAACTGGATCCTACAAATCAGACTTCTAAGCAATCACCAACAGTCTATTAACTTTGTAAAGTCGGCTTATCAGTACATTACATCATAATTCCCATGTGCTATCAGTTTATGCATTCTATCTTGCATTTAAGACATGACAGGTTAACACATCATTTTCTCTAATAAGACTTTCTCATTTTTACAATTTTTCAAATGTTTTTGGTTTTTCAATTAAACTACTTTTTCTCCCCCTAAAAACCTTAAACTGAAAATCTTTTTGAGTTTTTGAATAAGTAACAAAAAAATAACATAAGTACTAAAAAAATAAAAATCAAACAAAAGAAACTAAGTAACAAAATAATGATCATTTGTTTGATTCAGATGAAGGAATGACTACATCTTTTTGAAAAACACCATTAGCTGATAACAGATATAAAAATCTGGGTTTGTCAAACGCTTTAGTGTAAAGATCAGCTTTCTGGTTATCGGTGTGAATCTTAACAACATCGATTAATTTCTTTTCAAAACAATCACGTATGAAGTGGTATTTAATGTCGATGTGTTTTGTTTTAGAGTACTGGACATGATTTTTAGAGACAGCTATGGCAGCAGTGTTATCAACAAATATATGAGTGTTAGCAAACTGTAACACATAGTCCCTGAGTTGTTGCTGAATCCAGATGATTTGAGAGCAACAACTAGCAGCTGCAATGTATTCTGCTTCACATGTTGAAGTAGACACCGACATCTGCTTCTTGCACTACCAGGTAACTAGGCGTTTCCCAAGGAACTGACACCCCACAGATGTTGACTTGAAATCTCTTTTGCATCCACCATAATCTGAATCACTGTAAGCATATAGGTCAAAGTTATCATCATTAAGGTACCATAATCCCAGATCCAGAGTACCCTTCAGATAACGAAAAATCCTCTTCACAGCAATAAGATGAGAAACTCTTGGCTTTGACTAATAACGAGCACGCAGACAAGTAGCGAACATGATGTCTGGATGAGAAGCTGTGAGATACATAAGAGATCCGATCATTCCTCGGTACAGAGTGGCATCAATTAACTCCCCCTTTTCATCTGGAGTAATCCCGTGATTAACAACCAGTGGGGTACCAACAGGTTTTGCATCCAACATACTGAACCGGCACAGAATGTCACCAACATATTTGGTCTGATGAATGAAGATTCCTACCTCAGACTAATCCACCTGCAATCCCAAGAAAAAATTCATTTCTCCCATGGAACTTATCTTAAACTTCTCTTACATAACCTTCTCAAAATCCTTGCACAGAACATCATTTGTGGATCCAAAGATGATATCATCCACATAAACTTGTACCAGGAGTAATTCCCCATCCATCTCTCTAATGAATAGAGTGCAGTCAATGACATCTCTTCTAAACCCGTTGTTCAGAAGGTGAGTAGACAGTGTCTCGTACCACGCTCACGAAGCTTGGTGCAATCCATACAAGGCCTTGTCTAGCTTGTAGACTTGGTCACGATGCAATGGATCTTCAAACACGGGAGGTAGATTGACATACACCACTTCCTTAATCACACCATGAAGAAATGCAATTTTAGCATCCATTTGATAGACCTTGAACTTTGTGAAGGATGCATAAGCCAAAAAGATTCGGATTGCTTCAAGACGAACAACCGGTGCAAATACTTCATTGTAGTCAATCCCTTCAATATGCCAAAAACCATGCACCACCAGACGTGCTTTGTTGCGAACCACAATGCCATGATCTTCTCTTTTGCAGAGCAAGACTCATCTTGTGCCAATAACCTTTGCACCCTTGGGTCTATCAACTAGCTGCCAAACACCAACTTTCTTAAACTGCAACAACTCCTCTTCCATGGTATCTACCCAAGATTATTCTTTCAAAGCTTCAGTGATGGTTCTTGGTTCAACTTGGGAGATAAAGCAAGAATGGGCACAAAAGATTACATATTGTAACATCCCGACCGATGGCGGGAACGTCGGGATGCCACGAGGGATGTGTAAATTGTTCATAAGCTCGTGGGCATCTAATTAAATCATCACATATCAATTAATCAACCAAATTAATTACACAAAAATCATATTCATCATGATATAGTTACAACAATTACACAAAAGATTTAGCTAAATTAACTAAACTCTACTCTCCAGAATTTCAATTATTTTAGCTAAGTCCAAGAACCTAACTGATGATGTCCAAAAGATGTAGAGCTATCCTGCTCTACCTACTTCTCTTCATTCCCTGAAACATGCAGAAAATCAAGTGTCAACTACGAAGTAGTTGGTGAGAAATCTAAGTTTTATGTAATAAAAATGTTTATAAAACGTTTATGAAAGTTCATAAATGGGTTTAAGCAAGTTAATAATTTCCCCGAGAGAATCCACATGTGCACCTGCGAAATAATCCATCACTGCCAAAATCCAACAAACATCACATCCAAACAATCCAAGTAATTACATTCACAATAATAAGAAATAATTATCCACATAGTTACAACAATCACATCAATTCAATAAGCATCAATCATCATAATCATATCAATATAAGTTACCGCGGAGGACCTCAGTCAACTCAATCAACGGCGGAATCATCGCGGAGGACCTTAGTCAACTCAACCAACGCTATTCCTATAAGTGTCTTCGTGCACTGCGGAGGACCGTAGTCAACTCAACCAACAGTGGAATCACTGAGGAGGATGTTAGTCAACTCACCAATAGTAACTCAATCATTGCGGAGGACCTAAGTCAACTCAACTATCAATGACTCACCGATAAGTAATAATCCATCTCAATCCATAATCAATACTAATCCATTAATATGAATATCATATTGATAATCCAGGTGTCACCCATGTGTTATCAAAATAGTATTTAAATTGGTATACATGTTCCACCTCCGAGTTTAAAAACAAAATGGTTTTAAAAGGAGGTTTTGAGAACTCACCTGAGTCCTTAGATTCAGTGCGTTTGCACAATGCGCGCTCACGTGTATGAAACCAAAAGCAACTCAATCAACATGTATTTCATATGTTTTAGTGTTTATAAGAATACACGTTTCATTTCAATTGAGTGTCCATTTTAAATCCTTAAGTGTTTAGTTACTTAGATTATTTATTCTAAGTTAACTTATAACACCTAGGGTTTATCGATGATCATCATAAAAATGTAATTTAAACTTACTAGTTTCAATTATCTAATAATGATAATTACTTGTGAACTCTTATGTATATTTCCCTTAGATATGCTTATAATCAAAGGTGTTAACCCTTGTTATAACATATCTATACCCACATTTGCATGCATGTTTAATTAGGTGTCATCATACTTTTAAATTAATAACATTTTATTTTAAGCTTAAGAAATCATACATAAATTACCCTTATAAATATTCAACATCTCTACTCTCAAAGCTTAAACTTATTTGTCATTTATAAAAGGTGACAACTAATATTTTTGCATGCATGCATGGGTATATAATTTCAAGTGCCCGTGTTTATCAATAAATTTGTATTTGTGTACACTTTTTTTTTCTAATTCCAAAACAGAACCTTAGTTAGATAGTCCATAGAGTTCACGAACCCCTAGGTTCACTGTTATGATCAACAGCCATAGGTTCGGCCTCCATGGTTCGGATATCAAACAGGTTCGGCTAACCACCTAGGTTCGCCTCTTTGGGTCCGCATGAAGGAAAGGTTCGCTGCTCCTCTAAATGATTTTAAGGGTGCTAAGGTTCTATCGAGCATATATAGTTTCAATGGCCAAGGGTTCGCTGCCCTTGGTCTAACCATCTAAGGTTCGGCTGATAGGGTTTGCTTGGTTAGGTTCGTAACAGCCATGGGGTCGTGGCTCAGGGAGGTTCGCCAGGGGTAACCAGGTTCGTCCCTCTTAGGTCTGGCCCATCTAGGGTTCACTGCCACATGGTTCTAGGTTTGTTCAAGAGGGGTTCGCAGCAAACAGGTTCGGGGCCCCCCTTTGGGTTCGGCCACATGGTGGTTTGGTGACAGAAGGTTCGGCCAGCCTCTAGTCTTTCAGTTGACAGGTTCGTGGCTTCTTCTCCGATGAACACAGCTCCACCCACACCGAACCTGTTGCTCACCCTCACCCCCGTCGAGTTTCTTTGTGTTGTAGGCTATTCCATAGTTCCCTCATCTTTATCCAAGTTAGTTTTAGGTTTTAGTACTTAGTTTAATCAATTTACAAACAATAAAATGTACACAATCATTTTAGAGTGAGAAACCGAAAATAATATGCTCTACATACCTTCAAGACCGGATCAAACGCTTGAAATCTTCGTGGATTCTTGATCTACTCGGTTATACGAGCGATTTGGAACAAGAATCATCCAAAATGGTTGAGAAATGGTGAAGAAATCTTAGTGAGAAGTTTTTAGAGAGAGGGAGTGACGAATTTGGTGGATTTAGAGAGAGAGGGTTGTTGCCAAATGAAGAAGAAGAGGGGAGAGTGGGTTTTTATACCCCGGTCGATCCCCGCGTACTCGGTCTCGTTTACTACGCGCTTAAAATTATAATATGCTCGGTTTTGAACTCAAAATGTATTTAAAACATAAATTGTTTGAATATTCATATTTCGGTTTAATAAAAAAATGATTTTAATTAAGTAGTTTCGTAAAATGCGATTCCGTTTTATTTTCATTAAATTATTTATTTAATAAAACTATTCATTCAGATCCGTCTTAGGTTGTGGTTCTTAATAAACGTTTTGAGTTTCTTTTTCCTATTTTATTATCGTTAAATAATATTTCGTTATCTCGTCGAAACGCGTTACTTACGTACGTATTCGTAAGGATCGTCATCTTTCCGAATCCAACGCTCGTATCGTATTTCGATTCGATTAACGATCTTTGGAATATCTTTTCAGAATATTATTCTTAATAATTATATTCGTGTGAATCATCACCCATGCGAATACTTTATTAAGTCAATATTTCTGAAATAATATTCGCGTTTAGTTTATAATTGTAACCTCACCATCGCGTAATTATTTCCATTAAGGCCTTCATTTTTTTATTATCCTTAATCCTATAATTTCCCAATCCAATCCCACTAAATCATATCACAGACACATCCATGATAAACAGAAATATGCTTATGTATAGGGCATATGTAGGAGTAGGTCGCAACCTATCCAGCCACTGTCCCACCGCTATTTCGATAAACCATGACCATGTGTCCTTGACTATGTTTAGAAACCAAACAATACTAACTCATAACTCGTTATCATTCCAAATAATCATGATAAACCGGAGATGGCTTATGTATAGGGCATATGTAGAGGTCAGTCGCAACTGCCTCAGCCACCATCCCACCACCTCTTCGATAGACCATGATTATATCCTTGCCTATCTTTGGGTATAGAATCCTAAACCACAACTCTTCCAAATCAACCAGCCATAATATGTGAATTCAACTATGATAAACTCTCTGGTTCTGTTTAGTTGTGTTTCAACTAAACTTCCCATGGTTTATGCATATAATAATATGTTCTCAATATGTATACCAATATCAGTAATAACATCCAATAATTCATCATCATTAATAATTAATATATTAGGTCGTAGGAGTACAATTAAACATGTACGGACAACCCGAAATACAGTGACGTTACAGTCTCCCCTAGTTAAGGGAATTTCGTCCCGAAATTCAACTTGGAGTGACCGTAGTAAATAAATGTAGGTACTTAAGCTTCATCTGATCTTCCCATTCCCAGGTGAATTCTGGACCACGTTTCGATCCCCATCATACTTTGAAAATTGGAATTCTACTACGTTTGAACTTCTTAACCTCACGGTCCATTATCTTGACTGGTTTTTCAACGAAGTGCATGGTATCATCGACACGAATGTCATCGAGTGGTACCTGAAGATCTTGATCAGCTAAGCATTTCCTTAGATTGGACACGTGAAACGTCGGGTGTACATTGCTAAGTTCAGGAGGAAGTTCCAACTTGTAGGCAACCTTTTCGATCCGTTCAAGAATCTTAAAAGGGCCAACATAACGTGGAGCAAGCTTTGAGTAATACCATATCTTCAACTTCAAACTCTAAAGGTTTTCGCCGTTTATCCGCGTAGCTTTTCTGTCGACTGCGTGCAGCTAACAGATTGTCACGGATTTGGCGGATCTTGTCAGTCATTTCTTGAATAATCTCGGGACCAGTGATCTGCGATTCGCTGACCTCGGGCCAACAAATAGGTGACCGACATTTTCTACCATAAAGATCTTCAAACGGCGCCATACCAATGCTCGCGTGATAACTGTTGTTATACGAGAACTCGACTAATGGTAGATGGCTATCCTAGTTGCCACCGAAATCGATGACACACGCTCTCAACATATCCTCAAGTGTCTGAATCTTTCGCTCCGTCTATCCATCTGTTTGAGAATGATAAGCGGTGCTAAGATCCAATCTTGTTCCAAAGGCTTCATGAAGTGATTCCCAAAATCGTGCCGTGAAACGAGCATCACGATCCGATATTATGCTTAAGGGAATTCCATGTCGACTAACGATCTCATCAGCATAGATACGAGCTAATTACCGCACAAGGTACGTCTCGCGTATCGGTATGAAATGAGCCGACTTGGTTAATCTATCAATTATCACCCAAATACTATCATTACCACTTGAGGTTCGTGGGAGTTTGGTAATAAAATCCACGGAGCTATTCTCCCACTTCCACATGGGTATTTCTGGTTGTATTAACAATCCCGATGGTCGCTGGTGTTCTGCCTTGACTATAGCACAGTTAAGGCACTTGGCTACATACTCAGCAATATCCTTCTTCATTCCATGCCACCAGTATAAGACTCTAAAGTTTTGATACATCTTATCAGCACCCGGATGGATTGAGTAACGAGACTTATGTGCTTCATCCAAAAATATCATTCTAAGATCATCCATGTTCGGTATCCACAACCCATTCAAATAATACATCAAACCATCCTCCTTAGTTTCCAGTAGTAACTCGGCCCCGCAAGACATCTCATCCTTAAGGCTATCTTGAGCCAATGAGTGTTGTTGGGCTGTGAGAACATCATTATGGAGGTTAGTGTGCAGCCGGACACTATGGATTTGAACATGACTCTTGCGACTAAGCGCATCTGCTACTACATTCGCTTTACCAGGATGGTAGCGAATTTCACAGTCATAATCATTCAACAGTTCAACCCATCTCCGTTGTCTCATGTTAAGTTCCTTTTGATTGAGAATGTGCTGCAAACTTTTATGATCTTTAAAGACCACACACTTAGTGCCATAAAGATAATGTCTCCATATCTTCAAAACAAACACGACTGTACCAAGTTCCAAGTCGTGTGTAGTGTAGTTCTTCTCGTGAATTTTCAACTATCTCGATGCATATGCCACAACCTTTCCCCATTACATGAGAACACAACCGAGACCTAGGTTGGATGCATTATAGTAAACTACAAAATTATCATTGCCATCAGGCAGTGTCAAGTCAGGACCATCACAAATTTTCTGCTTCAAAGTTTGAAATGTCTCTTCTTGCTTTGGTCCCCACTCATAAGGTTTATTCTTTTGAGTCAAAGAAGTGCGAAGGACAACAATCCTGGAGAAGTTCGAAATAAACCGCCGATAGTAACCGGCAAGTCCAAGAAATGATCGAATCTCCGTTGGTGTCTTCGGTGTACTCCAATTCTTCACAGCATCAATCTTCGCAGGATCTACGTGAACACCCATTTCATTGACTATGTGTCCCAAGAATTGAACTTTCTTAAGCCAGAATTCACATTTAGAGAATTTGGCATACATTCGTTCTTCTCTTAGAATCTCCAAAACCAACTTAAGGTGTTGCTCGTGCTCTTCTTTGCTCTTGGAGTATATCAAAATGTCATCAATAAATACAATCACAAATTTATCCAAATATGGCCTGCAAACACGGTTAATGAGGTCCATGAAAACCGCTGGTGCATTGGTAAGGCCGAAAGGCCTTACCAGAAATTCATAATGGCCATATCTTGTTCTGAAAGCTGTCTTGGGAATATCATTATCATGTACACAAAGCTGATGATATCCAGACCTAAGATCGATCTTTGAAAACCATGTCAAGCCTTGAAGTTGATCGAAAAGATCATCGATGCGCGGCGGAGGATATCGATTCTTAATAGTCAGCTTGTTCAACTCGCGGTAGTCGATGCACATTCGGAATAACCCGTCCTTCTTCTTGAAAAACATGACCGGTGCACCCCATGGCGAATGGCTAGGGCGAATGAATCCTTTATCAGTCAGTTCTTGTAGTTGGCTCGCCAATTCTTGTAACTCCGAAGGCGCAAGTCTGTAATGTAACACTCCGACCGATGGCGGAAACGTCGGGATGCCACGAGGGATGTGTAGATTGTTCAAAAGCTCGTGAGCATCTAAATCAAATCATCACATATCAATCAAACCAAATAAATGTTTACACAAAAATCATGTCTATCATGAATTACATACATCAATTACACAAAAGAATTAGCTAAACTAACTAAACTCTAATCGCCAGAATTTTAGTTAATTAGCTAAGTCCAAGATCCTATGTGATGATGTCCAATAGTGAGAATTCATCTTCTTCAACCTACTTAGCTTCATCACCTGAAACATGTAAAGAAATAAAGTGTCAACTACTAAGTAGTTGGTGAGTAATCATAAGTTTTTTTATACTTAAAAGGTTTTATAACATGAATTTAAACGTTTAAGTTTAAAAATGGTTTTTATAAAAGGTTTAGATAAAATGAGTATAAATGCTTATCACTTCCTGAGAAAATCCACATTGATACATGTATGAGATAATCCAACCAATCTCCAAACTCAACAATCAAACACATACACAAACACATAATCATAATATCCAATCAATCATAGTCAATCATAGATAATCATAGTCAATAATAGATAATGAAACCACATAACCAATCAATCAATCTCAACATCAATATTCTCAAATAATATCTGTGACTATACATGGTCATTATGTAATTAACATAAGTTAAAAACAAGATCCATGGAGTGGTAGCTAACCACGTGGCAATACACGAAACCAAAGCAATTAACCAAGGTCAAAAGCAATGTTTCTCGGAGTTGTGACAATCCAAGTGACAATACATGTAATCTTTGTTATTGACCGAAGTCAATGACAATGTTACACGAATATATAAATGTAAGAGATAATCCATAAATAATGATAATTCAATATTGTGAATATCATATTGATAAACAGGTATTAGCCTTGTGTTATCAAAATAATATTTGAATTTGGTATACATGCTTCACCTCCGAGTTTTAAAACAAAACAGTTTAAAGAAAGGGAGGTTATGAGAACTCACCTGAAGTCCTTAGTGTATGTGTTCTCGAGTTATGCGCGCTCGCGAGTACAAATCATCAACAACTTAATCACCTGTAATTTATGTGTTTCGTGTTCATAAACATTTTAGTTTCTGATCAAGTAATTGCCTATTTTATATCCTTAGTGTTGGGTCACATAGTTAATTTATCTCAAGTTAGCTTGTGACACCTAAGGTTTAACAATGACCATTATAAGACATGAATTAAACTCGTTAGTTTCAATTATATATGGTTGACAATAACGTAAGGTCTTGTATGTTCATATCTCATAAATAAATGAACTAGAAGAAATATGATCCTCATTCATACACTCCTTCACACATGCATGTTTAACTAAGTGCACCATATTAGTTTAGGTTCTAAAGATCCCAACCACATTCAAAGAGTTGATATTATTCTCATCTACTCTCTCATTATTCATATTCTCCCAATCCTAACTTAACTCATTTAAAGAAAATTAGCGATTTGCAATATTCCCATGCATGCATAATATTAATGAATTTCCCATGGTTCTTAATTTCACCCTAACCCAAGTTCATCAATTAGCTGCTGCTTTTCAAATGGGCAGACAACCTTTTAGTGAAAGAAATAGGTTCGGCCCATGCTACTAAGGTTCGGCCAGGAGGAAAAATTTCAGCACAAGGGTTCGCCTCCTTTAAGATTGCATGGCCAAGGGTTCGTAGGTGAAAGGGTTTGGCCAACCAAGCTGAGGGTTCGGCCAATTAATAAGAACAGGTTCGGCAGCCTAGGTTCGCTGCACGCTGCCATGGTTCGCCCACATACGCTTCGTCTAAGGTTCGTGGGACATTGACAAGGCTCGGCCATGCCCCGTTCATAACCAAGGTTTGGCCCAAGTGATCCAGGGTTCGTTGCAGGCTATCCTAGGATAAGTTTCGGCTAACCTCCTGCTGTTTCGAACAATGAAGGTTCGCTTACCTGGGGAAGGTTCGGCCGGCAACCGCCCATCACGAACCTATGGGGGTTTGGGCTGTACATCGTCACCATCATCAAGTTTCTGCAAATTCAAGGCTACATATGGATCCTACATAATCTTATTAACTCGTTTTAGGTTTTTAAGAGTGATTAGGCCGATTATACTCACAAAAAGTTAGAGATTCTTAACCCAACAACAAAACCGAACGTAAGAACTCAGATTTACCTCGATTTAGTTGGTGAACGTTGGATCTTCTTGTAGATTCTTGTTCTACTCGATCGTGTGGTCGTTTGAGCGCCAAGATCTCACGAAATCGTCAAGAATCGAGCTAGAAAAGCTAGAGAGAAGGTAGAGAGAGAGCTTGGGCGTGAATGGGTGTTTTAGAGAGAGAGGGAGAGATGAGAAAATGAAAAGGAAGGTGAAACCTTCTTTCATATATCGCGTGTCCTTCCCGCGTGTCCGGTCTCGTTTTGATCGCGATAAAATAAAATGATTGTTCGGTTTTTGCGTAAACACTTTTAAACATAAAACATTTAAATAAATAGGTTTCGTTTTAATTAAAACGGTTTTAAATAAATTGCATCGTAAAATGATTCCATTTCATTTTCGTTAAATAGTTATTTTAATTAAAACGTTTTGTTCGGATTTGTTTTAAGTTGTGAATCCTAATAAACATTATTGGTTTTTATTTAATAATTTAATATCGTTAGATATTATTTAATTATCTCGTCGAAACGCGTTACTCGCGTACTTATTCATAAAGATCGTCACCTTTGCGAATCCGATGCTCGTATCGTATTTCGATTCGATTTACGATTTATGGAATATCATTTCAGAATATTATTCCTAATAATTATATTCATGTGAATCGTCACCCACGCGAATACATTATCAAGTTAATATTTCTGAATCAACATTCGCGTTTAAGTAATGTTCGTAACCTCACTTTGCGTAAATAATTCCCATTATTTATAAACTTTAATATTATCATTCCCAAACCCAAAACCCACTAAACCCTAGTCACTGACACATCCATGATAGACCGAAATATGCATATATATAGGGCATATGCAGAGGTAGATCACAACCTCCCCTACACCGTCCCACCGCTATTTCGATAAACCATGACCATGTATCCTTGACTACGTTTAGTAACCAGACCATAACAAACTCCCAGTTCCATCCCAGTCCAACTCAATTCCATTCTCATTCCAAACCAATAATCCATAATCAGTATAATGTAACTGCGATAAACTCTCTGGTTCTGTTTAGTTGGGTTACAACTAAACTTCCCATGGTTTACGCGTATAATATGTTATAAACATGTATACCAGTTATAGTGATAATCATCAAATAATGTGTCAATATTAATAATTACAAAATCTCAGGTCGTAACAGTACAATCGTACGGATGTACGGATGTACGAACAACCTAAAGTACAGTGATGTTACATGTAAGGATCTTTGGCGACTGGGTTCGCACCAGGTACTAAGTCAATCCGAAATTCTACTTGACGTTCTGGTGGAAGACCCGGAAAGTCGTCTGGAAATACTTGAGGAAAATATTTTATTACAGGTACGTCTTCAATGCTCTTTCCTTTCACCTTTTTCTCCACAACATGTGCTAAAAATGCTATACATTTCTTCCTAAGGTACTTGTGTGCTTTAGTGCATGACATCAGCTGAAAACCCTTACTAGAAGTTTCCCCAAAAACTCTTAAAGTTTCACCCGAAGGTAAGGGAATACGAATATATTTCTCATGACAGACAATTTCCGCTTTGTGGGTGGCTAAGCAATCCATGCCTATGATAACATCGAAGCTACCAGGTTGCATAGGTATAAGATCAATTGGGAAAACGTGATCATTTAAGTTCACCGTACATCCAATAATAACAGTGCCAATATCAATAGTATTACCATCAGCCACCTCTATGTTAAACGGGTTGCCTATCTTAGTACGTGTCATTCCAAGCATATATTCAAAAGCATGTGAAACAAAACTCCAATCAGCACCAGAATCAAATAGGACAGATGCAAAAGAGTTGTTAATCAGAAATGTACCGTTGACCACATCCTGGTTGGCTTGAGCTGCTGGAGCATTCAGTTGAAACGCTCTGCCTCTTGCCACCCTTTGATTGTTTCCCGTCAGTCTTGGGCGTTTCCCACCCTATACTAACACTGACAACCTCCCGATGCAGTGCAACAAGCTTATATATAGGGCATACATAGACTCGACCGCAGTCGCATCAGCCGACATCCCACCACCGTTGCATCACCACGATTATGCCCTTGTTAGTATTTAGGGTATGCTGTATATCTTCCAATTATCTCACTTCACAAACATTATCCTAGGTAGGATAATTTTGAGTGAAGTGGTCTCAAGTTCCCTTGGACACTTAGGTTCGCCTAATGTCCAAGTTCACCCGCCATGTAGGTTTACCTATTTCTAAGTTCACCTAATGTCTAAGTTCACCTGACATTAAGTTTCCCCTAGTGTCTAAGTTCACTATAAGTCCATACTAACTCCCAATGTCCATATTCATCAATGAGGGTTCATATCATCACTGGGTGCTCTTATTGTCACTAAGTGTTCATATCCTCCCTATAATTCATTCTCATCAAGTGTTCATACCATCACTAAGTGTTAGTATCATCACTATGCGTTCATGTTGTCACTAAGTGTCCATCTCAATACTCAAGTATTCAGTCTATCACTAAGTATTCGTATCATTCATTGATCCTATTCACCCCACATGTCCAATAAGTGTGTCAATCAAATATGACTATCCAATGTGTCATAAGTGAGTATATGTGTTCATAATATGAGATCATCCAATAAGTCAATCCAATCCAAATTCAACCAACATTCCATCATTCAAAAACTTTTCAACACTTCCTAATAATTTCCTAAGTTCCTGACACTGACAGACCCCCAATATACTACATATGGTATATGTATAAGGCATATGTGTCCTTGTATGGTGATCAAGGATCAAACAAATAATTTCCTAAGCACATAAATTCCTAAACATTTAATTTCTTAAGCAAATAATTTCCCAAACAGGTAGTTCCCTTATTCCTCAATACTGACATCCACCTAATTTACCGTAAATGGTATATGTATAGGGCATGTACAATTCAGTCGCAACTGCTTCAGCCACCGTCCCACCACCTTTACGATACATCACGTGAATGCCCTTGTCGAATCATTAGGGCACAAGTACGCAAATAATCAGTAAGTAACATATGTAAATCAGATGTATAACAAGAGTTCAGTTAACATGTAATAAACACATTAGCATGAAATCCTGAATATACTAACTAGTGTATGAAATAATTCATACTAGGGTATCCTACGGTTATAGACTAGGTCAACCATTTCTAGTAACCTAATTCCCTACAACCCAGGCTCTGATACGAATCTATAGCACCCCGACCGATGGCGGAAACGTCGGGATGCCACGAGGGATGTGTAGATTGTTCATAAGCTCGTGGGCATCTAATTAAATCACCACATATTAATCAACCAAATTCATTACACAAAAATCATGTTCATCATGATATAGTTACAAGAATTACACAAAAGATTTAGCTAAATTAACTAAACTCTACTCTCCAGAATTTCAGTTATTTTAGCTATGTCCAAGAACCTAAGTGATGATGTCCAAAAGATGTAGAGCTATCCTGCTCTACCCACTTCTCTTCATTCCGTGAAACATGTAGAAAATCAAGTGTCAACTACCAAGTAGTTGGTGAGAAATCATAAGTTTTATGTATTAAAAATGTTTATAAAATGTTTATGAAAGTTCATAAATGGGTTTAAGAAAGTTTATAATTTCCCCGTGTAACATCACTGTACTTTCGGTTGTCCGTACGTCCGTACATCCGTACGAATGTACTGTTACGACTGGAGATTTATTATTTATTAATGATTATGAATTAATGATATTCATTACTGATATTATCACTGTACTGGTATGCATGTTCATAATTTATTATACGCGCAAACCACGGGAAGTTTAGTTGTAATTCAACTAAACAGACCCGTAGTGTTTATCGCAGTTACTTATTATTGATGATAATGGATTAATGGTCTGAGAATGGATTTGGGTTAGAACTGGGAGTCTATTAGAGTCTGGTTGCTAAACGTGGTCAAGGACCCATGGTCATGGTTTATCGAAATAGCGGTGGGACGGTGGCCAGGGCAGTTGCGACTGACCCTTACATATGCCCTATATATATGCATATTTCGGTCTATCATGGATGTGTCAGTGACTAGGGTTTAGTGGGTTTAGGTTTGGAAAAGATAATATTAATGTAGTAAATAATGGGAATTAATTACGCGAAGTGAGGTTACGAACATTAGTTAAACGCGAGTATTGATTTAGAAACATTAACTTCATAATGTATTCGCGTGGGTGACGATTCATACGAATATAATTATTAAGAATAATGTTCTAAAACGATATTCCATAAATCATAAATCAAATCGAAATACGGTACGAGCATCGGATTCGCAAAGGTGACGATCTTTACGAATACGTACGCGAGTAACGCGTTTCGACGAGATAACTAAATATTATCAAACGATATTAATCTAATAATTGGAAACTAAAAACGTTTATTAGGAATCACAACCTAAAATGTTTTCGAATAAATTAATTTATTTAAATAATTAGTTAACATAAATAAACGGAATTGTTTTACGAAATAATTATATTTAAAAAAATTATTTTAATTAAATACGTTAATGATAACGAAACAGGTTTATCTTACGAAACGAAATAATTTAAAATTCTTCATTTAAAGGCAAGGCCGTTTTATGAAGCAATAGTTTATAAAAAAAATCAAATGTATTAAAACAAAACCCATTTAGTTAGAAGTTTTTGTGTTTTAAATACGTTTAGGATGGGAACCGAACATTATTGTGTGTAAATCGCGATAAAAACGAGACCGATCACGTGGGATTACACGCGATAAAAGAGGAGGAGAGCCTCCTTCTCTTTTCATTCTCACCATCTCACTTCTCTCTCTAAAAACACACACCACAAATTCTCTCTACCTTCTCTCTAACTTTCCAAGCTCGTTTCTTGACGGATTCACGAGATCCCGGCGTCTACGCATTCGTGAGATCAAGAGGAACAAGAACATATCAAGAAATTCAACGTTTGCCAACTGAATCAAGGTAGATCTAGGGTTTTATTCTCGGTTTTGTGGCTAATCACGATTATATAGTGTGTTGTTGTTGTAATTGGGTCAAAACCTTGCTAAATCCTTAAACGATTAACACACAAGAGTAGGAGGGATCGTGGGTATACACCGGTTACAGGTACGGGATGATGAATGATGGTTCGCGTGGGGAGCAGCTTTGGGCGAACCCAAGGGCGGCTGAAACAGCTCCTGGCCGAACCCTTCTGGTGTGGGCCGAACCCTAGGCCTGCGAACCCTGCTTCTCTCTAGACGAACCTGCTACAACCATCAAGGGCCGAACCCTTCTCGTGAACCCTTGCTGTGCGGGAACTAAGTTGATCGAACCTTAGGGTGGCCGTACTATAGAGGAGCCGAACCATACAAGGCCCCACGAGCCTGTTTATTCCTTGGAACCGAACCCTAGGGTGGCGAACCCTAGGGACACCGAACCCTCTAGCTTAGCCACGACCATGGAGAACTAATCTAATGGCCGAACCCTTCAAAAGTCGCGAGCCCAGCCGAACCCTGCTCCCTTTGGCCGAACCCTCGGATCTTGACGAACCCACGACCTGACAACGAACCCCTTATCACATGGCCGAACCTTGGCCCATAAATTCCATAGGTTCGCTGCCCCTTTGGCTAGAAAGCTTAAAAATTCGAATAATGGGTACGAGGAGGAACTAGATCACAAATAGATATACATATATGCTTGTCATGCATGCATGGGAAGTTGGTTTGAGTTGCCACCTTTTTCCTAATAACTAAAAATATTGAATTATGAGATGGCTACATAATTTAAACATTTTAAGTAAATAACTTAACTATCTTGTATTTAAATTCAAGTTAGGTTTTGATAAATTGAAGCATTGTTTGGCACTTAAATTAATCAAACATGCATGCATTATTGAGAATAGATATTGATATAATAATTGTTAATATCTTTAAAGATACATGACTAAGAGAGGTGTACATATAAGTGTTCACAGGAGGCATTATCATTAATAAATGATGTTAGCTAATTTTAAGTTTACTTTAATAATGAAACTAAAGTTTGCAATAGTTTGCAATTATACAACTTAAGTGATAAACTAAGTTGTAGTACACCTAAGTACCTAATGTCACAACACCATGGATCACTTAACCATGATTTAACATAGGTACTTGAACACAAATGTATAATATTTTCAGATTGTTGAGTTGGTCTTGAGTTTACATACGCGAGCGCGCATAACACGAGAACACATAATCTAAGGACTTCAGGTGAGTTCTCATAACCTCCCTTTCTTTAAACTGTTTTAGTTTTAAAACTCGGAGGTGAAACATGTATACCGGTTTAAATATTATTTTGATAACACAAGGATAATACCTGTTTATCATTATAATATTCACTATTATGAATTATCATTATTATGGATTATCACTGATTATTATAAATCCGTGTAAACATTGTTATTGACTTCGGTTAATAACAAAGATTACATGTATTGTCTCATACTCCGTGAAATCATTACTTTTAACTTCGGTTATTTGTTTTGACTTCATGTATTGTCACGTGGAGGGTTTCCACATCTGTGAAGTATTGCTCTTGACTTCGGTTAATTGCTTTGACTTCATGTATTGTCACGTGGTTAGCGACCACTCCATGATTCATGTATTTTAACTTATGTTAATTACATAATGATCATGTATAGTCACGAACATTGTTTGAGAATATGATTGATGAGATTGGTTGATTAGTTGTGGATTGATTATCTATATTTGATTATGATTAATTGTGATTGACTATGACTGATTTGGTTATGTGATTATGTGATTGTATATGTGTTTGATTGTTGAATTGGTGGATGTGTGTTGGATTATCTCATACAGGTATTCATATGGATTTTCTCAAGAAGATCATAAGTTTTATTCTCGTTTTAAACAAAGCATTTTATAAAATCATTTTTTTTGCATAAACTTTCAAACTCATTTTACTAAAACCTTTTTAAATATAAAAACTTATGATTACTCACCAACTACTTTTGTAGTTGACACTTGGTTTTCTTACATGTTTCAGGTGATGGAGACAAGTAGGAATGAAGAGAGGATCTCTTCTATTTTGGACATCATCATATAGGATCTTGGACTTAGTTAATTAACTAAATTTCTGGCGATTAGAGTTTAGTTAGTTTAACTAATTCATTTGTGTAACTGATGTATTTGATTCATGATGAACATGATTTTTGTGTAATTATTTTGGTTGATTTAAATGATAAATGATGATTGAATTAGATGCCCATGAGCTTTTGAACAATCTACACATCCCTCGTGGCATCCCGATGATTCCGCCGTCGGTCGGGGTGTTACAGATTGGTATCAGAGCCTGGGTTATAGGGAATTAGGTTACTAGAAATGGTTGACCTAGTCTATAACCATAGGATACCCTAGTATGAATTAATTCATACACTAGTTAGTATATTCAGGATTTCATGCTTATGTGTTTATTACATGTTAATTGAACTCCTGTTATACATCTGAGATAAATATGCTGATTATAAATTTCTTGCTTACGTGTGCCCTAATGATTCGATAAGGACATGCACGTGGTGTATCGTAAAGGTGGTGGGACGTTGGCTAGGGCAGTTGCGACTGACCCTTACATATGCCCTATATATATACCATTTACGGTACATTAGGTGGATGTCGGTATTGAAGAATGTGGGAACTACCCGTTTGGGAAATTATTTGCTTAGGAACTTAATTGTTTATGAATTGCTTGCCTTAGGAATTATTTGTTTGAGCTATAAACTCCAGACAAGGACACACTCGTGGTATACTACAAAGGTGGTGGGACGGTGGCTGGGGCAGTTGCGACTGACCCCTACATATGCCCTATACATATACCATTTGTAGTATATTGGGGGTCTGTCAGTGTCAGGAACTTAGGATATTATTAGGACCTTACCAGGAGGGTTTGAGAGGATATGATTGTGGACTGTGGATGATATGTGTGAGGGATTGACTCTTGAATGATCACATTTGATAAATACTTATAAATTCACTTATGAAACACACTGATTGGACACGTAGGGTGCATAGGATTAACAAACGATTTGAGCGATTAGTGATGGAATATGGACTTGGGTGATGATATAGACACTTGATGATAATATAAACGCATAGTGATGATACTAACACTTAGTGATGGTATGGACACTTGATGAGAATAAACTATAGGGAGGATATGAACACTTAGTGACAATAAGAGCACTTTGTGATGATATGAGCCCTCATTGATGATTATTGACATTGGGATTGACATGGACTTTAGTAAACTTAGACAATTGGGGGAAACTTAATGTCAGGTGAACTTAGACATTAGGTGAACTTAGAAATAGGTAAACCTACATGTCAGGTGAACTTAGACATTAGGCGAACCTAATTGCCCAAGGGAACTAGAGACCACTTCACTCAAAATTATCCTACCAAGGATAAGGGTAGTGAAGTGAGGTTATGGTAAGATACAGAACACACCCTAAATGCTAACAAGGGCATAATCGTGGTGCAATGGAACGGTGGTGGGACGGTGTAGGGGAGATTGCGATCTACCTCTGCATATGCCCTATATATAAGCTTGTTGCATTGCATTGGGAGGTTGTCAGTGTTAGTATAGGGTGAGGAATGTATAGGACCTAGGAATAGTTAGCTAACACTAGTTATGACCAACTAGGACACTTAGAATAATAATAGGCAAATTTATAGACATTATGAGTTTAAACAACAGATAGGAAATAAATATAGTTCCTATATGTAATCCTCACTGTTTAAAATAAACTCAATTGACCATTGTTTGTATGACTTACGTTGTAAACGGTAGTAACATGTTTCTAATTTCTCAGAAACATGCCGCCTCGCCGTCACAACGAAGATGACTCAAACAATGGGGATGCTAACAACAGTAATGCCAACTCCGACATACAAGAGTTAGCCACACTTATTTCTGGATTGGTGAGCCAACTGACTCAGGCTAACCAGAACATTAACCAGAATCGAGGTGGTGCAAACCAGACAACTTGCACGTTCAAACACTTCAATTCCTGCAACCCCCTGAAATTCACGGGTGCTGAGTCGGCCACTGGTCTGCTGCAGTGGTTCGAGAGTATGGAGAACACCTTCATCAACAGCGAATGCCCCGAGAATCTGAAAGTCCGCTATGCCACCAGTGTTTTTCAAAAGAGAGCACTGACATGGTGGAATGGGGAAAAACGAACTAGGGGAGTTGATGCTGCCTTAGCTTTGACATGGACAGAGGTCAAGAACCTGATGACCACTGAATTCTGTCCTCGAAGCGAAATGAGGAAACTGGAGACTGAGTTCTGGGAGCTCAAGCAGGATAGCGGGGAGAACGTCATCTATAATACTCAGTTCCATGAGTATAGTCTACTGGTGCCTCATATGGTGACACCCTTGGATAGGGCGATCGAGAAGTATATCGGCGGATTGCCGGTACAGATTCAGGACACAGTCTATGGGAGCAATCCCAAAACACTGGAGGCTGCGATCCGTTTATCTGCAACTCTCACTGATAATCACGTGAAGAATGGAACACTTACTCGGAAGGGACACAAGAAGACTGACACCAAGACTACTGCAAAGGAAGTCAAAACTGAAGTCAAGTCTGAAGCCGCTAGTTCATCGAAGAGCAACAACAAGAAGAGGAAGACCAGAAACTTCATGGTCACTGCTCCTGCTGCCAAATCTGCGCAGCAATCCTCAAACAACTCCACTGCCAGAAATTACACTGGGAACACTCCCCAATGTAACACTTGCAGATATCATCATGCCCCTAACTTGCCGTGTCGCGTTTGCAACAACTGTGGCAAGTTTGGGCACTATGCTAATGTTTGTCGGAGTGCACCGCAAGCACAAAGGATGCAACATGCACCGCTTGCACTACCAGCTCCTCATGCACAACCTATTCCAGCTGTACCCATTCGCCAGGTACCTCAAGCACAGGCAAGGGCCTGTTATGAATGTGGTGAAGTGGGTCATTTCAGAAATCAGTGCCCGAAGTTGACTGGAAACAATCAGAGGGTGGCAAGAGGCCGGGCGTTCCAACTGAATGCTCCAGCTGCTCAGGCCAACCAGGACGTCGTCAACGGTACATTTCTGATCAACAACTCTTATGCATCTGTCTTATTTGATTCTGGTGCCGATAGGAGTTTCGTTTCATATGATTTTGAATGCTTGCTTGGTAGAACACGTACATATTTAGATAAACCGTTTAACGTGGAAGTGGCTGATGGAAACACTATTGATATTGACACTATTATCGTTGGATGTACGGTGAACTTAAATGATCACGTTTTCCCAATTGATCTTATACCTATGCATCTTGGTAGCTTTGATGTTATCATAGGCATGGATTGGTTAGCCACCCACAAAGCGGAGATTGTATGCCATGAAAAGTATATTCGTATTCCCTTACCTTCGGGTGAAACTTTGAGAATAATTGGAGAAACTGCTAGTAAAGGTCTTAAGTTAATGTCTTGCACTAAAGCACACAAGTACCTTAGAAAGAAATGTATAGCATTTCTAGCTCACATTGTGGAGAAGAAAGAGAAAGGAAAGAAGATTGAAGATGTTCCAGTGATACGAGATTTTCCAGAAGTATTTCCAGATGATTTGCCGGGTCTTCCACCAGAACGTCAAGTTGAGTTCCGGATCGACTTAGTACCTGGTGCGAACCCAGTCGCCAAAGCTCCTTATAGACTTGCGCCTTCGGAATTGCAAGAATTGGCGAGCCAGTTGCAAGAACTGACTGATAAAGGATTTATTCGCCCGAGCCATTCGCCATGGGGTGCACCGGTCCTATTTGTCAAGAAAAAGGACGGGTCATTTCGGATGTGCATCGATTATCGCGAATTAAACAAACTCACAATTAAGAATCGATATCCACTGCCGCGCATCGACGATCTCTTCGATCAGCTTCAAGGCTCGGCATGGTTTTCAAAGATCGATCTTAGGTCTGGGTATCATCAGCTTCGAGTACATGATGATGATATTCCCAAGACAGCTTTTAGAATGAGATATGGCCACTATGAATTTCTGGTAATGCCTTTCGGCCTTACCAATGCACCTGCGGTTTTCATGGACCTCATGAACCGTGTTTGCAGGCCATACTTGGATAAATTTGTGATTGTATTCATTGATGATATTCTGATCTATTCAAAGACCAAGGAAGAACACGAGAAACACCTTAAGTTGGTTTTGGAGATCCTAAGAGAAGAGCGACTGTATGCCAAATTCTCTAAATGTGAATTTTGGCTTAAGGAAGTTCAATTCTTGGGGCACATAGTCAACGAATACGGTGTTCACGTGGATCCTGCGAAGATTGATGCTGTGAAGAATTGGAGTACACCGAAGACACCCACGGAGATTCGATCATTTCTCGGACTTGCCGGTTACTATCGGCGGTTCATCTCGAATTTCTCCAGAATTGCTGTCCCTCTCACTGCTTTGACTCAAAAGAATAGGCCGTACGAGTGGGGACCAAAGCAAGAAGAGGCATTCCAGACCTTGAAGCAGAAACTCTGTGATGCTCCTGTCTTGACATTGCCTGATGGAAATGATGATTTTGTGGTTTATTGTGATGCATCCAACCTAGGTCTCGGTTGTGTTCTCATGCAACGGGGAAAGGTTGTGGCTTATGCATCAAGACAATTGAAGATTCATGAGAAGAACTACACTACACACGACTTGGAACTTGGTGCAGTAGTGTTTGCTTTGAAGATATGGAGACATTATCTTTATGGCACTAAGTGTGTAGTGTTCACTGATCATAAAAGCTTGCAACATATTCTCAATCAGAAAGAACTCAATATGAGACAACGGAGATGGGTTGAACTGTTGAATGATTATGACTGTGAAATTCGCTACCATCCTGGTAAGGCGAATGTAGTAGCAGACGCGCTTAGTCGCAAGAGTCAAGTTCAAATCCATAGTGTCCGAGTGCACAATAACCTCCGTAATGATATTCTCACAGCCCAACAACATTCATTGGCTCAAGATGACTTGAAAAATGAGATGTCTTGCGGGGCTGAAATACTGTTGGAAACTAAGGATGATGGTTTGATGTATTACCTGAACCGGTTGTGGATACCGAACCGGGGTGATCTTAGGATGGTGATTATGAATGAAGCTCATAAGTCTCGTTACTCAGTCCATCCAGGTTCTGACAAGATGTATCAAGACCTTAGGGGCTTGTACTGGTGGCCTGGAATGAAGAAGGATATTGCTGAATATGTGTCTAAGTGCCTTAACTGTGCTAAAGTCAAGGCGGAACACCAGCGACCTTCGGGACTGTTAATACAACCTGAAATACCGATATGGAAGTGGGAGAATATCTCCATGGATTTCATTACTAAACTCCCGCGGACCGCGAACGGTAAAGATAGCATATGGGTAATTGTTGATAGATTGACCAAGTCGGCTCATTTCTTACCGATACGCGAAACATATCCTGTGCGAAAGTTAGCGCGTATCTACATTGATGAGATCATTAGCCGACATGGTATTCCCTTAAGCATAATATCGGATCGTGATGCTCGCTTCACGGCACGATTTTGGGAATCACTTCATGAAGCCTTTGGAACAAGACTGGATCTTAGCACTGCTTATCATCCTCAAACGGATGGTCAAACGGAGCGAACGATTCAGACATTGGAAGACATGTTAAGGGCTTGTGTCATCGATTTCGGTGGCAATTGGGATGGCCATCTACCATTGGTTGAGTTCTCGTATAACAACAGTTATCACGCGAGCATTGGTATGGCACCGTTTGAAGCTCTTTATGGCAGGAAATGTCGGTCACCTATTTGTTGGACCGAAGTCGGCGATTCGCAGATTACTGGTCCAGAGATTATTCAGGAAACGACTGACAAGATCCGCCAGATCCGCGACAATCTGTGAGCTGCTCGCAGCCGACAGAAGAGCTACGCGGATAAAAGAAGAAAACCTTTAGAGTTTGATGTGGGAGATATGGTATTACTCAAAGTGTCGCCTTGGAAAGGCGTTGTGCGATTCGGGAAGAAAGGAAAGCTTGCTCCGCGATATGTAGGCCCTTTTAAGATCCTCGAACGGATTGGGAAGGTTGCTTACAAGTTAGAACTTCCTGATGAACTTAGTAACGTGCACCCAACGTTTCACGTGTCCAATCTAAGAAAGTGCTTAGCTGATCAGGATCTTCAGGTACCACTTGATGACATTCGCATCGATGATACCATGCACTTTGTTGAAAAACCAGTGGAGATTATGGATCGTGAGGTTAAACAGCTCAAACGCAGTAGAATTCCAATTGTCAAAGTACGTTGGGAATCGAAGCGGGGTCCAGAATTCACATGGGAGCGGGAAGATCAGATGAAGCTTAAGTACCCACATTTATTTACTACGGTCACTCCAAGTTGAATTTCGGGACGAAATTCCTTTAACTAGGGGAGACTGTAACATCACTGTACTTTCGGTTGTCCGTACGTCCGTACATCCGTACGAATGTACTGTTACGACTGGAGATTTATTATTTATTAATGATTATGAATTAATGATATTCATTACTGATATTATCACTGTACTGGTATGCATGTTCATAATTTATTATACGCGCAAACCACGGGAAGTTTAGTTGTAATTCAACTAAACAGACCCGTAGTGTTTATCGCAGTTACTTATTATTGATGATAATGGATTAATGGTCTGAGAATGGATTTGGGTTAGAACTGGGAGTCTATTAGAGTCTGGTTGCTAAACGTGGTCAAGGACCCATGGTCATGGTTTATCGAAATAGCGGTGGGACGGTGGCCAGGGCAGTTGCGACTGACCCTTACATATGCCCTATATATATGCATATTTCGGTCTATCATGGATGTGTCAGTGACTAGGGTTTAGTGGGTTTAGGTTTGGAAAAGATAATATTAATGTAGTAAATAATGGGAATTAATTACGCGAAGTGAGGTTACGAACATTAGTTAAACGCGAGTATTGATTTAGAAACATTAACTTCATAATGTATTCGCGTGGGTGACGATTCATACGAATATAATTATTAAGAATAATGTTCTAAAACGATATTCCATAAATCATAAATCAAATCGAAATACGGTACGAGCATCGGATTCGCAAAGGTGACGATCTTTACGAATACGTACGCGAGTAACGCGTTTCGACGAGATAACTAAATATTATCAAACGATATTAATCTAATAATTGGAAACTAAAAACGTTTATTAGGAATCACAACCTAAAATGTTTTCGAATAAATTAATTTATTTAAATAATTAGTTAACATAAATAAACGGAATTGTTTTACGAAATAATTATATTTAAAAAAATTATTTTAATTAAATACGTTAATGATAACGAAACAGGTTTATCTTACGAAACGAAATAATTTAAAATTCTTCATTTAAAGGCAAGGCCGTTTTATGAAGCAATAGTTTATAAAAAAAATCAAATGTATTAAAACAAAACCCATTTAGTTAGAAGTTTTTGTGTTTTAAATACGTTTAGGATGGGAACCGAACATTATTGTGTGTAAATCGCGATAAAAACGAGACCGATCACGTGGGATTACACGCGATAAAAGAGGAGGAGAGCCTCCTTCTCTTTTCATTCTCACCATCTCACTTCTCTCTCTAAAAACACACACCACAAATTCTCTCTACCTTCTCTCTAACTTTCCAAGCTCGTTTCTTGACGGATTCACGAGATCCCGGCGTCTACGCATTCGTGAGATCAAGAGGAACAAGAACATATCAAGAAATTCAACGTTTGCCAACTGAATCAAGGTAGATCTAGTGTTTTATTCTCGGTTTTGTGGCTAATCACGATTATATAGTGTGTTGTTGTTGTAATTGGGTCAAAACCTTGCTAAATCCTTAAACGATTAACACACAAGAGTAGGAGGGATCGTGGGTATACACCGGTTACAGGTACGGGATGATGAATGATGGTTCGCGTGGGGAGCAGCTTTGGGCGAACCCAAGGGCGGCTGAAACAGCTCCTGGCCGAACCCTTCTGGTGTGGGCCGAACCCTAGGCCTGCGAACCCTGCTTCTCTCTAGACGAACCTGCTACAACCATCAAGGGCCGAACCCTTCTCGTGAACCCTTGCTGTGCGGGAACTAAGTTGATCGAACCTTAGGGTGGCCGTACTATAGAGGAGCCGAACCATACAAGGCCCCACGAGCCTGTTTATTCCTTGGAACCGAACCCTAGGGTGGCGAACCCTAGGGACACCGAACCCTCTAGCTTAGCCACGACCATGGAGAACTAATCTAATGGCCGAACCCTTCAAAAGTCGCGAGCCCAGCCGAACCCTGCTCCCTTTGGCCGAACCCTCGGATCTTGACGAACCCACGACCTGACAACGAACCCCTTATCACATGGCCGAACCTTGGCCCATAAATTCCATAGGTTCGCTGCCCCTTTGGCTAGAAAGCTTAAAAATTCGAATAATGGGTACGAGGAGGAACTAGATCACAAATAGATATACATATATGCTTGTCATGCATGCATGGGAAGTTGGTTTGAGTTGCCACCTTTTTCCTAATAACTAAAAATATTGAATTATGAGATGGCTACATAATTTAAACATTTTAAGTAAATAACTTAACTATCTTGTATTTAAATTCAAGTTAGGTTTTGATAAATTGAAGCATTGTTTGGCACTTAAATTAATCAAACATGCATGCATTATTGAGAATAGATATTGATATAATAATTGTTAACATCTTTAAAGATACATGACTAAGAGAGGTGTACATATAAGTGTTCACAGGAGGCATTATCATTAATAAATGATGTTAGCTAATTTTAAGTTTACTTTAATAATGAAACTAAAGTTTGCAATAGTTTGCAATTATACAACTTAAGTGATAAACTAAGTTGTAGTACACCTAAGTACCTAATGTCACAACACCATGGATCACTTAACCATGATTTAACATAGGTACTTGAACACAAACGTATAATATTTTCAGATTGTTGAGTTGGTCTTGAGTTTACATACGCGAGCGCGCATAACACGAGAACACATAATCTAAGGACTTCAGGTGAGTTCTCATAACCTCCCTTTCTTTAAACTGTTTTAGTTTTAAAACTCGGAGGTGAAACATGTATACCGGTTTAAATATTATTTTGATAACACAAGGATAATACCTGTTTATCATTATAATATTCACTATTATGAATTATCATTATTATGGATTATCACTGATTATTATAAATCCGTGTAAACATTGTTATTGACTTCGGTTAATAACAAAGATTACATGTATTGTCTCATACTCCGTGAAATCATTACTTTTAACTTCGGTTATTTGTTTTGACTTCATGTATTGTCACGTGGAGGGTTTCCACATCTGTGAAGTATTGCTCTTGACTTCGGTTAATTGCTTTGACTTCATGTATTGTCACGTGGTTAGCGACCACTCCATGATTCATGTATTTTAACTTATGTTAATTACATAATGATCATGTATAGTCACGAACATTGTTTGAGAATATGATTGATGAGATTGGTTGATTAGTTGTGGATTGATTATCTATATTTGATTATGATTAATTGTGATTGACTATGACTGATTTGGTTATGTGATTATGTGATTGTATATGTGTTTGATTGTTGAATTGGTGGATGTGTGTTGGATTATCTCATACAGGTATTCATATGGATTTTCTCAAGAAGATCATAAGTTTTATTCTCGTTTTAAACAAAGCATTTTATAAAATCATTTTTTTTGCATAAACTTTCAAACTCATTTTACTAAAACCTTTTTAAATATAAAAACTTATGATTACTCACCAACTACTTTTGTAGTTGACACTTGGTTTTCTTACATGTTTCAGGTGATGGAGACAAGTAGGAATGAAGAGAGGATCTCTTCTATTTTGGACATCATCATATAGGATCTTGGACTTAGTTAATTAACTAAATTTCTGGCGATTAGAGTTTAGTTAGTTTAACTAATTCATTTGTGTAACTGATGTATTTGATTCATGATGAACATGATTTTTGTGTAATTATTTTGGTTGATTTAAATGATATATGATGATTGAATTAGATGCCCATGAGCTTTTGAACAATCTACACATCCCTCATGGCATCCCGATGATTCCGCCGTCGGTCGGGGTGTTACACCCCGAGAGAATCCACATGTGCACCTGCGAAATAATCCATCACTGCCAAAATCCAACAAACACCACATCCAAACAATCCAAGTAATCACATACACAATAATCACAAATAATTATCCACATAAGTTCAACCGGTCACATCATTTCAATAAGCATCAATCATCATAATCATATCAATATAAGTTACTGCGTAGGACCTCAGTCAACTCAATCAACGACGGAATCATCGTGGAGGACCTCAGTCAACTCAACCAACGATATTCCTATAAGTGTCTTCGTGCACTGCGGAGGATCGTAGTCAACTCAACCAACACTGGAATCACTGAGGAGGACGTTAGTCAACTCACCAACTGTAACTCAATCATTGCGGAGGACCTAAGTCAACTCAACTATCAATGACTCACGGATAAGTAATAATCCATCTCAATCCATAATCAATAATAATCCATTAATATGAATATCATATTGATAATCCAGTTGTCACCCATGTGTTATCAAAATAGTATTTAAATTGGTATACATGTTCCACCTCCGAGTTTAAAAACAAAATGGTTTTAAAAAGAGGTTTTGAGAACTCACCTGAGTCCTTAGATTCAGTGTGTTTGCACAATGCGCGCTCACATGTATGAAACCAAAAGCAACTCAATCAACCTGTATTTCATATGTTTAAGTGTTTATAAGCATACACGTTTCATTTCAATTGAGTGTCCATTTTAAATCCTTAAGTGTTTAGTCACTTACATTATTTATTCTAAGTTAACTTATAACACCTAGGGTTTATCGATGATCATCATAAAAAGGTAATTTAAACTTATTAGTTTCAATTATCTAATAATGATAATTACTAGTGAACTCGTATGTATATTTCCCTTAGATATGCTTATAATCAAAGGTGTTAACCCTTGTTATAACATATCTATACCCACATTTTCATGCATGTTTAATTAGGTGTCATCATACTTTTAAATTAATAACATTTTATTTTAAGCTTAAGAAAATCATACATAAATTAACCTTATAAATATTCAACATCTCTACTCTCAAAGCTTAAACTTATTTTTCATTTATAAAAGGTGACAACTAATATTTTTGCATGCATGCATGGGTATATAATTTCAAGTGCCCGTGTTTATCACTAAATTTGTATTTGTGTACACTTTTTTTTTCTAATTCCTAAACAGAACCTAAGTTAGACAGTCCATGGTGTTCATGAACCCCTAGGTTCACTATTATGATCAACAGCCATAGGTTCGGCCTCCATGCTTCGGATATCAAACAGGTTTGGCTAACCACCTAGGTTTGCCTCTTTGGGTACGCATGAAGGAAAGGTTCGCTGCTCCTCTAAATGATTTTAAGGGTGCTAAGGTTTGGTCGAGCATATATAGTTTCAATGGCCTAGGGTTTGTTGTCCTGGGTCTAACCATCTAAGGTTCGGCTGATAGGGTTTGCTTGGTTAGGTTCGTAACAGCCACGGGTTCGTGGCTCAGGGAGGTTCGCCGCAAGCCCAAGGTTCGGCTAGAAAAAAGGTTCGCCAGGGGTAACCAGGTTCGTCCCTCTCAGGTCTGGCCCATCTAGGGTTCGCTGCCACATGCTTCTAGGTTTGTTCGAGAGGGGTTCAGAGCAAACAGGTTCGGGGCCCCCCTTTGGGTTCGGCCACATGATGGTTTGGTGACAGAAGGTTCGGCCAGCCTCTAATCTTTTAGTACACAGGTTCGTGGCTTCTTCTACGATGAACACAGCTCTACCCATACCAAACCTATTGCTCATCCTCACCCCCATCGAGTTTCTTTGTTTTGTAGGGTATTCCATAGTTCCCTCATGTTTATCCAAGTTAGTTTTAGGGTTTAGTACTTAGTTTAATTGATTTACGAAAAAGAACATGTACACAATCATTTGAGAGTGAGAAACCGAAAATAATATGGTCTACATACCTTCAAGACCCGATGAAACGCTTGAAATCTTCGTGGTTGAGAAAATGGTTGAGAAATGGTGAAGAAATCTTAGTGAGAAGTTTCTAGAGAGAGGGAGTGACGAATTTGGTGCATTTAGAGAGAGAGGGAGTGACGAATTTGGTGCATTTAGAGAGAGAGGGTTCTTGCCAAATGAAGAAGAAGAGGGGAGAGTGGGTTTTTATACCCCGGTCGATCCCCGCGTACTCGGTCTCGTTTACTACGCGCTTAAAATTATAATATGCTCGGTTTTAAACTCAAAATGTATTTAAAACATAAAGTGTTTAAATATTCATATTTCGGTTTAATAAAAAATGATTTTAATTAAGTAGTTTCGTAAAATGCGATTTCGTTTTATTTTCATTAAATTATTTATTTTATAAAACAATTCATTCAGATCCGTCTTAGGTTGTGGTTCTTAATAAACGTTTTTAGCTTCGTTTTCCTATTTTAATATCGTTAAATATTATTTCGTTATCTCTTCGAAACGCGTTACTTACGTACGTATTCGTAAAGATCGGCATCTTTCCGAATCCAACGCTCGTATCGTATTTTGCTTCGATTAACGATCTTTGGAATATCGTTTCAGAATATTATTCCTAATAATTATATTCGTGTGAATCGTCACCCACGCGAATACGTTATTAAGTAAATATTTCTGAAATAATATTCGCGTTTAGAGTAAAATCGTAACCTCACCATCGCGTAATTATTTCCAATAAGGCCTTCATTATTTTATTATCCTTAATCCTATAATTTCCCAATCCAATCCCACTAAATCATATAACTGACACATGCATGATAAACCGAAATATGCTTATGTATAGGGCATATGTAGGAGTAGGTCGCAACCTATCCAGCCACCGTCCCACCGCTATTTCGATTAACCATGACCATGTGTCATTGACTATGTTTAGAAACCAAACAATACTAACTCATAACTCGTTATCAATCCAAACCAAAACCTCGGATTCTCCTCACCAAAACCTCAACACTGATATAATCATGATAAACCGAAGATGGCTTATGTATAGGGCATATGTAGAGGTCAGTCGCAACTGCCTCAGCCACCGTCCCACCACCTCTTCCATAGACCATGATTATATCCTTGCCTATCTTTGGTTATAGAATCCAAAACCACAACTCTTCCAAATCAACCAGCCATAATATGTGAATTCAACTGCGATAAACTCTCTGGTTCCGTTTAGTTGTGTTCTAACTAAACTTCCCATGGTTTATGCATATAATAATATGTTCTCAATATGTATACCAATATCAGTAATAACATCCAATAATTCATCATCATTAGTAATTATCATATCAGGTCGTAACAGTACAATTAAACATGTACCGACAACCCGAAATACAGTGACGTTTTACACATATGCAAGGTCAAGAATATCAGCAAGACCACTTGAAGATAACTGATTTCTGGTCTTCACTCCATCAGTCGGATTTCCAATAATATTGTCTTGAGGATGAATTCTATTAATTCTGCCAACAGGATGAGCAGGAACCTCAACCTGTGGATCAAGATTGTTTATATTGAGATCCTTAAGAGCATGTACAATATTATCAACATCTGGTTCTGGAACATCTGGATGAGAGTGATTATCATCTGAGTCTGAACTGCCATCATTTGCCTGCACTGGAACTGGAACTAAAGAAGGTTGCACTGGTTCCTCAGGTGCATTTTCTGCGTCATACATCATCTGAACAGCAACATCTTCATCATTATACATGGGAGACATATTAAAAGAGTCAAACAAATCATAATAGTTGAACATCCAGTCAGGACCCTTCCCAAGTGGTGGCATAGAATATTTCTGAACATCTACATGGTACCATTCCTCCACATTTTGAGTTGATATGTTGTAGATTCGCTTATTTGGAGTAATTTACCCGAGAAAGTAGCCTTCCTCCAGCTTTTCATTGAACTTGCCTTGCTCATGTTTCTTAAGCATCGTGCATGGAGCACCAAATGGTTCAACATACTTAAGATTTGGCTTTCTGTTATGGAGCAATTCAAAGCAAGTCTTCCCATGCCTCTTCACTATCAATACCTGGTTCATAGTATAGCAAGCATTAGCAACAACTTCAATCCAGAATTGAAACGGGTAGGGAAGAATCAACAAGCATAGTCCAAGCAGCCTCAATTAATGTCCTGTTATTTCGCTCAGCAACACCATTCATCTGTCGGACGTACGGAGCACTGAACTGCTGAATAATACCACGTTCATTGCAGAAAGTCTCCATGTTGTGATTCTTGAATTCAGTCCCATTATCTGTTCTGAGAATGCGAACCTTGAGCTTATACAGTGATTCAAGCTTAGTGACAAGAACTTGAACACACTTAAACGTTTCAGATTTCTCCTTCATAAAGAACACCCATGAGTATCTAGAGTACTCATCAGTAATAACTAAGCAGTATTGATCTCCAGCAATGCTCTTTCGATTGACAGGACCAAACAGATCCATGTGGAGAAGCTCAAGTGGAACATTAATTGAATGATACTTATTAGGTTTGTGAGACTGCTTGGTTTGCTTTCCCTTCTTACATGAAGCACATACATCAGACAGCTTGAAGTTCTTCAAACTAACTCCCTCAACCAGATTGTTGTGAACCAGATGATTCATCTTTCTTATACTCAAATGACCCATCTTATTATGCCAAAGGATAGAATCTTTCTCTGTAGCCTTGGACATAAAACATGAAGCTGTAAAAGATGTAGTTGAAGCTGTGGCCATGTTGAGAACACACAGATCTTGCTTTCTTGGAGCAGACAACAGAATCCAGTGTTCAGGAATTGTAATGCCTTGCTTGAGAATGTAACAGCTGGAGTCATCAAACAAAACTTTGTACTTCTTGTCACAAATCTATGAGACTGAAAGTAGATTGTTCTCCAGCTGCTTCACATATCTCACCTTGTCAAATGAAACTTTGCCATTTGAAAGAATTCCCTCTCCAGTAATAAACCCTCCTTTGTCACCAGCAAAAGCCACATACCCTCCTTTAATAGAATGAACATCGAAAAGAAGAGATATATCTCCAGTCATATGCCTTGATGCCCCACTACCAACAATCCAAGTGTTGTTAAGAGCAGCATTTGGGGCAACCTGCACATTCACAAATTATTAGTTGACTTTGGGAACCCAAGCCTTTACAGTCTTGGGTTGACCCAAAGAGTCCAGGATTTTCATCTGAATCCATTGTCCATCTGAGTGTGATTTATCAGGAGGTTTTAAAACAGGAGTTTCAGAGGACTTAGCCATCCAAACAGTGTTTTTGCTGAAAGATTTCTTTAAATACACTGATGATGGCTTGGATTGCTTCTCAAACACAATTTTGGGTGTATCAAGATCAATCACAACCCTTTTACCCTTATCTTGAGGTTTGATGGGTGAAAGATGTTTGGGTTTAACTTGAGATGATGGACAAGCAGATTTTACCTTTTTAACAAAATTCTGATTTTGTTTTTGATGTGGTGCAGCTTGTGGTCTAAACAAATGAGGACAAAATCTAGCAAAGTGTCCATGTGCACCACACTCAAAACAAGCTCTTTTATCTTGATGATAAAATTGTTTGGGTTTAATAAAAGACGTTTTGTTTTGAAGAAAAGCATTTGTTTTTGTCTTGTCATGCTTAAAACCCAAACCCTTTGTCCCATTAAAAACAAGGTTATGAGCCTTGTTGGACTCACTTGCTTCACCATCCTGTGAAGACTTCACAAAGCATATAGCTTTGGATAACTTTGAAGACATGTTTGTCTTAGATGAAATTGGGTCAACCTTTGTGACACTAGATGTCTGATTCTTAACACAGGATACTTGAGGAGAAACATCAGACTCATCCTCAGAATCAGAGACCCAATCTTCAACCACTCCCTCCACAAAAGATTCCTCAGACAATGAGGAACCCTCATCAGAAATGATTCCAATAGGATCAATAACTAATGGAGTTTTCACTTGAAAGTCTTTAATTTCTTTGTCATTTGGTGAATTGACAAAGAAATTTAAGGCTTTGTGGGGGACAATGATTTTATTTTGTTTCTTTTCCCTTACCCTTCTGATCAGTCCCTTTACTAATCATATGCTCAAGGATGTATGAGGAGCTTTCATAGCTCTTGAGCTTCTGAATTAAAGTTTCATAGTCACACTCGACTATGGCTAATTTCTTCTTTATATCATTGATGGTATTGAGATAAGAAATAATAGCATCTTGCTTATTCAGCACAGCGATGTCAGCCTCATGCAATGTCTGTTTAATAGTTCAATTTTAGCTTGAAAGTCTTTTTCATTTGTTTTTAAAATTTTGTTTGCTTCAATGCACTGGTTGAGATCGCTTATCAAGTCAGCATTGTGTTGCTGCTAAGCCAACACCTTACTTTCAAGGTCAACGCAATTAAAACAACCAGAATGAGATGAGGAATAGTCATCATATACCTGATCTATCTGAGATGAAGCATAAGTATTCACCATCAAAGCAAACTGTGTAGCAGATTGTTCTTCAGACTCAGCATCTGATTCTCCTTGAGTTTCTGAATCTGAAGTGTATTCTGATTCTAATCCTGATGATTCATCCATACTTGTCTTTGTTTCTTTTGAATTACCTCCATCACTGGATCCAGCAGCATCTATGATCTCTGCAACACATGCTTTATCTGCTCCATCCTTTCCAAATCTGAATCTGAAATCCTAGTTTTCTCCCTCATCATTCTGGACCATAAGTGCCTTGTTTGCATTTGATGAACTGGCTTGAGCAGGAATGTCAATTGGCACTAATCTCCTCTCTGGATTGGCAGCTGATGATCTTTGGTTCTGAAAAGGATTGTGGTTACCCATCTTCTTAGGCTTGTTGCACTGTCTTGCAAAATGACTTTTATCCCAACAGTTGCAGCAAGTGACAGACGACATATCAAATCCAAACATGGAATCTTTGTTTAGATTGTTGTCTTTCCCAGTTCTTTTTACAAAATCTTTTGCTTTTCTAACTATACTTGCAAGAGCCCACATAATGTCAATCATTTCCATATCATCATGATCAATCTGAGAGTAGTCTTTATTTTTCAGATGTGGGTTACCAATCTGCCCAGCTAACAGCCCATCATAAGAGCTCACAAGGGTAGACAATAAACCCATATGCTCCTTTGCAACCTCTACAGTCACTTTGTCAAAGTTTTCTGTCTTCAAATTTGTGACAGAATGACTATCTTATTTCTGAGAGGTGGAAGTTGTAGCTAACTGACTGAATTGTGTCTTGTTTGAAACAGGATCTTCTTGGGTCTGTGAGACAAAAGCTGTCTTCAATGGAGCATGAGAAGAAGCGCTTTCTACAGTAGGAGTAGAATAGTATAATGAAGGATCTTGAACTTGAGAAACTCTCTTTGCCTTCCACTTGTTCTCAATCTCTTGTTCCTTTAGCTTCTGAATGAAATCATTGATGTCCATATTAGCAATCATCTCACTCTGTTTCAAAACCATCAGAATGGATTCCCACTTTGGAGGTAAAACATCAGCCAAACACTGAATCTTCTCTTGTGTAGTTGTCTTGACTTGATGATTGTAGAGCTCACTCAAGAGATGATAAAATCTAGCAATCAAGTCATCTAAAGATTCATTCCCCACACACATGAAGCTGTTGAACTCTTTCTTCAAGGCCTTAAACTTGATGCTCTTCAATGCATCATTCCCCTCATACCTTTGCTGTAAAGCATCCCACAATAACTTTGAAGAAGTAAACTGTCTGAATTGATGAAAAATGTCTGTAGCAATAGACTGGGACAATATGGCATAAGATTTCTTCTCAAAATCATACAACTTCCTCTGAGGCTCAGTCATCCGTGTGACAAGCATACGTGAACCATTTTCACTAAGTGGTCTCAAGTACCCACTCTCAAACATCATCCAAAGATTGGAGTCAACTCCATTGATATGAATCTCAAATCGATACTTCCAATGCGGATAATCATCTAAAGAAAGTAACTTTGGAGCTTTGTTCGAATTCCCCGTCTCAGTCTCAGTAAGTAGCAGGTTCTGTATTCTATTGTTCTGATTAGCCAACAAAGCAAGTTCTTCATTCTTGTCAATAATAATCTGATCCAACACTTAGAAAATTTTCAGAAACTGATTGCCAAATGAATTCCCTTTGGCCGAATGTCGGGGCCCGAATGAATCTGAATGAACTGGTTAGGCCGAATGACTATTTTGATGTGAATGAGAAGTCAACCGAATGACTTGTTGACGGAACGACTTCTTCTGATTCGAATGAGTATACAACCGAATGACTACTCAGCCAAATGAAGAGTTCTTCGCACTAACACTTGGACCAAATGAGCTTTATTTAGCCGAATGAATGATTCGTCCACTGGTTATTAGCATGATACTCATTCGCATAAACTAGGGTTTTCAGAAACAAAAATTCGATATCTTTGGATTTTGATCGAATCTGACCAGCAAATTTGTTATGGAACCTCAGGACACTATCTCTAACCTTTTGGAATGCACCATGGATCAAAACAATCAAAGAAACCCCCTGATTTCTAATGGAACAGTAACTTAGAGCCCAAGAAACTTAGGGTTTTCGAAAATCTCGAACTAACAATCTGCAATATGATGATTTAGATCGAAAATCGAGCGAAATCAAGAGCCAAAGCTCTGATACCACTTTGTAGGACCTAAGAAACCCTCGGAAACAACTCGGTTCCTTGAGAGATCTGCTCGGCAGGCCCTTGAATAGTGTGGAATCCTATTCAAGGGTTTTCCAATCGAAACCACCAGTCCCCGTGGCATTCCGACGATGAGGAGTCAACATTTTGATCGAAATCGAACACCATGGGGATAGAATCGAAGCTGGAGAGGTAGGAGAGGCTCAAAACACTAGGGATATGACAGAAGAGTGCTCAGGGGAGAGAGGAGGCTCGGAGAGTTATGAAACATTCTGTTTTCAGCCCTATATATAAGGTGTACTCATTCGGTCGAATGAGTAATGCAAAACACTCATTCGGCGAATGGCTCAGCCGAATGAGCTTAGTCAACTGAATGATTCATGCGGATGACTCATTCGTTCGCCTAAGTCATTCGCTAGGCATTCATTCGTCCGAAAGAACTCATTCTTAGGTATCATTCGCACTAATGGGTCTGTAACATAGTCAAATTCAAAGTCAAACATAGATAAACATAATAAACTCAATTAAAGATATACGAACAATACTCAAAAGTCTATTTCATTAATAATATGAACTTTCAATAATCCAAGACATACAAAATACTGAACTAGGGACATTAAATGCATCAACAAACTCCCCTTTGGACGTAGGTCCTATTTATCAGCACCTTTCTTGAAATATTTATCTGAAATAGCTTTCCAGTTAGAGCTGGCATGAATTCCAAACACTATGCATATCCTGATAATTATCATGAACTGTAATGCCTGCTCCATATCTTCAACTTCAAAGAAAATCTGACATCTTCACAGGGCCTTCACATCTTTGTGCGACAGATTGGTCAGCCACATGGGATCAAAGATACGTACAGTATCAAATGTGTTGTCTTTGCATAAGACAATCACTGGCTCAGCAGTTCTCCCGTCATAGTACCACCATCGGAAACTGTCCAAAATGTCTTGAGGCATCTTCTGTTATGGAATCTTCTTCATAACCTTAGGAGGCAGCCACTTCAGGATAACTTTATGTCTTCGGGTATCTGCATTAATCTCTGGTTGATATTATCTCTCTGGTTTCTGAGGCTTGATGTTGACCCATCTCTTCCGGTACTCAAACAAGATCTGTCTAGAAAACCAAGATGACATCCCTGAGTCTTCACTATAAATCATCTTCAGTCGTGCAAGTTGAGTTACCTCGAATCCGGGCAACGTCTTGAAGTCATGGGGATCTTTGAAGTACCGGATCCCTTGCTCCCTTTTAACTGCATAGCATTGCAATTCGTGAAAGTATGCCCAACTCAGAATTTGACCTCCGGCCTTATATCCTTTGGTCTTGTATACTTTGGTGTACGAAGTTGGCATCTGTGGAACATTGTTCTTCTTCAGAACTTCCCAATATGCTTTCCTTTCCTCTTTCCTTTTCTGAGCGTCTTCTGCTGAAGATTCGCAGGCGCTGACCTTTTCGTCTATCTTTCGTTTCAGCTCCTTTTCAGAATGTAGACCCAATAAGTCTGAAAAAGTAGGCAGCTCATCTTCAGCTGAAGTGTACTTTAAGCCCTTTTCCTCTGTAATGTCTTCCAAAATCACCTCATCAATTTCATCGAATGCTTCTGGAGTAGGAAAATCAGAAGCAGGAATGGAAGCATCATCCAAAATCACCTCATCGGATTCAACCTAAATAACTCTGCTATTTGCTCCTTGGTGAGGCAATGTATGATTTCGTCTTCTTCCTTGTCATAGCTGAGAGAGTGTTGAATGATGCCCTGAGCATCCAAAATCATCGTCAACTTTTCGTCCAGGATCCGTCTCACAGGCATCGCTTCAACCTTTTCAGTAGCTTTAGGCTCATCAGCTTGACTTTGAGTTTGCTTAGGAGCTTTGTCATGTTTATTTTTGGTTCTGACTTCGGTGGGTGGAGACTGTTGTCCTGCTGAACTAGATGAACTGGCAGATCCACTTCCAGCACCACCATCATCATCACTGGAATCATCATCCTTGTCAGTACCATCATAATCCACCTTCTCCTCATCAGACTCTTCTTCCTCTTCTTCGTCTTCTTCGTCTTCCTTGTCTGAATCATCGGAGGCAGGCTTAGAGGCTTCAAGCCTAGGGGTCGACTCCTTGAGGCTTTCAACTTGCTCAGATAGACTCAAGTTTTCAGCCTCAAGAGCTGAAATCCTATCATTAAAGCCAACATCTGTCAGGGCCAGCTGATTGTATTCATCCACGGACTTGAGTAATCTCTCCTCCAAATCAGCAGATCTGGCCCACAGATCGGTCCTCTAATCGGCAGCCTGCAGTAGTAGAGCATCCTGCTCACTGACCCTCTGCTTGAGCTGAGCAATGGTCTGATCTTGCTCGTGGGTCCTCTCCATCAACCGAAGGACTAAACTGTTCAGTGTGCTGAGCTGTTCAGCAATTTAAACAGTCGGTATATAAGGATCAGCACGTGTAGTGGAAGGACCAGAGGAAGCTGCAGTGAAGACAGCTGTAGCAGCAACATAAGAGGTCGGAGGGGCAATAGAAACACGTGTAGGTGTTGCCCTTGACCTGGTCAGTGAATAAGCTGCAACTGTTGCTGTCACACCCCGAGCCGGCAGGGTTGGATCGGAGTCCCCGTCGGGCGGAAGGTTCTCGGGGCGCGATATCGTAGGTGATAATCGTGATGATCAGATTGTTTACATAGCATCAATGTTAAGAATAACTAAAGCACAATCAAACATTAAAATATGATTACAAAGTTAAATTACAATATCAATGTTCAGTAATTTAACTCGGTAAACCTAACAAAAGAATCATATGTTTCCTATCTTGTATCTGTACAAGATATCAAAAGTGATTCGTATCCATAACAAAATATGTGCTTCTCCAAAAGTCTACTAGGTCTGCTAACTGGCATCCTAGTATGCAATCCCAAAAGCTTAAGCCTATTCCTGTGCGTTACCTGAGAAAGCATGTAAAAAGATCAAGTCAACACAACGGTTGGTGAGTTCATAAGGTTTATAAGTAAAAAAAATAGTTTTAGCAAACCTCTTTCGGTAAAACCTTAACCTCATTAACAACACCTGTATCATCCAACTCGGTATGCTTATATATAGGGCATACCCCTGAGTCGAGCCTACGACCCGCCCAGACGCCGTCCCACCACATACTAAATCGTATAGGACATTGTTATTAATGATAATTAAGCATTTTACCTACCATTCGATTCATTCTTCATCATAGCTTTAGTTTACTGTTTCAAAGTCTATAGCATTCGGATGTGTTAGCTTCAATATAAGTTTCACAAGCATCGTGTTTAAACGTTTATGATATTGACCCAAAAGCATTCAAGCATCCCCTGGGTAACAACTTTAATCTCATTAACACCACATGTATCATCCAACTCGGTATGCTTATATATAGGGCATACCTCTGAGTCGAGCCTACGACCCGCCCAGACGCTGTCCCACCACATACTAAGTCGCATAGGACATTGCTGTTAATGATAATTAAGCGTCTTACCTACCATCCATTTCGTTTATAGCTTTAGCATTGTGTTTAAGTTTATAGCATGAGTGAACATTGAGGAATCATTGTATGGCAAGCACTGAATGGCCATCAGTCTACTCCTCAAGTCATGACTATGAAGGTCACCCTATGGCAAGCACTGAGAGGCCGATGGTCTGTTCCTTCAAGTCCCAACTATGTACAACACCCCATGGCAAGCACTGAGAGGCCAATTCAGTATGTTCTATCATAGTTAATAGCTTTAGCATTCAAGTTTATAGCATTTAAATAGTTTAACAACCGGTGAGGCAAGCACTAAGAGGCCAAACCGTTGCTTTTGCATGACAAGTTTATAGCATTCAAGTTTAACAACCGGAGAGGAAAGCACTGAGAGGCCAAACCGTTGCTTTTGCATGACAAGTTTATAGCATTCAAGTCTAACAACTGGAGAGGCAAGCACTGAGAGGCCAAACCGTTGCTTTTGCATAACAAGTTTATAGCATTCAAGTTTAACAACCGGAGAGGCAAGCACTGAGAGGCCAAACCGTTGTTTTTGCATAACAAGTTTATAGCATTCAATTTTAAGAACCGGAGAGGCAAGCACTGAGAGGCCAAACCGTTGCTTTTGCATAACAAGTTTATAGCATTCAAAGTTTAAGGCATTATGAGCACTTCAAGCATTTCGAGCATTTAAGCATGATAAGCATATGGTATTTGCATTATAGCATTAGCACTTGGCATTAGTATATAGCATTAAGCATCTAGTTTATGAATATAGTTTATAGCATAAGCATCACGAGTATAGTTTAAGAATATAGTTTATAGCATAAGCATCAAGAGTAACGTTTAATAATATAGCTTAGAGCCTAAGTATAAAGAGTATAGTTTAAGAATATAGTTTATAGCTTAAGCTTTAAGAATATAGTTTATAGTTTATAACATAAGTATTAAGCACTTAATTTAAGCATCAAGTGTATAATTTAAGCTTCTAGTTTGCAACATAAGCATCAATCACCAAGTTTTAAGCATATTGTTGTAGCATAAGCATCAAGTCTCATAAGCATCCAACATATAATTTCAAGCCTCCAGTTTAAAGTATAAGTTTCAAGTCTATTTCCTTACAAAGTATTCTAAGTTCCAGCATAAGTTTCAACATAAGTATCATGTTTATGTTTAAAGCATTAAATAACATTTCAAGAGTTTATGAAAATGTTTAACATGCTTCCCAGTCCCGAAGTAAAACAAATAAGTTTGAAAAGGGACAAATGAACTCACCTTGTGTCTGTAGTGTTTGACTAAGTAGAATAACAATGCACGCTCTCTTTGTTTGCACTTGATATGATGTTCACGTTCCTGTATTGATTTAATAGTGTTTGTATTTATAAGTAGGAGTTGTAATTGATACGCGTGTGTGTAATTGTTAGTGTTAGCCTTAATGTTGGCTAACACCCGTGAGTCTCGATAGTCATTCGGCCTTTGTTTACTTGTGGCTAATATTGCATTGTATTTATATTAGAGATGTATCGCACTTGTTGTCACCCTTGAGTTCAAAATGATTTATGGCATCGTAGTTATGAGAGTTAAAGTTTTTAAGTATTGTTTCTAAAGTCTTTCACCATCTTGATTGTAACCACTATGAGTTCCCTTGTATGTTCTTTTAAAACAAATATTTTGATCAAAGTGTTGGTTTAGACATGTAAACATATGGGTCGAATAAGGCTAGATGGGGCCTCGCGTGTTAATAGGCTAACTAGTTTGGGCCTCGTGCCAATGATATGGGCCGATTGCAATGAACTTTAGACCATGTCCATTACAAATAATTGAGTACTATTGTTGGCCCAAGAATGAAGGGTGTGGGCCAAATAAGAAAGAGATGGATCTTGACACCATAGTTGGGCCGATTAATAAACATGGGGCGAATGGGTGTGAATTGGGCCAAACAAAAACATCTTGGGCCGAAGATGAGCATGTCCATCACATGATGTTGGGCCGAGATAAGTGTTCTAAGCTAATACTTGGATCGAGTTAGGGATTATGGGCTGGGTAGTGGCCGTAGGCCAAACTATTGGGCCGAATAATTGGGCTTAGGCAAGGAGAAATGGCCGGCCCAATTAAAACACGCATGGACCTACAAAATTATTGGGTCGAATGGGAAAACACATGGGTCAAACCAATTGGGCTGGTCCACGAGGTGAATACCGGGCCGAATTCTATATGGGTTTCGGATTGAATGGGCCCAGTCTTCAAATAGGTGGGCTGGTGTTATTAAATTGATGGTGGGCCGAAACAATTTGCATGGGCCGCATGGATTTTTGGCCGGTTGATGATTTCGTCGAACCAAGATTGTTGGAATAAGCTAAGTCCGGTGAGCTATCACAGCTCCGGCGAACCTCATGGTTCATCAGTTACAATCCCTTGATAGGTTCGTAGCTTGAGTGAAGTTTGGTCAAGGTTCGTGCTCATGAGGTTCGCCCGGTTGTTCATGCAAGGTTCGTAAAAGGGAAGAGAAGGTTCGTCCCTATGCTCAAGGGTTCGCTGTCTAGATGGGCCTGTAGGGTTCGCGGCTTGGTGAAGGTTCGGCTCAGGTATGCGAGCAGAAAGGTTCGGCCATGTGGGATATTCCAGGTCGAAGGTTCGGCCACCATCTGAACCAAGGTTCGGCTGGTCAGTGAGGAATAACAGGTTCGACTACCACGCGAACCTTGTTCATCCACCTCGATCTCGTTTGACTCTAACAGGTTCCAGGACTGATTATCTAATGTGGGTGCACCAAGATTTCTTTTCAAAGGGTGAGGCTCGATCATAAAGGTTTAGGACCGGCTATATGCGTGTGTGTTCGACCATGGGGAAGAAACCCTAGTTTTCGTGAAACTTCATCACTTCATACCTCAAATTTGGCTTACCCAATCACTAGATCGGTTGTAATTCTTGATAGAGGGGCTTGAGATCTTCTTGTGGACACCAAAATTAGACGATTTCACTAAGAATTGAAGGAGATCTTGAATTTTGAAGGTTGATAATCCAAGTGGGGAAGAAAGTGACGGTTTTGAGAGAGTTTTAGAGAGAGGGATTGTTTAAAAATGAAATAAATGAATCATTTGGTGTTTATATACCCCCGCGGGTATCCGGGTTCGTTTCGGTTGCTCGGTTCGCGTTTTTGTCGCGTATCCGGTTCTTTACGCGCGCTTTTCGTAATTAAAATAAAAAGAGTTTATTTTAAACTATTTGGGTGATATTTAGTTCTACTAATTATTTTAAATATCGTTTTATCAAATTATTTATCGAATATTATCGTTTTACGCGTTTCCTTAATTTGTTCGCGAATTATGTATTTAATTTAAAGAAATTTCTTTTTAATTTATTTCTGATGAGTTTCAAAATTGTAAAACATGAAATATTATATTTCCTTAATTTTATGATCGTTCGTATCGTTTTCGTTTTCGTAAGATCGCGTCGCCATCGCGCGTATTCATTCGAATCGTCATTCGGACGAACACGTCGATGGTTTGGCTTTCTGATTCTTGTTTTCTACTGTTAAGTCATTATTTCAGAACGTTAAACTATCAGAATCATTCATACAGGTCGTCACCTGTACGAATAACACGTCGGTTTAGCATTCTTAAACAATAACCGTTGAGATTTTGTTTTGTTTAACCTCACATACGTTTACACCAAGTAATATCACACAAAGTATTTATGTTTCAACACTGTGTTGTCTGACATGTTTTCTGACTGGTAAATCCTAAGATTCCAGTCAGATTCAGACAATCGTTTAATAGTTTCATGTTAATCAAATGCATCAATAGCCTAAACATAGTTTCACGAAATGTGTACCTGAGTTACTGTACAGTTTACTGTTCCGGTAATGATTCCGGCACAGATGTTATAGTTGCAGCGGATGTAACACTGGTTGTTGCAACAGAAGTCAACTCTGACCGTCTCTGTAGGACAAATCGTGTCCTTCTTTTTTTAGTATGAGGGGATGAGGTAGACTGAACAACAGCAGAAGCACTAGTAGATGTGACAGTGAAAGTATGTGGAGGAGGAGAAAAATCAAACTCAGGAACAAAAGAAAAATCCCTGATCTCCTCCCTATCAAGCTCTGTCTCACTTGGCCTCTTCCTCTTCTTCACCAACCTTGTCCCAACCATAATGTTCTCAAACTCATCATCAAGCTTATCAGAGTCTGAGCTGTCAGAACCCTCTTCGTCATCATCCTCACCACCATCCAGATCTGATTCATCAGAATCATCTCTCTCTTCAGCTGATGTAGTACCACCCATCTCTAACTGAGTAGAGACTGTGGTTGCAGCAGTAGTCATAAAGTCAAGGTCAAGAAGAGCACCAACATCAACATCATCATCAGCAGCACCAGATCCACCAACACCAACACCACTATCATCCGTAACGACACCAGCACCACCACCAACATCAGAACCACCACCACCAGCTCCTACTCCACTAACACTCACACCTGCACCACTAGCATTTCCAGCATCACCTCCATCATCTCCATCACCATCATCACCACCCGGCACAATGATATCTTCCAAGTCTGAGTCCGAATCCTCATGTCTCCATCTCCTCCCAACAGGTGCGACATAATCAGGATTGAGGAGATGGCCGAACATACCATGAGTAGGAGACTTCCTCTCATTTCCCCTATAAGCTAGAACTCTGTTAAGAGTGGTGTCGTTCATGTTCTCCAATCTGAGAATATCTGAATTGGCCTTAGGTAGATTCGGCACTTGTGCATCAAAGATCATCTGGAGAAAACTCGGATACATCAAAAACTTCTTGTCTCCCTTGAGTTATACATTCTCCTTCATAGGCTTAAAAACCATCTAGGAGTAGTTGAACGGGATGTTCAACACTAAGGCCACAAAGGCTCCCTGGAGTGTCTCTCGAAGGTCATCAAACCTCCCACGTCTTGAGCCCAAACAGTGAATGAGAACATGGCGAAAATACTTGAACTGCGGGCATAAGAAGGCCTTGTTCAGCACTCCGGCCTCTACGTCTCCATCATACTTGCATCGCATGAAACATCCTCGAACAAGATATCTATCAAGAAGGAAAGGCTGATCTGGAGAATCCTGAAATCCAAAAACCTGTCTGAGATGTTCAGCAAATACTACAACATCCTGTCCTCGGACCTTCCCTCTGATGACAGGAGGCTCTACCTCACAGTCAATATCAGCAGAGCTCTAGAAATCTCTCTGATGTGATAAATATGGCACATGAACAGTAGAAATGGCTTCAAATATCCTGGAACATCTCAAGAATGTGATAATCTCTGTAAAATGTCGGGCATTCGCCGTGGCAAGATCAAGATGAGCACATATGTTGTTCTTGGGAACAGCCTTATGTCCTACCACAAAGCTTACGTGCTCAAAGCTTATTCTGCCATTTCATAACACTCCCTACTCGGTAATGTAGCCTCCGGTTTTACCATCAAATTTAACATAGCCACCATTTGTGTCACACCCCGGGCCGGCGGGAACGGATCGGGTTTTCCCGTCGGGCGGAAGGTTCCCGGGGCACGATATCTTGGAGTGATAATCAATTGATCAGATTGTTTACATAGCACATGAGATATAAATGAGAAATGCTAATCATGACATGAAATAGAATTACAAAGTTAAATTACATTGTACATCATAATTTAACTAAGTAAATCTAATCAAAAAGAATCATTGCGTTTATATCTTGAACTGTACAAGATATACAAAAGTGATTCACTGTTTTGTCATATCAAAAGTTTGCAGTCAAAAGTAAACTAGGTCTTCTAAGAGTCCACTAGCTTATCACTTGCACATATGTACCTACACCTGTCCGTCACCTGAGAAAACATGCATTTAAACAAAGTCAACACTAGGTTGGTGAGTTCATAAGTAAGTAAATTGAAAACCATTGAATTGATCATGCACACATCCACAATGTCATACTTGTTACTTGTAATACTTGTTTCATCTGTACCACCCAATGGCCTCTCCTTAGTTATATGTACAAGTAGTGTATCACCTGATCAAGTGTGCTTATATATAGGGAATCCTGAAAGGGTCAAGCCCAGACGCTATCCCACCACATACTCAGTCAAGTTCCACACCACTTGCGATACAACTAAAGATATCCATTTCCCCGCTTATTCATCGCACTTGATATGTATTCAGTTATTGTATTGATGATAGAATAATATATTGTATGGGGTTTAATTATCAAACCGAAGTATTGATAACCCTCGATGTATTAAGGAATTTTAGATTAATATAATCTTGTCCTTGTATTATTCTATACTTGAGGTGGGTTAACTGATGATACTCTATTAAATATTAAGAGTGTGAGTTAACCCCTTGCAACTTGTTCTTGAACCATAGTGCATAGAGCCTAAAAGGAATCCATTGAAATCCTCACGTAATCAGACTTCAATGCATCCGATTTATCTCTATCACTTTGTATGTCTGTTGTCCTCAACGAAATCTATTACTAGTAGTGTAACATGAGAGCAGATCACCTTCTCAACCTACTAGTCAATAAGGTTTTCGCTGGATTAATTACTTATCACTGTAGATTAATATCACCATGTGTCGCTTACCAGAACCTGACTTGAGGTCGCCCTGTCACCGGTCATACGTTACCGGCCATTGAATTGTTACGATCAACATACTAGCCCTACAAGCTAGAGGTTTGTCAAACCTATGGTACCACTATGCTATCGTCGGTTTAGTCACGTCAAACTAACTGGTCAGCGAATTTAAGGGTCTTACATGATCACTTGAACAAATTGGCACATGATTGAAGTGATATAATGCAAACAGGTCAAATGTAATTAATTGTAATAGTATTCAATTGTACTCTTGTTCTCATTGTAATATGTTCTCCGTGATATTAACAAAGTTAAATAAGAACTAGTCTTATTAAGTTATGTTAAATAATTGAGTGAATGATGTTGTTATCATGAAATTATGTTATCATGATTATCATTCCATGCTACTTGTTATTCTTGTAATATGTGTTGAATTATAAAGTTAAGTGTTATAAGAACTAGTCTTATTACACTCACTTAATTCTTGTATCGAACGATGTAATAAAGATATATCATCTTTATATCATTCTGATGTTTGTTCTTGTAATCATGTCATCATGTTCCTTGTAATCGTTTCAATGTCATTTCTTGTAAGAATAACTAAGTGTTGTAAGAGTTAACTTACTACTAAGTTATTCTATTGAATCGATGAGTTATGATATTAAAAATATCATCATCATCTTATCTTTCCTGTATTCTTGAATTCAAACAAGCATGCATACAATGATTTATGATAATAAGCAATTTAATATCAAATAATCAAAGTATTAACAATATGTAAGCAAAACTTTTAAATAAATAAAAGTAAAGCATGTTTCTCAGCCCCGATAGTTTAAAATCAGTAAAGATTAAAGAAATGGGGCATATGAACTCACCTTGTAGTTGTTGTGTTTGACTTAGCTTAAACAAGAATGTACGCGCTCTCGATTGTACTTGAGTGTATTTTCACGATCCTGTATTGATTTCACGATGTTCATAACTTATTAGTATGAATTATAGGGATTTTATGTGTATGTATGTGTTAGCCATAAACTTTGGCCAACACTTAAAGTCTTCGGTCTCTGTTGGCCCATCTTTATTTGTTATTGGTTCTTGTAATCCATAGACTTTCTTTGATTTATTCTTGTCTCATCTAGCTTGTATTAAAGCCCCTTTGTAGTTTCATGAAATCATGTTATAAGTTACAAGACCTTATTGCCAAAAATTGTCGTTTTAGTAGTAATCCCTTGGTTATCATACTTGTTAGTGTTGAGTGAAAGAGTTACAATAGTTCTTTAGTCATGTGGGCCAACAATTTAAGTTGGGCCAATGATATTAGGTGTTGATTCATGAAGGCCTTGCCAAAAGTTACAAAAACTAATGTTCAAGTGGCCTTTTGGGCCTTGTTTTGGGCCTCCAAGGAATCTATTGGGCCCAAGGTGGGCCTTGGCAATATTTGTTGGGCCTAGAGTCATACAAGGCTGCTGGAATTGAAATTGGGCCATAAATGGGTTGTTGACCAAGTAAATGACAAAATGGCTCCAAAAGTGAGGACAAAGGCCTCAAAATGGGCCTTGAATCGGTTTTCTGTGGGCCTTGGGTAGATTTTGATGGGCCCCATGAGTTTTGTCTCGGGCCTTTGCTAAAAGAGTTCATGGGCCAAGTTGGGCCTGGATTAGAATGGCTGAAAACATTGTGGGCCTTGAATTTGGGCTTTTGGCCAAAATGGTGGCCTTGGGCCAAAGGCAGTGGGCCTTGAGCCCTAAACCATGGGCTTTGGGCTGTTCACTTCCTGTTGGACCTTTCTAAAGCTGATGGGTCCATTTTAAAGGTGTTGGGCCTGAAGAGGTGGTGTGGGCTTACTGGTGGTCTAATCCATTATATGTGTGGCCCAAACATGTAGGCATTGTGCAAGGTTAATGAGCTGAATGAGTGTTATCAGAGTTTGGGCCTGCTTCATTGTTAATGGGCCTGCATAAATTGTTAATGGGCCTGCATGAATTGTCTTCCACTTCTGGTGGGCTATGTTGTTAAAGTTGGGCCTAACTCCTGTGGGCCGAATGCAGAGCTATTGGGCCTGGATATTAATCGTGGCCCTGAGGTTGTTGGTTTACTGATTTGGGGCCAGTATTGGATCAAGAGAAATGAAGCTAACCATATGGACACTGTTGGGCCAGTTTAATGCTACTAGGCCAAATGAAAGGAAAAAGGTTTTGGCCCAAATAGGTTTTCTGGATCAACACATACTGTTGGGTCGTATGACTGGGCCAAGCAGCACCCTAGACCCATCGAATGAACCTGGAAACATGGGGGTGGCCGAGAAGTTAGCTATGGCCGAATAGGGTTTTGGTTAGGGTGGTTCGGCCGAATAAAGTGGCTGGTCAACTGGTTAACTGGCGAATGTGTAGGCCCGAATGAACCCACGGTCGAATGAGAGTGGTTGTCGAATGTGCAGATGGCGAATGGCTCCTGGGCGAAGGGGGAGCAACGAATGAGAGATGGCCGAAGGAAGCCATTCGGCTTAGGCTTCATTCGGCGCACTGGGACCAACCGGGGCGACTAGGGTTGTTCCAACCATCAACCAGCCAAGATCTACCATAGTTCATGCGTTAGTGGTTGCTGAAACTTGATTCCATGGGTGAGGGTTCAAGTGAAACCCTATCAGTCGGTTAAAGATGTTGAACAAAAAGAGTAGAAAACCCTATTTTTCGCGACCTTTCATAGCATCATACCTCGTTTTTCAGTGGTGATAAGCTTAGATCCGTTGTACTTTCATGTAGAAGACGTTAAGGGCTACGCGTGGGCGAAAGAATCACTCAATTTGGTTGAGAAACAAGAAAGTTATGATGATTCAAAGATGGTGAAAACCCTAAAAACGTGAAACCGGGATTTTGATGTAGAGAGAGAGTGGGGATGAGAAAAATGAAGAAGATGAATCAATTAAGGGTATTTATACCCCGCAGGTGTTCGGGTTCGTTTTCGTTGCTCGGTTCGTAAATTCGTATGTTTTCCGGAAAATTACGCGTAATTTAAATGGATTTAAATAATAGGATTTAATTTAATTATTTTGATGAGTTTCAAAATTGTAAAATGTTATTTATTTAATTTTATTAAATTATTTTCGTTCGTGACGTGTTTTCGTTTTCGTTTCGTCAGATCGCGTAACCTTCGCGCGTAATTCGTTCGAATCGTCACCCGAACGAATACGACGATGGTTTTGCTTTCTGACTTTTGTTTTCTACTTTTCAGTCATTATTTTAGAACTCTAAACTCACAGATATGTTTGTGTGAATCGTCACTCACGCAAACACACTGTCAGTTCGTCATTCTGAAATAACACTGCATTAATGTTTTAATTGTGTTTCCTCACTGTCGGACTCAACTATACATCATGATTTCACATTATTCTTGTACTGATTCGTCGGCCATCTGATTCCTGTCATCTATGGACATCAGATCGCAACCGATATGTTTTCGTTGTTCACTTGTAAACTGTTGTTTCTCATGATTTGTTGTGTTAACTGTAATTAAGTTTTCACTTAATAAACACAACTAATGTTTCAAATGTACGTTGTACTTAATGTATTTAAGTTTATACGAAAATACGTACAACGGTTTCTTGTATTTAGGATTCTGTTAATACAAGTACTGTTTAAGCTTACGTATGTACACATAGAATACAGTGAAAGTACACATACCATACGGACTTGCCGGACGATTTGGCACTTGCTGTTACAGTCTCCCCTTGTTAAAGAAATTTCGTCCCGAAATTTAAGCATCAAAGTCGGGTTTCAATTCTCGAACAAATGGGGATACTTTGCTTTCATGTTGTCCTCGTGTTCCCAGGTAAACTCTGGTCCACGCTTGGAGTTCCATCGAACCTTTACAATAGGGATACGGCTTCGTTTCAGTCTCTTGACTTCACGTTCCATAATCTCTACAGGTTCTTCAATGAAATGTAATTGTTCATCAATCTGTATCTCTTCCAATGGTATGATCAATGTTTCATCTGCTAGACACCTCTTGAGATTTGATACATGAAACACATCATGTACTCCACTGAGTTCATCGGGGAGTCTGAGTCTGTATGCCACAGGACCTATGCGTTGAGTAATCTCAAACGGTCCGACATACCGAGGTGCTAGTTTGCCTTTAGCCCCAAAACGAACTACGCCTTTCCATGGGGACACTTTCAACATGACTCGATCACCCACGTCGAATTCCAAAGGCTTGCGCCGTTTGTCTGCGTAACTCTTTTGGCGGCTACGTGTTGCTTGTAATCGTCGTTGTATCTGGGCTATCTTATCAGTAGTTTCCTGAATAAGTTCAGGCCCAGTTATCGTGTTGTCTCCCACTTCGGTCCAACAAATTGGAGACCGACATTTTCTACCATAGAGTGCTTCAAAAGGAGCACATCCGATGCTGCTGTGGTAGCTATTGTTGTAGGAGAACTCAATGAGTGGTAAGTGTGTGTCCCAACTTCCACCGAAGTCTAGGATGCATGTTCTCAACATATCCTCTAGGGTTTGAATAGTGCGCTCGCTTTGTCCATCCGTTTGTGGATGATAAGCAGTGCTCAAGTTAACACTTGTCCCTAAGGATTGTTGCAATGATCGCCAGAACCGCGAAGTGAATCGACTGTCCCGGTCAGAAATAATAGACAATGGCACCCCGTGCCTCACTACTATTTCATCAATGTATAGTCTTGCAAGTTTCTCCATCTTGTATGTCTCTCTGATTGGCAAGAAGTGTGCGGACTTGGTCAATCGATCAATGATGACCCAAATAGAATCGTATCCGCTGGAAGTGCGGGGTAGCTTGGTAATGAAATCCATAGCAATTTGTTCCCACTTCCATTGAGGTATCTCTGGTTGTTCCAGCAAACCCGAAGGTTTCTGGTGTTCAGCTTTGACCTTGGCACATGTGATGCATTTGCCAACATAAGTGGCAACATCTTTCCTCATACCCGGCCACCAATAAAATGACCTAAGATCTTGATACATTTTATCGGCACCAGGATGAACTGAGTAACGTGTCTTGTGTGCCTCGTCAATTATGAGTGTCCGAAGTTCATCTACTGCTGGAATCCAAACACGATCCAGATAATAGATAACTCCATCTTGTTTTGTCTTGAAATGTTTCTCGGCTCCACAATCGAGCTCGCGTTTCAGATTGTCTCTTGCCACGGCCTCTTGTTGTGCTTGTAAAATATGATCTCTCAAACTTGTTTGCACAGTCATTCCCATGGCGCGAACGCGTAAGGGTTTGACTCTTTCCTTCCGACTCAAAGCATCTGCAACAACATTTGCTTTGCCCGGATGGTATTTGATCACACAATCGTAATCGTTCAGGAGCTCGACCCAACGTCTCTGTCTCATGTTAAGCTCCTTCTGATCAAATATGTGCTGTAAACTCTTGTGATCTGTGAAGATAGTGCACTTAGTACCATAAAGGTAGTGTCTCCAAATCTTTAATGCAAATACAACAGCTCCCAGTTCAAGATCGTGTGTCGTGTAATTCTTCTCGTGTATCTTCAGCTGTCGTGAGGCATAAGCAATGACTTTGTCTCGTTGCAATAAAACACATCCGAGTCCCTGATGGGAAGCATCACAATAAACTACAAAGTCATCATTGCCTTCTGGGAGTGTTAAGATTGGAGCATTGCACAATCTTTGTTTCAATGTCTGGAATGCCTCTTCTTGTTTCTGAGTCCACACAAAAGGTTCAGACTTCTGTGTGAGCTTGGTGAGAGGTAAAGCTATCTTAGAGAAATTCGAAATGAATCTCCTATAATAACCTGCCAATCCCAAGAATGATCGAATCTCTGTTGGTGTTGTAGGCACATCCCAGTTCTTGATTGCTTCAATCTTGGCAGGGTCCACGTGAATACCATTACTGTTAATCACGTGACCCAAGAACTGAACTTCACTTAGCCAAAATTCGCACTTGGAGAATTTGGCGTAGAGTCGTTCTTCTTTCAGAAGCTCCAAAACTGTCTTGAGGTGTTGCTCATGTTCCTTCTTGTTCTTTGAATAAATCAGTATATCATCAATAAAGACGATCACAAACTGATCTAGATACGGCTTGCACACCCGGTTCATTAAGTCCATGAACACAGCCGGTGCGTTCGTCAATCCGAATGGCATCACCATAAATTCGTAATGACCATATCGAGTACGAAAAGCCGTCTTGGGTATGTCTTCCTCTTGAATCCGGAGCTGATGATAGCCTGATCTCAGGTCTATCTTTGAAAAGCACTGTGCTCCCTGTAACTGATCAAACAAATCATCAATCCTCGGTAACGGGTACCGATTCTTGATGGTGAGTTTGTTGAGTTCTCGATAGTCAATACACATTCTGAAGGTTCCATCTTTCTTTTTAACAAAAAGAACCGGAGCTCCCCATGGGGAAAAGCTCGGTCGGATGAATCCTTTATCGAGTAGTTCTTGCAACTGGTTAGACAACTCTTGCATCTCCGATGGTGCGAGTTTGTAGGGAGACTTAGCTACAGGAGTTGCTCCCGGAATCAAATCGATTCGAAACTGTACTGATCTCTCAGGTGGCAGTCCCGGTAAATCATCCGGAAACACTTCTGCAAAATCTCTCACAATTGGCACATCTTGAATCTTGATCGCCTTCTTGTCTTTCTGAATCACGTGAGCTAGAAATGCAACGCATTGTTTTCGTAAGTACTTGCGAGCCTTCATGCACGATATTATCTTGACACTGCGTTTCGCTTGGTCTCCACGAATCTCCAAGACTTCATTGTTCTCCACAGGAATACGTAATAGTTTATCGGAACAGATGAACTCAACTCGGTTAAGAGATAGCCAATCCATTCCGATGATAACGTCGAAACTGCCCAGCTCCATCGGTATCAAGTCGATGGAAAATGTATGATCACCAAGTGTTAATGGGCAATTCCTAAGTACTGTGTCAACCGTAATCTGTTTGCTATTAGCTATCTCAATAGTATAAGGGGAGTCTAATGATTCCACAACATGATTAAGATGGCTAGCAAAATAGGATGAGATAAAACTCTGATCCGCACCAGTATCAAATAATATAGAGGCATAGAAATCAGATAGAAGAAATGTACCCGTAATGACGTTCGGGTCTTGTCTGGCTGCAGCAGCTCCTATTTGAAAGGCTCGTCCTCTTGGTGCTTGAGCCCCTTGTTGGTTTCTCCTGGGACAATCCGAGAGAAATGTCCTAGTTCGCCACCGTTGTAGCAAGACCTAGGATCTGCAGCAGCAGCAGTAGTAGCTGCGTTGTTGTTTCTGTTCGGAGCTCCCGTGCTCCTGCAGCGGTTTGCCCAGTGGCCAAACTTTCCACAGTTTGTGCATTGCATGCACTGTGTGTTTGGCGCGTGATGATACTGGCAAGTGTTGCACAAAGGTGCAGTGCCAGTGTAAGGCTTTCTGACTTGCAGTGGTGGTGGCTGTAAAGTTGGTGGTCTTCTCGGCAGCATTCTGATCATAACCGAAAAGAAATCGGCTAGTGTAGTGATCAGAAGCAGAAGACATATGCAAATAGAATCCTATATCATAAGAACTCTACATGAGGGTCCCTAGGTTATAGTCTAGGCCAAACCGTTCAAGTAATATGACCTATATTCTCTATAACCATGGCTCTGATACCAATCTGTCACACCCCGGGCCGGCGGGAACGGATCGGGTTTTCCCGTCGGGCGGAAGGTTCCCGGGGCACGATATCTTGGAGTGATAATCAATTGATCAGATTGTTTACATAGCACATGAGATATAAATGAGAAATGCTAATCATGACATGAAATAGAATTACAAAGTTAAATTACATTGTACATCATAATTTAACTAAGTAAATCTAATCAAAAAGAATCATTGCGTTTATATCTTGAACTGTACAAGATATACAAAAGTGATTCACTGTTTTGTCATATCAAAAGTTTGCAGTCAAAAGTAAACTAGGTCTTCTAAGAGTCCACTAGCTTATCACTTGCACATATGTACCTACACCTGTCCGTCACCTGAGAAAACATGCATTTAAACAAAGTCAACACTAGGTTGGTGAGTTCATAAGTAAGTAAATTGAAAACCATTGAATTGATCATGCACACATCCACAATGTCATACTTGTTACTTGTAATACTTGTTTCATCTGTACCACCCAATGGCCTCTCCTTAGTTATATGTACAAGTAGTGTATCACCTGATCAAGTGTGCTTATATATAGGGAATCCTGAAAGGGTCAAGCCCAGACGCTATCCCACCACATACTCAGTCAAGTTCCACACCACTTGCGATACAACTAAAGATATCCATTTCCCCGCTTATTCATCGCACTTGATATGTATTCAGTTATTGTATTGATGATAGAATAATATATTGTATGGGGTTTAATTATCAAACCGAAGTATTGATAACCCTCGATGTATTAAGGAATTTTAGATTAATATAATCTTGTCCTTGTATTATTCTATACTTGAGGTGGGTTAACTGATGATACTCTATTAAATATTAAGAGTGTGAGTTAACCCCTTGCAACTTGTTCTTGAACCATAGTGCATAGAGCCTAAAAGGAATCCATTGAAATCCTCACGTAATCAGACTTCAATGCATCCGATTTATCTCTATCACTTTGTATGTCTGTTGTCCTCAACGAAATCTATTACTAGTAGTGTAACATGAGAGCAGATCACCTTCTCAACCTACTAGTCAATAAGGTTTTCGCTGGATTAATTACTTATAACTGTAGATTAATATCACCATGTGTCGCTTACCAGAACCTGACTTGAGGTCGCCCTGTCACCGGTCATACGTTACCGGCCATTGAATTGTTACGATCAACATACTAGCCCTACAAGCTAGAGGTTTGTCAAACCTATGGTACCACTATGCTATCGTCGGTTTAGTCACGTCAAACTAACTGGTCAGCGAATTTAAGGGTCTTACATGATCACTTGAACAAATTGGCACATGATTGAAGTGATATAATGCAAACAGGTCAAATGTAATTAATTGTAATAGCATTCAATTGTACTCTTGTTCTCATTGTAATATGTTCTCCGTGATATTAACAAAGTTAAATAAGAACTAGTCTTATTAAGTTATGTTAAATAATTGAGTGAATGATGTTGTTATCATGAAATTATGTTATCATGATTATCATTCCATGCTACTTGTTATTCTTGTAATATGTGTTGAATTATAAAGTTAAGTGTTATAAGAACTAGTCTTATTACACTCACTTAATTCTTGTATCGAACGATGTAATAAAGATATATCATCTTTATATCATTCTGATGTTTGTTCTTGTAATCATGTCATCATGTTCCTTGTAATCGTTTCAATGTCATTTCTTGTAAGAATAACTAAGTGTTGTAAGAGTTAACTTACTACTAAGTTATTCTATTGAATCGATGAGTTATGATATTAAAAATATCATCATCATCTTATCTTTCCTGTATTCTTGAATTCAAACAAGCATGCATACAATGATTTATGATAATAAGCAATTTAATATCAAATAATCAAAGTATTAACAATATGTAAGCAAAACTTTTAAATAAATAAAAGTAAAGCATGTTTCTCAGCCCCGATAGTTTAAAATCAGTAAAGATTAAAGAAATGGGGCATATGAACTCACCTTGTAGTTGTTGTGTTTGACTTAGCTTAAACAAGAATGTACGCGCTCTCGATTGTACTTGAGTGTATTTTCACGATCCTGTATTGATTTCACGATGTTCATAACTTATTAGTATGAATTATAGGGATTTTATGTGTATGTATGTGTTAGCCATAAACTTTGGCCAACACTTAAAGTCTTCAGTCTCTGTTGGCCCATCTTTATTTGTTATTGGTTCTTGTAATCCATAGACTTTCTTTGATTTATTCTTGTCTCATCTAGCTTGTATTAAAGCCCCTTTGTAGTTTCATGAAATCATGTTATAAGTTACAAGACCTTGTTGCCAAAAATTGTCGTTTTAGTAGTAATCCCTTGGTTATCATACTTGTTAGTGTTGAGTGAAAGAGTTACAATAGTTCTTTAGTCATGTGGGCCAACAATTTAAGTTGGGCCAATGATATTAGGTGTTGATTCATGAAGGCCTTGCCAAAAGTTACAAAAACTAATGTTCAAGTGGCCTTTTGGGCCTTGTTTTGGGCCTCCAAGGAATCTATTGGGCCCAAGGTGGGCCTTGGCAATATTTGTTGGGCCTAGAGTCATACAAGGCTGCTGGAATTGAAATTGGGCCATAAATGGGTTGTTGACCAAGTAAATGACAAAATGGCTCCAAAAGTGAGGACAAAGGCCTCAAAATGGGCCTTGAATCGGTTTTCTGTGGGCCTCGGGTAGATTTTGATGGGCCCCATGAGTTTTGTCTCGGGCCTTTGCTAAAAGAGTTCATGGGCCAAGTTGGGCCTGGATTAGAATGGCTGAAAACATTGTGGGCCTTGAATTTGGGCTTTTGGCCAAAATGGTGGCCTTGGGCCAAAGGCAGTGGGCCTTGAGCCCTAAACCATGGGCTTTGGGCTGTTCACTTCCTGTTGGACCTTTCTAAAGCTGATGGGTCCATTTTAAAGGTGTTGGGCCTGAAGAGGTGGTGTGGGCTTACTGGTGGTCTAATCCATTATATGTGTGGCCCAAACATGTAGGCATTGTGCAAGGTTAATGAGCTGAATGAGTGTTATCAGAGTTTGGGCCTGCTTCATTGTTAATGGGCCTGCATAAATTGTTAATGGGCCTGCATGAATTGTCTTCCACTTCTGGTGGGCTATGTTGTTAAAGTTGGGCCTAACTCCTGTGGGCCGAATGCAGAGCTATTGGGCCTGGATATTAATCGTGGCCCTGAGGTTGTTGGTTTACTGATTTGGGGCCAGTATTGGATCAAGAGAAATGAAGCTAACCATATGGACACTGTTGGGCCAGTTTAATGCTACTAGGCCAAATGAAAGGAAAAAGGTTTTGGCCCAAATAGGTTTTCTGGATCAACACATACTGTTGGGTCGTATGACTGGGCCAAGCAGCACCCTAGACCCATCGAATGAACCTGGAAACATGGGGGTGGCCGAGAAGTTAGCTATGGCCGAATAGGGTTTTGGTTAGGGTGGTTCGGCCGAATAAAGTGGCTGGTCAACTGGTTAACTGGCGAATGTGTAGGCCCGAATGAACCCACGGTCGAATGAGAGTGGTTGTCGAATGTGCAGATGGCGAATGGCTCCTGGGCGAAGGGGGAGCAACGAATGAGAGATGGCCGAAGGAAGCCATTCGGCTTAGGCTTCATTCGGCGCACTGGGACCAACCGGGGCGACTAGGGTTGTTCCAACCATCAACCAGCCAAGATCTACCATAGTTCATGCGTTAGTGGTTGCTGAAACTTGATTCCATGGGTGAGGGTTCAAGTGAAACCCTATCAGTCGGTTAAAGATGTTGAACAAAAAGAGTAGAAAACGCTATTTTTCGCGACCTTTCACAGCATCATACCTCGTTTTTCAGTGGTGATAAGCTTAGATCCGTTGTACTTTCATGTAGAAGACGTTAAGGGCTACGCGTGGGCGAAAGAATCACTCAATTTGGTTGAGAAACAAGAAAGTTATGATGATTCAAAGATGGTGAAAACCCTAAAAACGTGAAACCGGGATTTTGATGTAGAGAGAGAGTGGGGATGAGAAAAATGAAGAAGATGAATCAATTAAGGGTATTTATACCCCGCGGGTGTTCGGGTTCGTTTTCGTTGCTCGGTTCGTAAATTCGTATGTTTTCCGGAAAATTACGCGTAATTTAAATGGATTTAAATAATAGGATTTAATTTAATTATTTTGATGAGTTTCAAAATTGTAAAATGTTATTTATTTAATTTTATTAAATTATTTTCGTTCGTGACGTGTTTTCGTTTTCGTTTCGTCAGATCGCGTAACCTTCGCGCGTAATTCGTTCGAATCGTCACCCGAACGAATACGACGATGGTTTTGCTTTCTGACTTTTGTTTTCTACTTTTCAGTCATTATTTTAGAACTCTAAACTCACAGATATGTTTGTGTGAATCGTCACTCACGCAAACACACTGTCAGTTCGTCATTCTGAAATAACACTGCATTAATGTTTTAATTGTGTTTCCTCACTGTCGGACTCAACTATACATCATGATTTCACATTATTCTTGTACTGATTCGTCGGCCATCTGATTCCTGTCATCTATGGACATCAGATCGCAACCGATATGTTTTCGTTGTTCACTTGTAAACTGTTGTTTCTCATGATTTGTTGTGTTAACTGTAATTAAGTTTTCACTTAATAAACACAACTAATGTTTCAAATGTACGTTGTACTTAATGTATTTAAGTTTATACGAAAATACGTACAACGGTTTCTTGTATTTAGGATTCTGTTAATACAAGTACTGTTTAAGCTTACGTATGTACACATAGAATACAGTGAAAGTACACATACCATACGGACTTGCCGGACGATTTGGCACTTGCTGTTACAATTTGTTCCTTTAACATTTGATAAAAGCTCCAACTTTCCAGTCGTATGGAGAGAACATCCACTATCAATGTACCATATATTCTATTGAGCACCTGATAATGAGTCCTGCACATATAGAAAATGAATTAATGAGGAACTGGAATCCATGTCTTAGTCTTATGACTTTTAACATGGATTGGAGAAACAATTAAAGTACCAGAAGTTAAACAAACAGTGGAATAAATAGAAACTTTTGCCTTAACAGTCCAAATTCGATTAGAAATTGGCTTGTAAGGAATAGTCTCACTCTGATGTTTCACAATTGGTTTAACAAATTTATCTATTGTCTTTTGAACAACTTTTGATTTGATAGAATGAATTCTTTTGGATTTTCCAAACATGGTTTTCGGTTTATAAACCAATGGTGTAATATGTTTCTTTCCCAAAAAAGGAAAAGAAATAACAGACTTTACTGGCTTAGCATTACTCTTGTGACCTGATGAATATGCAGTAAAGGCTGTTGTCAGAATCTCAATCAGGTTAATTGGATTTGTGGGTTGCTTCTTTTTAGTTTGCTTTGAATGTATAACCTATGATTGACTACCATTCCTTTATAGACTTACTTCTTGAACCTTAGAACAACATATAAACTCCTTTGACAATGCAGCTAAAGGTCCATTGCTACCAGAAAAATTTTTCTCAAAAATTTTGTCATCTTGTTTAACCAGATTCACATTTGAAACATTTTGAGAAGATTAAGTTTGTCATGTTCATTAGGTGTTTGTTAATCTTTTCATTAGGTGTTTGTCTCTTAACAAAATTGTGTTGACATGTCTTTTCCCAAACCTGTTTATCAGCCCATTTTGATTTTAGAAAAAGTTTTTCATTAGGTTTCTTAAGAACTTTATCAACCAATTTTGGATTAATTAAACATAAAGGTCATTAATCATCACAGAAAATTTCATCTCAGCCTTTAAATGTATAATAGATAATATTATTTGGTTCAGTGAATAAACATCTTTCCCTAGGAACATCAAATTCCTTAATGGCAGATTCAAGACAGATATCAACATCTTCAATTAACACACACTCAGAATATTTGTTTATACTAATTGAATCTATTACATCATTTTTCATATCAACATTACACACTAAACAAGAAATATCACTACTATTCTTGTCACCAACATCACAAACTTCAATCTTGATTCCTTTGTTCTTTACATATGTTCCTGCATTTATAAAACTCACAGAAATAGACAAGTTAGATAAATAAGATGAAAATACATCTAAGTTCTTAGAGTTCTTTGAAATGTAAGGAACAATATTTAGTTGATCAGGTAATTTCCCATAGAGATGGTTAATCGGTGGAGGAACTGCAGTATAACCAATCCCTTGGGGTACCTGTGTTTGGAACAGGATTTGCCAAAATGTATTCAAATGTTTTCTGAGCACTACACAAACACTCATTTGATATGCATTTCTTTTTCTGCTCATTCATTTCTTCAATCAACTTATTGATAATGTCATCTCGATCAGCTCATTTTAGTTTTAAAGATTTAATATCTACATTATTTTCTTCAACTTTAATTTTGTAAAGTTTTTCATTAGTGAGATATTGTTTGACATTATCTTCCAAACAGATGACATCATCAAAAAGTGATTGATTGTGCTTGGTTACCATATCTAGCTATGCAGCATAAGCACAATATTTCAGATAATTTGGTTTATGATTAAGACTATTTGATGATGATGAATCAACCATCTTTTGTTTTTTTTGGGCCATGAATGCCACATGAGATTCATCATTGACTTGTACTTCTTCAACATATGATGACCAATCAGCTCCAAACAAAGCTTTGACAAACAAAGCTTTGTCTTTTGCTAGAGGTGTGGCCTTTGAGCTTGTAAAACCTGAAGAAGTAAAAGAAGCAACATCTCTTTTTCGAGGATCAAACTTGTCATGTTTATTACCAGCTTCAAATCTTGAATTATTCCAAACTGGCATCTCACACTCTCTTGCAAAATGTCCAAGATTCCCACAATTATAGCACTTGACTTTCTATTTAGAGAAACCGAGTTTCTTCTGCAGATATCTGGAAATCTGAAACCTTCCAGCTCTCTGCAGAAATCTCCTTGCCCTTCTTGTTAACATGGCCATTTGCCACAGAATGTCCATTTCTTCCAAATCATCCGGATCCAACTGATCCAAATCCTCATCTATAAGCCTCTGTGCTTCATCAATTACAACAGAATCATAAGCATTCACAAATTGCATGAAGAATGCTAAATGTTCTTGACGAATTTTAACATTCACACTCTTTGATCTATTGGTTGATGTTTTATCTTTGGTGGTTGCTGAGGTAAAACAAACCTTAGTAGTGTCATAAAAAACAATAGAAATATCACCATCTTCTGTACTGGATAAAAATGCAACTGATCCTGAAGTGGGATTTGCAGCAGCAATAGTAGGCTTCAGGTACAAGCTTGGATTTTGTGAAGAAAATTTACTACCAGCCTTTTTCTTATGCATATCAAGATCAAAATATTGTAGTTTTGAAATTAGCACCTCCAACTATGTTATCTCCAAATCAGTATTCTCCCTGAATATCATAACATATGTCTCCCAAGATAAAGGAAGTGCATCCAGTAATTTGTCATTTTGCTCTTCTTATGAAACTTCATAATCCTGATTTCTTAGCTCACTGAGCAACAAAGTGTATCTTGTGACAAGTTCTTCAAAGGATTCATTCTCAAGACACTTGAACACTTCGACTTTCTTTTGAGAATCATACGCTTACTCTTCCTCAATTGATCACTGCCCTTACACAGCTTAGCTAAGGCATCCCAAAGAGCCTTGGAGCTTTTGTGAGATTTAAAAGAATGAAAAATCTCTTCTGGCAGTGCCATGGTTAAACATTTTTGTAAACACCAATCTGCTGAGGTTGTTCATACCCTTCAATCAGTGGGATCATCAAGCTGGTATTGAAAATCGATAGGAAGGATTCGAATCTTGAGCTCCATGAATATTTAGAGATACCAGTTTTGGAGGCTTTGTCATGGTACCGGACTCATTATCGCTTAACAAGACAGACAAGGAGGATAAGTTTGCCATTATGAATCTTTGATCACAAAAATTTCTCACACATAGAAATTTTCCGAACTGGAGTCTCTATATTAGTAATATCGATGAGAGTGTTGTCGATATTGTTAATCTCGATAAATGGTTGTTAATATTTTTAATATTGATAGAGAATAGCTGATACTGTTAATATCGATGAAAACACTATTGATATTGTCAGTATCGATGCCCAACAGTCAGAATAACTGCTTCTGTCGACATTAACAATCTCGAAATGAATTCTTTAAATTTTTGACAGTTTTCCAAGTGCAGCTACTGTCTTCTATGTTTTGAAATGATAATCGTCATTTGAGCCCTCAAAAACATCAAATTGTCATGAATTTGGCTTCAAAAATCAATAAAATCACAAAAAATTTGCTCAACCAAGATCAAAACCGATCATAATGCTCTGATACCACTTGAAGGTCCATGTCTAGGATCTAAATGATCTGATATCATATAGAAATACGTGCGGAATCCATAAAACTATGTTTGAGCAATGATATAAACGAGTAGAAAAAGAAACAATCAACGATGCAAAGTCAATCTCTTGTATTAATATTTGGAATGGAATTCGTACAAGCAGAGAGAAAACGCAAACTTAATTTTCTGGATTATGAACAGGCTTGATACAATTAGTATCAAAACAAGCCTATTTATAGGCCAGCCATTGATACTAGTAGTATCGATGGTTGACTAGTGTTGATACCAATAGTATCAATGGTACTACTATCGATACTATTAGTATCGATAAAACAAACACTTAGTCAAATTACAACTTTCAAAACTAAACAAAATACAAATCAAACAAAATATACTAAACTAAACAATTATAAAACAATAAAATAAAGGTCTTCACTTCGAATCTGCTTTTTCTCTAGTTCAACATCTGAGGCTGATGCTATCCGGGTTCTAACATGAAATGCTTTCATCTTCTGAACTTGATGATTCTTCCAGTTGTTCCTCTTTTCTCATTGATCCCCTCTCTGAATTATCATCAATCTCAACATTTCCCCCCCTCTCTGCTCAGCAATGCATGCCTTTTCATTTTTTACAATGTCATAATTGAATCTGAATTTCCAGTTTTCTCCCTAATCATTTTGAATCATGAGAGCTTTGTTTGTATTTGAAGTACTAGGCTGAGAAGGTGTCACAATGGGTACTAGGCGTCTCTCAGAATTTGAGGAAGAAGATCTATGATATGGGAATGTATTCTTGTTCCCCATCTTCATTGTCTTGTTACATTGCCAAGGAAATTGTCCTTTTTCTCGACAAGTATAGCAAGTGACCAGAGACATGCGAAAGCCAAATTTAGAGTCTTTGTTGAGATTGATATCTTTTCTGGTCATCGTGACATGGTCTTTTGCTCTCCTAACTGCACTTGCTAATGCCCACATAATATCTATCCTTTCCATATCATCTAGATCAATCTGTAAATAATCTTCATTTGTCAAGGTGAGGATTCCCAATCTAACCTGCAAGCAATCCATCATATGAACTCACAAGAGTTGATAGCAATCCCATGTGCTCCTTGGCTACTTCCACTGGTACTTTATCAAAATTGTCAATTTTTAGATTGATGACTGAAAAACTATCATCAAAGTGAGACTGTGATCCAGAAGCTGAAGCCGATTGGACAAAGTTGACATTGTTTGAACTTGTAACTTTAGAATTGTGTGTAACAAAAGATTTTCCAATGGGGTATGGGTAGAGTTCACAGCCGGTGTTGGAGTAGAGTAATATATTGAGGGATCTTGAACTTGAGCTCCCCTCTTTGCTTTCCATTTATTTTCAGTCTATTGCTCTTTCATCGTTTGGATGAAATCATTGATGTCCATAGTGGCAAGCATCTCACTCTGCTTCAGGACCATGAGAAAAGCTTCCCACTTTGGAGGCAATGCATCAACAAGTCACAGAATCTTTTCTTGAGTGGTTGTCTTAACTTGATGATTGTAAAGCTCACTCAAAAGATAATAAAATCTAGCAATCAAGTCATCTAATGATTCATTCCCAACATACATGAAGCTGTTGAATTCCTTTCTCAATGTCTTAGACTTTATGCTCTTTAAAGCATCGTTGCCTTCTTGACGTTGTTGTAAATCACCCCACAAAGACTTGGAAGAAGCAAATTGTCTGAACTGATGAAAGATATTAGTTGTTATGGATTGAGACAAGATGGCATAGGCTTTCTTGTCTAAGTCATCAGCTTTCCTCTAAGGCTCAGTGAGCCTAGTAACAATAACAAGAGATCCATCCTCGTTCAGTGCCCTTAGGTATCATTTCTCGATCATCATTCATTAATTTGTGTCCACTCCATTGATGTGGATCTCAAACATGTATTTCCAATGTGGGTAATTATCCACAGATAATAATTTTGGTGCTTTGTTGGAATTTCCAGTCAATGTCTCAATCAATAGGAAATTCTGAATCCTATGGTTCTGATTAGCCATTCATGCCATATCATCCATCAAAGTAGAAACAAGTTGATTTGATGATTAGGCAAATTTCTAACACTTTGAACGAATGAGACTTGATCACACGAATGACAGGCACAAATGGATGGTTAGATGCGATTGAAATACGAAATTAGTTTCGTAGACAAATGAGTGATTATTACCGGCGAATGAGTACTTTTACGAATAACTTTTCAGGTGAATGACTAATAGAGACGAATGTGGGGGTTATTTGAGGCGAATGAAGGGTTCCGTGAGATGAATGAAGGGCTATTCGTACCAAAAGGCTACTCGTATGGTACAAATTGATGAGTTATTCATCTAAAACTTTCATTCATACGAAATTGATGGAAACCGTGCGGAATCAAGAGCCAAAGCTCTGATACCACTTTGTAGGACCTTGGGAATGCATCAGTTCCACCCGGAATCTGCTCGGTAAGCCCTCAAATAGCGCGGAATCCTATTCGGAGGTTATCCAATCGATACAATCGCACCATGAGATCAACCGACGATGCAGAATTAACGTTGAGTCAAGAAGTGATCAATCAAGGGAGAATTCTAGAACATGGAGGTGGAGGAGATGCACCGAAACCTACGGACATTTAGTGTGATGTGATATCCACAGAAACATTTTGTTTTGCAGAGTACGTATAGTCTAAGGTCATTCGTATGATTGAGTCATAGAGGAATGATCCATTCATGCAAATGAGTCATGCTAATGACTCATTCGCCTGAGAAATTTATTCGCTAGGCAATCATTCATGCAAATGAGCTCATTCTTATGTCTCATTCGCACGAATGGTCAGGCTGATAACCAAATTCATATTTAAGCATGCTAAACACAATCAAATAGAGATAAAATTTGTATTCATTGATAATAATAGCTTTACACATACATAAAAGACTATTACAATGAACTAGGGTCAAAAGGTCCGTCTACAATGAAAGTCTCTACCTTATACTTTCAGTCATCCAATAGAAATTTTAATATCTTCTCCCTCTCAACTTGACAAATCTTTTGCTGTTGAAGATCAATCTGAATGATCTTCTCCTTGTAAGCTTTGATGAACTCTTCTCATGTTAGTCTAGAAGCTTCAAGATCAGCTAGGATCTTATGTTCCATTTCATTCTCTATACTCTTCAGTTTCTAAATTTCTTCATTAGTAGAGAATTGCCTCTTGGGAAAGATGGATTGTCTTTCAAGAAAAGGATGAGGCAGGTTTGGATTTCTTGGAAATACTCTTCTGTGTCCTTGAGAAGGAATGCCTTATTTCAGGTTTGGGTTTATGAGGAATCTTAGAAATATTAAAGTGAATTTGAGAAGCATATTTAGGTGAGAAAGTGGGATACGAGTCTCTGGTTGGTGTGGGTGCTTTTGTCTGTACAAGGGAGGTTGTATTAGTGTTAGTTTGTACAAGTGAAGGAATAGTGGTTGCTTGTACAAGCGTAGGATTACTAGTTGTTTTAGGTTTAGCGGGGGTTTTACATTCCGTGGTTGTCGTAGGGTCAGCGATTCTTTGTATAAATGGAGGTTCAATGGTTGTCTGAGGTTAGTGGATGTTTTACAGTCAGTGGTTGTCTTGGGGGCAGTTTGTAAAGAAGAATGTATCACCTTTTGTAAAATGGAGGCTGTTTGAATGTCATGGATTGGTAGCAATAGTCTCAATGGCTTTATGTTTGGATTTTCTAGTTGTGCTTGAAATGTTGGTTTCCATATGAGAAGATGCTTCCTTCTCTTTTTGTGCTAAACTAGCCATGGCAGTTTTAGTTAGAAATTGTTGATCAAGGATAGCCTTAAGAAAAGCCTCTTGGTTCTTCTGCTTTTCAATCTTCATCTTTTACCGCTCAGACTTATCTGAGCCATTTTGGCTTTATAAGTAGAAGACAACAGTTTCTCATTCTCCCTCATTCGGGTTCATCAGCCTGTTCTTTAAACCAAGGGGGAGGAGGAGCTATTCCTGTTGGGTAATTCAGAAAGAGAGTACGATTAATCACCTCATGTTTGAGTGACTTGATCTTGGAGTCTCCTGAAACTTTCAGTAGATCCATCTCTACCTTGTGGGAATGAAGAAATTTTTGGTGAAGGTTTGAAAGAGAGTTTAGGACGATTGGTGAGCAGTGGGTTTAACACTGTTTGAAGAACAATGTGACCAATGGTGGGAATATTTGAGGTGTTTGGGTAATCTTTAGATGAAGATGCCTATGTTGGGTTGGATTAGGAATGCAATTGTTATTCAACACCTTTGTAACCAACTTAGTGAGTGTGGCTACATCGATGTGAAGACTCTGAACATTGGCCGTCAATTTCTCAATTTTCTGGTTTGATTCGTCAATCCTTATAAGGATATCACCCAAATCCCTGACATTATTATTAGTTTCAACATGACCTGAACATTTTGGGCCATGTTTTGAAAGGGCTACTCCTTAGTGGTTTTGATGAGAGAAGAACAACTAGGCCTCAAAGTTGTATCAATCTCGTGGAGAACTTGGGTTATTATTTCATGGATAGGCTGGAATTCAAAAACAAAAGTGTCCATGGGAGAGTCAACTATTGTCTTACTAGCAAGTGATTCTTCAGCAGTTGATGTGGTTTCCCTTTGGGATACAACATCATCCTTTTGAGACTATTGATGAGGAGCTTGCTGGGATTGAGAAGTTGAATTCAGGATGTTTCAGTTGGATCCCGTTGTCCAGTGGGGACAATGACTTGTTCCGGGATCTCAACTTCTTAAACATACTTTTTAGGCTTTTTAGAAGGGGCTTTGGAGGATTGTTTTCTTTCGGTCTATACCTTGCCAGGTGTGGACTAGGAGGTGGATGTGGGTTCACCTTGGACGGTTGTGTCCTCAGTGTCATCCAATTCCTTTTCAACAGTATTTAACCTAGCAAAAGTAGCGTCAATTGCCTTGGTTTGTGACGGAGGGTAAATATGAACAACAGTGTTTATCAGAATGAACAGACACACCATTACAAATCTAGGGTAAATTGAAAACTTAAGGGCCTTTCGGTGATGAACCAAATGATCAAAAATGATCCGAGATAGATTTACCTTGTTATTGGTGAGAAGTGCATACAAGACATATTGCATGTCATATGGCATTTCTTCCCAACTAGTTGTCTTCTGAGAGAGACATTGAAGAATTGTATGGTAAAAGAACTTGTACTTAGGGTGAAAGAAGTCTTTGTACAAGGTTCAATTCTTTAGATCTCCTTGGTAGTCACACTCAAACAATGCAGTGTGAAGGAGACCTATAGTGAAGGTTGAAGAAGAATCAGAATCAAGAAGATTCAGGGCAAAGGAAATCAATGACGTGGTTAAGGTGATCTATTGCTCAGCAACCACAGATGTGATGCTTTCAACAATGTCATCTTTGGTCACTATAGCACCGTTTGCCCAGAACTGATTTAGGCAGTGAAAGAGATGGCTGGATTGATGGTCGGAGCAGTGTGATCAAATGAAGTCGACAAAAGATCAATTATCTCATCATACTGAGGATACTTAGATGTTCTGGTGATATAAGCTATTATGTTATGAATTGGTTTGATATTTAGAGAATCGAGCACCCTGGAAGCTTTCAAGAATGAAAAAAATCGGAGCGATTGAAAGGATTTGAAGAGAGAGAGGAGATAAAGGCGGGAAATTTTAACCATTGTAAAATATAGATTGGATATACAACAAAAACGGCTAGTATATATAACAAACAGTGGAGAGTTAGATTAGGTCAAAATCAAAAAAAAGGAACAATGGTAAAAAGAAGGAGATAGACAACTAAACGACAAAATAACATAAACAAACATAAAATAATATAAACATGGACAGTGGTTTGATAGGAATTAATCTTGGTCCGATGTTGTTATTCTAAATCATCTAAAGCTTCAAGCTCAAATGACATGATTAGTGTAAATACATCGAGCCAGATGACATTCATCACAAACAGCTATCCTTAAGCTTAAGCTCATCATTCTTGATCAAAGATTAGGATAATCATAGTGACCAAGAAGGTCAAAGGGTAAAATGCTTGAGGGTCAATGCAAGTCAAAGGTTAAAAGATATCACATAAGCTAATAAGTTATAACCACATATGGTTATATCCACTTATGGAGACACAATCACAGAAGATTGTTTCTTCAAAATATTGTTTCTTCAGAAGAATGTTTCTTTGGAAGATTGTTTCTTCTGGAGAAGATGTAACAATGGATAATGTACAACCATGGATAAGTAAACAATAGTTGTTCATGCAGTGATTGTTCCTTTTATCTATTGTTAGGAAAATAAGTGGATTGACCTTAACTTTATTTTACTGAAAATAAAGGGAAAAATAAGTTTTAAAACCAAGTTTAAAATCCAAGATTTTATCTTGATTCAGAGGTTGCAGATTAACTCACATATTCTTCATGCCTGATTTGGTACCAAATTTAGAAAAAGTAGTTGATTCTAGTGGTTTAGTAAAAATGTCTGCAACTTGATGATTTGTTGAGACATCTTCTGGAACAATTAATTCCTTTTCGTAATAGTATCTTATAAAATTATGTCTTCTTTCTATATTTTTGGTTTTAGAATGATAAACTGGATTCTTTATGATATTTTTGGCAGCTTTACTATCTATCATAATAGTATTTAGCATCTCAGTTATTCCAAAATCCAATAACTGATATTGAAGCCATAAATCATGAGCAGTACAATGAGCTGCAACAATGTATTCAACTTTTGCAGTTGAGTTTGAGACAAAAGTTTGCTTCTTGCTTTGCCAAGATTCCAAAAAATTTTCAAAGAATTAGCATCCTCCTGATGTTGACTTTCTTGTAAGAGAACATCCTACATATTCACTATCTGAAAAAGCAACAAGCTTCCAAAGTTGATTAGCAGGATACCAAATACCAAGCACAGAGATATGTTTTACGCATCTGTATATCCTCTTCACAAAAGATAAATGAGATTGTTTTGGAGAAGATTGGAATCTTGCACAAACACATGTTGCATACATGATGTCTGGTCTTGATGCAGTTAAATACATTATCGATCCAATCATGCATCTGTAAAGAGTTTGATCTATAGGTTCACCATTTTCATCTAGTGGTATTCTAAGGGTTGATGCCATAGGGGTAGAAATCATTTTGCAATCTGTCATTTCAAATTTATACAAAAGATCTTTTATGTACTTAGACTGATGAATAAAAATACCATTTTTTTGTTTTTTTGAATTTGAAGGCCTAAAAATCTTTTTAATTCACTTAGAGCACTCATTTCAAATTTTGAAGACATAAGATTAGAAAATTCCTCACATAAGGAAGGATGGGTTGATCCAAATATAATGTCATCAACTTAAATTTTAAACAGCAGAATGTCTTTTCCAGTCCATTTAGTAAACAAGGTTTTGTCTATGGTCCCCTGTTAAATTTATTTGACAGAAGGAATTGAGATAAGCTTTTGTATTAGGCTCTTGGATCTTGTTTCAATCCATACAATGCCTTTTCCAATCTGTACACCCAATCAGGATGATCAACATCATCAAAGCTTGGTGGTTGAAAGACTAGACTTCATCTTTTATTGTCTGATACTGATGTATTAGTTTAACACATTCATTTTCGTACATATTCGAGTCTGTTTCCGTTAGTTTTGTAAATATTTCGAGTCGGTTTTAGTTCCATTTTACATTTTAGTGTTTTTGTGCAGGAATGTGTTCTGGAGGAACGGAAACGAGGGCAAACGGGAGTGCGGTTGATCGACATAAGAAAACGAAGAAAAAAACCCTAGGCGGTTAGCCCAGCGTGGTTGCTTGGTCCCAGGCGATGCGCCTGGGAACATTCTCTGATCCCATGACATCCGCGCGCATCGACTAGTCAGGACGACCAGCCGCAGGCGATGCGCCTGCCAGGCTCAGGCGCTCGACAATTTTGTCTCGTGGACACCGCCTAGCCACAAGCAGCCCCGCTAGGCGATGCGCCCAGATGATTTTTCATCCTAAAACCCTAATTTCATGCCTTTTATAAATGGGACGCTTCCAGGCCGATGAGGGGGTCTTCTTCTGCGATTTTGGAACCCTAATCAAGCCTTGGAGCTGCTAGAGCTTAACCAAGGAGGATTTGGCTTGATTAGGGCTTGTTGAAGTGAAGAAGGAAACTTGTTTGAGTATTTTTCTTTATCTTTTCTTGTTCTTAGTTTAAATCAGTAGTTGTTCATGTATTTAAACATTATTCAGATATGTTTTGCTACTGTTGAGATGTTGGTTGGCTAGATCTAGGGTTATATCGATGAGAGTGTTGTCGATATTGTTAATCTCGATAAATGGTTGTTAATATTTTTAATATTGATGGAGAATAGCTGATACTGTTAACATCGATGAAAACACTATTGATATTGTCAGTATCGATGCCCAACAGTCAGAATAATTGCTTCTGTCGACATTAACAATCTCGAAATGAATTCTTCAAATTTTTGACAAGTTTCCAAGTGCAGCTACTGTCTTCTATGTTTTGAAATGATAATCGTCATTTGAGCTCTCAAAAACATCAAATTGTCATGAATTTGGCTTCAAAAATCAATAAAATCACAAAAAATTTGCTCAACGAAGATCAAAATCGAACATAATGCTCTGATACCACTTGAAGGTCCATGTCTAGGATCTAAATGATCTGATATCATATAGAAATACGTGCGGAATCCATAAAACTATGTTTGAGCAATGATATAAACGAGTAGAAAAAGAAACAATCAATGATGCAAAGTCAATCTCTTGTATTAATATTTGGAATGGAATTCATACAAGCAGAGAGAAAACACAAACTTAATTTTCTGGATTATGAACAGGCTTGATACAATTAGTATCGAAACAAGCCTATTTATAGGCCAGCCATTGATACTAGTAGTATCGATGGTTGACTAGTGTTGATACCAATAGTATCAATGGTACTACTATCGATACTATTAGTATCGATAAAACAAACACTTAGTCAAATTACAACTTTCAAAACTAAACAAAATACAAATCAAACAAAATATACTAAACTAAACAATTATAAAACAATAAAATAAAGGTCTTCACTTCGAATCTGCTTTTGCTCTAGTTCAACATCTGAGGCTGATGCTATCCGGGTTCTAACATGAAATGCTTTCATCTTCTGAACTTGATGATTCTTCCAGTTGTTCCTCTTCTCTCATTGATCCCCTCTCTGAATTATCATCAATCTCAACATTTCCCCCCTCTCGGCTCAGCAATGCATGCCTTTTCATTTTTTTACATTGTCATAATTGAATCTGAATTTCTAGTTTTCTCCCTAATCATTTTGAATCATGAGAGCTTTGTTTGTATTTGAAGTACTAGGCTGAGAAGGTGTCACAATGGGTACTAGGCGTCTCTCAGAATTTGAGGAAGAAGATCTATGATATGGGAATGGATTCTTGTTCCCCATCTTCATTGTCTTGTTACATTGCCAAGGAAATTGTCCTTTTTCTCGACAAGTATAGCAAGTGACCAGAGACATGCGAAAGCCAAATTTAGAGTCTTTGTTGAGATTGATATCTTTTCTTGTCATCGTGACAAGGTCTTTTGCTCTCCTAACTGCAATTGCTAATGCCCACATAATATCTATCCTTTCCATATCATCTAGATCAATCTGTGAATAATCTTCATTTGTCAAGGTGAGGATTCCCAATCTAACCTGCAAGCAATCCATCATATGAACTCACAAGAGTTGATAGCAATCCCATGTGCTCCTTGGCTACTTCCACTGGTACTTTATCAAAATTGTCAATTTTTAGATTGATGACTGAAAAACTATCATCAAAGTGAGACTGTGATCCAGAAGCTGAAGCCGATTGGACAAAGTTGACATTGTTTGAACTTGTAACTTTAGAATTGTGTGTAACAAAAGATTTTCCAATGGGGTATGGGTAGAGTTCACAGCCGGTGTTGGAGTAGAGTAATATATTGAGGGATCTTGAACTTGAGCTCCCCTCTTAGCTTTCCATTAATTTTCAGTCTATTGCTCTTTCATCGTTTGGATGAAATCATTGATGTCCATAGTGGCAAGCATCTCACTCTGCTTAAGGACCATGAGAAAAGCTTCCCACTTTGGAGGCAATGCATCAGCAAGTCACTGAATCTTTTCTTGAGTGGTTGTCTTAACTTGATGATTGTAAAGCTCACTCAAAAGATGATAAAATCTAGCAATCAAGTCATCTAATGATTCATTCCCAACATACATGAAGCTGTTGAATTCCTTTCTCAATGTCTTAGACTTTATGCTCTTTAAAGCCTCGTTGCCTTCTTGACGTTGTTGTAAATCACCCCACAAAGACTTGGAAGAAGCAAATTGTCTGAACTAATGAAAGATATTAGTTGTTATGGATTGAGACAAGATGGCATAGGCTTTCTTGTCTAAGTCATCAGCTTTCCTCTGAGGTTCAGTGAGCCTAGTAACAATAACAAGAGATCCATCCTCGTTCAATGCCCTTAGGTATCATTTCTCGATCATCATTCATTAATTTGTGTCCACTCCATTGATGTGGATCTCAAACATGTATTTCCAATGTGGATAATTATCCACAGATAATAATTTTGGTGCTTTGTTGGAATTTCCAGTCAATGTCTCAATCAATAGGAAATTCTGAATCCTATGGTTCTGATTAGCCATTCATGCCATATCATCCATCAAAGTAGAAACAAGTTGATTTGATGATTAGGCAAATTTCTAACACTTTGAACGAATGAGACTTGATCACACGAATGACGGGCACAAATGGATGGTTAGATGCGATTGAATACGAAATTAGTTTCGTAGACGAATGAGTGATTATTACCGGCGAATGATTACTTTTACGAATAACTTTTCAGGTGAATGACTAATAGAGACGAATGTGGGGGTTATTTGAGGCGAATGAAGGGTTCCGTGAGATGAATGAAGGGCTATTCGTACCAAAAGGCTACTCGTATGGTACAACTGGATGAGATATTCGTCTAAAACTTTCATTCATACGATCTGAGTTTTACCAGCCCAAAAATTCCTCCAAACTGCGTTTTAGACCGATTCATACTACCAAAATTGGTACAAACCACTAGAATAGCGCGTCTAAGCTTTAGGAATGAACATTCTCACAAAACAAGCTCTAAAACTCGAGTTTTGACATTGAAATAAAGACTTTTATGAGTTGCAAAACAGGGTTTTGCAGTTTTTCATCAAAAACATTCTGAATTCCAATGAAATTGATGGAAACCGTGCGGAATCAAGAGCCAAAGCTCTTATACCACTTTGTAGGACCTTGGGAATGCATCAGTTCCACCCGGAATCTGCTCGGTAAGCCCTCAAATAGCGCGCAATCCTATTCGAAGGTTATCCAATCGATATAATCGCACCCTGAGATCAACTGACGATGCAGAATCAACGTTGAGTCAAGAAGTGATCAATCAAGGGAGAATTCTAGAACATGGAGGCCGAGGAGATGCACCGAAACCTACGGACATTGAGTGTGATGTGATATCTACAGAAACATTTTGTTTTGTAGAGTACATATAGTCTAAGGTCATTCGTATGATTGAGGCATAGAGGAATGATCCATTCATGCAAATGAGTCATGCTAATGACTCATTCGCCTGAGATATTTATTCGCTAGGCAATCATTCATGCAAATGAGCTCATTCTTATGTCTCATTCGCACGAATGGTCAGGCTGATAACTAAATTCATATTTAAGCATGCCAAACACAATCAAATAGAGATAAAATTTGTATTCATTGATAATAATAGCTTTACACATACATAAAAGACTATTACAATGAACTAGGGTCAAAAGGTCCGTCTACAATGAAAGTCTCTACCTTATACTTTCAGTCATCCAATAGAAATTTTAATATCTTCTCCCTCTCAACTTGACAAATCTTTTGCTGTTGAAGATCAATCTGAATGATCTTCTCCTTGTAAGCTTTGATGAACTCTTCTCATGTTAGTCTAGAAGCTTCAAGATCAGCTAGGATCTTATGTTCCATTTCATTCTCTATACTCTTCAGTTTCTAAATTTCTTCATTAGTAGAGAATTGCCTCTTGGGAAAGATGGATTGTCTTTCAAGAAAAGGATGAGGCTTCTAAGTTTTAGTGGCAAATGGTTTTATTGGAGAGGGGATTCTAGCAGGATGAGGGGAAGCAGAGACATCCTCATCATCATCTGTCACTAATTTCCTTTTTTTTGGCGTTAGTGATGAGATGAGCCCGTTATCGTCAGAGTCAGAATAAGACTCTTTAATTGGGGTTGGTGGTTTTTGTGATTTGGTAGAGGCAGGTTTGGATTTCTTGGAAATACTCTTCTGTGTCCTTGAGAAGGAATGCCTTATTTCAGGTTTGGGTTTATGAGGAATCTTAGAAAGATTAAAGTGAATTTGAGAAGCATATTTAGGTGAGAAAGTGGGATACGAGTCTCTGGTTGGTGTGGGTGCTTTTGTCTGTACAAGGGAGGTTGGATTAGTGTTAGTTTGTACAAGTGAAGGAATAGTGGTTGCTTGTACAAGCATAGGATTACTAGTTGTTTTAGGTTTAGCGGGGGTTTTACATTCCGTGGTTGTCGTAGGGTCAGCGATTCTTTGTATAAATGGAGGTTCAATGGTTGTCTGAGGTTAGTGGATGTTTTACAGTCAGTGGTTGTCTTGGGGGCAGTTTGTAAAGAAGAATGTATCACCTTTTGTAAAATGGAGGCTGTTTGAATGTCATGGATTGGTAGCAACGGTAACATTTGTACATTTAGTCATGATAGTCAGAAACAGTGTTAGAACAGTGTGTGTCCATGTCCAGTTAATCAATGTGATTCATATGTTCCTTATGTGCTTGTGTGTTAGAATCTTTAGTATTTGAGAACAAGTATGTATTATTAATTACAGTCGATTACACTAGGCGAGAACAGTATCGTGTTATATCGAAACAGTGGTGGGCAGCGAGAGTGAGCCCTATATATATACTGCGTTTGGTGTAACAGGATAGTGTTAGTGCGTAGTGTTAAGACGAATATTATGACAATTAATCAAACAAAATCGTAATGCGTAAGCGAGACTGAGTATAGTTATGGGTGACGATCCATAATGATACGAATTTTGAACTTATAATTATGAGTAAACGGCTTTAAATAATTAATACGATCGAAAAACGTACGCGATTGCGGGTATACACGTAATTGTATGTGTTTAACGATCTGACAACGCACGAAGAGTAAAAATAGTTAAAATAATTATTTTACATTTTTACAATTTTGAAACTCATCATTTTATTGAGTTTAACAATTCTTTTATTTTTAAATCGCGTAAAATACGCGTTACGTTCCGGAAATGCGAACCGAGCGACCGAAACGAACCCGAATACCACACGGGCTATAAAAGCCTTGAAAGAGGCCATTTCCCTCATTTATGTCACCAACAACCCACTCTCTCTCTAGAATTCGTCTCCCACCTCTCTCTAAAAATCCAAACTTTAAACGCTCGTATCTCACTCGTTTCTCAACGGATTTTGGTGTTCTTGGCGGCCACGCGTAGCTCTCGACATCCTCTACGTAGAAGTACAAAGGATCTGGTGTTTTGTCCGACCAAAAACAAGGTACAAACGTGTTAAAAATCTGGAAAATAGGGTTTTTGTTGTGTAATGTTGTTCACGAGCTTAACCCGGTTTCCTTCTCTTCATTTCGAACCATACATACACTACTGATGGTCTGGGTTGCTAGCGTGGTGTGTATCGATCTGGAATAGCTGGTAAACAATGATGAAGATGGTGATGGCAGGTACAGGTTCGTGAAATGAAGTCATAGATGGGACGAACCTGTGCAAATCCAGCCGAACTATAGAGACTCACGAACCTTCTGGTAGCTGCCGAACCATCCTCATCCGACGAACCATGCCTGACTCGCGAACCATCATGCTCTAGCCGAACCCAGACTTGTCACCGAACCAATATCTGAAACGAACCTAAGGTTCGTTGATCACAACTGAACGAACCCTGCATGATGAGCATCCCACGAACCCTAATCGCCATGCACGAACCTATTCCATGTTAACCAACTTTCTGCGAACCATGGTGTGCAACGAACCTGATCATGACTGCCGAACCATTATAAACTCGCCGAACCCTTGCATGGTTCGTTGGCATGTAGCCGAACCTCTCATCACCTTTGGCGAACTTTAGGCTAGAGCCATAAAAGGTTCGCTGCCTAAGGTGGCAGCCCATAGCTCCTCGGCCCAACCCAAATCCTATTCGGCCCAATCATAATAGCAATTAATCTCATAGGCTAAAACAAGCCCAATGGAATTAGGTTGACCCATTATGATCTTAATTGGCCCAATCTTATCCTTTGTGTTCTACTTGGCCCAATAACTCATTCATTTGGTCCACGAAATTCACTTCGGCCCAGTACGATTAACTCGGCCCATGATCAACCTAAGAGACCTATGCCATGGTTCAAGCCCAACACATTTATTCTTGGTTCAATATCATCCCATTTGGCCTAGTATGGCCCAATTGGGCTCATGCTTAATACATATGGCATAAGGACCCAATAACAAATGCTTGGGCCAAGGTTTGCCTCTTGATTCATTAATTATGAAATGATCATGGTTGGGTTAAGTGTAACCTATAATCCAATTATATGATCAAGTCATAAACATAAAAGAGCTTAGAAGCATTCTAACATATCTTTAAATCACATGTTTAAACATTGGATATCAAAACTCGTCAACACTTACTATTTTATGTATACAAGTTGTGCATAAAAGAATATTACACATTCTTTTCATCGATCCATGATCAAACAAGTAACTCAAACATGACTTTCAAATTCATACAACACTTTCAAACATGAGAACATGTATTCAAGGTTAATCAAGTTCATGTAACACAAGTCAATCAACGAATCAAGGTCTATACTGTTGATACATGTAATGTCCCTAGTTCGGTTTTGTAAACTCTAATCATGTAATGTTCAAATTATTAATGGAAGATGTCTTTATATATAATTCTTAATGTTTATTACTGATTATTTGATTAGTTGACTTGATTAAAATTATAGTTGAGTATGACTACTTCACATTCGGGCGAATGACTCTAGAATGAAGTCATTCGCCGAATGATGAAACCAGCGAATGGCTAGCGATAGAATGAGTCATTCACCGAATGACTCATTCGATTGATAGCTCATTCGAGCGAGGTCATTCGCTGAATGACCTGCTTCGGCCACTCATTCGGCCGAATGACTGCAGCCTATATATACAAGTTCAAATCATTTCAACTCTAATTTTCTAAGAGCCCTCCTTCTTCCCTGAGATACCAGAGTCAAACCCTAGGAGATTAGAGCGGCCATTGATCGTCCAAGTTCGATTCTCAACCCGTGGTGTTCGATTGTTGATTCCAAGTCATTCTTACAACTCCGGATCACCACGGTTCCTGTTGATTTCGATTGGAAAACCCTGGAATAGGATTCCGCACTATTCCAGAGGCTGTCGGGTTGATTTACATTGAAATCGGATTGTTTCCGAGCTCCAAATCGGTCCTACAAAGTGGTATCAGAGCTTTGGCTCTTGATTCTACTCGATTTCCACTCTAAATCATCAGATCTAAAGTTTTGAAAACCCTGATTTTCGTAACTGTCAAAAACCCTAAGTTTCTTGCTCTTCAAGTTACTATTTCATTGAAAATTTGTGGGTTTTTTGGTGTTTTTGTGAAAACCTTTTCCCAATTGGTTGATTATCATGTCTTGAACTTCTGTACCAAATTTAGTGCATAGATTTGGTCAAAATCGCAAGTTATCATGATTTTTGTTGCTGAAAACCCCAGATCGGCCGAATGTCTATTGCGGCCGAATAAGTTAGGCCGAATCAGCCCTCATTCGCCGAATAGCACTCATTCGGCGAATAGCCTTCTTTCGACCAGTCATTCGACAAATAGCTCCTTCGCTCTTGTCATTCTCCGAATAGCCTCATTCTCCAATCTCATTCGGCGAAAGTCCTCATTCTATCAGTCATTCGCCGAATAGGTCATTCGATCATCTCATTCGACAGTTGTCATACTCTGCCTTCATTCGCCAGTTTTAGTTCATTCGGTCCCCGACATTCGCCCAAATCATCTCATTCGGCAGTAATTCTGAAATTTTTCTAAGTGTTGAATTTTATCATTTCTGATTAAATGGAGGATTTAGCTCTCATGGCAAATCAGAACCATCGCATTCAAACATTGTTGTTGACAGAGAATGAGACGGGAAACTCCAATAAAGCTCCCAAGTTACTAACCTTAGACGATTATCCTCACTGGAAGTATCGGTTTGAGATTCACATTAATGGGGTGGATACAAATCTATGGATGATGATTGAAGGAGGTTATCTGAGGCCTCTGAATGAAGATGGAACTCCTAATCTAGTCACAAGGATGACTGAGCCTCAAAGGAAGCTGTATGATTATGAGAAGAAAGCTTATGCTATTTTGTCACAGTCCATTGCTACTGATATTTTCCATCAGTTTAGACAATTCACTTCTGCTAGGCTACTGTGGGATGCACTGCAACAAAGATATGAGGGTAATGATGCTTTGAAAAGTATCAAGTCAAAGGCACTGAGAAAGGAATTCAATAGCTTCATGTATGTGGGAAATGAGTCACTGGATGAGCTGATTGCTAGATTTTATCATCTTTTGAGTGAGTTATTCAATCATGAAGTCAAGACAAGAACTCAGGGACTATGGGTTACATTTTTCTAACACTCCTATATATGTTGGTAATACTGCTGCCATAGCTGTCACTAAAAATTCTGTTCAGCACTCCAAAACCAAACACATCGACATTAAATATCACTTCATACGTGATTGTTTTGAAAAGAAATTAATCGATGTAGTGAAAATTCACACCGATCACCAAAAAGCCGATCTTTTTACAAAAGTATTTGACAAACCAAGATTTTTATATCTGTTATCGGTTAATGGTGTTTTCCAAAAAGATGAAGTTCAATCCTCATCTGAGTCTAACAAATGATCATCATTTTTCTTTGCTAGTCTTTACTTTGTTTATTTTCTTCATCAAAAAAAAAAACTCAAAAAGATTTTCTGTTTTTAGGGTTTTAGGGGGAGATATTCTGTTATTTGAAAAACCAAAAACAATAGAAAATTTGAAAAACCAAAAACAATAGAAAAATTAAAAATTGAGATGGTCTTGTTTTATAAAGTAATACATTAATCTATTATGTCATAGAAACAAAAGTGAATGTATGAACTAAAATCACAAGAGAATTGTGATGGGATGTACTGATAGGCTGACTATACAGAATGAATAAACAACTTGTGATAACTTAGAAAGTTTGATCTGTGGGACTCATTTTATAAAACCACTTGAGTGAGAAACAGTTTTTGACTCAAATCAAGCATACACCTCTCATCATGGAATCAAATGAGGTTTCATTCAAAGAAAAATAAAGGCAAGCTGGTATTAAGCTTGATGAAAATCAAAAACAAGCTAGTATTAAGCTTGATGAAAATCAAAAACAAGCTGGTATTAAGCTTGAAGAAAACCTAATGCAAGCTGGTATTAAGCTTGAGAAATACTTAAACAAATTAAGTTCGATTCCATACATGTGCCATATTGCTGGGACGGACCTAGCTGAAGCCATCCATTTGGATAGAACAAGAAAAATACAAAAAGATAATAAATGTTTGAATCTTATTGAATTCATGATGACTGGTTTTAAGATATGCAGAAATGAGTTTTGAACTGACTTTGATCTTTAATGGTGAAATGAAATGGGAAACTCAATCAGAAAATATGAGTGATCATAAAGTTTGTTTAGTAGTTGTGTATTGTTTGGCTTAATTTTGGACAAACATATCAGTAATCGTATCATAATAAAATTGTGTTTGAAGTAAAGCATTCATTGAAGACAAAGTGATGTGATTAGAGATATGTGTTAGTTTATTAATAGACTTCTCACAAAAACATGTGTTTATTTGTCTTTAGTTACTACTTGTATAGTCGTATTTGTTGTTTCAGAAAAATACAAAAAGATTTTCTATTTTAAATTTTATTTTAGATGATCATTTGTAGATTCGGATGTCTATCATATCTGAATCCTGAACCAACCAGACATATCTTCATAAATTGTCAAAAGTTTTGTTGTTCAAAGTGCCATATATTGAAAAATTTGAGTTTTGGGTGTTGACATCTCTCATTCGTCCGAATGAGAGATAAAATTCATTCATTCGGCCGAATGACCTCATTCTGCGAATGAGTCATTCGACCAAATCAATCAAACAAAGTTTTCATCATTCGACGATGAAGGGTGTCGAATGTCTCATTCGACATTCTTATTTGGCGAATAAGTGTTGTCGAACTACCTCATTCGAAAAACTCATTCGGCGAATGAGACTGAGTTTCAACCAACCTTTCGGCTAGCTCATTCGGCGAATGAACGTGGCTATATCAGAGCCCTTCGGCCGAATGAGGGTCATTCGACCAAATTGTCTTTCGCCACATCAGAGAGTTTTCCATTCGGCGAATATCAGTTTTCTCACCTTCGATCAATTTCTTGTGACTGTCATTAACCCTGCTTCTGATTATCACGTTCTTATTCATCTCAGGTACTTGGAGAATGATTATCAACGATTTCCAACCGTGGAATCATCGAGAACAGATCAGATTTTTAGTTTCTAGGGTTTTGTTAATCGCCTGTTCAATAGATGATCAAAATGGACTTGAAACCATCTAAGACCTGTTTTAAAAGTCTTAATCGGTTGATTCTGAGTTTGTGTATGCAAATTTTTTGGACTGATTCTTGGTTTTTGAAAAAAAGGGATTTTGAATTCAAAATGGGCGCCGAATGTCGTCATTCGGCGAATGAAGCTCATTCGACGAATGGCTCATTCGACGAATGACTAGCCTAGCTTATGTCTCATTCGGCGAATGATGTCTATTCGACGAATGATCTCCATTCGGCGTATGATTCATTCGACCAAAGGTTTCATTCGGCAGAATGAATCTCATTCGACCAAATTGTTTAATCTGATTTTGTTTTTCTGATTTTGTTTTCTGTTCAACTGAATTGCCCTAACATGTTTATTTCTTCTATTGTTCAGTATGGCAGGTTACAAGTCAGTCCCAAAGCATAACATCTGTGCTCATTTGGATCTCAACACACCGAACGCCAAACACTACTCAGAGATCATTACTTTTCTACAGCGTTCGAGGATTTTTACCGCGATATCCACTGTTCATGTGCCTTACCATTCTCACCAGCAGGATTTCTGGTCCTCAGCCGACATAGACTGTGAGGTCGAGCCTACAGTTATCAGGGGAAAGGTGCAAGGGCACGATATTGTTGTTTCTGCTGAACACATTAGGAGAGTGTGTGGTTTTCAGGACTCTCCCGATCAGCCATCTTTGCTTGATTGTTTATTGGTTCGTGGATGTTTTCTCAGATGCAAGTATGAAGGTGATATAGGAGCTGGAATTCTCAATAAAGCTTTCATGTCTCCACAGTTCAAGTACCTCGCTCATGTTTTAGTTCACTGTCTCGGATCAAGGCGAGGTGGATTCGATGACATGCGAGAGACTATACAGTGTGCGTTTGCTGCTTTAGTGCTGAACAAGCCGTTCAACTTCTCAGAGATGATTTTTATACATATGAAGGAGAACGTGGTCTTGAAGGGGGACAAGAAGTTTCTGATGTACCCTCGGTTTCTACAACAGATCATTGATGCTCAAGTTCCAGATCTTCCAAAGATCAATGCTGATATTGTTCGTTTGGAGCACAGGAATGACACCACTCTTAACAGAGTCTTGTCATATAGGGGAAAAGAGAGGAAGCCTGCCACCCGATCCTTATTTGGACATCTCTCTCGACCGGATTACAGAGCTCCTGCTGGTCGCAGATGGAGGCACAATGACTCTGATTCAGATGTTGAAGACATTGTTGTACCAGTTGATGGAGATGATAGTGATGGAGGAGATGATGGTGATGATGCAGGTGGTAGTGGAGCTGGTGATGGTGAAAGCTCAGTGATTGTATGCACTGCAGCTGTGAGTTCTGTTTTGGTGAGTATGGGTACAGGTGACATAACCACTACTACTGATGTGAGCATGGTGGATGTCAGTGGTGTTGTTGCTGGTAGTGATGCTGGTGTGTCTACAGCTCAAGAGGAAGACATAGATGTTGACTCTCTCTTAGAGTTGGATTTCTTGACTACCACCACAGTTACCACTTCTGTCTCACTTGATGCTACAGCTCCTCATGTTTCTGAAGGTGATGATGAGTCAGAGGACTCTGGTGATGATGAGGGTGTTGTCGGAGATGGTGATGAAGAGAGTACTGACTCTGATGATTTTATGGAGGAAGGCTATGAGAAGGTGATGGTAGGTGGAAAGATGGTTGTCAGGAAGAGGAAGAGAGCCGAAGAGGAGATGGAGGAGATTACTGATCCCTCGTTCATTCCCGAGTTTGATTCTTCTCCTCCACCTCGGTCTTCAACACCTGTTACTACTGTTGTTTCTGTTGCTGCTTCTCAGCCTACATCTTCCAGGGCAGGGAGAGGGAAGAGGTTGAGGTTCTCATTCCAGAGGAGGTCAGAACTGACTGCAGCTGCTACAACTACTGTTACATCAGTAGCAGCTGTTTCAGTTTCTTCACTGACACGGTCAAGGGCAATTCATGCTAGTTCTATTACTGCCCCTCTGACCACCTCTATGACTCAGGCTCCCATCTTCACTACTGCAACTGCTGGCCCCTCTACATCTCGAGCTGACACGTTCATACCTACTGTTTCAGTTGTTGATCAGCTGAGCACACTGAACAGTATGGTTCTTAGATTGATGGAGAGGAGCATGGAACAAGAGAGGAAGAATAGGGAGCAAGAGCTTGTTATTGCTCAGCTCACCAAGAGAGTGGAGGAGCAGGACACTCTACTGATACAAGCTGCAGATCAAAGGGCGGATCTGAGAGCTAGATCTGCTCAACATGAGCAGCAGCTGCTGAAGTACATAGATGAACATCATCAGCTTGCCTTGACAGTCACTGACTTCAATGGTAGGATACTTACCTTGGAGACTGAGAATGCTAGACTAGCAGATCAGTTAGACAGTCTCAAGGATAGCACTCCTCGGATAGAAGGTTCTGCTGCTCGTTCCGATGATTCAGACAAGGAAGATGATGAAGAAGAAGAAGAAGAGTCTGAGGAGGAACAAGTTGATTATGAAGACTCAGACAAAGATGACAAGTCTGACAGTGATGATAAGGACGGATCTGGGAGTGGGTCTTCTGAATCATCCGGTACTGATGACGATGATGACGATGATGATCAAGCCCCTACCTCTTCGGAGATCCGGTCAAAGAAAGCTAATGATAAGAAGACAAAGGCTCCTCCTCCTACGTCTCCCTCGAAGACAACCGAACCAGAAGCTACTGAGGAAGTACAAGCTGTGCCTGTGAGACGTCAGCTAGATGAGACTCTGACTATGATTTTGGACGCTCAAGGCATTATACAACACTCAGTAAGCTACGACAAGGAGGAGGGAGAGATCATTCATTGTCTTACCATGGAACAGATTGCTGAGTTGTTCAGGTTGAATCCTGATGAGGTGGTTACTGATGACACCTCAGTTCCTGTTTTTGAAGAGCCTGAGCCAGAACATTTTGATGATGTTGATGAGGTTATTTTGGAAGATATTACAGATGAAGAGTACCCAAAGTATACATCGGCTAAAGATGAGCTGCCTACATTTACTGACCAGTTTGATCAAGAGACAGAGGATCTTCTGGTCAGGTATTTGGAAGAGCAAGTTGAGACCAGCAAATCTGAAGCCGATGACAGAAAGAAAAGGAAAGAAGAATGGGAAGCTTATTGGGAGGTTTTGAAGAAGCAAAGCACCGAAAAGATGCCAGCTACACACAAGAAGGTTTATAGGACCAAAGGCTACAAAGCTGGAGGTCAGATTCTTAGCTGGGCATACTTCCATGACCTCGGTTGCTACGCTGTAAAGAGAGAAAAAGGAATAGACTACTTTCAGCACCCACATGATTTCAAGACGTTGCCTGGATTCGAAGTAAATCAGTTAGCACGTCTGAAGATGCTCTATAGTGATGACTCTGGGATGTCTGCTTGGTTCTCTCGCCAGATCAAGTACGAATACCGGAAGAGATGGGTTAATTTCCAACCACAGCAGCCAGAACGATATTACTTGCCAGAAATTGATGGAGATACCCGCAAGCATAAAGTTATCCTGATGTGGCTTCCCCCTAGAGTTTTGAAGAAGATTCCCTTGCGGAAGATGCGACAAGACTTTATGGATGGCTTCCGATGGTGGTATTATGATGGGCGCACTGGTGAGGCTGTGATAGTTCTATGCAAAGACAAACAGTGGGAGACTGTTAGGATTTTTGATCCTATGTGGTTGACTAACTTGTCCCACAAAGATGTTATAGCACTGTATCGTCACGAGATTTTCTTCGACGTACAGGATATGGAACAGGCACTCCAGTTCATGAGAGTGATCCGAATCTGCATATGCTTAAAGGTTCATGCTGGAGCTGACTGGAAAGCGATCTCGGCTAAGTATTTGAAGAAAGACACTTCCAAGAGTTGAACTAGGTCCAAGGGGGAGTTTCTTGATACATGTAATGTCCCTAGTTCGGTTTTGTAAACTCTAATCATGTAATGTTCAAATTATTAATGGAAGATGTCTTTATATATAATTCTTAATGTTTATTACTGATTATTTGATTAGTTGACTTGATTAAAATTATAGTTGAGTATGACTACTTCACATTCGGGCGAATGACTCTAGAATGAAGTCATTCGCCGAATGATGAAACCAGCGAATGGCTAGCGATAGAATGAGTCATTCGCTGAATGACTCATTCGATTGATAGCTCATTCGAGCGAGGTCATTCGCCGAATGAGCTGCTTCGGCCACTCATTCGGCCGAATGACTGCAGCCTATATATACAAGTTCAAATCATTTCAACTCTAATTTTCTAAGAGCCCTCCTTCTTCCCTGAGATACCAGAGTCAAACCCTAGGAGATTAGAGCGGCCATTGATCGTCCAAGTTCGATTCTCAACCCGTGGTGTTCGATTGTTGATTCCAAGTCATTCTTACAACTTCGAATCACCACGGTTCCTGTTGATTTCGATTGGAAAACCCTGGAATAGGATTCCGCACTATTCCAGAGGCTGTCGGGTAGATTTACATTAAAATCGGATTGTTTCCGAGCTCCAAATCGGTCCTACATATACAATTATAAATCTTATATCTTATGTATGATTACAATGATATAGGAACCAGTTAGAAGTCCTGTTTGCTACTTGCTAATTGTTATAGTTCAGAGTCTACTGCAGACAGGTGAGAACATTAGCCCCTTTTTTACTGTTTTACAACTGTTTTGGGGTGAAACACGTGATCAAACTCTATATTTACAATCGTATTTCATGATTCAAGATGTGTTCTATCTTTACAAACGTTACAGGTTTATTGCACGAATCCAAGGGATTCATCAGCTGTTTTAAAGGATTTATCAACTAATAAACTATTTCTATTAAAAAGTTTTATAAAGGCTTTTTGAACTATTTTATATCAGATTTACTTAAATGGTTTTATATATGTTAATCATTTTTAAATAATGGATCTTATTAACTTTTGTTATAAACCTTGTTTCTATACAAGGTCACAATCTTTTGTACTCAATCAAGGGTAATCAAAACAAGGTATTCAAACAATGGTTTTCATGGTGTTCAAACAATGGATTCATTTCATGGTGTTCAAAACAATGGATTCATTTCATAGTGTTCAAAACAAAGGATTCAGTTCATGGTACTCAAACAGGGTTTTCAAATCATGTTATCAAATAAGGCATTAACACGCTACTTTTAAAGCAAAGTGCAAAAGCATGGTGTCCATCGTTGTAAACAAACTTATAAACCCATCAAGTTTCATTAGCGTTAGTACTGGGTGATCACAACAAGGGAAAGCGGACACACTGGTTCATTATCCAAAATGGAGTTAGCTTTTAAATTTGTTTTAAAAGCTAACTGCAGGTTTGGTGTCATTATGGTTATCAAAACTGCTGATGTATTTTCTAACTCCAAACATGGTTTGGGACTTGATATTATATGTTGGCTTTCGTGCAAACAGTGATTGGACTGTTTACACTCATTTTTCATACTTGATGATAGTTTGGGTTGCAACCCATCCATGTAATTCAATTATTGCTTTAATATACCTATGCTTTATTTTACAGATGCATGATTACTTATGTTAAACCTATTGTTCTCACCAAGTACTTCTATAGTTGACAGTTACTTTTCACGTGTTTCAGGTAATCAGGTTTAAGACTTTCTCAGGGACAACTAAGGAGACCATTCTAAGATAGAACAAGATGAAGAAACATGCTATGATGGATTAGAAACACACTAAATCCTAATTGTTTAATTGTCTTGTTTGAAGTCTTATTTTGTAAACTATATTTTGGGTCTGTAGTTGTCATTATTTTGGTAGATAGTTTGTCTGTAACTAAACAATTGTCTAAACATTATGAAACGTAGTAATCCATTGTGGTTGTTCTTATTCAATACTTGTGCATGATTCAACTGTTCATACGTCACCGCGCCGTGGATTCCGCACGCGGCGCAGGGGTGTGACAGGTTGGTATCAGAGCCAAGGTTGTAGAGAACTAGGAAAAACCCAATGTTTAATGACCTAGACTATAACCTAAGCTACCCAATAGGACTAAGTGCTATAGGCTTGAGGATACTTAGGATCTAAGTAACTTAAGTGAGCATTAAGACTACAATAAGCTTGAAAGATCTTAGGGATATTTTTCTAAGACTAGACATCGAGTCAAGAAATTTGAATCGGAATTCTATAATTTTAGAAACCGGATTAAATTTCTCACACATATTCATTTAAGGATTTCAGAGGCAAGGATCTGTATTCTTAGTATCCTTGATCTGAAATTCTCACACGGATTTCATTTAAGGATTCCAGAGGCAAGGATCTGTATTCTTAGTAACCTTGATCTGGAATTCTCCATCAGAGTTCATTATAGGAATTTAGAGGCAAAGATCTGTATTCTTAGTATCTTTGATCTAAAATCCTTGTCATATTCATCATAGGAATTCAAAGGTCAAGATCTATTAATTTAGAATCTTGATTTGAAATCCTTGTCATATTCATCATAGGAATTCAAAGGTCAAGATCTATTGATTTAGAATCTTGATTTGAAATCCTTGTCATGTTATCATTATCAGGTGTTCATTATCATAGGAACTTTATAACTTAGAAACTGTGTAACAGTATTCTTTAGTTGAAGTTCTCACAGGAGATCATTATACTCAATACTGTAAGTATTGAGAACCTAGGTTAAATCAACCTAGGACACATATGCAGAAACCTAAGGTTTTAATTTCAAGTGAATTAAGAACCGTGGTTTACACAGTCATAATCATATCCATAGTACAAGAGGCAGTCATGAAACAATCATGATCAATCAACAGTTGGAATCTTAGCTCCAAATACAAACGGCGGATTAACGCTGACATGCTGAGGTAAGTGGTGGGTCGGTGAGAGCTTACCCTATATATAAGCTTATTTCAGTATGTTAGGGGAAATCCGGCGTTCGTACTTGAAGTGAGGATTCGGGAGCAACTGGGAACATTGAACATTAGTCAAACACATGGGATACAAACATTGGAGACATAATCATTGGTGAATCAAATCATAGTGCAATTCAAACTTGGATGAACCAAACATTTTGGTGAATCAATCAAGTTGTGAACATTCTTTCAATGTAAACCTTAAGGGAAATTATTAAGTGATTACATCATTAGTACTTACTAACATAGTTTAACAATAAAAATGTAGAGCACTCATATGACTTAGTTCTACATGTTAACAACGGTTAGTAGGTGCACACATAACATAATCATAGTTCAATCATGGATTCTATCATAGTTCAAATTGATCAAAGATCATGGGATTCTTAATCAATGGAACACACTTGGAAATCAGTACAAAACATGTTGCCAAATGCTAGCAAGGACATGATCGTGGTATATCGAAGCGGTGGTGGGATGGCGTCTGGGCGGGCAGTTTGCTTGACCCTTTCGTATGCCCTATATATAAGCTATCTTCGGTATATTGGGAAAGTGTCAGTGTGTAGGTTTGGTGGAGTGAGATCATGGAACATCGTACATATTCACATGATAAGTATGCAAATAAGTTGATAACTTATTCGTGTACTGGATCATATTACAATTGAATGATAATATTAGTAGTATGGATGTATTACTAACTTTATCATGCAAATTCAATTGTATCCTTTCTCATTACTGACCCACTTGTGGCTTCTATTCGTAGAATGCCTCCCCGACGTGATCCCAACGGAGGGGGTTCGACAAGTGGCAATGATGATGAGATCAACAAGATTGCCCGAGCCATCGCTATACACATGAGAGATGTCATTCCGGGCATGGTCACTGATATTACCCATAATCTTCGGGGAAGTACTAGTGATTCAGGACATAACTCAAATGCTACCAACACTGGAACTGCTAACTTCACTTTTAAGCAGTTCAACGATGCTAAGCCTCCTAAGTACTCTGGTACGGAGGGAGCTACCGGTCTGCTGCAATGGCTGGAAAGCATTGAAGACATTCTCGACTTCACTGGATGTCCTGAGAATCTGAAGGTTAAGATGGCCTCAAGCGCTTTTCACAAAGGCGCACTCACCTGGTGGAATTCTGAGAAGAACACCAGAGGACGCGAAGTCGCATTAGCATTACCGTGGGACGGTTTCAAGAATCTGCTGGTGGAAAAATTTTGTCCACGTCACGAGCTGAAGAAACTGGAGGTGGAGATGTGGAATCTGGTGCAAGATAGTGGTGAAAACGCCAAGTATACAACTCGTTTCCATGAGTTGTGCATTTTGGTGCCACACTTGGTTTGTCACACCCCCAATTTTCAACTAACGGAATCATACCGTTTGGGAACGTGACAAACCAGGATCTCAGATCATTAGACATAACGAAGACCTCTATATGAAGTACAAAACATACTTTGGTCTAAAACTGTAACATCAAAGTTTTCAACGTTTTGCGGAAGCGTTTTAAAACAATAACAGTTGTAAAATGTAAATTACAATGCCAAGTTTTCAAATGTTCAAATCCAAATAACTATAATGTAAAGACATGCATGCGACTCAATCTCCTAGTCCATGCTTGCTTTCTTGTGCACCTTAGCGTCCTGAGAAAACATGTAAATCAAGTCAACACAAAGGTTGGTGCATTACACAGGTTTTAGCATTCACAATTGTTTGAAACAACAGTTTGCATATAAGTTTGCAGATAACATAATCACACATTGCATAGTCATGATAGCTAGTCATTCGTACTATTTACATAAGTGGTCGACACCGAAGCTGACGAGTGCATGCTATCGCATGTTTTGCCTTGCCACTATTGTCTAGCACAAACAATAGTAAATGAGTGTTTGGTCAGTCAAACACCTGCGTAGATCCCATCTACCAAGTGAGGTTTGTCAAACCTAATAGATCTATTTCTAACTACCACGCTTTGCGCTACGGCAAACTAAACGGTTGGAAGTGTAAGGACTTTTAAATGCTATGTTGTCACATAATGTAAACAGCTAACTCATGCAAGTGATATGTATCTATAAATATTTTTTGCACATGTTTTCTCCCCCAAAACAGTTTAAAATAAGAAAGGGGCCGTGTACGCACCTTTGATTGTTGCAGAATGATCAAACACACTTAAACTCGTGTAAAAAGTCCTCCTACGAAGAACCTGTGTTGTAACAATAACCTAGTGTTATTCGAATTGTTGTTTTGTGCATGAAATCACATACGTGTCAACACACGTATGTTTGACTTGTTAGAAATATGCATACGAAAGTACGCGTGCCTTTGAACTCGTTTAAATAAAATCATATATGATTTTATTTAAATAAACGTAATTGTACGCGATTACGTTGTCGTTCTAAAATATGAATTTTATTATTCAAATGTGTTCAGGATTCCGTTACGGTTCCAACGCAATTTGAACGAGTTAAATCAGAGTTGAAACGAAGGAGTTATGGCCTAAAAATCAAAAATGGTTTGAAATCACAAAAACTGGCAGCCCTCGGGTTCGAACCCGGGACTTCCCCCACGCACACACATGCTCGGACCAGTTGGTCTATCCTAGTTTTTGTTAACAGATTTCATTCTAAATTGTTTTGTCCCTTAACAGTCGGGTTCCCCTTTATTTTATACTTAGCCGAACCAAATTGACTTATATTAGCCCACAATTCGATCCCTAACGAACCCGAAACCATAGGGCTATGGTTCTACAGGTCCAACCGAGCTTAAAGATGGTTTCAATTCGTCAAATGATTTGATTAAACACCTCGATTGAGTCCTAATCAAAGTCGAGTTCGAACACCCCAAATCCCCACTTCAATTGAATTGAATTAGACTCTGTCAATCCCCAAATTCAAAGGGCTTTTCATACTTATGTTAAACCGAAACTATCTGCAAGATTTAATCTGACTATCAAGTTCTATCAACTCGAAATCCCCAATTCGTTTTTAACTTAAGAACCCTAAAGCCAATCTCATGCAATTCGATATTGATTGTTACAATTAACATAAGGTTTATGTTAGTCGACCTCTTCTGAAATTGTGGATACCATTAAATTTGATTCTCAAACTCATTTTCATGAAAATCCCCAAAACATTTTCTCATTAGGAACCCTAGAATTGAAATGATACAATTCGATGTTAAGAACTGAAATTAGAATATGGTTATCAATGTACAGAGCATTTCGAAACTCTCTGCATCATTTGATTTGGTTTTTAATCACATTTGAGTAAAAACCCCCAAAATCGATTTCGTGATGAACCCTAATGATCGAGATCTTACAATTCGATATTAGAACTTCGAATTAGCATGGGGAGTATCTTAGTCGGACCTTTTAGGTGCTATAGGAATGATCACTTACCTGTTTTGATGTTGGATTGATGTGGTTCACTTGAAAGCCCTAGTTTCGGCCTCTTCAAGATTGAATCCTTCTCTTAGCGGCTTCTTAGTTCAATTGATTGTATGAGAAACCTTCTAACAGTGCCGATGGAAGTTTAGGGATGTGTAATTGTGTGCATTTCGTTCGATTTCTATGAATTTGATGTTAGCTGGTATCGGTTACGACTTTTACACTACCAATTGAGTTTAATTCGACAATAAAGTGCTCCCATAATGTATGACATTTACTACTAATCATATTACTGATGATTATTGAGGTTTAATTCGACTGTAACCTCTTGAAATCATGAAATTTCGGTTTAATGATCATAAAAATCCGAATTTTGACTCTCTAAAGTCAAAATTGGACTTTTAAATCAATTACAAGTCTAAACTTTGTAATTAAAGTGTATTGGGACTGATTTCTATTAATTCTAATCCCTTAGGTTTGATTTTGCTCGATTACATAACATTTCGGTTTATTCTAAAGTTAACGGAGTTAATCCGAATTGCCGAATTGTCACAAATTGGGCCACTTAGAACATTGTTGGGCTAGATTAATCCTTTTGGGCCTCATAAATACAATTGGGCCTACCTTGGGCCTCATATTTACAATTGGGCCTACCTTGGGTCTACCTTGGGCCTCATATTTACAATTGGGCCTACCTTGGGCCTCATATTTATGATTTCGTTAGTTTCAGTTAACGAGGTTAATTCGAAAATACCGGATTGTCACATCATCCCCTTGTTGAAAGAATTTTCGTCCCGAAAATTAGTAAATGTTAGGAGTAGTGAGGAAACTACTTACGAGTTTAAATCGTACGTGTTAGTGTGGTTTGATCATTCCGTGTGCTTGTGTGTACTCTCACACAAAATCTAATGCTTGCCACATCACAACTAAGTGTGATCGTTCAATGTGACTGTTTGCGTGTACACTAGTTAGTTCACCTAACTGTGATGTTTGTTCTTGATCATACTGTGCTGTGTAACCTCACACATAGTGAGTGTCCGTAACTGTTTGTACTATGCAACCCTGCACATAGCAAAATATGTGTAACCAATCATGCATGTACTACCATAACATGTAACATATGAAATGTAGCACATAAAATGTATAGAATGTAAATGTATAGAATGTAATGTAGCACAAATGTTTGTAACAAAACCAATTGAATAAAGTGTTTGTGCTTACAGTTTGAAATTTGCAGTGTTGATGTGTGAAGCATCACGTCATCCCCTTGTTGAAGGAAATTTCGTCCCGAAATTTAACATGCGCTCTCAGTGTTTGTAGTTGTTGTTTTGAACAGATGAGGATATTTCTTCATCATTTGATCTTCTCGTTCCCATGTGAATTCAGGACCACGTCTTGAATTCCACCGAACTTTGACTATCGGAATCTTGCTTTGCTTAAGTTGTTTGACCTCTCGGTCCATGATTTCAGCTGGTTCTTCAATGAATCGTAACTGTTCATCTACTTGTATTTCTTCCAACGGTACAATCAATGTCTCGTCAGAAAGACATTTCTTTAAGTTCGATACGTGAAAGACATCATGAACTCCACTGAGTTCATCTGGTAATTTGAGTTGATACGCAACCGGACCAATCTTTTTCAGGATCTCAAAAGGTCCTACGTACCGTGGACTAAGCTTCCCGCGCTTGCCGAATCGTATCACACCTTTCCAAGGTGATACCTTTAGAAGAACTCGGTCTCCTACTTGAAATTCCAATGGTTTTCGACGTTTGTCAGCATAACTCTTCTGTCGATCCCGGGCCGCTGCCATACGGTTCCGGATTTGAACTATCTTCTCTGTCGTCTCGTGTACGAGTTCAGGACCTGTTATTTGACTGTCACCAATTTCAGCCCAACAAACTGGTGAACGACATTTACGACCATACAAAGCTTCAAACGGTGCTGCCTGAATACTCGTATGATAACTGTTGTTGTGTGACAATCCGACTTTTTACACTAACCTTGTTAACGGGAGTTGGTGCTATCACAGGCCCAACAAGGCCAATGAAGGCCCAACAAGATCAATTAGGCCCAACGAAGTCTATGTAGGCCCAACAGAGCCAATGTAGGTCCAATAATTCAAGAGAGGCCCAGTAAGGCCCAATAAGTTCGAGTAAGGCCCAATGTAAACAAAGTAGGCCCAGAGAAGGCCAAGATAGGCCCAGGAAGGCCCAGTGAGGCCCAATTGTAGTTAAGAGGTCCAATTAGGTTAAATTAGCTCAAAAATGTTCTAAGTTATTCAATTTGTAATAATCCGGTATTTTGGATAAATCCTGTTAATTGGAAGTTAACGAAATCAAATAAAATTATGCAATATTAAGTTAGAAGAAGTGAAATTAGATGCATGATTTTATAGAACACTTGGATTGTGTGGATAATAGTTATATGTATCAAGAATGTTGAATTTTGACTATTAAAGTCAAAATTCAAAGTGGCAAAGTGAGTGAAATTCGAATTTTATAGTAAATAGAAATTATGGGTCGAATTAATCATGTGAGTAACTGCTAATAATGAATAGCAAACGTTTCTATCAGTTTTTAAGCTCTCAATCATTGCATTGAAGGCAATTAGACTTCTCAAACTCGTAACCGAATTGGTATATATCAAAATGATATATTTCGTTTCAAATTCACACAATTGAATCCTCATACTTGCTGATCGGTGGTATTAGAGTCTAGTGCAAACAACAATTTCATTCAACAACTTGCGGGAGAAGGGTTCGATCGAAGGATTGCCGAAACTAAGGCTCGAAGTCGTTCGACTACAATTCGACATCAAAACAGGTTAGTGATTGATCATATACCTTCTAAAACAACCGATTAAACTTAACCATATGTTAATTCGGGGTTCCAACATGGAATTGATCAAGTTCTAATAACTAGGGTTCATAGCAAAATGGTTTTGGGGATTTTGATACAATCGTATTTAAGAATGAAATTAAATAGCATGGATAGGTTCAGAGGAGTCCGATTAAAGTTAAGGCCATGTCAATTTCATCAAAGAATTACGAATCATGAGAGTTCGATCCTAGGGTTCTTGTTGTAAAAACGATTTGGGGGTTTTCAAGAAAATCAGTTGTAGAATCAAATTAATTGCTATGATAAGTTTCAGATTGCTCCGATTTAGAGTAAACACATGTTGATTTGATCAAACTATAACGAATTGAAGGATTCTTAGTTCTAGGGCTTGGAATGAAGTCGGGTTAGGATTTTTCTAAACAATTGAGAATTAGAATTTGATTAAATATTTCAGATGAGTTCGTTTATGGTTAGGGATGAAAAGCCCTATGGTTTTGAGGACTATCGGATTCGAATTCACGATCAATTGAAGAGATTGCTTCGGCTATATTATGGAATGGGATTTGGATTGGAAGAGGATTTAAAACAATTAAATTCTGATATCTGTTGCGACACCCTAGCGGGCTGAGATGGTAGATGCGGTGTGTTTGGTGTTGAGGGTCGCGGGTTCGAGTCCCGGCCCAACCATTTTTTTTTGATTTTAAGATTGATTTAGTATTTTAACCATATTTTATTCGTTTTAACTCCGTTTTCATCCGTTCAAGTTGCGTTGGAACCGTAACAAGAATACGAACATGTTGAAATGATAAAATTTATATTTTAATCCGAACACGAAATCGCGTATAATTACGATTAATTGAATAAAATCAAATATGATTTTATTTAATCGATTTCAGTGGCACGCGTACTTTCGTATGCACAATTTTAGCAAATCCAACATACGTGTGTTGACACGTATGTGATTTTAAGCACAAAACGATTATTCGAATAACACTAGGTTATTGTTTAAACACAGATTCTTCGTTGAAGGTTTTCTTTCACGAGCTTTTAGTGTGTGATGATTATGCTATCATCAAAGGTGCGTACACGGCCCCTTTCTTATTTTAAACTGTTTTGGGGGAGAAAACATGTGCAACAAACTATTTTAGATACATATCACTTGCATGAGTTATCTGTTTACATTATGTGACAATATATCAACTTGAAAGTCCTTACACACCTCGAACCGTTTAGTTTGCTGTAATGCAAAGCGTGGTAGTTGGAAATAGATCTATTAGGTTTGACAAACCTCACCTGGTAGATGGGATCTACGCAGGTGTTTGACTGACCAAACACAATTTTTACTATTGTTGTGATAGACAATAGTGGCAAGGCGAAAACATGCTATAGCATGGCAACTAGTCAGCTTCGGTGTCGAACACGTATGTAAATAGTTTATATGACTAGCTATCATGACTGTGCAATTGTGATTATGTTATCTACAAACTTGTTATTCAAACTGATGTTTTGAACACTATGATTATTTAAAACCTGTGTTATGCACCAACCTTTGTGTTGACTTGATTTGCATGTTTTCTCAGGACGCTAAGGCGCGCGTAACAGCTGGCATGGACTAGGAAGATAGAGTCTCATGCATTATAAACACTTTGAACATTTGAATTTGATTATTTCAGTATTTTGATTTGTAATGTTTTACTTATCAACAGTTTATTGGTTTTGATTTGGAACGCTTCCGCAACTTTTTGTAAACTCTGAATATTATGTTTTAAAGACCAACGTATGTTTTGAAATTCATATAGAGGTCTTCGCTATGTCTAATGATCTGAGATCCTGGTTTGTCACGTTCCCAAACGGTATGATTCCGTTAGTTGAAATTGGGGGTGTGACAGATTGGTATCAGAGCCTTTGGTTATAGCGAACTAGGTTTGCATTTGTAGGCCTAGACTATGACTGTTAGACATTAGACACATCTGTTAATACGTATTGCTTAGAAATTACATATGACACTATGTAATTGACATGTTTACGTATTCCATGGCACTGTACTTACACATGGTATTATGTAACAGGCATGGCTTCATCATCAGTCCCATATATCATTATTAATGATTCCGAGGACGAGGAGCCGATGGTTCCGGCACCACCATCATCACCACCACCACCTATTCCATCACCTCCACCGTATGAGATGGAGGACTCCGATCCAGAGGAGGATCCGGAGGAGGATCCGGAGGAGGATCCAGACGAGGATCCCGACGAGGATCCAGAGGAGGACCCGGATGAGGATCCGGCGGAGGAGGAGGAGGGCATTCAGCAGATCCCTGCTGAGGGACCCTCTACACACCCACCACCAGCACTAGATGCTCCTGAGCCTAAGAGGCGAAGGACGGACGCGGAGGAGATCGCCAAGTTGCGCGAGGACTTGGATGAGACAGAAGACAAGCTTATACAGAGATCTCAGGAGTTATGGGATGCCATTGAGAGGCAAGATGAACTTGCTCATCTAGTTCATGACATGCGGGATGAGATGGTGAACATGATTGGTCGTCTCGACGCTGCAGAGAACCGAGCTTTGTTCTTGGAGGGTAGAGTAGAAGCCTTGGAGGATTTGGTGGCCTCTGAGAATGAGGAGGAGGATGAGGAGGAAGAAGGGGAGGAACCAGCACCAGTTGCTGAGTCCGATCCTGAATCCGCTGTTGAGGATGATTGATTGTTTTCATTTCTTTCTTGTTTTATTTAAACTTATTTTGGAACGGGTTGTGTTCCTACATTAGTAGTTTGAAAAACTTGTATTTCATTTCAAAAGTATTGTACTCAAAGAAAGTTTCTATCTATTGAAGAGTTAGTACTTGTTTCCAACAACTGTGTTGATTATATTACATGTTGTGTTTGTTGTTTTACTTACACATGTAAAAATTGGATTTTGATTATGCGCTAACATTTCTTGTAAATAGGAAGGAAATGGCTGAGGGAAATGTTCAAATGACAGTTGCTGAGCTCAACGAGCTAATCAACAACAGGGTTGCAGAGGCAATAGCACAATACGCACAGGCACACAACACGGGGCCACATGGTCCAGCTGGGGGATTGCTAAATCCACAGGCGTGCACGTTCAAGATGTTCTTGGACTGCAAGCCACACAACTTCAAAGGGTCGGAGGGAGCCATAGGACTTCTCCGATGGATTGAAAAAGCAGAGTCTGTGTTCGAGATGTGCAACTGCCCTGATGACAGCAAGGTGAAATTTGCTACTGGAACGTTGGAGGGTCCAGCACTGACTTGGTGGAACTCCAATGTTCAGACCCTGGGGTTGGGAGAAGCAAATGCGTTGACTTGGAACAACTTCAAAACCTTACTACAAGAGGAGTATTGTCCTCGTAGTGAAATGCAGAAGTTGGAGGAGGAGTATTGGCACCTCAAGATGGAGGGGTCAAATATTGAGGAGTACACGACCAGATCGCATGAACTGGCCAGACTGCTACACACATGGCTACTCCAGTCAGTAAGTGGATCGAAAGGTACATTGGAGGACTAGTGCCTCAGATTCAGGGGATGGTTACTTCAGCAAATCCCACCACCATCCAACAAGCTGTTCGTCTAGCGCATCAGCTTACTGATCAGGCAGTGTTACAGGGAACTCTGCCTAAGCGAACATCTGCTACCAAGGTAGGAGATCACAAGAGGAAGTGGGAAAGTAACAACTTCAAGGGTAACAACCAACAGCAGAACAGGAAGCAGGACTCAAACAAGTCCTATCATAATTCCAACAGTGGTCAACAATCATCATCATCGGGGGGCTATATTGGTAAGCACCCCAAGTGCAACAGGTGTGGTTACCATCATGCGGGTAACCAGTGTGACAAAGCTAAGTGCCAGAGGTGTGGCAAGATTGGACATGCGGCTAAGGATTGTCGCGGAGACCTGCAGAACAACAATAACAACCAGAATAACAATCAAAACAACGCGCAGAAAGGTTGTTTTGAGTGCGGCAAGATGGGCCATTTCAAGAAAGATTGCCCACAACTTAAGAAAGGCGGGGACAATAATGGCAATGGTAATGGGAATGGCAACGGTAATGGCAATGGCACCAACAATACCAATAACAACAACAACAACGGTGCTAGAGGCAGGGCGTTTGTGATAGGAGGACGTCAAGCGCGGGAGGATCCCAACATTGTTACGGGTACGTTCCTCTTAAATAATCACTATGCCTCTATGTTATTTGACATTGGTGCCGATCGGAGTTTTGTATCTAGTTCACTTGCTAAGTTGCTAGATGATAGTCCCACTGCCTTAGATAGTCCCTACACTGTGGAGTTAGCTGATGGTAAGTTGATTGTAGTAGAAAACATTTATAAGGGATGTATCCTTGATTTGATGGGTCAGACATTAGAGATTGATTTGATGCCTATTGCCTTAGGCAGTTTTGATGTAGTCATTGGCATGGACTGGTTATCCAAGAACCAGGCTGAAATTATATGCCATGAAAAGATTGTTCGCATACCTCTTCCGCAGGGAGAGACATTATATGTACAAGGCGAGAAGAGCAGTACGCCACTGCGTCTCATATCTTGTATGAAAGCACACAAATGTCTGCGGAAAGGTCATACGGCAGTTATAGCACTTATAACCGAAAAGCCGGTAACTGAGAAGAAGATTGAAGATATACCAATAGTTTGTGAATTTCCAGAGGTGTTTCCAGAAGACTTGCCGGGGTTACCGCCTATCAGACAGGTGGAATTCCGAATCGATCTTACACCAGATGCAGCACCGATAGCTAGGGCGCCTTATCGACTTGCACCGTCAGAGATGCAAGAGTTATCTACACAATTGCAAGAGTTGTTGGATAAGGGTTTCATACGACCTAGTTTTTCACCGTGGGGAGCTCCAGTATTGTTTGTAAAGAAGAAGGACGGGACTTTCCGTATGTGTATCGATTACCGGGAATTGAACAAGGTTACTATCAAGAACCGGTATCCGTTACCCAGGATTGACGATCTGTTCGATCAGTTGCAAGGTTCGAGTTACTACTCGAAGATTGATCTCAGGTCGGGTTATCATCAACTAAGAGTTCAGGAGGAGGATATTCCGAAGACAGCATTCAGGACACGCTATGGCCATTATGAGTTCTTGGTCATGCCATTTGGGTTGACAAACGCTCCAGCTGTATTCATGGATCTCATGAATCGTGTTTGTAAACCTTATCTTGATAAGTTTGTCATAGTTTTCATCGATGACATTCTCATCTATTCAAAATCTGAGGAGGAACACGCTGAACAACTTCGATTACTGCTAGAGTTATTGAAACAAGAACAATTGTACGCTAAATTCTCGAAATGTGATTTCTGGATACGAGAAGTACAATTTCTGGGTCATATAGTTAATGAAAAGGGCATACATGTTGATCCAGCGAAGATTGAAGCGATTAAGAATTGGGAAGCGCCAAAGACCCCTACCGAGGTACGACAATTCCTTGGTTTGGCGGGTTATTATCGACGATTCATTGAGGGTTTCTCAAAGATCGCTCAACCACTTACAGCTCTGACGCACAAGGGAACAAAGTATAACTGGACGGATAAACAGGAAGCTGCATTCCAGTTATTGAAACAGAAGCTCTGCAGTGCACCGATTCTGTCCTTACCGGAAGGAACGGAAGACTTTGCGGTGTATTGTGACGCATCCGGACAGGGTTTGGGATGTGTATTGATGCAACGGGATAAAGTGATCGCTTATGCTTCCAGACAACTACGAACACATGAAAAGAATTACACTACTCACGACTTGGAGTTAGGAGCAGTGGTTTTTGCTTTGAAGATTTGGAGGCATTATCTGTATGGAACTAAGTGTACTATTTACACTGATCATAAGAGTTTGCAACATATCTTTGATCAGAAGGAGCTTAATATGAGGCAATGACGATGGGTTGAGTTGTTGAACGATTATGAGTGTGCGATTAAGTATCACCCGGGAAAGGCTAATGTAGTAGCCGATGCTTTAAGCAGAAAGGATACTTCAACAAGACGGGTTCGTGCACTTATGATGACGATACATACTGACTTACCTGACAAGGTACGCAGTGCTCAGCTCGAGGCCTTGAAAAAGGAAAACTTGGTACAAGAATCTTTACGGGGAATGGAAGAACAGTTGGATACGAATGCTGATGGAATTCGTTATTTCATTAACCGAATGTGGATACCTTTATATGGAGGTTTAAGGGAACTCGTGATGGATGAAGCGCACAAATCCAGATATTCAGTCCATCCGGGATCAGACAAGATGTACCATGACTTGAAGGCACTGTATTGGTGGCCTCACATGAAAGCTGATATTGCTAAGTACGTTAGCAAATGTTTGACTTGTTCGAAAGTCAAAGTTGAATATCAGAAACCATCTGGTTTACTGCAACAACCAGAAATACCGATGTGGAAGTGGGAACAGATTTCGATGGATTTCATTACTAAGTTACCCCGTACACCGAGCGGTTGTGATACGATATGGGTAATTGTCGATCGGTTAACGAAATCTGCACACTTCTTAGCAATCAAAGAAACTGACAAGATGGAGAAATTGACTCGCATTTACATTAAGGAAGTAGTAGCACGGCATGGCGTGCCAATATCTATCATATCAGATCGGGATGCCCGGTTTACTTCCAACTTTTGGAAATCTCTTCATAAGTCATTGGGGACTCGCTTCGATATGAGTACCGCTTATCATCCACAGACCGACGGTCAAAGTGAACGAACGATTCAAACGCTCGAGGATATGTTACGAGCTTGTGTAATTGATTTTGGTGATAGTTGGGAGAATCATTTACCGTTGGTGGAATTCTCTTACAATAATAGTTATCATACAAGCATTCAAGCAGCACCGTTTGAAGCTTTGTATGGTCGCAAATGTCGTTCACCAGTTTGCTGGGCTGAAATTGGTGACAGTCAGATAACAGGTCCTGAACTGGTGCACGAAACGACAGAGAAGATAGTTCAAATTAGGAATCGTATGGCAGCGGCTCGGGATCGACAGAAGAGTTATGCAGACAAACGTCGCAAGCCGTTGGAATTTCAAGTAGGAGACCGAGTTCTTCTAAAGGTGTCACCTTGGAAAGGTGTGATACGATTCGGCAAGCGCGGAAAGCTTAGTCCACGTTACGTAGGACCTTTTGAGATTCTGAAAAGGATTGGTCCGGTTGCGTACCAACTCAAACTACCGGATGAACTCAGTGGAGTTCATGATGTTTTTCATGTGTCAAACTTAAAGAAATGTCTTTCTGACGAGACATTGATTGTACCGTTGGAAGAAATACAAGTAGATGAACAGCTGCGATTCATTGAAGAACCGGCGGAAATCATGGATCGAGAGGTCAAACAACTGAAGCAAAGCAAGATTCCGATAGTCAAAGTCCGATGGAATTCAAGACAGGGTCCTGAATTCACATGGGAACGGGAAGATCAAATGATGAAGAAATATCCTCATCTATTCAAGACAGCTACTGCCAACACTGAGAGCGCACGTTAAATTTCGGGACGAAATTTCCCTCAACAAGGGGATGACGTGATGCTTTCACACATCAACACTGCAAATCTCAAACTGTAAGCACTAACATTTTATTCAATTGATTTTGTTACAAACATTTGTGCTACATTACATTCTGTATATTTTATGTGCTACATTTCATATGTTACATGTTATGGTAGTACATACATGATTGGTTACACATATTTTGCTATGTGCGGGGTTGCATAGTACATACATTTTGCTATGTGCAGGGTTACATAGTACAAACAGTTTCAGACACTCACTATGTGTGAGGTTACACAACACAGTATGATCAAACACAAATAGTCACAGTTAGGTGAACTAACTAGTGTACACGCAAACAGTCACATTGAACGATCACAATTGAGTTGTGATGTTGCAAGAATTAGACTTGGTGTGCGAGTACACACAAGCACACAGAATGATCAAATCACACTAACACGTACGATTTAAACTCGTAAGTAGTTTCCTAACTACTCTTAACACTTGCTAATTTTCGGGACGAAAATTCCGTCAACAAGGGGATGATGTGACAATCCGACTTTTTACACTAACCTTGTTAACGGGAGTTGGTGCTATCACAGGCCCAACAAGGCCAATGAAGGCCCAACAAGATCAATTAGGCCCAACGAAGTCTATGTAGGCCCAACAGAGCCAATGTAGGCCCAATAATTCAAGAGAGGTCCAGTAAGGCCCAATAAGTTCGAGTAAGGCCCAATGTAAACAAAGTAGGCCCAGAGAAGGCCAAGGTAGGCCCAGGAAGGCCCAGTGAGGCCCAATTGTAGTTAAGAGGTCCAATTAGGTTAAATTAGCTCAAAAATGTTCTAAGTTATTCAATTTGTAATAATCCGGTATTTTGGATAAATCCTGTTAATTGGAAGTTAACGAAATCAAATAAAATTATGCAATATTAAGTTAGAAGAAGTGAAATTAGATGCATGATTTTATAGAACACTTGGATTGTGTGGATAATAGTTATATGTATCAAGAATGTTGAATTTTGACTATTAAAGTCAAAATTCAAAGTGGCAAAGTGAGTGAAATTCGAATTTTATAGTAAATAGAAATTATGGGTCGAATTAATCATGTGAGTAACTGCTAATAATGAATAGCAAACGTTTCTATCAGTTTTTAAGCTCTCAATCATTGCATTGAAGGCAATTAGACTTCTCAAACTCGTAACCGAATTGGTATATATCAAAATGATATATTTCGTTTCAAATTCACACAATTGAATCCTCATACTTGCTGATCGGTGGTATTAGAGTCTAGTGCAAACAACAATTTCATTCAACAACTTGCGGGAGAAGGGTTCGATCGAAGGATTGCCGAAACTAAGGCTCGAAGTCGTTCGACTACAATTCGACATCAAAACAGGTTAGTGATTGATCATATACCTTCTAAAACAACCGATTAAACTTAACCATATGTTAATTCGGGGTTCCAATATGGAATTGATCAAGTTCTAATAACTAGGGTTCATAGCAAAATGGTTTTGATGAAATTAAATAGCATGGATAGGTTCAGAGGAGTCCGATTAAAGTTAAGGCCATGTCAATTTCATCAAAGAATTACGAATCATGAGAGTTCGATCCTAGGGTTCTTGTTGTAAAAACGATTTGGGGGTTTTCAAGAAAATCAGTTGTAGAATCAAATTAATTGCTATGATAAGTTTCAGATTGCTCCGATTTAGAGTAAACACATGTTGATTTGATCAAACTATAACGAATTGAAGGATTCTTAGTTCTAGGGCTTGGAATGAAGTCGGGTTAGGATTTTTCTAAACAATTGAGAATTAGAATTTGATTAAATATTTCAGATGAGTTCGTTTATGGTTAGGGATGAAAAGCCCTATGGTTTTGAGGACTATCGGATTCGAATTCACGATCAATTGAAGAGATTGCTTCGGCTATATTATGGAATGGGATTTGGATTGGAAGAGGATTTAAAACAATTAAATTCTGATATCTGTTGCAACACCCTAGCGGGCTGAGATGGTAGATGCGGTGTGTTTGGTGTTGAGGGTCGCGGGTTCGAGTCCCGGCCCAACCATTTTTTTTGATTTTAAGATTGATTTAGTATTTTAACCATATTTTATTCGTTTTAACTCCGTTTTCATCCGTTCAAGTTGCGTTGGAACCGTAACAAGAATACGAACGTGTTGAAATGATAAAATTTATATTTTAATCCGAACACGAAATCGCGTATAATTACGATTAATTGAATAAAATCAAATATGATTTTATTTAATCGATTTCAGTGGCACGCGTACTTTCGTATGCACAATTTTAGCAAATCCAACATACGTGTGTTGACACGTATGTAATTTTAAGCACAAAACGATTATTCGAATAACACTAGGTTATTGTTTAAACACAGATTCTTCATAGAAGGATTTCTTTCACGAGCTTTTAGTGTGTGATCATTCTGCTATCATCAAAGGTGCGTACACGGCCCCTTTCTTATTTTAAACTGTTTTGGGGGAGAAAACATGTGCAACAAACTATTTTAGATACATATCACTTGCATGAGTTATCTGTTTACATTATGTGACAATATATCAACTTGAAAGTCCTTACACACCTCGAACCGTTTAGTTTGCTGTAATGCAAAGCGTGGTAGTTGGAAATAGATCTATTAGGTTTGACAAACCTCACCTGGTAGATGGGATCTACGCAGGTGTTTGACTGACCAAGCACAATTTTTACTATTGTTGTGATAGACAATAGTGGCAAGGCGAAAACATGCTATAGCATGGCAACTAGTCAGCTTCGGTGTCGAACACGTATGTAAATAGTTTGTATGACTAGCTATCATGACTGTGCAATTGTGATTATGTTATCTACAAACTTGTTATTCAAACTGATGTTTTGAACACTATGATTATTTAAAACCTGTGTTATGCACCAACCTTTGTGTTGACTTTATTTGCATGTTTTCTCAGGACGCTAAGGCGCGCGTAACAGCTGGCATGGACTAGGAAGATAGAGTCTCATGCATTATAAACACTTTGAACATTTGAATTTGATTATTTCAGTATTTTGATTTGTAATGTTTTACTTATCAACAGTTTATTGGTTTTGATTTGGAACGCTTCCGCAACTTTTTGTAAACTCTGAATATTATGTTTTAAAGACCAACGTATGTTTTGAAATTCATATAGAGGTCTTCGCTATGTCTAATGATCTGAGATCCTGGTTTGTCACGTTCCCAAACGGTATGATTCCGTTAGTTGAAATTGGGGGTGTGACATGTTGTAAGAGAACTCTACTAACGGTAGATGGTTTTCCCAGCTATCACCAAAGTCAATTACACAAGCTCGTAACATATCCTCGAGCGTTTGAATCGTACGTTCACTTTGACCGTCGGTCTGTGGATGATATGCAGTACTCATATCCAAACGAGTTCCCAATGACTTATGGAGTGATTTCCAAAAGTTGGAAGTAAATCGAGCATCCCGATCTGATATGATAGAGATTGGCACGCCATGCCGTGCTACCACTTCCTTGATATAAATGCGCGTCAGTTTCTCCATCTTGTCGGTTTCTTTGATTGCTAAAAAATGTGCAGATTTCGTTAATCGATCGACAATTACCCATATCGTATCACAACCACTCGGTGTACGGGGTAACTTAGTAATAAAATCCATTGAAATCTGTTCCCATTTCCACATTGGTATTTCTGGTTGTTGCAGCAAACCAGATGGTTTCTGATATTCAACTTTGACTTTCGAACAAGTCAAACATTTGCTAACATACCTAGCAATGTCAGCTTTCATGTGAGGCCACCAATACAGTGCCTTCAAGTCATGATACATCTTTTCTGACCCCGGATGGACTGAATATCTAGACTTGTGTGCTTCATCCATCACGAGTTCCCTTAAACCTCCGTACAAAGGTATCCACAGTCGATTGATGAAATAATGAATCCCATCAGGTTTAACATCCAATTGTTCTTCCATTCCTCGCAAGGATTCCTGTACCAAGTTTTCCTTTTTCAAGGCCTCGAGCTGAGTACTGCGTACCTTGTCAGGTAAGTCAGTATGTATCGTCATCGTAAGTGCGCGAACCCATCTTGTGGATGTGTCTTTTCTGCTTAAAGCATCAGCTACCACATTAGCCTTTCCCGGGTGATACTTAATCGCGCATTCGTAGTCGTTCAACAACTCGACCCATCGTCGCTGTCTCATATTAAGTTCTTTCTGATCAAAGATGTGCTGCAGACTCTTATGATCAGTGTAAATGGTACACTTGGTTCCGTATAAGTAATGCCTCCAAATTTTCAAAGCAAAAACCACTGCTCCTAACTCCAAGTCATGAGTAGTGTAATTCTTTTCGTGTGGTCGTAGCTGTCTTGAAGCATAAGCAATTACTTTATCACGTTGCATCAACACACATCCCAAACCCTGTGCAGATGCATCACAGTACACTACGAAGTCTTCTGTTCCTTCTGGTAAAGACAGAATCGGTGCACTACAGAGTTTCTGTTTCAATAACTGGAATGCAGCTTCCTGTTTATCCGTCCAGTTATACTTCGTTCCCTTATGCGTAAGAGCTGTAAGTGGTTGAGCGATCTTTGAGAATCCCTCATTGAATCGTCGGTAGTAACCCGCCAAACCAAGGAATTGTCGTACCTCGGTAGGGGTCTTTGGCGCTTCCCAATTCTTAATCGCTTCAATCTTTGCTGGATCAACATGTATGCCCTTTTCGTTGACTATATGACCCAGGAATTGTACTTCTCGCATCCAGAAATCACATTTCGAGAACTTAGCGTACAATTGTTCTTGTTTCAGTAATTCCAACATCAATCGAAGATGTTCAGCATGCTCCTCTTCGGTCTGAGAATAGATGAGAATGTCATCAATGAAAACAATGACAAACTTATCGAGATAAGGTTTACAAACACGATTCATGAGATCCATGAATACAGCTGGAGCGTTTGTCAACCCAAATGGCATGACCAAGAACTCATAATGGCCATAGCGTGTCCTGAATGTTGTCTTTGGAATATCCTCCTCCTGGACTCTTAGTTGATGATAACCCGATCTGAGATCAATCTTCGAGTAGTAACTCGAACCTTGCAACTGATCGAACAGATCGTCAATTCTAGGTAACGGATACCGGTTTTTGATAGTAAGCTTGTTAAGTTTCCGGTAATCGATACACATACGGAAAGTCCCGTCCTTCTTCTTGACAAATAAGACTGGAGCTCCCCACGGCGAAAAACTAGGTCGTATGAAGCCCTTATCCAACAACTCTTGTAGTTGTGTAGATAACTCTTGCATCTCTGATGGTGCAAGTCGATAAGGCGCCCTTGCTATCGGTGCTGCATCTGGTGTAAGGTCGATTCGGAATTCCACCTGTCTGATAGGCGGTAATCCCGGTAAGTCTTCTGGAAATACTTCCGGAAATTCACAAACTACTGGAATGTCTTCAATCTTCTTCTCAGCTACCGGCTTTTCAGTTATATGTGCTATAACTGCCGTATGACCTTTGCGCAGACATTTGTGTGCTTTCATATAAGATATGAGACGCAGTGGCGTACTGCTCTTCTCACCTTGTACATACAATGTCTCTCCATGCAGAAGAGGTATACGAACGATCTTTTCATGGCACACGATTTCAGCCTGGTGTTTGGACAACCAGTCCATGCCAATGACTACATCAAAACTACCTAAAGCAATAGGCATAAGATCAATTTCTAATGTTTGACCCATCAAATCAAGGATACATCCCTTAAGAATATGTTCCACTACAATTAACTTGCCATCAGCTAATTCTACAGTGTATGGACTATCTAAGGCAGTGGGACTAACATTTAGCAACTTAGCAAGTGAAGTAGATACAAAACTCCGGTCGGCACCAGTGTCAAATAACATAGAGGCATAGTGATTATTTAAGAGGAACGTACCCGTAACAATGTTGGGATCCTCCCGTTCTTGACGTCCTCCAATCACAAACGCCCTGCCCCTAGCACCATTGTTGTTGTTGTTGTTGTTATTGGTGTCGTTGCCGTTACCGTTACCGTTGCCGTTGCCATTGGCATTGTTATCCCCGCCTTTATTGAGTTGTGGGCAATCCTTTTTAAAGTGCCCCATCTTACCACACTCGAAACAACCCTTCGGTGCGTTGTTCTAATTATTATTCTGATTATTGGAATTGTTCTGTAACTCTCCACGGCAATCCTTAGCCACATGTCCAACTTTACCACACCGTTGGCACTTAACTTTATCACACTGATTTCCCGCATGATGAAATCCACACCTGTTGCACTTAGGATGTTTACCAATATAACCCCCTGACGATGATGATTGTTGACCACTATTCGAGTTGTGATAAGACTTGTTTGAATCCTGCCTTCGATTCTGCTGAAACGACTGTTGGTTGTAACTCTTGCAGTTGTTACCTTCCCACTTCTTTTTGTGGTCTCCCACCTTAGTAGCTGATGTTCGTTTAGGCAGAGTTCCCTGTAACACTGCCTGGTCAGTCAATTGGTGCACCAGTCGAACAACTTGTTGAATTGTTGTGGGATTTGCAGAAGTAACCAAACCCCGGATCTGAGGCACCAATCCCCCGATGTACCTCTCTATCCACTTACTGGCTGGAGTAGCCATATGAGGTAGAAGTCTGGCCAGTTCATGTGACCGGGTCGTGTATTCCTCAATGTTTGACCCCTCCATCTTAATATGCCAATACTCCTCCTCCAGTTTATGCATCTCACTGCGAGGGCAGTACTCTTCCTGCAATAAAGTCTTGAAACCATTCCAAGTCAAGGCATTAGCCTCACCCAATCCCAAAGTTTGGACATTCGAGTTCCACCAAGTCAATGCTGGACTCTCCAACGTTCCCGTAGCATACTTTACTTTATTCTCCTCAGGGCAGTTGCACATTTCAAACACTGATTCAGCCTTCTCAATCCATCGAAGGAGTCCAATGGCCCCCTCCGATCCTTTGAAATTATGTGGCTTACAGTCCTAGAACATCTAGAACGTGCACACCGGTGGATTCACCAATCCCCCTGCTGGACCCTGTGGCCCTGTAGTGTGTGTCTGAACGTAGTTCGCGATTGCCTCCGCGACCCTGTTATTGATCAGCTCATTGAGCTCAGCAACTGTCATGTGAACATTCCCCTCAGCCATTATTTTCCTAGTTAAAAGAAATGGTAGAGTGTTATCAAAGTCTAATGTGAAACGTGTAACAATACAACAAACATCAAACATGTAATGTAGAAATCAACACGACTGTTGTCAATAAATAATAACTTTCAATAGATGATAATCTGATTTGAATACAATACTTTCAAAATCAAACATAAGTTTTCGAACTTCTAATGTAGGGACACAACCCGCCCCTAATAAGTTTAAACAAAATAAAGAAAATCAATCATCCTCAATAGTGGATTCAGGATCAGAATCAACAGCTGGTGCTGGTTTCTCCCCTTCCTCCTCTTCATCCTCATTCTTCGAGACCACCAAGTCTTCTAAGGCTTCAAGTCTGCCTTCCAGAATCTCAGCTCGGTCCTCTGAAGCTTGAAGACGATTAGTCAAATGGATGATCTCATCTCGCATCTCATTAACCAGGTGGGCAAGGTTATCTTGTCTTTCGTTAGCATCCCAGAGTTCTCGAACATTGTACTCAATCCTATCATTTGCCCAGTACAAGTCCTCACGTAGTTTGGCGATCTCCTCAGAATCAGTCTGTTTCCTCTTAGGCTCAGGAACATCTAATGCTGGTGGTGGATGAGTAGAAGGTCCCTCAGCAGGAATCTCTTGAGTATCCTCTGTTGGCTCCTCCTCCGGATCGTCATCCGGGTACTCATCCGGATCCTCCGCCGGATCCTCCTCCGGGTCCTCATCCGGATCCTCCTCAGGGTCTGAGTCATCTCTCTCAGATGGTGGAGGAGATGGGATAGGTGGTGCTGGTGATGATGGTGGTGCTGGAACTACCGGCTCCTCACCCTCCGAATCATCAATGTATATGTATGGTGCAGATGATGAAGATGCCATGCCTGTTACATAATACCATATGTAAGTGCAGTGCCATGGAACGTGTAAGCAAGTCTATTACATAATGCCATATGTAATTTCTAAGTGATATGTGTAAGCATGCGTGTCTAATGTCTAACAGTTATAGTCTAAGTCTACAAATGCAAACCTAGTTCGCTATAACCAATGGCTCTGATACCAATCTGTCACACCCCCAATTTTCAACTAACGGAATCATACCGTTTGGGAACATGACAAACCAGGATCTCAGATCATTAGACATAACAAAGACCTCTATATGAAGTACAAAACATACTTTGGTCTAAAACTGTAAAATCAAAGTTTTCAAAGTTTTGAGAAAGCGTTTTAAAACAATAACAGTTGTAAAATGTAAATTACAATGCCAAGTTTTCAAATGTTCAAATCCAAATAACTATAATGTAAAGACATGCATGCGACTCAATCTCCTAGTCCATGCTTGCTTTCTTGTGCACCTTAGCGTCCTGAGAAAACTTGTAAATCAAGTCAACACAAAGGTTGGTGCATTACACAGGTTTTAGCATTCATAATTGTTTGAAACAACAGTTTGCATATAAGTTTGCAAATAACATAATCACACATTGCATAGTCATGATAGCTAGTCATTTGTACTATTTAAATAAGTGGTCGACACCGAAGCTGACGAGTGCATGCTATCGCATGTTTTGCCTTGCCACTATTGTCTAGCACAAACAATAGTAAATGAGTGTTTGGTCAGTCAAACACCTGCGTAGATCCCATCTACCAAGTGAGGTTTGTCAAACCTAATAGATCTATTTCTAACTACCACGCTTTGCGCTACGGCAAACTAAACGGTTCGAAATGTAAGGACTTTTAAATGCTATGTTGTCACATAATGTAAACAGCTAACTCATGCAAGTGATATGTATCCAAAAATATTTGTTGCACATGTTTTCTCCCCCAAAACAGTTTAAATTAAGAAAGGGGCCGTGTACGCACCTTTGATTATTGCAGAATGATCAAACACACTTAAACCCGTGTAAAAAGTCCTCCTACGAAGAACCTGTGTTGTAACAATAACCTAGTGTTATTCGAATTGTTGTTTTGTGCATGAAATCACATACGTGTCAACACACGTATGTTTGACTTGTTAGAAATATGCATACGAAAGTACGCGTGCCTTTGAACTCGTTTAAATAAAATCATATATGATTTTATTTAAATAAACGTAATTGTACGCGATTACGTTTTCGTTCTAAAATATGAATTTTATTATTCAAATGTGTTCGGGATTCCGTTACGGTTCCAACGCAATTTGAACGAGTTAAATCAGAGTTGAAACGAAGGAGTTATGGCCTAAAAATCAAAAATGGTTTGAAATCACAAAAACTGGCAGCCCTCGGGTTCGAACCCGGGACTTCCCCCTCGCGCACACATGCTCGGACCAGTTGGTCTATCCTAGTTTTTGTTAACAGATTTCATTCTAAATTGTTTTATCCCTTAACAGTCGGGTTCCCCTTTATTTTATACTTAACCGAACCAAATTGACTTCTATTAGCCCACAATTCGATCCCTAACGAACCCGAAACCATAGGGCTATGGTTCTACAGGTCCAACCGAGCTTAAAGATGGTTTCAGTTCGTCAAATGATTTGATTAAACACCTCGATTGAGTCCTAATCAAAGTCGAGTTCGAACACCCCAAATCCCCACTTCAATTGAATTGAATTAGACTCTGTCAATACCCAAATTCAAAGGGCTTTTCATACTTATGTTAAAGCGAAACTATCTGCAAGATTTAATCTGACTATCAAGTTCTATCAACTCGAAATCCCCAATTCGTTTTTAACTGAAGAACCCTAAACCCAATCTCATGCAATTCGATATTGATTGTTACAATTAACATAAGGTTTATGTTAGTCGACCTCTTCTGAAATTGTGGATACCATTAAATTTGATTCTCAAACTCATTTTCATGAAAATTCCCAAAACGTTTTCTCATTAGGAACCCTAGAATTGAAATGATACAATTCGATGTTAAGAACTGAAATTAGAATATGGTTATCAATGTACAGAGCATTTCGAAACTCTCTGCATCATTTGATTTGGCTTTTAATCACATTTGAGTAAAAACCCCCAAAATCGATTTCGTGATGAACCCTAATTATCGAGATCTTACAATTCGATATTAGAACTCCGAATTAGCATGGGGATTATCTTAGTCGGACCTTTTAGGTGCTATAGGAATGTCACTTACCTGTTTTGATGTCGGATTGATGTGGTTCACTTGTAAGCCCTAGTTTCGGCCTCTTCAAGATTGAATCCTTCTCTTAGCGGCTTCTTAGTTCAATTGATTGTATGAGAAACCTTCTAACAGTGCCGATGGAAGTTTAGGGATGTGTAATTGTGTGCATTTCGTTCAATTTCTATGAATTTGATGTTAGCTAGTATCAGTTACGACTTTTACACTACCAATTGAGTTTAATTCGACAATAAAGTGCTCCCATAATGTATGACAGTTACTACTAATCATATTACTGATGATTATTGAGGTTTAATTCGACTGTAACCTATTGAAATCATGAAATTTCGGTTTAATGATCATAAAAATCCGAATTTTGACTCTCTAAAGTCAAAATTGGACTTTTAAATCAATTACAAGTCTAAACTTTGTAATTAAAGTGTATTGGGACTGATTTCTATTAATTCTAATCCCTTAGGTTTGATTTTGCTCGATTACATAACATTTCGGTTTATTCTAAAGTTAACGGAGTTAATCCGAATTGCCGAATTGTCACAAATTGGGCCACTTAGAACATTGTTGGGCTAGATTAATCCTTTTGGGCCTCATAAATACAATTGGGCCTACCTTGGGCCTCATATTTACAATTGGGCCTACCTTGGGCCTCATTGGGTCTACCTTGGGCCTCATATTTACAATTGGGCCTTGGGCCTCATATTTATGATTTCGTTATTTTCAGTTAACGAGGTTAATTCGAAAATACCGGATTGTCACATGGTTACTCCTCTATCCCGCAGGATAGAGAAATACATTGAAGGCTTACCTCTAGTTGTTAGGGGAACTGTGATTGGGAATAACCCCACTACTCTGGAGGCATCAATTCATCTTGGAGCTAGCCTTACCGAAGAATACGTTAAGTCTGGAGTGCTCACCCGAAAGGGGTATAAGAGAGCACAGATTGATGAAGGCAAGAAGCCTGAACAACAACATCTCAAGAAGAAGAAGTAAAAGACAATCAAGAACTTTGCAGCCCTGACTGCAGTTACACCTACTCATGCCACACCTATTACTGCTATGCCACAACCTGCTAACGCCAGAAAGTCTTATACTGGCATATTTCCACTTTTCACCAAATGCCAATACCATCATCTACCCAACACTCCGTGCAAAAAGTGTCTCAAATGTGGGCGTATGGGACACTTTGCAGCTACATGCCGAGCTGCTCATCTTGCTGCTGCAACGACTGCTTCCACTACCACTGCTGCTACAGGTGGAAGGGCCTGTTATAACTGTGGGGCAGAAGGACACTTCAGAAATCAGTGTCCAAAACTCAACAACACTACTGCTACTGTTCGTGCCTTTGTTATCGGAGCTGCCGAAGCACGCGATGAGCCAGCAGTTGTCACGGGTACATTTCTCCTTAATGGTCATTACGTTTCTATCATATTTGATACTGGTGCTGATAAAAGTTTTATCTCTGTTCATACTGCTTCTTTGCTTAACCTACAACCATCGATACTTACTGCCCCCTATACCGTAGAAGTAGCTGATGGTAATACCATACTCGTGGATTCTATAATACATGGTTTTGAATTAAGATTAAAAGACCATTCTTCTCTCATCGATCTTATTCCTATGACACTCGGAAGCTTCGAAGTTGTGATAGGAATGGATTGGTTATCTAAAAACAATGCCGAAATCGTATGCTCGGAGAAACTTCTTCGAATTCCTTTACCATCCGGTGAAACGATGAGAATCTATGGTGAGAAACCCTGCCGCGGATTGAAGATCGTGTCGTGCATCAAGGCAAGGAAGTATTTGAGAAAGAAATACTGTGCATTCTTGGCTCACGTGGTAGAGAAGAAACCTGAAAAGAAAGCAGTCGGAGACGTTCCAGTCATCAGAGATTATCCTGACGTGTTTCCAGAAGACTTGCCTGGATTACAACCAATCCGGCAAGTGGAGTTTAGAATCGATCTTGTTCCTGGAGCAAATCCAGTGGCGAAGTCACCGTATCGATTAGCACCATCTGAGATGCAGGAACTGTCTAGTCAACTTCAAGAACTTTTAGACAAAGGTTTCATTAGACCGAGTTTCTCTCCATGGGGAGCTCCGGTTCTCTTTGTCAAGAAGAAAGACGGATCATTTCGTATGTGCATCGATTATCGTGAGTTAATCAAGTTGACAATCAAGAACAGATATCCTCTACCCAGGATCGATGATCTGTTTGATCAATTACAGGGAGCAACTTGCTTCTCGAAGATTGATTTACGATCAGGGTATCACCAGTTGAGAGTAAATGATGAGGATATACCAAAGACTGCGTTTAGGACTCGATATGGACACTACGAGTTTGTGGTTATGCCATTTGGGCTGACCAATGCACCTGCGGTGTTCATGGACTTGATGAATCGAGTCTGCAGGCCATATTTAGATCAGTTTGTTATTGTCTTCATTGATGATATACTGATCTATTCAAAGACGGAACAAGAGCATGAAAATCATTTGAGGAAAGTCCTAGAATTACTAAGAGAAGAACAACTTTATGCTAAATTCTCAAAGTGTGAATTTTGGCTAAAGGAGGTTCACTTGTTAGGACATGTCATAAACAAAGACGGGATACATGTAGATCCATCAAAGATTGAGGCGATTAAGAACTGGACTACCCCATCTACTCCAACAGAGATTCGTTCATTTCTGGGTCTGGCAGGCTATTACAGGAGATTCATTGCGAATTTCTCTAAGATTGCCTTGCCACTTACCACTTTGACTCAGAAAAGTCAAGCCTTTATATGGGGACAGAAAAATGAAGATGCATTTCAATTTCTTAAACAGAAGTTATGCAACTCCCCTATCCTTAGTCTTCTAGAAGGCAGTGATGATTTCATTGTCTACTGCGATGCTTCAAACCTTGGTCTCGGTTGTGTACTTATGCAACGAGACAAGGTCATTGCATATGCTTCAAGACAGCTTAAGGTTCACGAGAAGAATTACACTACTCATGACCTTGAGCTAGGGGCTGTGGTCTTTGCATTGAAGATTTGGAGACACTACCTTTATAGTACTAAATGTGTCATCTATACAGACCACAAGAGCCTGCAACACATCCTTAATCAGAAAGAACTCAACATGAGACAACGGCGTTGGGTTGAGCTTCTAACTGATTATGACTGTGAGATTCGTTACCATCCGGGTAAAGCCAATGTGGTGGCGGATGCTCTTAGTCGTAAGGAACCAGTCAAACCAATTCGTGTCAGAGCCATGGAGATCAACACACAGCCAAACCTGAAAGACTTGATTCGTATAGCACAACAACAGGTAGTAACAGACAATCAACTCAAGACATACTTAGATTGCGGGATTGAGAAGAAACTAGAACCTCGAGCTGATGGGGTGTTATATCTCAACAGCCGCATTTGGATTCCAAAGTCTGAAGAATTGCACACACTCATCTGTGATAAGGCTCATATGTCGCGATACTCAGTTCATCCTGGCGCCGATAAGATGTACCAAGACTTGCGGACATCTTACTGGTGGCCGGGAATAAAGAAAGACATAGCACTGTACGTGGGAGAGTGCCTAACCTGTTCCAAAGTCAAAGCAGAACATCAAAAGCCCTCGGGACTTTTGCAGCAACCTGAAATTCCTCAATGGAAATGGGAACAAATTTCCATGGATTTCATAACTAAGTTGCCGAGAACTCCGCGAGGTTTCGATTCGATTTGGATGATCGTTGATCGACTCACCAAATCTGCTCATTTTCTCCCGATCCGAGAGGATTACAAGATGGAGAAGTTATCCACATTGTACATCAATGAAATCATTGCACGTCATGGTACACCAACATCAATCATATCTGATCGTGATAGTCGTTTCACTTCTCGCTGTTGGCAATCATTGCAAAAGGCTTTGGGAACTCATGTTAATCTTAGCACGGCGTATCATCCCCAAACCGACGGTCAAAGCGAGAGGACCATCCAAACACTCGAGGACATGCTTCGTTCTTGTGTCATTGACTTCGGTGGAAGTTGGAACACTCATCTTCCACTCATTGAGTTTTCATATAACAATAGCTATCATACAAGCATTCAATGTGCACCATCCGAAGCGTTGTATGGTAGAAAGTGCCGATCACCGGTCTGCTGGACCGAGATTGGTGACTCACAGATCGTAGGACCAGAACTCATTCAGGAAACATCAGACAAGATCACAATCATTCAGTCACGGCTTAAGGCCGCACGAGATCGGCAGAAGAGTTATGCTGATCGACGTCAGAAACCGCTTGAGTTTCAAGTCGGTGACCGAGTCTTACTTAAAGTTTCTCCCTGGAAAGGCGTTGTCCGATTCGGGAAGAAAGGGAAACTTGCACCAAGGTACGTTGGACCTTTTGAGATCCTGGAACGGATTGGTCCCGTAGCCTACAAACTCAAACTTCCAGTGGAGCTAAGCAATGTTCACGATACTTTTCACGTATCGAACCTTAAGAAATGCTTGGCGGATCATGATGTTCAGATTCCACTGGAAGACATTCAGATTTAGAACAACATGCAATTCATAGAACGTCCGGTTGAAATCATGGATCATGGGGTCAAGAAACTTAAACGCAGCCGTATTCCTATCGTAAAGGTACGATGGGAGGGCAAACGCGGTGCTGAGTTCACCTGGGAACGTGAAGACCAGATGAAGCTTAAGTACCCTCATCTTTTTACAGTATTTTCGGCTAGTTAATTTCGGGACGAAATTCCCTTAACTAGGGGAGACTGTAACATTTGTACATTTAGTCATGATAGTCAGAAACAGTGTTAGAACAGTGTGTGTCCATGTCCAGTTAATCAATGTGATTCATATGTTCCTTATGTGCTTGTGTGTTAGAATCTTTAATATTTGAGAACAAGTATGTATTATTAATTACAGTCGATTACACTAGGCAAGAACAGTATCGTGTTATATCGAAACAGTGGTGGGCAGCGAGAGTGAGCCCTATATATATACTGCGTTTGGTGTAACAGGATAGTGTTAGTGCGTAGTGTTAAGACGAATATTATGACAGTTAATCAAACAAAATCGTAATGCGTAAGCGAGACTGAGTATAGTTATGGGTGACGATCCATAATGATACGAATGTTGAACTTATAATTACGAGTAAACGGCTTTAAATAATTAATACGATCGAAAAACGTACGCGATTGCGGGTATACACGTAATTGTATGTGTTTAACGATCTGACAACGCACGAAGAGTAAAAATAGTTAAAATATTATTTTACATTTTTACAATTTTGAAACTCATCATTTTATTGAGTTTAACAATTCTTATATTTTTAAATCGCGTAAAATACGCGTTACGTTCCGGAAACGCGAACCGAGCGACCGAAACGAACCCGGATACCACACGGGCTATAAAAGCCTTGAAAGAGGCCATTTCCCTCATTTATGTCACCAACAACCCACTCTCTCTCTAGAATTCGTCTCCCACCTCTCTCTAAAAATCCAAACTTTAAACGCTCGTATCTCACTCGTTTCTCAGCGGATTTTGGTGTTCTTGGCGGCCACGCGTAGCTCTCGACATCCTCTACGTAGAAGTACAAAGGATCTGGTGTTTTGTCCGACCAAAAACAAGGTACAAACGGGTTAAAAATCTAGAAAATAGGGTTTTTGTTGTGTAATGTTGTTCACGAGCTTAATCCGGTTTCCTTCTCTTCATTTCGAACCATACGTACACTACTGATGGTCTGGGTTGCTAGCGTGGTGTTTATCGATCTGGAATAGCTGGTAAACAATGATGAAGATGGTGATGGTAGGTACTGGTTCGTGAAATGAAGTCATAAATGGGACGAACCTGTGCATATCCAGCCGAACTATAGAGACTCACGAACCTTCTGGTAGCTGCCGAACCATCCTCATCCGACGAACCATGCCTGAATCGCGAACCATCATGCTCTAGCCGAACCCAGACTTGTCACCGAACCAATATCTGAAACGAACCTAAGGTTCGTTGATCACAACTGAACGAACCCTGCATGATGAGCATCCCACGAACCCTAATCGCCATGCACGAACCTATTCCATGTTAACCAACTTTCTGCGAACCATGGTGTGCAACGAACCTGATCATTACTGCCGAACCATTATAAACTCACCGAACCCTTGCATGGTTCGTTGGCATGTAGCCGAACCTCTCATCACCTTTGGCGAACTTTAGGCTAGAGCCATAAAAGGTTCGCTGCCTAAGGTGGCAGCCCATAGCTCCTCGGCCCAACCCAAATCCTATTCGGCCCAATCATAATAGCAATTAATCTCATAGGCTAAAACAAGCCCAATGGAATTAAGTTGACCCATTATGATCTTAATTGGCCCAATCTTATCCTTTGTGTTCTACTTGGCCCAATAACTCATTCATTTGGTCCACGAAATTCACTTCGGCCCAATACGATTAACTCGGCCCATGATCAACCTAAGAGACCTATGTCATGGTTCAAGCCCAACACATTTATTCTTGGTTCAATATCATCCCATTTGGCCTAGTATGGCCCAATTGGGCTCATGCTTAATACATATGGCATAAGGACCCAATAACAAATGCTTGGGCCAAGATTTGCCTCTTGATTCATTAATTATGAAATGATCATGGTTGGGTTAAGTGTAACCTATAATCCAATTATATGATCAAGTCATAAACATAAAAGAGCTTAGAAGCATTCTAACATATCTTTAAATCACATGTTTAAACATTGGATATCAAACCTCGTCAACACTTACTATTTTATGTATACAAGTTGTGCATAAAAGAATATTACACATTCTTTTCATGGATCCATGATCAAACAAGTAACTCAAACATGACTTTCAAATTCATACAAGACTTTCAAACATGAGAACATGTATTCAAGGTTAATCAAGCTCATGTAACACAAGTCAATCAACGAATCAAGGTCTATACAATTATAAATCTTATATCTTATGTATGATTACAATGATATAGGAACCAGTTAGAAGTCCTGTTTGCTACTTGCTAATTGTTATAGTTCAGAGTCTACCGCAGACAGGTGAGAACATTAGCCCCTCTTTTACTGTTTTACAACTGTTTTGGGGTGAAACACGTGATCAAACTCTATATTTACAATCGTATTTCATGATTCAAGATGTGTTCTATCTTTACAAACGTTACAGGTTTATTGCACGAATCCAAGGGATTCATCAGTTGTTTTAAAGGATTTATCAACTAATAAACTCTTTCTATTAAAAAGTTTTATAAAGGCTTTTTGAACTATTTTATATCAGATTTACTTAAATGGTTTTATATATGATAATCATTTTTAAATAATGGATCTTATTAACTTTTGTTATAAACCTTGTTTCTATACAAGGTCACAATCTTTTGTACTCAATCAAGGGTATTTAAAACAAGGTATTCAAACAATGGTTTTCATGGTGTTCAAACAATGGATTCATTTCATGGTGTTCAAAAAAATGGATTCATTTCATAGTGTTCAAAACAAAGGATTCAGTTCATGGTATTCAAACAGGGTTTTCAAATCATGTTATCAAATAAGGCATTAACACGCTACTTTTAAAGCAAAGTGCAAAAGCATGGTGTCCATCGTTGTAAACAAACTTATAAACCCATCAAGTTTCATTAGTGTTAGTACTGGGTGATCACAACAAGGGAAAGCGGACACACTGGTTCATTATCCAAAATGGAGTTAGCTTTTAAATTTGTTTTAAAAGCTAACTGCAGGTTTGGTGTCATTATGGTTATCAAAACTGCTGATGTGGTTTCCCTTTGGGATACAACATCATCCTTTTGAGACTATTGATGAGGAGCTTGCTGGGATTGAGAAGCTGAATTCAGGATGTTTCAGTTGGATCCTGTTGTCCAGTGGGGACAACGACTTGTTCCGGGATCTCAACTTCCTAAACATACTTTTTAGGCTTTTTAGAAGGGGCTTTGGAGGATTGTTTTCTTTCGGTCTATACCTTGCCAGGTGTGGACTAGGAGGTGGATGTGGGTTCACCTTGGACGGTTGTGTCCTCAGTGTCATCCAATTCCTTTTCAGCAGTATTTAACCTAGCAAAGGTAGCGTCAATTGCCTTGGTTTGTGACGGAGGGTAAATATGAACAACAGTGTTTATCAGAATGAACAGACACACCATTACAAATCTAGGGTAACTTGAAAACTTAAGGGCCTTTTGGTGATGAACCAAATGATCAAAAATGATCCGAGATAGATTTACCTTGTTATTGGTGAGAAGTGCATACAAGACGTATTGCATGTCATATGGCATTTCTTCCCAACTAGTTGTCTTCTGAGAGAGACATTGAAGAATTGTATGGTATAAGAACTTGTACTTAGGGTGAAAGAAGTCTTTGTACAAGGTTCCATTCTTTAGATCTCCTTGGTAGTCACACTCAAACAATGCAGTGTGAAGGAGACCTATAGTGAAGGTTGAAGAAGAATCAGAATCAAGAAGATTCAGGGCAAAGGAAATCAATGACGTGGTTAAGGTGATCTATTGCTCAGCAACCACATATGTGATGCTTTCAACAATGTCATCTTTGGTCACTATAGCACCGTTTGCCCAGAACTGATTTAGGCAGTGAAAGAGATGGCTGGATTGATGGTCAGAGCAGTGTGATCAAATGAAGTCGACAAAAGATCAATTATCTCATCATACTGAGGATACTTAGATGTTCTGGTGATATAAGCTATTATGTTATGAATTGGTTTGATATTTAGAGAATCGAGCGCCCTGGAAGCTTTCAAGAATGAAAAAAATCGGAGCGATTGAAAGGATTTGAAGAGAGAGAGGAGATAAAGGCGGGAAATTTTAACCATTGTAAAATATAGATCGGATATACAACAAAAACGGCTAGTATATATAATAAACAGTGGAGAATTAGATTAGGTCAAAATAAAAAAAAGGGAACAATGGTAAAAAGAAGGAGATAGACAACTAAACGAAAAAATAACATAAACAAACATAAAATCATATAAACATTGACAGTGGTTTGATAGGAATTAATCTTGGTCCGATGTTGTTATTCTAAATCATCTAAAGCTTCAAGCTCAAATGACATGATTAGTGTAAATACATCGAGCCAGATGACATTCATCACAAACAGCTATCCTTAAGCTTAAGCTCATCATTCTTGATCAAAGATTAGGATAATCATAGTGACCAAGAAGGTCAAAGGGTAAAATGCTTGAGGGTCAATGCAAGTCAAAGGTTAAAAGATATCACATAAGATAATAAGTTATAACCACATATGATTATATCCACTTATGGAGACACAATCGCAGAAGATTGTTTCTTCTAAATATTGTTTCTTCAGAAGAATGTTTCTTTGGAAGATTGTTTCTTCTGGAGAAGATGTAACAACGGATAATGTACAACCATGGATAAGTAAACAATGGTTGTTCATGCAGTGATTGTTCCTTTTATCTATTGTTAGGAAAATAAGTGGATTGACCTTAACTTTATTTTATTGAAAATAAAGGGAAACATAAGTTTTAAAACCAAGTTTAAAATCCAAGATTTTATCTTGATTCAGAGGTTGCAGATTAACTCACATATTCTTCATGCCTGATTTGGTAACAAAATTAGGAAAAGTAGTTGATTCTAGTGGTTTAGTAAAAATGTCTGCAACTTGATGATTTGTTGAGACATCTTCTGGAACAATTAATTCCTTTTCATAATAGTATCTTATAAAATTATATCTTCTTTCTATATTTTTGGTTTTAGAATGATAAACTGGATTCTTTATGATATTTTTGGCAGCTTCACTATCTATCAGAATAGTATTTAGCATCTCAGTTATTCCAAAATCCAATAATTGATATTGAAGCCATAAATCATGAGCAGTACAATGAGCTGCAACAATGTATTCAACTTTTGCAGTTGAGTTTGAGACAAAAGTTTGCTTCTTGCTTTGCAAAGATTCCAAAAAATTTTCAAAGAATTAGCATCCTCCTGATGTTGACTTTCTTGTAAGTGAACATCCTACATATTCACTATCTGAAAAAGCAACAAGCTTACAAAGTTGATTAGCAGGATACCAAATACCAATCTGTACACCCAATCAGGATGATCAACATCATCAAAGCTTGGTGGTTGAAAGACAAGACTTCATCTTTTATTGTCTGATACTGATGTATTAGTTTAACACATTCATTTTCGTACATATTCGAGTCTGTTTTCGTTAGTTTTGTAAATATTTTGAGTCGGTTTTAGTTCCTTTTTACATTTTAGTGTTTTTGTACAGGAATGTGTTCTGGAGGAACGGAAACGAGGGAAAACGGGATCGATGTCGAGTACGGTTGATCGACAGAAGAAAACGAAGAAAAAAACCCTAGGCGGTTCGCCCAGCGAGGTTGCTTGGTCCAAGGCGATGCGCCTGGGAACATTCTCTGATCCCATGACATCCGCACGCATCGACTAGTCAGGACGACCAGCCGCAGGCGATGCGCCTGCCAGGCTCAGCCGCTCGACAATTTTGTCTCGCGCACACCGCCTAGCCACAAGCAGCCCCGCTAGGCGATGCGCCCCAGATGATTTTTCATCCTAAAACCCTAATTTCATGCCTTCTATAAATGGGACGCTTCCAGGCCGATGAGGGGGTCTTCTGCGATTTTGGAACCCTAATCAAGCCTTGGAGCTGCTGGAGCTTAACCATGGAGGATTTGGCTTGATTAGGGCTTGTTGAAGTGAAGAAGGAAGCTTGTTTGAGTATTTTTCTTTATCTTTTCTTGTTCTTAGTTTAAATCAGTAGTTATTCATGTATTTAAACATTATTCAGATCTGTTTTGCTACTGTTGAGATGTTGGTTGGCTAGATCTAGGGTTATATCTAGGTTTTGGATGAGAAAGTTTTGATCTTTGATGATTTTGGACCTGATTTATGATTATGGATGTTATATGCTTTGTATTCAGCTATAAAGTTATGATCTTTGATTGTTTTTACATATGTTGAATGATTATACTTGATGAATGTTTGATCCATGTGTGTCTAGGAAGGCCTTTCCACACATAGATGCATATTAGGCCTACTACTTTGTGTTTTAGGTTAGTTTTGGGTTGTTGATCACTTTCCATAGGATTAGACTTCATTAAGTGTTGTTATTTACATGTGTGACCTAACCTAGAAATCCAGGAGGTGATAGGTTAGATGGTTGGTCTCTTTCACTTGTTATATTTGAGTTAAACGACCCGGGAGGGCGTTGTCTTAGATCTACTTAGTGTTAGTGTCAATCCATGTCAAAGTTGTCACCTTTATATCTCTCTAGTGTCGTAGGATACAAACGAGTGGAGATAGCCGGGAGGTGATTCACCCATTGGAGCGCAATTGCATATCGGGAAAATCCTGAAGGCGACCCGGTAGACTAGTGCATACATTACAGTCTTAGGATTTCCATTGGAGTTGCCTAGTATCTGATTTGGTGCCCATTAGGTCATCCTTAGTCTGTTCCTTAAGATCCTAGTCTTCATCCATCCATAAGTCAGTTCAAGTCATTACGTGTCAGACTTTTGAATCCCAACCTAGGTATACCAGTTTTCCTCTCTGCAGTCAGGTTTCTTATACAGTTCTTGTTTTAGTTGTTGTTTTAGAGTTTCGTTGTTTAGTCAGTCTCAGTCTGATTAGATTGTCAGAGTTGCACCAAAACCCCCTCTCTTTTACTTTATTTTGTCCACAGTCTAGGTTAGTTTGTTATACTAGTGTCCATTGGTTCGATATCCGGACTTCCACAAGCTATTCTGTCAACGATAGGTACACTTGCCTTAGTAGCGGTCTAGTTTAGGATTTCCGATTATCAGTAGGTGTTTAGGTTAAGTATAGGTTTAGGATTAATTATTGTGTCTTTAGCTTAGGATAGATGGTTTCAATTTAGTCTTGTTTTTAGTATACTGACCGCATACATCAAGTTTTTGGCGCCGTTGCCGGGGATACTAGGCAATAGCAAAGATTACTTAGATTGTGGCATTTACTTGCTTATTTTCCTATTCCCCTAGCTTAATTTTCCTTTTTAGGTTTAGTTTTATTTTCTTCTTAGTGCCTTTACTTGTTATTTGTTATTTGTGCCTTAGATTAGGATTTTCTTTGTGCATATGTGAGTCTTACTTGCTTGTTTGATTAGGGTTTCGGTAGTTGTATGCCCCACACCCGTTCGCAGGGAGCGCCGGAGTTCGAGCTTACTTCACCAGAGCAGATTTTACGATCCCGTCAGTAGGTAAGTTTTCTTGACCCTACTCTTGTTATGGAACCACCACCACCTCCGCCACCGACGCGGACTATTCATGAGTTGGCCAGTCATGGAGTTGTTGGAGCTCGATCTGCCATCACGCTCCCGGAAGTCAACAACAACAACTCGCGGATCCCTTCACATGTCATGTCTACGATCACAAACTCGACGCAGTTTCATGGCCTTGACGACGATGACGCCCCCGGCCATCTTTCTCTCTTTGTGCGTATCTGCGACACTTTTCGCATCAATGGCGTTTTGGAGGAGCTGTCTACCTTCGTTTGTTCCCATTCACACTAGCAGGCCGAGCCGTGACCTGGTTGAATCTTCTTCCCAGGGACTCGATCACTACTTGGGCCGATCTTCAGACCAAGTTTCTAAAGAAGTACTATCCTCTTCTAAATCTTCTAGACTGAGAGATCAGATCCATTCGTTCCGGATGGACGATGATGAGCCATATTACATGGCGTGGGAGAGGTTTAACTCCATTCTGAGCAGATGCCCCCAGCATGGCCTGTCCGATTGGGCCTTAGTTGAGAAGTTCTACAACGGACTGACCTTGGAGATGAAGAGGAGGTTTAATACAGCTGCTGGGGGGAAAATTATGGATAAGAAAGAGCCCGGAGAGTGCGAGGCCATGTTTGAGGATTTCGCCTTAGCGGAGTATGAGGACTCGTCTTATGTGAGGAGAGCTGCACCGGCTGTTAAGCCCACTTTTGCACCACCTATCCTGACTCGAGGGATGCATCATGTCACACCCGACACAAGCACTGCTACAGCCTTAGAAGCACTGGCTAAGGATATAAAGGAGTTGAAGATGGCAGCTGCTCGAAGCGAGATATGTCGGGGTGGACATAGTTCTGCTGAGTGCCCGATTACCGATCAGGCACAGGTTGAGGCCATCAATTCTGGATGGAATAGGTCCTTCAATCGCAACCCCAATTGGAATCATAATTCGAATTGGCAAGGCCAGAATCAGGGACAGCATCAGCAGCATCGCTTGAACTGGCGGGGAAGCCACAACAGCTCCTATGAGAAGCCACCGACGCGCCAGATCCCGATCACCGAGAGAGACGCGCTTGAGAGCTCAGGAAGCAGAGATCGAGACACGAAGCTGGAGGACATGATGGCGCAGCAGACGAAGATGCTTCAGCAAATCATGGATAAAGACAAGCTGCGTGACCAGAAGATCGAGGAGCACGATACACTATTAAGGAATCAGCAAGCTGGATTCTTGGATCTGCAGCGGTCGTTGGGAGAGTTGGCAAAGAGATTTGATGAGAGACCGGGAGGGTCGTTTATTGCGAACATTGGTGATGTGAAGGCAATGACCACACGAAGTGGTTAGGGAGGAGATGTAGAACTACCACCACCGGTCATTCCTGTTGATGGTGAGCCGGTGGATGAGGAGATTGAGATGGAGACTCCTGTAGAGGTGCCATTGAGGCTAGACCCAGCAAGTACCACACCGAGCAGCGAGTCTTCAGTTGAGAGGTTGAAGAGGGAGAAGTTAGAGGAGAAGAAGAAGGGTAAGAGAGTGGCTGAGGAGTCTAAGATTGATTTGACTAAGCTTCCATACCCTGCACGCACACTGCAGATGAAGCGTGATCAGGAGTATGGACATTTTTTGGAGATCTTTAAGCAGCTTAAAATCAATCTCCCGTTTGTTGAGGCCCTCCAGCATATGCCAAAATATGCTAAATTCTTGAAAAACCTCCTGTCTAACAAGAAGAAATTGGAGACACTCTCTACAGTTACTTTGGGAACTAGGTGCTCGGTGTTGGTTCAGAATAAACTGCCAGAGAAGCTTGAGGATCCAGGGATGTTCACTATTCCATGTCTATTTGGCCGTTCTTCTGTGAACCATGCATTGGCTGATCTAGGTGCTAGCATCAAGTTGATGCCATATTCCATCTATAAGCAGCTAGATCTAGGAGAGCCGGCACCTGCACGCATGAGTTTGGCCTTGGCTGATCGGTCAGTCAAGTATCCTCGGGGGATTGTTGAGAATGTCCTGGTGAAGGTGGAGAAGTTTGTCTTCCCTGTGGATTTTGTTATACTTGACATGGAGGCCGATGACCGAGTTGCCCTCATCATTGGACAACCCTTCCTTCGTACGGCGAAGGCGATGATTGATTTTGTTTATGAGGGGAAGATATCATTGCGTGTTGGAGAGGATACCGTCACCTTCTATGTGGTGAAGTCCATGACGAACTCCAGTGGTCAGGACGATCAGGTCTATTTTCTTGATGCATTTTTCTCTGCTATGGATCGTTGCCTGGACTACATTAGTGGAGTTGATGTGTTGGGAGATCAGGACTTAGGTGACGGGGATGAGAGAGTTGAGGATGTGGGAGATGAGGTCCATGCTGCTGCTATTGAGGCTTATCTTGATTTTATTCCAAGCAGTGTAGCAGTGGAGCCTCCTGTCTATCCCACAGTTTTTGAGGTTGAGAGTTCTGAGCCGGCTGAAAATCCCTCTGTTGAGGCTCCCCTATCATTAGAGCTAAAGGAGTTGCCTCCTCACCTTGAGTATGCATTCCTTGATGGGGACTCTGATCTACCTGTCATTATTTCAGCAGCTCTGACAGATGTAGAGAAGAGTAGACTTATTGCTATGCTAAGGGAGCACAAGCAAGCGATAGAATGGAAGCTGATGGACATTAAGGGTATTCACCCTTGTTTCTGTACGCATCGCATACTCCTTGAGGGGGATTTCAAGTCGGTGGTGCAGCCACAGAGGCGGCTTAATCCTAACATGGGTGAAGTGGTGAAAAAGGAGGTCATGAGATTGTTAGATGCTGGGCTCATTTACCCCATTTCAGATTCTTCGTGGGTGAGCCCAGTACATGTGGTCCCTAAGAAGGGTGGTATGACTGTGGTGGTGAACGAGAAGAAAAAGATTGTTCGCACTCGTACAGTCACCAGATGGAGGGTGGGCATAGATTATCGGAAGTTGAATGACGCCACCCGGAAGGACCACTTCCCACTCCGTTTATCGACCAGATGCTGGAGCGTTTGTCAGGAGAGCAGTTTTACTGGTTCCTTGATGGTTTCTCTGGTTATTTCCAGATCCCAATTGCACCGGAGGATCAGGAAAAACCCAATTTTACATGCCCGTACGGTACTTTTGCTTATCGTCGTATGCCGTTCGGGTTATGTAACGGCCCAGCCACTTTTCAGAGATGTATGGTAGCCATCTTCCAGGACATGATTGAGACTTCTATGGAAGTTTTTATGGATGATTTTTCTGTATTTGGAAGCTCATTCGATTAGTGTTTGACCAACCTGGAGAAGATGCTCAGGAGATGTGTGGAGACGAATCTTATGCTTAACTGGGAGAAATGCCACTTCATGGTCACCGAGGGGATTGTTCACGGCCACAAGATATCCCATGACGGCATCCGAGTCGATAAAGCAAAGATTGAAACGATCAGCAAGCTTCCTCCTCCCACGAGTGTTAAAGTTGTGCGAAGCTTTTTAGGTCATGCGGGATTCTACAGACGCTTCATTAAGGATTTTTCCAAGATCACCCGACCTATCACTCGTTTGCTTGAGAAGGATGTGGAGTTTGTGGTTACTGATGATTGTCTGAGAGCCTTAGAGTATCTGAAGGAGAGGCTGGTGAGTGCCCCGATCCTGATAGCCCCCGACTGGAGCCAGCCATATGAGCTCATGTGCGACACGAGTGATTTCGTGGTCGGGGCTGTCCTTGGGCAGAGGGTGGATAAGCATTTCCACCCTATTTATTACGCGAGTAAGACCTTAGATGCCGCCTAGGAGAATTATACGACTACCGAGAAGGAGTTGTTGGCGGTAGTCTACGCTTTTGATAAATTTAGGTCTTACCTCGTCCTCTCTAAGACTGCTGTCTATACCAATCATGAGGCTCTGGGTTACCTTTTGCTAAAAAGGACGCGAAGCCAAGAATGATTCGGTGGATCCTCCTTTTATCCGAGTTTGAAATCGAGATTAAGGACAAGAAGGGAGCTGAGAACATAGCCGCCGACCATTTGTCGCGACTTGAGGATCCAGAGAGGGAGTTCATTCGCGAGGGCACGATGAGGGATAGGTTTCCCCAGGAGATGCTGATGAGCATGGCGATAGTTGAGATCTGCCGCACGGATAGGCTAGATGAGGATTTACCGTGGCTTTCAGACATCGCCAATTATTTGGCCAACGGTTTCCTTCTTAAGGGTTTGACATCCCAGCAGCGCAAGAAATTCTTTACCGACACGAGGCATTACATTTGGGATGCGCCTTACCTTTCCGTGTGTGTGCTATTCAGGTTTTTAGGAGGTGTGTGAGCAGAGCGGAGGGATTAGATATCCTTAGGCATTGTCATGAGGGCCTTACTGGTGGGCATCATGGACCTTCTTGCACAGCGAAGAAGGTATTTGATTCTGTTTATATTGGCCCACCATCTTTAAGGATGCTCATGAGTTGGTTAGGATGTGCGATTCCTATTAGAGGACAGGAAACATCTCATCCAGGAATGAGAAGCCCCAACATCCTATTCAGATTGTTGAGATTTTTGATGTCTGGGGCATTGATTTCATGGGACCTTTCGCTACTTCTCGAGGGAAAAGGTATATACTCATTGTGATTGACTATGTTTCTAAGTGGGTGGAGGCACAGGCGCTCCCCACTAATGACGCGCGAGTTGTGGTGAGATTTCTGTAGCACTTGTTTTGCAGGTTCGAGATCCCGAGAGCGTTGATCAGTGACCATGGCACGTACTTCTGTAATACCCAGATGGACAAAGTGCTGGCCAAGTACGGGGTCACCCACCGACTGTCAACCGCATATCATCCTCAAACTAGCGGTCAGGTGGAAAACGCGAATCGGGGAGTTAAGAGGATTCTGGAGAGGACTGTCGGCCACACTATGAAGGATGGGGCCGACAAGCTAGATGACGCCTTGTGGGCTTTTAGGACCGCGCTTAAGAATCCGATTTGGACGACTCCCTATCGCATGGTCTATGGTAAAGCCTGTCATCTACCGGTAGAGCTTGAGCGTAAAGCCTTTTGGGCTTTGAAAGCTGTGAATTTGGATATGTCAAAGGCTAGCAAGCACTTGTTCCTCCAGATGCACGAGTAATATGAGTTGCGCGACGAGGCGTACCCTCGGTTGTGGAATTATAAGGAGCGCACGAAGGCGCTGCACGACAGGCGATTGAAGAACGTGAAGGAGTTCGCGAAGGGCTATCGAGTTTTGGTTTATGACTCGAGACTGAGGCTGTTCCCAGGAAAGCTAAAGTCGAGGTGGAGAGGCCCATTTGTGATTCGTGAAGTGTTCCCGCATGGGGCAGTGGAGTTGGAATCAGGTGACCACACGTGGAAGGTCAATGGGCACCGTTTGAAGCCTTACATTGGAGGCCCGATTCCATCTGACGAGGAGGTTGTTCTCCTCGAATCCCGAGCTGGTTAGGGATTCGGGCCTAGGCCCAACTTGTATATAGTGTACATAGCTTTCGTTTACTTATATCGAATTTCGAGTAATTGGTGATGTATTTGTGTTTACGCGATTGTGTTGGATTCAAGTGTGGGTATGACATCACGTACGTTCGATACTACCATTTCGGACAGTTGATTAAAACTCATTGCTTATAATTCAATTACATTATACGTCACTAGTTACTTAACTCGACTTTCCTTTATTTTCTTTAGGTTAATTTTAGCTTTTAATTTTGTTAAGGTCTATTTGCTTTAATTCCATGTTGATTTTGATTTTTAGTTGCACTAATTAATTTTTAGGAATTAGTATATTTTAATTTTCTTAATCTAATTTTTTTTTTTGTTAAAAACTTTGTTTAAGTCGATTTAATTAATAAGTTAAATTTGGATTTAATTTGAATTTTTATTTTCTTTAGTTTTTAGAAATTAGAATTTCAGTTGCTTTAAAAAAAAGCTTAAAAACAGAAAAATTAACCCTAGGCGCAACGCCTTAGACCATCGCTTGATGGCAGGCTAAGCGCACGGATCCAAAAATTTCGAAAAAAAATATATATAAAATAAAGCTTGATGGCAGACAACACCACCGTTCACCATCACTCTACACCACGCCTAAAAAACCCTAATCCCCTTGGCTCACCACCGCTCACCGCCGTTCACCACCTCTGCCACCACCAACCACAGTTGTCTTCGTCTCTTTCCACTGCTCTCGTCGTCACCATCATCCACCATCCACATCCGCTAGCGCCGCCACAAGCATCAATCACCACAGCCATTCCAGTCACCACCATTTGCCACCACTGTTCGCCGCCGCTGCTTCCGGCCATCACCACCGTTCATCACCGCTGTTGTCTCCACGCGACCATCACTGTTCGTCATCGGAGCCACCGCACTACCGCCGCTGCTTCCACTGTTCATCACCTGCACCTCATTCGAGCACCATGGTCCGACTGCTACTCCGACCACCGTCTTCCACCTTCTACCTCCATAACCACCGCACACATCCGGTAAACCCCTTCCCCCTTGCTTTGATTTTTTCAATTTCAGTCTAGAAATCAAATAAATTAGCTAGATTTGGTTAGATTAGATCTGATTTGGGGTTGATATTTCAAAAAAAAAAATTATTATTTATTTATTTTTTTTATTTTAGTTTTTTTTTTATTTTTTGTTTCTGTTTCTCTTTCAGTTAAATAATAAGAAAATAATAATAAAAATGAAAATAAAAATAAAAACAGAAAATAATAATAATAGATAAATAATAATAATGTAATTCTTTTGTAATATTACTAATAAAAATAAATGAAGGTTTTTATAATATAAATAAATAATTTGGTAATATACATAAGAATATGTGTAAAATAAATAATACTATTTTGGTATATAAAATAAAGTATAAGTATTATGAACAAATGTATTAATAATAAAATAACATAAATACTTATAAGTAAATGTATATGTTTTGTAATTTAAGTATATGTATATGTAATAATAATATATGTATGTAAAATTATCTATGTTAAATACTAAGGTAAATGTAGATGTAAATTCAAAATAAATATTATTCGTATGTTGTGATTAAAAAGTTTAAACAAGTGTATTTATGAAATTAATGAATAAAAATTCTTTTGTAAAATAAAAATATAAATGTTGTAATTTAAATAAAACACTTGTAAAAATACACTGTACTTTTATATAATAAATATTACTTAAATATATAAATAAAATAAGTTGTATTTTATGAATAAATAATGTTGTAACATAAATAAATTTTTAAATGTATACTTGTACACAATAAATGAACAATTATGTATGTATAATATGTATTTGTAAATTATTAAATAAACTGTATACTCAAATAAAAGTTTGTATATAAATAAAGTATAACATGAAGCACATATGTATAACAACAATAAATAATTTAAATAAACCAAAACATGTATATAAATAAAATCAATAATAAGTTAGGATTTAGGTATGTAGTTAATTTGTAACAGATTGTATATATTCTTGTTGTATATTATCGCAGAGATGGCCGAGGCATTGAGTGTGAGGGCCAAGAGGGCCAGGAGGTTGACCACTACAGTGTCTCAGGCACAGAGGCAGCCACCGCCACCCCGTGAGATCCGCTATTCAGCACCTCTAGACGTGCCAACACCACACACTCACCCAGTCCATCCTCAGCTGCGTTCCTTACCTGATCACACCTTCTTGCAGTTTCAGCCAAACACCCTGGAGTACTCATACATGACCACGCTAGCGGGATTAGAGACCATGCAGCATCGGGGATTTGATCGAGTAGTTATCGAGCGGCTTGCGTAGAGGAGTTCGATGCCATGATGACTCCACCGTGGGCATACCTGCTACGATTTCAGTGGCAGCAGTACGCTGAGCTCACGGTAGAGTTCCTATCTACCATCTGCTACGACAAGAGCTCCGTCACTACCCTTGGCGTTGTGTCGTTCGCCTTAGGTCGAATGACACAGCGAATGAGTGTGGCGGATTTTGTTGTTGCTATGGGCATTTACTCCAGGGCGGAGGTGGCAGCTGGAGAGTTTGAGGGCTTCCTTCGGGGCGTGTCTAGGGCAGCCAGGCCCGGATACGTTACTGAGGAGGAGATGACCGTTTATTGGAGGACGATAGCGGTTCCTTCGCATACGGATCGGCGGCTGGCTACACTGATCCGCAATCCTATATTGCGATACATTCATTAGATCCTAGCTAGCACCTTGATTCCTCGCCACTCTAGCAAGAACAAGGTTAGCTATTTTGACCTCTTCTGCCTGTATTGCATTCATGGTCACCACCCGGCAAACCTCGCTACTATATTGTTTACATTTTTTGCGAGGCCTCGTCGTGGAGGCCATATTGCACGCCTTGACATGGGCCCCTACATCTGCCATTTGGCGACTCGTCGGCGGGTGTTCGACTGGTACCCAGTGGAGCATCTTACTATCGGCCCCGAGACAACGCCGTACACATTACGTGATATGCAGACATCGGGGATGGTCACATGGGATGTGCCACCCCGATGGGCACCCATGTTGGAGGAACCTCCTGCCTGTAGGACCAAGTAGGAGCTCGGAAACAATCCAGTTCCAATGGATATCTACTCGACAGCCTCTGGAATAATGCGGAATCCTATTCCAGGGTTTTCCAATCGAAACCAACAGAAACCGAGGTGATCCGAAGGTTTAGGATGAATGTTTGAAGATAGATCGAACACCATGGGTTGAGAATCGAACATGGACAACAAGAACCGCTCAAATATTCTAGGGTTTGACACTGGAGAGCTCTGGGAAGAAGGAGGGCTCGGAAAAGTTAGGTTTGAAACAGATTGGGTTGATATTTATAGACGGTCGTAATACATATAATTTCAACTTTAAACATAATCAAACACTTATAATCAATAATAAACATTAAGAACACTATATAGAAAGACACATTCCATTAATACCATAAACTTTATACATAAGGATAACACAAAGTAGAACTACGGACATTTAATGCATCTACAAACTCCCCCTTGGACCTAGTTCACTCCTTGGAAGTGTCTTTCTTGAAATGTTTATCGGAAATGGCTTTCCAATCAGCTCCAGCATGTATCCTACACACCATACAAATACGAATGACTCTCATGAACTACATGGCTTGTTCTATGTCAGCAACAACGAAGAACATCTGACGGAAGTACAGAATCTTGACATCACTATAAGACAGATTGGTCAACCACATCGGATCAAATAAACGTTCAGTCTCCCATTTCTTGTCTTTGCACATCACAATTACAGCCTCTCTAGTATGCCCGTCATAATACCACCATCAGAAGCCTTCCAAAAAGTCTTGACGCATCTTCCTCAACGGAATCTTCATGACTTTAGGAGGAAGCCACTTCAGGATCACTTTATGCTTCCGGGTATCTCCATCTATCTATGGCAAGTAATATCTTTCAGGTTGCTGAGGCCTGAAGTTCACCCACCTCTTTCTATACTAATATTGTAGCTGTCTGGAGAACCAAGCTGACATCCCTGAGCCATCGCTGTATAACATCTTCAAGCGCGCAAGTTGATTGACTTCGAACCCTGGCAGCGTCTTGAAATCATGTAGATGCTTGAAATAATCAATTCCCTTTTCTCTCTTTACAGCATAGCATCCTAAGTCATGAAAGTATGCCCAGCTAAGAATCTGACCTCCAGCCTTGTAGCCTTTGGTCCTATAGACTTTAGTGTGAGTTGCATTGCATCTTTACAGTACTCTCCTTCTTCAACGTTTCCTAATACGCTTTCCACTCTTCTTTCCTTCATTGAATGTCATCAGCTGAAGACTTACTACCACTGACTTGTTCTTCTACATATCTGCTCAGTATCTCTTCAGTGGCTTGATCAAATAGGTCAGTGAAAGTAGGTAGCTCGTCTTCAGCTGAAGTGTACTTTGGAGTCTCTTCCTCTGTAACACCTTCCAATATAACTTCACCAACATCATCAAAAACTTCAGGAGAAGGCACATCATAAGCAGGAGCTGTGGTGTCATCAATCACAACCTCGTCCGGGTTCAACCTGAACAGCTCTGCTATATGCTCCTTTGTTAAGCAGTGAATAATCTCTCCCTCCTCGTTGTCATAGCTAACTGAGTATTGTATAATGCCATGAACGTCCAAAATCATCGTAAGTGTCTCGTCCAATCGACGTCTCAAGGGCACAGCTTTGACTTCCTCAGTAGCTGCAGGTTCTTCTGTCTGAGTAGGAGGAGGAGAAGGAGCTTTAGCACTCTTATCGTGCTTTGTCTTTGTGCGTATCTCAGGAGGAGGAGCTTGGTCATCATCATCATCAGAACTAGAAGAGCTAGAAGACCCGCTCCCTAACCCATCCTGATCATCACCATCAGAGTCATCATATTTGTCTGACTCTTCATAATTGACCTTCTCCTCATCAGATTCCTCTTCTTCTTCATCTTCTTCTTCTTCTTTTTCTTCATCTGAATCATCGGAGACAGCTGTAGAACCCTCTATCCTTGGAGTGCCCTCTTTAGAACTTTTAACCAGTTCAGCAAGTCTGGCATTCTCAGCTACCAGGACAAGGATACGATCACTGAAATCAGTGGCAGTCAGGGCCAACTGATTGTGCTCATCAATGTATTTGAGCAGTTGTTCCACCTGTTGAGCTGATCTTGTGTCACACCCCGAGCCGGCGAGCTGGATCGACTTTCCCGTCAGGCAGAAGGTTCCCGAGGCGCGATATCGTTGTGATAATCGAAATGATCAGATTGTTTATATAGCACATGATATATAATTAAAAAATGCTAACATGACAATGAAATAGAATTACAAAGTTAAATTACATTGTTTCCTCATAATTTTACTAAGTAAATCTAATCAAAAGAATCAATGAGTTCATATCTTGTATCTGTACAAGATATACAAAAGATGATTCATTGTTTTGTCATCCAAAAGTATGCAACACAAAAGTAGCTAGGCCTTCTTAAAGTCCACTAGCTAAGTCCCTGTAATCCTGGTGACTAAACATGTTCGTCACCTGAGAAAATATGCATTTAAACAAAGTCAACACTAGGTTGGTGAGTTCATAAGTATAAAAATTGAAAACCTTGATTTGTTCACATGCACAATCACAATGTCATTCCTGTTACTTGTATATTGTTTGTTTCACCCGTTCACCCAATGGCTTCTCCATAGTTATATTCACAAGTAATATATCATCCTAGTAGTTATGCTTATATATAGGGCATATGTAGGGGAACCAAGCCCTAGCCAACGTCTCACCACATAACTACTAGAACTCCACACTACTTGCAATAAAACTATCGATATCCATTTCCATTTCACCTATACATCTCGTTTGTTAATCACCTGTAGTATCATGTGTAGAATAATATAATAATAGGGTCTAGTTATCAAACCGAAGTATTGATAACCCTTTTATGTATTAAGGATATTAGATTAATTTAATCTGATCCTTGTATTATTCTATTACTTGTGAGGTTAACTGTTAATCACTTTAAATTAATAAGAGTGTTAGTTAACCAATTGTCATTTGTTCTCAACTTGGAGTGCATAGAGCACAAAAGGAATCCATTGCAATTCTCACGTAATCAGATTACAATGCATCCGATTTACCTCTACCACCTCGTATTACCGTAGGCCTCATCGAAACGGTTACTAGTAATATGACATGAGAGAAAATAAATTCCTCAGTCTACTAATCAACGGGTAACGATGGATTAATTACAATTTCACTGCAGATTAATATCACCATGTGTTGCTTTCCAGACCCTGACTTGAAGTCGCCCTATCACCTGTCGTACGTTACCGGCCAATGAATCAATACGATCAACATACTAGCCCTACAAGCTAGAGGTTTGTCAAACATATGGTACCACTATGCTATCGTCGGTTTAGTCACGTCAAATTAACTGGTCAGCAAATTATAAAGTGGCTTACAGTGATCAAACTTAAGTACATGGCACATGAGTGAAATGATATAATGCAGACAGTTCAATAGTAATCAATTGTATTGCGTGTTCATGAGTATTGTTTGTTCTCAATATTGTAAGTTCTCGTTGTTGTTAACAAAGTCAAATAAGATCTTGTCTTATTAGATTATGTCAATTATTGGGTGAATGATGTTATTATCATGAAGTTACATTATCATGATTATCATTCCTTGTCGTTCCATATAATCACCATGTTGTCACTAAGTTGTGGCAAGAACTAGTCTTACTACACTTAGTCGACTCAGGTGGTGGACGATTCTTGTTTCATGTTCTCTTGTAATATGTGTTGAGTTGTAAGCTAAGTGTTATAAGCACTTGTCTTATTACACTTAGTTAACTCCAGTGTTTAATTATGTTATGAAGATGTGTTATCTTCATGTCGTTCATGTGTTTTGTTCTTGTCATCATGTTCATCTGTGATTATCTCAATGTTCGTACATGTAAGAATAACTAAGTTGTCACACCCCGAGCTGGCGGGGTTGGATCGGAGTCCCTGTCGGGCGGAAGGTACCCTGGGCGCGATATCGTGAGTGATAATCGGAATGATCAGATTGTTACATTGCACATGATATATAAATGAGAAACTTTCTAAAATAAAATAGAATTACAAAGTTAAATTACATCAGTTAAGTTTATAATTTAACAATGTAAATCTACTATCACATCATAAATCTTCTATCTTGTATCTGCACAAGATATACAAAATAACTATATAATGATGCTTCAAAATATGCAGGTCCAAAAAGCTAGGTCCTCTATCCGATAACCTAGTCCAAAGAAATAACTCTTCAGTTGACCTGTTTGTCACCTGAGAAGTCATGCAAAAATAAAGTCAACACATGGTTGGTGAGTTCATTAAGTTATTTAAAATGAGTTTGTATAACCTTAATGACAACTTTAACCTCACCATTAACCACCTATACCATCCAGTTTAGTATGCTTATACATAGGGCATATGTAGAGTCGAACTTACCGCCCGCCCAGCCACCGTCCCACCACATACCAAACCACATGATATATTGTTCCTGGTGATAATTAAGCATTACATTTCACTACTTTGATTCCACGACCTATGATTTATAGCATTTGATTACCCTAAAAATGTTTACCTTGATCCCCCGAAGTGACAACCTTAACCTCATCAACAACCACCTATGCTATCCAATCAAGTATGCTTATATATAGGGCATATGTAGGGGACAAGCCCCAGCCACCGTCCCACCACATAGCGGACTGCTTAACATATTGTCGTTAATGATAATTAAGCGTTTCACTCCATTCACCTCTGATTTAGATTCTACTTTCCAGAATTTGATTCACCTTTGATTCTCTTGAGTTCATCATAGTTACATGATTTCCCAAAAGCAATTATAAAAATATAAGGTTAAATGTTAGTTAAACAAGTAAATAAACATTTAATACAACTAAGACATGATGATTAGGCCTTATTTGACTCAATCAATTAGACTTAGTTGTTGATGGTTGTCCAAGTTGTACCCTCTCACACGTGAGCCATATCAAGCATAACTCACAAGGAGTGTACCTGAGCGTGCCGGGATTTTAATGATGCCCATATCAGCTTGACCCAATGGTCTACTGTACATGCCGGGACTTTACGGATATCCTTTGATTCTTGATCTCTTTTATTCTCTTGATTTTTATTTCATTTGATAGTTCACGTTATTGCCCATATAGCTTGACTACAAGAGTCTACTATTTATGCCGGGACTTTATGTGTGTTACACGTGGTCTTGATTTCCATACAACTGACATCCACCTTAACTCAAGTATTAATGATTTCATAAATCTTCTATCTTGTATCTGCACAAGATATACAAAATAACTATATAATGATGCTTCAAAATATGCAGGTCCAAAAAGCTAGGTCCTCTATCCGATAACCTAGTCCAAAGAAATAACTCTTCAGTTGACCTGTTTGTCACCTGAGAAGTCATGCAAAAATAAAGTCAACACATGGTTGGTGAGTTCATTAAGTTATTTAAAATGAGTTTGTATAACCTTAATGACAACTTTAACCTCACCATTAACCACCTATACCATCCAGTTTAGTATGCTTATACATAGGGCATATGTAGGGTCGAACTTACCGCCCGCCCAGCCACCGTCCCACCACATACCAAACCACATGATATATTGTTCCTGGTGATAATTAAGCATTACATTTCACTACTTTGATTCCACGACCTATGATTTATAGCATTTGATTACCCTAAAAATGTTTACCTTGATCCCCCGAAGTGACAACCTTAACCTCATCAACAACCACCTATGCTATCCAATCAAGTATGCTTATATATAGGGCATATGTAGGGGACAAGCCCCAGCCACCGTCCCACCACATAGCGGACTGCTTAACATATTGTCGTTAATGATAATTAAGCGTTTCACTCCATTCACCTCTGATTTAGATTCTACTTTCCAGAATTTGATTCACCTTTGATTCTCTTGAGTTCATCATAGTTACATGATTTCCCAAAAGCAATTATAAAAATATAAGGTTAAATGTTAATTAAACAAGTAAATAAACATTTAATACAACTAAGACATGATGATTAGGCCTTATTTGACTCAATCAATTAGACTTAGTTGTTGATGGTTGTCCAAGTTGTACCCTCTCACACGTGAGCCATATCAAGCATAACTCACAAGGAGTGTACCTGAGCGTGCCGGGATTTTAATGATGCCCATATCAGCTTGACCCAATGGTCTACTGTACATGCCGGGACTTTACGGATATCCTTTGATTCTTGATCTCTTTTATTCTCTTGATTTTTATTTCATTTGATAGTTCACGTTATTGCCCATATAGCTTGACTACAAGAGTCTACTATTTATGCCGGGACTTTATGTGTGTTACACGTGGTCTTGATTTCCATACAACTGACATCCACCTTAACTCAAGTATTAATGATTTCATTAGATCTTAATGATTTCATTATTTCAATGATTCACACACATTTATGATTTCTGATTCCTTGAGTCTCTTGATTTGATCTTTAGAATTCCCATGATTTTCACAATGATAATTGATTCTTAATTAGGATCCATTATCTTCAGATCACACACTGAATTAGATTTCTTTAAACATGATCTTTTGTTTCCTTGATTTCACTTTGAATTTAGGTTCTTAAATTTGAGCTTGATGGACGAAGGGTTTGTTTAAAGTTTAGAGTTAAAGTATTACTCATAAAGTATTACTCATAAGAGTAATTTAATTAACTTAATAACTTGATCTGTATAATAATTACCTAGACAGGAGTCTAGGAGTATCAACAAGCATAATTATATAACATATAATGAATAAAAGCATTTAAGTAAACAATTTAAACAAAACAGTTTACGCATGCTTCTCAGCCCCGCGTTTTAAAACAACAATGTTTAGAAAAGGGGCAATGAACTCACCTGTGTTGCTGTGCTAATGTCTTATCACAAAATGCGCGCTCGTTCTTATAGCTTAGGTTTCTTCAGTTCCTGAGTTGTTTTATAAGAGTTCGAATACTATAAGTATACGCATGAGTCGTCGTATCTAAGGTTTGGTCTCGGTGTGTGTATCTAAGTGTCCTAATTTACTAATTGCTTCTATGATTTAGTCTAACTAATCTAGCCTAACTTAGATACCCATTTCCAACCCAATCCCATAATTTATTATAACAACTTACTATTTTTTTATAAATAATACAGTTAAACGTGTTAGAACTTGAGTTAACCAGATTTAGAACAATCCCAAGTCCTTTGATAGTTCTTTGTTTCCCATAGTTCTTTGTTCATCCATGTATATAACTTAGTTTAAAGTGTTCAATTGAACAACCCAATTTAGTTATATAAGTGTTAGATGTAAATGTTGAGATTTACACCAACACCTTATGCAATAACATACAATAATGTGTGTTTCTTAGTTCGTTCTAAACTTTGAGTACTCGTATATTCATTTCCTTGTTCTTACAACTAAGTTCAATAGCCCTAGGTACTGAATTTCCTTGATTAGCTAACACTTTGGGTTTTGATCCTAGGTTCGTGCCGCCTATAGGTTCGGCTCTGGAGAAGGTTCGTCGATCAGAGGTTCGTGGCCAATGGTTCGTTTCTTTCAGGTTCGTTCACCTAAGGGTTCGGCTGCCTGGTAGGTGAACAACAACAGGTTCGTTGTAGGTGTGCAGGTGCGTTGTTTAGAGTGTACAGGTTCGGCTGTCAGTAGGTTCGGCTAAACCCAGGTTCGGCTAGGAAAACAGGTTCGTCGGACCAAGGTTCGGCCACCAGAAGGAAGGTTCGGCTACCTGCAACAGGTTCGCCTGATCGAATTTGGCCACGAACCTGTACTTTCTTCTTCATTTTTCAACCCCAATCTGTTACAAATCAGTTCCTACAACTTCCTAGTTATTCATCTGTGTATATCTAAGTGTTTCTAAGTGTTCAATGTGATTAAAATTACAAGAATCTACAAGGTTCGTGATACACATTTAAAACCGAAATAAAATGGAGATTTACCTCAAAATCTACAGATGAAAGTCCAAATTTCTTGTACTTCCGTGATCTACTCGATGAGATGGTCGTTTTGACACCAAGAATGCTCGAAAATGAGAGAAAGAGAGAGGTTGGTGGAGGTTGGTGTGGTCATTTATGACCACATTAATGATCCACAAATGCCCGGTTGTTCGATTTCGTTCGGTTTTGCGTAAAATGTCGTTTTCGCGTAGTTTTCCTAACGAAAATGAATTGGTTTATAAAATAGAATTTTATAAAATCATTCTAAGTTGTGATTCCAAATAAATTAACTAATTATCTTATCTTTTATTTAAATTTATTAAATAATTATTACTGTTTACATCGAATCGTATGGTCGTCGTGCGTTTTCGTTCGAATCGTCACCCGTACGAGTACGACGATAACTATACCTTTCAATATTGTTCTCTAATTATCGGATATTATTCAGAACATTAAACCTTCAGATATATTCATACAAATCGTCACCCATACGAATAATCCATCAATTTAGCATTCACATAACAACATCCGTGTGTTTTGTTCTGTAAAGCCTCACATACGGGTATACATAATAAATCCTAACAATTAATCCCATGATGGTTCTGTGTTGCCAGATAATTATCTGACTCAAGAACCACTGTTCTGAACTTAGTTTTTGTTGAATGTTTATGAAGTTCTTGTTTGATAACACAAAATGATAATGACAACTGATATGAATATGAAATGTACTGAAATGTATATGGTTCGTACCTGTTTACTGTTCATGTCACTGTTTAAGATCACTGTTCCGATGACGGCTCCGACACTGATGTTACAGTCTCCCCTTGTTAGAGAAATTTCGTCCCGAAATTTTAAGAGTTATTATTGGGTACGGCCTCCTCTTCAAACAGTTGGGGATACTTTGACTTCATGTGATCTTCACGTTCCCAAGTGAACTCGGGTCCGTGCCTTGAGTTCCATCGAACCTTTACAATCGGAATGCGGCTCCGCCTTAGTTGTTTAACTTTGCGGTCCATAACTTTCAAAGGTTCTTCAATAAAGTGTAACTGTTCATCCACTTGAATTTCCTCAATTGGAATGACAAGTGATTCATCAGCAAGGCATTTCTTTAGGTTTGAGACGTGAAACACGTCATGCACACCACTGAGTTCCTCTGGTAATCTCAGTCGATACGCAACAGGACCAATACATTCGATGATTTCGAATAGCCCTACATACCGTGGTGCTACCTTGCCTTTATTCGCAAAACGTACTACGCCTTTCCATGGGGATACCTTCAACATTACTCGGTCTCCCACTTGAAATTCCAACGGCTTGCGCCGTTTTTTTCGGCTTAGTTCTTTTGTCTGCTCCTTGTTGCTTGTAATCTTCTTTGAATTTGAGCAATCTTGTCAGTGGTTTCCTGAATAAGCTCTGGCCCGGTTATTCGATTATCTCCCACTTCAGTCCAACATATTGGTGATCTACATTTCCGGCCATAAAGGGCCTCGAACGGTGCACATCCGATACTACTTTGGTAACTGTTATTGTATGAGAACTCGATCAGTGGTAAATGGGAATCCCAATTCCCACCGTAGTCCAATACACAGGTTCTTAACATGTCCTCTAGGGTTTGAATAATACATTCGCTTTGACCATCCGTTTGTGGGTGGTAAGCTGTACTCAGATTTAACTATGTCCCTAGAGATTTCTGCAGTGATTGCCAGAACCTTGATGTAAATCTGCTGTCTCGATCAGAAATTATAGACAATGGCACACCGTGGCGTACCACTATCTCGTTGATGTATAATCTTGCCAGTTTATCCATCGTGAAAGTCTCACGCATTGGCTAGAAATGAGCAGATTTTGTCAAACAGTCAATGATCACCCAAATTGTGTCGTGACCACTGGAAGTGCGGGGTAGCTTGGTAATGAAATCCATAGCTATTTGTTCCCACTTCCAGATCGGAATCTCAGGCTGTTCCAGTAGACCAGACGGTTTCTGGTGTTTCGCTTTTACCTTCGCACACGTTAGACATCGACCGACGTATTCGGCTATGTCTTTCTTCATTCCAGGCCACCAATAAATTCCACGCAAGTCTTGGTACATTTTGTCAGCGCCTGGATGAACAGAGTATTTACTTTTGTGTGCCTCATCGAAGATAAGTTTTCTCAGTTCATCTACCGCCGGGATGCATATACGTTCTCGGTAGTAGATCATTCCATCAGGCTTCGAGTCAAACTGTTTTTCTGCTCCGCAATCAAGTTCCTTCTTCAGATTACCTCGGTCAAGTGCTTCTTGTTGTGCTTGAATAATCATGTCTCGTAAGCTCATCTGCACAGTCATTCCCATTGCTCTAACGCGCAAGGGTTTGACCCGCTCCTTCCGGCTCAAGGCATCGGCGACAACGTTCGCCTTTCCCGGATGGTACTTGATCACGCAATCGTAATCATTCAGAAGTTCAACCCAACAGCGTTGTCGCATGTTGAGCTCCTTTTGATCAAAGATATGCTGCAGACTTTTATGATCAGTAAATATGGTACACTTAGTGCCATATAGGTAATGTCTCCAAATCTTCAGTGCGAAGATTACCGCTCCCAGTTCAAGATCATGAGTAGTGTAATTATTCTCATGGACTTTTAACTGTCTTGATGCATAGGCTATGACTTTGTCCCGTTGCATTAATACACAACCAAGTCCCTGATGGGAGGCGTCACAATAAACAACAAAGTCATCACAGCCTTCTGGGAGAGATAGAATTGGAGCATTACATAACTTCTGTTTCAAGGTCTGGAAAGCATCTTCTTGTTTCTGCTCCCATATAAACGGTTCACTCTTCTGGGTTAACTTAGTGAGGGGCAAGGCTATTTTAGAAAAGTTTGAAATAAACCTTCTAATAACCTGCCAATCCCAGAAAAGACCGTATCTCCGTGGGTGTTTTCGGAGTGTCCCAGTTCTTTATCGCCTCGATCTTGGCAGGGTGTATGTGTTTTCCCTCACTGTTGACCACATGACCTAAAAATTGAACTTCTCTAAGCCAAAATTCACATTTGGAGAATTTAGCATAGAGTTGTTCTTTCTTCAACAGCTCCAAGATCTTTCTAAGGTGTTGTTCATGATCTGTTTTGCTCTTAGAATAAATCAGTATGTCATCAATGAAGACAATGACAAACTGATCTAAATACGGCTTACACACTCGGTTCATGAGATCCATGAAAACCGCCGGTGCATTTGTCAATCCGAAAGGCATCACCATGAATTCGTAATGCCCGTATCTGGTTCGGAAGGCCGTTTTCGGTATGTATTCGTCTTGAACTCTAAGCTGATGATAACCAGACCGCAAGTCAATCTTTGAGAAATATTGAGCTCCTTGCAATTGGTCAAACAAATCATCAATCCTCGGTAACGGATACCGATTCTTGATGGTTAGTTTGTTCAGCTCACGGTAATCTATGCACATTCTGAACGATCCATCTTTCTTCTTCACAAACAAGATCGGAGCTCCCCAAGGTGAGTAGCTCGGTCTGATGAAACCTTTATCAAGTAGCTCCTGTAACTGATTAGACAATTCCTGCATCTCTGAAGGTGCTAACCTATAAGGAGATTTAGCAACAGGAATTGCTCCAGGAATTAAGTCAATACGAAACTCTACTGGTCGCGCAGGTGGCAAACCAGGCAGATCTTCAGGAAATACTTCTGGATATTCTTTCACCACGGGTACATCTTGAATCTTTGTCTTGTCTTTCTCCATCTCCACCACATGAGCCAGGAACGCAACGCACCGTTTCTGTAGACACTTACGCGCTTTTATGCAAGAGATGATTTTGACACTACGTTTTGCTTGATCCCCTTTAACTTCCAATACGCGATCACTCGGCAATGGAATTCGAAGCAGCTTTTTAGAACAGATGACTTCCACTCGATTAGAGGAAAGCCAATCCATTCCAACAATGATGTCGAAACTACCCAAATCCATCGGTATCAAATCGATAGTGAATGTATGACCGTTAAGGGTCTGTGGGCAGTTTCTATAAACTGAATAACCGTGATCTGTTTCCCGTTAGCTACTTCTATGATGTAAGGGGAATCTAACTGTTCCTCTATAGAATCTAATTGGCATGCAAAATCGGCAGAGATAAAACTCTGATCCGCACCAGTATCAAATAGAACAGATGCATAAAATTCATGTAAGAGAAACGTACCAGTGACCACATTTGGGTCCTGGCGCGCGGCTGGTGCTCCAATGACAAAAGCTCTTCCACGAGGAGCTTGAACTGCCTATTGTGCCTTCTTCGGGCAGTTCTTTGCAAAGTGTCCTTGTTCGCCACAAGTAAAGCATCCACCGTTGTTTTGGTTGGCTGGTGGAGGGAGAGCTAGAGCAGCATTGTTGACTGCTGAATTTGGTGTCAATATGCACTGTTGGACCCAGTACCCTTTTCTTCCACAACCCGTGCATTGACGGCACTGATTGTTTGCAGCATGATGATACTGGCATTTAGTGCACAGAGGATGTGGGCCAGTATACTGTTTCTTGGGCACATTTTGTTGTGCCACTGCTACTTGGTTGAGGGGAGTAGCCACTGTATAGTTCTTAATGAATTTCTGCTTCTTCTTCTGGTGTTGTTGATGATGAGGTTTCTTTGAAGACTCTTCCTTGCGTTTGCCGGTGTCAGCCTCTTTCTTTAAAACTCCAGAGGCTACCATCAGATGAGTGAGTTTTCCAGACAATCTCACTGCAGACTTGACAGTGGTAGGGTTGGCTGAAACAACCATGCCCTGAATGCAGGCGAGAAGTCCACCTACATATCTGTCTATCCTCTTCTCTAAAGTAGGCACCATGTCTGGCACCAAAGCAACTAACTCGTGGTAACGAGTTGTGTACCCCATGTGATCAGCCCCTTTCATCACATGGTTGGGCAGTTCAACCTCTAGTTTCTGCAACTCGTTCTTGGGGCAGAACTCTGTTCTCAGTAATGTCTTAAAATCTTCCCATGGCATGGCCATAGCTTCTTCCTTTCCTCTAGCATTGACTTGACCATTCCACCAAGTCAAAGCCCGCTTGTTGAATGTTCCAGCTGAATAGCGGACTTTGTGGTGCTCTGGGCAGCTACAAAGATCTAGAGTAGCTTCTATCTTTTCAATCCATTGGATTAATCCAACGGCTCCTTCAGACCCACTAAAACTAGGTGGCTTACATCCCACAAATGATTTGTAGGAGTAGTGTGATGAACCACCAGTATTTCCACTGGCTTCCCCTGATGAGTTGCCAATGTTGTTGATTTCGTTGCGGAGACGGAGGAACATCTCCGGTATCGCCTCCTTCATTTGGTTGGTCATCTGGTTACTCAGAAAAGTCATCATGGCGATAGTCGCAGGATCCATCATCGGTGTTGTGCTCGAGCTAGATGGTTGAGTGATCAGAGGAGGAGGAGGAGGTGGAGGAGGTGGCGGTGGTGAATCATTTGGTGACGGTGCGAAGGAGTGTGGAGCCAAGTCTTGTGGTGGTAGAGGTAACAAGGGAGGCTGTCTTCCCGGTGGCATTCTGATCATAACCAATAAAGTTATCGGTTAGTGTAATGATCAAATACAGAAGACAGTATGCAAGTAATTCCTAAGTCCTGTTTTCTCTATATGCAGGGTACCTAGGTTATAGTCTAGGCCAAACCAGTTAAATAAGTGACCTATATTTCTCTATAACCATGGCTCTGATACCAATCTGTCACACCCCGAGCCGGCGGGGCTGGATCGGAGTCCACGTCGGGTGGAAGGTACCCGGGGCGCGATATCGTGAGTGATAATCGGAATGATCAGATTGTTACATTGCACATGATATATAAATGAGAATAAATCTAAAATAAAATAGAATTACAAAGTTAAATTACATCAGTTAAGTTTATAATTTAAAAATGTAAATCTACTATCACATCATAAATCTTCTATCTTGTATCTGCACAAGATATACAAAATAACTGTATAATGATGCTTCAAAATATGCAGGTCCAAAAAGCTAGGTCCTCTATTCGATTACCTAGTCCAAAGAAATAACTCTTCAGTTGACCCGTTCGTCACCTGAGAAGTCATGCAAAAATAAAGTCAACACATGGTTGGTGAGTTCATTAAGTTTTATAAAATGAGTTTGTATAACCTTAATGACAACCTTAACCTCAGCATTAACCACCTATACCATCCAGTTTAGTATGCTTATATATAGGGCATATGTAGGGTCGAACTTACCGCCCACCCAGCCACCGTCCCACCACATACCAAACCACATGATATATTGTTCCTGGTGATAATTAAGCATTTCATTTCACTACTTTGATTCCACGACCTATGATTTATAGCATTTGATTACCCTGAAAATGTTTACCTTGATCCCCCGAAGTGACAACCTTAACCTCATCAACAACCACCTATGCTATCCAATCAAGTATGCTTATATATAGGGCATATGTAGGGGACAAGCCCCAGCCACTATCCCACCACATACCGGACTGCTTAACATATTGTTGTTAATGATAATTAAGCGTTTCACTCCATTCACCTCTGATTTAGATTCTACTTTCCAGAATTTGATTCACCTTTGATTCTCTTGAGTTCATCATAGTTACATGATTTCCCAAAAGCAATTATAACAATATAAGGTTAAATGTTAATTAAACAAGTAAATAAACATTTAATACAACTAAGACATGATGATTAGGCCTTATTTGACTCAATCAATTAGACTTAGTTGTTGGTGGTTGTCCAAGTTGTACCCTCTCACACGTGACCCATATCAGGCGTAACTCACAAGGAGTATACCTGTGCGTGCCGGGATTTTAATGATACCCATATCAGCTGGAACCAATGGTCTACTGTACATGCCGGGACTTTACGGATATCCTTTGATTCTTGATCTCTTTGATTCTCTTGATTTTGATTTCATTTGATAGTTCACGTTATTGCCCATATAGCTTGACTTCAAGAGTCTACTATTTATGCCGGGACTTTATGTGTGTTACACGTGGTCTTGATTTCCATACAACTGACATCCACCTTAACTCAAGTATTAATGATTTCATTATATCTTAATGATTTCATTATTTCAATGATTCACACACATTTATGATTTCTGATTCCTTGAGTCTCTTGATTTGATCGTTAGAATTCCCATGATTTTCACAATGATAATTGATTCTTAATTAGGATTCATTATCTTCAGATCACACACTGAATTAGATTTCTTTAAACATGATCTTTTGTTTCCTTGATTTCACTTTGAATTTAGGTTCTTAAATTTGAGCTTGATGGACGAAGGGTTTGTTTAAAGTTTAGAGTTAAAGTATTACTCATAAGAGTAATTTAATTAACTTGATAATTTGATCTGTATAATAATTACCTAGACAGGAGTCTAGGAGTATCAACAAGCATAATTATATAACATATAATGAATAAAAGCATTTAAGTAAACAATTTAAACAAAACAGTTTACGCATGCTTCTCAGCCCCGCGTTTTAAAACAAAAATGTTTAGAAAAGGGGCAATGAACTCACCTGTGTTGCTGTGCTAATGTCTTATCACAAAATGCACGCTCGTTCTTGTAGCTTAGGTTTCTTCAGTTCCTGAGTTGTTTTATAAGAGTTCGAATACTGTAAGTATACGCATGAGTCGTTGTATCTAAGGTTTGGTCTCGGTGTGTGTATCTAAGTGTCCTAATTTACTAATTGCTTCTATGATTTAGTCTAACTAATCTAGCCTAACTTAGATACCCATTTCCAACCCAATCCCATAATTTATTATAACAACTTACTATTTTTTTATAAATAATACAGTTAAACGTGTTAGAACTTGAGTTAACAAGATTTAGATCAATCCCAAGTCCTTTGATAGTTCTTTGTTTCCCATAGTTCTTTGTTCATCCATGTATATAACTTAGTTTAAAGTGTTGAATTGAACAACCCAATTTAGTTATATAAGTGTTAGATGTAAATGTTGAGATTTACACCAACACCTTATGCAATAACATACACTAATGTGTGTTTCTTAGTTCGTTCTAAACTTTGAGTACTCGTATATTCATTTCCTTGTTCTTACAACTAAGTTCAATAGCCCTAGGTACTGAATTTTGATTAGTTAACACTTTGGGTTTTGATCCTTCTTGGGCAGCGAACCTATTGACTATTAGAGCAGGTTCAACGAACCTTTAGGGTTCGGCGAACCTTTAGGGTTTGTTCATCCTAGGTTCATGCCGCCCATAGGTTCGGCTCTGGAGAAGGTTCGTCGATCAGAGGTTCGTGGCCCATGGTTCGTTTCTTTCAGGTTCGTTCACCTAATGGTTCGGCCCTAGGGTTTGGCTGCCTGGTAGGTGAACAACAACAGGTTCGTTGCAGGTGTGCAGGTGCATTGTTCAGAGTCTACAGGTTCGGCTGTCAGTAGGTTCGGCTAAACCCAGGTTCGGCTAGGAAAACAGGTTCGTCAGACCAAGGTTCGGCCACTAGAAGGAAGGTTCGGCTACCTGCAACAGGTTCGCCTGATCGAATTTGGCCACGAACCTGTACTTTCTTCTTAATTTTTCAACCCCAATCTGTTACAAATCAGTTCCTACAACTTCCTAGTTATTCATCTGTGTATATCTAAGTGTTTCTAAGTGTTCAATGTGATTAAAATTACAAGAATCTACAAGGTTCGTGATACACATTTAAAACCGAAATAAAATGGAGATTTACCTCAAAATCTACAGATGAAAGTCCAAATTTCTTGTACTTCCGTGATCTACTCGATGAGATGGTCGTTTTGACACCAAGAATGCTCGAAATGGTGAAGCTTTGAAGGAGAAATCTTAGATAGAAGATGGAGAGAATTTCCTAGAGAGAGAGATGTGTATGACGAAAATGAGAGAAAGAGAGAGGTTGGTGGAGGTTGGTGTGGTCATTTATGACCACATTAATGATCCACAAATGCCCGGTTGTTCGGTTTCGTTCGGTTTTGCGTAAAATGTCGTTTTCGTGTAGTTTTCGTAACGAAAATGAATTGTTTTATAAAATAGAATTTTATAAAATCATTCTAAGTTGTGATTCCTAATAAATTAACTAATTATCTTATCTTTTATTTAAATTTATTAAATAATTATTACTGTTTACATTGAATCGTATGGTCGTCGTGCGTCTTCGTTCGAATCGTCACCCGGACGAATACGACGATAACTATACCTTTCAATATTGTTCTCTAATTATCGGATATTATTCAAAACATTAAACCTTCAGATATATTCGTACAAATCGTCACCCATACGAATAATTCGTCAATTTAGCATTCACATAACAACATCCGTGTGTTTTGTTCTGTAAAGCCTCACATACGGGTATACATAATAAATCCTAACAATTAATCCCATGATGGTTCTGTGTTGCCAGATAATTATCTGACTCAAGAACCATTGTTCTGAACATTGTTTCTGTTAAATGTTTATGAACTTGTTGTTTGATAACACAAAATGATAATGACAACTGATATGAATATGAAATGTACTGAAATGTATATGGTTCGTACCTGTTTACTGTTCATGTCACTGTTTAAGATCACTGTTCCGGTGACAGTTCCGTCACTGATGTTACATAAGTGTTGTAAGATGTAATCATACAACTATGTTATTCCATTGTGTTGATGAGTTATGAAATTATATTATCATATTCATCTAGTTGTTCATGTCATATCATGATCATACAAGCATGCATACAATGATAAATGATAATAAGTCATACAATATTATCTAATCAAAGTATAAACAATATGTTAAGCTGAAACTTTTAAATAAATAAAAGTAAGCATGTTTCTTAGCCCCGAGAGTTTAAAATCAGTTAAGATTAGAAAAAGGGGCGTATGAACTCACCTTGTGTTCGAAGTGGTTGACTTAGCTTAAACAAGAAATGCACGCGCTCTTGATTGTACTTGAGGTTGTTTTCACGATCCTGTATTGATTTCATGTTGTATGTAATTCATAAGTATAAGTCCTTAAGTAAGTGTTTGTGTGCTTGTTTTGATGTTAGCCCTTACAGGTGGCTAACAATCGTGAATCGCGGTCATCGTTCGGTCCCTGATGTGTTGAGTTGGTGAAATGTATTAGGCCCAAAAGCCATTATTTTTGTAGTGAAAGCCATAATTCCCATTCACTAATATCCGTTGACCTTTGTTATGTTGCATGAAATTGAAATCTATCATTGTTCTAATCTAAAACTTGGATTATAGTTCAAGCTTTTTATTTTGTTATTGAAAAACTTAGATTGGGTTTACATGATTATTAATAAATCATGAACTAATCTTGTGAAGATTTAGTGCCGTAGGTGTTGTTAATTTTTTTAACCTAACACCCACCACCTTTGTAATAAAACCATGTTTACTAATCAAATCTCCATGCATCTTATTCTTACAATTTGATTCTAATGTTAAATTGCATTTTTAACCGATTGGGACGATAAGTAATTCTTGGGCCGAATGTTATGTAGGTGAGCCACTGAATCAAAGTGACCGAATCAATCACTTAGATCACATGAACCACTTGGGTCATAGGTGTGCATGTGGGCCGAGTGTTTGGGTCGAAGAATGTACTCGAACCGCGGGTCGGTTTGGGCCACTTTTAGGCCGATAGGTCAGTATGACTTAGGATCCTTGATCGAAATAAGCTAGTTTGGGGGCAAAGGTATTTCAACCGAGTAACAATTTGGGTCAGCAAACCTTCCTGACTCCACCCAAGGTTCGCGATGGTCACCACCCTATCAGGGTTCGTTCAAATGCATAGGTGTGACAACTAGTACCTGACTGCCCGGCAAGTCCGTACGGCACGTGTACTTTCAAAAGTGTCTATGTGTAATTACATGTGAAAAAACAGTACTTGTATTAACAGAATTCTAAATACAAGAAACAATTGTATGTATTTTCGTGGAAACTTAAATACTGTAAGTACAACATACATTTGAAACATTAGTTGTGTGTATTTAAGTGAAAACCTAAGTACAGTTAACACAACTGAACATGAGAAACAACGATGTTCAAGTGAATAACAACAAAAAAAATCGATTGGGATCTGATATCCATAGATGACAGGAATCAGATGGCCGACAATTCAATGTGAAAACAATGTGATAACAGGATGTCTAGTTGAGTCCGACAGTGAGGAAACACAATTCAAACTATATTACAGTGGCGTTTCAGAATAACGAACTGGCAGTGTGTTTGCGTGGGTGACGATTCACACAAACATATATGTGAGTTTAACGTTCTGAAATGATGACTGAGAAGTAGAAAAAAAAGTCGGAAAGCAAAACCATCGTCGTGTTCGTTCGAATGACGATTCGAACGAATACGCGCAATGGTGACGCGATCTGACGAAACGAAAAAGAAAACACGACACGAACGAAATTAATTTAATAAAATAAATAACATTTTACAATTTTGAAACTCATCAAAATAATTAATTTAACTTCCTTTTTACTTCTTGTTAATGAAATACGCGTAAAGTTCCGGGATACGCGACGAAATCACGAACCAAGAAACCGAAACGAACCCGAATACCCCCGGGGTATAAAAACACCAAATGAGGGGTTCTTTATCATTTGCAACCAGCTCTTTCTCTCTCTACACACCATTCCCGCACCCTCTCTCTCTCTCTAGAAAGTTCAAGCTTCAATCCTTTGTATCTCCTTCGTTTCTCCACGAAATTTGGTGTTCTTGGTGTCCTCGCGTAGCTCTTGACTTCCTCTACACGGAAGTACAACAGATCCGAGCTTTTGTCCGGCGAAAAACAAGGTATAAGGCTATAAAGAACCATGAAATTTAGGGTTTTGTCACTTTGTTGCTCGGCCATGCCCAAATCGAAGACAACTGACATTTGTTCATGCCCTACATCCTTGGAGACTCACGTCGTTGTAACCATAACAAGATTACAGCTTCACCATCGATTGGGTCGAGGAGTAGGGTGTGGCTGCAACAGGTTCGCCGCAGGGAACTCTGGCCGAACCCTAGAATGCTGGCCGAACCCTGCATGTAGCCGAAGCCACCAACCACCGAACCTGGGCCTCAGCCGAACCCTCACCGCATGTCACGAACCCAGTCACTTCCCGAACCCTTCGCCTCAATGGAGCGAACCTTGGAGGTATTATGCAGTGCCCGAACCCTTGACCATCATCGTCACCGAAGCTTCTACAGTCCCGAACCCTACTGCAGTACCAGATTCACGAACCTTCAAGCCTTAAATTGCCGAACCTGTCAAGTGCTACGAACCAGTCTCAGCCATGCACGAACCTCAATCATTCAAGCGAACCCTTAGACCCATGAATAATCTAGCCGAACCCTATGGTGCTGTTGGCCGAACCCTCAACCTGGAAAGCAAACCTTTGGTCACCTAACTCTTTGTAGAATACGAACCTTGGCTCAAACGAACCAAGGGTTCGCTGGTTGCTGTATCGAGTAGCCCGTCTCGTGCATGTTCAGGCAAAAACATTCGGCCCAATGTACATTGCTGGCCCAACTTCTTCGTGCAACTCAATGGATCGGCCCAACGATACCTTATGGCCCATTTCTTTACTACGGTCCAATTTAAATCTCCTCGGCCCAACACCATGAGAAACCGGCCCAAACCCTAGTCGACCAGCCTAAGCCCAAGGCCCATGCACTGTTTCGGCCCAATATGGTGTTTGATACTAACAGTGATCCATAAAACTCATAAGATCAATGTCGACATCATTCGGCTCAAGTGATATTCGAGAAACATGAGAGTTAGAAATAAATGTAGAAACATGTGATGTCAAGGATTAACTCATATCTCACCATCTATTCACGTAAATTGCAAGACAAGTGTGATAAAAGATGATCATAACGAAAGTCAAGAGGTTAAATTGTATCATTATTGAAGGTTGTTAATTTTCAACCTAAATCTTAAGTTGAAACTTAGAAACTTTCGTAGTATGATAATGAATCAAGTGAACCTTAAACTAATAAGCAAGTGTTTAATGATTAACCTAACTAACTTAAGTGTTTCTAAAGTCAATGACAAATACACAGGGCTGAATGATGATCGCGACTCACGATTGTTAGCCAATTTTAGGGCTAACACATACACACGCACAAAACCCTACAACTTATACTTATAAGTTACAACAACGTGTAATCAATACAGGAACATGAAACCAACAACAAGAACAACAAGGAGCGCGTACATTCTTTCTTTTAAGCTAAGTCAACCCTACAACAACAAGGTGAGTTCATATGCCCCTTTTTCTTTAATCTTAACTGATTTTAAACTCTCGGGGCTGAGAAACATGCTTACTTTTACTTGTTTAAAAGTTTTGCTTAACATATTGTTTATGCTTTGATTTAGATAATATTAAATTGTTTATTATCGCCTATCATTGCATGCTTGTATGATCATGAGACAACAATGAAACTCAGATGAATATGATAATATAATTTCATAGTTCATCAACACACTAGAATAACATAGTTGTAAGATTTTATCTCATAACACTTAGTTATTCCTACATGAGCAAACATTGAGACAATTCATACACAGACAACAATGAGAACAACTACAGTGAAACATGATGACACAACACAACACATGGATGATTAGAAGATAAAATATCTTCTAAATATCATTTCACATTATAATTGACTAAGTGTGATAAGTCAAGTACTTATAATACTTAGTTACACCCTAAAAAATACTATGAGATAGTATGATCGCATTTATCAATCCACCACCTGAGCGGATTAAGGGTGGCAAGACCAGTTCTTACCACGGCTTAATGGCAACGTGGTGAACATATGGCTCATTCAGAATGATAATCATGATAACGTATCTTCATGATAACAATATCATTCTCACATCGGTTGACATAACGTAATAAGACAAGTTCTTATTCAACCTTGTTAACCACATTGAGAACACACGGCGGGATAGAGATAAATCGGATGCATTGTAGTCTGATTACGTGATGATTACAATGGATTCCTTTTAGGCTCTATACGTTGCATTGAGAATACATTACAAATGGTTAACTAACACTTTTATTGATTTAAAAGTGTAACAACAGTTAACCTACAAGACTCAGAACAAGATAAGGAACAGATTGAATAAATCTAATATCCTTAATACATATAAGAGTTATCAATACTTCGGTTTGATGACAACGACTCTTTATTATAATATTTCAATACATGATATCACATGTGATAAACAATGAGATGATCAAGTGGGAATTGAGATGGAAATCAATAGTTGTGTTGCAAGTAGTGTGGAGTTCTAATAGTGATGTGGTGGGATGTTGGCTAGGGCTTAGTTCCCTTACATATGCCCTATATATAAGCATCACTACTAGGATGATATAATACTTGTAAACATAACTATTGAGAAACCATTTGGTGAACATGTAGTCATACAACATACAAGTAACGTTATAAACATTGTGATTGTGCATGTGAATGAACCAAGATTTTCAACTAACATACTTATGAACTCACCAACCTAGTGTTGGCTTTGTTTAAATGCATGTTTTCTCAGGTGACGAAAAGGGGGAGGTACTTACATGCAAGGATTAAGCTAGTGGACTTTTAGAAGACCTAGCTTTATTTTGTGAAGCATGCTTTTGGTGACAAAAACAATGAATCATCTTTTGTATATCTTGTACAGATACAAGATATAGTGCTGGTTTGGTGAAGATCGTCAAACCGATCAGGATCGAATACGAAGTCCTACGAACTATCAACTATGTTGATACACGTTTTTGTCCCTAGTTCAGTCTTGTAACTCTTATTATGTAAATGTTCAAAGTATTAATGGAAGTTGTCTTTATATCTATTTCTTAATGTTTAATTCTATTGCTTATTGTTTATCAATGTTTATCTATTTAGTTGATCTGATTATAAACTGAATTGAGTATGAAGGTTACTCATTCGGCGAATGACTCTAGAATGAAGTCATTCGCCGAATGACAATTATAGCGAATGTCTGAATTCAAAATGAGTCATTCGCCGAATGACTCATTCGAATGATGGCTCATTCGAGCTTAGTCATTCGCCGAATGAGCTGCTTCGGCCACTCATTCGGCCGAATGACTACAGCTTATAAATAGAATTTCAAATCATTTCAACTCTAACTTTTCAGAGCCCTCCTTCTTCCCTAGCACTCCAGTGTCAAAACCGTAGAAGATCTGATCGGTTCTTGATCATCCAAGTTCGATTCTCAACCCGTGGTGTTCGATCGTTGCTTCCAAGTCGTTTCTACAGCCTCGGATCACCACGGTTCCTGTTGGTTTCGATTGGAAAACCCTGGAATAGGATTCCGCACTATCCCAGAGGTTGTCGAGTAGTTTCTCATTGGATTCGGATTGTTTCCGAGCTCTAAATCGGTCCAACAAAGTGGTATCAGAGCTTTGGCTCTTGATTCTACTCGATTTCCACTCAAAATCAACAGATCTGAGATTCCCAAAACCCTGATTTTCGTAACTTACAAAAACCCTATTTTTCTTGCTTCCCAAGTTACTATTTGATTGAAATATCAAGGGTTTTTGTGGTTTAATTGATCTAATTCTTTCCCAATTGGCTTGTTATCATGTCTTGAAGTTCTGTACAAAATTTGGTGGTTAGATCTGGTCAAAATCGCAAGTTATCACGATTTTCGTTGCCAAAAACCCCAGATCGCCGAATGACTCTGGCGGCCGAATAAGTTTAGCCGAATAACCCCTCATTCGCCGAATAGGTCTCATTCGGCGAATAGCTCCTTCGCCATTCTCATTCGCCGAATAAGCCTCATTCTACATCCTCATTCGACGAAAGACCTCATTCGATCTGCCATTCGCCGAATAGGTCATTCGACTCACTTGTTCGCCTGTTGTCATTCTCAGCTTCCATTCGCCAGTTTCAAGTCATTCGGCCCCCGACATTCGCCAAAATATCAGTCATTCGACACTCATTTCTGAAATTTTTCTAAGTGTGGAATACTATTACTTCTGATCAAATGGAGGATATAGCACTCATGGCTAATCAAAATCATCGCATTCAGACTCTCTTGCTGACAGAAAATGAAACCGGGAACTCAAACAAAGCTCCTAAGTTGTTGACTTTAGATGACTACCCTCACTGGAAGTATCGATTTGAGATTCACATCAATGGAGTGGATACAAATCTGTGGATGATGATAGAGGGAGGTTATTTAAGGCCTTTGAACGAGGATGGCACTCCTATGATGGTTACAAGGATGACAGAACCTCAAAGGAAGCTGTATGACTATGAGAAGAAAGCATATGCTATTCTATCACAGTCCATTGCTACAGACATCTTTCATCAATTTAGACAGTTTGCTTCTTCTAAACAACTCTGGGATGCTTTGCAACAAAGATATGAGGGGAATGATGCCTTAAAGAGCATTAAGTCTAAAGCTTTAAGGAAAGAGTTCAATAGCTTTATGTATGTGGGAAATGAGTCCCTTGATGAGTTGATTGCCAGGTTCTATCATTTGTTGAGTGAGTTGTTCAACCACGAAGTTAAAACTACAACTCAAGAGAAGATTCAATGTTTGGCAGATGCACTACCTCCAAAGTGGGAGTCCTTCTTGATGGTACTTAAGCAAAATCAGATGATGGCTCATATGGACATCAATGATTTTATCCAGAAGTTAAAGGAACAGGAGATTGAGAACAAGTGGAAGGCCAAGCGGGTTGTGCAAGTTCAAGATCCTTCTCTATACTACTCCACTCCCACAGTTGATAAATCTACAACTCATGCTCCTCTGAAGACTGCCTTTGTTTCTAAAGCATCTGAAGCCTCATCTGCAGCTCAGATGCATTTTAGCCCATCTTCTTCATCTAGCTCACAATAGGAGCACCATCAGCCTACTGTAAGTCTGAAAACAGAAAACTTTGATAAGGTCACAGTTGAGATTGCTAAAGAGCACATGGGTCTTCTGTCAACATTGGTTAGATCATATGATGGATTAGTTGCTGGTCAGATCGGCAATCCATATTTGACCAATGATGACTACTCTCAGATTGATTCTGATGATATGGAGAGAATTGACATCATGTGGGCATTGGCTAGTGCAGTTAGAAGAGCAAAGGAGTTTGTGAGAAGGACTGGGAAGGACATCAATCTAAACAAGGAGTCCAAGTTTGGATTTGATATGGCATCTGTTACATGCTACAACTGTGGTGAAAAGGGTCACTTTGCCAGACAGTGCAAACAGCCTAAGAAAGCTGGGAACAAGAACCCATTTCAGCATCAGAAGTCAGCCCCTGCCAATTCTGAAAGGAGATTAGTTCCTATTGATTCTCCTTCTCCAGCTGGATCTTCATCTTCTGGTAGTAAAGCTTTAATGGTTCAACAAGATGAAGGGGTGAACTGGAACTTCAGATTTAATGCTGATAAAGAAGATCAAGATAAAGCTTGTGTGGCAGAGATTCAGCATTCTGAAGATCATGATGAGGAAAGCATTCAGGAGGAGTCTTTGGAGATTGATGATAAGATATCAAGTTCAGAATCAGACAGTTTGACTGATTCTGACACTCAAGAATCTGATGGTGAAGCTGCTGATTCTTCAATTCAATTTGCCTTGATGGCAAACTCTTCTGCTTCTACAGATTCTTCTGAGCAGGTATACACTGATTGTTCATCTTCTCAATCTGATTGTTTCAATTGTGTTGACCTTAGGAGTAAGGTTCTTGCTTATCAGAAGCATAACAGTGATTTGCTGACCGATCTCGACCTGTGCATTGAAGCAAACAAAGTTTTAAAATCTAATGAAAAGGATTTTCAAAATAAAATTGATCTTTTAAATCGACAATTGCATGAGGCCGAGATCGCTGTTCTGAACAAGCAAGATGCTATAACTTCTTATCTCAATACCATAAATGAGATCAAGAAGAAATTAGCATTAGTTGAATGTGATTATGAGACTTTAGGTCAGAAGCTCAAGAGCTATGAAAGCTCGTCTTATATTATTGAGCACATGATCAGTAGGGGTACTGATCAGGGGAAGGAACAGGTTAATTATCATTTTTGTCCTCCACCCATCCTCAATGCCTTTGTCAATACTCCAAATGACAAAGATGTAAAGGATTTTCAAGTTACTACTCCGTTAGTAATTGATCCAGTCTGTCTGAACACAAATCAGAGTTTATCACAGACTCAGGAATCAAGGGTGGATGGGATTGTTGAAGATTGGGTTTCCGATTCTGAGGATGAATCAGAGTATTCACCTAAGTATAGTACTCCTCAGAATCAAACTCCTATTGTCATGAAAGGTGACCCAATCTCCAAATCAAAAATTTACAAAGAATTATGCTTTGTTAAAGCTTCACAGGGGTCTGAAGCTAATTGTGCTTCCAAATCAGCTCAGTTTGGTAACAAAGGAAGGAAAGGTTTGGGTTTTGAGCCAGATTGTCAGAAATCAAATGTTTTTAAATCACCTAAAAAATCTTTTTCAGATTTGAAACATTTCCATAAAAAAGGTGATAAAATCTGTTTTGAGTGTGGTGAACCAGGGCATATTGTGAGGTTTTGTCCTCAGTTGATTAGACCTAAGGTTGTTCCTTTCAAAAACTTAAAGTCTGTTTTACCAAAACCAGTAAAATCTGTGCCTAAGTTTTTTCAGCAAAAATCTACATCTCACACTCAGTCTAAGATCTCAGACAAGGGAAAGGGAAAGTTGGAAACTTTGGTTGTTCCAAATGGGGTTAAAATTAACCAATCAACATCATCATCCATTTATCTGAAAACCTCTTTTGATAAAAATGCAATTTGGAAAGTCAAATCATCTGAGGAGTCTGTTACACAAATTTCAGATAAACCTATTTCCAAGGGAAAATGGATCGATGTTTGGATCCGAGACTCAATGGGTCAACCCAAGACTGTAAAGGCTTGGGTTCCCAAAGTAAACTAATTGTCTCTTTATTGTGTAGGATGCCCCAAAAGCTGGAGTGAACAGCAATTGGATCGTTGATAGTGGGGCTTCCAGACACATGACTGGTGATATTTCTCTGCTCACCAATGTGAACGCAGTTCGAGGTGGCTATGTAGCTTTTGCTGGAGACAAAGGTGGTTTCATTACGGGAGAGGGTATCTTGACAAATGGACAGGTTTCATTCGATAATGTCAGATATGTCAAACAGCTGGAAAACAACCTCTTGTCAGTCTCTCAGATTTGTGACAAAGAGTACAAGGTTCTATTTGATGACTCAAAGTGTTATATTCTCAAGCAAGGTGTGCAGATACCTGAAGATTGGATTTTGATGTCTGCTCCAAGAAAACAAGACTTGTATGTTCTCAATATGGCCACAGCTTCAACTACATCCTCCACAGCTTCATGTTTTATGACAAAGGCAACTGAAAAAGATTCAATCCTTTGGCATAAGAGGATGGGCCATTTGAGTTTACGCAAGATGAATCATCTGGTACACAACAGTTTGGTTGAGGGAGTTAGCTTGAAAAATTTTAAGCTGTCTGATATCTGTGTTTCGTGTAAGAAGGGAAAGCAGTCTAAGCAGTCTCATAAGCTGAAAAAATATCATTCAATCAATGTTCCTCTTGAGCTTCTTCACATGGATTTGTTTGGTCCAGTAAATCGGAAGAGTATAGCTGGAGATCAATACTGCCTTGTTATCGCTGATGAATACTCCAGATACTCTTGGGTTTTCTTTTTGAAGGAGAAATCAGAAACGTTTGATTGCATTCAAGTTCTAGTTAATAAACTTGAATCGCTCTATAAGCTCAAGATTCGTCAGTTTAGAACTGATAATGGAACAGAGTTCAAAAACCACACCATGGAGAATTTTTGTAATGCAAGAGGCATTGTGCAACAGTTTAGTGCTCCATATGTTCCACAGATGAATGGTGTTGCTGAACGTAAGAATAGGACATTGATTGAGGCTGCTAGAACTATGCTTGCTGATTCTTCTCTACCGGTTCAATTCTGGAATGAAGCTGTTGCTAATGCTTGTTACACATTGAACCGGGTTCTTATTGTGAAGAGACATGGGAAAACTTGTTTTGAACTGCTTCATAACAGAAAGCCAAATCTTAAGTATTTAGAACCATTTGGTGCTCCATGCACTATGCTTAAGAAACATGAGCAGAGCAAGTTCAATGAAAAGGTGGAAGAAGGGTACTTTCTTGGGTACAGCACTCCAAATAAACGAGTTTACAACATTGCAACTCATAATGTGGAGGAGTGGTACCACGTAGATGTTCAGAAGTATACAATGCCCCCACCTGGAAAAGGGCCAGATTGGATGTTTGATTATTCCGGTCTTTTTGACTCATTCAATATGCCCCCCATGTACTCAGATGAAGATGTAGCTGTTCAGATGCTGTATGATGTACAGAATGCTCCTGATGCTACCTTTCAACCTTCATCTGCATCTGGTCCCACTACACAGATAAATGATGACAGTTCAGACACAGACGATAATCCTCCAGCTATTCCTGAACAAGTTGTTGATAATCTTGTACCTGATCTTGAGGATTTGAATCTAAACAACTTAGATCCTGAGGTTGAGGTTCCTGCTCATCCTGTTGGAAGAATCAATCGTATTCATCCTCAAGACAATATTATTGGAAGTCCTTTAGATGGAGTGAAGACTCGAAGTCAGATTTCTTCAGGAGGTCTTGCAGACATTCTTGATTTTGCAGATGTAAGCTTTTGTGCTCATTCCTGCTTTATATCTCAAGTGGAACCGCGTACCATCACTGAAGCCCTCAAAGAAGAATCATGGGTAGACGCCATGCAAGAGGAACTTTTGCAGTTCAAGAAGTTAGGAGTCTGGCAACTAGTTGATAAACCCAAAGGTGCAAAAGTCATTGGCACTAGATGGGTTCTTCGGTGCAAAAAGGATGATCACGGGATAATCGTGAGAAACAAGGCTCGTCTGGTGGTTCAAGGATTCAGACAGATAGAAGGATTGGATTATAATGAGGTGTTTGCTCCGGTCGCTCGACTAGAAGCCATTCGTATCTTTCTGGCTTATGCATCTTTTAAAAAATTCAAAGTCTATCAAATGGATGTAAAGAGCGCGTTCCTTCACGGGGTTATCAGTGAAACAGTGTATGTCAATCAACCTCCCGGATTTGAAGATCCATTGCATCGTGATAAAGTCTACAAGCTAGACAAAGCGTTGTATGGATTGCATCAAGCTCCGAGAGCGTGGTACGAGACACTTTCCACTCACCTTCTGAACAACGGGTTCAGAAGAGGTGTCATTGACTGCACTTTATTCATCCGTGAGAAGGACAGTGATTTACTCTTGGTACAAGTGTATGTGGATGATATAATTTTTGGATCCACAAATGATAATCTGTGCAAGGAATTTGAGACGGTTATGAAAGAAAAATTCGAAATGAGTTCGATGGGAGAAATGAAGTTTTTCTTGGGTTTACAGGTGGATCAGTCTGAGGCAGGGATTTTTATTCATCAAACCAAATACGTTGGTGACATACTGAGCCGGTTCAGTATGTCTGATGCGAAGCCTGCTGGTACCCCACTTGCGATTAATCACGGGATTACTCCAGATAAAAAGGGGGAGTTAATTGATGCCACTCTGTACCGGGGAATGATCGGATCTCTCATGTATCTCACTGCTTCTCGGCCAGATATCATGTTCGCCACTTGCTTGTGTGCACGTTATCAATCCAAACCAAGAGTATCTCACCTGATTGCTGTCAAAAGGATTATGCGTTATCTGAAGGGTACACCGGAACTTGGCTTATGGTACCCTAATGATGATAACTTTGAGCTTACTGCATATAGTGATTCAGATTATGGTGGATGCAAAAGAGATTTCAAGTCAACATCTGCGGGATGTCAGTTCTTTGGAAACCGATTGGTCACCTGGCAGTGCAAGAAGCAGACGTCGGTGTCTACTTCAACCTGTGAAGCTGAATATATTGCTGCTGCTAGTTGTTGTTCACAAATCATCTGGATTCAACAGCAACTCAGGGACTATGGGTTACATTTTTCTAACACTCCTATTTATGTTGATAACACTGCCACCATTGCTGTCACTAAAAATCCAGTTCAGCACTCCAAAACCAAACACATCGACATAAAATATCACTTCATACGTGATTGTTTTGAAAAGAAATTAATCGATGTGGTTAAGATTCACACCGATCACCAGAAAGCCGATCTTTTTACTAAAGCTTTTGATAAACCCAGATTTTTATATCTGTTATCGGCTAATGGTGTTTTCCAAAAGGATGAAGTTCAATACTCATCTGAGTCTAACAAATGATCATCATTTTACTTAGATAGTTTTGTTTATTTTATTTCAGTATTTTCATTTTCTCCTGTACAGTTATTTTTTATTACTAAAAACACAAAAAGATTTTCTATTTTTAGGTTTTTAGGGGGAGATATAGAAAATCTGAAAAACCAAAAACAATAGAAAATTTGAAAAACCAAAAACAATAGAAAATTTGAAAAACCAAAAACAATAGAAAACTTGAAAAACCAAAAACAATAGAAAACTTGAAAATTGAGATAGTCTTGCTTAATAAAGTAGTACATTGATTTTATCATGTCATAATAGCAGAAATGAATGTATGAACTAAAATCACAAAAGAATTGTGATGGGATGTACTGATAGGCTGACTATACAAAATAAATAAACAACTTATGAGAACTTAGAAAGTTTGATGTGTGGGATCCATTTTATTAAGTCTTTTGAGTGAGAAATGGTTCTTGATTCAAATCAAGCATACACCTGTCATCATGGAATCAAATGAGGTTTCATTCAAAGAAAAATAAAGGCAAGCTGGTATTAAGCTTGAGGAAAATCAAAGACAAGCTGGTATTAAGCTTGATCAAGAAAAACTAAAAAACAAGCTGGTATTAAGCTTGAAGAAAACCTAATGCAAGCTGGTATTAAGCTTGAGAAAAACTTAAACTAATAAAGTTCAATTCCATACATGTGCCATATTGCTGGGACGGACCTAGCTGAAGCCATCCATTTGGATAGAACAAGAAAAACACAAAAAGATAATAAATGATTGAATCTTATTGAATTCATGATGACTGGTATTAAGATATGCTGAAATGAGTTTTGAACTGATTTTGATCTTGATTGATGAAATGAATTGGGGAACTCAATCAGAAAATATGAGTGATCATTTAGTTTGTTTAAGAGTTGTGTATTGTTCAGTTTAATTTGGATAAAAAATATCAGTAATCGTATCAAAATGAAATTGTGTTTGAAGTGAAGCATTCATTGAATGCAATTTGATGTGATCAGAGACATGTGTTATTTTATTAATGGACTTCTCACAAAAATATGTGTTTATTTGTCTTTAATTCTTGTTTGTACAGTTGTAGTGGTTGTTTCAGAAAAATACAAAAAGATTTTTTTTTTTTTTTTTTAAATTTGTTTTAGATGATCATTTGTAGATTCAGATGTCTGTCATATCTGAATCATGAACCAACCAGACATTTCTTCATAATTTGGTAAAAGTTTGTTGCTCAAAATGTCAAATTTTCAAAATGTTGGGATTTGGTGAATTTCATTTCTCATTCGTACGAATGATAGGTAGAATGAACTCATTCGGCCGAATGAACTCATTCTGCGAATGAGTCATTCGACCGAATCAACTACACAGAATGAGAGTCATTCGACGAATGAAGAGTATCGAATGTCTCATTCGATATTCTCATTCGGCGAATGAACATTGTAGAATGACTCAGTCGCCACTTTCATTCGGCGAATGAGACTGAAGTCACATGACCTTTCGCCTAGCTCATTCGGCGAATGAGGAGAAGCTATATAACTGTCTTTCGGCCGAAAGAGGGTCATTCGACCATCTTCTCTTTCGTGACATCAGACACCCCTCTTTCGCCGAAACACACACAGTGACTATCTCTTTGATTTCTTGAGACTATTATTGATCCTGCTTCTGATAATCCATTTATACTTCTTCTCAGGTATATGGAGATCAAGTTTCAGCCAATTCCAACCATGAAATCATGTCTAACTGATTATCACTTAGGGTTTTAGGGTTTTGAAATTCGCCTAAGGAATAAACTGTCAAAACGAACTTAGAACTCAAGAAGTCAAGTTTTAATAGTGTTAGTCGGTTGATTCTGACGGTGGTTTAACAGATTTTATGGACTGATTTGATATTTTAAAAAGGGGGATTTTGAACTCAGATTATATGCCGAATGTCGTCATTCGGCGAATGACTCATTCGGCGAATGACCTCATTCGACGAATGGCTCATTCGACGAATGACAAGTCATACTCATGTCTCATTCGACGAATGAGAGTCATTCGACGAATGAACCTCATTCGACAGTTGACTCATTCGGCGAATGGTGTTCATTCGGCATATCAGTTAACTGTTAATCTGATTTTTGATGAACTTCAGTGTTTGATTGATTATCTTGTATTGACATATATATTTTTTGTGTTGTGTAGTATGGCAGGATACAAATCAGTTCCTAAGCACAACATCTGTGCCCATCTAGACTTGACTACCTCGAACGCAAAGCACTACTCAGAAATTATCACATTTCTGAGGCGTTCTAGGATTTTCACAGCTATATCGACAGTACATGTGCCCTATTTATCACATCAGCATGATTTCTGGTCATCAGCTGATATCGATTGTGAGGCCGAGCCTACAGTCACACGGGGCAAAGTCAGGGGTCATGATGTGGTTGTCTCTGCTGAGCATATTCGGAGAATCTGTGGTTTTCAAGACTCTCCGGATCAGCCTGCTTTACTTGATAGATTCTTGGTTCGTGGATGCTTTCTACGATGCAAGTACGAAGGAGATATTGGAGCTGGGATTCTGAACAAGGCGTTCATGTCTCCGCAGTTCAAGTATTTGGCTCATGTGTTAGTTCACTGCCTTGGCTCAAGGAGAGGGGGTTTTGATGATATGCGCGAGACCATTCAGTGCGCATTTGCTGCTTTGGTGCTCAACAAACCCTTCAACTTCTCCGAGATGGTCTTTATACACATGAAGGAGAATGTGGGGCTTAAGGGTGACAAGAAGTTCCTCATGTACCCTAGATTTCTACAGCAGATCATTGATGCCCAGATTCCAGATCTTCCGAAGATTAATGCTGACATCATTCGGTTGGAGCATATGAATGACATAACTCTTAACAGAGTTTTGTCATACAGAGGGAAGGAGAGAAAGCCCACTACCAGATCACTATTTGGTCACCTCTCTCGACCCGATTACAGGGCTCCTGCTGGAAGAAGATGGAGACATGATGACTCCGATTCAGATGTGGAGGACATTGTGGTTCCAGCTGGAGATGATGATAGTGATGGTGATGATGGTGAGGGTGGTGCAGGCCCGAGTGGTGCTGGTGTTGATGTGAGCACAGTGGATTTGAGCACTGTTGCTATTGAGAGTTCAAGGGCAAGGGAGATGACTTCAGTACACATAACCACTGCTGCTTCTGTGAGCATGGTTGATGTTAGTGGTACAGCTACTGGTGGTGATGCTGGTTTGTCTACAGTACAGGAAGAGGACATTGATATTGATTCATTGATGGATTTAGACTTCCTGGCCACTACTACCACCACTGTTACTACTTCTGTTGATGCTACAGTTTCTCATTCTACAGCTGGTGGTGATGAGTCAGAGGACTCGAGTGAGGATGAAGGTGTAGCAGGTGAAGGTGATGAAGACAGTTCTGATTCTGAAGAAACTCATGATGATGAGTTTGAGAAAGTGGATGAGGGTGGAAGAATGGAGATGAGGAAGAGAAAGAGGACAGAAGATGAAAGGGAGGATATTACTGATACACTATTCATACCAGAGTTCGATATCTCTCCTCCACCTCGGTCTTCTACTCCACTTTCAGTGGTTGTGACTGCCACTGCCTCTCAGCCCACATCCTCCAGAGCTGGAAGGGGAAAGAGATCTCAATTCTCTTTCCAAAGGAGGTCAGAACTGACATCAGCTGCTACAACTACTGTCACATCAGTAGCAGCTGTGTCAGTTTCTTCACTGACACGGACAAGGGCTATTCCTACTCAGTCTACTACTGCCCCTCTGTCCACTCCTTTTATTAGAGAGCCAGTTTATGTTGCTGCTTCTTCTGGCCCATCTACAGTTCGAGCTGATATGCATATACCTACTGTGTCAGTTGTGGATCAGCTTAGCACACTGAACAGTATGGTCTTGAGATTGATGGAGAGAAGCATGGAGCAAGAAAGGAAGAATAAAGAGCAAGAGCTGGTTATAGCTCAGCTCACAAGGAGGATTGAAGAGCAGGATACTCTGCTTATTCAAGCAGCAGACCAGAGGGCCGATTTGAGGGCCAGGTCTGCTCAACAGGAGCAGCAGCTGCTAAAGTACATAGATGAACATCATCAGCTTGCTCTAACAGTCACTGACTTCAGTGAAAGGATTATGTCCTTAGAGACTGAGAACGCCAGACTGGCAGATCAGATTGACAGTCTCAAGGACAGTACTCCTAGAATTGAAGGCTCTGCTGCTCCTTCCGATGATTCAGACAAGCTTATAGATGAAGAAGATGAAGAAGAGTCTGATGAGGAACAAGTTGATTATGAGGATTCCGAGAAGGATGAGGAATCAGATGAAGATGATGAAGCTGATGATGATGACAAAGATGGATCAGGAAGTGGGTCTGGAGAATCATCTGGCACTGATGATGATGATGATGATGACAACAATGATGACCAAGCTCCTCCCACTTCTGAGATCAGGTCAAAGAAGGCCAACGACAAGAAAGCTCAGGCTCCTCCTCCTTCGTCTCCATCAAAGACAGTTGAGCCAGAAGCTACTGAGGAAGTCCAAGCTGTGCCTCTGAGACGTCAACCTGACGAGACACTTACTATGATTTTGGACGATCAGGGCATTATACAGCACTCAGTGAGCTATGACAAGGAGGAGGGCGAGATTATTCACTGCCTATCAAAAGAGCAGATAGCCGAGCTATTCAGCTTGAATCCTGACGAGGTTGTTACTGATGACGCCTCTGTTCCCAGTACCGAAGAGCCTGAACCAGAACCTTTTGATGATGTAGACGAGGTTATTCTGGAAGACATCACAGATGAAGAATACCCAAAGTATACATCGGCCGAAGACGAGCTGCCTACATTCATTGAGCCATTTGATCAGGAAACAGAGGATCTCTTGGTCAGATATCTAGAAGAACAAGTCGAGGCAAGCAAAGCTGAGGCCGATGATCAAAAGAGAAGAAAAGACGAATGGGCTGCCTACTGGGAGGTGTTAAAGAGACAAAGCACAGAGAAGATGCCAGCCACACACAAGAAGGTTTACAGGACCAAAGGCTACAAAGCTGGAGGTCAGATCCTTAGCTGGGCATACTTCCATGATCTTGGGTGCTATGCTGTGAAGAGAGAGAAAGGGATCGACTACTTCAAACACCCACATGATTTCAAGACGTTGCCTGGATTCGAAGTCAATCAAATAGCACGTCTGAACATGCTCTACAGTGAAGATTCTGGGATGTCTGCTTGGTTTTCTCGACAGATCAAGTACGAATACCGGAAGAGATGGGTGAACTTTCAGCCGCAGCAGCCAGAACGATACTATTTGCCTGAGATTGATGGAGATACCCGCAAACATAAAGTGATCCTGAAGTGGCTTCCCCCTAAAGTCTTGAAGAAGATTCCCCTGCGGAAGATGCGACAAGACTTTATGGATGGCTTTCGATAGTGGTACTATGACGGGAGAACAGGTGAAGCTGTAATAGTACTCTGCAAAGACAAGAAGTGGGAAACTGTCAGAATTTTTGATCCCATGTGGCTGACGAACCTATCTCAGAAAGATGTCCAAGCTTTATTCAGGAATCAGATTTTCTTTGATGTTCCTGACATGGTTCAAGCCTTGCAGTTTATGAGAGTTATCCGTCTCTGCAGCATTTTCAAGATACACGCTGGAGCAGATTGGAAAGCTATTTCAGCAAAGTATTTCAAGAAAGAAACTTCCAAGAGTTGAACTAGGTCCAAGGGGGAGTTTGTTGATACACGTTTTTGTCCCTAGTTCAGTCTTGTAACTCTTATTATGTAAATGTTCAAAGTATTAATGGAAGTTGTCTTTATATCTATTTCTTAATGTTTAATTCTATTGCTTATTGTTTATCAATGTTTATCTATTTAGTTGATCTGATTATAAACTGAATTGAGTATGAAGGTTACTCATTCGGCGAATGACTCTAGAATGAAGTCATTTGCCGAATGACAATTATAGCGAATGTCTGAATTCAGAATGAGTCATTCGCCGAATGACTCATTCGAATGATGGCTCATTCGAGCTTAGTCATTCGCCGAATGAGCTACTTCGGCCACTCATTCGGCCGAATGACTACAGCTTATAAATAGAATTTCAAATCATTTCAACTCTAACTTTTCAGAGCCCTCCTTCTTCCCTAGCACTCCAGTGTCAAAACCCTAGAAGATCTGATCGGTTCTTGATCATCCAAGTTCGATTCTCAACCCGTGGTGTTCGATCGTTGCTTCCAAGTCGTTTCTACAGCCTCGGATCACCACAGTTCCTGTTGGTTTCGATTGGAAAACCCTGGAATAGGATTCCGCACTATCCCAGAGGTTGTCGAGTAGTTTCTCATTGGATTCGGATTGTTTCCGAGCTCTAAATCGGTCCAACAAACTACGTGCGGAATCCATAGTCAATATGTATGAATACAAAGAACACAAGCAATTCCATAAACACCTCTTGTATTATCAACAAATGATTACAATATCAAAATTCTCACACAGAGAAAATACAGAGAGTTTCTCACAGTCTGTTCAAAGTTCTAACCAGATCTACAAACAAAACTACTATTTATAGATACTGGACCAGCGAACCTTTCACAGGTAGCCGAACCTATGGACAAAATTTGTCTTTTGAGAGCGAACCTTTGAGCAGCGAACCTTGAAACTCACGAACCTTTGCACAGACGAACCAAGAAACTGGCGAACCTTTAGTTCAAGCGAACCCTCAGCCGAACTATCACCCAAACTTGCCGAACCTAGCCAAACTCTAGCCGAACCCTTTGTGTCTTGATCTTCTAATCATATACAACAAACTACGATTTCATATACAACAAGCCAGGTTCACACATTAAATGCATATTTCACACACAAAATGCACTAACATACTCCCCTTGAACCTTGCTGTTGTATATGCTCAAACATTTTGTGCATCGGGGAACATATATGCATCAACATACTCCCTTACAACCTTGCTATCAACATACTTCCCTTCAGTTGTAGCTGTTATATTTTCACACAGAAAATACATCAGTCTCTTTGTTTCTACTTCACCCTCTCAATCTTAATTTCATTCTCTCTCTCTCTCTCTCTCCATCTTATGTCTTTCTTTTTCAAGATTCACTTGCTGAGGACTGCAGTGATATATGTAAAAGAAACACATGATCAAACTAATATATGTACTAATACAATTAGCAATCACTGACGCAAATGGCCACGCACTCAGGACAAAGATCGAACACTGTGTTCTAAGTAATGTGTCCCACAAAGAATGATTATGGCATTAGTCTATAGAAATCACAACTAAATGAAAGACCTACCAACATATCATACTGAGTGCATTGTGATCGCTTTGTATTTGATCTTGTATCATACAAGTAAGCTTTAGAATGTTACAATGTACAATCATATCTCAAAGGTCGGATCAATTTCTCAATTTTTTAATTTTATATTGTTTTTGATTTTTTTTTTAAATTTTACTCCCCCTAAAATGCTAAAAATGAAAATCTTTTTGATTTTTAGAATATTATAAGTACATAGAAAAATCAACTTTCCTGGAAAATTGACAACCGATATGATTTACCATCTTTGTGAAACATTATGTTCAAAGTGACTTGAAAACATCAAGAAAATATGACAATGTAATTCCAAACCTGTCAAGTTCTCCAAAATAATATGACAGTTAAAGAATTATAACGATTTTACCAAATACATGCCTGGAAGTTTGACTATCAATGAGCTCTCCTCCAATTGATAGGTCCTCTTGAAATCCTCCTGCACACACTCACAAACCATTAGATATCTTTAGTCACCCAAGCCTTCGAGGTCTTAAGTTTTCCATGAAAATCCATATACCGAAATTTAATCCATTTTCCAGTTGAAACTAAATAAGTTTCCTTTGAAACTTTGTTTGTTTTTGGTATCCACAACTGTTCCTGTTCAAGTGCATTTTTAAGATAATACCTATCTTGAATCACCACATTGTTGTTAAACACCAAATTAGTCATTAAAGGTTTTGAAAGTTTCAACTTTTCTTCATCCGAGGCTTTCACAAGTTCTTCCTTGTTTTGATTTGGCATTTTATGTCTTTTAGGAATGAACTTTGAAACCTTTGTGACACAAGACTTGGCATTACTAACTTGTCCTTGTAACTCACACAGATAAGGACAATTAGCAATGATATGCCCTCTTGTTCCACACTCAAAACATATTCTCCTCTCCACAAACCTAGAAGAATAGTTTTGTACAAACCTATGGTTTTGGTGATTTACCACTGGTGAACCATAAACCAATCTTTGATTACTTGTTGAACCCATATGAGTCAAATGTGACTTCTTATCACTTTACGTGAGAGACTCAAAGTTCAACTTTTCACATCTTGTGGGACTGAGTGAAATCTTGTCTTTGTTCCAAGACTTTGAAGTATCACACTTTGATTCCACTCTGTTTGAGCACATGACGATTTCACAACCCATTTTGATTGAATTTGACGTTTAGGTTTTGAACTTGAAAAACCATTTTGTTTTGAAAAATTCATATTTTCATTCTTTGAAAACTTTTTAATTTCAACCAATGGGGTTTTGAAAGAAACTTTCTTTTTGGATGATGATGCAGAGTTTGAAACACATGATTTTACATCATCAAAGATATTATTGTGAGAATCATCATAATTCTTATGTACATCAATCAACCCACATCTGTACAATGTCTCCTCATCATATTCCTCTAAAGTACAATCTTCAATGATCAGAGGAATGTTGTTATCAGCACAAATTGGAGACTTTCCCTTAAGATTTAAATATTTAGAGCATGAGAGTTTAGAAAACTTACCTGAACTTACCTCTTTATCTGAAATGGTATGACAATGATCTTCACTAATGATGGCATTTGTTTCAGACATTTTATCAGAGGCAACCTCATAAACACTCTCATCCTCTGTTGACACCACTTCAACACTTGAAGTTTTATCCTTTGACTTCAAAACATCATCTTCAGACTTCTTCATCTCACTTTTGATATCAGAATCCTCACTCTTCTCTTTATCAGTTGCTTCCATCCTTAAATTCACACTTGTCTCAATACAATATTCAGTTTTCAGATCATCTTCCTTTCCTTCATCAACATCTTCTTTTTCTTTCTCAGCACTCATACTTGCCTTTAACATGTTTCTTTGTTCATAAATCCACGAGAAATCAACAATTTTCACAATCCATTTTCCGGTTCTCCTTATCTCCGATTCCATTTTATCAACCACATCTTTGAAATTCAGTAATTTGACATGATGAATGATTTCAGTTTCCTTTATTCTTTCAACAAAATCACTCCATCGATAAGGTAAGAATTGCGTAAACTTCTCAACTATTTGCCCATCAGTGATATCAAACTAAAAATATGTCAATTCTTGCATAAGTGGTAAAAGACGATCATAAGCATCATTGATCTTCTTCGCAACATGATTGTTGTATGCAAGTTGTAACAAACTCCACTTTGCACATGAATGTGGCATTTGTTCAAAATCAGTCTTTTTAATATCTTTAGAAATGATCAACAAAAACAAGTCACACAATTCTCTTTCTTGATTAAATTCAAACAATTGATCTTCATTCAGTTTTGATGTCCCCAAATTATCCTTTGATTTCAGACATGGTTTCTTGTATTGATTGTACAATAACTTCAGATAAGTTTCATCCGCTTTAGCAATAAACGTTTCGAATGTGAATCTCTAGTTCGGATAATTGTCCAAATTGTCCAACACAAGTCCATTGTTAGCCAACCATTCCACGTTCCAGTTCTTGTATGTCATATTTAACTTTTATGTTCAGAACATCAAAGTTTAACCTCTCAAAACAAAACAGCTCAAACCTCGTCTTAACGTCCGAATTAGGTCTTGAAACCTATCCCAAATGATCCGGAAGGCCAAAGATAGGTAAACAAGGTTTACTTGAACTTTTAAAATGGTATATTTCTTGCAAAACTCTTCGAACAAACCTATTAGAAGTTCTCCCAAACCTTTTCACGAACCTTTTGAGGTTTTCACGAACCTTTTGAGGTTTTCCACGAACCTATTGAGGTTTTGGGGAACCTATGAAGGTTTTGGCGAACCTAGGAAGGTTTTGGCGAACCTAGGAAGGTTTTTGGCGAACCTATGACGTTTTTGGCGAACCTATGACGTTTTTGGCGAACCTATAGGTTCCCACGAACCTACTTCTCACGAACTATGTAGGTTCGGCTCTTAGGTTCGTCAAAGGTTCGGCAGATCGCACAAACAGATATGCAAATCACTAAAATGACTCTAGAATCTTCATTTTTTGGAGTTAGAAGGCCTATGAGTAGTCAAAATCTTCGTTTTTTCGAGGCACATCTTTCTATCGGATCAAAACTTGCAAAAACTTGACAATTTTTCGTAGATCTAGCTTTTTGTTGATGAAAACGTGAAGAACTTCAAGAACACCTTCAAGATGATGAAGTTTCTGATCAAATTACTTGAGATTGATGTCCAAATAGTCGTAGAATCGAGCCTAACGCTCTGATACGACTGTAGATTTGAAAAATCGATCACGAAATTCTACGATTCGATCATAAACGTGCGGAATCCGTTTACAACTAGATTTGAATCAACAATGACAATGTAATAGATCATGAATCTGAATTCTTCATTGATATCCAAGTGTTTACAAACAATAAACGTGAAAATACAACACTTGAACGATCAAAAGAAACAAAGATGAAGAGAGTCTTGATCTTGAGCTTGAGAGAGAATTTGACTTTGTGTGTGTGAATTGTGAGCTCTAGATCTTCAAGTCCACCACCTTTACTCTATATATAGGTTTCCAAATGCAAAGGTTCGGCCCTTGTAAACATTCACGAACCTCCAATGTAGACGAACCTTAGGTAAGGTTCGTCTAACTTACCCTTTCACGAACCTCTATCTACACGAACCTTTGATAAGGTTCGTGACCTTGTGACAGCCGAACCTTAGAATATGTAAGTGCCGAACCTACTTAGATCATTTAGTTTGCCAGACAAACCAATAGGTTTGCTGGAGGAACCTAGCCAAACTCTAGCCGAACCCTTTGTGTCTTGATCTTCTAATCATATACAACAAACTACGATTTCATATACAACAAGCCAGGTTCACACATTAAATGCATATTTCACACAGAAAATGCACTAACATATACAGTTACATCGATTCTTTTTGGTAGATTTACTTGATTTAATTATGAACGACACATTGTAATTAAATCTTGTAATTCTATATCATGGATGTGTTAGCATTTCTCATTTATTTATCATGTGCTATGTATACAATCTGATCATTAGATTATCACTCATGATATCGCGCCCCGGGAACCTTCCGCCTGACGGGAAAACACGATCCGTTCTCGCCGGCTCGGGGTGTGACAATAGGTTCGGCTAGGTTCGGTGGCTTCCAGGTTCGTGAGGAGGGAGGTTCGTCCAGTAGGGTTCGGGTGACCAGAGGTTTGTCCATGCAATACGTTCGGCTGGTGATGTATGGTTCGGCAGGTGAAAGCTTCGGCTGATGGTCACAGGTTCGTCTCCTCCGAGGTTCGGTGCCCCTGCAACTGGTTCGGCAATGATGGTGTGGCATGCTAGGTTCGGCTGGGTCAAGTTGGTTCGCTTCCTGCCTAGCTCATCATAGGTTCGCTGCTATCAAAGGTTCGGCTAGGTTTGGTGGTAGACCAGCCTCTCCCATGAACCCGCAGCAGTTCAGCCCACCACCATCAATCCTATCCATTTGTAGATCGGTTTCCATGGCAGTATTATGCGCGTAGGACTCCTCGTGGACGTGTGGTGCAAGGTAGAAAGAGGGTTAGTCGATTAAAGGTGTGTTTGCCAATCCAAGATCTAGAAAACCCCAACTTTCGTGGGTTTCTTTTGCTCTTTACCTCAATTTCCAGTGGCCAAATCTTCAAATTCTTTGTACTTTTCTTGTAGAGGAGATCGATATCTTCGTGTGGGTTCAAGAACCACTCAATTTCATTGAGAAATGATCAAAATATGAAGATTTGAAGTTCAAGATTCTAAAGAGAGATTTGTGGACGGGAATGGGTTTTTAGAGAGAGAAGGAAAGGAGAGAAATGAAGGAATTTGGCTCCTTTAGGGTATTTATACCCCGAGCGTGTTCGGGGTTGTTTCGGTTGCTCGGTTTTCGTTTCCGTTGTGTTTCCAGAACGTAACGTGTTATTTACGCGTTTTAATTAAAAGAGTTTCTTTTAATTAATTTTTAGATGAGTTTCAAAATTGTAAAACACGAAATATTAAATTTTTCTTAAATTATTACCGATCGTGTCGTGTTTCGTTTTCGTTTCGTCAGAACGCGTCACCATCGCGCGTATTCGTTCGAATCGTCACCCGAACGGACACGACGATGGTTTTGCGTTCCGACTTTTGTTTTCGACTTTTCAGTCATTATTTCAGAATGTTAAACTCACAGATATGTTTGTGTGAATCGTCACCCATGCAACCACACTGGCAGTTCGTAATTTTGAAATAACACTACAATTATGTTTGAATTGTGTTTCCTCACCAACGGACTCAACTAAACATTCTGTTTTCACATTGTTTGCGTACTGATTTGTCGGCAATCTGATTCCTATCATCTATGGATATCAGATCGCAACCGACTTGTTCTTGTTATTTACTTGAACATCCTTGTTTCTCTTGATTCGTTGTATTAACTGTACTTAGGTTTTCACCAAACTACAAACAACTATTGTTTTTCGTGATCGTTGTACTTACAGTATTTAAGTTTACACATAAATACGTACAACTTTTTTTTGTATTTTGAATTCTGTTAATACAAACACTGTTCACATACAAGTATTTACACATAGTAAATAGTGAAAGTACACATACCATACGGACTTGCCGGACGATCTGGTACTGGATGTCACAGTCTCCCCTTGTTAAAGAAATTTTGTCCCGAAATTTAAGCATCAAGGTCGGGCTCTAATTCTTGAATAGGTGGGGATACTTTGCCTTCATGTGTCCTCGCGCTCCCAGGTAAGTTCTGGTCCATGCTTGGAGTTCCATCGAACCTTTACAATAGGGATACGGCTTCGTTTCAGTCTCTTGACTTCACGTTCCATAATCTCTACAGGTTCTTCAATGAAATGTAACTGTTCATCAACTTGTATCTCTTCCAATGGTATGATCAATGATTCGTCCGCGAGACATCCCTTGAGGTTTGATACATGAAATACGTCATGTACTCTGCTGAGTTCCTCAGGGAGTTTGAGTCTGTATGCCACAGGACCTATGCGTTGAGTAATCTCAAACGGTCCGACATACCTTGGTGCTAGTTTGCCTTTAGCCCCAAAACGAACTACGCCTTTCCATGGGGACACTTTCAACATAACTCGATCACCCACCTCGAATTCCAAAAGCTTTCCCCTTTTGTCTGCATAACTCTTTTGGCGGCTACGTGTTGCTTGTAGTCTCTGTTGTATCTGGGCAATCTTATCAGTAGTCTCCTGAATAAGTTCAGGCCCAATAATTCTGTTGTCCCCCACTTCGGTCCAACAAATTGGAGACCGACAGTTTCTACCATATATTGCTTCAAACGGAGCACATCCAATGCTGTTGTGGTAGCTATTGTTGTAGGAAAACTCGATAAGTGGTAAATGTTTATCTCAACTTCAACCGAAGTCTAGGATGCATGTCCTCAACATATCCTCTAGGGTTTGAATGGTTCGCTCGCTTTGTCCATCCGTTTGTGGATGGTAAGCGGTGCTCAAGTTGACACTTGTCCCTAAAGATTGTTGCAGTGATTGCCAGAACCGCGATGTAAATCGACTGTCCGGGTCTGAAATAATAGACAAGGGCACACCGTGCCGAACTACTATTTCATCAACATAGAGTCTTGCTAGCTTTTCCATTTTGTAAGTTTCTCTGATCGGCAAGAAGTGTGCGGACTTGGTCAATCGATTAATGATGACCCAAATCGAATCGTGTCCGCTGGAAGTTCGGGGTAGCTTGGTAATAAAATCCATAGCTATTTGTTCCCACTTCCATTGTGGTATCTCTGGTTGCTCCAATAAACCCGAAGGTTTCTGGAGTTCAGCTTTGACTTTAGCACATGTGATGCATTTGCCAACATAAATGGCAACATCTTTCTTTATTCCCAGCCACCAATAAAACGACCTAAGATCTTGGTACATCTTATCAGCGCCAGGATGAACATAGTATCGTGTCTTGTGTGCCTTGTCAAGTATAAGTGTTTGAAGTTCATCTACTGCCGGGATCCAAACACGATCCTGATAATAGATAACTCCATCTTGTTTTGTCACAAAATGTTTCTCGGCTCTACAATCGAGCTCTTGTTTCAAATTATCTCTTTTCGTTGCTTCTTGTTGTGCTCGTATGATTTGATCTTTCAGGCTTGTCTGCACGGTCATTCCCATTGCTCGAACACGCAAGGGTTTGACTCTTTCCTTCTGACTCAAAGCATCTGCAACAACATTTGCTTTCCCCGGATGGTAGTTGATCACACAATCGTAATCGTTCAGGAGCTCAACCCAACGTCTCTGTCTCATGTTAAGCTCTTTTAGATCAAATATGTGCTGTAAGCTCTTGTGGTCTGTGAAGATTGTGCATTTTGTACCATACAGGTAATGTCTCCAAATCTTTAAAGAAAAAACAACAACTCCCAATTCTAAATCATGTGTTGTGTAATTCTTCTCGTGTATCTTCAGTTGTCGTGAGGCGTAAGCAATGACTTTGTCTTGTTGCATTAAAACACATCTGAGTCCTTGATGGGAAGCATCACAGTATACTACAAAGTCATCATTGCCTTCTGGAGTGTTAGAATTGGAGTATTGCACAATCTTTGTTTCGATGTCTGGAATGCCACTTCTTGTTTCTGTGTCCACACAAGAGGTTCACTCTTCTGTGTGAGTTTGGTGAGAGGCAAGGCTATCTTAGAGAAGTTCGAAATGAATCTCCTGTAATAACCCGCCAATCCCAAAAATGATCTGATCTCGGTCAGTGTTGTAGGCACATCCCAGTTTTTGATTGCTTCAATCTTGGCAGGATCCACGTGAATACTACTACTGTTAATCACGTGACCCAAAAACTGAACTTCCCTTAGCCAAAATTTGTGCTTGGAGAGTTTAGCATAGAGTCGTTCTTCCTTTAGGAGTTCCAAGACTGTTCTGAGATGTTGTTCATGTTCCTTCTCGTTCCTTGAATAAATCAGTATAACTTCAATAAAGACGATAATAAACTGATCGAATTACGGTTTGCACACTCGGTTCATCAAATCCATGAACACTGCCGGTGCGTTCGTCAATCCGAAGGGCATCACCATGAATTCATAGCGACCGTATCGGGTACGAAAGGTCGTCTTCGGTTTGTCTTCCTCTTGAATTCCAAAGCTGGCGATATCCTAAACGCAGGTCTATCTTGGAGAAGTACTGAGCTCCTTGTAACTGATCAAACAAGTCATCAATCCTCGGTAACAGGTAATGATTTCTTGATGGTGAGTTTGTCGAGTTCTATAATTGGCCTTACAGTAGACCCACTCAATGTGATATCCTTACTATTTGTAAAGTGGTAATCTTTTTATATATCCAGAGTGGATATCATACTAATCATATGGTTGTTATGAAACTCTATCTCATGTGTAAGGAAGATTACCGGCAAAATCCCAAAGACTATACCAATAACTTTCCTTTGTACTCATGGGTCATTTAAGAATAACCTAATCTCGATTGGTTTAAGAAAATTTCTACTATGATCTCTGAATCTATCTCTTCTGGAGTAATGGTCCTCAATTCAAGCATAAGTAATAATTATACTAACTTCCATCCTCTATTTGGCACCTAATTAATCTATAGTTACTTTAAATTATTTTACTAACTACACATAATATATAAAATTTTAACATTATACCTAATTCAATTACACAAGGTTAGAATGACATACCCTCAAAGTCATCCGACTCCGTGCGTACATCTGGTGCGGGTAGAGCTAGTAGTTCCTTAGTGGTGGTTGGTGCTGTTGGAGGCTTCCTCCTAGGGCAGTCTCTTGCGAAATGTCCAAGTATTACGCAGGTGTAGCAGTGGTGGTTGTGTTGAGAGGAAGTAGATGTACTTGCTCTCTGATTCTAATTCTGTGTTGGAAGGCTTCGGCACCTCCGAATCGAGTGTCCCTTCTTTCCACAGTTCAGACAATGGCTTCATGGATTGTTCCTAGCATGATGAAATCCAAACTTGTTACACTTGGGTTGCTTACCAGTGTATTGACGAAGATTTGATTTCATTGACGTTTTGCAATAAGCAGCCCAGTGTCCTGTCCTTCCACAACGGGTGCACTGACGACACTGGTTTCTGTCATAGTGATGATATTGACAGAGTTGACAAAGAGGGGCAGTCCCACCATAAGTTTTGTTACCCTTTTTAGGCAAGTTCGGCATGAGTTGACTGATCGGGGTGGCTTCAGTGTGGTTCACAGATCCCTTTCGTTTTTTAGTAGGGCGATGTTTGTGTTTCTTGCTAGTGTCACCTTCCGCGGGTTCTTTTCCCTTGGTGGTGACAGGCGGAAAACTTCTGGCATACTCTTCGCTACTCCTGATCCTGTTGATGATCTCAGGAATGATCTCAACTATCTGTTCAGTGATTAAGGTTGCCAGTGCAGCAGTCGCTGGTTCCACCTCGGGTGGAGGAGAATGGGTTGGTGATGGTGGTTGTCCCTGTGACATGTCAATCCTATCCGAAATACCATCGGTTAGTGTTTATGATCAACTGATGTAACGTATGCAAATAAATCTAGTGTCCTGTGTTCTCTACATGAGGGTCCCTAGGTTAGAATCTAGGCCAAACTGTTGAAACAAGACGACCTATATTTCTATATAACCATGCTCTGATACCAATCTGTCACACCCCGAGCCGGCGGGCTGGATCGACTTTCCCGCCAGGCGGAAGGTTCCCGGGGCGCGATATTGTTGTGATAATCGAAATGATCAGATTGTTTATATAGCACATGATATATAATTGAGAAATGCTAACATGACAATGAAATAGAATTACAAAGTTAAATTGCATTGTTTCCTCATAATTTAACTAAGTAAATCTAATCAAAAGAATCAATGAGTTCATATCTTGTATCTGTACAAGATATACAAAAGATGATTCATGGTTTTGTCATCCAAAAGTATGCAACATAAAAGTAGCTAGGCCTTCTTAAAGTCCACTAGCTAAGTCCCTGTATTCCTGGTGACTAAACCTGTTCGTCACCTGAGAAAATATGCATTTAAACAAAGTCAACACTAGGTTGGTGAGTTCATAAGTATAATAATTGAAAACCTTGATTTGTTCACATGCACAATCACAACGTCATTCATGTTACTTATATATTGTTTGTTTCATCCGTTCACCCAATGGCTTCTCCATAGTTATATTCACAAGTAATATATCATCCTAGTAGTTATGCTTATATATAGGGCATATGTAGGGGAACCAAGCCCCAGCCAACGTCCCACCACATAACTACTAGAACTCCACACTACTTGCAATACCACTATCGATATCCATTTCCATTTCACCTGTTCATCTCGTTTGTTAATCACCTGTAGAATCATGTGTGGAATAATATAATAATAGGGTCTAGTTATCAAACCAAAGTATTGATAACCCTTTTATGTACTAAGGATATTAGATTAATTTAATCTGATCCTTGTATTATTCTATTACTTGTGGCGTAAACTGTTAATCACTTTAAATTAATAAGAGTGTTAGTTAACCTATTGTCGTTTGTTCTCAACTTGGAGTGCATAGAGCATAAAAGGAATCCATTGCAATGCTCATGTAATCAGATTACAATGCATCTGATTTACCTCTACCACCTCGTATTACCATAGGCCTCATCGAAACGGTTACTAGTAAAATGACATGAGAGAAAAGAAATTCCTCAGTCTACTAATCAACGGGTAACGATGGATTAATTACAATTTCACTGCAGATTAATTACAATTTCACTGCAGATTAATTACAATTTCACTGCAGATTAATTACAATTTCACTGCAGATTAATATCACTGGTCGTACGTTACCGGCCAATGAATCAATACAATCAACATACTAGCCCTACAAGCTAGAGGTTTGTCAAACCTATGGTACCACTATGCTATCGTCGGTTTAGTCACGTCAAATTAACTGGTCAGCGAATTATAAAGGGGCTTACAGTGATCAAACTTAAGTACATGGCACATGATTGAAATGATATAATGCAGACAGTTCAATAGTAATCAATTGTATTGCGTGTTCATCAATATTGTTTGTTCTCAATATTGTATGTTCTTGTTGTTGTTAACAAAGTTAAATAAGATCTTGTCTTATTAGATTATGTCAATTATTGTGTGAATGATGTTATTATCATGAAGTTACATTATCATGATTATCATTCCTTGTCGTTCCATATAATCACCATGTTGTCACTAAGTTGTGGCAAGAACTAGTCTTACTACACTTAGTCGACTCAGGTGGTGGACGATTCTTGTTTCATGTTCTCTTGTAATATGTGTTGACTTGTAAGCTAAGTGTTATAAGCACCTGTCTCATTACACTTAGTTAACTCTGGTGTTTAATTATGTTATGAAGATGTGTTATCTTCATGTCATTCATGTGTTTTGTTCTTGTCATCATGTTCATCTGTGATTATCTCAATGTTCGTACTTGTAAGAATAACTAAGTGTTGTAAGATGTAATCGTACAACTATGTTATTCCATTGTGTTGATGAGTTATGAAATTATATTATCATATTCACCTAGTTGTTCCTGTCATATCATGATCATACAAGCATGCATACAATGATAAATGATAATAAGTCATACAATATTATCTTATCAAAGTATAAATAATATGTTAAGCTGAAACTTTTAAATAAAAAAAAGTAAGCATGTTTCTCAGCCCCGAGAGTTTAAAATCAGCTAAGATTAGAAAAAGGGGCGTATGAACTCACATTGTGTTCGAAGTGGTTGACTTAGTTTAAACAAGAAATGCACGCGCTCTTGATTGTACTTGAGGTTGTTTTCACGATCATGTATTGATTTCATGTTGTATGTAATTCATAAGTATAAGTCCTTAAGTAAGTGTTTGTTGGATCGGGTTGTTTATTCTAAACAACACTTCACAAGTATTTCTCTCTTTCAATCTAAAAGATGCGGAATGTCTTTTAAAAGGATCTCTCAAACACTCAATGGTGAACAAATAATCTTTGAATAACAATAAGAACACAAGAACAGTTTCAAGCTCAAAGATATATTTCTCTTAAATTTTTACAAGTGTTGTGAACGGACAAGCACAAAACACCCACAAGCCCGTAAATAGGTTTACATTGAGAGCTTATATAACTAAGGCTACAACCGTATACACGTAGGAATACAAGTTGGGGTATACTAGACAATACATAAAGTAAAGCTTATTTTAGTATATGGAGTGTCTTAACAGGCTAAGACACTTACTTACAATTATTACAAATATAGACATTGACTTTACAAAGACTAGCTAAATACAAAAGGCATTTAATGTTGTTGATCTTCAAGGCTTCAGATGATCTTCTGCAATTAATGCAGCTGCGGAGAAGTAAGGTGTTGTATCTGACTTTAGGTATGTTGATCCTTGTTATTCTCAGACCAGCATGTCTGTTGTCAGTACCTTTTGTACTATAAAGTGCTCAGCTACAGTCTTTGTCAGAGGATAAACCTCGGAAGTCTTTGTCTTTGTCTTTGGTGCAGAAGAGAATCTTCGGAAGCTGTTAGTCTTTGGAAGCCTTTAGTTATTCGGAAGCTTTATGTCTTCATAAGTTTTGAAGCTTTAACTCTTAAGTGTTCGCCTTCCGAAGTGTTTGTCTTGTACAACCTTCAACAGGAGTGAGTTACACTTCGGAAGCAAGGTTGCTTCCGAAAAGGAACTCCTTCCTTTCGAAGGTTGTTTGTCTTTGTAGACCTTTATACTTAGACAAAATTGAAGTTTGGTGAGTATCAGCCTTTATTAGTCTTTACAGTCTCCCCTTAGGCTGATGCTACAAAAACTTCCTATGGAATTCTCTTTACAAACTTCACCCCCCCCAGGACTTGAGCCCTTGCCTTTACCCACTTGACACCGACTCTCCCATCTGATCCATTGTCTGGATTTTCAAGTGGTAGTCTTTCCAGGTCAAAGATAAAGGGCTGAGCCAGCACCATCAATTTTGTCAAATCCAAAACCTTTATTCCTCCATTCATCTGATAGAGAGTGAACTCCTTGTGAAGTGCATTGAAGCTCCACTTTATTATAGGAATGTAGGTATGATGATGCATCAATTCATAGAGGTTTCTTACTTGATCTTTAAGCATTGGATCATCTGGAGTGGCTTTTGGTCCTGGTCCTGAGGGATCTGCTTCTGGCTCAGATTCAGAGGAGTTGGAAGCAGTTCTTCTTTTCTTTCTAGCTATGCTCTTTCTTTTTTTGAATCTGGGTTTTTCCTGAGCAGTAGCTTGACTCCTATGATCTCTGGCCTGCTGTTCGTCCACATTTGAGCCCACTGCTGCATCTGTTTTTGCAGTGGGCTGTGGACAAGCATCCTCAGCTGTTGAGGGCTCTTTTCTTGTGACAACACGTGAATCAGGTTTATATTAAAACCCTAATTACAATGTAGTTTCTTTTAGCATACACATATATGAAACATTATGTAGAGAAAAGTGTCATTAGTTGAGTACAATTAAGTTCATATGCCATAAAGATTTGAAGCATGTGTAGTAAATTGTTCATGTTAATAATTCAAGGGTTATAAGAAATTTGTATACTTACAAATGTTTAAGACATCCAAATGGGCAAAACATTTTCAAGATATTATAAGACTTTACCTTATAACACAAAGGTGAAACCATGGATACACATGTATATTTATATATAAATATTAGTGCACACTAAAATTAATAAAGATCATATTATGATTGCATGACAACATTTATTAAACATCACTCTTTGCATTACATATATATATATATATATATACACAAACCATAATAATACGTGTATATATATATATATACATATATATATATATATAAATTGTACACATTTTGATTTTATATACATGCATGCATAAAAATTAAACCCTACAATATATACATATATATTACTATCTTTACACATGCATGGGTATATCACGACACACATATATACAGATATTCGGTATATACACACGGTTATACATACATATATATTATTTTCAAACAATCTTATCACACCTCCTATCACCACCAATACCAATACTCTCTACTCTTTTCCACACACATCAACATCATTTATACACATACATCTCTCTCTCTCTATGCACGACACACACACACACATTCAAACAATCAAGTAGGACAAAACTTTTAATCCACCTCTCTATTTTTCCAACCTTCTTCCTCTCTTTTCTTACACCACCACCGCCCCTCATCTCTCTCTCTCTCTTCCCTTCTTTATTCGGCCAAACACACACACACATCACCACTTCTCATTTTGTTTCTCTCAACTCAAGAAAACACTCTCATTTCCTCCTTAAGAGCTCCACGATTTCAGCCTCTCTTCCTCAAGCTTTGCGACGGTTTGGAGGTCACAACACAAGGCCAACTCGAGTTCAAGGGTTGCATCGACACAAAGGGTAGCCAATGAGTCTCTAATACTCGAAAAATCATGTTATATCTTCTCCTTTCTTCCTACAACTCAAGAACAGCCCTAGACCCATTTTCCATACATTCTATACCGTGAATATGAAGGCTAAGAACTTCTATGATGCGAAAAACTAACATGCATGTACATGCATGTGTGAAAGTTCATGTTTCTTAAACAAAAATCATTTCTTTCGTTATACTAACCCTTACATATCCAAAGAATCGACTTTTAATTTAATGATAATCCTTTTAAAATCCATGGGGACGAGTATTTTGAATCATGCCTACACATGCAAGCCTTGCATGTGTAAGTTCTTAAGTTTGAAGAACCATCACTTCCATTTTTTAACTTCAATAAACTCTAAATCTATTCTATACCTTCTACATGTCTTAACAGCCCATATACTTCTTGGAAACATTGTTCACAAGTTCTCAACACAAGGGTATGATTTTACCTCACTAAAAGTTTAGGGTATAAGCATGCATGTATGTAAAAATGGATTTTTTTATAACTTCTAAAATGATAATATATGTATCACGAAAATTTGAGCAGGTTTATGTGTAATAAAATCTCTGGAAATATTGAATAAAAGATTAGGTTTATAATGATATATATATTATGTTGGTAATTTTGACAAAAAACCCAATTTTTTAAGGCTTAGAATTCCTTAAATTGCCAAAATCCATGTTAACAACCTACTGGCCAGAATCATTAAATAAAATAGGCTTATATTAATGCTAGGATAATACCCAAAAAGTTTGAGTATTAATAGATACCCACAAAATAAGTTATGAATTTTATAAAATCTTTATAGAATATGGAAAAATCGGTAAAAATAACTTCTGTGAAATAAAAAGTTTAACTATAATTTATTTTAGTTTTAATATATGTGTGAATCCTGGGAAAAATATTAAAACCACAAATGAATGGTTAAACCTAATTATTTATTATTTAATAATTTAATTTAGCCTAAAAATAAGAATTTAATTATTTACTGTCCAAAATAGTAAATAAATATTTTTCTCAGAATGGTAATTATATTTTACTGTCTCAGTAAAAATTTTGTAATTTTTAATGACTGATAAGTATTTATTATAATATTTGATATATTAAATGATGCAAAAATCATTTTAATATTAAACGACCTCTAAAAATTCTGAAATTTATATACTAGCCTAAGAACTCGATTATTTCACTATATAAAAAGTTTCGTAAGTTTTCGAAACTTAGAAATATTTATTATCATATAAGGGGTATTTAAGATGTTTAAAATTAGTTAAAATAGTTAACAAGCTTTAATAATTTTGAATATTTTACAGGAAAATACTAACACCAGTAGGAGACTATACTAATATTTTCGGAATTTCTAGTAATCAGAATCATTATCTATGAATTTTTGAGGAATATAAGCATATAAAAACAATATTTAATGCGAGAGTTAAATATTAAAATAATAGGGAATGATTGTATAACAATCCTCCCAAAACCTTTACTGATAAAAATGAAATAGGAAATTTTTATTAGATAATTTCCAGTTCCTATTAAAATTTGTTAAACACTTAAACTCTTGAATATTAGCAAGTAAATAATTACACAATGTTTATGAGGTGAACTAGTAATAATATCACATCAATATTTATGGCATAAATATTTACTAAAAGATTAAATATATAATAGGCAAGTGAACCAATCAAGATTAACCATTCAACCATTCAATCACCAGATAACCAAGCACCAGAACTAGCATGTGAGTTCATGTGATCCCTTTTCTTTTTACTGTTTTGGGATACTGAAAACATGCTCCATAAACTGTTTATAAAATTATATTAAACATAATTTGCAACCATTAACTCATAAGGAGAGCCGGTGAGTATATGGGTAGTACTACTTGGGGAATCCCCCACGCACAGTGGCCCGAAAGGGTGGCCTTATATAAATAGGGTTGAAACCCCACTGAGGTTAATGTCAACCGTTGTGGCATATATTCTTTATGATACATTTACACCGAGAGCAGGAACGGGTCTCGGAATGGGAAGTAAATTCTGAATGACCATAACATGGGCTAACATTGTAAGAGGCAAACGCCCGGGCATAGAACAGGGTTGGTTGTATTGTTATTGAATTATCACATGTTATGCTTTATTGTATTATTATTATTATTATTGACTCATAACATTAAACTCATGTTCTCACCAACTTTTTTTAGTTGACGTATTTTAGCATGTCTTTCAGGTTGAATGGTAAGAGTAGATGAACTGGAGCAGCTTCTAGAGGCGTAGTGTAGCTTTTAGAATGAAGTTAATTGAAAACAATTTATGCTTTAGACAATGTTTTATTTGGCCCTGCGTGGCAATTTAGACAATTGTTATGTGTTGATACTTTATTTGCTTTAGTTTACTTTGGGCTATGAATTATTTATACTATGCTTCCGCCGAGATAGTTAAATGATTTGAGAACAATTGTTATGCCCTAATCTCCTTGTGTTGGGGTGTGACAGGTTGGTATCAGAGCCCAAGGTTATAGAGAATGAGGTGCCTTAGCATACCTAAGACTATGACCGAGAGATTGGGACAAGTAGGAAAATAGGATACTTAGAAATTAAGAAATATTACTTTAGGAAATTTAGGACAAATTAAAATATCAAATATTCTAACAATTTATTGCAGGAAAATTGACACAAAAGGCAAAGAAATTAGCAAATGAGGACCATCGAGCCGACCTAGGGTTTTTGCGAGAAGAGACTTTCCACCAGCAGTTCGTGAGGAATTGCATCGTCACTTTCCTCAACACTACAGTCCTATGCCAGAGGATGCTTACATCACGTCTTCGGAGTCTGAGCCCATGGAGCATGATGACGCTGCATCATCTACGCCTAGTAGATCCCGTACTAGGTCTATGTCGCCCCTACTACCTAGTAGGGAGCCGAGTGATGTACCAGTGAGGAGGCCTACCCCAGTCATGGGGGCAAGGCCAGGAGCCTCTGCCTCATTTCGTATACCGAGGAGTGGGCCCCTTCACCCCAGCATGGGGGAGCCACACGTGACCCAACCCGCATGCCACAACATTCACTCAGGGCACTCTGCAAGATATGGCAGGGAGATGGTAGGACCGAGTAGAGAGAGAGCTCCAGAAGGTAACCCGCAGCGGGAAGAGAATTTTATGTTATGGTCAGCCATGTTTGAACAGGAAAAGAGGGCGAGCCACCTGGCAGAGCAATTTCAGAGACACGTGGGAGCTGTAACCCTACAGCTAGAGATGACTCGTAAGGAGCTTAAGAAATCCCGAGAGGCTAATCAGGCATCGAAGAAGAAGGGTTTCTTCTCATCCATATGGGACTCCATCCGTGGCAGGAAGAATTGAGAGTTTTATCACTTGTACTGAGTTTGATTGATTATGAAACATTTTATTTCGGGTCTGCATACCCAGTATTTTTATTTTATGAAACAATGTATTATTGGGAGTGTTTCCCAAGAATTTTATGATTTGAACTATGGATGCGATGAATGGACTGGTTGATTATGAAACATTTAATTATGATGCATATGACTTGGTTGTTTGGTTGACATTATATGATGCATAATGATGGAAATTGTTAAGGTAATGTAATGGCATGATACAAGAATAGTGATTGAACTCATGGTTGATAGAAAAATTTATACAATGCAGTGGTTTATATTTATCTCTTGATTGATTGTTTAAATAAATATTTTATATGCGAAACTGATACATTGTTATGCTTTAAATGATTTCTCAACAAAAATTAATGACAATAAATTTTCTCTATGTGTGAAACTTATAATATAGAATGCCTCCCCGACGTAGCCAACGACTGAACCGTGGTCAACTCAATGAGGGAGCGAATCCGAACCCGCGAGCCGGACGAAGAAGAAATCCACCACCACCTTCCCCGGAAAATTAACTAACCATGTTGAAAATAGGGAGAATCCCCTGGAAGCCAACCCAAACGCATGAGGAAATGAAAGAGATCGAAACATGGAGGATAGAATGACTAATCTTATTACCAGGCATATCCAGAATGCAATACCAACTATTGCAGCTCAGATCAGGGAGGATATGAATATTGACAACCAAAACGAAGATGCTCACAGAGCAGGAGGACCAGAGATCGAGCAGGCGGAGATGGAAGAACGGAAGGGGTGCTCATATAAAACTTTCATGGCGTGCAAGCCAAAAGATTTTGAAGGTAGGGATGGTGCTGTTGGGGCAAGTAGATGGTTAGAGGATATGGAGGCAGTATTAGACATCAATGATTGCAAGGAGGATAACAAGGTGAAATATGCAACTCACTCTATGAAGGGTTCTGCATTAACATGGTGGAACACCATTGTCAAAACCAGGGGCCAAAACACCATTAAGGCCATGAAGTGGAAAGACTTTAAAGATCTGGTTACTGAAAAGTTTTGTCTGATTAATGAATTGCAAAGGATCGCAGCTGAATTTCTGGCACATGAAAGGATTGGGTAGGATCATACCAAGTACATTAATCGATTCAACGAAATGGCGTTGCTAGTTCCACACCTGGATACTCCTGAGACTAAAAGAATATGAAGATACATCTGGGGATTAGCACCACAAGTTAGGGGGTTTGTCAGGACAGCGAGACCAGCTACTTATCAATCGGCAGTAGAGCTAGAAGGAACACTTACTGATGAAATAGTGAGGTGCGGGAAAATAAGTCAAGAAAAGGTGGGTGATAAGAGGAAGTGGCAAGATAACAGGAATGATAGGAAAGGGGATCAGAAGTTTAGGAGATTTGAAGGTAGGAGAAATAACTTTGGCAAAGCAAAGGAATCAACTGCACCCAGACCAAGGAAGAAATTATACCTAGGAACCAGTCCTTGGTGTGATAAATGCAAGATACATCATCAAGGGGAATGCAACCCAAAGTACTGTTACAAGTGTAAGAAAGCAGGGCATCTACTAAAGGATTGTTGGGTCAAGGATGTAGCTAGATGCTATGAATGCGGGGACACTAGACATTTGAGGAATGTGTGTCCTAAATTGAAGAGGGATAAACCACAAAAAGCAACGGGAAGAGCATTTGTACTCACTGCAACTGAAGCTCAGAAAGATCCGGAGATGATAACGGGTACATTTCTTCTAAACAATCAGGTAGCTAATGTACTGATTGATACGGGTGCCACTTTTAGTTTTATATCAACAAAGTTCAGATCCTTACTCGATAAACAACCTACTTGTTTGAAAGATATATGTGAAGTAGAGATAGCCACTGGAAAAGTGATAAGTATAAAAGAAATGTTGAAAGACTGTGAATTAATTTGGAAGGACAAAAGTCTAAGATAGATTTACTGCCTATTGAATTATGAGGCTTTGATGTAGTTATTGGAATGGATTGGTTAGCCATGAATAAGGTAGAACTTAACTGTGAACATAAGATTATGACAACTCCCTTAACTAATCATAAGAAGATAATAGTAGTCGGGCATAAGGTTAGAGAATTACCGCACATCATTTCGTATGCAAAGACGGAGAAGTATTTAAGGAAGGGAAACATGACTTACTTAGTCTATGTAGTCACTAAGAAAGAAGATACAGTACCCAAGGAAATACCAATTGTATATGAATATTTGGATGTATTCCCGGAAGAATTGCCGGGAGTGCCGGCACCGAGACAACTGGAATTCCGAATTGATTTGATACCTGGGGCAGCACCAGTAGCTAAAGCACCTTATCGCTTAGCGCCTTCCGAAATGCAAGAAATGGTGATTCAAATACAAGAGCTGATGGATAAAGGTTTTATAAGGCCAAGCTTTTCTCCATGGGAAGCCCCAGTATTATTTGTGAAGAAGAAGGATGGGACGTTGAGAATGTGCATCGACTACCGAGAGCTGAACAAAGTCACTATAAAGAATCGTTATCCACTCCCAAGGATCTATGACTTGTTTGATCAACTTCAAGGGGCAAGCTATTTTTTCAAAGATTGACTTGAGATCGGGATATCATCAATTGAGAGTTAGAGAAGCAGATGTCCCTAAAACCGCTTTCAGAACTCGTTACGGACATTATGAGTTTATGGTAATGCCATTTGGGCTTACAAACGCACCTGCTGTGTTTATGGATCTCATGAACCGGGTGTGTAAACCATACTTGGATAAATTCGTGATTGTATTCATTGATGATATATTAATATACTCAAGGAGTGCAAAAGATCATGAGGAACATCTACGAAAGATGCTGGAACTTCTAAGAAGGGAAAAGTTATATGCTAAGTTGAGCAAATGTGAATTTTGGATGAGAGCAGTACAGTTTTTGGGACACATTATAAATGAAGAAGGAATACAAGTAGACCCTTCAAAGATAGAGGCAATTAAGGAATGGGAAACACCAAGAACTCCTACCGAAATAAGGCAATTTTTAGGATTGGCCGGTTATTACAGAAGATTTATCGAGAATTTTTCAAAGATAGCACTACCTTTAACTACTTTAACACAGAAGAAAGTGACCTTTGAATGGGGAGAAAAACAGCAAGAAGCATTTGACACACTTAAGCAAAAGTTGTGTAGTGCACCTATATTATCCTTACCAGAAGGGAACGAAGATTTTGTGGTGTACTGTGATGCTTCTAGATTAGGACTGGGTTGTGTGTTAATGCAAAGAAAGAAAGTAATTGCATATGCATCACGACAATTGAAAACACACGAGAAAAACTATACCACCCATGACTTAGAGTTAGGAGCTGTAGTGTTTGCTTTAAAGATATGGAGACACTACTTATATGGAACAAATTGTGTAATCTACACTGATCACAAGAGCTTACAACATATACTTGATCAGAAAATACTAAATATGAGACAAAGGAGATGGGTAGAGTTGTTAAGTGATTATGACTGTGAAATCCGGTATCATCCGGGAAAGGCAAATGTGGTAGCAGACGCCTTGAGTCAGAAAGAAAGAGTGATTCCATTAAGAGTAAAAGCCCTGAAGATGACAGTAGGAATTGACTTAAAGGAAAAGATCCATAAAGTTCAACATGAAGCCTTGTCCAAGGAAAATTTAAAGGAAGAATCGTTGACAAGAATCGAGAAACAATTTGATGAAGAAGATCAAGGTGGATTGAAGGCATTCAAAGGAAAAATATGGATACCTTTGCATGGGGGTATGAGGGAAGTAATTTTAGAGGAAACCTATAGGTCTAGATACTCAGTACATCCCGGCAGTGACAAGATGTATCATGAGATAAAAGAAAAGTTCTGGTGGCCTGGGATAAAAAGATCAATAGCAGAGTATGTCAGCAAATGCTTAACTTGTGCGAGAGTAAAAGCGGAGCATCAAAGGCCATATGGATTGTTACAACAACCAGAGATACCTGCATGGAAATGGGAGCAGGTCACTATGGATTTTGTAACCAAGCTACCTCGGACCGCCAGTGGTCATGACTCGATATGGGTAGTCGTTGATAGGTTAACAAAAACGGCACACTTCTTACCCATAAGGGAAGATTACAAAATGGATAAGTTAGCAAATATATATATGAATGAAATTGTGTCAAGACATGGAGTGCCTATTCAATAATCTCGGATAGAGATAGTCGCTTCACCTCAAGATTCTGGCAAACTCTTTAGGAAGCTCTAGGAACCAAATTAAAACTAAGTACGGCGTACCATCCCCAAACGGATGGGCAAAGTGAAAGGACTATCCAGACATTGGAAGACATGCTGAGAGCGTGTGTAATAGACTTTGGAGGAAGTTGGGATACACACTTGCCATTGGTTGAGTTCTCCTATAATAACAGTTACCATACTAGTATTCAAGGAGCACCGTTTGAGGCACTATATGGGAGAAAATGAAGATCACCGCTGTGTTGGAATGAAATAGGTGAAAGTAAATTAACTGGGCCTGAGATTGTTCAAGAAACTACTGATAAGATCCATAAAATCAAGGAAAGAATGAAGGCTGCTCAAGACCGACATAGGAGTTACGTAGACAAGAGATGAAGGCCTTTGGAATTCAGTGTGGGAGATAAAGTCATGCTAAAGGTGTCACCGTGGAAGGGTACGGTACGCTTTGGCAAACATGGGAAGTTGAACCCTCGATATATCGGACCCTTCAAAATTTTGGCACGAGTGGGACTTGTAGCTTATCAACTAGAACTCCCATTAGAATTAGAAGGGATACATGACGTGTTCCATGTGTCAAACCTCAAGAAATGTTTAGTGGACGAAAGTTTGATCATCCCTTACCAAGAGGCAAAGGTCAATAAACAATTACAGTTCATGGAGGAACCTGTGGAAATCATGGATAGACAAATCAAGAAATTGAAGCGTAGTAATCTACCAATTGTAAAGGTACGTTGGGATTCCAAAAGAGGACCTGAGTTTACTTGGGAAAACGAATCGGAAATGCTTATGAAATATCCACAACTGTTTCAAGCTACGAGATGACTACGACAAATCAAATTTCGAGGACGAAATTTCTATAAGTTGGGGAGACTGTGACAACACATGAATCAGGTTTATATTAAAACCCTAATTACAATGTAGTTTCTTTTAGCATACACATATATGAAACATTATGTAGAGAAAAGTGTCATTAGTTGAGTACAATTAAGTTCATATGCCATAAAGATTTGAAGCATGTATAGTAAATTGTTCATGTTAATAATTCAAGGGTTATTAGAAATTGGTATACTTACAAATGTTTAAGACATCCAAATGGGCAAAACATTATCAAGATATTATCAGACTTTACCTTATAACACAAAGATGAAACCATGGATACACATGTATATTTATATATAAATATTAGTGCACACTAAAATTAATAAAGATCATATTATGTTTGCATGACAACATTTATTAAACATCACTCTTTGCATTACATATATATATATATATACACACAAACCATAATAATACGTGTATATATATATATACATATATATATATATATATATATAAATTGTACACATTTTGATTTTATGTACATGCATGCATAAAAATTAAACCCTACAATATATACATATATATTACCATCTTTACACATGCATGGGTATATCACGACACACACATATACATATATTCGGTATATACACACGGTTATACATACATATATATTATTTTCAAACAATCTTATCACACCTCCTATCACCACCAATACCAATACTCTCTACTCTTTTCCACACACATCAACATCATTTATACAAATACATCTCTCTCTCTATGCTCGACACACACACACATTCAAACAATCAAGTAGCACAAAACTTTTAATTCACCTCTCTATTTGACCAACCTTCTTCCTCTCTTTTCTTACACCACCATCGCCCCTCATCTCTCTCTCTCTCTCTCTTCCCTTCTTTATTCGGCTAAACACACACACACATCACCACTTCTCATTTTGTTTCTCTCAACTCAAGAAAACACTCTCATTTCCTCCTTAAGAGCTCCACGATTTCAGCCTCTATTCCTCAAGCTTTGCGACGGTTTGGAGGTCACAACACAAGGCCAACTCGAGTCCAAGGGTTGCATCGACACAAAGGTTAGCCAATGAGTCTCTAATACTCGAAAAATCATGTTATATCTTCTCCTTTCTTCCTACAACTCACGAACAGCCCTAGACCCATTTTCCATGCATTCTATACCGTGAATATGAAGGCAAAGAACTTCTATGATGCGAAAAACTAACATGCATGTGTGAAAGTTCAAGTTTCTTAAACAAAAATCATTTATTTCGTTATACTAACCCTTACATATCCGAAGAATCGACTTTTAATTTAATGATAATCCTTTTAAAATCCATGGGGACGAGTATTTTGAATCATGCCTACACATGCAAGCCTTGCATGTGTAAGTTCTTGAGTTTGAAGAACCATCACTTCCATTTTGTAACTTCAATAAACTCTAAATCTATTCTATACCTTCTACATGTCTTAACAGCCCATATACTTCTTGGAAACGTTGTTCACAAGTTCTCAACACAAGGGTATGATTTTACCTCACTAAAAGTTTAGGATATATGCATGCATGTATGTAAAAATGGATTTTTTTATAACTTCTAAAATGATAATATATGTATCACGAAAATTTGAGCAGGTTTATGTGTAATAAAATCTCTGGAAATATTGAATAAAAGATTAGGTTTATAATGATGGATATATTATGTTGGTAATTTTGACCAAAAAACCCAACTTTTTAAGGCTTAGAATTCCTTAAAATGCCAAAATCCATGTTAACAACCTTCTGGCCAGAATCATTAAATAAAATAGGCTTATATTAATGCTAGGATAATACCCAAAAAGTTTGAGTATTTATAGATACCCACAAAATAAGTTATGAATTTTGTAAAATCTCTATAGAATATGGAAAAATCGGTAAAAATAACTTCTGTGAAATAAAAATTTTAAATATAATTTATTTTAGTTTTAATATATATGTGAAACCTGGGAAAAATATTAAAACCACAAATGAATGGTTAAACGTAATTATTTATAATTTAATAAATTAATTTAGCCTAAAAATTAGAATTTAATTATTTACTGTCCAAAATAGTAAATAAATATTTTTCTCAGAATGGTAATTATATTGTACTGTCTCAGTAAAACTTTTGTAATTTTTAATGACTGATAATATTTATTTTAATATTTGATATATTAAATGATGCAAAAATCATTTTAATAGTAAACGACCTCTAAAAATTCTGAAATTTATACACTAGCCTAAGGACTCGATTATTTCACTATATAAAAAGTTTGGTAAGTTTTAGAAACTTAGAAGTATTTATTATCATATAAGGGGTATTTAAGATGTTTAAAATTAGTTAAAATAGTTAAAAAGCTTTAATAATTTTGAAAATTTTACAGGAAAATACTAACACCAGTAGGAGACTATACTAATATTTTCGGAATTTCTAGTAATCAGAATCATTATCTATGAATTTTTGAGGAATATAAGCATAGAAAAACTATATTTAATGTAAGAGTTAAATATTAAAATAATAGGGAATGATTGTATAACAATCCTCCCAGAACCTTTACTGATAAAAATGAAATAGGAAATTTTTATTAGATAATTTCAAGTTCCTATTAAAATTTGTTAAATACTTAAACTCTTGAATATTAGCAAGTAAATAATTATACAATGTTTATGAGGTGAACTAGTAATAATATCACATATATATTTATGGCATAAATATTTACTAAAAGATTAAATATATAATAGGCAAGTGAACCAATCAAGATTAACCATTGAACTGTTCAATCACCAGATAACCTAGCACCAGAACTAGCAGGTGAGTTCATGTGATCCCTTTTCTTTTTACTGTTTTGGGATACTGAAAGCATGCTCCATAAACTGTTTATAAAATTATATTTATGATGTGATAATGAACGTCTGTTTTAAATGTAATTGCTTCCCCTAGACATTAAACATAATTTGCAACCATTAACTCATAAGGAGAGCCGGTGAGTATATGGGTAGTACTACTTGGGAAATCCCCCACGCACAGTGGCCCGAAAGGGTTGCCTTATATAAATAGGGTTGAAACCCCACTGAGGTTAATGTCAACCGTTGTGGCATATATTCTTTATGATACATTTACACCGAGAGCAGGAACGGGTCTCGGAATGGGAAGTAAATTCTGAATGACCATGTTATGGGCTAACATTGTAAGAGGCAAACGCCCGGGCATGGAACAGGGTTGGTTGTATTGTTATTGAATTATCACATATTATGTGTTATTGTATTATTATTATTATTGAGTCATAACATTAAACTCATGTTCTCACCAACTTTTTTTAGTTGACGTATTTTAGCATGTCTTTCAGGTTGAATGGTAAGAGTAGATGAACTGGAGCAGCTTCTAGAGGCGTAGTGTAGCTTTTAGAATGAAGTTAATTGAAAACAATTTATGCTTTAGACAATGTTTTATTTGGCCCTGCGTGGCAATTTAGACAATTGTTATGTGTTGATACTTTATTTGCTTTAGTTTACTTTGGGCTATGAATTATTTATACTATGCTTCCGCCGAGTTAGTTAAATGATTTGAGAACAATTGTTATGCCCTAATCTCCTTGAGTTGGGGTGTGACATTTCTCCTCTCATCAGCCTTTGATTGTCTCTTAGGATCAGGGTTTGTTGATTGTTGCTTCCTTGCAGTTTCTTTACCCTTTTTGATCTTGATCACAGAAGAGATTGGCTTGTTTTCCATAGAAGGACTTGATGGAGGAGAGGCTGGTTCTTCCTTAGGGTTTGGGGGAAACATGTTGGGGAACATGGCCTTTGTTGCCTCCCCACACATGACTTCTTTTTCTCTGATTCCAGCACCAGAGAGGGGAATTTCAATTGCAGCTCCTCCCCCTAGACCTAAGCCTCTAATTAGGCTTGCCCTCTGAGCCTGCATCTGCTCAATTGAAAGTAACTCACCTCTTGCTATCTTAGCCTTTGTATCTCTGATGTGCGTATCCATGGTTGAGTTCTTCATAGGGCCTAGCTGCCAAGCATGGAAGCCATACTCAAGAAGAAAAGCCTTCATCTTGTCTCTGTAGGCCTTTTCCTTTTGAGTCTTTGTCAGTTTTACCATGGCTTTGGATGCAGCAGCTGCCTTTTCCTGCTGCTGCACCTTGTCCAGCTCGGCAGCCATCCTAGGCACCGACCAGAGCAAAACTTCATCTATGTCATATCCCTTCTCCTGGAGAAGAGCAGAAAGTCTGATAAGCTCATCATCCAGGGAAGTGTATGGTCGGCCCTTATACTTCTTTGATCTCCTATCCTCTAACTCTGCTTCCTCCTCTAGGGTTACTTTTCTTTTTCCTTTGTCCATAGCTTTTGCCCCAGAGGAGATAGATCATGTAGCCTCACCAACTGGTTCTATAGCCTTACCAGCTGGTTCATTGGCAAGTAGCTCCTCTTTGGAGTAATCATCAATAATGACTGGGCCTTTGGAAGCAGCTGCAGCTTCGGAGTTAACCTTAGCATTCACTGCCCCCTCCGGTTGACCAACCACCTTGGGTGATTCGTTAGCATTATCCACAGAGTGCTCAGGAATGGAGGAGAGGTCTTCAGCAGCCTCTGTCCCAGAAGGGGACACAGGTTCCATGGAGATTGGTTGTTCTTCTTGGGTAGTTTCCTCCATGGCAACCTGGGCAGTAGTCAGGAGGAGACTTAGTCCCAGAAGGGGACTGTTGTGTCCTAGCAGGGGACTGAGGCTCCATAGAGACATTTGTTGTTGCAGCTTCTTGCTCTGTCTCTTTGGCAGCCTCTGTTGCCTCAGAAGAAGAGGAAGAGGACGTAGTAGAATTATGAAAGTAAGTGCCTAAGAAGTCATCCCATTCGTTAGTCAGAGTAACTATGGATGGGTTGGCATCTTGTACACCTTCCTCATCCCTTGCTTCTGGTCCCCCTGCTAATTGTACTTTCTCCCCTTTTTGGTAGCATCAGACAAGACAAAGGTAGTAGTAGCAGGATCAGGATGGAAGGGTTGAAGGATCACTGGGGGCGCCTCCTGAGGTCCAAGATGGTGGCTTCTATGTCTTGGACCTCCTGCCGAAGGGTAGCAACCTCAGCTTCCAGGATCACTACCCTGGCTTGGAGGGTTGTGATTATAGCCGTCAATTCCTGTGTTTTGGTGCCCTCATCCAAAGGAGTGGAGTCATTAGGCGATGGAGTCCTGAGCCTAGCTCCTGCACCTCCACCACCAGATGTGGTTTCCTGGCACCCTGGATTCCCCTCATTAAGAAGGGCTTCAAAGAAGTCCTCCCCAGTGTGGGTTGCCGCAAGTGAGGTCCTAGTGCCTGTACCACTGTCCTGAAGATCCAGAATAGGATCAGCAGTAGTGGTAGCCTCCTCTGCATTGACCCCTTCAGTACTCTTGGGGACAACCTCTGAAGTAGTGGAAGGTGTGGGTTGTAGGTTATTTTGATGGGGTGGGGAATTGAGATAGAAGGTGTGGGTTCAGCATCTGTGGGTGCAACAGAGTTGTCACCTTCTGGAGTTGGTAACTCCATGGAAGGAAGAAGAGGAGTAAAGTTCCCAGAAAACTGGTTACTCTTCTTCTTCAGTTGAACAAAAACCTTGGAAGTTACCAAGGGGATTTTGTATATATTCCCAGTTAGTGAGAGGACAGAACCTAACTCACCATAAAATATATGCTGCAAAAACCTGGGATACATACAAAATTTCTTTGGTGACGAAATACTGTCAACCAAGTTATGGAAAATAAAAGCAGAGAAGTTAAAAAGTTGGTTGGAGATCAAGCCATGAATAGCCGAAGCTAAATCAGAAGGAACTTGATCCCAACCACCTGTCTTATTCGAAAGACAGTGCAAAAATAAATGTATGAGGTACTTATAATTATAAGACACTCTACCCTTCAAATAAGTTGTTGAAGGAAGAGGACCTTCGTACTACCTCATCCTTAGTGAATGAGACCCTTCCCCCGACATCACAAAGTTGAAGATGTCAAGAGATGGTCTCCACTGTGATAGAAATAGGATGAGCATCAATGGTGGCATTAAGAATCCGACCATTGGGAGATGAAGACACAGAACAGGATGCCCAAAATTGTTGGTGATGAGATTCATACACCACGGGCTGAACAGTGAGGGCAAAAAGGTACCTGCTCCTTCGAAGGAAGGAGATGATCAGAGCAAAATTAGCGTCATTGTCTGCTGATTACTCCCCAGGAAGGTTGTGAGTGGGTCTGAAGGCAAGAAGTTCCATGGTGATTGATGGATTTTAGGTTAGAAATTGAGAGAAAATCGATTAGAAATGTAACGGTGAGAGAAGGTGAATGAGCGGGAAACCTTGTATACCTTCGGATGTCAGCATTTAATATAGAAGCACATTAAATTTTGAGATCCGAAAGTCAGAAAAAGTACTTCTGGAGACAGCTCATTTATTATTCAAAATTTGCTAAGGACATATTCGATTCCGAGAGAATGAGTCATCGAAAGTAGTTCATGAGACCAAATATGTTCTTCGGAAGGTACTGACTTCCGAAGCATACAAATTTATCATCGGAAGTGTATCCTCTGAATGCTTAGATATATTCATCAGAAGAAATGTTCTTCAGAAGCATCTTCTTCTGAAAAGTAAGTTCAGAAGATTGAGTTCCGAAGTAATAATGTATCGGAAGAATAGTACTTCAGAAGATAAATTCTCTTCTGAAGTGTGACATCTTCCGACATAAAGAAAGAATAATGCTTCCGAAGACTTAAACTATCTTCTGAGGAGTAATTACTCATCAGAAGATACTTTAAGTTTATCTTCCGAAGAATTATTCATTCCTTTATTTATTCATTTACTCAAAGTTAATCATGCCAATGGCTGTTATTAAATACCTGAATCTTCCTTCATCAAATGCTTTGGTGAAAAGGTCAGCCAGATTGTGTTTTATATCAACTTTGACTAGATGAATCAACTTATTTTCTACACAATCTCTTATGAAGTGATATTTGATATCAATGTGCTTGGTCTTGGATTGCTTGACAGGATTGTTGGTGATAGAAATTGCACTGGAATTGTCTATCTGTATTGGAGTGTTAAACAGCTCTACTCCATAATCCTTCATCAGATTTTGAATCCAAATAACTTGTGCACAGCAGCTAGAAGCAGCTATGTATTCTGCCTCTGCAGTAGAAGTAGAAACACAAGATTGTTTCTTGCATTGCCAAGACACAATCCTGGATCCAAGAAATTGGCATCCTCCTGATGTGGATTTCTTGCTAATGTTACAACCTCCATAATCACTGTCAGTATAAGCCATGAAATCAAAATCTTCATTTCTAGGATACCACAATCCTAAACCAGGTGCCCCTTTGAGGTATCTAAAGATTCTTTTCACAGCAAGCATGTGTGATACTTTGGGATTTGCCTGAAATCTTGCACATAAGCAAGCTGCAAACATCATATCCGGCCCGCTTGCTGTGAGATACATTAAAGAACCAATCATTGCTCTGTATTGGTGTTGATCAACATCCCCCCCCTCAGGATCAGGACTAAGGTATGTTGTCTTGGACATTGGAGTTCCCAGGGCTTTGCAGTCAGTAAGCTTGAATCTTTCAAGAATGTCCTTGACATATTTTGATTGACTAATAAAAATTCCTGTAGGAGTTTGTTTCACTTGTAATCCAAGAAAGAAAGTGAGTTCTCCCATGGAACTCATTTCAAATTTGGACTTCATTAGTGATTCAAAGTCCTTGCAGAGAGATTCATTTGTAGAACCAAAGATAATGTCATCAACATAAATATGTACTAGCATAATATGTTGATTGGACTTCTTGAAGAAGAGAGTTTTACCAATTGTTCCTCTCTTAAAATTGTTAGCCAATAGAAAATAAGATAAAGTTTCATACCACTTTCTGGGAGCTTCACACAGCCCATAAAGAGCTTTATCAAGCTTACAGACATGGTCAGGAAACTTTGGATCTTCAAAACCAGGAGGCTGACACACATACACCTCCTCATCAATTCTTCCATACAAAAATGCACTTTTCACATCCATTTGAAAAACCTTGAAGTTCTTGGCAGCTGCAAAGGCTAAAAATATTCTGATTGCTTCAATTCTTGCGACTGGAGCAAAAACTTCATCATAATCAATGCCTTCTTCCTGTGTATATCCTTGAACCACCAACCTTGCCTTATTCTTGATGACCACTCCCTTGTCATCCTTCTTATTCATGAACACCCATTTTGTTCCAATGGGATACTTACCCTTAGGTAAAGGGCAAATCTTCCAAACACCTTGCCTTTCAAATTGAAGAAGCTCCTCCTGCATTGCTTCTACCCAACTGTTGTCTTTCAATGCCTCTGCAACTTTCTTTGGTTCTACTTGGGATAGAAAGCAAGAAAACAAACAGATGTTTGCTTCATGCATAGAGCTTCTTGTTTTGACTCCTTCTTCAACATTACCAACGATGTTTTCAACTGGATGGGTGTTATGGATGCGAGTTATAGGAATTACATCCAACTGGGAAGCTAGATCCAGATCTCTTGACTCAAGGTTAGGAAGTACTACCTCAAGCTGGATTTCTGGCATATCTTGTGGCCTTTGAGATTGGACTGTTATGGGATTCACATCTTCTTCCTGACTCATTGGAACTGAAGTAGAGTCACTTAAAGGGACAGCATGAGATGTGTTCAATATCTCAGACTGAGAGACATCATTATGTGTTAAAGTGAATTCTGCCAAGATTTGTGTTGAAGCTATTGGCAGTTCAACACCAAAGTCTTCTTCTCTTATGGACTGGGAGGAGACTGTGGTAGTTGCCTGTAACTCTGGAACATACTCTTTCACAAGATTAAATGCAGATGTAAAGCTATCAAGATCAAATAGCCAATCAGGACCAGTTCCAGGCTTATTGATAGTATGTTCATTAAACTGAACATTTGCGGATTCTTCAATAATTCTGGAAGCTTTGATGTATACTCTATATGCCTTAGCATGTGAAGAGTACCCAAAAAAGTAGCCCTCAGCTAATTTCTCAACAAACTTGGCTAAGTGATCTTTAGTATTCAAGATGGTGCATTGACATCCAAATGGTTTGAGAAATCCAATAAATGGTTTTCTCTTATGCCAAATTTCATAGAGAGTCATACCATGTGTCCTAACTACCAATATTCTATTTTTGACATAACAGGCAGTGTTGACTGCTTGTGCCCAAAAAGTTATTGGAATTTTGGCATCAAACAACATGGTTCTTGCAGCCTCAATTAGTGTCCTATTCCTTCTCTCAGCAACACCATTTTGTTGTGGAGTCCTAGGAGCACTAAATTGTCTTGTGATACCTTTAGATTCACAAAAAGAATTTAAAACATGATTCTTGAATTCTGTTCCTTGATCTGATCTGATTATTTTTACATGGTGATCACTTTCATTCTCCACCCTAAGTATGAATGGCTTTAGGGTCTCAGTAGTTTCATCCTTGGTACTTAAGAAAAATACCCAGGTATACCAAGAGAAATCATCAGTGATTACCAAGCAATATGACTTTCTACCAAGACTTTTAACACTTGTGGGGCCAAACAAGTCCATGTGGAGTAAATGCAGGACTGTTGTGATTGAATTTATCTCTTTGGCATGATGTGATGATTTGTGCTGCTTACCTTTTAAGCAGGCAACACATTTATCAACACAAATGAATTCCTTTGTTGGTAAACCAGTTACTAAGTTATTTTTGACAAGTTTATTCATAATTTTAAGGTTTACATGACAAATTCTCCTATGCCAAAAAGATGACTCATCAAGTGAAGCTTTTGAGACAAAGCAACTTATATTACTGAGAGGTGCAGCTGTGCTCATGTCTAGCATATACATGTTGTTCCTTCTAGGAGCTCTGAGCAGGATCTGATCATTTGGGACTACAAATCCTGGCTTCAGAACAATGCATTCATGCTCAGTGAACAACATGTTGTGCTTTTGATCACACACATGTGATACACTCAGTAAATTGTAATTTAGTTCCTTTACAAAATGTACATTCTCAAAGCTTACTTTGCCATTTGTAATTGTGCCCCTACCTGTGATGTATCCTCCCACTGGATCACTTCAAAATGAAACAGACCCACCAAAGAATGGTTCATATTTTTGCAGATGAGTCTTATTGCCTGTCATGTGCCTAGAGCAGCCACTCTCAACAATCCACAAGTTGCTCTTTGATACCTGCTACCCCTGCACATGACCAGAAGTGAATTAGTTTTTGATGGGAACCCAAGCCCATGTGGTCTTGGGTTTTCCATTAGCATCATTATAAGTAAATTTCTTTAACATCATCTCAGGTGGGACAGATGATGAGTTTGTTGTTGGTTGGACTGGTGGTTGAACAGACGGTTCAGTTATTTCCTTTTTCTTCCATATCTGTTTGACTTTTAATGTTGTCGGAAGAGTTTGCTTCTTTTCAAAATCATCGGAAGCACCTTTTGACTTCCCTTCTGATGACTTGGTTTTTGCTGATAGGTTGGGCTTTACTTCCGAAGTTCTTCTTCCGAAGGTAAAAGATTTCTTTGGTTTGTAGGAAGCTTTCTTTGCATGTTCTTCCGATGTTCTTTTTCCTTCAGAAGCCTTTCTTTCTTTATATTCCGAAACATTCTTTTCGGAAGCCTTCCTATTTTGATTATCAGACGTGCTTGCTTCCGATCCTTTCCTTCCAAAACACTTCTTTTCTTGTTTCTTCTGACTATCAGAAGTACTTGCTTCCGATACTTTCTTTCTTGAGTTTCTTCCTAGTTCTTCAGAAGAACCAGATGACATGCTCCAACTCTCCTTTCTTCCTTGTTTCTCAGAAAACATTTTTCTTCTTGGATTATAGAAACAATCAGCAGCAAAGTGATTTTTATTACCACACATCAAACATACAGTTTGATTGTTTGAGAATTGTTGATGCTGATGGTTGTTGAAGGAAGTTGAGCTTTGATTCACAGGATGTTCCAATTCATCATCATACACAAGGTCAACTACTGGTTTACACCTAATCTCCACTATGGGATTATAGGCAGATGGAGGCTCCACTTTGTTGTAACCCAAACCAGCCCCCTTCTTATTTACCAGTTCAGTTATGCTGCTCATTCTGAAAAGCTTTTCATACTTTTCACCTTGACTCAAAAATTTGTCTCTATAAGATTCAGCCAATACAAATTCAGTCTTGGCAGTGGTTAGTCTTTCTAAAAGATTGTTAATTTGACACTGTTTGTTAGTGTCTTCATGTTTTAAGCTAGAAATGGTCTTTTCCATTTCTTCAATTTTTTCTTTGTAATTTCTTTCACATTCAAAAAAATTTGCTTTGACTACTTGTAATGACTCAAGTTCATTACAGAGTTGAGAATTTATTCTTTTAAAAACATTTAACTTCTCTAAACATTCAGATGTGCACATATCTTCAGTTACCTTGAATGAAGAAGTTGAATCATTTGCCATCAGAGCACTGTTGGAGATAGAAGGATCTTCAGCTTGGAAGATCCAATCTGCAAAGTCTTGCTCTGCAATGTTTGCACTGTTTGAGCTTGATGGTCTTTGAGGTGGTTGCCCAGAAGTTGATGGCTGAGTGCCTGTAGACTTGCATTCCCTAGCAAAGTGTCCTAACTATTGGCAATTGAAACATTTGAGCTTGAACTTATCAAGACCAAACCCAGTCTTCATATTGTGCTTTTTGAACTACCTTCTAGTTCTTTGGTAGAACTTCTTTGCTCTATAGGAGATCATGGCCATCTGGTAGTTGATGTCCATCTCCTCAAGATCATCTGCAGGAATGCCATCTAAGTCTTCCTGACACAAGTGAAAGTAGTTGGTTTCCTCAGCCATGAATGCTCCTTGCCCAGATGTTAAAAGTGGAGTTGGGTTGGAAAACTGGTTTGTGTGTGTGGGTGTTGGAGTTGGAGTTTCAGAAAAGCTGAAAATGGGTGTGGAGGTAGGGTGGTAGATGGATTGATAACTCTGGTAAGAAGGATTGTTGATGGGTGCATAGAGTGCTGCTGAACCAGAAGTTACATGAGAGGACTTAGGTTCCTAGGCATCTATTTCCATCTGGTAAGCACTGAGAATACCAAACAGTTCACTCAGATTTAGCGTCCTTAGATTTTCTGTCCTCCGAATAGCCACAGAGTATATATTCCAAGCATGAGGAAGTGATCTAAGAAACTTTCTGATCACATCCTGGTTCTCCATCTTGATACCTGCAGCTACTAACTCATCAACCAGTTGAACATACCTGAGATATTGAGAAGTCATCTTCTCTTTGTTCTGTTGACATAAGTTCTCAAACTTCTGTTTCAGCATATCTTTCTTGTTCTCTTTGACATCTTCAGAACCTTCATACATCTGCTGTAGAGAATTCCACAGCTCTTGAGCAGATTTGCATTTCTTGAATGCATGTATGATTGAGTTAGATATGGCCATCTAGATGAGCCATAAAGCCTTCGAGTCCACTTCCATTCTCTTGTAATCTTCATCAGAATAGAGAGTTGTCCATTGGCACAGGAGCTCCACCAGCACCAGCAGCAGGAACAGTAGGGATGAAAGGCCCTTCAAGAACTGACTTCCATAGTTTCAAGTCTTGGTTCCTGATGAATCCCTCCCTCCTAACTTTCCAAGTGTCATAGTCTTCTAGAGTGAACATTGGTGGCTTGTTGAGAGTACCATTTTCTGTATCATGTTTGTTAAGTGTAGCCATTTGAACAAACAAACAGAATGTGAGTTTTGAAGTAGTGAGATTTTAGAAGAAATAAAACTGGTAACTTAAGGATGATTAATCACTTAAGTTCAAGAGCCAAAGCTCTGATACCACTTGTTGGATCGGGTTGTTTATTCTAAACAACACTTCACAAGTATTTCTCTGTTTCAATCTAACAGATGCGGAATGTCTGTTAGAAGGATCTCTCAAACACTCAATGGTGAACAAATAATCTTTGAATAACAATAAGAACACAAGAACAGTTTCAAGCTCAAAGATATAAATCTCTCAAAGTTTTACAAGTGTTGTGAACGGAGAAGCACAAAACACACACAAGCCCCTAAACAGGTTTACAATGAGAGGTTATATAGCTAAGGCTACAACCATATACACGTAGGAATACAAGTTGCGGTATACTAGACAATACATAAAGTAAAGCTTATTCTAGTATATGGAGTGTCTTAACAGGCTAAGACACTTACTTACAATTATTACAAATATAGACATTGACTTTACAAAGACTAGCTAAATACAAAAGGCATTTAATGTTGTTGATCTTCAAGGCTTCAGATGATCTTTTGCATTTAATGCAGCTGCGGGGAAGTAAGGAGTTGTATCTTACTTTAGATATGTTGATCCTTGTTATTCTCAGACCAGCATGTCTGTTGTCAGTACCTTTTGTACTATAAAAGTGCTCAGCTACAGTCTTTGTCAGAGGATAAACCTCGGAAGTCTTTGTCTTTGTCTTTGGTGCAGAAGAGAATCTTCGGAAGCTGTTAGTCTTCGGAAGCCATTAGTTCTTCGGAAGCTTTATATCTTCATAAGCTTTGAAGCTTTAACTCTTAAGTGTTGGCCTTCCGAAGTGTTTGTCTTGTACAGCCTTCAGCAGGAGTGAGTTACTCTTCGGAAACAATGTTGCTTCCGAAAAGGAACTCCTTCCTTCCGAAGGCTGTTTGTCTTTGTAGACCTTTATGTACGTGAGCCCACTGAATCAAAGTGACCAAATCAATCACTTAGATCACATGAACCACTTGGGTCATAGGTGGGCATGTGGGCCGAGTGTTTGCGTCGAAGAATGTACTCGAACCGCGGGTAGGTTTGGGCCACTTTTGGGCCGATAGGTCTGTATGGCTTAGGACCCTTGATCGAAATAAGCTAGTTTGGGCACAAAGGTATTTCAACCGAGTAACAATTTGGGTCAGCGAACCTTCCCGACTCCACCCAAGGTTCGCGATGGCCACCACCCTATCAGGGTTCGTTCAAATGCATAGGTTCGGCTAGGTTCGGTGGCTTCCAGGTTCGCGAGGAAGAAGGTTCGTCCAGTAGGGTTCGGGTGACCAGAAGGTCGTCCATGCAATACGTTCGGCTAGTGATGCATGGTTCGGCAGGTGAAAGCTTCGGGTGATGGTCACAGGTTCGTCTCCTCCGAGGTTCGGCGCCCCTGCAACTAGTTCGGCGATGACGGTGTGGCATGCTAGGTTCGGCTGGGTCAAGTTGGTTCGCTTCCTGCCCAGCTCATCACAGGTTCACTGCTATCAAAGGTTCGGCTAGGTTCGGTGGTAGAGACCAGCCTCTCCCACGAACCTGTAGCAGTTCAGCCCACCACCATCAATCCTATCCAGTTGTAGATCGGTTTCCATGGCAGTGTTATGCGCGTAGGACTCCTCGTGGACGTGTGGTGCAAGGTAGAAAGATTAGTCGATTAAGGGTGTGTGTGCCAATCCAAGATCTAGAAAACCCTAACTTTCGTGGGTTTCTTTTGCTCTTTACCTCGATTTCCAGCGGCCAAATCTTCAGATCCTTTGTACTTTCTTGTAGAGGAGATCGATATCTTCGTGTGGTTTCAAGAACCACTCAATTTCGTTGAGAAATGATCAAAATATGAAGATTTGAAGTTCAAGATTCTAGCGAGAGATTTGTGGACGGGAATGCGTTTTTAGAGAGAGAAGGAAAGGAGAGAAATGAAGGAATTTGGCTCCTTTAGGGTATTTATACCCCGAGCGTGTTCGGGGTTGTTTCGGTTGCTCGGTTTTCGTTTCCGTTGTGTTTCCGGAACGTAACGCGTTATTTACGTGTTTTAATTAAAAGAGTTTCTTTTAATTAATTTTTAGATGAGTTTCAAAATTGTAAAACACGAAATATTAAATTTTTCTTAAATTATTACCGATCCTATCGTGTATCGTTTTCGTTTCGTCAGAACGCGTCACCATCGCGCGTATTCGTTCGAATCGTCACCCGAACGGACACGACGATGGTTTTGCTTTCTGACTTTTGTTTTCTACTTTTCAGTCATTATTTCAGAACATTAAACTCACAGATATGTTTGTGTGAATCGTCACCCACGCAACCACACTGTTAGTTCGTTATTCTGAAATAACACTGCAATTATGTTTGAATTGTGTTTCCTCACCAACGGACTCAACTAAACATCATGTTTCCACATTGTTTGCGTACTGATTTGTCGGCCATCTGATTCCTGTCATCTATGGATATCAGATCGCAACCGACTTGTTCTTGTTATTTACTTGAACATCGTTGTTTCTATTGATTCGTTGTATTAACTGTACTTAGGTTTTCACATAAATAAAAACAACTATTATTTATCGTGATCGTTGTACTTACAGTATTTAAGTTTACACATAAATACGTACAACTGTTTCTTGTATTTTGAATTCTGTTAATACAAACACTGTTCACATACAAGTATTTACACAGAGTAAATAGTGAAAGTACACATACCGTACGGACTTGCCGGACGATCTGGTACTGGATGTCACATCTTGCTCTCAGATCAGCCCTTTGATCTGCAGCTTGAAGCAACAAGGTATCCTGATCAGTTATCCTATGCAGCAGTATAGATAGGAGCATGAACAATAGAGATGGTCAGAGGGGCAACAGTAGAACGTGTCGGAACAGCCCTTGACCTGGCCAGTGAAGAAACTGCAACTGTTGCCACTGATGTAACAGTCGTTGTAGCAGCAGTCGACAGTTCTGACCTCCTCTGAAAGAGAAACCTAGCCCTTTTCCTCTTGCCTGCGGGAGATGATGTGGACTGAATAGCAGTAGGAACAGTCACAGCTGCAGTGGCTGAAGAGGAAGTATGTGGAGGAGGTGAGATGTCAAACTTTGGGGCAAATGAAGGATCATGAATCTCTTCTAGCTCGGCTTCACTCTGTTTCTTTCTCTTCTTCATCAGTCTACCTCCCACCCATACATCTTCAAGCTCATCATCAGGAGTGTCCTCTGAGTCTGAACTCTCAGCACCATCACCTCCGGCTTCACCACCTTCATCACCTTCATCCTCTAATTCATCTGAATCCTCCTTGTCTTCTACCGATGTAAGTGGCCATAAAGTCTAGATCCATCAATGAATCTATATCAACATCATCATCAACAGCAGTAGACGCACTAACTCTAGCACCGGTGCTCACACCAACTACACCAACATCCATCACACTAGCCTGAAACATACTAACACCATCAGTATTAACAATGACATCAGCAGTAGCACTAACACTTACAGTACTCACAACAACACTAGCACCACTAGCACCACCTCCTACATCACCGGCACAACCATCTCCATCATCATCACCCTCATCACCAGGAACAACAATATCTTCCATGTCGGAGTCTGAGTCACCGTGCCTCCATCTTCTACCAACTGGAGCTACATAATTAGGTCTCAGAAGATGACCAAACAATGTACATGCTATAGGCTTCCTCTCCTTCCCTCTGTATGGCATCACTCTATTGAGAGTGATATCATTCATATGCTCCAAGAGAATAATATCAGCGTTGATCTTCGGCAAGTCAGGTAACTAAGCATCTATCAACTGCTGGAGGAACCGAGGGTACATAAGAAACTTCTTATCTCCCTTGAGCATCACATTCTCCTTCATATGAGTGAATATCATCTCTGAAAAGTTTAAGGGTCGGTTCAGCACCAAGGAGACAAATGCACACTGTATGGTCTCCCTCATGGCATCAAAACCATCTCTCCTAGACCCCAGGCAGTGAATGAGCACATGGGCTAGAAACTTGAACTGAGGAGACATGAACGCCTTCTTGAGGATCCCAGCTCCAAGATCACCTTCATACTTGCACCGCATGAAACATCCACGAACCAAGTAGCGGTCAAGTATAATCGGCTGATCTGGTGTATCATGAAAACCACATATCCTCCTGATATACTCAGCAAAGACAACTATATCATGGCCTAGCACCTTGCTCCTTATGACTGGTGGCTCAACCTCACAGTCAATGTCAGCAGATGTCCAGAAGTCCTGCTGATGAGACTGATAGGGGACATGAACAGTAGAGATGGCAGCAAAAATTCTGGAACGCCACAGAAATGTAATGATCTCAGTGAAGTGTCGACCATTCGGCGTGGTGAGATCCAGGTGTGCACAAATGTTGTTCTTGGTCACTGATTTTTATCCAGCCATACTGAAAAACAAAGAAATACACATGTTAGTACAATTCAGTTGATCAGTGGAATCAAATCAAAACAATTAACAAGTAGATCATTTGGCCGAATGTAATTGATTTGGCCGAATGATCATTGGTTGAATGAGCATGTTGACTGAATGAGTCGTTCTGTCGAATGAGTCATACTGTCGAATGAGTCATTCTGTCGAATGAACTTCATTCGCCAAATGAGTTTCATTTTCCGAATGAGTTTCATTCGCCGAATGAGTTTCATTCGCCGAATGAGTTTCATTCCCCAATGAGCCATTCGCCAAATGGCGTCATTCGACTGACTGCTGAGATTCAAAATTCCAGATGACAAATCTTCAAATCAGCTCATAAAAATCATGCACCCGTACTCATAATCGACCGATTAACACTATTAAAACAGGTCTAATGAGGTTTCAAGTCCATTTAATCCATCTATTCTGTCACGACAGATTTGAACCCTAAAACCCCAATTTTTGAACTGATTTCAGAGATTCCACAGTCAAAAGTCGACCATATTGGATCCACAAGTACCTGAGATGATGAAGATATGAAATATCAGTATGTGGCAGAGTGAAATGAAGAAAAAATCATAAAAATGGTCAGAAGGTGTGATTCGGGCGAATAGCAAACACTTAAGAGCGAGAGAATGAAAAAGGGGAGAATGGGGTAATTCGTCCGAATTACGTGTTTAAATAGTAAATGTCATTCACCAAATGACTCCAGCGAATGAACTGGTTTTCCCCAAATTCATTCGGCCGAATAAGATCTAAACTCAATGTTCATTCGGCGAGTGAACCAAACGAATGACTTCCTTCGGCCCAGGTTGATTCGGCCGAAAGACTCATTCGCCAGAATGAAGTCATTCGATCAAATGAGTCATTCATCCTGTTCATTCATACGAATGAGACCTTGCACTCACAAACCCAACTTGATATCAAAATTTAACATTACGATCTGTTAAACTGGGTGCCATTATGAAGATAAGTCTGATGGGTGATGGATTCAGATATGACAGATTCTGAACCTACAAATGATCATCTAAAACAAATTCTGAAAAATAGAAACTCTTTTTGTGTTTTTCTGAAACAAAGTACGACTGTACAACTAGCAACTAATAACAAAGAAACACATATTTTTATGAGAAGTCTATTGAGAAAATAAAACATACACCTACGCACATCAAATCAGCATCACTGAATGTTCCACTTCGAACACCTTTGTTTGATATATTTGTCCATTTTAAGCTTTACAATACAAAATTTCTAAACTCATTTGATGATCACTCATGTTTTCTGACTGAGTTACCCATTTTATCTAACCAGCAAAGATCAAAACCAGTTTGTAACTAATCTCTGCACAGCTTAGAACCTAACATCATAAATTCTATAAGTTTACAATTTATTTTCTTTTTGTATTTTTCTTTTGTCTCTCATGTTCAACACATTCTCATGGACAGCTTCAGCTAGGTCTTTACAAAGCAGTATGGCACGTATACAGACCTGTGTTGACATGATTGACTTGTTCTATCCAAATGGACGGCTTCAGCTAGGTCTTTACAAAGCAATATGGCACGTGTATGGAATCGAACTTCTTTTTATTTTTATATTTTCACAAGCTTAATAGCAGCTTGATTTTATTTTATATTCTTATGATTCAATCATTCTCATTTTAATGGACGGCTTCAGCTAGGTCTTTACAAAGCAATATGGCACGTATACAGATTTGAATTCATGAATCATTGGAAACCTTATTAGATCCTATGATAGAGGTGTATGCCTGATTTGAGTCAAAAACTATTTCTCACTTAGCTGGTTTTCTAAAACGGATCCCACGAATTAGACTTTCTAAGTTATCACAAATTGTCTATACATTTTGTAAAGTCGGCCTATCAGTACATCTATTCACTATTATCATGTGTTTTCAGCTTAGGCATTCACCTCAGCTTTTAAGACATAATAGGCTAACAAATTACTTTCTCAAAGAAGACTTTCTCATTTTTATGATTTTTAATTGTTTTTGTATTTTTTTTAATTTTAAATTTTTTTTAAATGTTTTTGATTTTTCAAAAATAACATACTTTTTCTCCCCCTAAAAACCTAAAACAGAAAATCTTTTTGAGTTTTTGATTAAAGAAATGAAATAACAGAAATACTTAATGAAAAAATAAAACAAAATGAAACTAACAAATAAAATCGATGATCATTTGTTGGATTTAGATGAAGGAAGGACTTCATCCTTTAGAAAAACACCATTAGCCGATAGCAGATATAAAAATCTGGGTTTATCAAAAGCTTTTGTAAAAAAATCGGCTTTCTAGTGATCGGAGTGTATTTTAACAACATCGATGAGTTTCTTTTCGAAACAATCACGTATGAAGTGATATTTGATAGCGATGTGTTTCATTTTCGAGTGCTGGACTGGGTTCTTAGTGACAGCTATGGCGGCAGTATTATCAACATAGATAGGAGTGTTAGAAAAATGTAACCCATAGTCCTTGAGTTGCTGTTGTATCCAGATGATTTGAGAACAGCGGCTAGCAGCAGCAATGTATTCAGCTTCACAGGTTGAAGTAGACACCGACGTCTGCTTCTTGCACTGCCAGGTAACTAATTGGGTCCAAAGAAATGACATCCCGCAGACGTTGACTTGAAGTCTCTTTTGCATCCGCCATAATCTGAATCACTGTATGCAGTAAGTTTGTTGGTACATATTTTGGGTGTCCGCTGTTGTTCGAATAGATTAGATTTGTATTTGCTTATTTGTAATCACTTGTATGTGTTTGTATGTTGTTAAACTGGAAACTGAGTCGTTCGTAGGAGCGTCTGCGAATGGATGAAATGTAAAGGGGTCCATTCGGCCGAATGAGAGGCCGAATTGCTCCATTCGCCTGAATGGGCTACAGCCCCTATATAAACCAGTTTCCAGATTTTAGGGTTTAAGGTTTTGTGTGTGTTCTTGGGTTTGAGCACGAGAGGGGGAGAGATCATGCTCGATCTCTCCCCGGCAACACTATGTTCTTTTATGATGTGGATTCAATCATGTAATCATTCGATTCTATCAATATACCATTTGATTTTGTTCATCATCTTCATGTTCGTCGTGTGTCAAAACCCTAACCTTCCGTCCAAAGTGAAATCGCCGGTCCTATCAAATCTTTATAAAGTTCAAAGTTTTCATCATTAGGGTACCATGTGGCAAACATGATATCTGGCCGAGAAGCAGTAAGATACATAAGCGACCCAATCATTCCTAAGTACAGAGTGGCATCGATTAACTCCCCCTTTTCATCTGGTGTAATCCCGTGATTAACAGCCAGCGGGGTACCAGCAGGCTTTGCATCCAACATACTGAACCGACTCAGAATGTCACCAACGTATTTGGTTTGATGAATGAAAATCCCTGCCTCAGACTGATCCACCTGCAACCCAAGAAAAAATTTCATCTCTCCCATTAAGCTCATTTCAAACTTGTCTTTCTCGACCATCTCAAATTCCTTGCACAGACTATCATTGGTAGAACCGAAAATGATATCGTCCACATAAACTTGCACCAAGAGTAGATCACCATCCTTCTCTTGAATAAACAATGTACAGTCAATGACACCTCTTCTGAAGCCGTTTTTCAGAAGATGAGTAGATAGTGTCTCATACCATGCTCGCGGTGCTTGATGCAATCCATATAAAGCTTTGTCTAGCTTGTAGACTTGGTCACGATGCAATGGATCCTCAAACCCGGGAGGTTGACTGACATACACTGTTTCACTGATCACACCGTGAAGGAATGCACTCTTGACATCCATTTGATAGAATTTAAACTTCTTGAAGGATGCATATGCCAAGAAAATATGAATTGCTTCAAGACGAGCAACCGGTGCAAACACTTCATTATAGTCCAACCCCTCTATCTGTCTGAATCCTTGAACCACCAGACATGCCTTGTTTCGCACAATGATCCTATGATCATCCTTCTTGCAACAAAGAACCCATTTGCTGCCTATAACTTTTGCACCTTTTGGTTTGTCAACAAGTTGCCAAACACCTAATTTCTTGAATTGCATGAGTTCTTCTTGCATGGCATCAACCCATGATTCCTCTCTCAATGTTTCGGTGACTGTGCGTGGTTCAATTTGAGAGATGAAACAAGAATGGTCATAGTAGTTCACATCAGCAAAGTCAAGAATATTAGCAAGGCCTCTTGAAGATAGCTGATTTGTTGTCTTAACCCCATCAAGCGGACTCCCAATAATGTTCTCGTGAGGATGAATACGATTGATTCTTCCGACAGGATGAGCTGGAACCTCAACCTGTGGATCAAGATTTTTTAGATTCAAGTCCTCAAGTCCTGGCACAAGATTGTCAACATTTGGTTCGGGGGCAACTGGCGGAACTGGATTTTCATCTGTGACTGAGCTGCCATCATTTATCTGTACTGTGGGAATTGAAGTGGATGAACGTTGCACTAGTTCATCAGGTGCATTTTGTGCATCATACATCATTTGAACAGCAACATCTTCATCGGAGAACATGGGAGGCATATTGAATGAGTCGAAAACGCCTGAATAGTCAAACATCCAGTCTGGACCTTTCCCAAATGGGGGCATAGTGTGTCTCTGAACATCAACATGGTACCACTCCTCCACATTCTGAGTTGATCTGTTGTAGACCCTTTTATTTGGAGTGCTGTACCCAAGAAAGTACCCTTCTTCCACCTTCTCATTGAACTTGCCCTACTCATGTTTCTTAAGCATCGTGCACGGTGCACCAAAAGCTTCAAGATACTTAAGATTTGGCTTTCTATTGTGGAGCAGTTCAAAGAAAGTATTTCCATGTCTCTTCACTATCAAAACCCGGTTCAGTTTGTAGCAAGCGTTTGCTACAACTTCATTCCAGAACTGAACTGGAAGTGATGAATCAGCAAGCATCGTCCTAGCAGCCTCAATCAAAGTTCTGTTCTTTCTCTCAGCAACACCGTTCATTTGAGGGACATATGGAGCACTAAATTGTTGAATAATGCCCCGTGCATTACAAAAGTTCTCCATGTTGTGGTTCTTGAACTCCATCCCATTGTTGGTTCTGAGCACACGAATCTTGAGCTTATAGAAGGATTCAAGTTTGGTCACCAACACTTGAATGCAATCAAACGTTTCAGATTTCTCCTTTAGAAAGAAAACCCAATAGTATCTGGAATACTCATCAGTGACGACTAAACAGTATTGATCCCCAGCTATACTCTTGCGGTTCACTGGACCAAATAAATCCATGTGGAGAAGCTCAAGAGGAACAGTGATTGAATGAAACTTTTTCAGCTTGTGAGACTGCTTGGTCTGCTTTCCTTTCTTGCATGAGACGCAAATATCAGACAGCTTAAAATTCTTCAGACTGACCCCCTCAACCAAGTCATTGTGTACCAAATGATTCATCTTGCGTAAACTCAAATGACCCATCCTCTTATGCCAAAGAATTGAATCTTTCTCAGTTGCCTTTGACATAAAACATGAAGCTGTGGAGGAAGTAGTTGAAGCTGTGGCCATGTTGAGTGCATACAAGTCCTGCTTACGGGGAGCTGACATCAAAATCCAATCTTCAGGAATAGTCACGCCTTGCTTGAGTATGTAGCAGTTGGTGTCCTCAAAAAGAACTTTGTATTGCTTGTCACAGATCTGTGACACTGAAAGAAGATTATTTTCCAACTGCTTGACATATCTGACTTTATCGAAAGAAACTTGGCCATTTGACACAATACCCTCTCCTGTTATGAACCCGCCTTTGTCACCGGCAAATGCTACATAACCACCTCTAATAGAATTGACATTAGTGAGCAGCGAAATATCACCAGTCGTGTGCCTAGAAGCCCCACTATCAACGATCCAAGAGCTGTTAAGAGCAGCTGTTGGGGCAACCTGCACAATCACAAACAATTAGTTTGTTTTGGGAACCCAAGCCTTTACAGTCTTGGGTTGACCCATTGAGTCTCGGATCCAAACATCGATCCATTTACCATCAGGGGTATCCTTGTCTGTAATTGGTAAAACTGAAGTCTCAGAAGACTTGACTTTCTAGACTGTGTTTTTGTTGAAAGAGTTTTTTAGGTAAATGGATGATGACTTTGCTTGATTGACATTGATAACTTTGGGAACATCCAAGTTCACCACTTTCTCTTTACCCTTGTCCAAAGTTTTACCCTGTTTGGGTTGTTTGGGTTTTTTAGATTTAACTTGTTTGAAAACATGTTGACTTTGCTGTCTTGGTGATGCAACTTTCTGTCTCATCAACTGAGGACAAAATCAGACAATGTGTCCAGATGCACCACATTCAAAGCAAACTTTGTTACCCTTTTTATGAAAATGTTTTAGTTCAGAAAAAGATTTCTTTTGTGGCTTAAATACATTTTTTTAGGCTTGTTCTGATTAAAACCCAAACCCTTTTTCCCATTAGGCACAAGAATGTCAATCTTGTGTGACATACATGCTTCATTCTCTTTTGAAGCCTTCACAAAGCTTAAGGCTTGATAGGTTTTATAAGATGAGATTGGGTCACCTTTCATGACTACAGGTGTATGATTCTGAGCAACAATACAATCAGATGAATTGTCAGATTCATCCTCAGAATCTGAGACCCAATCTTCAACAATTCCTTCCACAAAAGATTCCTCTGACAAGGAGGAACCCTCATCAGTAGTCATCTCAATTGGATCAATTACTAATGGAGTTTTAGTAGTTGAAAAATAGCTTTAGCAAACCTTTTCGGTAACAACCTTAACGTCATTAACATCACATGTAATATCCAGATCGGTATGCTTATATATAGGGCATACGAAAGGGTCGAGCCTACAACCCGCCCAGACGCCATCCCACCACATACTAATCCACATATGACACTGTTGTTAATGGTAATTAAGTGTTTTACCTACCATCCAATTCCATCATAGTTTCAAGCATCATGTTTAGAAGTTTAAGATATGCACCCAATAGCATTTAAAAATCCTTTCGGTAACAACCTTAACCTCATTAACATCACATGTAATATCCAGATCGGTATGCTTATATATAGGGCATACGAAAGGGTCGAGCCTACAACCCGCCCAGACGCCATCCCACCACTTACTAATCCACATATGACATTGTTGTTAATGATAATTAAGCATTTTACCTACAACCCAATCCAGTCTTCATCATAGATTTAGTGTACTATTTAAAAGTTTACAAGTTTATAGCGTTCACATAGCTCGGCCTTTAAGTATACTATATGCGGATAATAGCTTCACAGAATCATAGTTTAGCATTCACGAATCTCATGCATGGGTACAAGCTTTGCTCTAGCATAGTTTAGCATTTACGTAGCCCATGATTAGATACAAGCTTTGCTCTAGCATAGTTTAGCCATTACGTATCTCATGAATTGATTCTAGCTTTGCATTAGCATAGTTTAGCATTCACGTATCTCATATATGTAGATACAAGCCTTGCTCTAGCATAGTTGGGCATTCATGTATCTCATATATAGACACAAGCTTTGCATTCGCATAGTTTAGCATTCACGTATCTTATGCATAGATACCAGCTTTGCATTAGCATAGTTTGGCATTCACGTATCTCATGCATAGATACAAGCTTTGCATTTAGCATGTAATCATAGCTTGTAGCATTTAGCATCTAGTATTATCATATAGTTTGAGCATATAGTTCATAGCATTCGCATTAGCATATTGTTTAGCATATAGCTTGTAGCATTAGCATGTAGCTTTAGCATATAGTTTAGCATGTATCTTGTAGCATTAGCATGTAGCATTAGCATGTAGTTTAGCATGTAGCTTGTAGCATTAGCATGTAGTATTAGCATGTAGCTTGTAGCATTTGCATTAGCATCGAGTTGAACCATGTATTTCATAGCATTAGCCTTAGCATTTAGTTTGAGTATGTAATATATAGCATTGGTATTAGCATTATGAATAAGTGTAAAAGCATTTATAAAACATTTCAATACTTGTTTAAAATATATAACATGCTTCTCAGTCCCGAGGTAAAACAAATTAGTTTGAAAAAGGACAAATGAACTCACCTTATTGTTGAAGTGGTTGACTAATTATAAACAAGAAATGCACGCGCTCATTGTTGTACTTGTGGTTGTTTTCAAGATCATGTATTAATTTCACGTTGTATGCATCTATAACTATAAGTTTTAGTGCTTTGTGTACTTGTATATGTTAGCCCTAGAGTTGCCTAACAGTTAGTGATGTTGGTCATCATTCGGCCTCGTTTGCTAGTTAAGGATTGTACTCCCACTTAACCACTTAAGTTGTTATTATGACAAGCCTTTATGTTATATGTTTAGCTTTAAACCATTATTGCATTCTCAAAACTTTGTCATTGTGTGCTATTTGCTTTGATATGTGACTTAGTATGTAAATCCAATCAATCCCACCACCACCTTTGTAGTTTTCATTTGTATATCCCATGCATATTTTCAATTGAAATGGATTTCATGTGTTTATTTCAAATTAACCTATGTGGGTCAAGTTGTTGCATGTGGGCCGAATGATGATCTTATCCAATTGAAAGGTGGGCCGAATCCTAATTGGCCGGGCCGAGGAGTAAATTGGGCCATATAAGTTAGGTGGGCTAAACCAATTAATCATGTGGGCCGAGATAAGGGTTTGGGGCCAATTAATTGGGCCTAACCCAAATCGAAAGGATGCTTGGGCCAAATGGAGTCGTGGGCTAGGTTAACCATATGGGCTAGACACATGGACTTTAGCCGAATATTTGGATCAACAAAGATTGAAATCAAGTACCCACTTGGCCAGCGAACCTATTTGTATCAACTAAAGTTCGGTCAGTCATGGTGCGGCCAAGGGTTCGTGGATCATCATAGGTTCGGCCATGGTTTGCTGCGCATGGGTTCGTGAAGGTCGAAGGTTCGTGGCTTCTTGGTTCACAGCTCATGAAAAGGTTCGGCACATCTAGGTTCGGTGGATGGCAGGTTCGCCAGTCATCAGGTTCGTTGATAGTTGCAACCATGCAAGGTTCGGCCAAGTAGGTTCATGGTAGTAGGGTTCGGCCATGATGGTTCGTTGCTCCTGCTCTGGTTCGTGGCTCCTTGGTTTGGTGAGGATAATCAGGTTTGCATGGAGTGGAAGCAGCAGGGTTCGGCCATGGCACATGTAGGTTCGGCCGATCATGGGTTCGTCCATTGCAGGCTGTTCATGAACCCTGGTTCCACCACCATCATCTTCATCGAACCAAGCAGTCCCAAGTTGTTCCCAAGGTTAGTGTTATACTACAGAAGGTTCTCAAAGGTGCGGGGTTCGAAGGGTTGGGCCTAGGACCGACTTAATGTGGGTGTGTCGAACTAGGGTGACAAAACCCTAATTTTTCGTGACATAAAAGCTTCCATACCTCGATTTTTGCTGGTTAAACCTTCATATTAGTTGTACTTCTATGTAGAGGACGTTGGTAGCTACGTGTGGACACCAAAAACAAAAGATTTCATCCACAAATGAGCAAGTTATGAAGATTTGAAGGTGGAAACTTTAGAGAAAGAAAAACGGGTAGAGAGTTCTAGAGAGAGAGAAGGAGTGTATTAAAGGAAGAAATGGCCTCATTTAGGCCTTTTATACCCCGTGCGTGTTCTGGTTCGATTTCGTAGCTCGGTTCTCATTTTCTTCGTGTTTCCGGCACGTTACGCGTGTGTTTTATAAACTAACTAAGAAGAATTTATTTTCTATTGTTTGAAAGGTGGTTATTTCTCGTAACTCTTTTAAATAAATTTTTTTCTTAAATTATTATCGTTCGTTTCGTTCTTCGTTTTCATTTCGTCAGAACGTGTCACCTTCGCGCGTATTCGTTCGAATCGTCACCCGAACGAACACGACCTGAACGAACACGACGTTGGTTTCACTTTCTGATTCTTGTTTTCTACTTTTCAGTCATCATTTCAGAACGTTAAACTTTCAGATTTATTCGTACAGATCGTCACCTATACGAATAATTCGTCAGTTTAGCATTCTGTAACGACATCCGTTATGGTTTTGTTCTGTTTAGCCTCGCATACATTTATACATAATAGCATTTAAATCAAGCATCTGTGTGTCAGTTCAGTGTTGTGTAATGTGTTTCCTGACTGTTAAACCATGAGATTTTATCAGATTTCAGATGCAGTTGCATATTAGTTTAGTGTCAAGCATAAATATGTCACTAGCATACAATAGTTCACATAGTTTGTACCTGAGTTACCGTGCAATTTACTGTTGAGATCATTGTTCCTTTAACGTTTCCGGCACTGATATTACATTTATGCTCTATGCACTCAAGCTGTGAACAATACCAAAGAGTTAACTGTTATTTCTATTATTGGAAGTGAATTACAGTTAACCCTTCAATTCTGAGAACAATATTAAGGATGGGATGTAATAAACCTATTTTTCCTTAAAACATTAAGGGATTACCATAACTTAGGTCATGGTAACTTATTCCTTTCAACCACTTTTATTATATACATATAACACTGTGGGTGGTGAACATATCTTATGGGTTGAACAAAAAATGGGACAAACACGTGTGAGATGCAAATGGGTATCCATAGTTGCATTTACAAGTGGGGTTAAATTCAGTCAAGTATGTTGTGGGATGGCGGCTTCACTAGTGATACGTATGCCCTATACATAAGAATGCTTGATTTGGATGACATACTATTTGTAAGAGTAACTATGGAAAGGACATTGTATGAGACAAGATAAGACTATAACAATAAGACTTGTGTGTGACACTATGACATGAATGACAAATTACAATTGTTTTCAAAAACTAAACTTATGAACTCACCAACCTAGTGTTGACTTTATTTAAAAGCATGTTTTCTCATGTGACGAACATGTTTAGTCACCAGACATCAGGGCATAATCTAGTAGACTTTAGAAAAGACCTACCTTCCTTTTGGGTTGTGCATATGTTTGAATGACATAAATTTGAATCATCTTTTGTAAATCTTGTGTAGATACAATATAGAAACTCAATGATTCTTTTTAGGTAGATTTACTTAGTTAAATTATGAACATGAATTGTGTAATCTAATTTTGTAATTCTATATCAAATGTCATGTTAGCATTTCTCATTATATATCATGTGCCATGTAAACAATCTGATCATTACGATTATCACACGATATCGCGCCCCGAGAATCTTCCGTCCGATGGGAAAAACGATCCAGTCCGCCGGATCGGGTTGTGACATATGGATTAGAAGGTTTATCAGATGAGAAGTTATAGGAAATAGAGAAAAAGAAAATAAGAAATCACCTACTGAATTTTGGCAAGACTCAGAAGAAGTTGGTGAAGTTGAGACAGAAGCAATATAAGTAAGATTTTCATGATCAAACAAATCTTCAGGAGTGGCACGAAAGGAAGGGGATGAGAATTCATTGAATTTTACATCATTGTTTTCTTTAATAATCTTTGATTTAATATTAAAAACCCTATATGCTTTTGAAGTTTGAGAATATCCCACAAAGTATCCTGAGTCCACCTTTGAAGAGATTGACGATTCAAATGGCTGAATCTTTTGTGCCATAAGTCAGTTTCGGAAGATGAAGCCATAACAATGAAGCAAGTGGGAGTTGAGGACTTAGAATCAATTGTCATGTCGATAACATAGGCATTTCCAAGTATCTTGGTAGTCAAGAGAGTGTGTTGGTCAATTAATTACTTTATTTTAGAGTTTATTTCACAGGAAAGGATTTTGCGATTCTCTCTAGTGAAAAATGAAATTTAATTTTTGTCAACTAATTGAAATGCACTCAAGAGATTAAACTTGAGATTTTCAACCAAGATAACATCATTAAAGTGTTGTTTTCAAATATCCAACCCTTTGCATCATTTAAATAGGACACAAATCGTCCATTCTTTGGAGTAAAGTTGTTGAAAGTATATCTGCATCCAGTCACATGCCTAGATACTCCAATGTACATGTACCATAGATTATTCAAGTATGGAGAATCTCTCTGCAAATAAGGATTAAATACAGTAGGTTAGATATGGGTCTATTATTTTTAGGTAAGGTAAATAAGATAATTAAGAGTTAGTTTATTTCTTTACATTATTCATCAGTTGTTGCATCATCATAATAAATTGTTGTTGATTTTGACTTAGCACATCAATCTGTGAGTTCACGAATGGTGAGTTGACTACAACTGATGGATAATGTGATGGGGTAACTGTTGGAAAAGTAGATTAATATGTGTGAGTTGAAATGGGTATCCATAGTTACAATACAGGTGGTATGGAGTTCAGTTAAGCATGTGGTGGGCTGGCGGCTTCATTTGTGATACGTATGCCCTATATATAAACGTGCTTAGCCGGACAATATACTATTTGTAGGTGCAACTACGAAGAGGACATTTGTGTGAGATAATTCAAAGCAAACTTAATCAAGACTTGTGTGTGACATCATGAATTGGGAATAACAAATTTTAATCGATTTACTTAATAAAACTTATGAACTAACCAACCTAGTGTTGACTTTGTTTTAAATGCATGTTTTCTCAGGTGACGAACAGGGTTAGTTACCAGACATCAGGATAAAAGCTAATTGGACTTATTAGAGGACCAATAGCTACTTTTGGGTTGTGCATATTTTTGGATGACATATTAGTGAATCATTTTTGTAAATCTTGTGCAGATACAAGATAGAAACTTCATAATTATTTTTGGGTGGATTTACTTGATTAAATTATGAACACAGATTGTGTAATTTAAGTTTGTAATTATATGACACTGTCATGTTAGCATTTTTCATTATACATCATATGTCATGCAAACAATCTGATCACTTCGATTATCATACGATATCACGCCCCGAGATCCTTCCGCCCCACGGGAAAGTCAATCCAGCCCGCCGGCTCGGGGTCTGACATGAAAACTCACATACAACCATATGAATATGCATATCTTGAGACCATAAAATATTAAAAAATGGTTCATGAAGATTAATACGTTAATATATATCTACTATAATATTTACAAAACAGTAGGAATAGAGATTGTTTTCTAAGGGCTTAAATTGACATGTAAGAGAAATACTACACGTGATAAATCTATTGGAAGAAAAAAATTCAGATCATTGAGCATATGTGGTCGTTGAGACTTTGACTATCCTCTCTGCCTTGTGGGATTTTTGAAAAATGTATTATAGTTGGTAATGATCGTTAGTTTATGATTAATTCTTCTAGCCATGTTGTAACATAATATATTGAGTATTGTTCTTGGTTTCAATGTGTTAATTGTCTAACTGAATATATATGGAACATTGTTTATTTTCTCAGGAACTAACATAATATAATACATGAATTTGGTAGTAGACGACTAATGCTAATGCTACTTATGTTATTATATATTAGGCATTTGCATTCATGTTTGTTATATTTTTGTTGGAGCATTCAAGTCCACATTATTATTTTGGTCTTTCCATATTCGTAACATATGTTTATATGTATGCATCATTTGATTGTGTTTAACAAGATTTATGCTTTTCTAATGTATGCAAGGCATCTCTCACATATTTGTTATAGTTCTGTTATGGCATTTAATTACATGTTATGAAACATTATTGTGTATGAAACTTTTCTTGCAACTTGTAATATTTTTCTCTTAGGGTGCTCATGTGTTTGCTTGACTTGAGCTATTGACTTCAAATTGCCTTCTCCAACCTATGACCACTATCGAGGCTCCAATCTTTGGAGGAGAAAAACTATAACAAACTTTTTGCGAAAACCAGTATTTTGATATATATATGATTCAACCATTTCCCTTTGAGTTACAATTGACTAGCATATTTTGATATCTAGAGTCTATAATTAGAAAATATTTGTGGTGATCTTAAGGATGACACACTTGAGTTTGAAAAAAAAAAATTGACATTGTAGTTAACAATATGATTTTCTATATATTCGAGAGAATTTTGGGTTTTCAATGCTTAGAATTGCAACTTCTTAGCAAGCAGAATTACAAGTTATTTTGTTTAGGGGATGGAATTTTTTATAACCCTCATCTTTTGCTACAACCCATTAACAATCATCCAATGTTTACTTGAAAAAGGTAAGTGTGTAAGATCGTGTCACGTGTCAATTCTTTTGTCTTTAGTATGAAGGGCATTTAGGACATTTGTCATTTATGTAAAGTTTACCCCCTTCTTTTTGAACATTCATAACTTTTTTATACTATATTATTTTTTAAAAAAAATTGCACCATTATACTCGTCTCATTTTTCTCTTTAATTTCGTTATAGTCTCGACTAGTTTTTTTTTTTATTTTTTTGATGTCATGTATTTACATCATTGTAACGAGCTTAACGATAGCAAATTAATTAGAAATTTTTTCTAACAATGGTAAATTACAGTAATGTAACACAAAATGAAGTAATGTAACACAAAATGAAGTAATTCACAATGACATAATTAACGGTGACGTAACACATTATTTACAGCGATGTAATTTTATCTTTAATTCCCGTTATAATGTTGACTAGTTTTTTTAATTTTTTTCTCATTGTCCATTATTAACATCGATATAACGAGCATAAATATAACACATTATTTTGATTTTTTTAAAAACAATGATAAATTACAGTGATGTAATTAATATAACACATTATTTTATTTTTTCTCTAACAATGATAATTACAATGATAAATTACAGTGATGTAATATAACACATTATTTTGATTTTTTTTTCTCTATCAATGATAATTATAGTGATGTAATTTATCATTGTTCGAAAACAATTCAAACTAATTTGTTGTATTTAGGCTCGTTACAAATTAGGGATGGACAAAAAGCCAAAAAAAACCGAACCGAAACCGAATTAACCGAAAAAAACCGAACCGGAACCAAATTAACCGAAATAAACCAAAACCAAATTTTATGTCAATGTAAATTACATCACTGTAATTTATCATTTTTAAAAAAATTTCAAATAAATTTGTTATATTTAAGCTCGTTACAATGATGTAAATATAGGGCATCTAAAAAAAGTAAAAAAAAAAAAAATTAGTCGAGACTATAACGGAATTAAAGAGAAAAATGAGACGAATATAATGGTGCAATTTTTTTTAAAAAATAATATATTATAAAAAAGTTATTAATGTTTAAAAAAGAGGGGGGGAAACTTATAAAGGTAAAATGACTATAATGCTCTTTCTAATATTTTAATGAAAAGCTTATGTGTAAGTTTATGATTGGTTGAAATGAGTTATATGTAAGTTTATGATTGGTTGAAATGGGTTATATGTAAGTTTATGATTGGTTGAAATGGGTTATGTAGTTGTAGCAAAAGATGAGGGTTATTTTTTATACATTTCTCATTTTGTTTAATAATACATTTGTTTACACTAAAAACAACTATTTGTATACTATTTGCATAGTTGATAAACTTACGAATATCAATGATCAAATACAATAATGAAAATATAAGAGCTCAAATATATCAATTGTTCTAAAATAAAAATAGTGATACATATTTAAAAATAATAATTTAAAAAAATAAGTTTGAGTTTGATGATTTATAATAGATTAACAAAAATTCTAGTCATCAAGCCTACCTTCAAACACGTGAGATGTACTTTTTTTATAACTTAAAAGTGAAATTAAAATTTTTCATTATGTCTCTATTTTTTTTTAATTACCAACTATGTTTTGAACTAAGGTAACAAATGTCTAAGCTTAATTTTAAAATTGATGATATATATATAGGGTAAGGAGTAAATAAGAACCCATGGTAATTGAGGTAACTCATAAACCCAATTTGATTGGTTGTCTAATTTAATAAATTTGAAATGTGTGGTCCATATTAAATCTGGGAAAATGAGTGGTGGAGATTTCTTTACGGGTATTTTGGAGATTTATGTGGTGTACTTGATTTGATTTTTAAAATAAAAGTTTACCCCCCAATTTTTTAAACATTCATAACTTTTATATACATTATTATTTTTTTAAAAAAATTACACCATTAAATTTGTCACATTTTTATCTTTAATTCAAGTATACTTTTGTCAAAAAATTTTAAAGTTTTCGAAATTACACTGATGTAACGAGCTAAATTTTTTCAAAGTGTTCGTAATTACACCGATGTAACGAGCTGAATTTTTTCAAAGTGTTCCTAATTACACTGATGTAATGAGCTGAATTTTTTCAAAGTGTTCATAATTACACTGATGTAACGAGTCGTTACACTGATGTAACGAGCTGTAACTTATTATTTTTTTTTTACGTTACAATTATCTAACTTTCTATCTTATTTGATATAAATTTATCTAATTAACTAAATTTTATAATAAAAAATAAGTTTGTAAAATATATTTAAGATGAGAGAAAAAAATTTGATGGAAAATTTTTGAAAAAAGAGAAAAATTATTGTACTTATGTTTTTTACGTTAGTGTAATTACGAACACCCAAAAAATTTTTGGCATGACTATAATGAAATTAACGAGAAAAATATGACGAGTTTAATGGTGTAATTTTTATAAAAAAATAACGTAGTATAAAAAAATTATAAGTGTATAAAAATTAAGGGGGAAACTTTAATTTAAAAAATAGGAAAATAGATGGTTTTTTAAGAGTGTGACACTTGTCACTTTTGTATTAAATCTGATTTTTGTAATTAACACAAAAGACTATAATGCCCTTTTGTATTAAAAGTCAATTAGTGACACTTGTCACCATTAGAATAAATCTTGGAAAATTGAACCATTGGATGAGAGTTATTAAGTTCTCTCAATTATGGAGGGTTCTTATATGATCCATTCCCTATATATATATATATATATATATATATATTTCAATTTGTGTTTTTTTCCAGTCAAACATATATATGTCACAAAACTTTTGATTTGACCTAATAATTTATATTTTACTTTGACCCAAGATAAGTAATGTCATAAATATCATTCTAGAATAGTCTTATATATTAATAAAATATAAATGTGAAGAAAACCTTGAATCATTATTCCCTTGTGATGGTGTTTTGACATAAAGCAGCAATAGTTTTTAAGTGAAGGAAACAATGGTGGTTGTCAAACACTATGATGCAACGAATTGAGAGATCGAGAAAGTCGATCGTGCTGATAAAGTGTTATAAAAGTAATATGAGTTGGAGAAAAAGTTATTATATTCTTATTCATATGATATGACTTTTATATACTAATAAAATAGGAAACTGTATATTTAAAAATAATTGATGAGAAGGCGAAGGGTTGGTGGTAATTATGTATATAATTTACACATAACAGTCACAAACATGTTATTATTATTATTACTATTAATATTATTATTATTATTATTTTCATTATTGTCAATTTTCTTATTATTTTATTCATATTATATTCTTACAATAATTATTATCTTAGTTGTTATTATTAATATCATTATATTAATAGTTATTATATTAATAATGTTACTCTAATTTTTATTACTATTCTAGTTATTGTTATTATTATTATTCTAATTATTTTTATTATTAGTATTCTAGTTGTTGTTATTATTATTATTATTATTATTATTATTATTATTATTATTGTTTTTTTTTTTTTTTTTTTTTTTTTTTTTTTTTTACTCTTCGTATTGAATAACTATCAACGCATTCGGTTCAAGTAATTTAAGTGCAATGGATGTATGAATTGTTTGCTTCATAATTTTTAGCTAGTTATACACTTATACCCAACTTTCTATATTTAATTTAACTTTTCTTTTAACAATTAATTTTTTGAAATGTTATTGTTATTATTATTGTTAGTATTAGTCTTAATATTTGTGTAATAATAGCAATAATAAAAATAATAATACTAATAATAATAATTATTATTATTATTATTACTACTACTACTACTATTATTATTTACTCTTTATATTGGATAACCATTAAAAAACCGACTTTTATGTACCGATCAAATAAGAGTTAAGAAAATATATTTCTAACTACCTTAACTAGTAGGATAAGTAAGGTGTCAAACCACGAAAAGCTTATGTGAAAGGTGTTGATGCTCATTGATTTGTTACTAGATTATCTAAAACTAAAATTGTAAACTTAAAATGAGATTTGTTGATTTAGAATTGCAAAATAAAGCAAAACAGAGCTTATTTATGAAAACACTTGAAAACTAATTGGATTTGTAACTCGAAAATAAAAAAAAATTACATTCGGGTTATTGTTTAGTGAAGACTTGGGCATTTTTTTGTTTTGACCCGTTAAAAAGCTACATATACATAACTTGTTAAGAATTCATATTAAGGGATAATTGAAACTTGGATGTATGATTTTGTAAATTAATTGATTCTAACCAACTAATGAAAAAACCTAGATACCTAATGAGTAATGACAATTACCAATTATGGTTATTAATCCAATTAACATTCAATGTTTAACAATGTAAAACTGATAAATGATGAACATACAATTGAAATAGTTAACATAACTCATTCAATCCAATATGAATCCAAACACAAAAACATAAACTGTCACACCCCAGGCCGGCGGGAACGGATCGTATTTTCTTGTCGGGCGGAAGGTTCCCGGGGCACAATATCATGAGTGATAATCAAATGATCAGATTGTTTACATAGCACATGCTAAATAAATGAGAAATGCTAACACATCCATGACATAGAATTACAAGATTAAATTACAATGTATCGTTCATAATTTAATCTAGTAAATCTACCAAAAGAATCAATGTAACTATATCTTGTAACTGTACAAGATATACAAAAGATGATTCATGTTCTTGTTATCCCAAAAGTATGCAATCACAAAAGTAGCTAGGTCTTCTAAAAGTCCACTAGCTATGTCCATGCATAATAGTAGCTACACCTGTTCATCACCTGACAAACATGTATTTAAACAAAGTCAACACTAGGTTGGTGAGTTCATAAGTAAGTTAATATAAAACTTTGATTCATTCACATTCACATTCACAATGATAAATATGTTACTTGTACGATTGTCTGATTCACTTGTTCCCACAATGGCATCTCAATAGTTATATTTACAAATATTATATCTTCCTAGTAGTGATGCTTATATATAGGGCATATGTAAGGGAACTAAGCCCTAGCCAACATCCCACCACATCACCACTAGAACTCCACACTACTTGCGATACAGCTATTGATTTCCATTCTCATTTCTCATGTTTGTCCCACTGATTCACCTGTGTTCTCATGAATAGAATAATATGATGATAGCGTTGTAGTTATCAAACCGAAGTATTGATAACCATTTTGTGTAATAAGGATATTAGATTTAATTAATCTGTTTCTTGTATTATTCTATTTTCTGCGCGTTAACTGTTGTTACACTTTTAAATTATTAAAAGTGTTAGTTAACTGTATGTAATGTATTCTCAAATGCAACGTATAGAGCCCAAAAGGAGTCCATTGTGATCCTCACGTAATCAGATTACAATGCACCCGATTCACCTATATCCCGCCGTGTGAATCCCAATGACTTCATCGAAACTGTTACTAATAATATGACATGAGAGAAAAATAAATTCCTCAGTCTACTAGTCCACAGGTAACGATGGATGATGTACATCTGTGTTGTTACTGATCTCAATGTGATTAACAAAGTTGAATAAGAACTTGTCTTATTACGTTATGTAAATCATGATATGAATGATATTGTCATCATGAAGTTACGTTATCATGACATCATTCGTGTGAACCCATATGCTCACCATAACATCCTTAAACCATATTAAGAACAAGTCTCAATACTTTTAAGTCATGCATGGCAGTTAAAGAATCAATGCGATCATACTATCACATAGTATTTTTTAAGGTATAGATTAAGTGTTATAAGAAATTGACTTATCACACTTGATCCATTATGATGTGGAATGATATTAAGAAGATATTTTTATCTTCTAATCATTCAGGCGCTGTGAAGTGTCAACATGTTTCACGGTAGTAGTTCTCATTGTTTGTTTGTGTATAAATTTACTCATGTATGAATAATCAAGTGTTATAAGATAAAATCTTACAACTATATTATTCAATTGTATTGATGATTATGAAATTGTATTATCATATTCATCTGAGTTTCCCTGTTATCTCATGATCATACAAGCATGCATACAATGATAAGCGATAATAAACAGCTTAATATTATCAAATCAAAGTATAGATAACATGTTAAGCAAGACTTTTAAATAAATAAAAGTAAACATCTTTCTCAGCCCGAGAGTTTAAAATCAGTAAAGATTAAAGAAAAGGGGCATATGAACTCACCTTGTAGTTGTTGGGGTTGACTTAGCTTAAATGTAGATATACACGCGCTCTTGTTTACACTTGAGTTTGTTTCACGATCCTGTATTGATTTCACATAGTGTTTATCATAAAATTATTGATTGTAATTTATTTATGTGCGTGTGTGTGTTAACCCTAAAGTTGGTTAACACACGCGTGTCTCGGTCATTGTTCCTCATTCGACCTACTTTGATTGTTATAGACTTACATGATCCTCGATTCCTTTGATTTACACTTGAAATCACTTGTACGTTTACTAAAACTATTTAGTTTTTAATTGTTGGAAGCTTAAGTCCACAATCTTGTTAACTTGTGGTAATTTAGTTGAATAATCTCATGCCTATTATTAAACAACTTAGTTTAAATATGTTTTCTTTTCTACTTAGTTATTGGGCCGAATGTGGGCTGCCCCAATGGGCCGAACAATTGTATTCGGGCTAGCCCATCGTGTTGGGCCAACTGTTATTGGGCCTATTAAAGTGGTGCAATCCAACGAAATTTAGTGGGCCAAGGAAATATGTAATGGGCCCAACTGTTGGGCTGAATGAAATGGTGCTGCTGGGCCAATGCCAGTTGGGCTGATCTAATCCCTTGGGCCGAATACAAGTGGCTGTTGGGCCTGTTTCAGTCTATTGGTCCGGATAAACAAAGTTGGGCCGGTTTATGTGTCGGCCATAGCATTCCCATGGACCATGTGTGTGTGTGGCTGAACAAACTAATTGGACCAAGGTGTTAATGTGGCCGTGAGTGACATGTAAGAACTTGGGCCGGATGTTGGGGGTAGGGCCTGTAGAGTAAATGGGCTGCCAGACTCGACTGATTAAGCAACATATCAGCGAACCCTTTGTTCAGGGAGATTAGGTTCGCCTAAGGTGAATCACGAAGTCAGGGTTTGGCAGCTTTGGTCTGCAGAGGGTTCGGTTACCCAAGGTGGGTTCGTGGCACAGGGGCTTAGGCTAGGGTTCGCTATGCAGAAGAAAGGTTTGCAGCTGCCATTAGGGTTTGTTGATCAACAGTGGTTTGGTAGTAAGGTTTCGGTGCCAGCAAGAGGTTCGGCTGGGTGTAATGGTTCGTTGCATGGCTTAGGTAGGTTCATTGCTAGTGGCCGAAGGTTCGGGAACTGAGCTATGGTTTGGCCGTGGAGGTTGCCATCAGGTTCGGCCTTGCACATCACGAACCTGTCAACCGGCCATCCCCATCTCGTCCCTTCGTCGTTTCCAGTCGCACCACCACAGTCATGGTGGAGTGGTGGTGGTCTACTCTTGTTCATATGATGCTAGGTCACGAGGGTTAACCGGTTTAATGGTTAAGTCGAGTATAGGGTAGAAAACCCTATTTTTTTTAGGATATTCATGCTTCCATACCTCGCGATTCAGTGGACAAGTCCTCAGATCCGTTGTACTTTCACGTAGAGGACTTCAAGGCGTGGGTTCAAGAATCACTCAAATCGGTGGAGAAATGAAGAAGTTATGGGGTTTTGAAGGTGTTTAATGGTGGTGAAGAGATGTAGCCGGAAATTTGGTGAGGAGAGAGGTTGAAGATGATAAAATGAATTAAATGAGTTCATTTAGGGTTTTTATACCCCGTGTGGTGTTCGGGTTCATTTCGGTTGCTCCGTTTGCGATTTCGTCGCGTATCCGTATTTTTACGCGTAATTAATTGTAATTTATAAAAGAGTGTTATTTTAATTATTTGATGAGTTTCAAAATTGTAAAATGTTATTTATTTTATGTTATTAAATTTATTATCGTTCGCGTCGTGTTTCGTTTTCGTTTCGTCAGATCGCGTCACCATCGCGCGTATTCGTTCGAATAGTCATTCGGACGAACACGACGATGGTTTTGCTTTCCGACTTTTGTTTTCTACTTACCAGTCATCATTTCAGAACGTTAAACTCACAGATATGTTTGTGTGAATCGTCACCCACGCAAACACACAGTCAGTTCGTTATTCTGAAACGACACTGTGTTATTGTTTAAACTTGTATTTCCTCACTGTCGGACTCAACTAACATCATGTTTTCACATAGTTTTCACATTGAATTGTCGGCCATCTGATTCCTGTTATCTATGGATATCAGATCGCAACCGATTTGTTTTTATTAATCGCTTGAACACTTGTTGTTTCTCATAATCTGTTGGGTTAACTGTACTTAGGTTTTCACTTAAGTACACACAACTAATGTTTCCAATGTACGTTGTACTTACTGTATCTAAGTTTACACAAAATACGTACATTGATTCTTGTATTTAGAATTCTGTTAATACAAATACTGTTCACAATCACATAAGTACACATAGATACTGTAGATAGTACACGCACCGTACGGTCTTGCCGGCCGGTCAGGTACTAGTTGTCACAGTCTCTCCTTGTTTAAGAAATTTCGTCCCGAAATTTAAGCATAAAGGTTGGGCTTTACTTCTCGAACAAGTGGGGATACTTTGCTTTCATGTTGTCCTCGCGCTCCCAAGTAAATTCTGGTCCACGCTTGGAGTTCCATCGAACCTTTACAATTGGGATACGGCTATGTTTCAGTTTCTTAACTTCACGTTCCATAATCTCTACAGGTTCTTCAATAAAATGTAATTGCTCATCAATCTGTATCTCTTCCAATGGTATGATCAATGTTTCGTCTGCTAAGCACCTTTTGAGATTTGATACATGAAACACATCGTGTACTCCACTGAGCTCATCAGGGAGTCTGAGTCTGTATGCCACAGGACCTATGCGTTGAGTAATCTCAAACGGTCCGACATATCTTGGTGCTAGCTTGCCCTTAGCCCCAAAACGAACTACGCCTTTCCATGGGGACACTTTCAACATGACTCGATCACCCACATCGAATTCCAAGAGCTTGCGCCGTTTGTCGGCGTAACTCTTTTGGCGGCTACGTGTTGCTTGCAATCGTTGTTGTATCTGAGCAATCTTATCGGTAGTTTCCTGAATAAGTTCAGGCCCTATTATTCTGTTATCTCCCACTTCGGTCCAACAAATTGGAGACCTACATTTTCTACCATAGAGTGCTTCAAAAGGAGCACATCTAATGCTGCTGTGGTAGCTATTATTGTAGGAGAACTCAATAAGTGGTAAATGTGTGTCCCAACTTCCACCGAAGTCTAGGATGCATGTTCTCAACATATCCTCTAGGGTTTGAATGGTGCTCGCTTTGTCCATCCGTTTGTGGATGATAAGCGGTGCTCAAGTTAACACTTGTCCCTAGGGATTGTCGTAATGATTGCCAGAACCGCGAAGTAAATCGGCTGTCCCGGTCCGAAATAATAGACAATGGCTCACCGTGCCTTACTACTATTTCATCAATGTATAGTCTCGCTAGTTTCTCCATCTTGTATGTCTCTCTGATCGGCAAGAAGTGTGCGGACTTGGTCAGTCTATCAATGATGACCCAAATAGAATCGTATCCGCTGGAAGTGCGGGGTAGCATGGTAATGAAATCCATAGCTATTTGCTCCCACTTCCATTGTGGTATCTCTGGTTGTTCCAGCAAACCCGAAGGTTTCTGGTGTTCTGCTTTGACTTTGGCACATATAATACATTTACCAACATAAGTGGCAATGTCTTTCTTCATACCCGGCCACCAATAAAATGACCTAAGATCTTGGTACATCTTATCGGCACCAGGATGAACTGAGTAACGTGTCTTGTGTGCCTCGTCAAGTATGAGTGTTCAAAGTTCGTCTACTGCTGGAATCCAAACACGATCCAGATAGTAGATAACTCCATCCTGTTTCGTCTTGAAATGTTTCTCGGCTCCACAATCGAGCTCGCGTTTCAAGTTGTCTCTTGCTACTGCTTCCTGTTGTGCTTGTAGAATGTGATCTCTCAAACTTGTTTGCACTGTCATTCCCATTGCGCGAACGCGTAAGGGTTTGACTCTTTCCTTCCGGCTCAAAGCATCTGCGACAACATTTGCTTTGCCCGGATGGTATTTGATTACACAATCATAGTCGTTCAGAAGCTCAACCCAACGTCTCTGTCTCATGTTAAGCTCCTTCTGATCAAATATGTGTTGTAAGCTCTTGTGATCTGTGAAGATAGTGCACTTGGTACCATAAAGGTAGTGTCTCCAAATCTTTAATGCAAATACAACAGCTCCCAGTTCGAGATCATGTGTTGTGTAATTCTTCTCATGTATCTTCAGTTGTCATGAGGCATAAGCAATGACCTTGTCTCGTTGCATCAAAACACATCTGAGTCCCTGATGGGAAGCATCACAATAAACTACAAAGTCATCATTGCCTTCTGGGAGTGTTAAGATTGGAGCATTGCGCAATCTTTGTTTCAGTGTCTGAAATGCCTCCTTTTGTTTATGAGTCCACATAAAAGGTTCAGACTTCTGTGTGAGCTTGGTGAGAGGCAAAGCTATCTTAGAGAAATTCGAGATGAATCTCCTGTAATAACCCGCCAATCCCAAGAATGATCGGATTTCTGTTGGTGTCGTAGGCACATCCCAGTTCTTGATAGCCTCAATCTTGGCAGGATCCACGTGAATATCATCACTGTTAATAACGTGACCCAAGAACTGAACTTCTCTCAACCAAAATTCACACTTGGAGAATTTGGCATAGAGTCGTTCCTTCCTCAGGAGTTCCAAGACTGTCTTGAGATGTTGCTCATATTCCTTCTCATTCTTTGAATAAATCAGTATATCATCAATAAAAACGATAACAAACTGATCTAAGTACGGCTTGCACACCCGGTTCATCAAATCCATGAACACAGCCGGTGCGTTCGTCAGTTCGAATGGCATCACCATGAATTCGTAGTGACCATATCGGGTATGAAAGGCCGTCTTTGGTATGTCTTCCTCTTGAATCCGGAGCTGATGATAGCCTGATCTCAGGTCTATCTTTGAAAAGTATTGTGCTCCCTGTAACTGATCAAACAAATCATCAATCCTCGGTAACGGGTACCGATTCTTGATGGTGAGTTTGTTGAGCTCTCTATAATCAATGCACATCCTGAAGGTTCCATCCTTCTTTTTAACAAAAAGAACCGGAGCTCCCCACGGGGAAAAGCTCTGTCGGATGAATCCTTTATCGAGTAGTTCTTGTAATTGATTGGACAACTCCTGCATCTCAGATGGTGCAAGTCTATAAGGAGACTTAGCTACAGGAGTCGCTCCCGGAATCAAATCGATTCGGAACTGCACTGATCTCTCGGGTGGCAGTCCCGGTAAGTCATCCGGAAACACGTCTGCATAGTCTCTCACAACTGGTACATCTTGAATCTTGGTCGCCTTCTTGTCTTTCTTGAACACGTGAGCTAGAAACGCGACACATTGTTTTCGTAGATACTTACGAGCCTTCATGCACGATATTATCTTGACACTGCGTTTCGCTTGGTCTCCACGAATCTCCAAAATCTCATTGTTCTCCACTGGAATGCGTAGTAGTTTATCGGAACAGATGAACTCAACTCGGTTAAGAGATAGCCAATCCATTCCGATGATGATGTCGAAACTGCCCAGTTCCATCGGTATTAAATCGATGGAAAATGTGTGATCGCCAAGTGTTAGTGGGCAATTCCGAAGTATTGTGTCTACTGTGATCTGTTTGCCATTTGCTATCTCAATAGTGTAAGGGGAGTCTAACAATTCCTTATCATAATTAAGATGGCATGCAAAGTCGGATGAGATGAAACTCTGATCCGCACTAGTGTCAAATAATATGGATGCATAGAAGTCAGATAAGAGAAATGTACCCGTGATTACGTTCGGGTCCTGTCGTGCATCAGCAGCTCCTATCTGGAAAGCTCGTCCCCTTGCTGCTTGAGCCCTTGGTTGAGCTTTCTTAGGACAATCCCTAGAATAGTGTCCCGGTTCACCACAAGTGAAAGAGGACCTGTTATCAGCAGCAGCAGCTGCGGCTGTGTTGTTGTTCCTGCTCTGAACCCTAGGGCTCCTGCAGTAGTTTACTGTATGACCAAATCTTCCGCAGTTAGTGCAGTGTCTGCACGGAACATTTGGCAAGTGATGATACTGGCATGAGTTGCACAAAGATGCAGTGCCAGTGTATGGCTTCCTGATCTCCAATGGTTGTGGCCGGTTGCGCATTGGAGCTTGAGTAGTGGCAGCAAAGTTTCTAGCCACCTTTTGTTTCTTAGCCGGACGTTTGTCCGACTTCTTGGAAGTTCCAGCCTTGGCTGTTTCAACCTCCTTCTTGAAGTGACTAGAAGCAACCATCATATCTGTCAGAGATGCTGACAGTGTAACAGCTAACTCCATGGTAGTAGGGTGGGCAGAAATCACATGACCCCGGATGCTGGGCGGTAGTCCCCCGACATACCGTTCAATCCTCTTTTCCAATGTTGGCACCACGTCCGGTGCCAAAGTAGCTAACTCATGAAATCGTGTGGTGTAGGCCAGATGCCTAGCACCAATCATCTCCAGATTGAGCAGTTCAGTCTCAACCTTTTTCAGTTCATTTCTTGGGCAAAACTCTGCCCTCAACATCGCCTTGAAGTCATTCCAAGGCATATCCTGGGCCTCATCCCGGCCTCTGACTGAAACCTGAGCGTTCCACCAAGTTAACGCTCGCTTGTTAAATGACCCCACAGCGTACTTGACTCTGTTCTGTTCAGGACAGCCACTGATGTCGAGGGTAGCCTCCATCTTCTCGATCCACTGGATCAATCCGACTGCACCCTCAGTGCCACTGAAACTGGGTGGCTTGCAACCTACAAAGTTCTTGTAGGCATAGTCCTGATTCTGCCTGGTGTTACCGCTGCCTTCTCCAGATGAGTTAGCAACGTTGTTGCTGTTGTTGTTGTTGATACGGTTCATCATATCAGGAATCACATCCCTCAGTTGGCTAGTCAGAAGAGTAGCCAATGCCACCGTAGCAGGATCCAACTGATAAGCTGGTGGTGGCGAAGGAGGAGGTGGAGGTAGGTGTGGAGGAGAGTCAGGTGGTGTCGGTGTAGATGAGTGAGGAGCAGAGTCTTGAGTCAGTGGTAACAGAGGTGGTTGTCTTCTTGGCAACATTCTGATCATAACCGAGGGAAATCGGTTAGTGCAGTGATCAGAAGTAGAAGACACATGCAAATAGAATCCTACGTCACATGATTTCTATATGAGGGTCCCTAGGTTATAGTCTAGGCCAAACTGTTTAAGTAATATGACCTATATTTCTCTATAACCATGGCTCTGATACCAATCTGTCACACCCCAGGCCGGCGGGAACGGATCGTGTTTTCCCGTCGGGCGGAAGGTTCCCGGGGCGCGATATCATGAGTAATAATCAAATGATCAGATTGTTTACATAGCACATGATAAATAAATGAGAAATGCTAACACATCCATGACATAGAATTACAAGATTAAATTACAATGTATCGTTCATAATTTAATCTAGTAAATCTACCAAAAGAATCAATGTAACTATATCTTGTAACTGTACAAGATATACAAAAGATGATTCATGTTCTTGTTATCCCAAAAGTATGCAATCACAAAAGTAGCTAGGTCTTCTAAAAGTCCACTAGCTATGTCCATGCATAATAGTAGCTACACCTGTTCATCATCTGAGAAAACATGTATTTAAACAAAGTCAACACTAGGTTGGTGAGTTCATAAGTAAGTTAATATAAAACTTTGATTCATTCACATTCACATTCACAATGATAAATATGTTACTTGTACGATTGTCTAATTCACTTGTTCCCTCAATGGCATCTCAATAGTTATATTTAAAAGTATTATCCTAGTAGTGATGCTTATATATAGGGCATATGTAAGGGAACTAAGCCCTAGCCAACATCCCACCACATCACCACTAGAACTCCACACTACTTGCAATACAACTATTGATTTCCATTCTCATTTGTCATGTTTGTCCCACTGATTCACCTGTGTTCTCATGAATAGAATAATATGATGATAGCGTTGTAGTTATCAAACCGAAGTATTGATAACCATTTTGTGTAATAAGGATATTAGGTTTAATTAATATGTTCCTTGTATTATTCTATATTCTGCGCGTTAACTGTTGTTACACTTTGAAATTATTAAAAGTGTTAGTTAACTGTATGTAATGTATTCTCAAATGCAATGTATAGAGCCCAAAAGGAGTCCATTGTGATCCTCACGTAATCAGATTACAATGCACCCGATTCACCTCTATCCCGCCGTGTGAATCCCAATGACTTCATCGAAACTGTTACTAATAATATGACATGAGAGAAAATAAATTCCTCAGTCTACTAGTCCACAGGTAACGATGGATGATGTACATCTGTGTTGTTACTGATCTCAATGTGATTAACAAAGTTGAATAAGAACTTGTCTTATTACGTTATGTAAATCATGATACGAATGATATTGTCATCATGAAGTTACGTTATCATGACATCATTCGTGTGAACCCATATTCTCACCATAACATCCTTAAACCATATTAAGAACAAGTCTTAATACTTTTAAGTCATGCATGGCGGTTAAAGAATCAATGCGATCATACTATCACATAGTATGTTTTTAAGGTATAGATTAACTGTTATAAGAAATTGACTAATCACACTTGATCCATTATGATGTGGAATGATATTAAGAAGATATTTTTATCTTCTAATCATTCAGGTGCTGTGAAGTGTCAACATGTTTCACTGTAGTAGTTCTCATTGTTTGTTTGTGTATAAATTGTTTCAATATTTACTCATGTATGAATAATCAAGTGTTATAAGATAAAATCTTATAACTATGTTATTCAATTGTATTGATGATTATGAAATTGTATTATCATATTCATCTGAGTTTCCCTGTTATCTCATGATCATACAAGCATGCATACAATGATAAGTGATAATAAACAGTTTAATATTATCAAATCAAAGTATAGATAACATGTTAAGCAAGACTTTTAAATAAATAAAAGTAAACATGTTTCTCAGCCCCGAGAGTTTAAAATCAGTAAAGATTAAAGAAATGGGCATATGAACTCACCTTGTAGTTGTTGGGGTTGACTTAGCTTAAATGTAGATATACACGCGCTCTTGTTTACACTTGAGTTTGTTTCACGATCCTGTATTGATTTCACATTGTGTTTATCATAAAATTATTGATTGTAATTTATTTGTGTGCGTGTGTGTGTGTTAACCCTAAAGTTGGTTAACACACGCGTGTCTCGGTCATTGTTCCTCATTCGACCCACTTTGATTGTTATAGGCTTACATGATCCTCGATTCCTTTGATTTACACTTGAAATCACTTGTACGTTTACTAAAACTATTTAGTTTTTAATTGTTGGAAGCTTAAGTCCACAATCTTGTTAACTTGTGGTAATTTAGTTGAATAATATCATGCCTATTATTAAACAACTTAGTTTAAATATGTTGTCTTTTCTACTTAGTTATTGGGTCGAATGTGGGCTGCCCCAATGGGACGAACAATTGTATCCGGGCTAGCCCATCGTGTTGGGCCAACTGTTATTGGGCCTATTAAAGTGGTGCAATCCAACGAAATTTAGTGGGCCAAGGAAATGTGTAATGGGCCCAACTGTTGGGCTGAACGAAATGGTGCTGCTGGGCCAATGCCAGTTGGGCTGATCTAATCCTTTGGGCCGAATACAAGTGGCTGTTGGGCCTGTTTCAGTCTACTGGGCCGGATAAACAAAGTTGGGCCGGTTTATGTGTAGGCCATAGCATTCCCATGGACCATGTGTGTGTGTGGCTGAACAAAGTAATTGGACCAAGGTGTTAATGTGGCCGTGAGTGACATGTAAGAACTTGGGCCGGATGTTGGGGGTTGGGCCTGTAGAGTAAATGGGCTGCCAGACTCGACTGATTAAGCAACATATCAGCGAACCCTTTGTTCAGGGAGATTAGGTTCGCCTAAGGTGAATCACGAAGTCAGGGTTCGGCAGCTTTGGTCTGCAGAGGGTTCGGTTACCCAAGGTGGGTTCGTGGCTCATGGGCTTCGGCTAGGGTTCGCTATGCAGGAGAAAGGTTCGCAGCTGCCATTAGGGTTCGTTGATCAACAGTGGTTCGGCAGTAAGGGTTCGGTGCCTGCAAGAGGTTCGGCAGGGTGTAATGGTTCGCTGCATGGCTTAGGTAGGTTCGTTGCTAGTGGCCGAAGGTTCGGGAACTGAGCTAGGGTTCGGCCGTGGAGGTTGCCATCAAGTTCGGCCTTGCATGTCACCTGTCAACCGACCATCCACATCTCGTCCCTTCGTCGTTTCCAGTCGCACCACCACAGTCATGGTGGAGTGGTGGTGGTATACTCTTGTTCATATGATACTAGGTCACGAGGATTAACTGGTTTAATGGTTAAGTCGAGTATAGGGTAGAAAACCTATTTTTTTTAGGATATTCATGTTTCCATACCTCGTGATTCAGTGGACAAGTCCTCAGATCCGTTGTACTTTCACGTAGAGGACTTCAAGGGCTTCGCGTGGGTTCAAGAATCACTCAAATCGGTGGAGAAATGAAGAAGTTATGGGGTTTTGAAGGTGTTTAATGGTGGTGAAGAGATGTAGCCGGAAATTTGGTGAGGAGAGAGGTTGAAGATGATAAAATGAATTAAATGAGTTCATTTAGGGTTTTTATACCCCGTGTGGTGTTCGGGTTCATTTCGGTTGCTCCGTTTGCGATTTCGTCGCGTATCCGTATTTTTACGCGTAATTAATTGTAATTTATAAAAGAATGTTATTTTAATTATTTGATGAGTTTCAAAATTGTAAAATGTTATTTATTTTGTTTTATTAAATTTATTACCGTTCGCGTCGTGTTTCGTTTTCGTTTCGTCAGATCGCGTCACCATCGCGCGTATTCCTTCGAATCGTCAGTCGGACGAACACGACGATGGTTTTGCTTTCCGACTTTTGTTTTCTACTTTCCAGTCATCATTTCAGAACGTTAAACTCACAGATATGTTATTGTAATCATCACCCACGCAAACACACTGTCAGTTCGTTATTCTGAAACGACACTGTGTTATTGTTTAAACTTGTATTTCCTCACTGTCGGACTCAACTAACATCCTGTTTTCACATAGTTTTCACATTGAATTGACGGCCATCTGATTCCTGTTATCTATGGATATCAGATCGCAACCGATTTGTTTCTGTTAATCGCTTGAACACTTGTTGTTTCTCATAAACTGTTGTGTTAACTGTACTTAGGTTTTCACTTAAGTACACACAACTAATGTTTCCAATGTACGCTGTACTTACTGTATCTAAGTTTACACAAAATACGTACAACGATTCTTGTATTTAGAATTCTGTTAATACAAATACTATTCACAATCACATAAGTACACATAGATACTGTAGATAGTACACGCACCGTACGGTCTTGCCGGCCGGTCAGGTACTAGTTGTCACATAAACAGACGAAATGATTTATGGATGTTTGTCACACCCCGAGCCGACGGGTTGGATCGACTTCCCCATCGGGCGGAAGGTTCCCGGGGAGTGATATTGAGAATGATAATCAGAATGATCATATTGTTTACATTTCACATGATATATAACTGAGAAACTGCTAAATGAAAATAGAATTACAAAGTTAAATCACATCAGTTTAGTTCATAATTTAACAATGGAAATTTACTATGAACATCATAAATTTTCTATCTTGTATCTGCACAAGATATACAAAATAAATTTGTATAATGATATTTCAAAAATATGCAGGTCCAAAAGCTAGGTCCTCTATCTGATATCCTAGTCCAAAAGTAATAACTCCTTAGTTGACATGTTCATCACCTGAGAAGTCATGCAAAAAGATCAAGTCAACACATGGTTGGTAAGTTCATGTAGTTTTATAAAAATGAATTTGAATAACATTCTGAATGACAACCTTAACCTCACCATTAACCACCAATACCATCCAGTTCAATATGCTTATATATAGGGCATATGTAGGGTCGAACTTACCGCCCGCCCAGCCACCGTCCCACCACATACCGAACTACATGATATATTGTTCCTGGTGATAATTAAGTGTTTCATCCCATAACTTTGATTCCATCACAATTGATTCCATAGCATTTGATTACCCTGAAAATGTTTACCTTGATCCCTCGAAACGACAACCTAACCTCACCAACGACCACCTATGCTATTCAATCAAGTATGTTTATATATAGGGCATATGTAGGGGACATGCCCCAGCCACCGTCCCACCACATACCGGACTGCTTAGCATATTGTTGTTAATGATAATTAAGCGTTTCACTCCATTCACCTTCATTTTAGATTTCTGATTTCCACAAATAGAATCACTTCTGTTCTCTTGAGTTCACCATGTATTCATGATTACCCCAAAGCATTTGTAGAAACAAATATTAAATGTTTAATTAAATTAATAATTAATCATTTAAATACAACTAAGACATGATGATTAGGCCTTATTTGACTCAATCAATTAGACTTAGTTGTTGGTAGTTGTCCACGTTGTACCGTCTCACACGTGGCCCATATCAGGCATGACCCAAAATGAGTCTACCTGTATACGTCGGGACTTTCATGATTTTCCCATATCAGCTTGACCCTCTGGCCTACTGTACATGTCGGGACTTTAGGATATCCTTTGATTCTTGATTCTTGATTCTCTTGATTCTCATTTATCGTTTGATCGTTTTAGTTGTGCCCATATAGCTTGACTACAAAAGTCTACTATTGTGACGGGACTTTTCGTGTGTTACACGTGGTCTTGATTTACATACAACTGGCATCCACCTTAACTTTAGCATTAATGATTTCATTAGATCTTAATGATTTCATTATTTCAATGATTCACACACAGTTATGATTCCCTTTAGTCTCTTGATTCCCATCTTTTGAATTCCATGATTTCACAATGATTATAGATTCTTGAGTAGGATCCTTAGTTTACTGATCACACACTGAATTAGATTCCATTGAATTTGATCTTTAGCTTTGGTTCTTTTGATTCCAGTTTGAGTTTACATTCTTGAATTGAATTTGATGGACTAAGGATTTGTTTTAGAGATTTAGAATTCAGGTATTACACATAAGAGTAATTAATTTATCCATTTGTTAGTTCAGCATAACAATTACCTAGACATGAGTCTAGGTGTAAAAACAAGTATATATAAAGAATACAATAAGTAAAAGCATTTGCGTAAAATATATTTAAATAAAAAGGTTTACGCATGCTTCTCAGCCCCGAGTTTGAAAATAAAAATGTTTAGAAAAGGGGTAATGAACTCACCTGTGTTGCTCTGTATTGAATTACCACAAAATGCACGCTCGTTGTTGTAGACTATGTTTCTTCGGTTCCTGAATTGTTTTAAAAGAATTCGCATACGATAAGTACTTATAATAGACGCATCCAGGGTTTGGTCTCGGTGTGCAACTAAGTGTCCTATGTGCTAATGTGTTTCAAAGATTTCATCTAACTAGTTTAATTCGTTACCAATTCGTAACCCTAATCCCATAATTAATCATTACAAATCCTTGATTAAAACGTTTTTAAATTAATTTACTTTATGTTAAGCATTAAGTTAAAATCATTTATTTTAATTTGAAAGAGCTTACAATTTAATTTCTTTTATTAAAACATAATTAATTTAAGAAAGGTGAAATTTACACATGATGGGCTTGGGTTAAGCCCATTGGGCCAACCTCGGGCCCATTACTAGACTTTGATTTCCAAGTGATTACTGATCAAGATCTTTGAATAACTCGGCATAGATAATTCAATTAAATCATCTAGGTTAGTTACATATCCTTATGAATTTTCCTAAGGTTTAGGTGTTAATAATTAAATCAACCCTCCAACCTTTAGGTTTTTGTTTTGATCCACATGATCTCATAATAAATTCCCAAGTGTGTTACCCTAATTAAATAGGTGTTAACAACTCATGTTGAGTTGTTAGTGTGTTTTAAGAAAACCATTTTCATTTGAACTCGAATTCATGTTTTCATTTTACACTATGTTTGGTCCTTAGATAACACTCAACTCCATGCACACACACATAAAATCAATTACCATGCACGCACACACACACACACACCCCTTCTATTAGAACCCATGCCTCTCCTACCTCACCCGACTCTAACCAACCTTGACCGAAACGTTCCAGCGACCAAGAGCCCAACCGAAAGAGGTTGACCGGAAGGCTTAACCGCATAGTGTCACACCCCGACCGACTGCGAAATGCGTCGGGGCGCGATTATGACTGTTCATTAGCTCATGGTGCTATTATGCGTTTCAATATTTAATGCATCATCATTAAAACAATACAACATGTCATTCATTAAATTCAAATTACATTACATGAATTGAATACAAAATAGTTACAATTGAATGCTAAAACATTGTTTAAAATTTAACTTGGTCTACTAAGTCTTATCCTATGTCTTCATCATGCTTCCTTATCCTGTTACACATGTAAAATAGTGTTTGTCAACTATTTGCATAGTTGGTGAGTTCACACACAAAGTTTAAATAATATGTATAAAAAGGATGCAAACTATAGCCTAACTAGATATGTATCATAAGCACAGCATGAATACAAGTTTGAATAAATTGAATGAATGAATGAATGAATAACAATTGCTTGTGTCCAAACTAGTATCCTTACAACATGTTAATTCAAGTATGGCCATACTATAAATTAACAGTTATAATTCAACCAGTTTGCTAGGTGTACTTTTCACCTTTTTCACACAAAGGCAAAAGCCTTAGCGAAGATAGTATCTAACCATCTTAGGCTACTAAGTACTAGATTGCTTGACTGGCAACACACATAGAATCAACACATTGTATAAGCCTAGCCTCTAACACATAAAGCTAACTAGTCTAAGGCTTGCATCATAGATTGAATGAATAATAGATTGAATAAAGTTTGAATAAGACATGTGTAACATCCCAAAAACAAAAATGTAAAAGGGAGTGTGAAGAAACTCAATGTTAAGATGCTTAGGTAGTTTCAATTCCTCGAATAATGATTGAGAAGCAAGCTATCTACTCAACCTAAAGTTTGAGTAACAAGTCTTAGCATTCTATAATTCAAGTTCAAGATCCTAACACTATGGCATCCTAATGGAAGTCCTAATTGAATAAATCTAAGTTTGAATGGTTTCATTTAGGATTATTTATTTATTTATTTATCAATTAAATTATATAAATAAATATCCTAATTGATATTGAATAATCATTTATTTATTTGATTTTTGAATAATCAAATAAACAAATATCATAATTGATTTAGAATACTCATTTATTTATTTGATTTTTGAATAACCAAATAAATAATTATTCTTATTGATTTTTGAATACTTATTTATTTATTTATTTATTTATTTATTTATTTATTTGATTTTGAATAATCAAATAAATAAATATTAAAATTGATTTTGAATAAATATATATTTATTTGATTTTGAATAATCAAATAAATAAATATCCTAATTGATTTTTATAACCTAATTTCCATCCTTTTGTTTTGTTTGTTTAACTGTTTAATAATTTTGTTTTTAAAGAATACATCTTAAATAATCGTGTTAAAGAAGTTGTATGTTTAAAAGATTTAGGTGTACTTTAAAAAAAAACAAAAGCCTTTTTATTTATTTTATGTATAAAATTTCCCTTTTCCTTTTAGAAAAATGATGTTTTGTTTGTTTAATAGATTCTTAGTTTTATAGAACAAATATTTTATAATATAAAATTTGTTTGAAATAAAATTGATTTAAACATATTATTATTATAAAAAGATAAATGTATACATATATGTATTATTAAAATATTTAAAATAATAAAAGGTTAATTATTAGTAAACTTAATAATTATTTACATATATGTATTTCAAAAGTTTACTTTTAGTATTGTTTTTAAAATAATAATAAATGGTTAAATAGAGTTTTTAGTTAAATAAATGTAAATAATTAGTAACAATTATTTTATAAACTTTCTGGAATAATTTACCCATCTCAGAATAATAAAAATATTATTTTATGATTTTTAGGATTTATTTTATAAAGGAAAAAAATGGATGGAAAGAGGCTAAAGGAGCAAAAAGGGTCAAAACCCGGTTTTCCCTACGGCCAATGGGCTCGAACCCGAGTCTAGGCGCCCCAACAGGTGTGGTTTACCACTAGACCAACTGGTTTATTATTGTCTGACTTAGAAACGATCTGGAGTTAAACAGAACCCAAAATCGTTCCTTTCACGCATGAACCCTAGATTCGGGTTCATCTCCAATTCGATCGAGAGGCCTATTCTCAGCCTCTGAATGGTTAGGGCTTTCAATCTACATGTAAAACCGAGTGTAATGGATCAGAGACCTACCTGGATCGATTAAGAATTGAAGGGGTTCGAGTCTTGTGCAGGTCCGGTCTTATCTCGGGTTCGAATCCGGCTTTAGAGGGCGTGTGAGTCTTGTTTATGTTTACAGACTTATTCGTGGGATGCTATGGTGTAAAACGAATGAATCGATTTTCCCTTTTATACTGGCTCGTGTGTGGTTCGAGTTTTTTTGTTCAAGATTTGGTTCTTATTGAAATTGATTTACCGAATTAAAAGGTGAGATTTGATAAATCGTTGCTTTCAACCATTTACGCGTTCGAATATTAGCCGGATTTGATCCCTGATTGATCGAGATTCGCTTTGAACGCTAGAGGATGGAAATGGGTCACGAAGAGGGGCGGTGCGTCGGGTTGGGCTGATGGGTGAAAGAGAAGGAAAGAATAGGTTTGGGGTTTTTACATATCTGCCCCTCCCATTTTGTGATTTTTATCCTTTTTGTATTAAATTTCCCATCACTACATATAAGTTTACATAAGTTTGTATTTTCAGCCCCTTTACTTTTATTTGAAATAAAACTTAAGTTTTATATCTAAAAGTTATTTAAACTATCTTTAAAATTTGTAAACCTTTTTATTTACTTCTTTGGCTTTATAAAAAAAAATATATTTTTATTTGTTTATTTGATTTAAATTTATATACAAGAATTTATTATTATAAGTATCATCATTATTTGATATGAATTTCTAAAAGTGATTCTTGTATATTATTATTATTATTTTTGTTGTTGTTATTGTTGTTGTTGTTGTTATTATTATTATTATTACTACTACTATTATTATTATTATTATTATTATTATTATCATGCATGTATACACACAATATATTTCTTTATAGAATGCTATTAAAATTAATTTTATTTTAAAGTATTCTATGGCTTATGATGTTTTGCATTTTAAAAAATAAATAATAATAATTAGTAGTCATGAATTAGGGTTTTACTATTAACGTGTAAAAATTATAAGTTCGATTTTTTTTTTTGTAACGGAAAAAAAACCTGGGGATTACAGTCTCCCCTACTTTAGAGAATTTCGCCCCGAAATTTATTTGAGTGCAATTATTGTTACGTTGGTTTGATTGTTTTCTTTGTTTTCCTCCCATTTTGTTTTGTTTGCTTCTATAATTTGTTTATTGATTAATCGTATTAGAATCTTAATGAGTTTATAAATGTTATAGAGTAGTGTATCAATTCCTAAACTACTATTTGAATGATTCGAGGAGTTTAAAATGAATTTTAAACAATATATGTATGAGCAACTACTCATATTTTAGAATTTGTATGCAACTAGTTTGCTCGCTATGAGCGTTTTGAATTTAACGGTAGTTGACTCAACTTACGGTGAGATTAAGTATAAATGTATTTGAATAATTTGGTAAAAATACTCCCTAAATATTGTTATAATAATTTATTGGTGGATTATTTTTGACTGAAAAGTAGTTCACTCGAAATATAGATTAGACTGACTAAACCTATACTTGGTCAAGCTTTCGGTGCTACTATCAGTGTATTATTGGTGCTTATATATAGGGTATACCGCAGCCAACCCACCACATCACTAATACCTTGATAGCATTCCAATTACCTACCAAGACTATCCTAAACCTAACTATATTTGAATAGATGCTTGAATACTTGACCATCTTTAGAAATCGTATGAGTTTAGAGATATTTACAATTGAAATCTTGCAATTGAATCTCATAGTTATATGGATTTCTAAATGATTGATTTTGAATATACGAATTATATAAAATACACTAGTAGGTGATATCTTATGGTTATGATAGCTACTTATCATTAACCTTAGTTATGATATCACTGAATCTTTGAGTACTAGTTTAAACATACGAATATGAAATGATTCGTTTAAAAATCATTAATATGATTCATGTGATTATCAATATCTTTGATTCGACCTGGTGTAAGAATACACACCAAGTTTTAGTAATTGAATAGCCGTTGGTTTGACTAGTATAGTTTACTCGAATCTGCAAATTGAATTGACTACTCTAGCCCTTGATCAAGCTTTTGGTATTACAATCAATGTACTATTAGTGCTTATATATAGGGTATACCGCAGCCAACCCACCACACTACTAGTACTTTGATAGCATACCAAACGCCTACCAAGGTTGACAAAAACTTTAGACAAACTTGAATAGGTGCGGGAGACTTTGACTTGCTTTTTAAAATTGCATGAGTATAGAGGTTTTCACCATTAAAATTTTTCCAATGGAATCTCTCGGTTGTAAAGTATGAATTGATAGATGATCGATTTTTGGATAAACGAATGATGTAGAATACATAGATTTTGATATTATATAAGCTTTGATTGTTGTGATAACTAATTATCATTAATTTTAGCTATATTATCATTGAACTTTTGAATCTTTGTCTAAAGGTATGAATATACAATGATTTGTCTAAAAATCAATAATATGATTCATGTGGACTTGTTTTAAAATTTTATATGGAATCACCCATACTTCAATTCGTAAGTCCACATTATGTCATTCTATTGAGATCTAAACATAAGAAATAAATGTTTCTTGGTTAAAATAATAAAATCAAAAATCATTGTAACTTCTTTGAAACATAGAGAAGGATTTTTCTGAATTGAATACCAAATGACATGTTAGAATTGTTAGGCATAATATCCTATTGAGTTTATAAATTATAATATAGACGTCATGGTTAAAATAAGGTATGTGATATAACTTTGTAGATATAGTGACAAATCACTAATCATAGGTACCATATCATTGAATTTTCGTTCATGGGTTTGAATATGGAATATATAACTTTTTATATTTATTGATGAATCACCATCAATAATTCATAAGTACAATATTACTGATTTTCTTGAATAAAAATATACATCATAAATCAAAGAAATATAACATCATAACCTTCTAGATTTTTGTGATGTATCACCATCACAAATCTTAGGTTTAATGTTACTAACTTATTGAATCGTAACATAGGCAACATAGAACAAGGATAGATGATATCATTTCCTATGAGAATAGTAATGAATCACCATGACTATGGAGGTATTGAATCATAACATATTCATTATAAATCCAAAGAAAGGTAACATCATTGCCTTTAGATGTAGTAATGTATCACCATTACAATCTTAGGTATGATATTAATAAATTTATTGAATCATAACAAATATATTATTCAACAAAAGAAAATAGAATCTTGAGTATGATATAAAGGAGTTGTTGAATCATAACATATACATTACTAATACAAGAAAGATAACATCATAACTCTTAGATGTAGTGATGTATCACCATCACAATCTTAGGTATGACATTATTAACTTTCTTGAATTATAATACATATATTATTATCCATCAAAGGAAATGACATCATAGCTTGGGAGATGTAGTGATGGATCACCATCACTAATCTCAAGTATATAATATCATAAGATTTGGAATTGTAAAATGTATTGAACTCATTTTGAATCATATTATATATTTTAGGGAGTAGCATCCACGTTGGACACCTTTTGACTTATTAGAATTAATGTTGTTTGCAAGATGTGTCATGCTTTGGCCTATAGGTAAAATACTCTCATTAAGAATCCCCAGGAAAGCTAGACTGGTCCCTCATCAGGGATTATGAATCGCTTTCCTAGACAGGAGTCTCAACTACCGGTATTCACCCTTCCAGTTACTACATGACCATCTTAACAAACTTAATTCTAACGAGGTTTCAAATCAAAATTGAACATATAGAATCATTTTGTACTCGTTTGAAAACATAAGGAATGGTATTCACAATGGAGTACCGGGTGACATATTAGAATCATTTTAGTTTGTAAGATGTTTGGTATAATATGCTTTGGCCTATAAGTGATTGTACTCTCATTAGAAATCCCCAGAAAGCTGAACAGGCCCCACAGTACATCGGGGATTTATACGAATAGCTTTCCTAGACAGGAATTCCAACTACCGGTACTACACTCTTCCAGTTAGTACATATCCACCTAACAAACTTTAATTCTAACGGGATCTTAAAATCAATAACATAATTCCTATTTTGTCTAAGAAATAATATTAGACATTAAGCCTAATGATTGTTGAATTCATATCAACTAAAGATTTTTTGCATGTATTTGAGTTTGGAATAGATTTCTCCTAAAAGCAAATACTAATGCAATTGCTTAAACTAAGTAATCCCATGATATAAAGTAACTTAGTCTAAGGCATTCCTAACTAGTGCAAGCAAGGCATATTAACAACTATGGCTTTCCTCTATGGTAACAAATATAACATATCACATAATGAATAAGTATATAATATATAGCACATAAGCAAGTAATAAATAAACAAGTGTAATATGAGGTAACTCATATTTGGGTTAACTTAGTTATAGTCTAGGCCACCATTTTCTAATAACCTAGATCCCTATAACCATGGCTCTGATACCAATCTGTCACACCCCGACCGATGGCGGAATGCGTCGGGGCGCGATTATGACTGTTCATTAGCTCATGGTGCTATTATGCGTTTCAATATTTAATGCATCATGATTAAAACAATACAACATGTCATTCACTAAATTCAAATTACATTACATGAATTGAATACAAAATAGTTACAATTGAATGCTAAAACATTGTTTAAAATTTAACTTGGTCTACTAAGTCTTATCATATGTCTTCATCATGCTTCCTTATCCTATTACACATGTAAAATAGAGTTTGTCAACTATTTGCATAGTTGGTGAGTTCACACACAAAGTTTAAATAATAGGTATAAAAAGTTTGCAAACTATAGCCTAACTAGATATGTATCATAAGCACAGCATGAATACAAGTTTGAATAAATTGAATGAATGAATGAATGAATAACAATTGCTTGTGTCCAAACTAGTATCCTTACAACATGTTAATTCAAGTATGGCCATACTATAAATTAACAGTTATAATTCAACCCGTTTGCTAGGTGTACTTTTCACCTTTTTCACACAAAGGCAAAAGCCTTTGCAAAGACATTATCTAACCATCTTAGGCTACTAAGTACTAGATTGCTTGACTGGCAACACACATAGAATCAACACATTGTATAAGCCTAGCCTCTAACACATAAAGCTAACTAGTCTAAGGCTTGCATCATAGATTGAATGAATAATAGATTGAATAAAGTTTGAATAAGACATGTGTAACATCCCAAAAACAAAAATGTAAAAGGGAGTGTGAAGAAACTCACAGTTAAGATGCTTAGCTAGTTTCAATTCCTTGAATAATGATTGAGAAGCAAGCTATCTACTCACCCTAAAGTTTGAGTAACAAGTCTTAGCATTCTATAATTCAAGTTCAAGATCCTAACACAATGGCATCCTAATGGAAGTCCTAATTGAATAAATCTAAGTTTGAATGGTTTCATTTAGGATTATTTATTTATTTATTTATTTATCAATTAAATTAAATAAATAAATATCCTAATTGATATTGAATAATCATTTATTTATTTGATTTTTGAATAATCAAATAAACAAATAACATAATTGATTTAGAATAATCATTTATTTATTTGATTTTTGAATAACCAAATAAATAATTATTCTTATTGATTTTTGAATACTTATTTATTTATTTATTTTATTTTGAATAATCAAATAAATAAATATTCAAATTGATTTTGAATAATTATATATTTATTTGATTTTGAATAATCAAAAAAATAAATATCCTAATTGATTTTTATAACTTAATTTCCATCCTTTTGTTTTGTTTGTTTAAATGTTTAATAATTTTGTTTTTAAAGAATACATCTTAAATAATCGTGTTAAAGAAGTTGTATGTTTAAAAGATTTAGGTGTACTTTAAAAAAACAAAAGCCTTTTTATTTATTTTATGTATAAAATTTTCCTTTTAGAAAAATGATGTTTTGTTTGTTTAATAGATTCTTAGTTTTATAGAACAAATATTTTATAATATAAAATTTGTTTGAAATAAAATTGATTTAAACATATTATTATTATAAAAAGAAAAATGTATACATATATGTATTATTAAAATATTTAAAATAATAAAAGATTAATTATTAGTAAACTTAATAATTATTTACATATATTTATTTCAAAAGTTTACTTTTAGTATTGTTTTTAAAATAATAATAAATGGTTAAATAGAGTTTTTAGTTAAATAAATGTAAATAATTAGTAAAAATTATTTTATAAATTTTCTGGAATAATTTACCCATCTCAGAATAATAGAAATATTATTTTATGATTTTTAGGATTTATTTTATAAGAAAAAAAATGGATGGAAAGAGGCTAAAGGAGCAAAAAGGGTCAAAACCCGGTTTTCCCTACGGCCAATGGGCTCGAACCCGGATCTAGGCGCCCCAACAGGTGTGGTTTACCACTAGACCAACTGGTTTATTATTGTCTGACTTAGAAACGATCTGGAGTTAAACAGAACCCAAAATCGTTCCTTTCACGCATGAACCCTAGATTCGGGTTCATCTCCAATTCGATCGAGAGGCCTATTCTCAGCCTCTGAAAGGTTAGGGCTTTCAATCTACATGTAAAACCAAGTGTAATGGATCAGAGACCTACCTAGATCGATTAAGAATTGAAGGGGTTCGAGTCTCGTGCAGGTCCGGTCTTATCTCGGGTTCGAATCAGGCTTTAGAGGGTGTGTGAGTCTGGTTTATGTTGACAGACTTATTCGTGGGATGCTATGGTGTAAAACGAATGAATCGATTTTCCCTTTTATACTGGCTCGTGTGTGGTTCGAGTTTTTTTGTTCAAGATTTGGTTCTTATTAAAATTGATTTACCGAATTAAAGGGTGAGATTTGATAAATCGTTGCTTTCAACCATTTACGCGTTCGAATATTAGCCGGATTTGATCCCTGATTGATCGGGATTCGCTTTGTATGCTAGAGGATGGAAATGGGTCACAAAGAGGGGCAGTGGGTCGGGTTGGGCTCATGGGTGAAAGAGAAGGAAGAAGAGGTTTGGGGTTTTTACATATCTGCCCCTCCCATTTTGTGATTTTTATCCTTTTTGTATTAAATTTCCTATCACTACATATAAGTTTACATGAGTTTGTATTTTCAGCCCCTTCACTTTTATTTGAAATAAAACTTAAGTGTTATATCTAAAAGTTATTTAAACTATCTTTAAAATTTGTAAACCTTTTTATTTACATCTTTGGCTTTATAAAAAAAATATATTTTTATTTGTTTATTTGATTTAAATTTATTTACAAGAATTTATTATTATAATATTTATTATTATTATTAGTATCATCATTATTTGATATGAATTTCTAAAAGTGATTCTTGTATATTATTATTATTATTTTTGTTGTTGTTGTTGTTGTTGTTGTTGTTATTATTATTACTATTATTACTATTATTATCATGCATGTATACACACAATATAATTCTTTATAGAATGCTATTAAAATTAATTTTATTTTAAAGTATTTTATGGCTTATGATGTTTTGCATTTTAAAAAATAAATAATAATAATTAGTAGTCATGAATTAGGGTTTTACTATTAACGTGTAAAAAGTATAAGTTCGATTTTTTTTTTTGTAACGGAAAAAAAACCCCTGGGGATTACACATAGGGCCTTGGGCCTAAACAACCTAGCCGGGTCATCCTTTACCGAAAGTGGTATGGCCGAAGGTAGGGCTCGGCCGTATGAGGCCTTAGCCGAACTAGAGTTGTCCGACTAAGGCTGTGTGCGAAAGAGGTTAGCCGAAAGGGGATAGGGGCGGATGAACTTAGGCCGAATGAGTCTTGGCTGATCCTGACCTGGCCGACCGAATGGGGTACTTGGGCCGACCGAACCAAGGATTGGGCTGACAGAATGGAGTACGGCCGACAGAATGAGGCTCTTCAGTCGGGAGACATTCGGCGACAGAGGATACTTCACCTGGCCTGCCATTCGGTCGAAGGTCGCTTGCCATACCCCCTCCCGGCCATTCGGCCTATCTGACTTGGGCCATTCGGCCAGTCGAACAAAGGCAAAGAGGGGTCTCCTAGTTTCAACCCTAAATGCTCACTCAAGATGTATAGCATGTTTCTGCTTCATCCCAGGTGTGTTTAGTGAATTTCCTATGAATTTTTATGGTGCCTAAACCGGTTCTAGGTGGGTTCGACCAAGAGGGTTTTGAAAACCCTAAAAACGAAATGAAAATTCGAGTCTACCTAAAATCTGATGGATGAGAGTTTAGATCCTTTGTACTTTCATGATCTACAAGTTATGGTGGTCGTTTTGACACCAAAAACGTTCGATTTCGTGGAGAAATGAAGAAGTTGTGGCTATGGCTTCTAGAGAGAGTAGAGAGAGAAAGTGGCAAAAATGAGGAGAGAGGGTGGGTAGTTGGGGAAGATGGTGAGGAATTAAAAGCCTCATTAAAGACCTTCACATACCCGGGTGTTCGGTCTCGTTTGGTTTCGCTCGGTTTCACGTAAATCGTCGGTTTCGTTCCATTTTCGTAACGAAACTTCTTGGTTTTCAAACAAGAATTCATAAAATTATTTTAGGTGGTTATTCCTAGTAAATTAACTAAATATATTCCATTTATTTTAAATTTCAGAAAATATTTAATCAACTGTTTAAAATCGAATCGTACAGTCATCGCGCGTATTCGTTCGAATCGTCACCCGTAGGAACACGACGATAACTATACTTTTCAATATGGTTTTCTAATTATTGGACACCATTTAGAACGCTAAACTTTCATATGTATTCGTACAGATCGTCACCTATACGAATAATTCGTCGATTTAGCATTCACATAACGACATCCGTTGTTATGTTCTGTAAAGCCTCATATACGTTTATACATAATAAATCCTAACAAATAATCAACGATGGTTCTGTATCGCCAGATAATTATCTGGCTGATGAACCATAGTTCTGAACTTTGTTTCCTGAAATGATTTTGAATTTGTTCTTTGATAACATGAAATGATAATGATATATGATATACACTAAAATACGTATAGTTTGTACCTGATTACTGTTCATGTTCCTGTTGAGATCATCGTTCCGGTACTGGTTCCGGCACTGATGTCACACCCTAACCAACGATGGAATACGTTGGGGCGCGAGTTAGATTGTTCATTACTCATGGTGCTATGTGTAAGTTTCAATAATTAAACAATTGTATTTAATTCAAATCAAACATTCATTCATTTAATAACCAAAAATTCAAAGTCATTACAGTAGTTCAAATTCAAATCAACCATTACAATAAACCAAAAGTCTAAACATTTGATTAAATAAATTAAACTAGGTCTCTAGACCTATCTTATGTCTTGAATCCTTTCTTCCTTAATCTGTCACACATGTAAAATAAATTTTGTCAACTATTTGCATAGTTGGTGCACTAAGTTTGAATACTAAGTATAAAAGGATGCAAACTAAAACTTAATTAGAATATGTATCAAAGGCATAGCATAATACAAGTTTGAATAATTGAATGAATATATGAATAACAAATGCTTGTGTCCAAACAAGTATCCTTACATAATAAATCAAGTATAACAATACAAGAATTATCATTTGTAATTCACCTAGTTTGCTAATGTACTTTTCACCTTTTTCACACAAAGGCCAAAGCCATTGCGAAGATAGTATCTTACCACCCTTGGCTACTAAGTACTAATTTGCTTGACTGGCAACACACATAGAATCAACACATTGTATAAACTTAGCATCTAACACATAAAACTAAATAAGTCTAAGGCTTGCATCATAAGTTTGAATTGAATAATAAAATGAATAATAGTTTGAATATGACATGTGTAACATCCCAAAAACAAGAAGTAAAAGGGAGTGTGAAGAACTCACATGTTAGGATGCTTAGGCTAGTTCCCAAATCCTTGATTAAACAATGAGGAAGTAAGGCTATCTACTCACCTATAATTTGAGTAATTTAAGTCTTAGCAATCCTATAGTTTAAGTTCAAGAATCCTAGAAACTATGGAAATCCTAATGGAAGTCCTAGTTTGATTGAACTATGTTTTGAATGGATACTTAGAATAACTAATCTTATAATATTGATGTAATAAAATAGAATATCCAACGTATTCTTTTTATTTATCAATATTATTTATATGAATAAATTAACTTAATATTGGTTTAAATAAAATAGAATATCAAAGATATTATTTTTATTTAATCAATATTATTTATATGACTAGACTAAATGTATAAGAATATTTAATAATATTCTTATAATAAATAAAAATAGAATATTAATTATTCCTTTTTATTTATTATTTTGGAATTGAATTTCTAAGTGTACTACTTGGATTAATTTCCATCCATTTGTATTTAAAGACTTGCATGTTTGAATTTTTAAGTTTTATAAAATTTAGTTAACCTTTTAAAACTTTATAAACTTAAATCATTATTTGAATTATATTGATTAAAACAATTATTTCATTGATTGAAAAGATATTTAGTCTTTAATAATTTAAATCATTGTAATATGTTTATAATAAAACATATATTTATTGTGAATTGTATAAAATAATAATAATAATAATAATAATAATAATAATAATAATAATAATAATAATAATAATAATAATAATAATAACAACAATAATAATAAATGAGTAACTAATTATTTTTGAACAGAAGTTGCTAAATAATTTTGATTTAAAATCTTTCATTAAATTTGATAAGCATTTAATTTAAATCTTATTTAAACCTTCTTATTTAAATACCTTTAAGTAAATAAATAAATAAAATAAATAAATAAAGATAATAATAATAATAATAATAATAATAATAATAATAATAATATTTGATTTAAACAGAATGTTTTGAAAAAAAAAATTAATTTTTTTATAGTGGAAATTAAATACCATAATCAATTATTAAGTTTGTTTTTAATTATATAAATATAAAGATTGGTTATTGTAAACCAGAATTTCTACAGCCCTTAGAAAATGATTTCTTGGATTTTTGACAATATTTTTATATAAAAAAATGAGTTAAATGGATGGAAAATAAAAAAATTTGGATCTGGGCATGGCCAAGGGTTCGAACCCGAGACCTATTCCCCCACAGCCAGCGGTCTTAACGCTGGGCTGTGGGGTGGAGCCTTAAGTGAATTGGATCTGATTTAATAATATACATGCTTCAAATTCGAAACCCAGAACCTATGAACCCTAGATTATTCTTGGTTCGAATTCTTTTGAATCGGAGATAATGAGTCCCATAAATTATAGGGCTATTAATCTACAATGGATTCCGAGTAGAATGGTATAAAACTTACCTGATGAGATGTTCGGTTGGGTGTAGTTCGACTAGCTTGAAGGTTCGGCCGGTTTCGAGGCTTGAATCACGATCCAAAGGAGTTGTACGCTAGTTTTAATGGTTCAGACTAGTTCGGAATTGATAAAGGGTGAAGAGGGTGTGATTTGATTTGGGGTTTATAGGCGTTCGAATGTAATTCAAACTCTTAGTCGATCGGTTTAAGTTAGGAAGTGATTTTACGCATGATTTTCGAATCAATCGAATTGATTGATGATTGATATGTTTAAACGTGTTCAAATCCCTTCCGAATATAAAATCGGTGAGCTGGAATCGGTTGTAATCGATGGGATTGATGATTGGGTCGAAATCGGGTCATAGGTAACCCGTGACATAAACCGGGTGAGAGGGATGGGAGGTTTGGGTTTATTACATGTTCAGTCCCTGTTGTTTTGTATTTTTCAGTTTTGTAATTAAAACTTTTTCCCTTCACATTTTAGTTTCACTAAATACCTCTTTCAGTCTCTTTAGTTTAGTAACTAAATTATATTCAAAATTTTATAAAATCTTTTATATATTTGTTAATATTTAGACTTTATCCATAATTTATATAAGTAAAAAAAATCCTTTTATTAATATAACGTCTTTATTGTTATTATTATTATTATTATTTTATTATTATTTTTATTATTAGTTATTATGTATATACATATTATTTATATATATACTTTATAACTTTAAGAATAGAAAATTTACAAAATAAAAATGATTTTATTTTATAACCTATTATGATAATTCTATTATAAAAATGAAATTTTATAAAAGCTTAGATGATGTATTTTGTTATTTTTATTATTTTATTATGTATGTACATATTATTTATGCATATATTTTTATAACTCTAAAAATAGATTATTTACTAATAAAATGTTTTTATTTTATTATAACCTATTACGACTTATAAAAATTGTAATCTTTTATAATAATAAATTTATAAAGACTTTGATTATATATTGTATTATATTTGTTAGTATTGCTTTATTAATAAACATTTAATTAACTACAAATTCATGAGTTAAATGTTCAAAGAATATCCCAAACTTTTATTTATTTCGAATATGATACGATTACAAAGCTTGAATGAAAATCGAAAATCCTAGGGATTACAACTGATGTTACAATGTTTTAATCCAAGTACAAGCAAAACACAAGAAAACCTAAACCTCACACTAACTGGTTAACCCGAGTATGATTATAGATGATTTAGCCTTACATCTTCATCAATTAGCCTTCAAATCTTGATTCAGGTTGTGAAATTATGAATCAGGGAGTGATTCGGAGGGTTGTAGCAGCCTAAAGTTCGTGTTTTTCAATCCAAAATCGCCCGAAAAAGTTGGAATTCGACCCCCTAGGTTATGACCTTTAATCTGGAAAAGATAGGGTTAAAAACCCGGTTTTTCGCATTTGGGCATAGCCTACGCCCAATCTGTGCGTAGCCAACGCTGGCCCCAACTGATACGATGCTTGATTTTTGCGAACGCTGAATATTGGGCGTAGCGTATGCTCGGCCATGGCCTACGCTGACTTGTGCATAGCCTACGTTCAACTTGACCAGCTTTTCATTTATGTCTCATCGAGAAACTCGGTTTTCGTATATTATGGATTCCGTAACTCCATTCCTAGTTCGAGATATGCGCATTCCAAGTTTTGAACTTTTCTCGACTGCTTCTGATCCATATGTTAACATTTTCGTCCCGTTAACATATCCGGACATCCATGTAACCTATTTTTACCTACAATTCATAAATGTATGTCAAAGTATCATTCTTCTATATGAAATGCACATAAAAACACAAGTTAAAACCCTTTAAACATTCGAAGTCTTAGCTCCATCAACGATCAAAGCGTTTGGTACAAGTAATTCAAGTATAATGCACGTATGAATTGTTTACTTTAAAGTTTTTGAAATTTGTTTTTAACTTTTTTTAGTAATATGTTTTTTTATCTTTTCTTTTATTATGCTTAAGTCTCTCTCTTTTATTTCATTGTTTTATTTTTTCTTGACTTTTTTCTTTGTCACACCATGCGCCACGTGCGTAATCCACGGCGCGGTGACAACTGAGAGATTGATCGGTTTATTCATGCACAAGATTAATGAAGAACAACCACAAAGAATTACTAGATTTCTTATGATTAAGGTAATGTTTTACAAATCATGTCTAACTACCAAAAGAATACAACTAACCAACCTCATAATATAGTTTACAAAATAAGAACAGACAAGAAAATTAAACAACAAGGATTTTAATGAGTTTCTAATCCATCCTAGCGTGTTTCTTGATATTGTTCTATCTAAAACTAGGTCGCCTTAGTTGTCCATGTCCTGTGCCTACCTTTGGTCACCTGAAACATGTGAAGAAAATCTGTCAACTTCAAATAGTAGTTGGTGAGATACATAGGTTTAAATAAGTAAAAGTATATAGTTTATGAATATCAAAATATAAGTTCAAAAAGATTGTCATTTGTAAACCTGTGAGTATAACCTGTATAAATATTGAATTTGACAACCAATGAATCATGTACAACACTTACTGTATATAGATTTTATATGTAAAACATGTAAAAGTGGTAACATGTTGATGTAACACAAACTATCATCAAGTATATACTAGTGTCATCTTAAATCCAAGTCCCAAACTACGGTTGGAGTTAGGCAAAGACTGACTAATAACAGCACAGCCCATGGTAATAAAGTTAATTAAAACCAACTCTGTGTTACTGAGATTGTGTTCAATCTGATCTAGGCTGTTAAAATTAATTGACAGCTAACTCATATTGCTAAGTCTATACCAATCCATCTTTGGCTATAAAGTTAATTAAAGTCAACCCTGAACTTGATGTAGAACCCATTTTTCCCTTGTTGTGATCACCCATTACTAACGATAACAGATTGCGTGAACTCAAGTTTAGAAACAAAGTTTATAGCTTCTAACCCTTGAGTCCTAAGATTAACGATTGCGTGAACTTCAAGTCTGAAATCCAAGAATGGTGATTTCAGCCCTTGAAATCCTGATTATAGGCATACATGATGTGAATAAGTTTGTTTACAAAAATGCTTCCATGTTACATTATTTGATTTGATAATTGAAAACAACTTGTACAAGAGAGTGCAATGGATTAGGTCATGTGCCATGACAAGTCATGACTAGGTGCCTTATATCCAAAGTTTATGTTAAAATGTGTTTAAGTTTACCAACATAAGCCAAACATAAGTTATGAGTAGTGAAAACCATTTAAGAATTTAAGTTCGAAAATAGTATTTACATGTTCCACCCCAAAATATTTCAAAGCAGAAAATAGGGGCTATGTAATCATCTTGAATGATAGAGATGTGTGATGAACGGATAATCGATAGAAGATGCTCTCACTTGTTTATGATAGATTTATTGTACTACAAAACCTAAATGTGTTAACATGATTTTGAGTATTTGTAAGTTAATGTTTATTTATTGTTAAACACTCCATGTTAATTAGACTTTCTTGTTTAAACATGTTTTGTGACGTGGTCTTTATAACCCTCCTAAGCTTAGTCCACAATTCTGTGTGTTAACATTTTAAAGTTTACTATTTTCCATGGTTACATGTTTATAAACTTTAATTCAAGTTCATTTGATGAGTCATAATAACATAACCCATTACACCATGCATGATATATTCTAGGTTATAAGTTTGATATTGTTAATCTAATGCTCATGATGTACTTTTTAGGTTCATAAGATAACTTTAAGTCATTGTTAAATCAAGTTATAAATCATTTTAACTAAGCTTGGGTGGTTAAAAGTTTTTTCTTAGCACTTAGGAATCGACTAAGGTTAGACTCACCATAACCGACCCCTTGTGCACTCTTTGACCCATTTCCAACTTGGTTGTGGATTGTTTTGATTAATGATTGATTTAAGAAACTTGGGATAGATTAAGGTATCATCATTTGTGGCTTGTGGATCAAGAGGATAGGCTTCTAACTTGTAATATCGAAAGGACACTCAACCGGTTCAAAATCAGCCCATCGATACTAGTAGTATCGATGAGGCTTATTCCCATTTCTCTTGTCCACCACTTGTAGTATCGTTAGCCTCTTTGGGTCTGGTCCACCTTGGATGAACCTAATATAAACCATTTACTTGATTCCAGGTCGTGAGGGTGCTGGTTGAGGGCAATAGGATCGATGAAAGACAAAGTTGACATTCAAGGATGCCCATTGATTCTATAAATATCGATGGGAGCATAGGATCTACACAAGGCCTTCGATACTGTTAATCTTTATGCCCATTGAGTCCAGTCACTTAGAGAGTGTCGAGATTGTCAATATCGATGGGTTTGAATCAGCCAAGGGTTGTCGAACTTATTAGTTTCGAAGGATGAATACCAGTCCACCCTTCAAGCATCTATACTAGTAAACCCAGCTGTTCTTATGTCGATATTAACACAGCAGCTCGATCCAGATCTTTCCAAGCCTCACAAACTTAAATCAAGCCTATCCAAAGAGTTCCCAAGTGATTTCGTGATAGTTCTTGTGTTTAAATGACTGAAATCGTGATTCCAAATTCCGTACTTTCCGGGTTTAAGAAACCCTTTAGGACCGAACCTTTGAGCTCGATTTCTAGGTCGGCCTAGATGGTTTATGCTCCAATACTTTGTACTTCTGTAATGTAGACCTCGAGAGCTTTCCCTAGACACCAAGATCTCGCGATTTCGTCAAGAAACGAGGAAGATATGAAGAGGGTTTTTAGAAAGAGAAAGTAGATAGAGAGCTCCGATTTAGAGAGAGAGAGGAGTAAAAATCTGATTGGTGAAGCCACAGATGAGCTTATTAATGGCTTAAATACCTCGAGTGGTTTGCCGCGTTTTTGGGCTCCTTCGGTTTCGCGTTTACGCGTTTCGTTACGTAAACTACGTGAACATTATATTATCATTAAAACTAGTTTTGTTTTATCATTTTGGGTTTTATTTGACAAGTTTCAAAATTATAAAAATAACTAATAATATATTACGCATTTTGTAATGTTCGTTTGTCTCGAACCGTAAACGAATATAATTACGTGCATGCCCGTAATTATATACGTCTTGGGTTGTTTCTTGTATTTATAGTTTTACTCGTAATTATAAGTTCAACATATATATCTTTATGGATCGTCACCTATAATGATACCGAGTCTCGCTTACGTGTTACGATTTGCTTAAATAGTTTATTGGTTTTACTATTCGTCTGTACACTACGCACTAACACTATCCCAATATACCGAATGCAGTTTATGTATAGGGCATACTGTAACATCTGTGCCGGTAACGTTACCGGCACAGTAATCTGTACAGTAACTGGCACAGTAACGTAGGCACAAACCATGTCAACTAGTGTATGCTATTGACACATTATGCTTGACACGAAACTATTATGTGATTGTCTGAAATCTGATTTAAAACCTTAGGGTTTAACAGTCAGAAACATATCAGACAACACAGAATGGAAACACAGAACGTATGTGAGGTTAAACAGAACGAAAGTATAACGGTTGTTGCTTCAGAATGCTAAACAGACGAATTATTCGTATAGGTGACGATCTGTACGAATGATTCTGAGAGTTTAACGTTCTGAAATAATGACTGAAAAGTAGAAAACAAAAGTTGGAAAGCTAAACCATCGTTGTGTTCGTTCGAATGACGATTCGAACGAATACGCGCGATGGTTACGCGTTCTGACGAAACGAAAACGAAAACGATACGAACGATAATAAATCTAAGGAAATAAAATATTTCCTGTTTTACAATTTTGAAACTCATCATAAATAAATTTAAACGAAACTATCTTAATAATTCGCGTACAAATTAACGAAACGCGTAAAAACAATATAATTCGACAAATAATTTAATACAACGATATTTAAAATAACTTCTAATATTAATCATATTCTAAACATCCAAAAATAATTCTTTTTATTTAAAGTACGAAACACGCGCGTAACGATCCGGAAACACGATGAAAATACGAACCGAGCAACCGAAACGAACCCGAATACCCACGGGGTATATAAACATCAAATGACTCATTTAATTCATTTCTCCACAAACCCTCTCTCTCTCAAACCCGTCATCTCTCTCTCTCCCTCTAAGTTTACACCTTGAATCCTCCATAACTTGATCATTTCTTGTTGAAATCGAGCGTTTTTGGTGTCCATGCGTAGCTAGCAACGAGCCTTACCTGAAAGTACAGCAGATCTGAGGCTTTGTCCGGTCAAAATCGAGATAAACAAGCTTAAAGGTTCGGAATATTAGGGTTTTTACTTCCATTGTTGTTAAAATAACTTTAGCCGGTTCCTTGTATCACCATTTCGAGTTTCGCAACACTAGCTACCTACCACGGCATGGGACTAACCTAGATAACGACTTAGGACTGCTTGGCTCGAAGAAGGTGATGGGCTGAACCAGGGTTCGTGAGGCACAGGTGACCGAACCTGTAACTTGCCAAACCTTATGGGATTAGGCGAACCATTTGAGAGCCGAACCCTTGGCAGCCGTCACCCTAAGCCCTGAACCATCCCTTAGCCGAACCCAATCACATGGGGCGAACCTACTTGGGCTACGAACCTTGCATGGGGTGAGCGAACCTCTCATGCATTTGGCGAACCCTAGGCGAACTCACACTTGCAGCCGAACTCCCTGCAGCCACCGAACCCTACGTGCGAACCCAACCCCACGAACCTAAGCTTTGGCTGAACCTTGTGTGAATACAGCCGAACCATGCATGCTGGGAAACGAACCCTTCCTTCTGTTCATGAACCCCGGGCGTGGCAGCACTTAGCCTAATCTCATAGACAACACCGAACCTTTTGAACATACTGCGAACCTTAGCCGAAGACCCAATAGGTTCGCTGGAAACCTATATATATTGGCCGTGTTAATCGACCCAAACCACCATGGATCGGCCCATGTAACCATTCTTAGGCCCAAATCGTAAATATAGTCTACGGCCCAGTAAAGTAGGAACCTTGCCCAATTCGGCCCATCTCACCCCTATTCGGCCCATGTATGGGCCCAACACACCTATCCGGCCCACATACATAACTCTTAGGCCCAGTTACACTTAAGTGACTCAAAAAGAGTATCCGGCCCAATAAGTTCTAAAGGTTAACTGACTCGCGGATGAAAGCTTAAAATGAATGGGGAACACAACCATGACTTATCATGTTAAATATCACAAATGTGATGATAAATTAGTTAAATAAACCATGAAAAGACTTAAAACTTATATGGAGAATTTAATTGTTAAACTAGACCGCAAGTTGAGAAATTTCGAACAATAAAGGGGGTTCAACACTACATTACATAATATAGGGAACTCCGGGCCAGATAATGAACGAGACTCACGAGTGTTAGCCAACTCTAGGGCAAACACGTACTCGCACACAAGTCACTACAACGAATACTTATAAATTATAAACTATGTGAAATCAATACAGGATCGTGAACATCACAACAAGTACAAACAAAGAGCGCGTGTATTCTTGTCTTTACTTAGTCAACCATAACGGACACAAGGTGAGTTCATTTGTCCCTTTTTTAACTATTTTGATTTTACTTCGGGACTGAGAAGCATGTTATACATTTTAAACAAATTATTTATAAAATGCTTTTACACTTATTCTTGATGCTTATGCTACAAACTTGAAGCTAAACTAGATGCTTAATGCTTATGCTATAAACTCTATGCTTAAACCATATTGACACTTATGCTATAAACTATATGCTTAAACTACATATTCGATGCTAAAGCTTGAACACTTATACTACATGCTAATACTAAATGCTCATGCTACATGCTAACACCAGATGCTAATGCTACATGCTAATACTAAATGCTAATGCTACATGCTAACACTGGATGCTAATGCTAAACGCAGATACTAAATGTTAATGCTACATGCTAACACCATATACTAAAGCTACAAATTGATGCTACAAACTTATGATTCTATGATAATGCTAAATACATACATGCTAATTGATTAAAACTACAGATGCTTTAAACACTTGTATGCTTATATGCTTGCCATGCTAAAACAATGGTTTGGCCTCTCAGTGCTTGCCTTGCCGATTGTGAAGCTATTTGAATGCCATAAACTTGAATGCTAAAACTATCAACTATGGTAGAACATACCAAATTGGCCTCTCAGTGCTTGCCATGGGGTGTTCTTCATAGTTGGGACTTGAAGGAACAGACCGTCAGCCTCTCAGTGCTTGCCATAGGGTGACCTTCATAGTCATGACTTGAGGAGTAGACTGATGGCCTCTCAGTACTTGCCATACAGTGATTCCTCAATGTTCACTCATGCTATAAACTTAAACATAATGCTAAAGCTATTGGCTATTTAGAATGGACCAACAAGCCTCTCAGTGCTTGCCAGGGGGTGTTCTTGTAGCTATGACTATTGTAGATCAGGTCGTTTGGCCTCTCAGTGCTTGCCAAACGGGTGTTCTACTTAGTGAGGATTCTGAGGAGTAGACTGATGGCCTCTCAGTGCTTTCCATACAGTGATTCCTCATTTTCCACTCATGTTGTAAACTTAACGAAATGCTAAAGCTATAAACGAAATGGATGGTAGGTAAGATGCTTAATTATCATTAACAGCAATGTCCTATGCGACTTAGTATGTGGTGGGACGGCGTCTGGGCGGGTCGTAGGCTCGACTCAGGGGTATGCCCTATACATAAGCATACCAAGTTGGATAATACAGGTGGTGTTAATGAGATTAAGGTTGTTACCGAGGGGACGCATGAATGCTTTTGGGTCAATATCATAAACTTTTAAACACGATTCTTGTTAAACTTATATTGAAGCTAATACATACGAATGCTATAGACTTGTAAACTTTGAAACAGTAAACTAAAGCTATGATGAAGAATGAATCGAATGGTAGGTAAAATGCTTAATTATCATTAACAACAATGTCATATGCGACTTAGTATGTGGTGGGACGGCGTCTGGGCAGGCCGTAGGCTCGACTCAGGGGTATGCCCTATATATAAGCATACGATGTTGGATGATACAAGTGTTGTTAATGAGGTTAAGGTTGTACCGAAGAGGTTTGCAAAAGCTATTTTACAAATACTAAAACTACATGAACTCACCAACCATTGTGTTGACTTTGTTTTCTTACATGCTTTCTCAGGTGATGAACAGGTTTAAGCTAAGGCTTTTGGATTGCATGCTAGGCGGCCTAGATAGAGGACCTAGTTAATTTTGGAAGGACATATTTTGTTGTTCATACGAATCACTTTTGATGTCTTGTACAGATTACAAGATAGAAAACACTTGATTCTTTTGATAGGTTTATTGGGTTAAATTACTGAACATTGATATTGTAATTTAACTTTGTAATCCTAGTTTAATGTTTGATTGTGCTTTAATTATTCTTAACATTGATGCAATGTAAACAATCTGATCATCACGATTATCACTCACGATATCGCGCCCCGAGAACCTTCCGCCCGACGGAGACTTCGATCCAACCCCGCCGGCTCGGGGTGTGACACATACGTAGAGTTCGGCTACCTTCCTTATCATCCGCTAGCCCACCACTGTTTCGATATATTACAATAGTGTTATTACGTAGCGTATTTGACAATAATTACAGAATAAGTGTATACTTAATCACTCACGACAAAAATTTCTAAAACATACAAACGATTGTACAATGATACAATGATTATTTGCATACATGAAATGTGATTGCATAACGTAAATGATTACATTGTGAATATGTACAGATGTTACGTTCTTCTATACGATAAAATCTATTGAATTAATTAAACTTTGTCTTTAGTTTTCGATCATTTTAATTTATTTTCATTTAGCTTTTCTTCATCCTACTTAAGTATTTTCTTTTCTTTATATGTTTAAGTTTTTTTTCCTTTTATACTGTAGGTCCATGGTTAGGATCTAAATGATCTGGTATAGCCTAATATAACGTGCGGAATCTATCATATTATGTTTGAACAAATTGAAACTAGATTTAGATGAAAAGAATTAAACAAATGAAGATAAAACAATCTTGTAGAATTAGCATAAGTTTGAAATGAGTGCAATGGGAGAACTAGTTTTCTTTCTGGGAATTCAAGTAGATCAGAAGAAGGGTGGCTTATTCATGCATCAGAGTAAATATGTACATGACATCTTGAACAAGTTCAAGATGAATGATTGTATATCAATTTCTACTCCTATTTGTACTCATCATAATTTTGGGAATGATGAGAATGGTATAGATGTTGATCAACATCTTTATCGTTCAATGATTGCTTCCTTAATGTACTTAACTGCATCCCGACCCAACATCATGTTTGCAGTTTGTTTGTTTGATTCTTTTCATCTAAATCTAGTTTCAAATTGTGTAATTTCAAAACTAAACAAAAACAAAGAAAATCAAAAACAAAATAAACAACTATAAACATTATATTGAAAAACAAAACAAATACAATAATCATAACGATCTTTATTTTGAATGAGCAGCAATCTTCAGTCTTTAATTTAACAACTGAAGCTTGTTACTATCAGGATACTAACATATACAACCCTAATCATTCCATTATAAGTACTTTTAGCCACCAATTCTAAAAACTTTAAAAGTTTAGTTCTTAAATTAGCCTTGATTCTTGTAACTTAGGGTCGCCAACATTCTCAAAACTTTAAAGATTATCACTAAATATCAAAAAAATTATTTTTCATTAGTATGATTTTACATTATATCTCTTAGCTTTGTATAATATGTCCTCATGCCTAGTTTGAAGTGCGATCAAGGCATCTATGACTAGCCACCTTTCATCCTTCAACTTTTAGAACTTTTAATTTTTGCTTCTAAATTTTTAGATTATGTTATTTTAGATACATTTACAATTATTCTATGTTTTACTTAATTTTGTGTGAAAAACGAGTTTTCGTCAAATATAATATATTTTCTGTAAATTCAAACAGATGATACATTGTTAAAAATTTTGTCTTGTGCAAAATTGACAAATGCTACCTCTTTTGTTCTTTTTATAAGGTGTACGTTTTCATAATTAAATCAAATCACTGTGGTTGAACCAAAATTCGTTCATGGAACTGATTTGGTTTGTTTAATTAAATAGTTATTCAAGTGTACCAGTAAATCATTCGTTAGATTGGTGAATCAAATGGTTGGACTAGAGCACATAGTTTATTTTACAATAACTTACATATATAAATTTTAGAATATATATCAGGTCATCTAGTTTTAAGTCTATTCAAACTGCTCTGATTATTAAAATTGTAAAATAACGTTTTGATTGTCTAATCCTGTTGTTTTTAAAGTTAACCACCTAATAATAATTAAGTACGACCAAGTTGGTAGTAGTTTAAAAGAGGGTGTGTGGTTTTTCAAGTGGTAGTAATTGAAATTGTCATGTAGCGACTGCAAGTTTCTTTTATTTAATTCTTTCATATTTTATAATTTTCTTTAATATATTTTTATTATCTTCTCTTCCTTTTGCATTATTTTAATATTTATATTTAATAACGTCTTACCAGTTGGTTTAAGAGGGCCTAAAAATCCTCTCCCAATAAAGGAAAAATAAGATGCGTGTGTGATCGATGCAAAGATCGCATACAAGCTTTACCTACCAAACACTACGCATCTCTCTTCTACTATAAATAATGCATATATCTTCCATTTTCATCAACATTTGGCAATCAATTAAACATAAATATATATAATATATATATTGTTTTCCTGAGGCAGCCGGTGACATGTCAATATCGAACGTAACTCATCGACCTCTGGTTGTTGGTTGTTGCATGGAGCATCAGCACCATAACACCACCTCCGCCCGTCAATCTGGTAAAAAAAAATAATCTTCATTTTTTTCTTCATACATTAATGTTGACACTTGTGAGTTTTTTTCTTTTTTTCACACCATGATCAAGTAAGTAGCTACATGTGTCATCTGCAAGAGAACATACATGTAAAAGGTGTGTATATATATATATATATATATATATATACCTCACTATAAAATGGGCATTCAATTATGATGGATAGATGCTGATATAAAAGAGAATCATTTTTCAATGTGTTCAGCTATTCATGTTTTAGTTTCTGATCGCGAAACCGCTAAATCAGCTATCGTTTGCAATTCCAAGCATTTAGTCGCTCAGTTTCAAAAGTTTGAATACATAATGAACGTTTTGATCTACGGTTTTAATCAAAATCTGTCGTAAAAAATCGACCGGCCCGTATGCGTGTGTGCAAACGTAAATATTTGCATGTATGTACACACACATTTATGTATATATACATTTATAGGTGTGTGTGTGTGTATGTATGTATATATATATATATATATAAGAGGGTTTAAAAGAAAACTCATTACTTTGGAAAAAACTAAGAAAACTCGTACTAAACAATCAATTTTTTTTAAAAAAAAATCATGATTTTTTATATTTAGCTTATAAATGATATAAACAAAAAAAAAATTAATAAAAATATGTAGATTACAAAGTTACGTATATGTAACCAATAAAGTAACATATATGTAATTCATATATGTAGTTTACAAGTTATATATATGTAATCAATGAGTTACACATATGTAATAACATGAGTTACATATATTTTTTTATTTTTTTCTTTTTATAATAAAACAAAATGTAAAGCAAAAAACAAAAAACGAAATTGATTGATAACAATTATGATTAGTTTTCTAAGTTTTCTCCAAAATGGAGGTTTTCTATGAAACCCTCCCATATATATGTAAAATGCACCATTTAAAAAAGTATATTTTAACTTAGAGTAATTAGTTCGTCTAAACCATAAAATGTTAGGATTGGTTCGATTTTTCTTTTTAATAGGTTCAAAACCCCAAACACAAAAATACAAACTATAAACCAAATCAGAATCAAACCGTTAATAATGGTTCGGTTTGGTTTTATTTTTAATGGTGCGGTTTTAGTTTTTGTTATTCTAAAATCGTTGTTAACTTACCGTTTCGACATAAAAACCGGATAGTAAACATCCCAATCACGTTACATTCAAAACAAATATTTTAAGTTAATTATAAAATGAAGTAAAAAAGCAATTTTTTTGTTAAAAAGAGAATCATGTCATTTTTGGTTCTGGTCTTGAGATGTATTGGATTTCCTTGAAAAAATCAATAATGCGAAACCATTAAGAAATCAGGTAAACGTACAAATTAACATTTATAAGAACTCTTAATTAGAAGAGTAATGCAACTAGGTGACAATAAATTTAACTGGCTAATTAAAAGATTAACTGGTTAAATGAGTTAAAAAAAAATAACAAGTTAAAAGGTGTTAATAGATGAGTTAATCCTTATGTATGAATTTAAAAATTTGAAAGTAGGTTGAATGAGTTAAATGAATCCAAAACATTATTGATGATAGTTACTTGAGCTGGTATAATGGGTCAGACATGACCCGTTAAGACATGAATCATTAAAACACAAAACACGAAATATGTAGACATGAAATCGTGTCATGTTAACGTGCCAACGTCTAAAATTACGAGCCTTATTTATTACCATGTTTTAGATTTTATATGTTTTTTTACTTAATAATTTTATATATAAAAAATATACAAAAAACTTAAAATTTCAAGCCTATGATCTTGAGACCATAGAAAAAACTCTCCAATATATATGTGTGTAAAATCATGGTAATACGGTAACATGGGTGTTAAATGGGTTGGGTTGACACTTGACACGTTGATCAGTCAACTCGACACGAACCCAAACCCGAAAATATACAAAAAAAATATTATATTTGTCACACCTCGAGCCGGCGGGCTGGATCGACTTTCCCGCCGGGCGGAATGTTCCCGGGGCGAGATATCGGGTGATAATCATAGTGATCAGATTGTTTACATGGCACGTGATATATAATGAGAAATGCTAACATGACATTCAATACATAGAATTACAAAGTTAAATTACACAGTACGTGTTCATAATTTAACTAGGTAAATCTACTTAAAAGAATCATATATTTTCTATCTTGTATCTCCACAAGATATACAAAAGAGATTTAAAATGTCATCAGTAATATATGCATCCAAAAAGCAAGCTAGGTCTTCTATAAAGTCCTCTAGCTTAAGCACTGATGCTTGGTAACTAGACATGCTCGTCACCTGAGAAAACATGCATTTAAACAAAGTCAATACTAGGTTGGTGAGTTTATAAGTTTAGTTATTTAAAAACTTTCAGAGTTATTTACACAACATCTTGTAATTACATAAGTCTCAGTTATTCTCATTTGGCATTAACTCATCCCCATGTCTTCTATATAGATACACCTACAGATAGGAAATTGTCCAGTCAAGCATGCTTATATATTGGGCATACATAGGGGACAAGCCCTAGCCGACATCCCACCACACACTTGACAGAACTCAATACCACATGTATTGTAGCTATAGATATCCATTTCATCACCCATAGACTTAATCACAATCAAGATCTCCAATATGACAAACCATTACATTATCATGATATTAACATAACACATTAGGTTTCTAAGCAGTACAATTCTCCACAGTTATAAATGGTGGAATAACCACATATATTAATGGTGGTGTTACCACAGTTATTAGGGGTCGTATGTCTTTGACATACTATTACTCACATCTGACTAGGAAGTGAGAGCAACTCTGACACGTAGTTATATCCCAATAGGTGATCAGAATTGAATTGACCACATTGCAGCTGTCACACCCCTGCGCCGCGTGCGGAATCCACGGCGCGGTGACGTATGAACAGTTGAATCATGCACAAGTGTTGAATAAGAACAACCACAACGGATTACTAGGTTTCATAATGTTAAGACAATTGTTTAGTTACAGACAGCTATCTACCAAAAGAAAGACAACTACAGACCCAAAATATAGTTACAAAATAAGACTTCAAACAAGACAATTAAACAATCAGGATTTAGTGTGTTTCTAATCCATCCTAGCATGTTTCTTCATCTTGTTCTATCTTAGAATGGTCTCCTTAGTTGTCCCTGAGAATGTCTTAAACCTGATTACCTGAAACACGTGAAAAGTAACTGTCAACTACAGACGTAGTTGGTGAGAACAATAGGTTTAATCATTTGTAAACATGAATATATGATATAAGGCATAGGTATGTTAAAGTAATAAATGATTCACATGGATGAGCTGCAACCCAAACTAACATCAAGTAAGAAAATGAGTGTAAACAGTCCAATCACTGTTTGCACAAGAGTCAACATATAATATCAAGTCCCAAACCACGTTTGGAGTTAGATAATGTGTCAACAGTTTTGATAAAACCATACGTAACCGAAATCTGCAGTTGGTTTATAAAACATATTTAAAAACTAACTGCAGCAATCGGTCTGCCCCAAATGTGTGTGTCCGCTTTCCCTTGTTGTGATCACCCAGTACTAACGCTAATGAATATGATACTTGATGCTTTTACTAGTTTGTTTACAACAATAGACACCATGTTTCTGAACCTTACTTTAACCAAAGGTGTTAATGCCTTATTTGATAACATGAATTGAAACCCTAGATTTAATTCCACGAATTAAATCCTTTGTTTTGAATATCATGAAATGAATCTGTTGATTTGAATACCATGAAATGAACCACTTGATTTGAATACCATGATGTGAACCACTTGATTTGAATACCATGAAATGAACCACTTGATTTGAATACCATGATGCGAACCGCTTGATTTGAGTACCATGAAATAGTGACCTTGTGTGACAACAAGGTTTATAACAAAAGAGTTTATAAAATCATTTATTTAAAAGTGTTTATCCTTCATAAATACATTTGAGTAAATCTGTTACAAAACAGTTCAAAGATCCTTTATAAAATCTTTTTAGTGAAAAGAGTTTAATAGTTAATAATTCCTTTAAAACAGTTGATGAATCCCTAGGATTCGAAAAATGAACCCGTAATGTTTATAAGAATACACACACCTTGTGTAATGAAATATGATTGTAAACAATTGGTTTGATCACGTGTTCCACCCCAAAACAGTTATAAAACAGTAAAAGAGGGGCTAATGTTCTCACCTGTCTGCAGTAGACTCTGAACTAAAACAGATAGCAAGTAGCAAACAGGACTTCTAATTGATTCCTATATCATTGTAATCATGCATAAGATATAAGATTTATAATTATATAGACCTTGATTCATTGATTGACTTGTGTTCTCTTGAAATTGATTATCACATGATAACTTGTTCTCATGATTATGATTGTTGTGAAAACTTGAATGTTATGATTTGAATCAATTGAATGATCATGGGTCAATGAAACATATGAAATGTTCTTTTGTGTTCAAACTTGTTGGTACACATCACATGTGTTTGAGAAATTGATTAACCTTTGATAAACATGAAAAGTATGAATATGTTTAAGTGTTTTAGACTCTTGCGATTATGAATTGATCTCATCATTATTTTAGGTAAATCTTAACCCAACTAAGTCAATTCATAATCATTTTGCATTGTAAGCCACACCATGGGCCATCTAAGTTACAATGGGCCAATTGAATATGGTGTTGGGCCAAGTGAATGTGTTGTTGGCCCAATAACATGTATTTAAGCCTTGTAGCTTGCCAAATACGATATTGAGCCAATTAGGATTATGGTAGTCGAATGGGCTTTGCTTAGGCCTAATCGAATTGAGTTGAGCCAACCCATGTATATATATAGGCCAAGTAAGGTTCCAAGGTAATATTGGGCCACTTAAGATCAAAACGAGTCTATATAACTCAATTGGGCTTAGTTTATGTCTATGGGCCACTTGCTAATGGAATTGGGCCGATTACAACATAATTGGGCCGAAAGAGATGTGGGCTGCCAACTTTGGGCAGCGAACCTATCAAGTTCCATGGGCTAGGTTCGTTGGTCATGTTCAAAACACTAAGGTTCGGCCAATGGTGACTAGAGGCTCGGCTACATGGTCAACGAACCATGCAAGGGTTCGTGAAGGTTAGCCATGATGTGGAGGGTTCGTTGTTCCTCTAAGGCTCGCAGAAGGTTCGTCCAAAGTGTAGGGTTCGTAGGCATGGTTCGGGAATGAGGGTTCGCTATGCATGCATGCAAGGTTCGGTTGGAAAATGGTTCGGTTAATCAGGCTGGACATCCAAGGGTTCGTCTGATACAGGAGAGTTCGTTATGTATCTGGTTCGGCAAGGGCTCGTGAGGACCCCTAGGGTTCGGCTGTTAACTCCACGAACCATGCAGGGTTCGCCTTATGATGTGTGTTCAACAGAAGGTTCGGCCGTAGGGTTGATCAGGGTTCGGCCGCCGAACCTGTAATTCTGCATCATCACCATCGCATAAAATCTGTTCTAGTTAGCTAGCTAGGTCGATTCATCATCAGAGAATGTTGCTACACAGTCGAGACTTAAAGGATAATGCAAATAAACCGGTTATGGGTGTATTTCACAAACTCACAAACGAAAACCCTAATCTCGTGATTGTTCAAGCGTCAATACCTCGTTTTTGGCTGGATGAATCTGCGAAACTCTTGTACTTTCGTGTAGAGGATGTCGAGAGCTACGCGTGGACACCAAGAACACCAAAATCCGTCGAGAAACGAAGAAGATACGCGCGTTTGAAGTTCGGTTTTCTAGAGAGAGAGAGAGGGTATACGGGATTTTTAGAGAGAGAAATGGTTGTTGAGGTATTAAATGAGAAAATCACCATCTTTAGAGCTTTTATAGCCCGTGTGGTATTCGGGTCCGTTTCGGTCGTTCGGTTCGCGTTTCCGGAACGTAACGCGTATTTTACGCGGTTTAAAAATAAAAGATTTGTTAAACTCAAATAAATGATGAGTTTCAAAATTGTAAAAATATAAAATAATTAATATAATTATTTTTACTCTTCGTGTGTTGACAGATCGTTAAACACATACCATTACGTGTATACCCGCAATCGCGTACGTTTTTCGATCGTATTAATTATTTAGAGTCGTTTAATCATAATTATAAGTTCAACATTCGTATCATTATGGATCGTCACCCATAACTATACTCAGTCTCGCTTACGTATTACGATTCTTGTTGAATTAATTGTCATAATATTCGTCTTAACACTACGCACCAACACTATCCTGTTACACCGAATGCAGTATATATATAGGGCTCACTCTCGCTGCCCACCACTATTTTGATATAACACAATACTGTTCTTGCCAAGTGAACTCGACTGTAAATAAATAATACATACTTGTTAAATAATAAAGATTCTAACACACAAGCACATAATGAACACATGATTCACATTGACTGACTGAACATGGACACACACTGTTCTAACACTGTTCACGACTACATGACTAAATGTACAAATGTTACAGTCTCCCCTAGTTAAGGGAATTTCGTCACGAAATTAACTAGCGGAAGATACTGTAAAAAGATGAGGGTACTTAAGCTTCATCTGGTCTTCACGTTCCCAGGTGAACTCAGCACCGCGTTTGCCCTCCCATCGTACTTTCACGATCGGGATATGGCTGCGTTTAAGTTTCTTGACCCCATGATCCATGATCTCAACTGGACGTTCTATGAATTGCATGTTATTCTGAATCTGAATGTCTTCCAGTGGAATCTGAACATCATGATCCGCCAAGCATTTCTTAAGATTCGATACATGAAAAGTATCGTGAACATTGCTTAGCTCCACTGGAAGTTTGAGTTTGTAGGCTACGGGACCAATCCGTTCCAGGATCTCAAAAGGTCCAACGTACCTTGGTGCAAGTTTCCCTTTCTTCCCAAATCGGACAACGCCTTTCCAAGGAGAAACTTTGAGTAGGACTCGGTCACCGACTTGAAACTCAAGTGGTTTCCGACGTCGATCAGCATAACTCTTTTGCCGATCCCGTGCGGCCTTAAGCCGTGACTGAATGATTGTGATTTTGTCTGATGTTTCCTGAATGAGTTCTGGTCCTACGACCTGTGAGTCACCAATCTCGATCCAACAGACCGGTGATCGGCACTTCCTACCATATAAAGCTTCGAATGGTGCACATTGAATGCTTGTATGGTAGCTATTGTTGTATGAAAACTCGATGAGTGGAAGATGAGTGTCCCAACTTCCACCGAAGTCAATGACACAAGAACGAAGCATGTCCTCAAGTGTTTGGATAGTCCTTTCGCTTTGACCGTCAGTTTGGGGGTGATACGCCGTGCTAAGATTTACACGCGTTCCCAAAGCCTTTTGCAACGATTGCCAAAAGCGAGAAGTGAAACGACTATCACGATCAGAAATGATTGATGTTGGTGTACCATGACGTGCAATGATTTCGTTGATGTACAATGTGGATAATTTCTCCATCTTGTAATCCTCTCGGATCGGGAGAAAATGAGCAGATTTGGTGAGTCGATCAACGATCACCCAAATCGAATCGAAACCTCGCGGAGTTCTCGGCAACTTAGTTATGAAATCCATGGAAATTTGCTCCCATTTCCATTGAGGAATTTCAGGTTACTGCAGAAGTCCCGAAGGCTTTTGGTGTTCTGCTTTGACTTTTGAACAGGTAAGACATTTTCCCACGTACAGTGCTATGTCTTTCTTCATTCCCGGCCACCAGTAAGATGTCCTTAAGTCCTGATACATCTTATCGGCTCCAGGATAAACTGAGTATCGTGACTTATGAGCCTCATCACAGATGAGTGTGCGCAATTCTTCAGACCTTGGAATCCAAATGCGGCCGTTGAGATATAACACCCCATCAGATCGAGGTTCTAGTTTCTTCTCAATGCCACAATCCAAGTCTGTCTTGAGTTGATTATCTGTTACTACTTGTTGTTGTGCAATACGAATCAAGTCTTTCAAGTTTGGCTGTGTGTTGATCTCCATGGCTCTTACACGAATTGGTTTAACTGGTTCCTTGCGACTAAGAGCATCCGCCACCACATTGGCTTTGCCCGGATGGTAACGAATCTCACAGTCGTAATCAGTTAGAAGCTCAACCCAACGTCGTTGTCTCATGTTGAGTTCTTTCTGATTGAGAATGTGTTGTAGGCTCTTGTGGTCTGTATAGATGACACATTTAGTACCATACAAGTAGTGTCTCCAAATCTTCAATGCAAAGACCACAGCCCCTAACTCAAGGTCATGAGTAGTGTAATTCTTCTCGTGAACCTTAAGTTGTCTTGAAGCATAAGCAATGACCTTGTCCCGTTGCATAAGTACACAACCGAGACCAAGGTTTGAAGCATCACAGTAGACAATGAAATCATCACTGCCTTCTGGAAGACTAAGGATAGGGGAGTTGCATAACTTCTGTTTAAGAAGTTGAAATGCATCTTCCTGTTTCTGTCCCCATATAAACGCTTGACTTTTCTGAGTCAAAGTGGTAAGTGGCAAGGCAATCTTAGAGAAATTCGCAATGAATCTCCTGTAATAGCCCGCCAGACCCAGAAACGAACGAATCTCTGTTGGAGTAGATGGGGTAGCCCAGTTCTTAATCGCCTCAATCTTTGCCGGATCTACATGTATCCCATCTTTGTTTATGACATGTCCTAAAAAGTGAACCTCCTTTAGCCAAAATTCACATTTTGAGAATTTAGCATAAAGTTGTTCCTCTCTTAGTAGTTCCAAGACTTTCTTCAAATGATCCTCATGTTCTTGTTCCGTCTTTGAATAGATCAGTATATCGTCAATAAAGACGATCACAAACTGATCTAAATACGGCCTGCAGACTCGATTCATCAAGTCCATGAACACTGCGGGTGCATTGGTCAGCCCAAATGGCATAACCACAAACTCATAGTGTCCATATCGAGTCCTAAAAGCAGTCTTTGGTATATCCTCATCATTTACTCTTAACTGATGATACCCGGACCGTAAATCAATCTTAGAGAAACAAGTTGCTCCCTGCAATTGATCAAACAGATCATCGATCCTGGGCAGAGGATATCTATTCTTGATTGTCAACTTGTTCAGCTCACGATAGTCGATGCACATACGAAATGAACCGTCTTTCTTTTTGACAAAGAGAACCGGAGCTCCCCATGGGGAGAAACTCGGTCTTATGAAACCTTTGTCTAAAAGTTCTTGAAGCTGACTAGACAGTTCTTGCATCTCAGACGGTGCTAATCGATACGGTGACTTCGCCACTGGGTTTGCTCCAGGGACGAGATCGATTCTAAACTCCACTTGTCGGACTGGTGGTAGTCCAGGCAAGTCTTCTGGAAATACGTCTGGATAATCTTTGATAACTGGAACATCTCCAACTGCTTTCTTTTCAGGTTCCTTTTCCACTACATGAGCTAGGAAAGCATAATATTTTTTCTTCAAGTACTTCCTCGCCTTGATACACGATACAATCTTCAATCCGCGGCATGGTTTCTCGCCGTAGACTATCATCGTTTCGTCGGACGGTAGAGGAATTCGAATAAGTTTCTCTTAGCATACGATTTCAGCATTGTTTTTGGATAACCAATCCATTCCTATCACAACTTCGAAGCTTCCGAGAGTCATAGGAATGAGATCGATGGAGAAAATATGGTCATTTAATCTTAATTCACAACCATGGATAATAGAATCTACAACTATAGTCTTACCATTCGCTACTTCTACTGTATAGGGAGCAGTAAGTATAGATAGTTGCATATTAAGCAAAGAAGCAGTATGAGCAGAGATAAAGCTTTTATCAGCACCAGTATCAAATATGATAGAAACGTAGTGATCATTGATAAGAAATGTACCCGTGATGACTGCCGGATCCTCACGTGCTTCGGCAGTTTCAATAACAAAGGCACGAGCAGTAGCAGTAGTGTTGTTGAGTTTTGGACACTGGTTTCTGAAGTGTCCTTCTGCTCCACAATTATAACAGGCCCTTCCACCTGTAGCAGCAGTGGTAGTGGTAGCAGTAGTTGCAGCAGCAAGATGAGCAGCTCGGCATGTAGCTGCAAAGTGTCCCATACGCCCACATTTGAGACACTTCTTGCATGGAGTAGTGGGTAAGTGATGGTATTGGCATTTGGTGCAAAGTGGAAATGTGCCAGTATAAGACTTTCTGGCGTTAGCAGGTTGTGGCATAGCAATGATAGGTGTAGCATGAGTAGGTGCAGCTGCAGTCAAAGCTGCAAAGTTCTTGATGGTCTTTTGCTTCTTCTTCTTGTGATGGTGCTGTTCAGGCTTCTTGCCTTCTTCAATCTGTGCTCTCTTGAATCCCTTTCGGGTGAGCACTCCAGACTTCACATACTCTTCAGTAAGAGTAGCACCAAGTTGGATGGCTGCCTCCAAAGTAGTAGGGTTATTACCCATGACAGTTCCCCTGACTACTAAGGGTAGACCTTCAATGTACTTCTCTATCCTGCGAGATAGAGGAGTAACCAAATGGGGTACCAGAATGCACAACTCATGGAATCGAGTTGTATACTTGGCGTTTTCACCACTGTCTTGCACCAGATTCCACATTTCTACCTCGAGTTTCTTCAGTTCATGACGTGGACAAAACTTCTCCACGAGTAAGTTCTTGAAACCGTCCCACGGTAAAGCTAAAGCGACCTCACGTCCTCTGGTGTTCTTCTCAGAATTCCACCAGGTGAGTGCTCCTTTGTGAAAAGCACTTGAGGCCATCTTGACCTTCAGATTTTCAGGACATCCTGTGAAGTCGAGAATGTCTTCAATGCTTTCCAGCCATTGCAGTAGGCCGGTAGCTCCCTCGGTACCAGAGTACTTAGGAGGCTTAGCATCGTTGAACTGCTTGAAAGTAAAGTTAGCAGTTCCAGCGTTAGTGGCATTTGAGTTGTGTGCAGAATCACTGGTACTTCCCCGAAGATTCTGGGTGATATCAGTGACCATACCAGGAATCACATCCCGCATATGAACCGCGATAGCTCAAGCAATCTTGTTGATCTCATCATCATTACCACTTGTCGATCCCCCAGCATTAGGGTCACGTCGAGGCATTCTACGAATAGAAGCCACAAGCGGGTCAGTAATGAGGAAGGATACAATTGAATTTTTCATGATAAGGTCAGTAATATATCCATACTACTAGTATTATCATTCAATTGCAATATGATCCAGTACACGTATAAGTTATCAACTTATTTGCATACTTATCATGTGAATATGTACGATGTCTCATGATCTCACCACCAAATCTACACACTGACACTTTCCCGATATACCGAAAACAGCTTATATATAGGGCTCACTCACGCTGCCCACCACCATTTCGATATACCACGATCATGCCCTTGCTAGCATTTGGCAACACGTTTGTACTGATTTGCAAGTGTGTTCTATTGATTAAGAATCTCATGATCTTTGATCAATTTGAACTATGATTGATTCCATGATTGAACTATGATTATGTTATGTGTGCACCTACTAACAGTTGTTAACATGTAGAACTAAATCATATGTGTGCTCTACATTTTTCTTGTTAAGCTATGTTAGTAAGTACTAATGATGTAATCACTTAAGAATTTCACTTAAGGTTTACATTTAAAGAATGTTCACAACTTGATTGATTCACCATAATGTTTGGTTCATCCAAGTTTGAATTTGCACTATGATTTGATTCACCAATGATTGTTTCCCAAATGTTTGTATCCCATGTGTTTGACTAACGTTCAATGATTCCAGTTGATCCCAAATCCTCACTCCAAATACGAACGCCGGATTCCCCCTAACATACTGAAATAAGCTTATATATAGGGTAAGCTCTCACCGACCCACCACTTACCTCAACACGTCAGCGTTAATCCGTCGTCCATATTTGGGGCTAAGATTCCAACTGTTGATTGATTATGATTGTTTCATGATTGCCCCTTGTTCTGTGACTATGATGATGATTATGTAAAACATGGTTCTTAATTTACTTGAAATTAAAACCTTAGGTTTCAGCATGTGTGTCCTAGGTTAATTAACCTAGGTTCTCAATACCTATAGTATTGAGTATAATGATCTCCTGTGAGAACTTCAACTAAAGAATACTGTTACACAGATTCTAAGTTATAAAGTTCCTATGATAATGAACACCTGATAATGATAACAATGACAAGGATTTCAAATCAAAATTCTAAATTAATAGATCTTGACCTTTGAATTCCTATAATGAATATGACAAGGACTTTAGATCAAAGATATAAATCTTTGCCTCTAAATCCTATAATGAATATGACAAGGACTTTAGATCAAAGATACAAATCTTTGCCTCTAAATCCTATAATGAATATGACAAGGACTTTAGATCAAAGATACAAATCTTTGCCTCTAAATCCTATAATGAATATGACAAGGACTTTAGATCAAAGATACAAATCTTTGCCTCTAAATCCTATAATGATCTCTGTGTGAGAATTTCAGATCAAGGATACTAAGAATACAGATCCTTGCCTCTGAAATCCTTAAATGCATATGTATGAGAATTTAATTCGGTTTCTAAAATTATAGAAGTCCGATTCAAATTCTTTGACTCGATATCTATTCTTAGTAAAATGTCCCTAAGATCTTTCAAGCTTGATGTAGACTTAATGCTCACTTAAGTTACTTAGATCCTAAGTTCCTCAAGCCTATAGCACTTAGTCCTATTGGGTAGCTTAGGTTATAGTCTAGGTCATTAAACATTGGGTTTTTTTTCCTAGTTCTCTACAACCTTGGCTCTGATACCAACCTGTCACACCCCTGCGCCGCGTGCGGAATCCACGGCGCGGTGATGTATGAACAGTTGAATCATGCACAAGTGTTGAATAAGAACAACCACAACGGATTACTAGGTTTCATAATGTTAAGACAATTGTTTAGTTACAGACAGTTATCTACCAAAAGAAAGACAACTACAGACCCAAAATATAGTTACAAAATAAGACTTCAAACAAGACAATTAAACAATCAGGATTTAGTGTGTTTCTAATCCATCCTAGCATGTTTCTTCATCTTGTTCTATCTTAGAATGGTCTCCTTAGTTGTCCCTGAGAATGTCTTAAACCTGATTACCTGAAACACGTGAAAAGTAACTGTCAACTACAGACGTAGTTGGTGAGAACAATAGGTTTAATCATTTGTAAACATGAATATATGATATAAGGCATAGGTATGTTAAAGTAATAAATGATTCACATGGATGAGCTGCAACCCAAACTAACATCAAGTAAGAAAATGAGTGTAAACAGTCCAATCACTGTTTGCACAAGAGTCAACATATAATATCAAGTCCCAAACCACGTTTGGAGTTAGATAATGTGTCAACAGTTTTGATAAAACCATACGTAACCGAAATCTGCAGTTGGTTTATAAAACATATTTAAAAACTAACTGCAGCAATCGGTCTGCCCCAAATGTGTGTGTCCGCTTTCCCTTGTTGTGATCACCCAGTACTAACGCTAATGAATATGATACTTGATGCTTTTACTAGTTTGTTTACAACAATAGACACCATGTTTCTGAACCTTACTTTAACCAAAGGTGTTAATGCCTTATTTGATAACATGAATTGAAACCCTAGATTTAATTCCACGAATTAAATCCTTTGTTTTGAATATCATGAAATGAATCTGTTGATTTGAATACCATGAAATGAACCACTTGATTTGAATACCATGATGTGAACCACTTGATTTGAATACCATGAAATGAACCACTTGATTTGAATACCATGATGCGAACCGCTTGATTTGAGTACCATGAAATAGTGACCTTGTGTGACAACAAGGTTTATAACAAAAGAGTTTATAAAATCATTTATTTAAAAGTGTTTATCCTTCATAAATACATTTGAGTAAATCTGTTACAAAACAGTTCAAAGATCCTTTATAAAATCTTTTTAGTGAAAAGAGTTTAATAGTTAATAATTCCTTTAAAACAGTTGATGAATCCCTAGGATTCGAAAAATGAACCCGTAATGTTTATAAGAATACACACACCTTGTGTAATGAAATATGATTGTAAACAATTGGTTTGATCACGTGTTCCACCCCAAAACAGTTATAAAACAGTAAAAGAGGGGCTAATGTTCTCACCTGTCTGCAGTAGACTCTGAACTAAAACAGATAGCAAGTAGCAAACAGGACTTCTAATTGATTCCTATATCATTGTAATCATGCATAAGATATAAGATTTATAATTATATAGACCTTGATTCATTGATTGACTTGTGTTCTCTTGAAATTGATTATCACATGATAACTTGTTCTCATGATTATGATTGTTGTGAAAACTTGAATGTTATGATTTGAATCAATTGAATGATCATGGGTCAATGAAACATATGAAATGTTCTTTTGTGTTCAAACTTGTTGGTACACATCACATGTGTTTGAGAAATTGATTAACCTTTGATAAACATGAAAAGTATGAATATGTTTAAGTGTTTTAGACTCTTGCGATTATGAATTGATCTCATCATTATTTTAGGTAAATCTTAACCCAACTAAGTCAATTCATAATCATTTTGCATTGTAAGCCACACCATGGGCCATCTAAGTTACAATGGGCCAATTGAATATGGTGTTGGGCCAAGTGAATGTGTTGTTGGCCCAATAACATGTATTTAAGCCTTGTAGCTTGCCAAATACGATATTGAGCCAATTAGGATTATGGTAGTCGAATGGGCTTTGCTTAGGCCTAATCGAATTGAGTTGAGCCAACCCATGTATATATATAGGCCAAGTAAGGTTCCAAGGTAATATTGGGCCACTTAAGATCAAAACGAGTCTATATAACTCAATTGGGCTTAGTTTATGTCTATGGGCCACTTGCTAATGGAATTGGGCCGATTACAACATAATTGGGCCGAAAGAGATGTGGGCTGCCAACTTTGGGCAGCGAACCTATCAAGTTCCATGGGCTAGGTTCGTTGGTCATGTTCAAAACACTAAGGTTCGGCCAATGGTGACTAGAGGCTCGGCTACATGGTCAACGAACCATGCAAGGGTTCGTGAAGGTTAGCCATGATGTGGAGGGTTCGTTGTTCCTCTAAGGCTCGCAGAAGGTTCGTCCAAAGTGTAGGGTTCGTAGGCATGGTTCGGGAATGAGGGTTCGCTATGCATGCATGCAAGGTTCGGTTGGAAAATGGTTCGGTTAATCGGGCTGGACATCCAAGGGTTCGTCTGATACAGGAGAGTTCGTTATGTATCTGGTTCGGCAAGGGCTCGTGAGGACCCCTAGGGTTCGGCTGTTAACTCCACGAACCATGCAGGGTTCGCCTTATGATGTGTGTTCAACAGAAGGTTCGGCCGTAGGGTTGATCAGGGTTCGGCCGCCGAACCTGTAATTCTGCATCATCACCATCGCATAAAATCTGTTCTAGTTAGCTAGCTAGGTCGATTCATCATCAGAGAATGTTGCTACACAGTCGAGACTTAAAGGATAATGCAAATAAACCGGTTATGGGTGTATTTCACAAACTCACAAACGAAAACCCTAATCTCGTGATTGTCCAAGCGTCAATACCTCGTTTTTGGCTGGATGAATCTGCGAAACTCTTGTACTTTCGTGTAGAGGATGTCGAGAGCTACGCGTGGACACCAAGAACACCAAAATCCGTCGAGAAACGAAGAAGATACGCGCGTTTGAAGTTCGGTTTTCTAGAGAGAGAGAGGGTATACGGGATTTTTAGAGAGAGAAATGGTTGTTGAGGTATTAAATGAGAAAATCACCATCTTTAGAGCTTTTATAGCCCGTGTGGTATTCGGGTCCGTTTCGGTCGTTCGGTTCGCGTTTCCGGAACGTAACGCGTATTTTACGCGGTTTAAAAATAAAAGATTTGTTAAACTCAAATAAATGATGAGTTTCAAAATTGTAAAAATATAAAATAATTAATATAATTATTTTTACTCTTCGTGTGTTGACAGATCGTTAAACACATACCATTACGTGTATACCCGCAATCGCGTACGTTTTTCGATCGTATTAATTATTTAGAGTCGTTTAATCATAATTATAAGTTCAACATTCGTATCATTATGGATCGTCACCCATAACTATACTCAGTCTCGCTTACGTATTACGATTCTTGTTGAATTAATTGTCATAATATTCGTCTTAACACTACGCACCAACACTATCCTGTTACACCGAACGCAGTATATATATAAGGCTCACTCTCGCTGCCCACCACTGTTTTGATATAACACAATACTGTTCTTGCCTAGTGAACTCGACTGTAAATAAATAATACATACTTGTTAAATAATAAAGATTCTAACACACAAGCACATAATGAACACATGATTCACATTGACTGACTGAACATGGACACACATTGTTCTAACACTGTTCACGACTACATGACTAAATGTACAAATGTTACAGCAGCCACCACAAAGGCAAACCACAATGTCCTCAATTAAATCCGGATTCATTAGTTTTCACAAGACCTCACAACTATCTGCCACCAGCTTATGACATGAGTGAGGTCAATCTCTCAGTTTGCCAGTCCACAAAATAGAGTGGTGAGATAATTAGCAGACACTATCATACTCTCATCACCCATGTCAGAAATGATAGAGTTGGAATAGGCTGACTAAAAATAAAAAGAGTCCTTATAGTTCTCAACCCATAACCACCAACTCATAGCAATTTAATAAGCATAACACACATGTTCTCATAGGTATAACAGATCAATTCGCTTAGAATATTTAACTGCAAATATTCCCAAAGACTTAACAGTTATAATTTTCCTTAGAATTAATAAAATAATTCAATAGGAATATCATGTATTCCTCATGAGAATTACAGTTGTAATCACATTGGAATAACAGTTTTACCACTTACTAATCGTAGATGTTGTCTAACAAAAATAACAGTTGTAAACTCGCAGTCATCAACTTTTGCATAAGAAGGCATACAGTTGTAATAACAAAGTAAAAACCTTATTACCATACAGTGTACTAAAACATTTAATAAAAGTTTTAGCATGTTCTCAGCCCCGCAGTTAAAACCAAAAGATTAGTAAAAAGGGGCATATGAACTCACCTGGTAGTGGTAGTGGTTGACTAAGTAATCAAAGAATGCATGCTCGTTGTTCTTCTTGAAGTTATATTCACGATCATTTGTTTGTTTCCAGTGATGTAAAACTTATAAGTATAAGTTATTAATGTGTGTGTGTTAACCGTAAAGTTGGTTAACACTTGTAGTTGTTTGTTGTTTGATTAGCCTTAGTTTCCTTTTAGTGTAATATACTAACATTTAACCAACGCTAGATTAGGTGTTAATATACTAGATTGTTCTTGATTTACATTTTGCAGCTTAACTTAAAATCTTAGAATGTTTCTTAGATTTTGAAATCTTAACATATGTCAGTTCAACTTAGGTTTTGCATGTCAAACCCTTATGTTAACTATAGATGATTATTATCACTTTAACATATTAACATAAGTCCAAAAGTAAGTTTGACACTTTTACGAAATCTCTAATCTTACTTGTCATTGCTATTTTATTGCTCTAGATTACCTCCTTAATATTTAAGTCCTTAGTTTTATAGTTTACATAAGTTTTTAAATATGTTCACGTTAGTATTAATAGCAACAAGATGAGTAGTATCGGTGGACACCAACCGGTTAACAACCATAGACTCTAATGAGTTCCTTCGGTTGATACTATGGCTTCCCATCGACACTACGATCTCATTCATCCACCGATCTTAATTTCCAATGACCCAAATCCTTATTCTAGTGTAATCCCAACATGAGGGACTCATTTTGATGAAGAACTAATGTAGTTTCATGGCTGAAAATCGAGTTACATATGAAGAAGATGATGAATAGTAAATTACTCTACAGTACCATACCTTCTCTCTAATATTCCGGCCAAAATACTTCGAACCAGCCCCGATCCCTTGTACTACAAGCTTCCTCTCGTCGAGACGATTGTTTCGATATATTATATGCGCGATTTGGCTAAGAAATGAAGAAGTTATGGATGTTTTTGTGTAGGATTTCTAAGAAAAACGCAAAACCGGAAATAGTCAAGAACTCACCTTTTTCAGCCGGACTTCTCTCTAGTTTCACGTCCGATTGAGCTCTTTTTTTTTGACTAGATCCTTTGTATTTCTTTGTTCTACTCATTGAGAGTGTTGTTTGGACACCAAGAACGCGAAATTTGGTGGTCGTTTGCTATGGTAGAGTGTGTGAGAAGCTAGAGAGAGAAGAGAGAGAGAGAGGATGTTTTCTTGAGAGGAGAGAGAGAGAGAGAGAGATTATGGCTGGAATGAAGAAGGAGGAAGAAGAAGATGGGGTTTCATACCCCAGGTGTTTACCAGCGTGTTCGGTTTCGGTCGATCGTGTTAAATCGCGTTATTTCGTTACGTAACGTTAATTACGTATAGTTATAGTAAAATTGTTTTATAAAACTCTTTTTAGGTTGTAATTCCTAATAGATATTATTTTATTTTATTTTTATTATTTTAAAGTTCGTAATCGTTTATTTTCACCGTTTCGTCAGAAAACGTAACTTACGCGTGTTTTCGTACAGAGCGCTAACTGTACAAATACGATCGTATGTTTCACTTTCTGATTTGGTTTTCTACTTTTCAGTTGTCATTCAAAATGTTAAACTCACAGGTATGTTTGTGTGAATCGTCACCCACGCAAACACACTGTCAATTCATCATTCGTAAACGATACTGATTTGTTGTTTTGGATTGTACATTCTCACAGACGGACTCAACTAATCCTAACTGTTTTCACATTGTTATGAATAGTTCCACATTGTTTTCTCACTGATTTGTCGGCCATCTGATTCCTATTATATGTGGATATCAGGTCGCAACGATTTGTTTTTGTCATTTGTTTTCACCTTTGTTATTTCTCGTGATTTGTTGTATTTCTATATTCGATTTTCATCGAAATACGTACAACTGTTATATGTTCTATAGCCTTGTTTTCACCCAACTGTTTATCAAATAGTTATTCATGCATAGTCATGCACACATAGTTATTTACACATAGTCAATGTGAAAGTACACATACCGTACGGATTGCCGGACGATCTGGTACTAGTTGTCACAATATTTGAGTATAAAATTCATGTTAATTTTTGTTTAGATTTAAATTTTTGATATTAAATACCCAACCAAGTTAGTATAAAGTACAATAAAAATAATCAAATGCATATAAATGTTTTAAACAGATTAACCCGTGAACGCAGTGGGTTGAGCCTAACCCAGCCTGGTTTAGCTAACGGGTTCATATGTTCAATCCAAAGCTAACCTTAACCCATTCATACTAAACTCATATATGATAATTTTGTGTTAGGTTCGTTTCTTGTTAGAAATTCACGTCTTTCACGGAAGTCTTACCAAAATCTAATAAATGTTGGTAGTCATATACAATTTACATATTGCTGGATTTTCTTGATTTCCTAACTTTATTAATTATTACTTTTACTTGAGCAGCTACTTACTTATTTGGACAACAAAATTTCTCTGGTACGGTATGTGTCATTGTTTCAAGTTCTTAGGTTCATTCATATCATGCACTTTAGATAAGAAATCAACATTATGTATGAATATTACACAGGTGCAAGATATGACCAAAGAACGAATCCGTAAACTATTCGACAAAGTTGAACTTTCTGTTTCTTCATATGACACAGCATGGGTAGCCATGGTTCCATCTCCGAACACACCCAACTCTCCTTGTTTCCCTGAATGCCTAAACTGGTTGATGGATAATCAACATAATGATGGTTCATGGGGTCTTGTTAATCAAAATCCTCCATTCCCATTGATTAAAGATACTCTTTCTACAACATTAGCATCTATTGTTGCATTAAAAAAATGGAATGTTGGGGAATCCCAAATTGAGAAAGGTAATCATCTGTTTGCTCAATTTGTGATTGTGGTTTGTTAATGATCATTCCATAAAAGATGAAATGTTTTTTGTAGCTTTATGTTTCATAGAGTCAAATTTGGCTTCGGCTAGTGATAAGAATGAGCCATCTCCAGTTGGTTTTGACATCATATTTCCTCATATGCTTGAATATGCAAAAGATTTGAACATAAAGATTCCCTTAGAAGAAAAATATTTTAGTCTAATGTTACGTGACAGAAAATTGGAACTTAGAAGGTATGTTTTCTATAAATTTCAACACGTTTTTCCTTTAATCTCTATATCTATACTCTATACTTACCTAATAAAAGAGTAACAATTTGGCCACATGTCATCATTTTAGGCTATCCACATCATATGTGTGGCACATGTCATCATTTTAGGTTATCCACATCATATGTGTGCCACATGTCAACACTTTATTAATTCTAGGCATTTTAAAATTTAATTTCATTTAATAAATTTAATTAATTCATACTTTAAATGAGGTAAATTAATTAAGTCAAATTATCTTTTAATGTTAATAAAAATACAATCATGTCAAAACCAATTTTATGATTAATAATTTTTAAATTCAAAAATTTCAAATCTCATATTAAAATATTCATTTAATTTAAATAAATTAATAACAAAATAACTAAATTTAATTATCAAGATACATAATTCAAAAGCTTTAAAATCTAACTAAAACAAGAAAGAAGAATGATAATAATTATTATTATTTATGGATATTAAGAATTTTTAATAATTTAATGTCGTTAGATTGTAAAAATGCAATATGTGAAATAATAAGGAATATGTTGTTTGATTTATCTCATTTCATTTTTAGTTTAGTCACTTATTTGAAAGTATTAGTTACTTTCAAATCTTAATTTCTTTATCTTTATCCTAACATCCATATATTCAAATGACTTAATGTGCATATATATTTTCAACTTCACACAAAAATAATTATTTGTTTATTTGCATCTTATGTATTAAATTTCTTTTTTCAATTTTACTTTTCCATTTACTTTGTTGTTCAACTTAACCAACAAAAATTTATTTCACAAAATCATTTCATAATTTGTAAATCTGAATTACTAATTCGTTTTATTTGATATTTTTCTTTTCTTTTCAAATCACTACATATAATACACGATATATAACACGATTACTGAAAGGTATCATGGTGCGATAAAATTAAACAATAAAAGTGTTTGTGATTTTGTATTTCTTTTTTCATAGGTGAAATTAATCAAACATTGTAAGGGAAACTTTAATGTGTTATATTTTATTATTATCTGTAATACGTACTTTTTATCATATCAAATATTTATTGCAATATTGTTTTTGTAGTCATATAAGAAGTATATACAATCTTGTATATGAAGAAGTATTTAAAAATTTGAAAAGTGTACTATTTTTCTTTTCAGAAATTGTTAAAAAATTTGCTTTATTTATATCTAATTTTTTATAAGTGATCAATTTAATAAATGCTTATTTTTTATACAACTCTGTATTGTACACGGGTTAATAACCTAGTTATTATTATTATTATATTATTATTATTATTATTAGTAATATTATTATTATTATTATTATTATTATTATTATTATTATTATTATTATTATTATTATATATGGAAATGGAAAAGTATGCATAAGATTATTGAATTGATGAAAAATGAAAACAAGAAAATTGAAAGAAAATTATATGTGTGATCTAGATGATATATTTTGGATTAAATTTCCATAAACTCACATACACATGAAATACTATATGAGATCACAAAAGATCCATGTTTGAGACACATATGCATACATTATATATCGATTATACTTTTTAACTTAATTTCAGCCGCTCTCTTTAGAGTTTCTATTAGTGTATATATATATTATGTTTATTATAGGATGTTAATTACCATTTTTGTAAATCAATAGAATTAGTCAGCATGTATATCCCTATATATATATCGAACAAATAATGGTTACCTCTTTGGATTCCTTGTTGAAGGTCACGGGTTCAAATCCCTCCCAAGGCGAAATAGGGATCCTTGGGATGTCAAGGGTTTTCCGGTATATATATATATATATATATATAGGGGAGGGTTCCCCTAAAAAGTCTATTTTGCCTAAGAAGGCTAAGAAGGATTTTAAAAACGCGAAAACCGACTCAAAGAAACCCCGATTGAACTCATTTTTGCGTCATTGGAACCGGCTTGTCGAACCCTAAAACCCAAACCCTAAATCATAAACAATAAACCCTAATACTAAAACCAAAACTTTAAAAACAAATCTTTAACATAAAGATACAACTTAAAAGCTAAAAAACAAGCCCTAAAACCTAAAATCTAAATCTAGATGTTAAAACGAAAACTTAAAATCTAATATTGTAGGGTTCGATGAAACGGTTCCAATGCCATCGAAATGAGTTCAATCGGAGTTCGTTTGGGTCAGTTTTAAAGTTTTTAAAAATCCTTCTTAGCCTTCTTAGGCAAAAAAGACTTTTTATTTGATCCTTACCCTATATATATATATATATATATATATATATATATATCGAACAAATAATGAATAGTAGAGGGTAATTTAATTGATAACTTTCATTGTATCAAGAGAAAAATCTACGATAAAATTATGGTTGTAACCCTCTGGCTCGTCATCATCAATGGATACCATGCTTCATACAATGATCACATTTACGAATATCCACAAATCATGATTTTCTTTTCACCCGAGAAGTTGCTTGCCATGGAAAAATACATCTTGATTGGGAAGGTATCTATCATCTTATAAAGAAGATTTAGACTTCCTCCCAACTGACACATCATTGTTGGAAAGAATTCACCTTATAAAAAAGGTTCAGTTTTCCCTACCAGCTAATGTGAGATATTACAAAGGATATCTCACATGAATGCATTATACAACATTCTTCGTTTTATTAAATGAACCTAACATTCTGGCCTCACCATCACTAAATTGGCTATTAATTCAATGATTGCTTGCACAAAATGCCAGTGGGAGTGGCTATCTGGACTCATAGATCTACTTTTGAGTATTGTGTCTATTTGGATGACAATTTATTATTGTAGTCCCCAAAGAAACAGTATCTAAAATTTAATGTGACAATGTGAGCGCCATTTTTCTAACAAGAAATCCTTTCCAACGCTAGAGAACTAAGCATATTGAGATGAACATTCACTTCATTCATGAAACTATCATATTCTAGTATTTTATGTTCTATCCAAATATCAGATCACTTACATAATTATAACAGTACTTTTACGTGTCATATTCAATGATTTCATAACAAGTCTCAACATCTGTGAACACCTCCTATGCTACGCTGTAGGGGTATATTAAAATATTTGTAGAATATGTTTTAGTAGGATGTTATTTAGCGTATCTTGTAAATCACTATAATTATTCTCCTTATATATATCGAACAAATAATGAATAATAGGGGCAATTTAATTGATAACTTTCAATTTCCATTCCTTCGTTTATTAGCTTCATTTATATCAAAATTTACAAACTATTGATAAGTTGGCATAATACAAATTTGAAAAGGTCCTTATATTTCTTCATAATATGTAGATTTCATTCAAAAGGGAAGGCATCATACTTGGCATATATTTCAGAAGGACTTGGTAGTTTTTATGACTGGAACATGGTGATGAAACATCAAATGAAGAATGGTTCTATTCTCAACTCACCTTCAGCATCTGCAGCTGCCCTTATTCATCATCAATCTGTTGGATGTCTTGATTATCTAACTTCAATTTTGAAAAAGTTTGGTAATGCAGGTACTCTACAGTCTACACTTTCATATTCATTATTATCTTTTTTTTTTTGGAAAAGGTTGTTAGCAAGTTTAGTTTCTAATGTGGTGAATTTCAGTGCCAACGGTTTACCCACTTGATATATATGTCTGGCTTTACATGGTTGATCAACTTAAAAGATTGGGAATCTCACAATATTTCACCATTGAAATCCAAACTGTATTAGACAAAGCCTACAGGTACCTTATTCGTTACAGGTTTTATCTTTGGTAAATGTACGTAAAAGCATTACATAACATTTGCCACAAAATAGATGCTGGATGAATAGGGATGAGGAAATGTTCATGAACGCTGGGACTTGTGCTCTAGGCTTTCGGATATTAACGGAAAATGGTTATCAAATATCATCAGGTATATCTGGCATTCACAAATGAATTGAAACTATTTTCTATATATGTTAAGTTTCACTACTTGGCTTGTGGTTTAGATCCATTAACTGAAATGACCAAAGAAGTGTCTTACATGAGTCCACATGAAGAGCCTTTTGAAGACATATACGCAGCTCTTGATGCCTATCGAGCATCACATATCATATTTCAAGATGAACCAGCTTCTAGAGAAATAAACTTGTTATCAGCCAATTTCCTAAAACGAAAAATATCCACGACTTCAAACATGCTCTCTAAAAGTTTCCACAAACAGGTCTTATCTCCTTTTCAAGTGTAAAATATCTCTTTTCATGTCTGATAATTAATCAAAGTTATTGAATGGAATTGGTTATGAATTGTCATAGGTGGAAGATGCTTTTAAGTTCCCTTTTTATACTAGTTTAGAACGTGTGTCCACAAGAAGAAATATACAGAATTACAACATTGATGACACAAGAATTTGCAAAACTACATTTTAGTAAGCACTTGCAAGATTTTAAATTTTAGTACTGCATGGTTCTGAATTCGATCTATACTCTATGAATATATCCCAGTTCATCAAACTTTAGCAATGAGGATTACATAAAGTTGGCAAAGGAAGATTTTAATGCATGCCAATCTATTCATCTTAGAGAATTGAAAGATCTTCAAAGGTGACATATTTGTCTCCAACCTACAAATGTTAATGTGTTATTATTTATACCAAAAAGGTCTTTGTTTTGACACATAAAGTATCTTGATGTCAATCATTGTGTTGGCAGATGGATGGCTGAGTATAAATTAGATAAGATGAAGTCTAGGCAGAAGATGGCCTACTGTTATTTCTCTGTAACTTCGATTCTTTCTTCTCCGGAACTATCGGATGCCCGTATTGCTTGGGCCAAAGCTGGCTACCTTGTGACCATCCTGGATGACTTCTTTGATATTGAAGGCTCTGAGGATGAATTGATGAACCTCCTTCATTGTGTTGAAAAGTATATTGTTGTATGATCCATAGTTATTTATATGAGTTCGATGGTTCTTATTGTTTCGGCAAAGTACCATGTTTGGGTACTAAGCAAAAAAACGTAACATGTTTTGTTATTAATTTTTTTTTCTTCAGATGGAATGTAAATGTTGAAACTGATTGCTGTTCGGAGCAAGTTCGCATTCTATTTTTAGCATTAAAAGAAATAATATCTTCGACAGGAGTCAAGGCATTTAAATGGCAAGAACGAGATGTAACAAGTCATGTTACTCAATGTGTAAGATAAAATTCTTTCAAACATATCTACTAATTTACATTAATTTTAGATTTATGATCTTGTATTGGTATTCATTTGTTATTATGTTTGACAGTGGTTGAATTTACTGAATAGTATGTTAACAGAAGCTAGATGGACAAGAGAGCGTGTAACACCAACAATGAACGAGTATATAGCAAATGCACTCGTATCATTCACATTGGGCATAGTTGTACTCCCTACGCTTTACTTAATCGGACCAAAACTGTCGGAGGATATAGTTCAAAGTTCTGAATATCAAACATTATTTGAGTTAATGAGCACCCACGGTCGCCTTCTCAATGACATCCGAACCTACAAGGTAATAAAAACATGAAATCAGGATGTAAAAAATGGCACTACTGATGGGGGGGTTATGTTTATGCAGAGAGAAATAGAGGATGGCAAACCCAATGCTGTAACATTGCACAAAAACTATGGAAAGAGAGGGATTGAGGTTGAAGAAGTTGTAGAAGAAATTAAAATTTGGATTGATAATCTGCAGAAAGAAGTGATGCAAATAGTATATGAATCAAAAGATAGTGTTGTGCCCAAAGCATGCAAAGATGTCTTTTGGAAGATGTGTTGTGTGGATATCTTTTTTTACGGAACAGATGATGGGTTCAGTGGAAATAAACTACTTGCTACCGTGAAGGAAGTCATGCATGAACCTGTATGAATTCGAATCCAAACGATTTGAAATTTTATGTTATGATGTCCTTGTATAACGCGCATTAAATAACGTACGGATTTGCTTCAATTGTATATCAACTAGTACTTTCTGCTTGTCTTTGATTTGTAATTGTTAGAATGCTCATGATGTTATTTGAAATGAAAATATATTAGTCAGCCATATAAATTTTTATTCAAACTACTAATTAGATAACAACAATTAACAATTCATCATAAATTAAGAATAACAACATTGTTAATTTTTAAACTAAGTCTAAGAATTTCTTATGTTTGTCTTCACATCTTCATTATTCAGTTACACATGTAAAATAAAGTTTTTTTTAACTATTTGCATAGTTGGTAAGTCTTATACAAGTTTATATATACATAAGACAAAGATGAGGATTCGACCACTAGTATAAATTGAATTGACTTAAAGCATGTATAACAACAAGTTTCATGATGTGTATATTTTTGCCTTTTTTACACAATAACCTAAGTTAATGCGAAGATAGTATCTCACCTTCTCATGCTACTAATGTGTTAGTATGAATAACATAAAAGAAACAACAACAGTAGTGTCAAGATAAATCATTCAAATTCAATCAAAACTAGATAGACCTTGAATCAAAGCAGGTTTACTAGTGTACACGTTATCACCGTTTTTAGACAACAACCTAAGTCAACGAGAAGAATGTATCTAACCTTCTCATGCAACTAATGTACTAGTTTGAATTGTATCAACACAACAACAATAGTGTCTAAACAAGTATTGAACACATAACATTCAATCAAGTTTAACTAGATCTAATAGTTTGCATCTATAGTTTGAATGACTCTAGAATTCAACAAGTTTGAATAGGCCATGTGACATTCGTAAATTTTTCAGGTTTTAATCTTGACAAAACATTAATTTAATATACTAGATTCATTATCATTCGATTAAAATCCAATAAGTGCTAATTATTTAGTTTACAACGAAATCTCAAATTTTAAAACACTAGTGATATAATTAAAACTAGCCGTTCTAATACCATTAACATTCGATTTTAAAACATAGCCGAATGAATACTTACAGATATTTGGAACTCAAATCTACTTCGTCTCCTCCGCACAATCATATTATTTTTCTTTTATGCATTTCAAAACATGAACAATCCAAAAATCAAAACAATTATATATATACACACACACATATATATGTATATATGGTATGTATGTATGTATGAAATATGTAACTGTGCAAAATAAACAAGGTATAAATATTTATTTTTGATCTGACGACAATATTGGATTAAAACACTTTCATTTCTTTTATTTTTTTTACAACCAACTTTGTAATATATATTTATATAAATTTACATAGAAATCTCTCCTCATTTCCTTGGCATATGTTGACAATCAAATTAAGTCTGCCCCACTCCATTTAGAAAGTGATGACAAGCAACCAACAAACAACATTTGATTTCCACAATTATTGACCATATCTTCTTACAAATTCAAACCCTCCCATGCCTTAATATTTTATTCCCAGATCCCATTGCTTTTTATTTAAATCTAGGAACTATACAAAAATTTATTATAAGGAGAAGACTATTCTTATTTAATTCTTGGACCAAGGTCATCATCACACCATTTTTACCAAATTCACACTCAAACTCAAAAGAAGTCTTGACCAATAAATGCCCCATTTTTTAAGAATTATACAATACTATCTTTTGATATAAGTAAAAGGCTTGGGATGAGGGAAGAATTCACCTCAACATTTCTCAAAAACTCTATTTAAACTCCTTGCTTTCTTTTTTGTTCGTTTGGCTCACCCATAAAACCCGACAACCCCACTTCTTGGTTGTGAGACACCACCAAAGTTCATCAACATAATAAAGCCCTTGGATCCAAGAACAAGCTCATCCTTTTGCTTTATTTCTAAGGTGAAACCTTCTCTCAAATGCTTAATTAAAACTATATATAAACACAAATACACATTTTTGATTTTAGGACAGAATCTGTCCCGACTTCAACATCATATAACTTGATCATAACAACTTGAAACGAAGCTAACTCAAACTATATGGCTAATATTTTTGAGTTAGCTTTATAAGAAATACTTATATATTTTTTAACTCAACCAAATGATACCCAAAACAGCCTCTACAAAATCACTACACAGATTTAAACCTTCTGACTTGAGTGGCTGTTTCGGCCTATTTTCGAGCGGAATTACAGGAAATATTCAAAACAGAAATTGTTCGGAACATGTTAAAATACCCGACTGTAAAGTTTCTTAATTTATAAAACTTTTTTCTATTTTAAAAGTTCACTCGAAAACATTGAACTGAATCTGTCTCAAAACAAAAATTTTAAACATTCATGCGTATATGTCCTATATATATATACTTGTCATGAAAATGAAATATTAAAGTGTATAAAGTGATTTGAAATAGTTATTTTTGAATATAATATATCAAAGTTTTGGGTATTGATAAATAAAAGTAGATATTTTTCAAAATATATTGTTATAGTCTCAAAACTTTTTAAAGAATAATAATAATAATGAAAGTAATAAATAATTATTTTTAAGACATTATAAAAATTTCTTCCAATTATCAAAAAATATTCTTTTTACGACAAATCTAACAACATAAAAATACCAAAAACAACATAACAAGAACATCGTAAAAAGAACACAGAACCTAAAGATAGTAAAACAAATTTTGACATGTTCATGAACTCAACGAAAATCCGCAATGTTGTAGGAACCGGGTAGAGATTCCAAAGAAGACAACATTCATACTCAGGAATTGGAGATCCACACTAATAGTGAGTTTCACGGCCCCTATTTACACAATGTTTTACTAACTCAGAGGGGGAGAAATCATGCTTGTACTCGTTTCATAGACACAAGTGGTTTTCGTTCAACACATTATTACATGAGTTTCTTTTATCGCTTTAACTCCCCTATTATATAACCATTAATTGTGGGTGAACGTGAATTATTAGGAATAATACTATTCGGGAATGACAACCCCCACCTGTGGTTTGTAGCTCTAAATTTGATTGTAGGTCAGATCGAGTGCATAATATTCATCTCAGTACAATGTTTTGCGATATAACATTGGGATGGGGCAATTCAATCATGTCAAGTTCGGTTATGGGAGCTCATGGTAATAATTGATATACACAACTCATGATATTGTTTTTAAGAACAATAGACACATTTTCAAAAACTTGTGGTCGAATGAAACAACTAAATTTTTACGTGTCTAAACCTGTGAACTCCCCAGCTTTATGTTGACTGTTTTTAGAATGTATTTCTCAGATAACTGAAGGAAGCATGGGACATATTTTGAAAATGATTTTCATGGAGTCTCATCATGTAACAGCAAGTGCCAGATCGTCCGGCAAGTTCGTACGGTATGTGTACTTTCACTTTATACTATGTGCAAATACGTATACATAAACAGTACTTGTATTAACGGGATTCTAAATGCAAGAACAGTTGTACGTATTTTCGTGTAAACCTAAATACAGTAAGTACAACATACATTAGAAACAATAGTTGTGTGTATATAAGTGAAAACTTAAGTACAGTTAACACAACGAATCACAGGAAACAACAGTGTTCAAGTAAACCACGAAAACATATCGGTTGCGATCTGATGTCCACAGATGACAGGAATCAGATGGCCGACGAATCAGTACAAGAGCAATGTGAAAACATGATGTTTAGTTGAGTCCGACAGTGAGGAAACACAATTCAAACACAAATGCAGTGTTATTTTAGAATAACGAACTGACAGTGTGTTTGCGTGGATGACGATTCACACAAACATACTTGTGAGTTTAGAATTCTAAAATAATGACTGAAAAGTAGAAAACAAAAGTCGGAAAGCAAAACCATCGTCGTGTTCGTTCGGGTGACGATTCGAACGAATACGCGCGAAGGTGACGCGATCTGACGAAACGAAAACTAAAACACGTCACGAACGACTTTAAATTAATAAAACTCAATAAATAATGTTTTACAATTTTGAAACTCATCAAAATTGAATAATTAAAACTGTTTAATTTAAAGTCCATAAATACGCGTGTTACGTTCCGGAAACGTAACGAAAACGCGAACCGAGCAACAAAAACGAACCCGAACTCACTTGTGGTATAAATACCACAAATGAGCCCCATTTCTTATTTTTCCACTTCATCTCCTTCACACAAACACCCATTTCCGGATTTGAAGAAACCCTCCCCATTTCTCACCTTCTCTCTTCCATAACTTCTTCATTTCTCCATCAAATCACTCCATTCTTGAACCTACTTGAAGCTCTCATCATCCTCTACACAAAAGTGCAAAGAATCGGCCCTAAAAGTCACTGAATCGAGGTAAAATCGTGGTCAAAGTTCACGAGTTTTAGGGTTTACACCCCTTTGTTTTGTTCTTGAACCTAACCGGCCATACACCCTTCTCCGACCTCCCCACCTTTGAACATACCCTTATCCTGCCATGGGCCGACCTAGGACTGGGATAGAACCTCCATACCACCACCATGGCCGACCTTCGCCACCAGCAGGTCGAATAGCTTCATTCGGCCGAATGGCCTGGCCTTGGCCATGGGCCGGTCGAATGGCCTCTCATACGGCCAGCCATTCCTTCGGCGCCTATCTTTCGCCCAGCCCCCACTTTCGGCCATTCCCATCAGTCGAATGAAACCTCATGTGGCCAACCACTCATTCGGAGCTTTCCTTCGCCAAGCCACATTCGGCCTCCATGCAGCACCTTCATTCGACCATGTCCTATATTCGGCCAACTGCAGTTTCATACAGCCTAACATATAACTTGAGCCACTATATATGTTGCATGGTTAACCGACTCTTTCCCAGGCGGATTCCACAGCCATAGCAGAAAAGTTCTTGGGCCAACAAGTAATTAATAAGGCCCAACACTAAATTGGTGGGCTACTTGACTACAATAGGCCTAACATCATTGCTAGAAACCAGGCCACACTTTTGGGCCCAAAACTCATATTTCGGCCCAATGATTTTGATCAACCGGCTGCCAAAGCCACTATGTCGGCCCAATAAGCAGTTCGGCCCAATCCGCTCAGCCCAATAGCTCCCTAAGGCCCAATAACTACTTAGAATAACCTAGGCCAATTGACTTGAACTATTGGGTTATTTGGCCAACTTGTGGCTCAACCGGCCAACAACCCATTTCCTAGGCCCACACTTGATTTCAGCCCAACTAAACCTGGCCCAGCTTGGCCCAATACATATTATACTTCGGGCCTGGACGAAATCCTTAGGGCCCAGCAAATTCAGCACGTGGCCCACAAAACTTGATCCAAGGCTTACTCTTGAGACACATGGCCTAACCTTGAGGCCACTTTACAAATGACTTGACCAACATCTTATTCTGGCCCAAATATGATTTCTACAGCTCATTTTAAACTTTGGCCCAACAATTCTTGACTGGGCCTACCTCTGGCCCAACGGTTTCCTTTTGTGGCCCAATGGAGGCCCACAAGGCCACCTATTCACTAGGCCTTGTAGTATTTGACCGGGCCTTCGTATCTACGCAGCGAATATCATTGATTCACATGTCCTAATATGGTCTAACACTCTCAGTTGTTCAAGAACAGTCCAAGGCCCGTAGGTTTGGGCCTAGGGCCCAACTTGTTACCTAGGGGCCCAACCCTAGACTTGGTCACATGGTTCGGTCCACACTTCATTTCAAGCCACCTGGTTTTAACACATTTCATAAGATCAAAGTGTACAAGTTCAAGAAGGAATCAAGTTCAAAGTTACAAAATAATAACTTATAATGTTATTAACTTAAAACCAATATAAGGGACCGAACGGTGATCATGACCAAGTCTTACGCGTGGAAGCCAACTTTAGAGCTAACACATACACATGCACATACAAAGCCCTATGAACTTATACTTATAAGTTATACACAACGTTAAATCAATACAGGATCGTGAAAACAAACTCAATTACAACTCAGAGCGCGTGCATCCTTTCGTTTAAGCTAAGTCAACCCCAACATCTACAAGGTGAGTTCATATGCCCCTTTTCTTTAATCTTTACTGATTTTAAACTATCAGGGCTGAGAAACATGCTTTACTTTTATTTATTTAAAAGTTTTGCTTACATATTGTTAATACTTTGATTATTTGATATTAAATTGCTTATTATCATAAATCATTGTATGCATGCTTGTTTGAATTCAAGAATACAGGAAAGATAAGATGATGATGATATTTTAATATCATAACTCATCGATACAATAGAATAACTTAGTAGTAAGTTAACTCTTACAACACTTAGTTATTCTTACAAGAAATGACATTGTAACAATTACAAGGAAACATGATGACATGATTACAAGAGCAAAACACAAGAATGATATAAAGATAATATATCTTTACTACATCATTCAATACAAGAGTTAAATAAGTGTAATAAGACTAGATCTTATAATACTTAACCTTATAACTCAACACATATTACAAGAAGAACAAGTAGCATGGAATGATAATCATGATAACATAATTTCATGATAACAACATCATTCACTCAATTAATTAACATAACCTAATAAGACTAGTTCTTATTTAACTTTGTTAATATCACGGAGAACATATGACAATGAGAACAAGAGTACAAGTGAATACAATTACAATTAGTTACTATTGACCTGTTTGCATTATATCACTTCAATCATGTGCCAAGTTGTTCAAGTGATCATGTAAGCCCCTTTAATTCGCTGACCAGTTAGTTTGACGTGACTAAACCGACGATAGCATAGTGGTACCATAGGTTTGACAAACCTCTAGCTTGTAGGGCTAGTATGTTGATCGTATTGATTCATTGGCCGGTAACGTATGACCGGTGACAGGGCGACCTCAAGTCAGGTTCTGGTAAGCGACACATGGTGATATTAATCTACAGTGATAAGTAATTAATCCAGCGAAAACCCTATTGACTAGTAGGTTGAGAAGGTGATCTGCTCTCATGTTACACTACTAGTAATAGATTTCGTTGAGGACAATAGACATGCAAAGTGGTAGAGATAAATCGGATGCATTGAAATCTGATTACGTGAGGAATTTAATGGATTCCTTTTAGGCTCTATGCACTATGGTTCAAGAACAAGTTGCAAGGGGTTAACTCACACTCTTAATATTTAATAGAGTATCATCAGTTAACCCACCTCAAGTATAGAATAATACAAGGACAAGATTATATTAATCTAAAATTCCTTAATACATCGAGGGTCATCAATACTTCGGTTTGATAATTAAACCCCATATAATATATTATTCTATCATCAATACAATAACTGAATACATCTCAAGTGCGATGAATAAGCGGGGAAATGGATATCCTTAGTTGTATCGCAAGTGGTGTGGAACTTGACTGAGTATGTGGTGGGATAGCGTCTGGGCTTGACCCTTTCAGGATTCCCTATATATAAGCATACTTGATCAGGTGATACACTACTTGTACATATAACTAAGGAGAGGCCATTGGGTGGTACAGATGAAACAAGTATTACAAGCAACAACTATGACATTGTGGATGTGTGCATGATCAATTCAATGGTTTTCAATTTACTTACTTATGAACTCACCAACCTAGTGTTGACTTTGTTTAAATGCATGTTTTCTCAGGTGACGGACATGTGTAGATATAATTGTGCAAGCGTTAAGCTAGTGGACTCTTAGAAGACCTAGCTTACTTTTGACTGCATACTTTTGATATGACAAAACAGTGAATCACTTTTGTATATCTTGTACAGTTCAAGATATAAACTCATTGATTCTTTTTGAGTAGATTTACTTAGTTAAATTATGATGTACAATGTAATTTAACTTTGTAATTCTATTTCATGTCATGATTAGCATTTCTCATTTATATCTCATGTGCTATGTAAACAATCTGATCAATTGATTATCACTCAAAGATATCGCGCCCCGGGAACCTTCCGCCCGACGGGAAAACCCGATCCGTTCCCGCCGGCCCGGGGTGTGACAGACTGGTATCAGAGCCATGGTTATAGAGAAATATAGGTCATATTACTTAAACGGTTTGGCCTAGACTATAACCTAGGGACCTTCATGTAGAAAACACAGGACATTGAAATTATTTGCATCCATTACATTGCTTGAACATGAATACTAACCGATAAATTTTCGGTTAGGATCGACATGTCACAAGGACAACCACCATCACCACCTCATCCTCCTTCATCAGAGGTGGAACCCGCGACTGCTGCACTGGCAGCCCTGATCACTGAGCAGTTAGTTGCAATAATTCTGGATATCATCAACAGAATCAGGAGCAGTGAAGAGTACGCTAGGAGCTTTCCACCTGTCGCCTTCAAAGGAAAAGAACCTGCGGAAGGCGACACTAGCAAGAAACGTAAACGACATCCTGCTAAAAAGCAGAAGAGACCGGTGAGCTACACCGAGGCCATCCCGATCAGTCAAGTCATGCCGGACTTGTCCAAAAGGGATCACAAAAAATTATGGTGGAATGGCCCCTTTCTGTCAACTCTGTCAATATCATCATTATGACAGAAACCCATGTCGACAGTGTACCCGTTGTGGAAAGACAGGGCACTGGGCTGTTTATTGCAAAAGCTCTACGACATCAAATCCTCATCAATACATTGGAGATTATCCCAAGTGTAACAAGTGTAGGTTTCATCATGCTGGGAACAAGCTATGTAGGCATTGTCTGAGTTGTGGAAAGAAGGGACACCTAATTCAGGAGTGTCGAAACCTTTCAACACAGAGTCAGAAGCAGAGAGCGAGTACATCTAATTCCTCTCAACATAACCACCACTGCTACACCTGCGGAATACTTGGACATTTCGCAAGAGATTGCCCCAGGAGGAAGCCTCCAACAACTCCAACTGTTCCAACCGCATCAACCACCACCGAGGAACTGCTCGCTCTACCAGCACCAGATGTACACGCGGAGTCGGACGACTCCGAAGGTATGTCAATTTAACCATGCATATTTGAATTAGATATAATGTTCAAAATTATATAGGTATATATTATATGTAGTTAATAATATAATTAAACATAAGTATAGATTAATTAGGTGCCACCTAGATAATAGAACTTAGTATAAATAATACCTACGCTTGAACGGAGAATAATCGATTTCTGGAGATCCATGGAGATCAAGTGAAGCATCGTGTCAGTGTAATACTGCACGTGAAGGCAATCAAGGCTCAAGACGTACCAGTGGTGAGAAATTTTGCAGAAGTATTTCCGGATGACTTACCGGAACTGTCACCCGAGAGATCGGTGCAGTTCCTAATCGATTTGATTCCGGGAGCAACTCCTATAGCTAAGTCTCCCTACAGACTCGCACCATCGGAGATGCAAGAGTTGTCTAACCAATTGCAAGAACTTCTCGATAAAGGATTCATCCGACCGAGCTTTTACCCGTGGGGAGCTCCGGTTCTTTTTGTTAAAAAGAAGGATGGAACTTTTAGAATGTGCATTGACTATCGAGAACTCAACAAACTCACTATCAAGAATCGGTACCCGTTACCGAGGATTGATGATTTGTTCGATCAGTTACAAGGAGCACAGTACTTCTCAAAGATAGATCTGAGATCAGGCTATCATCAGCTCCGGATACAAGAAGAAGACATACCCAAGACGGCTTTTCGTACTCGATATGGTCATTACGAATTTATGGTGATGCCATTCAGATTAACTAACGCACCGGCTGTGTTCATGGACTTAATGAACCGGGTGTGCAAGCCGTACCTAGATCAGTTTGTAATCGTCTTCATTGACGATATACGGATTTATTCAAGAACCAAGCAGGAACATGAGCAACACCTCAGGACAGTTTTAGAGCTTCTGAAAGAAGAACAACTCTATGCCAAATTCTCTAAGTGTGAGTTCTGGTTAAGAGAAGTTCAGTTTTTGGGTCACGTGATTAACAGTGATGGTATTCATGTGGATCCTGCCAAGATAGAAGCAATCAAGAACTGGGGTGTGCCTACAACACCGACAGAGATCCGATCATTTTTGGGATTGGCAGGTTATTATCGGAGATTCATTTCGAATTTCTCTAAGATAGCCTTGCCTCTCACCAAACTCACTCAGAAGTCTGAACCTTTTGTGTGGACTCAGAAACAAGAAGAGGCATTCCAGACACTGAAACAAAGATTGTGCAATGCTCCAATTTTGACACTCCCAGAAGGCAATGATGACTTTGTAGTTTATTGTGATGCTTCCCACCAGGGACTCGGATGTGTTTTGATGCAACGAGACAAAGTCATTGCTTATGCCTCACGACAACTGAAGATACACGAGAAGAATTACACAACACACGATCTTGAACTGAGAGCTGTTGTCTTTGCTTTAAAGATTTGGAGACACTACCTTTATGGTACCAAATGCACTATCTTCACAGATCACAAGAGTTTACAGCACATATTTGATCAGAAGGAGCTTAACATGAGACAGAGACGTTGGGTTGAGCTCCTGAACGATTACGACTGTGTGATCAAATACCATCCGGGCAAAGCAAATGTTGTTGCAGATGCTTTGAGTCGGAAGGAAAGAGTCAAACCCCTACGCGTTCGCGCAATGGGAATGACTGTGCAAACTAGTTTGAGAGATCACATTTTACAAGCACAACAGGAAGCAGTGGCAAGAGACAATTTGAAACGCGAGCTCGACTGTGGAGCCGAGAAACATTTTGAGACAAGACAAGACGGAGTTATTTACTATCTGGATCGAGTTTGGATTCCAGCAGTAGATGAACTTCGAACACTCATACTTGACGAGGCACACAAGACACGTTATTCAGTTCATCCCGGTGCTGATAAGATGTACCAAGAACTTAGGTCATTTTATTGGTGGCCGGGCATGAAGAAAGACATTGCCACTTATGTTGGTAAATGTCTCACATGTGCCAAGGTCAAAGCTGAACGCCAGAAACCTTCGGGTTTGCTGGAACAACCAGAAATACCACAATGGAAGTGGGAACAAATAGCTATGGATTTCATTACCAAGCTACCCCGCACTTCCAGCGGACATGATTCGATTTGGGTCATCATTGATAGATTGACCAAGTCCGCACACTTCTTGCCGATCAGAGAAACGTACAAGATGGAGAAACTTGCAAGACTATACATTGATGAGATAGTAGTAAGACACGGCGTGCCATTAACTATCATCTCCGACCGGGACAGTCGATTCACTTCGCGGTTCTGGCAATCATTACAACAATCCTTAGGGACAAGTGTTAACTTGAGCACTGCTTATCATCCACAAACGGATGGACAAAGCGAGCGCACTATTCAAACCCTAGAGGATATGTTGAGAACATGCATCCTAGACTTCGGTGGAAGTTGGGACACACATTTACCACTCATTGAGTTCTCCTACAACAATAGCTACCACAGCAGCATTGGATGTGCTCCTTTTGAAGCACTCTATGGTAGAAAATGTCGGTCTCCAATTTGTTGGACCGAAGTGGGAGACAACAGAATAACTGGGCCTGAACTTATTCAGGAAACTACTGATAAGATAGCCCAGATACAACGACGATTACAAGCAACACGTAGCCGCCAAAAGAGTTACGCAGACAAAAGGCGCAAGCCTTTGGAATTCGATGTGGGTGACCGGGTTATGTTGAAAGTGTCCCCATGGAAAGGCGTAGTTCGGTTTGGGGCTAAAGGCAAGCTAGCACCTCGGTATGTCGGACCGTTTGAGATTACTCAACGCATAGGTCCAGTGGCATACAGACTCAGACTCCCTGATGAACTCAGCGGAGTACACAATGTATTTCATGTATCAAATCTCAAAAGGTGTCTAGCAGACGAAACATTGATCATACCGTTGGAAGAGATACAAATTGATGAGCAATTACATTTCATTGAAGAACCTGTAGAGATTATGGAACGTGAAGTCAAGAGACTGAAACGGAGCCGTATCCCTATTGTAAAGGTTCGATGGAACTCCAAGCGTGGACCAGAATTTACCTGGGAACGTGAGGACAACATGAAAGCAAAGTATCCCCATCTGTTCGAGAATTGAAGCCCGACTTTGATGCTTAAATTTCGGGACGAAATTTCTTTAACAAGGGGAGACTGTAACAGCAAGTGCCAGATCGTCCGGCAAGTCCGTACGGTATGTGTACTTTCACTTTATACTATGTGCAAATACGTATACATAAACAGTACTTGTATTAACGGGATTCTAAATGCAAGAACAGTTGTACGTATTTTCGTGTAAACCTAAACACAGTAAGTACAACATACATTTGAAACAATAGTTGTGTGTATTTAAGTGAAAACTTAAGTACAGTTAACAGAACGAATCACAGGAAACAACAGTGTTCAAGTAAACCACGAAAACATATCGGTTGCGATCTGATGTCCACAGATGACAGGAATCAGATGGCCGACGAATCAGTACAAGAGCAATGTGAAAACATGATGTTTAGTTGAGTCCGACAGTGAGGAAACACAATTCAAACACAAATGCAGTGTTATTTTAGAATAACGAACTGACAGTGTGTTTGCGTGGGTGACGATTCACACAAACATACTTGTGAGTTTAGAATTCTAAAATAATGACTGAAAAGTAGAAAACAAAAGTCGGAAAGCAAAACCATCGTCGTGTTCGTTCGGGTGACGATTCGAACGAATACGCGCGAAGGTGACGCGATCTGACGAAACGAAAACTAAAACACGTCACGAACGACTTTAAATTAATAAAACTCAATAAATAATGTTTTACAATTTTGAAACTCATCAAAATTGAATAATTAAAACTGTTTAATTTAAAGTCCATAAATACGCGTGTTACGTTCCGGAAACGTAACGAAAACGCGAACCGAGCAACAAAAACGAACCCGAACTCACTTGTGGTATAAATACCACAAATGAGCCCCATTTCTTATTTTTCCACTTCATCTCCTTCACACAAACACCCATTTCCGGATTTGAAGAAACCCTCCCCATTTCTCACCTTCTCTCTTCCATAACTTCTTCATTTCTCCATCAAATCACTCCATTCTTGAACCTACTTGAAGCTCTCATCATCCTCTACACAAAAGTGCAAAGAATCGGCCCTAAAAGTCACTGAATCGAGGTAAAATCGTGGTCAAAGTTCACGAGTTTTAGGGTTTACACCCCTTTGTTTTGTTCTTGAACCTAACCGGCCATACACCCTTCTCCGACCTCCCCACCTTTGAACATACCCTTATCCTGCCATGGGCCGACCTAGGACTGGGATAGAACCTCCATACCACCACCATGGCCGACCTTCGCCACCAGCAGGTCGAATAGCTTCATTCGGCCGAATGGCCTGGCCTTGGCCATGGGCCGGTCGAATGGCCTCTCATACGGCCAGCCATTCCTTCGGCGCCTATCTTTCGCCCAGCCCCCACTTTCGGCCATTCCCATCAGTCGAATGAAACCTCATGCGGCCAACCACTCATTCGGAGCTTTCCTTCGCCAAGCCACATTCGGCCTCCATGCAGCACCTTCATTCGGCCATGTCCTATATTCGGCCAACTGCAGTTTCATACAGCCTAACATATAACTTGAGCCACTATATATGTTGCATGGTTAACCGACTCTTGATCCAGCAGCTTAGGACCACCTCCATGTCGAGACCCAGGCGGATTCCACAGCCATAGCAGAAAAGTTCTTGGGCCAACAAGTAATTAATAAGGCCCAACACTAAATTGGTGGGCTACTTGACTACAATAGGCCTAACATCATTGCTAGAAACCAGGCCACACTTTTGGGCCCAAAACTCATATTTCGGCCCAATGATTTTGATCAACCGGCTGCCAAAGCCACTATGTCGGCCCAATAAGCAGTTCGGCCCAATCCGCTCAGCCCAATAGCTCCCTAAGGCCCAATAACTACTTAGAATAACCTAGGCCAATTGACTTGAACTATTGGGTTATTTGGCCAACTTGTGGCTCAACCGGCCAACAACCCATTTCCTAGGCCCACACTTGATTTCAGCCCAACTAAACCTGGCCCAGCTTGGCCCAATACATATTATACTTCGGGCCTGGACGAAATCCTTAGGGCCCAGCAAATTCAGCACGTGGCCCACAAAACTTGATCCAAGGCTTACTCTTGAGACACATGGCCTAACCTTGAGGCCACTTTACAAATGACTTGACCAACATCTTATTCTGGCCCAAATATGATTTCTACAGCTCATTTTAACCTTTGGCCCAACAATTCTTGACTGGGCCTACCTCTGGCCCAACGGTTTCCTTTCGTGGCCCAGTGGAGGCCCACAAGGCCACCTATTCACTAGGCCTTGTAGTATTTGACCGGACCTTCGTATCTACGCAGCGAATATCATTGATTCACATGTCCTAATATGGTCTAACACTCTCAGTTGTTCAAGAACAGTCCAAGGCCCGTAGGTTTGGGCCTAGGGCCCAACTTGTTACCTAGGGGCCCAACCCTAGACTTGGTCACATGGTTCGGTCCACACTTCATTTCAAGCCACCTGGTTTTAACACATTTCATAAGATCAAAGTGTACAAGTTCAAGAAGGAATCAAGTTCAAAGTTACAAAATAATAACTTATAATGTTATTAACTTAAATCCAATATAAGGGACCGAACGGTGATCATGACCAAGTCTTACGCGTGGAAGCCAACTTTAGAGCTAACACATACACATGTACATACAAAGCCCTATGAACTTATACTTATAAGTTATACACAACATTAAATCAATACAGGATCGTGAAAACAAACTCAATTACAACTCAGAGCGCGTGCATCCTTTCGTTTAAGCTAAGTCAACCCCAACATCTACAAGGTGAGTTCATATGCCCCTTTTCTTTAATCTTTACTGATTTTAAACTATCGAGGCTGAGAAACATGCTTTACTTTTATTTATTTAAAAGTTTTGCTTACATATTGTTAATACTTTGATTATTTGATATTAAATTGCTTATTATCATAAATCATTGTATGCATGCTTGTTTGAATTCAAGAATACAGGAAAGATAAGATGATGATGATATTTTAATATCATAACTCATCGATACAATAGAATAACTTAGTAGTAAGTTAACTCTTACAACACTTAGTTATTCTTACAAGAAATGACATTGTAACAATTACAAGGAAACATGATGACATGATTACAAGAGCAAAACACAAGAATGATATAAAGATAATATATCTTTACTACATCATTCAATACAAGAGTTAAATAAGTGTAATAAGACTAGATCTTATAATACTTAACCTTATAACTCAACACATATTACAAGAAGAACAAGTAGCATGGAATGATAATCATGATAACATAATTTCATGATAACAACATCATTCACTCAATTAATTAACATAACCTAATAAGACTAGTTCTTATTTAACTTTGTTAATATCACGGAGAACATATGACAATGAGAACAAGAGTACAAGTGAATACAATTACAATTAGTTACTATTGACCTGTTTGCATTATATCACTTCAATCATGTGCCAAGTTGTTCAAGTGATCATGTAAGCCCCTTTAATTCGCTGACCAGTTAGTTTGACGTGACTAAACCGACGATAGCATAGTGGTACCATAGGTTTGACAAACCTCTAGCTTGTAGGGCTAGTATGTTGATCGTATTGATTCATTGGCCGGTAACGTATGACCGGTGACAGGGCGACCTCAAGTCAGGTTCTGGTAAGCGACACATGGTGATATTAATCTACAGTGATAAGTAATTAATCCAGCGAAAACCCTATTGACTAGTAGGTTGAGAAGGTGATCTGCTCTCATGTTACACTACTAGTAATAGATTTCGTTGAGGACAATAGACATGCAAAGTGGTAGAGATAAATCGGATGCATTGAAATCTGATTACGTGAGGAATTTAATGGATTCCTTTTAGGCTCTATGCACTATGGTTCAAGAACAAGTTGCAAGGGGTTAACTCACACTCTTAATATTTAATAGAGTATCATCAGTTAACCCACCTCAAGTATAGAATAATACAAGGACAAGATTATATTAATCTAAAATTCCTTAATACATCGAGGGTCATCAATACTTCGGTTTGATAATTAAACCCCATATAATATATTATTCTATCATCAATACAATAACTGAATACATCTCAAGTGCGATGAATAAGCGGGGAAATGGATATCCTTAGTTGTATCGCAAGTGGTGTGGAACTTGACTGAGTATGTGGTGGGATAGCGTCTGGGCTTGACCCTTTCAGGATTCCCTATATATAAGCATACTTGATCAGGTGATACACTACTTGTACATATAACTAAGGAGAGGCCATTGGGTGGTACAGATGAAACAAGTATTACAAGCAACAACTATGACATTGTGGATGTGTGCATGATCAATTCAATGGTTTTCAATTTACTTACTTATGAACTCACCAACCTAGTGTTGACTTTGTTTAAATGCATGTATTCTCAGGTGACGGACAGGTGTAGATATAATTGTGCAAGCGTTAAGCTAGTGGACTCTTAGAAGATAACACATACACATGCACATACAAAGCCCTATGAACTTATACTTATAAGTTATACACAACATTAAATCAATACAGGATCGTGAAAACAAACTCAATTACAACTCAGAGCGCGTGCATCCTTTCGTTTAAGCTAAGTCAACCCCAACATCTACAAGGTGAGTTCATATGCCCCTTTTCTTTAATCTTTACTGATTTTAAACTATCGAGGCTGAGAAACATGCTTTACTTTTATTTATTTAAAAGTTTTGCTTACATATTGTTAATACTTTGATTATTTGATATTAAATTGCTTATTATCATAAATCATTGTATGCATGCTTGTTTGAATTCAAGAATACAGGAAAGATAAGATGATGATGATATTTTAATATCATAACTCATCGATACAATAGAATAACTTAGTAGTAAGTTAACTCTTACAACACTTAGTTATTCTTACAAGAAATGACATTGTAACAATTACAAGGAAACATGATGACATGATTACAAGAGCAAAACACAAGAATGATATAAAGATAATATATCTTTACTACATCATTCAATACAAGAGTTAAATAAGTGTAATAAGACTAGATCTTATAATACTTAACCTTATAACTCAACACATATTACAAGAAGAACAAGTAGCATGGAATGATAATCATGATAACATAATTTCATGATAACAACATCATTCACTCAATTAATTAACATAACCTAATAAGACTAGTTCTTATTTAACTTTGTTAATATCACGGAGAACATATGACAATGAGAACAAGAGTACAAGTGAATACAATTACAATTAGTTACTATTGACCTGTTTGCATTATATCACTTCAATCATGTGCCAAGTTGTTCAAGTGATCATGTAAGCCCCTTTAATTCGCTGACCAGTTAGTTTGACGTGACTAAACCGACGATAGCATAGTGGTACCATAGGTTTGACAAACCTCTAGCTTGTAGGGCTAGTATGTTGATCGTATTGATTCATTGGCCGGTAACGTATGACCGGTGACAGGGCGACCTCAAGTCAGGTTCTGGTAAGCGACACATGGTGATATTAATCTACAGTGATAAGTAATTAATCCAGCGAAAACCCTATTGACTAGTAGGTTGAGAAGGTGATCTGCTCTCATGTTACACTACTAGTAATAGATTTCGTTGAGGACAATAGACATGCAAAGTGGTAGAGATAAATCGGATGCATTGAAATCTGATTACGTGAGGAATTTAATGGATTCCTTTTAGGCTCTATGCACTATGGTTCAAGAACAAGTTGCAAGGGGTTAACTCACACTCTTAATATTTAATAGAGTATCATCAGTTAACCCACCTCAAGTATAGAATAATACAAGGACAAGATTATATTAATCTAAAATTCCTTAATACATCGAGGGTCATCAATACTTCGGTTTGATAATTAAACCCCATATAATATATTATTCTATCATCAATACAATAACTGAATACATCTCAAGTGCGATGAATAAGCGGGGAAATGGATATCCTTAGTTGTATCGCAAGTGGTGTGGAACTTGACTGAGTATGTGGTGGGATAGCGTCTGGGCTTGACCCTTTCAGGATTCCCTATATATAAGCATACTTGATCAGGTGATACACTACTTGTACATATAACTAAGGAGAGGCCATTGGGTGGTACAGATGAAACAAGTATTACAAGCAACAACTATGACATTGTGGATGTGTGCATGATCAATTCAATGGTTTTCAATTTACTTACTTATGAACTCACCAACCTAGTGTTGACTTTGTTTAAATGCATGTTTTCTCAGGTGACGGACAGGTGTAGATATAATTGTGCAAGCGTTAAGCTAGTGGACTCTTAGAAGACCTAGCTTACTTTTGACTGCATACTTTTGATATGACAAAACAGTGAATCACTTTTGTATATCTTGTACAGTTCAAGATATAAACTCATTGATTCTTTTTGAGTAGATTTACTTAGTTAAATTATGATGTACAATGTAATTTAACTTTGTAATTCTATTTCATGTCATGATTAGCATTTCTCATTTATATCTCATGTGCTATGTAAACAATCTGATCAATTGATTATCACTCAAAGATATCGCGCCCCGGGAACCTTCCGCCCGACGGGAAAACCCGATCCGTTCCCGTCGGCCCGGGGTGTGACACATCACGTTAACATACATATTTTTTGGATTTTCCTAGCATAGCCTATTTACTTAGGACATGTTTGCGAAGTCTTACCTATCATATTTTTAAGTTTAGAACATATGTTTGTTATAAATCAGATGAATGTAATTTAAGACATGATGTAAGAACTAATTATTAATGCATGTAGAAGTCGTTCAATGTAAACAATGACTGTAAATCCATGACGGTCGCTGAATATGCCAAGCCGACTGCGGCTGACATTTGATCTTCCATTGCTCGACCACTTGTCATCGAGGACAACTGGCACATTCCTGCTCAGATCATCAATGTCACACCCCGAGCCAGCGGGCTGGATCAACTTTCCCGTCAGGCAGAAAGGTCTCGGGGCGCAATATCGTGTAATAATCAAAATGATCAGATTGTTTACAATGCACATGATATGTAATGAGAAATGCTAAATGACAGTGATATAGAATTACAAAGTTAAATTACATAAGTCATGTTCTTAATTTAACAATGTAAATCTAACCAAAAAGAATCATAAAGTGCTATGTTGCATCTGCACAAGATTTACAATAGTGATTCATAAATATGTCATCAAAATATGCTCAACCAAAAGGAAGCTAGGTCCTATATATAGTCCTACTAGCTTATGTCGGGTACGTTTGGGTTGTTCGGTTTCACACTACGTCTCTTTTACGAAACGTAACAGAAGATACATAATTTTAAATAAAATAGTTTCTTTTAAATCTTTTGAAGTTTGTAATTCCTAATAAATATTTTTTATTTCTTTTTCTTATTTTTAAAGTTTTGAAATCGTTTATTTTATCGGTTTCGTCAGATTGTATCACCTTCGCGCGTATTCGTTCGATTCGTCACCGGAACGAACACGATGATGGCTTTATTTTCTGATTTTTTTTTGTAATTTTTCAGATATCATTTAGAACATTAAACCCACATATATGTTTTTGTGAATCATTTGTTTAATATTCGAAAACGATATCGAATTATTGTTATGGATTTGAAATACTCATAGACGAACACCACTAAACTTATCTGTTTTACCTTTGTTTTTACTGATTTCACATTGATTTCCCTTTGTTTTGCCGGCTATCTGATTCATGTTGTTTGTGGGAGTCTAATCACAACCGTAATGTTATGTCATTTGTATTCGTGATACATTGTTATTCCAATTCTCATTGAAATACATACAATTGTGATTAGTATCACAAAAGTTGTTATCACATAACTGTTATTCCCATTGTAATCACACACACATACACACACACTGTAATGAAAGTACACATACCGTACGACTGCCGGACGGTTAGGTACTGGTTGTCACAATCAATCTTATCATTCATTCTCCTAAGTTTCAAGGGTTGCCTGATGAGGACCCGAATGCTCACGTTGGGTAATTCCTTCATATTTGTGAGACCTTCAAACTCAAGGGTGTCTCTGATGATGCAGTTTTCCTACGTCTCTTCACATTCTCACTTGAGGACAAAGCCATCACTTGGCTTCAGTCCCTACCTACTGGATCAATCATTACATGGGATGAGATGCAGAAGATGTTCTTGACTAAGTACTTCCCTAAGTTATATCCATTCTTTTCAGTAGGAGGAAGGAGAGAGCTTCTTCACCACATGGGAGAGGTTCAAAGAGCTCATAAATAAGTGCCTGCATCATGGATTAGAAAATTGGGCTTTAGTTGAGAATTTCTATAATGGATTCACCTTTGCCACCAGACACACACTTGATTCTATTGCTGGGGGTAACTTACTTACCAATCTAACCCCTGACGAGTGTCTGCAATTATTTGAGAACAGGGCAATGTGCAGCTATCAGTATCCCACCCGAGCGAAGGCCACTGTTCATAGATCTGGAGTCTTGCCTTAAGACTCTAACATTTCGTTGGTAGCACATGTAGAAGCACTCACCAATATGGTGAAAGATTCGCAGTCAAGGAAAAAGGCCAAGTGTGAGTAGATGAGGCCATGATACTCAACAGTTCCCAATGTTGGCCGATGATTCTTAAGAGCATGTGAAGTATGGTAGTAATTTTAACCGGGGTCCGGGAAATGCCTATGGCAATTCCCATAACTCAAGAGGAAGTGAACATACTAGTTTTGTGTGGAAGAATGGCAACTCATCTGTGTTCAATAAGCATCCGCATGAGTAGAGTGGTGTTACTGATTAGAGGATGGCTAGATTGGAGGAAATAAGGGTCAAGCAGACACAGATGTTGACACAGATTATTGCTGCCACTTAGACTGCCAGTGCTAGACATGATGAGCTAATTAAGACACAAGGTACAACCATATTGAGTTTGGACATGAAGATAGAAGAGTTGGCTGATCAACTTAAAGAGAGGAAGCCATGTGACACGTCAAGCAACACAGAGAAAAACCCGAAAGGGTTTGTGAATGCAGTTACTTCTATAAGTGGTAAGTTTATGGGTAAAGAGAGGTTGTATACTAAGCCAGTACAGGAGGAAGAACCGGTGGATGAGGATATTGAGACGGAGATTCCAGGTAAGGTGCACCATACCAGGCTAAGCGCAAAAAGTTCCACACAACACGTGTAAATTCCTGTGGAGAAAGAGAAACAGAAGGAAGGATAAATTAATCTCTCCAGGGTGCCATACCCAGCTAGAATCCTCCAGCAAAAGTATGAAAGGAGTATGGGAACTTCCTTGAGTTGTTTAGTCGGCTTAAGGTGAACCTCCCATTTTCTGATGTGTTACAGCATATTCCCAAATATGCTGAGTTTATAAAAGATCTCCTGATGAAGACAAGAATTTGGAGGAGATCTCAGCTGTAACACTGAGTGAGAGATGTTTTACAGGATCACAGAAGGAGCTACCCCATAAGACGAGTGGTTCGGGAAGTTCTACTATCCCGTGTGATTTGGGTACCTCGTCTGTCAGCTATGCATTGGCAGACCTAGGTCCTAGTACTAATATGATGCCATATTCGATTTTTCCTAAGCTTAATTTAGGCAAGCCTATGTGTGCCTACATGTATGACCATACAACTGGCAGATAAGTCAGTGAAGTTTCCTCAGGGGATAGTGCAGAACGTGTTGGTGAAGATTGATAGATTCTTTTCTCGCGGACTTCATGATCTTGGGTATGGAGTGTGACAACTAGTACCAGATCGTCCGGCAATCCGTACGGTATGTGTAAATAACTATGTGTGTATGACTATGCGTGAATGACTATTTGATAAACAGTTAAGTGAAAACAGGGCTATAGAACAGTATATCAGTTGTATGTATTTGAATGAAAATTCAAATGCAGAAATACAACAAATCATAAGAAATAACAAGGGTGAAAACAAATGACAAAAACAAATCGGTTGCGATCTGATATCCACATATAACAGGAATCAGATGGCCGACAAATCAGTGAGAAAACAATGTGAAACTATTTATAACAATGTGAAAACAGTAAGGATTAGTTGAGTCCGTCTATGAGAATGTACAATTCAAACAACAGTTCAGTATCGTTTACGAACGATGAACCGACAGAGTGTTTGCGTGGGTGACGATTCACACAAACATATCCGTTGGTTTAACTTTCTGAATGACTACTAAAAAATAGAAAACCATATCAGAAAGTAAACATACGATCGTATTCGTACAGTTTGCGCTCTGTACGAAAACGCGCGTAAGTTACGTTTTCTGACGAAACGGCGAAAATAAACGATTACGAACGTTAAGATAATAAAAAAAATAAAAATAATATTTATTAGGAACTACCACCTAAAAAGAATTTTATAAAACTATATTAGTAAAACTACACATAATTAACATTACTTAACGAAATAACGAGATTTAACGGTCTGATTGCGAAAGAAACAGTAAAAATAAGTAAAATATAATATTTAACATTTTACAATTTTGAAACTCATCAAAATAATCCAAGAAACCTAATTTACGTGTTCAGTTGTCTAACTACTCAACCGTAACGGTGCGTACGTAAATATACGCGAAACCGACACCGAACGAGACTGAACACGTGGTTAAACACCCGGGGTATAAAGCCCCATTTTTTTCTCCTTTTTCCTTCTTCATTTCAGCTGATTATACTCTTCCTCTCTAAAATTTTCGGATACCTCACATCTCACTAGAAATCACCATTAAAACACCCATAACTTATTCGTTTCTTAACAAAATCGCGCAAATAATATATCGAAACGACCGTCTCGATGAGAGGAAGTTGGAAGTACGAGGGATCGAAGCTAGTTCGAAGTATTTTGGTCGGAATCTTAGAGAGAAGTTACGGTGCTAAAGGTCACCATTCATCATCTTCTTCATTTTTAAAACTGGTTTTGAGCTATGAGACCACTAGGAGCTGTAATAAAACAGCTAAATCGAAGCTAAGGTAAGATTAAAGTCACGATTTTTCATGGTTTGGTCCACCTAACGAGCTGGAATAATATCGACACTCCTAATTCAGCTTAAATCCCTCGATGCTGTTATGGTAAGTTAGCCAAGCAATCTAAAATATAAATCAGTCAAAATGAACCTCAAACGAGATCACAAGATTGATGGGAATTAGGTGATGTCGAAGGGGACTCGTTAGGATTTCTTAGTGTTAGCCGAATGGGTCATTATCGATATTTAACACTTGTAGCCCATCGATATTGCTAAAGATTGATCGATGTACACATGATTAATGATACCAATGTTGTAATGACAAAGAATTAAGGCTATAACATAACATGAGAAGATGAATCATGGTTTTAGCATGAACATCATTAGGGTTTTCATGTAAAAGTGTTAAACTATTTTGGAAACTTAGTTAATGAAAACACTTGTTGAGTTTGTAATAAACATGCAAAATAATTATGTTTTATAACAACTTACTTGTGTTAACATTTTAAAATGATTAAAATCTTTTTAAGCTAGCATAATGTTAAATTACTAAGTTAACACTAAAACCCTAAGCAATGTTATTGTTTTTGAAATAAGACAAGGTGCCAAGGTGACAACTTAAGTTTAAAACATGTGGACAATAAACACCTTATAGTATTAATATCTAATCTAAAAGATTAGGTATTAGTGTATAATACTACAAGAGAACCAAGACTAAACAATAACAAAGGTCTAAAGGTGTTAACCAACTTTAGGGTTAACACACGCATTATTAACTTATACTTGTAATTTACAAACAATTTGGAATCAAACACATGATCGTGAATACAATCTCAAGAACAACAAGTGAGCGCGTGCATTCTGTGATTGCTTAGTCAAGCACTACTACTACCAGGTGAGTTCAGATGCCCCTTTTTATTAATATTTTGGTTTTTAGCTGCGGGGCTGAGAACATGCTAAAAATTTTAATAAATGTTTTAGTACACTGTATGATAATAAGGTTTTACTTTGTTATTACAACTGTATGCCTTATTATGTAAAAGTTGATGACTGCGAGTTTATAACTATTATTTATGTTAGACAATATCCGCGATTACTAAGTGATAAAACAGTTATTCCTCTGAGATTACAACTGTAATTCTCATGAGGAATACGTGCTATTCCTATTGAATTATATTATTAATTCTAAAGAAAATTATAACTGTTAAGTCTTTGGGAATAATTGGAGTTAGTTCTCAGGGAATTGATCTGTTGTACCTATGAGAACCTGTGTGCTATGCCTGTTGGATTGTTATGAGTTGATGGTTATGGGTTGAGAACTATAAGAACTCTTTTGATTTTTAGTCAGCCTATTCCAACTCTATCATTTCTGACACAGGTGATGAGAGTATGATAGTGTCTGCTAATTATCTCACCACTTCTGTTCTATGGACTGGCAGACTGAGAGATTGACCTCACTCATGTCGTAAGCTGGTGGCAAATAGTTGTGAGGTCTTGTGAAAACTAATGAATCCAGATTTAATTGAGGACATTGTGGTTTGACTTTGTGGTGGCTGCAATGTGGTCAATTCAATTCTGATTACCTATTGGGATATAACTACGTGTCAGACTTGCTCTCACTTCCTAATCAGATGTGATTAGTAGTAAGTCAAAGAGCATACCACCCCTAATAACTATGGTAACACCACTATTAATATTTGTGGTTTTTCCACCATTTATAACTGTGGAGAATTGTACTACTTAGAAATCTAATGTGTTACGTTAATATCATTCTAATAAAAAGGTATTTCATATTGGAGATCTTGATTGTGATTAAGTCTATGGGTGATGAAATGGATATCTATAGCTACAATACAGGTGGTATTGAGTTCTGTCAAATGTGTGGTGGGACGTCGGCTGGGGCTTGTCCCCTACGTATGCCCTATATATAAGCATGCTTGACTGGACAATATCCTATCTGTAGGTGCATCTATAGAGAGGACATGGGGATGAGTTAATGCCAAATGAAAATAATTAAGACTTGTGTAATACAAGATGTTGTGTAGATAACTCTGAAAGTTTTTAAATAACTAAACTTATGAACTCACCAACCTGGTGTTGACTTTGTTTAAATGCATGTTTCTCAGGTGACGAACAGGTCTAGTTACGAAGCATCAGTGATTAAGCTTGAGGACTTTATAGAAGACCTAGCTTGCTTTTTGGATGCATATATTTTTATGACATTTTGAATCTCTTTTGTGTATCTTGTGCAGCTACAAGATAGAAACTATATGCTTCTTTTGAGTAGATTTACCTAGTTAAATTACGAACACGTACTGTGTAATTTAACTTTGTAATTCTATGTATTGAATGTCATGTAAGCACGTCTCATTATATATCATGTGCCATGTTAACAATCTGATCACTATGATAATCATCCGATATCGCGCCCTAGGAACATTCCGCCCGACGGGATAGTCGATCCAGCCCGCCGGCTCGGGGTGTGACAAATTGGTATCCGAGCCATGGTTATAGAGAAATATAGGTCATATTACTTAAACAGTTTGGCCTAGACTATAACCTTGGGACATTTCATGTAGAGGACGTAAGACTTAGGATTTTATTTGCATAAATCTTCTGCATTTGATCATTGCACTAATTGATATTCTTTTTGTTGTGATCAGAATGCCTCCAAGAAGACCTCCACATTTGTTGCCACCACCACCACATTCACCTCCACATTTAGCAACCCCATCACCACCTACATCTCCTCCACCTCCACATACACCACTTCCACTAAATCATGAGTTAGATCCGGCTATTATCACACTGCCACTTTGCTGACCAATCAACTGAGGGAAGTGATTCCCGATACGATGAACCGGATTAACTCCAACAACGGAAACAGTAACAACAACTTAACTGGTGAGGGCAGTGGGAACACCATATATCAACAAGACTATTCCTACAAGAGTTTTGTAGGATGCAAGCCATCGACATTCAGTGGCAACGAGGGAGCTGTTGGCTTGATCCAATGGATCGAGAAGATGGAGACGACCCTCGACATCAGTGGCTGTCCTCAACAACATAAGGTGAGGTGTGACAATTCACAAATTCCAGGTTAGAATCATAACTCAAAAATAAAGAAAATGAGTGTAAGCGAAATTTCGAAACGAGGCTCCGATTTTAAGATACACTGATTCGAATATAGCGTTAAATAAGAGATCATATATTTTGAACTTTTCAGGTCTTGAAATTATAATAATTGGAAAGAGCTCGAAAAATCGTGAACGTGGGCGAAAACGGCGCGTAAAACGGAGTTCGTATGCTCCCGGAATCGCGAAAACAAAATTGAAAACTAACTAAGGCGGTGGAGGTACGCGAAGGAACCTTTTTAAATCCTTCACGGTACGCGACGGAAGCAGTACGCATAAAAATCTGGTTTTCTTGATCAGAACTCATTTTAGTCGATATTTTCGACTTTCAAACGCTCCAGATCGAATTTTAACCCCCAAATCTCAGTTTTGAAGCCATCCAAACATCCGGATCAAGTTAGGGAACGTTTCTACAAGTCCTGATCATCGTTTTCATCCGAGAAATCCGTTCTAAAGGGTAACGATTCGATCTCTTCTATTAGTTTGATAATATATGAATTAGATCTAGATTTTAACAGTGATATCATGGTTATTGTTGTTGATTATTGCCTAGATGATGGCTAGGAATAGTTAGAAATCAAGAACTCGACAGGTTAACGGTGAAATCTTTGTTTTGAGCCGTTATAATGTCCGATTATCATGAAACCATATCACAGATCACAATGGTTTTAACCATTTGATCATAACAATGGTTGTGATGGTTCTGATCATTCTCTGGAATGATCACTGATAAGGATTAACTGTTCCTAAACCTGGAATTCATTGAGAAACTGTTTTAGTGATATAATCAACAACAACACTAATATGGTTAATCTGGGAATGTCCTGATTACGCCAACAAGTCATAAAACTCTTAATGAGTACCTAGATCATTACAGGTTCTCAGTTAACACATGTGATGAGATGTTGAATTAAGGATAGTTCTGAGAGTCAGATTAGGCTCAAGTAACTTATAGAACTTTAATGATATACAGGTTTTGAGCGTTAGAACTAGTGGCTCACGTTGTGCTTTGTTAGTGATTTGAAATAACACAGGTGAGTTCACGAATCCCCTTTTATGTATTTTGGCTTTGAACTCGGGGAATGAGAAAACATAAAAATGCATTTGAAACATCTTGTTTATTCTGAAGTTGTGAGAACAGTTTTGAAACATTTTGTGAAACATGAAACATAATTTGATCAGGTGAAACTTTGAAACGTGTTGATACATTTTGTGGAACATGATACCTGATTTGTTCAGGTGGAACATTGAACACGTTTGATGCATTGTGTGATACATGATACCACTCCGAAACGCTTTCGCTATATTTTTGTGAAACACGAAAAACCTGTTCGTATAAAGTGAAATACTGTAATACTTTTGAAACATTTTACGAGACATGAAAACGAAAGCGTTGTAAAGCATTTGGTTGAAACACGTGACAGTGGGGGAACACGACCAAATATGTCATTATTTATCGGGTTGAACATTTGTCGCTAAGTCCCCTATTCTGTAACCGTTAACCGTGGGGGGGGCGTGATTATCGAGAATAGATCTATTTGTGATTGACAATCCTCGCCCGTGGTTCGTAGCTAAAACCACGACTGGATGTCGAACGGGCGCTCGATAATGGGAAAACACACAATGTCTTGCGACAAGGACATTGGAACAAGGGGCATGAACACGTCAGCTCGGTTATGGGAGCCCTGGAGTTATAATTGGACGTTGGTCTGAGACAGGACACGACATTGTTGGAAAGGACAATGTTAGCACTGGATACCAATGTTTTACACCCAGTTTGGAACACTAAAATTATTGAACTATTTTATGCGAACATTTGACTGATTTAGATACATTGTATACATTTTGATAGTTTTCTTAAACAGATAAACTTGTGAACTCACCAGCGATATGCTGATTGTTTTTTTTAAATCATGTTTTCTCAGATGCCAAATGATACAGGGAATGTAGTGATACAGTGGGTGGAGCTGTGAGCTCAAGCTTGGGAGTCGTATAGCAGAGTCTATTAGTGATAGACTCAACTGTGTGATATAACGCATAGTATATATGTGTAATAGCAATACATATATGTGTGAAACTCTGATAAAAGTGTTATGACATTAGGCTTGTGGCTAATGTCGTTGTGTTATTGTACTGTAACATAGAAATATGTATGTCTTTTGTTGTAAATCATGACTGTGAAACCTTGAAGTCACACCGTACGCTTCCGCAACGACCAGGGTGTGACAGATTGGTATCAGAGCCATTGGTTTATAGCGAATTAGGTTGTATGACTAAGACCTAATCTATAGCCATATGACTCTAACACGAAACATATTTGTTGCATGTTCAGAAACATGCCGAGAGGAAGACCGAGGCGAAATCCACAAGGGAATCCGCATGGAAATCCGCAAGAAAATCCACATGGCAATCCTGAAGCTGAGCAACCTGTCATCTCAACAGAGATGGATCAGCTTATAAACAGACGAGTGGCTGATGCTATGGCCACCTACAGAAATCAACAACACACAGGAGATGGAGGATCTGGTGCTACTGGCAACAATGCCGGAGGTGGCAGTGGAGCTGTGGGTGGAAATGGTGCTGCAGGAGGTAGTGCGTCTGCTGGAACCATGGGATCTGCACCAAAGGCATGTTCTTACAAGGATTTCCTGAATTGCCAGCCTCTTAGCTTTAATGGAACCGATGGAGCTATCGCACTGATTCGATGGTGCGAAAAGATGGAAACGGTATTTCGTGTCAGTAATTGTTCTGAGGAATGCCGAGTCAAGTATTCCACTTGTACTCTGAATGGAGCAGCTCTTACATGGTGGAACAATCATGTTCAAGGTTTAGGCATTGATGAGGCCTATCAGATTCCCTGGTTAACGCTGAAGCAAATGATGATGGATGAATATTGTCCACGAAGTGAGATCCAGAAAATGGAAGAAGAATTTTATAACCTGAAAGTGCAAGGGAATGACATTGCCAGTTATACTACCAGATTTCATGAGCTGGCACAACTTTGTCCAACGATGGTCACTCCTGAATACAAGCGAATAGAGCAGTATCTGAAAGGGCTTCCTCCAAACATTGAAGATATGGTGACTTCTTCTAAGCCAGATACCATTCAGAGTGCAATTCGGTTGGCTCATCGCCTGATTGATCAGGCAGTTCGTCGTGAAACTCTGGGGATGAAGATACCTGAAGAAAAGCAAAACATTGTTACTAAACGAAAATGGAATGGCAACCTACCAAATCAACCACAAAAGAAACCGACTCACGTTAAATTCAACACCACTATGACAACTGATAAGAAATCTTATGGGGGAAAACTTCCCAAGTGTGAAAAGTGTGAGTACCATCATGAAGGTGAATGTAGGCCTTTCAGGTGTCACAGATGTGGAGGACGTGGACATACAGCGAGGAATTGTCGAGCCTTTGTATCTACATCGGTGACAGATAGTAGCAGGAATAATTGGAGTTGTTTTGAATGCGGAGTATTAGGTCATATCAGGAGGAATTGCCCAAAGCTAGCGAATCAAGGTGGTAACAATGCTCGGGGTAGGGCCTTTGTAATTGCAGCTGGAGACGCCAAACGAGATCCAAACCTGGTGACGGGTACGTTCTTTGTCAATAATCATTATGCTTCGGTTCTATTTGATACTGGGGCAGATAAGAGCTTTATGTCAACTGAATTTAGCACATTAATTGGAGCTAATCCAACTGCATTACACGATAGATACACAATAGAATTAGCCAACGGAAAACTGATAGAAACTAGTGAGATAATTCAAGGGTGCACGTTACAATTAGGGGACTATGTTTTTGCTATAGACCTTTTATCGGTGAAACTGGGAAGTTTCGATGTGGTTGTTGGCATGGATTGGTTGTCCAAAAACCATGCAGAAATTATATGTTATCAGAAGGTAGTCCGCATTCCACTACCAAGTGGGGAGACTCTCTTAATTCAGGGTGAAAAGAGCGGAAAGGCGGTACAAATTATCACCTGTATGAAAGCCCATAAGTACCTACGCAAGGGATGTCAAGCTATATTAGCGCACGTCATGGAAAGGAAGTCAAAAGATAGACGACTAGAAGATATACCGATCGTACGAGAGTATCCAGAGGTATTCCCAGAAGATCTGCCTGGATTACCACCTAACAGACAAGTAGAATTTCGAATTGATTTGGTGCCTGGTGCAGCACCAATAGCTCGATCGCCGTACAGACTAGCCCCATCGGAGATGCAAGAGTTATCTAACCAACTACAAGAGTTGTTGGACAAAGGTTTCATCAGACCAAGTTTCTCACCGTGGAGAGCACCTGTTTTGTTCGTTAAGAAGAAGGATGGAACCTTTAGAATGTGCATCGATTACCGAGAGTTGTACAAGCTTACGATCAAAAATCGATATCCGTTACCAAGGATAGATGATTTATTCGATCAGTTGCAAGGTTCCAGTTTTTATTCAAAGATTGATCTACGTTCAGGATACCACCAGTTAAGGGTCAAAGAAGAAGATGTTCCAATCACTGCTTTCAGAACTCGGTATGGCCATTATGAATTTTTGGTTATGCCGTTTGGATTGACAAATGCCCCGGCAGTTTTTATGGACCTTATGAATAGGGTTTGTAGACCGTATTTGGATAAATTTGTCATTGTGTTCATTGACGATATACTTATCTATTCCAAGACCAAAGAAGATCATGAACAACACTTAAGGCTTATTTTGGAATTACTAAGGAATGAAAAGTTGTATGCCAAATTTTCTAAATGTGAATTTTGGATGAGAGAAGTACAATTCCTTGGGCATATAATAAATCAAAAGGGAATACATGTTGATCCTGCCAAGATTGAAGCTATCAAGAATTGGGATGCACCCAAGACCCCGACGGAAGTACGTCAATTTCTCGGTTTAGCAGGATATTATAGAAGATTCATTGAAGGTTTCTCTAAGATAGCTTTACCATTGACTGCATTGACGCAAAAGAATAAGAAATTTGAATGGAGCAACCAACAAGAAGCAACATTTCAATTATTAAAGCAAAAACTGTGCAGTGCACCTATTTTATCACTACCTGAAGGAACAGATGATTTTGTAGTGTACTGTGATGCATCACATCAAGGATTGGGTTGTGTACTGATGCAGAAAGACAAAGTCATTGCATACGCATCCCGACAACTCAAAACACATGAGAAGAACTACACTACACATGATTTGGAACTAGGAGCTGTAGTGTTCGCACTCAAAATCTGGAGACACTACCTTTATGGTACAAAGTGTACTATTTACACTGACCATAAAAGTCTTCAGCATATTTTTGATCAAAAAGACTTGAATATGAGACAACGTCGCTGGGTTGAATTACTCAATGATTATGATTGCAATATTCGCTATCATCCTGGCAAGGCAAATGTTGTTGCAGATGCTTTGAGCAGGAAAGAGCGAACCAAGACATTACGAGTGCGAGCTTTGGGGATGACTATTCAGACAAACCTTACTGCCCAAATTCGAAATGCCCAAATTGAAGCTCTTAAGGAAGAAAACTTGCAGAATGAATCCTTGCGGTGCTTGAATAAGAAATTTGAGGTCAAAACTGACGGAACTTGTTACTTTGCAAACAGAGTTTGGGTACCAAACTTTGGAAATATAAGGAGCTTAGTGATGGATGAAGCTCACAAATCTCGATACTCTGTACATCCGGGTTCCGACAAAATGTATCATGACCTCAAGGAGCTATATTGGTGGCCTAACATGAAGGCTGACATCGCACTTTATGTTAGCAAATGTTTAACATGTTCTAGGGTTAAAGCCGAGTATCAAAAACCGTCAGGATTGTTGCAACAACCAGAGATTCCACAATGGAAGTGGGATCATATTACAATGGATTTTGTTACAAAACTACCCAAAACTTCTAGTGGCTATGAGTGTATCTGGGTAATAGTCGATCGTCTCACAAAGTCTGCACATTTCTTGCCTATGAAAGAAACTGATAAAATGGATAAACTCACGAGGCTATACATCAAGGAAGTAGTTTCTCGACATGGGATTCCAACCTCCATTATTTCAGATCGGGACAACAAATTCACCTCACGGGTATGGCAGACCCTACATGATGCACTGGGTACTCGTTTGGATATGAGTACAGCATATCATCCTCAAACGGATGGTCAAAGCGAAAGGACTATCCAAACTTTGGAAGACATGCTTCGAGCATGTGTAATTGATTTTGGAAGCAGTTGGGATACACACTTGCCTTTGATTGAATTTTCATACAACAATAGTTACCACACGAGCATTAAGGCAGCCCCATTTGAAGCGTTGTACGGTCGTAAATGCCGATCCCCTATATGCTGGACTGAGGTTGGTGAAAGTCAACTCACGGGGCCAGAAATCATTCAGGAAACAATAGATAAAATTTTCAAAATTCGAGACAGACTGCAAGCCGCACAAGATCGTCAGAAAAGCTATGCTGATGTGAGACGTAAACCATTGTCTTTCCAAGTTGGAGACCGCGTCATGTTAAAGATCTCACCTTGGAAAGGAGTTGTAAGATTCGGAAAACGTGGCAAATTGAACCCTCGATACATAGGGCCATTTGGAATTATCACAAAGGTTGGACCTGTTGCATAGAAACTCAAACTACCACCAGAACTCAGTGGGGTGCATGACACATTTCATGTATCGAATCTCAAGAAGTGTCTGTCAGATGAAACGCTTGTGATACCGTTAGAAGAAATTCCAATCGATGATTAATTACATTTCATAGAGGAACCGGTGGAAATCATGGATCAGGAAGTAAAACAGTTGAAACAAAGTCGCATTCCAATAGTAAAGGTCCGTTGGAACTCAAGGCGAGGACCAGAATTTACCTGGGAACGCGAAGATCAGATGAAACTTAAATACCCCCATTTGTTTGGTGACACTTCAATATTGAGATGAACAAACTGAATTTCGGGACGAAATTCTATTAACGGGGGGAGACTGTGACAATTCACAAATTCCAGGTTAGAATCATAACTCAAAAATAAAGAAAATGAGTGTAAGCGAAATTTCGAAACGAGGCTCCGATTTTAAGATACACTGATTCGAATATAGCGTTAAATAAGAGATCATATATTTTGAACTTTTCAGGTCTTGAAATTATAATAATTGGAAAGAGCTCGAAAAATCGTGAACGTGGGCGAAAACGGCGCGTAAAACGGAGTTCGTATGCTCCCGGAATCGCGAAAACAAAATTGAAAACTAACTAAGGCGGTGGAGGTACGCGAAGGAACCTTTTTAAATCCTTCACGGTACGCGACGGAAGCAGTACGCATAAAAATCTGCTTTTCTTGATCAGAACTCATTTTAGTCGATATTTTCGACTTTCAAACGCTCCAGATCGAATTTTAACCCCCAAATCTCAGTTTTGAAGCCATCCAAACATCCGGATCAAGTTAGGGAACGTTTCTACAAGTCCTGATCATCGTTTTCATCCGAGAAATACGTTCTAAAGGGTAACGATTCGATCTCTTCTATTAGTTTGATAATATATGAATTAGATCTAGATTTTAACAGTGATATCATGGTTATTGTTGTTGATTATTGCCTAGATGATGGCTAGGAATAGTTAGAAATCAAGAACTCGACAGGTTAACGGTGAAATCTTTGTTTTGAGCCGTTATAATGTCCGATTATCATGAAACCATATCACAGATCACAATGGTTTTAACCATTTGATCATAACAATGGTTGTGATGGTTCTGATCATTCTCTGGAATGATCACTGATAAGGATTAACTGTTCCTAAACCTGGAATTCATTGAGAAACTGTTTTAGTGATATAATCAACAACAACACTAATATGGTTAATCTGGGAATGTCTTGATTACGCCAACAAGTCATAAAACTCTTAATGAGTACCTAGATCATTACAGGTTCTCAGTTAACACATGTGATGAGATGTTGAATTAAGGATAGTTCTGAGAGTCAGATTAGGCTCAAGTAACTTATAGAACTTTAATGATATACAGGTTTTGAGCGCAAGAACTAGTGGCTCACGTTGTGCTTTGTTAGTGATTTGAAATAACACAGGTGAGTTCACGAATCCCCTTTTATGTATTTTGGCTTTGAACTCGGGGAATGAGAAAACATAAAAATGCATTTGAAACATCTTGTTTATTCTGAAGTTGTGAGAACAGTTTTGAAACATTTTGTGAAACATGAAACATAATTTGATCAGGTGAAACTTTGAAACGTGTTGATACATTTTGTGGAACATGATACCTGATTTGTTCAGGTGGAACATTGAACACGTTTGATGCATTGTGTGATACATGATACCACTCCGAAACGCTTTCGCTATATTTTTGTGAAACACGAAAAACCTGTTCGTATAAAGTGAAATACTGTAATACTTTTGAAACATTTTACGAGACATGAAAACGAAAGCGTTGTAAAGCATTTGGTTGAAACACGTGACAGTGGGGGAACACGACCAAATATGTCATTATTTATCGGGTTGAACATTTGTCGCTAAGTCCCCTATTCTGTAACCGTTAACCGTGGGGGGGGCGTGATTATCGAGAATAGATCTATTTGTGATTGACAATCCTCGCCTGTGGTTCGTAGCTAAAACCACGACTGGATGTCGAACGGGCGCTCGATAATGGGAAAACACACAATGTCTTGCGACAAGGACATTGGAACAAGGGGCATGAACACGTCAGCTCGGTTATGGGAGCCCTGGAGTTATAATTGGACGTTGGTCTGAGACAGGACACGACATTGTTGGAAAGGACAATGTTAGCACTGGATACCAATGTTTTACACCCAGTTTGGAACACTAAAATTATTGAACTATTTTATGCGAACATTTGACTGATTTAGATACATTGTATACATTTTGATAGTTTTCTTAAATAGATAAACTTGTGAACTCACCAGCGATATGCTGATTGTTTTTTTTAAATCATGTTTTCTCAGATGTCAAATGATACAGGGAATGTAGTGATACAGGGGGTGGAGCTGTGAGCTCAAGCTTGGGAGTCGTATAGCAGAGTCTATTAGTGATAGACTCAACTGTGTGATATAACGCATAGTATATATGTGTAATAGCAATACATATATATGAGTGAAACTCTGATAAAAGTGTTATGACATTAGGCTTGTGGCTAATGTCGTTGTGTTATTGTACTGTAACATAGAAATATGTATGTCTTTTGTTGTAAATCATGACTGTGAAACCTTGAAGTCACACCGTACGCTTCCGCAACGACCAGGGTGTGACATGAGGTATGCAATAGGCTCGTTCAACAAGCGGGCTCTTACATTTTGGAATGCCCAAGTACAGACCAGGGGGCGAGATGAGGCATTATCTATGCCATGGGAGGAATTTAAACTGTTGCCAAGGGTAGAATTTTGCCCAAGAAAGGAGCTGAAGAAGGTTGAGACTGAGCTGCTTAACCATGTCATGATTGGTGCTGGGCATCTGGCCTACACCTCCAGATTCCATGAGTTAGCAGTATTGGCACCGGTTATAGTGCCAACAATGGAAAAACGGATCGAGCGGTATGTTGGTGGACTACTGGCTTGCATCCAAGGGCATGTGATTTCTGCCCACCCAACTACCTTAGAGATGGTTGTTACTCTGTCAGCAACATTGATAGATGTAATGGTTGCCTCTAGGGCACTGAAGAAACAGGCTGAAACATCCAAGACTGGAAGCTTAAAGAAGCCGGATAAATGTCCGGCCAAGAAACAGAAAGTGGTCAGGAACTTTTCTGTGACCACTCGTACTACAACAATCACACAACCACAACCACCGCAGATCAAAAAGCCGTATACTGGAACGGCTCGTCTATGTAACAACTGTCAGTTTCATCATCATCCTGGAATCCCGTGCAGGCAATGCACTGGGTGTGGAAAATTGGGTCACTGGGTGATTCACTGCAGAAACCCAACTCCCTAGAACAGGAACAAAAATGTAACAATGATGGCTACTGCTGCTGACAACAGGTCTTGCTACAACTGTGGCGAACCTGGCCTTTTCTAGCGGAATTTCCTCAAGAGAATCCCACAAAGGGCTCCGGTACCTATAGGACGGGCCTTTCAGATTGGAGCTGCTGCTTCACGACAAGACCCGAATGTGATCACTGGTACATTTCTCTTATCTGACTTTTATGCATCTATATTATTTGAAACTGGGGCGGATCAGAGTTTTATCTCATTCGACTTTGCATGCCAACTCAATCACGTTGAGGAATCTTTGGACTCCTCTTATATCATTGAGGTAGCAAATGACAAACATATAACGGTAAACATAGCACTTAGGAACTACCCGTTGACACTTGATGAGCACACATTTTCCATTGATTTGATACCAATGGAATTGGGTAGTTTCGATATCATTGTCGGAATGGATTGGTTATCTCTTAACAGGGCCGAAATTATCTGTTCCGAAAAGCTATTACGTATTCCAGTGGAGGACAATCAGGTGTTGGAAATTCATGGAGATCAAGCAAATCGTAGTGTCAAATTAATATCATGCATGAAGGCACACAAGTGCCTAAGGAAACAGTGTATCGCATTCCTAGCTCACGTAGTGAATAAAGACAAGAAGACAATCAAGATTCAAGATGTACCGGTTGTGAAAGACTTTGCAGACGTGTTTCAGGATGATTTACCGGGATTGCCACCAAAACGATCGGTGCAATTCCGAAACGACTTAATTCGGGGAGCGGTTCCAGTGGCTAAGTTTCCTTACAGACTCGCGCCATCAGAAATGCAGGAACTGTCCAACCAATTACAGGAATTACTAGACAAAGGGTTCATCAGACCGAGTTTCTCACCATGCGGAGCTCCGGTATTGTTTGTCAAGAAAAAGGATGCGTCCTTCATAATGTGTATTGATTACAGAGAGCTTAACAAACTTATAATCAAGAATCAGTATCCATTACCGAGGATTGATGATCTATTTGATTAATTACATGGAGCTCAGTATTTCTCAAAGATAGACCTGTGTTCAGGTTATCACCAGCTCCGGATTCAAGAGGAAGACATACCCAATACGACATTTCGTACTCGATATGATCACTACGAGTTTATGGTAATGCCATTTGGATTGACCAACGCACCGGCAGTGTTCATGGATCTTATGAACCAGGTGTGCAAGCCGTACCTAGATCGGTTCGTTATTGTCTTTATTTATGATATACTGATCTATTCAAAGAGTGAGAAGGAACATGAGCAACATCTTAAGACAATCTTGGAACTCTTAAAGAATGAACAACTCTATGCCAAATTCTCCAAGTGTAAATTTTGGTTAAGAGAAGTTAAGTTCTTGGGTCACGTAATTAACAGTGATAGAATTCAAGTGGAACTTGCAAAGATTGAAGCAATCAAGAACTGGGACGTGCCCACAAAACCTACTGAGATCAGATCATTTCTGGGTTTGGCTGGTTATTATAGGAGATTCATTTCGAATTTCTCTAAGATAGCTTTGCCACTCACAAAGCTAACCCAGAAAAGCGAACCATTTGTGTGGACTCATAAACAAGAAGAAGCATTTCAAACACTGAAACAAAGATTATGCAATGTTCCAATCTTAACACTCCTAGAAGGCAATGATGATTTTGTGGTTTATTGCGATGCTTCCCATCAGGGACTCGGTTGTGTTTTAATGCAACGAGACAAATTCATTGCCTACGCGTCACGACAGCTGAAAGTACACGAGAAGAATTACACGACGCATGACTTAGAATTGGGAGCTGTTGTTTTTGCTATAAAGATTTGGAGGCATTACCTTTATGGCACCAAATGAATGATCTTCACGGATCACAAGAGTTTACAGTACATATTTGATCAAAAGGAGTTGAACATGCCGCAGAGACGTTGGGTCGAGCTCCTGAACGATTATGACCGTGTGATCAAATACCATGCGGGCAAGGCTAATGTTGTGGCTGATGCTTTGAGCCAGAAGGAAAGAGTCAAACCCTTGCACGTTAGAGCAATGGGAATGACCGTGCAAACAAGCCTGAGAGACCAAATACTACAAGCACAACAAGAAGCGGTGGAAAGGAAAACTTGAGGAACGAGCTCGATTGTGGAGCCGAGAAACAGTTTGAGACAAGACAAGACAAGACAAGACAAAGTTATCTATTTCCAGGATTGTGTATGGATCCCGGCAGTCGATGAACTTCGGAAAATCATTCTTGACGAGGCACACAAAACATGATATTCCGTTCATCCTGGCGGCGATAAGATGTACCAAGATCTGAGGTCATTTTATTGGTGGTCAGGTATGAAAACGGATGTGGCAACTTATGTTGGTAAGTGCCTTACTTGTGCAAAAGTCAAAGCTGAACACCAGAAACCGTCAGTTTTGTTGGAACAACCATAAATACCACAATGGAAGTGGGAACAAATAGCTATGGATTTTATTACCAAGCTACCCCGTACTTCCAGCGGACATGATTCCATATGGGTCATCATTGATCGATAGACTAAGTCCGCTCATTTCTTGCCGATCAGAGAAAACTACAAGATGGAAAAAACTAGCAAGACTTTATGTCAATGAAATAGAAGTACGGAACGGTGTGCGACTATCTATTATTTCAGACCGGGACAGTCGATTTACATCGCGGTTCTGGCAATCATTGTAACAATGCTTAGGGACAAGTGTAAACTTGAGCACTGCTAACTATCCAAAAACGGACGGTCAAAGAGAGCGAACGATTCAAACTCTGGAGGATATGTTGAGGGCATGTGTCCTGGACTTCGGTGGAATTTGGGACAATCATCTACCACTTATTGGGTTCTCCTACAACAATATCTACCATAGCAGTATCGGATGTGCTCCGTTCGAAGCATTATATGGTAGGAAATGCCGATCTCCAATTTGTTGGACAAAAATGGGAGATAACAGAATCACTGGGCCTGAAATTATTCAGGAAACTACTGACAAGATAGCCCAGATTCAACAAAGACTACAAGCAACACGTAGCCGCCTAAAGAGTTATGCAGACAAACGGCGAAAGCCCTTGAAATTCCAGGTGGGTGACCGAGTCATGTTTAAAGTGTCCCCGTGGAAAGGCAGGGTTCATTTTTGTCACACCCTTGCGCCGCGTGCGGAATCCACGGCGCGGTGACGTATGAACAGTTGAATCATGCACAAGTATTGAATAAGAACAACCACAATGGATTACTACGTTTCAAAATGTTTAGACAGTTGTTTAGTTACAGACAAACTATCTACCAAAATAATGACAACTACAGACCCAAAATATAGTTTACAAAATAAGACTTCAAACAAGACAATTAAACAATTAGGATTTTGTGTGTTTCTAATCCATCCTAGCATGTTTCTTCATCTTGTTCTATCTTAGAATGGTCTCCTTAGTTGTCCCTGAGAAAGTCTTAAACCTGATTACCTGAAACACGTGAAAAGTAACTGTCAACTACAGAAGTAGTTGGTGAGAACAATAGGTTTAACATTTGTAAACATAAATATGTGACATAAGGCATAGGTATGTTAAAGTAATAAGTGATTCACATGGATGAGCTGCAACCCAAACTAACATCAAGTAAGAAAATGAGTGTAAACAGTCCAATCACTGTTTGCACGAAAGCCAACATATAATATCAAGTCCCAAACCACGTTTGGAGTTAGATAATGTATCAGCCATTTTGAAAACCATAATGACACCAGACCTGCAGTTAGCTTTTAAAACAAATTTAAAAGCTAACTCCATCCTGGATAAGAACCAATGTGTCCGCTTTCCCTTGTTGTGATCACCCAGTACTAACGCTAATGAATGTGATACTTAATGCGTTTACAAGTTTGTTTACAACAATAGACACCATGTTTATGAACCTTACTTTAACCAAACGTGTTAATGCCTTATTTGATAACATGAATTGAAAACCTTGATTTAATCCCATGAATTAAATCCTTTGTTTTGAATACCATGAAATGAATCTCTTGATTTGAATACCATGAAATGAACCTCTTGATTTGAATACCTTGAAATAGTGACCTTGTATAATAACAAGGTTTATAACAAAAGATTTTATAAAATCCATTATTTAAAAGTGTTTATCCTGTATAAAAACATTTGAGTAAATCTGTTATAAATAGTTCAAAGGGTCTTTATAAAACCTTTTTAATAAAAAGATTTTAATAGTTGATAAATCCTTTAAAACAATTGACAATTCCTTTAAAACAGTTGATGAATCCCTTGGATTCGTAAAATGATCCTGTAATATTTATAAGAATACACATATCCTGTGTGATGAATACGATTGTAAATAGCGGGTTTGATCACGTGTTCCACCCCAAAACAGTTATAAAACAGTAAAAGAGGGGCTAATGTTCTCACCTGTCTGCAGTAGACTCTGAACTATAACAAATAGCAAGTAGCAAACAGGACTTCTAATTGGTTCCTATATCATTGTAATCATACATAAGATATAAGATTTATAGTTGTATAGACTTTGATTCATTGATTGACTCGTGTTCTCTTGAAATTGATTAACACCTGAATACTTGATCTCACGATTATGATTGTTGTGAAAACTTGAAAATTATGATTTGAGTCACTTGATTGATCGATGATTCATGAAAAGAGATGTCATGTATCTTTTATGCACAATCTTATGCATAAAATGATAAGTGTTTGTGAACTTGATAACCCTTGATTAACATGTATTATGAAAAGATGTTCCATTGTTTTTAAGTCTTTGTGATTGTGATTTGATCTCATAATTAAGTTAGGTTATAACCTTAGTCAATTAAGATTAAATCACAATTTCCCTTGAGTTGTGGGCCACACTATGGGCCTTAAGCCCATAATTATGATAATAGGCTTAAATAGAGGTCCATGGGCCTCTTAGGTTACAAGGGCCAATTGAAATGATATTGGGCCAAGTGGATGTGGTGTTGGTCCAACCACATGTATTTAGGCCTTATCACACCAACGATAATATTGAACCAATTAGGATCATAATGGGCCGATTACTAAATGAAATTGGGCCTTGTAGCATTGAGTTGGGCCGGTTGGAACTTAGTTGGGCCGAAAGGAATGTGGGCTGCCAAAGGTTCCAGCGAACCTATTTAAGGGTTCAGCCAATCATTTCCCTAAGGTTCGGCTCTTAGGAGTTGATAAGCAAGGGTTCGTTGATCATGGTCCTCCAAAAAGGCTCGGCTGTAAGCCACAAGGTTCGTGAAGGTTGGCCAGGAAGTGAAGGGTTCGTCATCCCCCTAATGCTCACAGAAGATTCGACCAAATTGTATGGTTCGTTGCATGCATGCATGGAGGGTTCATGTGGGTTCGTTGGTTACCTATTGGTTCGGTTAATAAAGCTGGATGCCCAAGGGTTCGTTACCCAGGATGGGTTCGGCTACAACCCTAGGGTTTGCTATGGTTCGCGACTGATCCAAAAGATTCGTGGCATCATAAAGGTTCGTTGAATGCATGCTGGCTTGGCACAGGCTCGTGAGGACCTCCTGGGTTCGGCTGGTAACCCAACGAACCAGGCAGGATTCGCTGGGGTTCCCTATGTTCACATGGGTTCGGCCGGGAAACCCTAATGGGTTCGTTCTGTTGGTCCCCCCACCGAACCTGTTCATCTGCACCATCACCATCGCATTCGAGCTGTTCCAGGTCACTAGCTAAGTCGATCTATCATCAGGGGATGTTACTATGGCTGCGAAACTGAAGGGGAAAGGGCTAGGACCGGCTATGAGTCGGGTTTGAATAAAACACTCATGAAAACCCTATTTTTCCGAAACTTCCTTGGCTCATACCTCTGATTTGGCCGGTGAAAACCTCCGATCTGTTGTACTTTCTTGTAGTACTCGTTGAGAGCTTCGCGTAGACACCAAAACACCGAATTCCGTTGAGAAACGAGCGAGTTATTCGTGTTTAAAGCTCGGTTTTCTAGAGAGAGGGTAGACGGAAATTGTAGAGAGAGAAGTGGTTGTTGGCTGCATTTATGAGGAAAATAGCCTTGTTCAAGGCTTTTATAGCCCGTATGGTATTCGGGTTCGTTTCTGTCGCTCGGTTCGCGTTTCCGGAACGTAACGCGTATTTTACGCGGCTTTTAATTAAAATAGTTATTAAACTCATTAAAATGATGAGTTTCAAAATTGTAAAAATATAAAATAATTAATTTAATTATTTTTACTCTTCGTGCGTTGACAGATCGTTAAAGATTCACAATTACGTGTATACCCGAAATCGCGTACGTTTTTCGATCGTATTAATTATTTAAAGCCGTTCACTCGTAATTATAAGTTCAACATTCGTACCATTATGGATCGTCACCCATAACTATACTCAGTCTCGCTTACGCATTACGATTTTGTTTGAATTAATTGTCATAATATTCGTCTTAACACTACGCACTAACACTATCCTGTTACACCGAACGCAGTATATATATAGGGCTCACTCTCGCTGCCCACCACTATTTCGATATAACACGATACTGTTCTTGCCTAGTGTAATCGACTGTAAATAAATAATACATACTTGTTGTCAAATAATAAAGATTCTAACACACAAGCACATAATGAACACATGATTCACATTGACTGAACATAGATACACACTGTTCTAACACTGTTTACGACTACCATGACTAAATGTACAAATGTTACAATTTTGGGGCTAAGGGCAAGTTAGCACCAAGGTATGTTGGACCGTTCGAGATAACTCAACGGATTGGTCCTGTGGCATACAGACTCATACTTCTTGATGAACTCAGCGGGGTACAAGATGTGTTTCATGTATCGAATCTTAAGAGATGCCTCGCTGATGAATCGTTAGTCATTCCTTTGGAATAAATACAAGTAGATGAACAACTACATTTAATTGAAGAACCTGTAGAGATTATGGATCGTGAAGTGAAGAAACTGAAACAAAGTTGTATTCCTATCGTGAAGGTTCGCTGGAATTCCAAGCACGGGCCAGAATTTACCTGGGAGCGTGAGGATCACATGAAGACAAAGTATCCCATCTATTTGAAGAAGCAGTGCCCGACAATGATGCTTAAATTTCGGGAAGGAATTTTCTTTAATAAGGGGAGACAGTGACAACTAGTACCAGATCGTCCGGCAATCCGTACGGTACGTGTACTTACGCCTTTACAATGTGTAAATAACTATGTGTAGATAACTATGTGTGTATGACTATGCGTAAATGACTATTTGATAAATAGTTGAGTGAAAACATGGCTATAGAACAATATATCAGTTGTATGTATTTGAATGAAAATTCAAATGCAGAAATACAACAAATCACGAGAAATAACAAGGGTGAAAAAAAATAACAAAAACAAATCGCGCGGTTGCGATATGATATCCACATATAACAGGAATCAGATGGTCGACAAATCAGTGAGAAAACAATGTGAAACTATTTATAAAAATGAGAAATCAGTAAGGATTAGTTGAGTCCGTCTCTGAGAATGTACAATTCAAACAACAGTTCAGTATAGTTTACGAACGATGAACTGACAGAGTGTTTGCGTGGGTGACGATTCACACAAACATATCTATGGGTTTAACGTTCTGAATGACAACTTAAAAATAGAAAACCAAATTAGAAAGTGAAACGTACTATCGTATTCGTACAGATAGCGCTTTGTACGAAAACACGCGTAGGTTACGTTTTCTGATGAAACGGCGAAAATAAACGATTACGAACGTTAAGATAATAAAAAAATAAAATAAAAAGGATATTTATTATGAATTACCACCTAAAAAAAATTTATTAAACTATTTTAGTAAAACTACACGTAATTAACGTTACGTAACGAAATAACGAGATTTAATGGTCTGATCGTGAATGAAACAGTAAAAATAAGTAAAATATAATATTTAACATTTTATAATTTCGAAACTCATCAAAATAATCCAAGAAACCTAATTTACGTGTTCAATTGTCTAACTACACACCCGTAATGGCGCGTACGTAAAAATACGCGAAACGACACTGAACGAGACCGAACACGCGGGTAAACACCCGGGGTATAAAACCCCATTTTTTCTTCTTCTTCCTTCTTCATTTCAGCTGATTATACTCTCTCTCTAAAATTTTCGGATGCCACACATCTCATTAGAAATCACCATTAAAACACCCATAACTTATTCGTTTCTTAACAAAATCGCGCAAATAATATATCGAAACGACCGTCTCAACGAGAGGAAGCTGGAAGTACAAGGGATCGGAGCTAGTTCGAAGTATTTTGGCCGGAATCTTAGAGAGAAATTACGGTGCTGAAGGTCACTTTTCATCATCTTCTTCATTTTTAAAACTGGTTTTGAGCTATGAGACCACTAGGAGCTGTAATAAAACAGCTAAATCGAAGCTAAGGTAAGATTAAAGTCACGATTTTTCATGGTTTGGTCCACCTAACGAGCTGCTGCGTTTCAGGTCGTTTTTGCTTAGCAAGCTATATTAGATATTTATGAAACCACGTCTTGAGTGCTGGGATAACATCACATTAACGATCTGGAACACCTGGAATAATATCAACAATCCTTATTCAGCTCAAATCCCTCGATGCTGTTATGGTTAAGTTAGCCAAGCAATCTAAAATATAAATCAATCAAAATGAACCTCAAATGAGATCACAAGATCGATGGGAAAAAGGTGATGTCGAAGGGGACTCGTTAGGGTTTCTTAGTGTTAGCCGAATGGGTCATCATCGATATTAAACACTCGTTAGGGTTTCTTAGTGTTAGGGTTTCGGCCCCCACTCTCTAGAAACTCTCTCTCTACCTTCTCTCTACAAGATCTCATCCATTTCTCCACGAAATCGCGAGTTTTTTGTGTCAATTTCGTGATCTACAACCTGTAGATCACGAAAGTATGAAGGATCTAAGATTTCATGCTCTGATTTTGATTTAAATCTCTAGGTTATTTTCGGTTTTTGGTGTGAAACCCGATTCTATTAACATATTTTTGTTGTAACCGACCTAAGCGTCTAGAAAACTTTAAGATAATCACATGCACGCAACTAGGAGGCTTCAGGTACTAACCTGCAACAGGTTAGGGATGAAGATGAAGAGGATGATGCTGGGTTCGTGGAGGAAATCGAAGGGCCGAACCTGCGGGAGCTGAAAAAGCTGATGGCCGAACCTCCTAAGGGCACCAAACCCTAGTTGGGTGAACATGCATGGCTCACGAACCTCTGGACTTGCGAACCTAGGACCTTGGCCAAAGCTTCCATCCACGAACCTCTCATGGATGAACCCCCCTCGAACGAACCTGCGCATGGCCACGAACCTGGAACCGCCGAACCATGGGCCAGGCGAACCCTGGGAGCCACGAACCCTAGTCCTTGGCTGAACCCCATAACCAAACACTGCATGGGGACGAACCTTGGGTTGGCCGGACCTAGAACTTCAGCCGAACCTCAAGGTAGACGAACCCATTGCCACGAACCCTCATGCATAGCCATGAACCCACATGGAGCAGCGAACCTAGGATTCCTCTCATGAACTAGCGAACCTTAGATTGAAACCTGCAAGGGCAGCGAACCTATTACCTTTGTCGAGCAATGGGGCTACGAACCTAAGCTTTCAAATGGGGATTTGAAACACATGAATATATGCATGATAAATAACCGAATATAGGTGTGTGCATGGGAATAATGTAGAGTATTCGATTTCATGCAAACCAACTTTGGAGAAAACTAGGGTTTTCCCTTCTAATAATCATGGAGTCACTGAACAAACAATGAATTAAACTACATGAGTTATTGGAATCTATTAAATTAGCGTAACACTTGGGGAAGATCATTATGTAATCTTGTGGATCAAAACAAAAGTTTAAAGGTTGAATTGTTGAATTAATCATTTACACCTAAACCTTAGGAAATTCATAAGGGATATGTAACTAACTTAGATGATTTAATTGAATAATCTATGTTAAGTTATGCAAAGATCTTGATCGAAAATCGTTGAAAATCCAAAGTCTAATAATGGGCCGATGTGGGCCCAATGGGCCTAACCTAAGCCCATCATATGTTAAATGTTAATTTAATTCAAGTAATGATATTTTAATAAAGGAAAATGTTTTGTGAACCTATTAAAATTAAAATAGATGATTTTGAATTAATATTGAGTTAAAATAAATGAATTTGACTTAAGATTTAACTTAAAATGAATTAAATTAGAAACGTGTTAATTAAAGAACTTGTTATGATTAACTGTTGGGATACGGGTTACAAATGGGTATTTAAGTTAGACTAGTTAGATTAAATCTTAGAATCACATTAGTACATAGGACACTTAGTTGCATACATAGACCAAACCTTAGATACGACGACTAATACGTATATTTATCGTATTCGAATTCTTTTAAAAAAACTCAGGAACTGAAGAAAAATAGTCTACAAACAAAGAGCGCGCATTTTGTGGTAGTACAGTACAGAGCAACACAGGTGAGTTCATTGCCCATTTTCTAAACATTTTTGTTTTCAAACGCGGGGCTGAGAAGCATGCATAAACTTTTTTTATTTAAACTGTTTTACATAAATGCTTTTACTTATTATATAATTTATATATATGTTTTTTATACTCCTAGACTCCTGTGTAGGTAATTGTAATACAGATTGAACTATCAAGTGAATTAAATTACTCTTATGAGTAATACCTAAATTCTAAAACTCTTAACAAACCCTTAGTCCATCAAGTTCAAGTTTAAGAATCTAAATTCAAAGTGAAATCAAAAGAGCTAAGCTAAAGATCAAATGCAATGGAATCTAATCCAGTGTGTGATCAGTAAACTAAGGATCCTAATCAAGAATCTATAATCATTGTGGAATCATGGAAGTCAAAAGATCAGAATCAAGAGAATCAAGTGAATCATGGAAATAATGAAATCATTAAGATCTAATGAAATCATTAATTGTTTAATTTAAGGTGGATGTCAGTTGTATGTAAATCAAGACCACGTGTAACACACGAAAAGTCCCGGCATAAATAGTAGACTCTTGTAGTCAAGCTATATGGGCAATAACGGAAACTATTAAACAAATCAAAATCAGGAGTATCAAAGAAGATCAAGAATCAAAGGATATCCTTAAAGTCCCGGCATGTACAGTAGACCAGTGGGTCAAGCTGATATGGGCATCATGAAAGTCCCGGCACACACAAGTAGACTCCTTGTGAGTCATGCCTGATATGGGCCACGTGTGAGAGGGTACAACTTGGACAACCACCAACAACTAAGTCTAATTGATTGAGTCAAATAAGGCCCAATCATCATGTCTTAGTTGTATTTAAATGTTTAGTTATTTATTTAATTACTCATATAATATTATATTTCTACAAATGCTTTTGGGTAATCATGAATACATGGTGAACTCAAGAGATCAAAGGTGAATCTATTTGTGGAAATCAAAATCTAAATTGAAGGTGAATGGAGTGAAACGCTTAATTATCATTAACAACAATATGCTAAGCAGTCCAGTATGTGGTTGGACGGTGGCCGGGTGTAACATCTGTACATTTAGTCATGGTAGTCGTAAACAGTGTTAGAACAAATATGTTTTCATATCAAATCAGTTAATGTGATTCATGTGTTCATAATGTGCTTGTGTGTTAGGATCTTTATTATCTAGGAACAAGTATGTATTATTTATTTACAGTCGAGTTCACTAGGCAAGAACAGTATCGTATTATATCGAAACAGTGGTGGGACGGCGTCAGGTACCGCAGGTAGCTGGAATCTGGGGTATGCCCTATACATATACTGCGTTCGGTGTAATGGGATAGTGTTGCGTAGTGTTGAGACGAATATTATGACAATTAATTTAACAAGAATCGTAATACGTAAGCGAGACTGAGTAGAGTTATGGGTGACGATCCATAATAATACGAATGTTGAACTTATAATTATGATTAAACGCCTTAACATTTAATACGATCGGAAAACGTACGTGATTGCGGGTATACACGTAATTGTATCTGTTTAACGATCCGTCAACACATGAAGAGTAAAAATAATTAAATATATATTATTTTACATTTTTACAATTTTGAAACTCATCAAAATGATGAGAATATTAATCCTTTATTTTAAATCTCGTCAAATACGCGTTACGCGACGAAAACGCGAACCGAGCGACCGAAACGGACCCGAATACCGCGCGGTCTATAAAAGCCTTAAAGAAGGCCATTTCCTTCATTTAATTTCAGCCAACCCTTTCTCTCTCTACAAAATTCGTCAACCCTCTCTCTAGAAAAACCGAGCATCAAACACACATAACTTCTTCGTTTCACCACAGATTTGAGTGTTCTCGGTGTCTACGCGAAGCTCTCAACGAGTACTACAAGAAAGTACAACGGATCGGAAGTTTTCACCTGCCAAAAATGAGGTATGATTGATAGAAAATTCTGAAAAGTGGGTTTTGTTCGTGGGTTATGTTAAACACACACAAAACCGGTTTTCTCGCACCATCCTTCGAGTCTCGCACATGTAGCAACCTTTCTCGAGGATAGAATGACTTAGATCGTGGTCTGGAGCTGGTGGTTCGATGGTGGTGATGATGCCGGCACAGGGTTCATTGGCGTAGCCTCGGCCGAACCTGTTAAGGTGGCCGAACCATTGGGCTATAGGCGAACCTTTCCTGTGAACGAGCCTATCAATCATCAGCCGAACCCTAATGGAGCCACAAACCCATGATCTCCCGAACCTAATCCATAGCAACGAACCTTGCATGTCTGATCACCTCACGAACCCTCCTCACTATGCGCGAACCTAGACTTGCTGCAAACCAGTAGACGAACCTTCTATGATCATGGCGAACCCTTGAGGACTGCCGAACCCTTGCATGTTGATGAACCCTTAGCCATGCAGCCGAACCCCATGCATCATTCACGAATCTTTCTGTTAACATCCAACCCAGCCGAACCATGCTAAGACCTCATGACCACGAACCTTTCATCATCAAGCCGAACCCTTCTGATGCAAGTTTCGGCGAACCTTGCCTGTCAACCCTTAAGAACCGAACCTTAGGGATATGATGGCCGAACCTTTAAATAGGTTCGCTGGGACCTTTGGCATCTCACACCCATTTCGGCCCAATCCAATTTCATCTGGCCCATTACGATTCTAATGGGCTCAATTGATTAGTTATCATTGGTCTACATAATCAGAGCAAGCCCAATAGGACTCGCGGCCCGACAATTTATCTATTTGGCCCACGATATCCATTTTGGCCCAATCATGAACCAACATTGGGTCTCGTTTGGAACTTTGGCCTACACTCACATACTTGGCTCAATAACAATTGCTTTTCGCCCATAGTGTGGCCCACAATGCAAAGTATTCATGAATTGATCTTGGTTGGGTTAAGTTTAACCTAAATTGATAATGAGATCAATTCAAAGTCACAAGGGGTCTAAAACTCTTCAACATATCTACACATTTTGCTTATTAAGTAATTGTCATCAAACATCATCAACATTTGTTTTTTTATGCATATGAGTGATGCATAAGAGAATATGACATCTCTTTTACATGAAACAATTCTCAATCAAGTGACTTAATCATGACTTTCAAGTTCATACAACGTTTTCAAACATGAGAACAAGTTATTCAAGATGTTAATCACAAATCATGATAACACAAGTCAATCAATGAATCAAGGTCTATACAATTATAAATCTTATATCTTATGTATGATTACAATGATATAGGAACCAGTTAGAAGTCCTGTTTGCTACTTGCTATTTGTTATAGTTCAGAGTCTACTGCAGACAGGTGAGAACATTAGCCCCTCTTTTTACTGTTTTACAACTGTTTTGGGGTGGAACACGTGATCAAATACTCTTACTTCAATCATATTACATGATACATGTTTATGTTACTTTATAAACATTACAGGTTCACTCTAGAAATCCAAGGGATTTCTCAATTGTTTTCAAAGGAATTAGCAACCGTTTATAATGGTTTTATCAACTGTTTAACATTTTCTACTAAAAAGGTTTTAGAAAAGTTCATTAAACTATTTATATCTGTTTTTACTCAAATGGTTTTATAAATGACATACACTTTTAAATAATGTGACTTATAAACTCTTTGACTATAAACTTGTGTTTTCAAAAATAATCTTTTATAAACCTTGTTATTATGCAAGGACACTATCCTCTGTACAAAATCAATGGTTTTCGCGAAGATGTTCAAACAAAGATTCATTTCATGGTATCCAAACAGAGGATTCATTTCATGGTACTCAAACAAGGTTTTCGAATCATGTTATCAAACAAGGCATTAAATCACTGTTTTCTTTTAAAGCAAAGATTAAAAACATGGTGTCCACTGTTGTAAACAAACTTATAAACCCATCAAGTTTCGTATTCATTAGCGTTAGTACTGGGTGATCACAACAAGGGAAAGCGGACACATTTGAGCAGGCCGATTTCTGGAGTTAGCTTTTAAATTTGTTTTATAAACTAACTGCAGATTTCGGTTACGTATGGTTTTATCATTGTTGCTGACTTATTTTCTGACTCCAAACGTAGTTTGGGACTTGATTATAAGTTGGTTTTCGTGCAAACAGTCTTTGGACTGTTTACTCTCATTTTACATACTTGATGTTAGTTTGGGTTGCAGCTCATCCATGTAATTCATTTATTGCTTTAAACATATGCCTTATATTACAAGTTCATGTTTCAAATGTTAAACCTATTGTTCTCACCAACTACTTCTGTAGTTGACAGTTACTTTTCACGTGTTTCAGGTAATCAGGTGTAAGGCATTTTAAGGACAACTAAGGAGACCGCTTAAGATAGAACAAGAAACATGCTAGGATGGATTAGAAACACACTAAATCCTAATTGTTTAATTGTCTTGTTTGAAGTCTTATTTTGTAAACTATATTTTGGGTCTGTAGTTGTCTTTCTTTTGGTAGATAAATTGTCTGTAACTAAACAACTGTCTAAATATTATGCAACTTAGTAATCCATTGTGGTTGTTCTTAATCAATACTTGTGCATGATTCAACTATTCATACGTCACCGCACCGTGGATTCCGCACGCGACGCAGGGGGTGTGACAGGTTGGTATCAGAGCCAAGGTTGTAGAGAACTAGGAAAAACCCAATGTTTAATGACCTAGACTATAACCTAAGCTACCCAATAGGACTAAGTGCTATAGGCTTGAGGATACTTAGGATCTAAGTAACTTAAGTAAGTATTAAGTCTACATTTAGCTTGAAAGATCTTAGGGATACTTTTCTAAGATTAGATATCGAGTCAAGGAATTTGAATCGGAATTCTATAATTTTAGAAACCGAATTAAATTTCTCACATATATTCATTAAAGGATTTCATAGGCAAGGATCTGTATTCTTAGTATCCTTGATCTGAAATTCTCACACAGAGTTCATTTAAGGATTCCAGAGGCAAGGATCTGTATTCTTAGTATCCTTGATCCGGAATTCTCAATCAGAGTTCATCATAGGAATTTAGAGGCAAAGATCTGTATTCTTAGTATCTTTGATCTAAAATCCTTGTCATGCTCATTATAGGAATTCAGAGGTCAAGATCTATAATTTTAGAATCTTGGATCTGAAATCCTTGTCATGTTATCATTATCAGGTATTCATTATCATAGGAACTTTATAACTTAGAATCTGTGTAACAGCATTCTTTAGTTGAAGTTCTCACAGGAGATCATTATACTCAATACTGTAAGTGTTGAGAACCTAGGTTAATTAACCTAGGACACACATACTAAAACCTAAGGTTTTAATTTCAAGTAAATTAAGAACCATGGTTTACATAATCATAATCATATTCTGAGTACAAGAGACAAACATGAATCAATCATAATCAATCGAGAGTTGGAATCTTAACTCCAAATACAAACGACGGATTAACGCTGATGTGCTGAGGTAAGTGGTGGGCGGTGAGAGCTTGCCCTATACATAAGCTTATTTCGGAATGTCAGGGGGAATTCGGCGTTCGTATTTGAAGTGAGGATTCAGGAACAACTGGGATTATTGAACATTAGACAAACATTTGGGATACAATCATTGTGCAATTCAAACTTGGATGAGTCAAACATTGTGGTGAATCAATCAAGTTGTGAACACTCTTTCAATGTAAACCTTAAGTGAAATTCTTAAGTGATTACATCATTAGTACTTACTAACATAGTTTAACAAGTAAAATGTAGAGCACACATATGATTTAGTTCTACATGTTAACAATTGTTAGTAGGTGCACACATAACTCAATCATAATTCAATCATGGATTCAATCATAGTTCAAGTTGATCAAAGATCATGGGATTCTTAATCAATGGAACACACTTGGAAATCAGTACAAACATGTTGCCAAATGCTAGCAAGGACATGATCGTGGTGTATCGAAGCGGTGGTGGGATGGCGTCTGGGCTGGTAGTTTGCTTGACCCTTTCGTATTCCCTATATATAAGCTATCTTCGGTGTATCGGGAAAGTGTCAGTGTGTAGGTTTGGTGGAGTGAGATCATGGAACATCTTACACATTCACATGAGAAGTATGCTAATAAGCTGATTGCTTATATGTGTACATGCTCATATTACAATTGAATGATAATACTAGTAGTATGGATATATTACTAATTTTATCATGCAAATTCAATTGTATCTTTTCTCATTACTGACCCACTTGTGGCTTCTATTCGTAGAATGCCTCCCCGACGTGATCCTAACGGAGGGGGTTCGACAAGTGGCAACGACGATGAGATCAACAAGATTTCCCGAGCCATCGCTATACACATGAGAGATGTCATTCCGGGCATGGTCACTGATATTACCCAGAATCTTCGGGGAAGTACTAGTGATTCAGCACATAACTCAAATGCTACCAACACTGGAACTGCAAACTTCACTTTTAAGCAGTTCAATGATGCTAAACCTCCTAAGTACGCTGGTACCGAAGGAGCTACTGGCCTACTGCAGTGGCTGGAGAGCATCGAGGATATTCTTGATTTCACAGGATGTCCTGAAAATCTTAAGGTCAAAATGGCCTCTAGCGCTTTTCACGAAGGCGCACTCACCTGGTGGAACTCTGAGAAGAACACCAGAGGACGGGAAGTCGCATTAGCTTTATCATGGGAGGACTTCAAGAAGTTACTTGTGGATAAGTTTTGTCCACGACATGAGCTGAAGAAACTTGAGGTAGAGATGTTGAATTTGGTGCAAGATAGTGGTGAGAACGCGAAGTATACAACTAGTTTCCATGAGTTGTGCATTCTGGTGCCACACCTGGTTACTCCTCTATCCCGCAGGATAGAGAAGTACATCGAAGGCTTACCTCTAGTTGTCAGAGGAACTGTGATGGGGAATAACCCCACTACTCTGGAGGCAGCGATTCATCTTGGAGCTAGCCTTACCGAAGAATACGTTAAGTCTGGGGTGCTCATCCGAAAGGGGTACAAGAGAGCACAGATTGATGAAGGCAAGAAGCCTGAACAATAACATCACAAGAAGAAGAAGCAAAAGACCATCAAGAACTTTGCAGCCCTGACTGCAGCTACACCTACTCATGCCACACCCATTACTGCTATGCCACAATCTGCAACAGTCAGAAAGGCTTATACTGGCCAGTTTCCACTCTGCACCAAATGCCAATATCATCACCTACCCAATACTCCATGCAAAAAGTGTCTCAAGTGTGGGCAGATGGGACACTTGGCAGCTACATGCCGATCTGCACATCTTGCTGCTGTAACCACTGCTGCCACAACTCCTACTGTTACAGGTGGAAGGGCCTGTTATAATTGTGGACCAGAGGGACACTTCAGAAACCAGTGTCCAAAACTCAACAACAACACTGCTACTGCTCGTGCTTTTATTATCGGAGCTGCCGAAGCACGCGAGGAGCCAGCAGTTGTCACGGGTACATTTCTCCTTAATGGTCATTACGTTTCTATCATATTTGATACTGGTGCTGATAAAAGCTTTATCTCTGCTCATACTGCTTCTTTGTTTAATATACAACCATCTATGCTTACTGCTCCCTATACCGTAGAAGTAGCTGATGGTAAAACCCTATTTGTAGATTCTATAGTATATGGTTGTGAATTAAGATTAAACGACCATCTTTTCCTCATCGATCTTATTCCTATGACACTGGGAAGCTTCGAAGTTGTGATAGGAATGGATTGGTTATCCAAAAACAATGCCGAAATTATATGTTCGGAGAAACTTATTCGAATTCCTCTACCGTCCGGCGAAACGATGAGAATCTATGGCGAGAAACCTTGTGGCGGATTGAAGATTGTATCGTGCATCAAGGCTAGGAAGTATCTGAAGAAGAAATATTTTGCGTTCCTAGCTCACGTGGTGGAGAAGAAACCTGAAAAGAAGGCATTTGGAGACGTTCCAGTTATCAGAGATTATCCCGACGTGTTTCCAGAAGACTTGCCTGGACTACCACCGATCAGGCAAGTGGAGTTTAGAATCGATCTCGTTCCTGGAGCAAATCCAGTGGCAAAGTCACCGTATCGATTAGCACCATCTGAGATGCAAGAACTGTCTAGTCAACTTCAGGAACTTCTAGACAAAGGTTTCATAAGACCGAGTTTCTCTCCTTGGGGAGCTCCGGTACTCTTTGTCAAGAAGAAAGACGGTTCATTTCGTATGTGCATCGATTATCGTGAGCTAAACAAGTTGACGATCAAGAATAGATATCCTCTGCCCAGGATCGATGATCTGTTTGATCAATTACAGGGAGCAACTTGCTTCTCTAAGATTGACTTACGGTCCGGGTATCATCAGTTACGAGTAAATGATGAGGATATACCAAAGACTGCATTTAGGACTCGATATGGGCACTATGAGTTCGTGGTTATGCCATTTGGGCTGACCAATGCACCCGCAGTGTTCATGGACTTGATGAATCGAGTCTGCAGGCCATACTTGGATTAGTTTGTTATTGTCTTCATTGACGATATACTGATCTATTCAAAGACAGAACAAGAGCACGAGGATCATTTGAGGAAAGTCTTAGAACTACTAAGAGAGGAACAACTTTATGCTAAATTCTCCAAGTGTGAATTTTGGCTAAAGGAGGTTCACTTCTTAGGACATGTCATAAACAAAGATGGGATACATGTGGATCCAGCAAAGATTGAGGCGATTAAGAACTGGACTACTCCATCTAATCCAACAGAGATTCGTTCATTTCTGGGTCTGGCAGACTATTACAGGAGATTCATTGCGAATTTCTCCAAGATTGCCTTGCCACTTACCACACTGACTCATAAAAGTCAAGCCTTTATATGGGGACAGAAACAAGAAGATGCATTTCAACTTCTTAAACAGAAGTTATGCAATTCCCCTATCCTTAGCCTTCCAGAAGGCAGTGATGATTTCATTGTCTACTGTGATGCTTCAAACCTTGGTCTCGGTTGTGTACTTATGCAACGGGACAAGGTCATTGCGTATGCTTCAAGACAACTTAAGATTCATGAGAAGAATTACACTACTCATGACCTTGAGTTAGGGGCTGTGGTCTTTGCATTGAAGATTTGGAGACACTACCTGTATGGTACTAAATGTGTCATCTATACAGACCACAAGAGCCTGCAACACATCCTTAATCAGAAAGAACTCAACATGAGACAACGTCGTTGGGCTGAGCTTCTAACTGATTACGACTGTGAGATTCGTTACCACCCGGGTAAAGCCAATGTGGTAGCGGATGCTCTTAGTCGTAAGGAACCAGTCAAACCAATTCGTGTCAGAGCCATGGAGATCAACACACATCCAAACTTGAAGGATTTGATTCGTATTGCACAACAACAAGTAGTGACAGACAATCAGCTGAAAACAGACTTAGACTGCGGGATTGAGAAAAAACTAGAACCTCGATCTGACGGGGTGTTATATCTCAACGGCCGCATCTGGATTCCAAAGTTAGAAGAATTGCACACGCTCATCTGTGATGAGGCTTATAAGTTGTGATACTCAGTTCATCCTGGAGCAGATAAGATGTACCAAGACTTGCGGGCATCTTACTGGTGGCCAGGAATGAAGAAAGACATAGCACTGTACGTGGGAAAATGTCTTACATGTTCTAAAGTCAAAGCAGAACATCAAAAGCCTTCGGGACTTCTGCAGCAACCTAAAATACCTCAATGGAAATGGGAGCAAATTTCCATGGATTTCATAACTAAGTTGCCGAGAACTCCGCGAGGTTACGATTCAATTTGGGTGATCGTTGATCGACTCACCAAATCTGCTCATTTTCTCCCGATCCGAGAGGATTACAAAATGGAGAAGTTAGCTACATTGTACATCAACGAAGTCATTGCACGTCATGGTACTCCAACATCAATCATTTCTGATCGTGATGGTCGCTTCACTTCTCGTTTCTGGCAAACATTGTAAAAGGATTTGGGAACTCGTGTTAATCTTAGCGTAACACTTGGGGAAGATCATTATGAAATCTTGTGGATCAAAACAAAAGTTTAAAGGTTGAATTAATCATTTACACCTAAACCTTAGGAAATTCATAAGGGATATGTAACTAACTTAGATGATTTAATTGAATAATCTATGTTAAGGTATGCAAAGATCTTGATCGAAAATCGTTGAAAATCCAAAGTCTAATAATGGGCCGATGTGGGCCCAATGGGCCTAACCTAAGCCCATCATATGTTAAATGTTAATTTAATTCAAGTAATGATATTTTAATAAAGGAAAATGTTTTGTGAACCTATTAAAATTAAAATAGATGATTTTGAATTAATATTGAGTTAAAATAAATGAATTTGACTTAAGATTTAACTTAAAATGAATTAAATTAGAAACGTGTTAATTAAAGAACTTGTTATGATTAACTGTTGGGATACGGGTTACAAATGGGTATTTAAGTTAGACTAGTTAGATTAAATCTTAGAATCACATTAGTACATAGGACACTTAGTTGCATACCGAGACCAAACCTTAGATACGACGACTAATACGTATACTTATCGTATTCGAATTCTTTATAAAAAACTCAGGAACTGAAGATACATAGTCTACAAACAAAGAGCGCGCATTTTGTGGTAGTACAGTACAGAGCAACACAGGTGAGTTCCTTGCCCATTTTCTAAACATTTTTGTTTTAAAACGCGGGGCTGAGAAGCATGCATAAACTTTTTTATTTAGACTGCTTTACATAAATGCTTTTACTTATTATATGCTTTATATATATGTTTGTTATACTCCTAGACTCCTGTCTACGTAATTGTTATACAGATTGAACTATCAAGTGAATTAAATTACTCTTATGAGTAATACCTAAATTCTAAAACTCTTAACAAACCCTTAGTCCATCAAGTTCAAGTTTAAGAATCTAAATTCAAAGTGAAATCAAAAGAGCTAAGCTAAAGATCAAATGCAATGGAATCTAATCCAGTGTGTGATCAGTAAACTAAGGATCCTAATCAAGAATCTATGATCATTGTGGAATCATGGAAGTCAAAAGATCAGAATCAAGAGAATCAAGTGAATCATGGGTATCATAACTATGTGTGAATCATGGAAATAATGAAATCATTAAGATCTAATGAAATCATTAATTGTTTAATTTAAGGTGGATGTCAGTTGTATGTAAATCAAGACCACGTGTAACACACGAAAAGTCCCGGCATAAATAGTAGACTCTTGTAGTCAAGCTATATGGGCAATAACGGAAACTATTAAACAAATCAAAATCAGTAGTATCAAAGAAGATCAAGAATCAAAGGATATCCTTAAAGTCCCGGCATGTACAGTAGACCAGTGGGTCAAGCTGATATGGGCATCATGAAAGTCCCGGCACACACAGGTAGACTCCTTGTGAGTCATGCCTGATATGGGCCACGTGTGAGAGGGTACAACTTGGACAACCACCAACAACTAAGTCTAATTGATTGAGTCAAATAAGGCCCAATCATCATGTCTTAGTTGTATTTAAATGATTAGTTATTTATTTAATTACTCATATAATATTATATTTCAACAAATGCTTTGGGGTAATCATGAATACATGGTGAACTCAAGAGATCAAAGGTGAATCTATTTGTGGAAATCAAAATCTAAATTGAAGGTGAATGGAGTGAAACGCTTAATTATCATTAACAACAATATGCTAAGCAGTCCGGTATGTGGTTGGACGGTGGCCGGGGCTTGTCCCCTACATATGCCCTATATATAAGCATACTTGAATGAATTGCATAGGTGGTTGTTGATGAGGTTAAGGTTGTCATTTTGGGGGATCAAGGTAAACATTTCCAGGGTAATCAAATTCTATGGATCAAAAGTTATGGAATCAAAGATGTGGGATGAAACGCTTAATTATCACTAGGAACAATATATCATGTGGTTTAGTATGTGGTGGGACGGTGGCTGGGCGGGCGGTATGTTCGACCCTACATATGCCCTATATATAAGCATACTGAACTGGATGGTATAGATGGTTAATGGTGAGGTTAAGGTTTTCATTCAGGTTATTCAAATTCATTTTTATAAAACTTAATGAGCTCACCAACCATGTGTTGACTTTATTTTTGCACGACTTCTCAGGTGACGAACAGGTCAACTAAGGAGTTATTACTTTTGGACTAGGATACCAGTTAGTGGACCTAGCTTTTTGGACCTGCATATTTTGAAGCATGAGTTTACAGATTTATTTTGTATATCTTGTGCAGATACAAGATAGAAGAATTATGATGTGATAGTAGATTTACATTGTTAAATTATGAACTTGACTGATGTAATTTAACTTTGTAATTCTATTCTTACTTAGCAGTTTCTCAGTTATATATCATGTGCAATGTAAACAATCTGATCATTTTGATTATCACTCACGATATCGCGCCCCTGGAACCTTCTGCCCGACGGGGAAGTCGATCCAACTCGCCGGCTCGGGGTGTGACAAGTACACTGTATGATAATAAGGTTTTACTTTGTTATTACAACTGTATGCCTTATTATGTTAAAGTTGATGACTGTGAGTTTATAACTGTTATTTCTGTTAGACAATATCTACGATTACTAAGTGATAAAATTGTTATTCCTCTGTGATTACAACTGTAATTCTCATGAGGAATACATGCTATTCCTATTGAATTATATTATTAATTCTAAGGAAAATTATGACTGTTAAGACTTTGGAAATAATTGCAGTTAGTTCTAAGCGAATTGATCTGTTATACCTATGAGAACCTGTGTGCTATGCCTGTTGGATTGTTATGAGTTGATGGTAATGGGTTGAGAACTATAAGAACTCTTTTAATTTTTAGTCAGCCTATTCCAACTCTATCATTTCTAACACGGGTGATGAGAGTATGATAGTGTCTGCTTATTATCTCACTACTTCTTTTCTGTGGACTGGCAGACTGAGAGATTGGCCTCACTCATGTCATAAGCTGGTGGCAGATAGTTGTGAGGTCTTATGAAAACTAGGAATCCAGATTTAATTGAGGACATTGTGGTTTGCCTTTGTGGTGGCTGCAATGTGGTCAATTCAATTCTAATCACCTATTGGGATATAAATACGTGTCAGACTTGCTCTCACTTCCTAATCAAATGTGAGTAATATTAAGTCAAAGAGCATGCCACCCCTAATAACTGTGGTAACACCACCATTAATATCTGTGGTTTTTCCACCATTTATAACTGTGGAGAATTGTACTCCTTAGAAATCTAATGTGTTACGTTAATATCATTCTAATGAAATGGTTTTTCATATCGGAGATATTGACTGTGATTAAGTCTATGGGTGATAAAATGGATATCTATAGCTACAATACAGGTGGTATTGAGTTCTGTCAAGTGTGTAGTGGGATGTCGGCTGGGGCTTGTCCCCTATTTATGCCCTATATATAGGCATGCTAGACTGGACAATATCCTATCTGTAGGTGTATCTATGGAGAGGACATGGGGATGAGTTAATGCCAAATGAGAATAACTAAGACTTGTGTAATACAAGATGTTCTGTAGATAACTCTGAAAGTTTTTAAATAACTAAACTTAGGAACTCACCAGCCTAGTATTGACTTTGTTTAAATGCATGTTTCTCAGGTGACGAACAGGTCTAGTTACCAAGCATCAGTGATTAATCTAGAGTACTTTCTAGAATACCTAACTTGATTTTTGGATGCATATATTTTGATGACATTTTGAATCTATTTTGTATATCTTGTGCAGCTATAAGATAGAAAGTTTATGATTCTTTTGAGTAGATTTACCTAGTTAAATTTCGAAAACGTACTGTGTAATTTGACTTTGTAATTCTATGTATTGAATGTCATGTTAGCATTTCTTATTATATATCATGTTCCATGTAAACAATCCGATCACTATGATTATCACCCGATATCGCACCCCGGGAACTTTCCGCCCGACGGGAAAGTCGATCCAGTCCACCGGCTCGGGGTGTGACATGGAGGAGGATGAAAGGGTACCATTAATCTTAGATCGGTCGTTTTTAGCCACTGTAATTGCATTGATAGACGTGAGCGATGGTAGGTTGACCTTACAAGTTGAGGATGACATGGTGACCTTTGAGACTGGTTAGAAGGAGATGATAGAGCAGAAAGGCACATTGTGCCTTATTGATACACACATGCCTCGTCACAGTACCTACGTAAGTGAGGATGAGCACTTGGTTGCAAAGATTCCTTTTTAAAAATTTCATCACTAATGTCAACATCTTCAACTATGAAAAACTCAGAAGTATTGTTATTATCGAAGAAATTTGATACAATAGATTTCTGTTTAACATCACATTTTAAACCAGACACATCTCTATTATCATCTTCATCTTCATCACCATCACAAACTTCTTTTTTGATCCCTAAATCATCTATCCCTGTTCTTGCATGTGTAATACTGACAGAACTAGACAAGTTAGTTAAATCATTTCAAAACATGTCTAAATTCTTAGAGGATTTAGCAACATATGGAATAACATTTGGCTATTTTGGAAAGGACCCATAAAGATGGTTAAAAGGAGGAGGAACATTCTTATAACCAATCCCTTGGGTACCAGGATTGCTTACATTATTAGCCATAGTGTTATCAAAAATCGTTTGACCATTAGACAAACACTTAATTGATTTACATTTCTTTGTTCTATGATTCAATTCATCAATCATGTGATTGAAAATGTCCTGTTTATCTGCCAATTGTAAAGTCAACGTTTTAATATCAGCACTATATTCCTCAAGTTTATATTTATATTTAACTTCATTAGCTAGATATTTTTTAACGTTATCTTCTAAATAGGTGACATCATCATTCAATGATTGATTGTGCTTAGCAACCATATCAAGTTTGGCAGAATAAGCACAACATTTTAAATAATTTGGTTTAAGATTAAGATATCTTCATGATGATAATTCAACCTTTTTTGAAATTGTCTGATCCATAAATGCAACATGAGATTCATCATTTACTTGAACCTCCTCAGCATAAGATTACCAATCAGTATCACAGTCATCTTCTACAAGTAAAGCTTTATCTTTAGCTGGAGGAGTTTCCTTTGAACTTGTAGTGGCTGAAGATGAAGAAGTAACAGGAGCCCCTCTTTGAGGATCAAACTTGTCAGATTTTGAACCAACTTCAAACCTTGAGTTGTTTCTAATTGGCATCTCACATTCTCTGGCAAAATGTCCGAAATTGTCACACCCCGAGCCGGCGGGCTGGATCGACTTTCCCGCCGGGCGGAAGGTTCCCGGGGCGTGATATCGTTTGATAATCGAATGATCAGATTGTTTACATAGCACATGATAAATAAATGAGAAATGCTAACATGACAATGAAATAGAATTACCAAGTTAAATTACATTGCTTCCTCATAATTTAACTAAGTAAATCTAATCAAAAGAATCAATGAGTTTATATCTTGTATCTGTACAAGATATACAAAAGATGATTCACTGTTTTGTCATTCCAAAAGTATGATCACACAAAATGTAGCTAGGTCTTCTAAAAGTACACTAGCTGTGTTCTTGATATCTGATGACTAAACATGTTCGTCACCTGAGAAAACATGCATTTATACAAAGTCAACACTAGGTTGGTGAGTTCATAAGTTTGATATTTGAAAGCCTTGAAATGTTCACATACACAATCACAATGTCATACTTGTTGGTTGTAAGTTGTTTGATTCACCCGTTCACACGATGGCCTTTCCATAGCTATATTTACAAGTTATATCTTATCCTATTTGCTAATGCTTATATATAGGGCATATGTAGGGGAACCAAGCCCCAGCCAAAATCCCACCACATATCTAATAGAACTTAATACTACTTGCAATACAACTATGGATCCCCATTTTCATTTCACCCGTCCGTTTGTATTCATCACCCATTGAATCATAAGTAGAATAATATAATATGAGGGGTTTAGTTATCAAACCGAAGTATCGATAAACCCTCGATGTGTTAAGGAAATTAGATTAATTTAATCTGATCCTTATTATTATTCTATTGCTCATGGGGTTAACTGTTAATCACTTTTAAAAGTAAGAGTGTTAGTTAACCAGTTGATATTTGTTCTCAACTTGAAGTGCATAGAGCCTAAAAGGAATCCATTGCAATCCTCACGTAATCAGATTACAATGCATCCGATTTACCTCTACCACTTTGTATTACCATAGTCCTCATCGAACTGTTACTAGCAATATGACATGAGAGAAAATAAATTCCTCAGTCTACTAGTCAACAAGAAGCGATGGATTAATTACAATATCACTGTCGAATAATATCACCATGTGTCGTTTACCAAACCTGATTGATCGTCGCCCTGTTACCGGTCATACGTTACTGGTCAATTAATGTTACGCTTAACATACCGACCTACTCGCCGGAGGTTTGTCAAACCTATGGTACCACTATGCTAACGTCGGTTTAGATCCCACTAAATTAACTGGTAAACGATTCTGATAAGGGACTTACAATGAAACTTGAATATATGGCACATGATTGAAATGATATAATACAGACAGTTCAATAGAAATCAATTGTATTGTGTTCACCAATGTTGTTTGTTCTCAATGTTGTGTGTTCCAATTGTTGCTAATAAAGTTATATAAGATCTTGTCTTATTATACAGTATTAGTTGTTGTGCGAATGATGTTATTATCATGAAGGTATGTTATCATGCTTATCATTCTAGTTGTTCCATACAGTCACCATGTTGCCACTACAGTGTTGTAGGAACCATTCTTACAACACTTAGTTGACTCAGGTGGTGGATACTGTTTGTTGTTGTTCTTGTCATCTTGTTCACCTGTGATAATCTCAATGTCTGTTCTAGTAGGAATAATTTAATGTTATAAGATAAAATCTTACAACTATATTATTCTATTGTGTTGATGATTTATGAAGTTATATTATCATATTCATCTTAGTTGTTTCTGTCATATCATGATCATACAAGCATGCATACAATGATAAACGATAATAAGTCAAGCAATATTATCTTAATCAAAGCATAACAATATGTTAAACATAAAAATTTTAAGTAAATAAAAGTTAAGCATGTTTCTCAGCCCCGAGAGTTTAAAATCAGTTAAGATTAGAAAAGGGGCGTATGAACTCACCTTGTTTTTGAAGGGGTTGACTTAGCTTAAACAAGGAATGCACACGCTCTTGATTGTACTTGTAGTAGTTTTCACGATCCAATATTGATTTCACGTTGTTGTAATTTATAAGTATAAGTTGTAGTGACTGGTGTTCATGTATGTGTTAGCCTGAAAATTGGCTAACACCCGTGAGTCGCGGTCATCATTTGGCCCTGTTTAGTTGTTAAGGATTTTGTTAACACGTACTTACTAAGTTTTGGTTAGCACACTTTGTTGTTGACCTTATGTTCCACTTGAATTATTATCGTGACAAAAAGAGTTCTAATTGTAAAATTTAGGTTTTAAGTTAAAGGTTAGTAACCCTTAACCCCTTGTAACATAGTTTTGTAACATAATTCTTGTGTCATTGTTGCTCAATTGTCTTGACCCCTTTAAAACTACTTGTCATCATAGTCCAAGTACCATGTTTTAGACTTTATGATCCCATTATTCAAAACTTGTCACCTTTGTATTAACACATGGGTAGCAAATGATTTCATGTACACTATCATAATTAACTTTGTTTAAGGTGTTTAATAGTCTTGTTAACTATATGGGCCGAATGTGTGGGTCGAATAGGTTTGCTTGGGCGGAAAGGAAGTCACATGGACCTTATAAGTTTTGTGGGCCGACTTGTTTGAACGAAACCAATGCCATGGGCCGCATGGGCTACTATGGGCCGGGCACTACGTTGGGCCAACCGTTAGGTTAAGCCCAATAAGATGTTGTTGAGTTCCAGACCAGCGAACCCTATGGGTATAACTGTGGCTAGGTTCGTGGAATCCCTAGACCCAACATGGTCTAGGTTCTGTCCTTGGTAGTTTCGTGGTTCCCCCTCTAGGGTTCAGTGAGAGTGCAGATTCGGCCCAAGGTGGTTCACCACAAGTTTCGGCCAAAGTGAGTTAAGGTTCGGCTGTGTGGTGTCTAATCCAGCATGGGTTCGCAGGGGTGGTAGGTTCGCTACTCAAAAGCTTCGGCCATGGAAGGTTCGTAGCATGCAGGTTTGGCAGCATCAAGGTTCGTAGAGGTGAGGGGTTCGTGAACAGCACAAAGGTTCGTTAGGCCTGGGTTCGGGGCTGCTGATGATGCGTCCAAGGAGGTTCGTTGCCATGCAGGTTCGTGTGATCGTGGGTTCGGCCAAGACTTCGGTTAAGACCCTTACAGGTTCGGCTATCCCAACAACCTCGCAAACCTGCAACGTTTTCATCATCCCCATTGAACTGGTGAGATTGTGGCTTGTTCCAGGGCTCCCCCATCCTTCTCATGTCTTGCACGAACCTTTGTGATGTTGAAATGAAGGCTTAAAGTCAAGTACAACATGGTTTTAAACCGGTTGGATGGGTGGGTCGAACCAGATCTAGAATACCAAAATTTTCATGGGTTTCTTTTGCTCATACCTCGATTTCCAGTGGACAAAACTTCAGATCGCTTGTACTTCCTTGTAGAGGATGTCGAGAGCTTCGTTTGGACACCAAGAACGTCCGGTTTCGTCAACAAATGACCAAGTTATGAAGATTTGAAGATGTTTTTCTAGAGAGAGGAAATAGGTTCGTGAGAGTGTGTTTAGAGAGAGAGGATGATGAAAGAAATGAGAGATTTAGCCTCATTTAGGGCTTTTATACTACGGGTGGGTTCGGGTTTGTTTTTGTTGCTCGGTTCGCGTCTTCGTTGCGTTTCCGGAACGTAATGCGTAATTTTACGTACTTTAAATGAAAAGAAGTTATTTTTGATTATTTTGATGAGTTTCAAAATTGTAAAACGTAAAATATTATATTTTCTTAAATTTATTATCGTTCGTGTCGTTTTTCGTTTTCGTCTCGTTAGAACGCGTCATCATCGCGCGTATTCGTTCGAATCGTCACCCACGCAAACACACTGTCTGTTCATTATGCTGAAACAACACTGCAATTATGTTTTGGATTGTATTTCCTTACTTACGGACTCAACTAAACGTGCTGTTTTCGCATTGTTTTCGTACGGATTTGTCGGTCATCTGATTGCTATCATATATGGATATCAGATCGCAACCGACATGTTCTTGTTATTTACTTGACCACTGTTGACATTCTTGATTCGTTGTCTTAACTGCACTTAGGTTTTCACCTAAATACAAACAACTATTGTTTATCGTGTTCGTTGTACTTACTGTATTTAAGTTTTCACATAAATACGTACAACTGTTTCTTGTATTTTGAATTATCACAAACACTGTTCATATAATGTATTTACATACAGTAAATATTGAAAGTACACATACCGTACGGACTTGCCGGACGATCAGGTAGTGGATGTCAGAGAAATTCCCACAATTGTAGCACTTTACTTCTATTTAGAAAAACCAAGCTTCTTATTTGAATTCCCTGAAATTTAAGCTCTTCAAGTCCTTTGAAGAAATCTCCTTTCTCATCTAGTTAACATTGCCATCTGCCATTAATTTCCATTTCTTCCAAGTCATCTGGATCCAATTGATCCATATCCTCACCTGTCAATATCTGAGCATCATCCAACATCACAGTATCATATGCATTCACAAACTGCATAAAAAAAGGCTATATGTTCTTGTGGCACCTTCACATTCAATAACTTTGATCTACTGCCTGATGTTTTCTCTTTGATATATGTAAAAGTAAAACATACTGCTGTTGTGTCATCAATAACAGCAGATATGCCACCATCTTCAGTACTTGATAAAAAGGCAACTGAACCTGAAGAAGTGTTTGGAGCTACAATGGGTGTCAAGTAAAGGCTTGGATTTTCAGTGGAAAACTTATTTCCAGCCTTTCTCTTCTGCATGTCTAGATCAAAATATTGAAGTTTAGAAATCAAAACATCAAGCTCAGTAATATCCAAATTAGATAGCAATGCAGATAATGAAGATAAACTGTCGATTGGAGATATTTTGCTGAAATAATCAACACTTATAAAAAATTAAGAACCAGATTTGTCGATATTAGCAATATCGACAATACTGTGTCGTCGATACTATTAGTATCGACGAAAAACTTGTTGATACTATTAGTATCGATAAAAGTATTATCAATACTATCAATATCAATGCTAAACAACTCCAAAACCGTTTTCTTCGAACCTAACACCTTCGAACTTGAAAATTTTGAATCTTGACAAGTTTTCAAATGCAGCAATCAATCTTTAACGACAAATCATCATTTGATCATCAAAATTGATCAAATTATCATCAAAAAGTCTTCAAAAATCACAAAATTCACCAAAAATTTTGTTCAACCAAGATCACAACAGAGCAAAATATTATGATACCACTTGTAGGTCCGTGGTTAGGATCTAATGATCTGGTATAACTAGATATTGTGTACATAATCCATAATATCATGTTTGATCACAAATGTAATGATTAAGAAGAATAAAACTAATCACGTAAACTTAATTTCCTTGTAATAATATCTTGAATGAAGAATGTACAAGTAGAGAGAAATTCACACACTTAAAATTCTGAGTTATGTTCAACTAAACTTAAACTCATCGATCTTAGCCTATTTATAGGCAAAACCGTCGACATTACTAGTATCGATAGTACTAATATCAACACTAATAGTATCGATGATATTACCTTCGATACTAATATAGTATCGATACAACTACTATCGATAATAATAGAATCAATGAAATCAACACTTATACAATTTACAAACTAGACAAAAACAAATAACAGAAAACAAAATAAAACAAACATAAACATTATATTGAAAACAATAACAAATACAATAAACATAAAGATCTTCATCTCGAATCAACAGTAGTCTTTAGTCTTCAATTTAACAACTGAAGCTGATGCTATCAGGGTACTAACAGACTTGTAGGTCCGTGGTTAGGATCTAATGATCTCGTATAACTAGATATTGTGTGCGGAATCCATAATATCAAGTTTGAACACAAATGTAATGATTAAGAAGAATAAAACTAATCATATAAACTAATTCACATACTTCAAATTATGAGTTATGTTCAACTAAACTTAGACTCATCAATCTTAGCCTATTTATAGGCAAAACTGTCGAAATTACTAGTATCGATATTACTATTATCGATACTAATAGAATCAATGAAATCAACACTTATACAATTTACAAACTAGACAAACACAAATAAAACAAAACAAAATAATAAAAACATAAACATTAAATTGAAAACAATAACAAATAAAATAAACATAAAGATCTTCATCTCGAATCAGCTGCAGTCTTCAGTCTTCAATTTAACAACTGAAGCTAATGCCATTAGGGTACTAACAATAAGGGCATAATAAGCTAGACTTGTTGTCCAAGGTTTTAATCAACAGGAGGGCATTGATTATAATGATATATATGCTCCTGTTGCAAGAATTGAATCAACCCGATTGTTCCTTTCTTATGCTAGCTTCAAAAAGTTCAAAGTATTTCAACTGGATTTCAAGAGCGCTTTTTTTTATATGGCAAAGAGAAAGTAGAAGTATATGTTGCTCAACCACCTGGGTTTGAAGATCCAAATAATCCTACAAAGAATAAGTACTATGTTTATCTTGAAGAAGGATGATGATATTTTGATCATGCAGATATATGTGGATGACATTATCTTTGGAGCTACAAATGAACAATTATGCACAGATTTTTGAAGCGGTTATGAAGCAGAAATTTGGAAGGAGTGGTATGGGAGAATTAGCTTTCTTTTTGGGAATTCAAGTAGATCAAAAGAAGGACGGCTTGTTCATACATTAGAGTAAATATGTACATGACATCTTAAACAAGTTCAAGACGAATGATTGTACATCTATTTCTACTTCTATCTGTACTCATCATAATTTAAGGAATGGGGAGAATGGTATAGATGTTGATCAACATCTATATCGTTCAATGATTGGTTCCCTAATGTATTTAACTGCTTCACGACTCGACATCATGTTTGCTGTTTGTTTGTGTTCTAGATTTCAGCAAAGCCTAAGAATTCACATATTAAGGCTGTGAAACGAATTTTTCGCTATTTGAAAGGGAAACCAAGTCTTGGACTTTGGTACCCTTATGATGATAGCATGAATTTTATAGCTTTTTTCAGATTCTGACTATGGTAGCTCTAACCTTGACAGGAACACAACAACAGGGGGTTGTCAATTCTTTGGTAATAACTGGTAACCTGGCAATGTAAAAAGCAACTTACTGTAGCCATCTCTACATTTGTGGCTGATTATGTTCCTGCTTCAAGTTGTTGTTCACATGTTTTGTGGATTCAACAAAAAATGCGAGATTATGGTTTAAAATATACAGCAACTTCTATTTTTGTTGATAATACAGCCGCAATAGACATCACTGAAAAACCTGTTTCACATAAGAGAACAAAACACATTGATGTTTGTCATCATTTTATTCGAGATTGTGAAGAGAAAAAGTTAATCCAACTTTTGAAAATTAATACAGTTGACAACATTGCCGACATTTTAACAAAAACTTTTGATTCAACTCTTTTTTCTTCTCTTATAGAAGGACTCGAGATGATCAATTTTAAGTGAAAAATTTGAAAAATAACACTTGAAAGTTTGTTTTAATTTTTAGTTTAAATTTTTAGTTTTTATCTTTCAAATTTTATTTTTATAATTTTTGAAAAAAACTATGCAATTTTTGAAAATTGCATCCAACTTTTATGAAAAATGATAGGAAGTTAACTTATTTGAATTGATAATGATTAAAATTTTAATTTGTCAACATTTATACATATGAATTTGATAATATTTAATTGGTGTGTTAAAGCATATAAGTAATATTTGATTTAGTTGAATATTTGAATTTGAAAATAGGAAAAACTTAAATACTTTAATTTGAATGATACTAAGCAACAAATTTAAAATTTTATGGATTTATAAGTTCTTTATCTTAAAATTGATTTGCACTAACTGAGTTTCAACAAAAATGGATTGAGAGTTGATTTATATATATATATATATATATATATATATATATATTATGCCATCAATGATCTTTCAATACATATACTGAATTTCCTATGTTATATGTCAATGTAGATCTGGAAATTCATAGCATTTATTTGTTAATATGCATAGTGACTCTAATTTGTTGTGTGATTCAAACAGACATGTTCTCACTAGCACATACCATTAATTTATTGTTCTACAAAGTTTTGATCAAAATAATAATTTTCATTCCATTAAATTATTATATATGTGAAAAGATCAACGGCAATATATATTTTATCCTCAATAAATTCAGAGGTTGAATAGGTTAATATTTAATTAAGTATGAGACTCATTAAATTTCTTGACTTATATTTATAAAATAATAATGTTCGGTATTTATTTAAGTTATTGTATTTTGAGTTTTATGTGAATAATCAAATTTAATATTGTTCATAATTTGATTGTAATACTTATATGTTTAAATGCATTGATTAATATAATTTTATTTATATGTATATTGTGTTGATAAATTTTAATTTTTGAAAATTTAGAAATTTTAATAATAATAGGTTGAATATGATTTCATATGGATTTTTTCAAAAGTTTATCAAAAACACAAAAAGATTTTATTTTTGTTGGTTTATAAATCAAAAATTTCAAAAATAAATTACATTTTACATTTCAAGTGTATTTTTCTTAGTTTTTCACAAAAAGATGTTTTTGATGTGTGTTTTGAAATTTTTCAAGTGTTCAAGGTTAAGTAAATTTTGAAAAATTTCTTTTCTTCGATATTGATAATCGATATTACATTATCGATACCGTTGTATCTATATAGTTTGTATCGATGAAAGAAGTTTTGATTCTCCAAATAGAAGTGCTATGTTCACAGATAGTTTTGCAACTCAATATGCACAAATTTTAGCACTTCAATTACAAGTTGAAGAGTTACTGGCGGAGAATATTAAGCTGAAGGCGAGGGTTAATACATTGGAAGTTACTTTTGATGAATTGAATAAGAAGACATCCTTGATTTTTCCTCTTCATGCTCAATTAAGTTTACTTCGATCTCAGGTTGAGTCACGACACAAGACTCAACTTGAATTGAATCAAACTGAGTTAGTGTCTTTCAGAATCTTGAATAAGAAGATTACAGACTTGATCACTAGTTCAGTCAAGGTGTTCAAAAGTCATGAAGCCCAATTGAAAGATATTAATGCTAGAATGGCTCGTTCTTTAACTCTTGGGGAGAATACATGTAGAGTTGAAGCAACTAGGCCATTACAGGGAAATCAGGATGATGATCAAGATGATCCAACAGCTGATGGTTCAACTCGCAGTGATCCTGCTACTGGAAACAAGGAAGGCTCAAGTATAATTCATTCTGTATCTCAGGGTAGCCGGTTGGACAGACAACTACACCAGATGACATGGGCAAAGAAAAAATTTAGGAATAAGACTTTGTTGATGATTTGATTGTTGATCTAGATCAAAATCAAGATAATATGTTGATAGATGCTCTTATGGACATTGATGATGATGATTTTGGATATGATGATCCAGACGATGGTGATTATGTGCTTGACATTGATCCAAAATTAAATGAAAAAGAGTATCATTTTGTACATAAATTTGAAGAGATGGACGGTGTTACTGATAAGGAATTAGAAGAAGGAGAATAGTTTCCCATTAAATAGGTTAGAGATCTCATATGGATTTGGACTGGGAAGAGAAGTTTGTTAAAGAGAATGTTGAAAAAATGATAGTTGATTGTGTCATCCAATCAACCAAGGATGAATTTAAATTGAAACAAGCTGAAAAAGAAATTTTGAATGAAGATTCAATAAAATTCTTGACTACTACTGAAGTAATTCATCTTGCTAAAGATGATTTAACCATTGCTCCACAAAGTCCAATTCAAAAAAGCTATACTAGAATATGAAGGAGTGTATTGGAAATATTTTGGCATGGAAGTTTGAAATTGAGAGCAAGTTGTTTATAATAAAAAGGATTGATGGAGTACAATATTTGAAGAAATGAATCAAGAGCTTTAATCAATTTCCATTATGTTAGTGAAGAGTTTTGGCAGGAATAAGGTTGATTAACAATGCTAATGATTATATGGCAAATTTAATTGAAAGAACAATAAGAGAAGAGGTTCAGATTCTGTCTTCTCCTTTTCTAGCAATACTAAACAACTTAAAATAACTAAGTGTTCAAATTTAGAGGGAGTGAATACCAAGGATTTGACCGTGAGTCTAAAGTATATATTCCTTGTTAAATAGCTCCTACTAGGTTCAACAATTGGTATCAGAGCCTTGTTGTTTAGTCTTGGTTTAACCATCAAGTCTAAAACTCAATGCTCTCTATGATATTTGGTTGTTTAGTCTCTCTAAAACTTTGTTTGCCTTTTACTTCATCTGTTTTCAAGATATGTAGGTGCTTGGCTTTGAACCAAACTTTGATCAAAACCACTTAAACAAACAACTTTGAGAAATCATCCTTCTATTTATTCTCTCATACCGTTTGTGACCTAATGGCAGAAAAATTCACACTTCATCCCCACAACACCGGCTTTGCAACCAAACCACCTATACTGGTAAGGCACCAGTGTAACATTTGACAGATAAGGATGTTGTACTTCCTATCCAACAATCATACTGGTTGTTGGAAGTCTGTGATGTTCGGACCGCACAAACCCATGGTCTTGAACACAGAGACTGGAGATTCTATCTCCAAGGACCCTCGAAAATACACTTAGTAAGATTTACAGAAGCTAGAGCTTGATGTAAGGCACATGCTCAACTAGCCGTGGCTATCCCTAATGAAATCTGTTCTAGACTTCTTCACCATGAGTCCACTAAAGACTTTTGGGATGCTCTCAACGAACAGTTCGGGTGGACTGTCGATGTTGTTGCCAATATCAGGGAGATATTGGCTCAACAATATGAAACCTTCACTCAACTAAATAATGAGTCACTGACTCAACAGTTTGAAAGGTTAACATCTCTTCTAAGTGAAATAAAACTTGCGGGTCAAGTGTACCCGACTATTTCAGTCCCCAACCGCTTTCTAAGATCTCTTCTAGAAAAATGGGAAACCTACTCTATTGTCATGAGATCTTCGCCAGACTTTGGCAATCTTTCACTTACCCAAAGCCATGGTAAGTTGCTCACTTTTGAGCGAGAGATTGACTAGAAAAGGAAGTTAATCAAGTCTGGTAAATCAACAGAAAATTATGTTCAAGGGAACACTGCTCTTGTCAGTAATAACTCAGAGATCGCTGATCAGGGTTATGATGAACATATTGACATAACTACTGGCATCACTTGTTCTTCATGTGATGACCCCTCTTTCACCCCTGACCAACTGTGTTTCATCATAAATGATCTTCATAAAATTCCAAGTGATGACTTGGAAGAGATGGACATCTTACATCAACCTGCCCTTTTAAGTATAAGAACCAATAAGTTCTATAAAATGACAGGGAGAAGATTTCCCGGTATCAATGGGAAAAAAAATTGGACTAAATAAAGCGAAGGTCAAGTGCTAAAGATATCATGGAACAGGACACTTTGCCAGGAACTGCAGAAATGCTCCCAACAACACCTCCTCACCTTATGTGACCTTCCCAAACACTCACTCTTCCTCAGCCCCTTACTCTTCATCTTCTTCTCACTTTCAAAAACACAATAACCCTCAAGCCACTGCTCATATTTCACAAAGCTCTCCTTCACCCAATGTGCAATATGTACAAGCTACTAATGGCGGCATGTATCAGCTCATAGCTGCCTCACTCCAAATCATCTCACCTTCTTCCTCTAAAATAGGCACACCAGGCCCAGCTGTCCAGTCTTCTCAATCAAACCAACCAGCTCTCTTTACACAAGAGTATGTTGACTGGAGTAGCATGCCTGATGATGTAGGCTATACTCTTATCACCAATGAGCCAACCGATTTTGCTCTAATGGCTATTGATGAAAACCCAACCTCCTCTGACCATCCTGAAGCTGAATCTTCTCATGCTCAGGTATCTTCTTCTACCCTAGTAAATCTATGTTTCGATGCTTGCATTGAGGGATTTTCTAAAATTAAGAAGGCCAATGTGTTGCTACAGCAACAAAAACAAACTTGAACAGCAATTGGCCAATAAAAACCTAGAAGTACAGAAAATAATAAAAAAGAAAGATGGTCAGATTTCCGTCCTGAAAACTGAAGAGACTAACTTGCAAGCACTATTTGATCTTCAACAAGAGAAATACTCTGCTTGTAAAGATGAATTTGGCCCAAATTAAGGTTAGCTGTGAAAGTGGGTCGGGTCCTGTGAAGGATTTAGAATGCTTCTAAGCAAACAAGTTCACAGCAAAGCCAAGTTTGGAATTGGGTATAACAACAATAGCCCACCAGAGGATTATGCTCCAATTGATAATAACATGGAATAAACTATTCCTGAACCTCTCTCTCCCACCTTTCTTCCAGACGAAATCCCTGCAATAAAGAACTCACCTCCAATGGTGTATCATTATGGGCAATTTCCAAGGTTTGTATACCCCACTAATGCAAACCCAGAAATAACTCTTTTGAACAGATTGAGACTGCTTCTACTATAAGCTCTACTCAAAGTTCAGAAGATACAAAACAAAAGGAAACCACTTTTGACCCAAAGGCCACTCTTGACAAATGAAAAAGGCCTGTGGTTGTTATCCAATTTCCTCCTTCTCATCCTCACCCTCCATACCCAATAATGAAGGCCGATAAACCCTTCATTCCAAACTACTCATCCTTATCTCCTGCCTGCTTAAGTGCTTCAAATACAATCATTCTACTGAGAACTGCAGGAGAAAAACTCCTCTTGAGAAAATAAGAGATAAGTTGAAAGCTGAAACATTGAAAGCTGAACAGGCCTCTTCATCTAAAGGGATCCCCCTAATAAAATGAAGAAGGCCAATATAGCAAGTAAAGAAGATGTCAACAACATAATAAGGCCAAACCCTCATCCATCATTCTTCTCACCTCCTACTTGGCTACACTTCCTAGGGCATCAATCCTTGGCACACCACTCTCTTATCCTATGGTGAATCATGTTCTATATTCACCAGTTGTTGTGAATCCCTGTTTTCTGGACTCACAGATCAATATTCTGCACCAGAATCAGCAACAACTGATTCAAGTGATGCAAAAGTTGATGAATAATGTGCAGAAAAATAAATAAACCCTTAAAATGTTTTTCTTCTTGTCTAAAACATTGGCCCATATCTAACGTATTGCATTTGATGCTCTATGTGCAGAGAGTTTCTTCGAACCAAAATCATTCATGGTATGTGGAAAGTGGAGGCTCTAGGCATATGACTGGGTGCAAATCAATTGTAAATAACTTCATTCCAAAGAATGGAGTATCTATCTACTTTGGAAACAATGCAAAAGGTTGGATAGTTGGGTCTGGTTCTGTCATTAGTGGAAAATTACACTTTAAGGATGTCAGTTTAGTTGAGAACATCAAGATTAATCTCTTGATTGTGTCTTAATTAGCAGACAAAAATTATAGTTCATTTTTCACCAAAGACAGTTGTAAAATCCTTTCTCTAGAAATAAATTCTAAAATAAAGGTCTTAATTGACCAACACACACTGCTGACGGCTACGAGAAGTGGGAATGTCTATGTTGTTGATATGAAAACTGACTCTCAATCCTCTATTCCCACATGTCTCATAGCCAAAGCTTCATCTTCTAAAACTGCCCTCTAGCACAGAATATTTAGCCACAGAATATTACATCATAGTCTTTATAAGCTTTCTACCCTTTCATTAGTAAGAGGATTATCTTCAAACGAATATCATTTTGAAGGAAATGTGAATCTTGCTTAAAGGGAAAGCAACATAAATCATCATATAAGTCTATTGAGGAATCAAAAACAACGGATTGTCTTAATCTGCTTCATATGGATCTATTTGGTCCTGTGAAGGTAGCTAGTTTAGCCAGAAAGAGATATTGTTTACTTGTTGTAGATGAATACTGAAGACTTTGCTGGACTTTCTCTCATCAGCAAAGGTGAGACTGCTGATAAAATAAAAGCCTTTATCACTCAACTTGAAAGAAAATTTGGTCTTCCTGTCAAGGTAATAAGAAGTGATAATGGTACTGAATTCAAGAACCATGTTCTTGATGAGTTCTGCACTTGTAACGGAATCCTTAGACAATACAGTGTTCCTAGAACTCCTTCTCAAAATGGGGTTGTGGAAAGGAAAAACATGATACTTATTGACGCTTCAAGAACCATGTTTGCAGACTCAAAATTACCTTTGTCTTTCTGGGCTGAGGAAGTAAACACTTCTTGTTATGTTTTAAAGAGAGTTCACATTGTGAAAAGACATAACAAAACTGTTCACGAAGTCCTTCATAAAATAAAGCCTCTCTTTTCCTTTAATTTTCAGAGTTTTTGTGTGTCCATGCTTCATTCTGAACACAAAGGATTCCTTGTCCAAGTTTGTTGCAAAAGTGGAATCTGGATACTTTGTTGGATACTCTCAAACTTCCTAAGCTTATAGAGCTTTCAATCTTAGGACTAAGTTTGTTGAGGAATCTATTGATGTCAAATTCAATGAATCTTCATCAACCTCCTCTTTTCCTTCTACTCCTGATGACTTGTTTGATCTTGACAGCTTCGCATACACCCTTCCTGCCTCTTCCATGTCCCCTTCTTCAGCATCTTGCCAAACTTCTGAAGATCTGTCATCTCTTGAGGAATGCTTAGTATCCCAGTTTTTCTTTTCTATTCCTTTTTTCCAATCAATCTTCAGGATCAAAATGAACATGTGTGTAACATCAGTGCCAGAACCATTACGGAACAGTGATCTCAACAGTAACATGAACAGTAATCAGGTACAAACAATACGTATTTCAGTGTATGTCATATTCAAATCATATATCATTATCAATTCATGGTTATCACAGCACAATTTCAGATTTATTTTAGAAACGTAACTCGGAACTATGGTTCAACAGTCAGATAATTATCTGGCGATACAGAACCATCATGTGATTGTTTGTTAGGATTTTATTATGTATAAACGTATATGAGGCTTTACCGAACAAAACAACAACAGATGTCGTACGTGAATGCTAAATCGACGGATTATTCGTATAGGTGACGATCTGTACGAATATTTCTGAAAGTTTAACGTTCTGAATGATGTCCAATAATTAGAAAACCATTTTGAAAAGTGTAGGTATCGTCGTATTCGTACGGGTGACGATTTAAACGAATACACGCGACGGCTATACGATTCGATTTAAACAGTAACTTAAATATTTCCTGAAAATTTAAAATAAAGGAAGATATTTAGTTAATTTACTAGGAATTACCACCTAAAATAAATTTCTAAACTTTACTTTCAAGATCGCGATCTTTCGTTACGAAAATGAAGGAAAACCGACGCCCTTACACGAAGCCGAGCGAAACCCAACGAACCCGAACATAACCGGGTATTTCTAACCCATTGAATGTGGAAATTAATGCCACAACCACCATCACCAACCATATTTTCATCTCCATTTTCGAAGCTCTCTCTACTTTCTCTCTCTAGAACCTTAAGCCACAACTCCTTCAATCCTTCATGAAATTGTGTGTTTTTGGTGTCAAAACAACCACCACAACTTGTAGATCATAGAAGTACAACCGATCTAAGCTTTTATCCGGCTGATTTGAGGTAAATATCGATTTTAAGTTCGGTTTTTAGGGTTTCAAAACCCTCTTGGTCGCCCAACCCATTTAGCCGATTCTAAGACTTAAAACTTTAGGGAAACCACCTCACTATCATGTAGGAAACTGTAGGAACAAGAGTCATGTGAATCATGGTCGTTTAGTGTAACATTTGTACATTTAGTCATGTAGTCGTGAACAGTGTTAGAACAGTGTGTGTCCATGTTCAGTCAGTCAATGTGAATCATGTGTTCATTATGTGCTTGTGTGTTAGAATCTTTATTATTTAACAAGTATGTATTATTTATTTACAGTCGAGTTCACTAAGCAAGAACAGTATTGTGTTATATCAAAACAGTGGTGGGCAGCGAGAGTGAGCCCTATATATATACTGCGTTCGGTGTAACAGGATAGTGTTGGTGCGTAGTGTTAAGACGAATATTATGACAATTAATTCAACAAGAATCGTAATACGTAAGCGAGACTGAGTATAGTTATGGGTGACGATCCATAATGATACGAATGTTGAACTTATAATTATGATTAAACGACTCTAAATAATTAATACGATCGAAAAACGTACGCGATTGCGGGTAGACACGTAATTGTGAATGTTTAACGATCTGTCAACGCACGAAGAGTAAAAATAATTAAATTAATTATTTTATATTTTTACAATTTTGAAACTCATCATTTATTTGAGTTTAACAACTCTTTTTATTTAAAACCGCGTAAAACACGCGTTACGTATCGAAAACGCAAACCGAGCGACCGAAACGGACCCGAATACCACACGGGCTATAAAAGCCTTGAATGAGATCATTTACCTCATTTATTTCACCTACAACACTTCCTCTCTCTAAATTTTCGTCCAAGCCTTTCTCTCTCTAGAAAACCCACTTTAATCGTTCGTATCTCGCTCGATTCTCAACGGATTTCGTCATTCTTGGTGTCCACGCGTAGCTCTCAACATCCTCTACACGAAAGTACAAGAATTTCACAGATTCATCCAGCCAAAAACGAGGTATTGAAGCTAGAACAATCACGAGATTAGGGTTTTCTTGTGTGTTCTTGTGTAAACCCGACATTTGGCCGGTTCTAGCATCCCACTTCCATTTTCGCACCCATGGTGACATTCCCAGATGCTAGCTTAGCTTAGATCGAGGCTTGGATGCAGGTGTTCAACGATGGTGATGAAGATGGTAACAGGTTCGGCAGCCAAACCTTTTCCCTTAGCTGGCCGAACCCTCGTGAACACAGCGAGCCCTGACGAACCTGCATGGTTCGTGGGATTATCAGCCGAACCCTAGGGGTCCTCACGAGCCTTCATGCCTTCGACGAACCATCCTAAGGCCACGAACCCTCCCGGATCAAACGAATCCTTGTATGCTGTTGCCGAAACCAGCCGAAGTCTCCATTTGAGCCGAACCCATGCAGCAAACCAACGAACCCTAGGAGTGCCACGAGCCATCACCGAACCCTAACGAGCCTATGAGGATGCCACGAACCTTAACATGCATACAGCGAACCCTAGGTTCGACCCAGGGAGTGCCGAACTCTTTTACCTCATGATAAACCGAGCTCTGCTGTGACATGCATCGGCGAACCTTGGATACCCACTCTTTGAGCCGTATCTACATGTGGCTTTCCATGTTCACGAACCCTTGGAGCCCTCATGATTGACGAACCTTCATGGGTTAGCATGCAACGAACCTAGGCTTTGAACTCCTAAGGTTCGCTGCCCAAGTTGGCAGCCATGAACCCTTTCGGCCCACACAAATTCTACTCAGCCCAATCTTATTAGTACTCGGCCCATAGAATTAAACCATGTACAATTGAGATAGCTTGGCCCGTTAAGATCTTTAATTGGCTCAATGTCACTTTGGAACCTTACATGGTCTACTTAAGCATTTCTTAGCCCAACTCAAATCCCTTAGGCCCAATCCAAGCCCAGACGACTCATTATGATCTTAATTAGCTCGATATTAGCTTGGGCGCGTTATGAGGCCTATATACAAGTTGTTGGGCCAACGTCACATGCAATTGGCCCAACATCACCTTCAATTGGATCATTATCATTTTAAATGGCCCATGGCCTTTGTTAAGTCTCATGGTTTCATGGGCTTAAGGCCCAATATGAAGCCCTCGATTTCGACAATTGTGAATTGATCATAAATGGGTTAAGTTTGTAACTTAACAATAATCATGAAGATCAATTCACAATCACAAGACTTAAACAATTGAGCATCTTATCAAATTTCATAGTAATCAATGGTTATCAAATTCTCAAACAATTATCATTTTATGCATAAGATTTATGCACAAAGGAACATTTCATATGCGTTTCTTGGACCCATGATCAATCAAGTGATTCAAATCATAACTTTCAAGTTTTCACAACAATCATAATCATGATCAACTAATCATGTGTTAATCAAGTTCAAGAGAACACAAGTTAATCAATGAATCAAAGTTATACAATTATAAATCCTATATCTTATGTATGATTACACTGTTATAGGAAACAATTAGAAGTCCTGTTTGCTACTTGCTATCTGTTTTAGTTCAGAGTCTACTGCAGACAGGTGAGAACATTAGCCCCTCTTTTACTGTTTTATAACTGTTTTGGGGTGGAACACGTGATCAAACCAATTGTTTACAATCATATTTCATTACACCAGGTGTGTGTATTCTTATAAACATTACGGGTTCATTTTCCGAATCCTAGGGATTCATCAACTGTTTTAAAGGAATTATTAACTATTAAACTCTTTTCACTAAAAAGGTTTTATAAAGGATCTTTGAACTGTTTTGTAACAGATTTACTCAAATGTATTTATGAATGATAAACACTTTTAAATAAATGAATTTATAAACTCTTTTGTTATAAACCTTGATGTCACACAAGGTCACTATTTCATGGTACTCAAATCAAGTGGTTCACATCATGGTATTCAAATCAAGTGCTTCATTTCATGGTATTCAAATCAAGTGGTTCACATCATGGTATTCAAATCAAGTGGTTCATTTCATGGTATTCAAATCAACAGATTCATTTCATGGTATTCAAAACAAAGGATTTAATTCGTGGAATTAGGTTTTCAATTCATGTTATCAAATAAGGCATTAACACATTTGGTTAAAGTAAGGTTCAGAAACATGGTGTCTATTGTTGTAAACAAACTTGTAAAAGCATCAAGTATCATATTCATTAGCGTTAGTACTGGGTGATCACAACAAGGGAAAGCGGACACACACATTTGGGGCAGACCGATTGCTGCAGTTAGTTTTTAAATTTGTTTTATAAACCAACTGCAGATTTCGGTTACGTATGGTTTTATCAAAACTGTTGACACATTATCTAACTCCAAACGTGGTTTTGGGACTTGATATTATATGTTGACTCTTGTGCAAACAGTGATTGGACTGTTTACACTCATTTTCTTACTTGATGTTAGATTGGGTTGCAGCTCATCCATGTGAATCATTTATTACTTTAACATACCTATGCCTTATATCATATATTTATGTTTACAAATGATTAAACCTATTGTTCTCACCAACTACGTCTGTAGTTGACAGTTACTTTTCACGTGTTTCAGGTAATCAGGTTTAAGACATTCTCAGGGACAACTAAGGAGACCATTCTAAGATAGAACAAGATGAAGAAACATGCTAGGATGGATTAGAAACACACTAAATCCTGATTGTTTAATTGTCTTGTTTGAAGTCTTATTTTGTAACTATATTTTGGGTCTGTAGTTGTCTTTCTTTTGGTAGATAGCTGTCTGTAACTAAACAATTGTCTTAACATTATGAAACCTAGTAATCCGTTGTGGTTGTTCTTATTCAACACTTGTGCATGATTCAACTGTTCATACATCACCGCGCCGTGGATTCCGCACGCGGCGCAGGGGTGTGACACGTTGGTATCAGAGCCAAGGTTGTAGAGAACTAGGAAAAACCCAATGTTTAATGACCTAGACTATAACCTAAGCTACCCAATAGGACTAAGTGCCATAGGCTTGAGGAACTTAGGGGCTAAGTAACTTAAGTGAGCATTAAGTCTACATCAAGCTTGAAAGATCTTAGGGACATTTTACTAAGAATAGATATCGAGTCAAAGAATTTGAATCGGACTTCTATAATTTTAGAAACCGAATTAAATTCTCACACATATGCATTTAAGGATTTCAGAGGCAGGGATCTGTATTCATAGTATCCTTGATCTGAAATTCTCACACAGAGATCATTATAGGATTTAGAGGCAAAGATTTGTATCTTTGATCTAAAGTCCTTGTCATATTCATTATAGGATTTAGAGGCAAAGATTTATATCTTTGATCTAAAGTCCTTGTCATATTCATTATAGGAATTCAAAGGTCAAGATCTATTAATTTAGAGTCTTGATTTGAAATCCTTGTCATATTCATTATAGGAATTCAAAGGTCAAGATCTATTAATTTAGAGTCTTGATTTGAAATCCTTGTCATATTCATTATAGGAATTCAAAGGTCAAGATCTATTAATTTAGAATTTTGATTTGAAATCCTTGTCATGTTATCATTATCAGGTGTTCATTATCATAGGAACTTTATAACTTAGAATCTGTGTAACAGTATTCTTTAGTTGAAGTTCTCACAGGAGATCATTATACTCAATACGGTAAGTATTGGGAACCTAGTTTAAATTAACCTAGGACACGTATACAGAAACCTAAGGTTTTAATTTCTAAGTAAATTAAGAACCATGGTTTACATAATCATCATCATAGTCACAGAACAAGGGGCAATCATGAAACAATCATAATCAATCAACAGTTGGAATCTTAGCCCCAAATATAGACGACGGATTAACGCTGACGTGTTGAGGTAAGTGGTGGGTCGGTGAGAGCTTACCCTATATATAAGCTTATTTCAGTATGTTAGGGGGAATCCGGCGTTCGTATTTGGAGTGAGGATTCGGGATCAACTGGAATCATTGAACGTTAGTCAAACACATGGGACACAAACATTTGGGAAACAATCATTGGTGAATCAAATCATAGTGCAATTCAAACTTGGATGAACCAAACATCATGGTGAATCAATCAAGTTGTGAACATTCTTTAAATGTAAACCTTAAGTGAAATTCTTAAGTGATTACATTATTAGTACTTACTAACATAGCTTAACAAGAAAAATGTAGAGCACACATATGATTTAGTTCTACATGTTAACAACTGTTAGTAGGTGCACGCATAACATAATCATAGTTCAATCATGGAATCAGTCATAGTTCAAGTTGATCAAAGATCATGAGATTCTTAATCAATAGAACACACTTGCAAATCAGTACAAACGTGTTGCCAAATGCTAGCAAGGGCATGATCGTGGTATATCGAAACGGTGGTGGGCAGCAAGAGTGAGCCCTATATATAAGCTATTTTCGGTATATCGGGAAAATGTCAGTGTGTAGGTTTGGTGGAGAGATCATGGGACATCGTACATATTCACATTATAAGTATGCAAATAAGTTGATAACTTATACGTGTACTGGATCATATTACAATTGAATGATAATACTAGTAGTATGGATATATTACTGACCTTATCATGAAAATTCAATTGTATCCTTCCTCATTACTGACCCGCTTGTGGCTTCTATTCGTAGAATGCCTCCCCGACGTGATCCTAACAGAGGGGGTTCAACAAGTGGCAACGACGATGAGATCAACAAGATTGCTCGAGCTATCGTTGTTCATATGCGGGATGCAATCCCTGGTATGGTCACTGATATTACCCAGAATCTTCGGGGAAGTACTAGTGATTCAGCACATAACTCAAATGCTACAACTACTGGAACTGCTAACTTCACTTTCAAGCAGTTCAATGATGCTAAGCCTCCTAAGTACGCTGGTACAGAAGGAGCTACTGGGCTACTACAGTGGTTAGAAAGCATTGAGGACATTCTCGACTTCACTGGATGCCCTGAGAATCTGAAGGTCAAGATGGCCTCAAGCGCTTTTCATAAGGGCGCACTCACTTGGTGGAATTCTGAAAAGAACACCAGAGGACGCGAAGTCGCTTTAGCTTTACCGTGGAACGGTTTCAAGAATCTGCTTGTGGAAAAGTTTTGTCCACGTCATGAACTAAAGAAACTGGAAGTAGAGATGTGGAATCTGGTGCAAGACAGTGGTGAAAACGCCAAGTATACAACTCGATTCCATGAGTTGTGCATTCTGGTACCCCATTTGGTTACTCCTCTATCCCGCAGGATAGAGAAGTATATTGAAGGTCTACCTCTAGTCGTCAGAGGAACTGTTATGGGGAACAACCCCACTACTCTGGAGGCGGCGATTCAACTTGGTGCTACGCTTACTGAAGAGTATGTTAAATCTGGAGTGCTCACCCGAAAGGGATTCAAAAGAGCACAGATGGAGGAGGGCAAGAAGCCTGAACAGCACCATCACAAGAAGAAGAAGCAAAAGACAATCAAGAACTTTGCAGCGTTGACTGCAGCTGCACCTACTCATGCTACACCCCTCACTGCTATGCCACAACCTGCTAATGCCAGAAAGCCTTACACTGGCCCGTTTCCACTTTGCACCAAATGCCAGCAACACTCCATGCAGAAAGTGTCTCAAATGTGGGCGTATGGGACACTTGGCGGCTACATGCCGATCTGCTCATCTTGCTGCTGCAACAACTGCTACCACAACCACTACTGCTACAGGTGGAAGAGCCTGTTATAATTGTGGAGCAGAGGGACACTTCAGAAACCAGTGTCCAAAACTCAACAACAATACTGCTGCTGCTCGTGCTTTTGTTATTGGAACTGCTGAGGCACGTGAGGATCCGGCAGTCATCACGGGTACATTTCTTATCAATGATCACTACGTTTCTATCATATTTGATACTGGTGCTGATAAAAGCTTTATCTCTGCTCGTACTGCTTCTTTGCTTAATATGCAACTGTCTATACTTACTGCTCCCTATACTGTAGAAGTAGCAAATGGTAAGACTATAGTTGTAGATTCCATAATCCATGGTTGTGAATTAAGATTGAACGACCATTCTTTCCTCATCGATCTTATTCCTATGACACTTGGAAGTTTCGAAGTTGTGATAGGAATGGATTAGTTATCCAAAAACAATGCTGAAATCGTATGCTCTGAGAAACTTATTCGAATTCCTCTACCGTCCGGCGAAACGATGATAGTCTACGGCGAGAAACCATGCCGCGGATTGAAGATTGTATCGTGTATCAAGGCGAGGAAGTACTTGAAGAAGAAATATTATGCTTTCCTAGCTCATGTAGTGGAAAAGGAACCTGAAAAGAAAGCAGTTGGAGATGTTCCAGTTATCAAAGATTATCCAGACGTATTTCCAGAAGACTTGCCTGGACTACCACCAGTCCGACAAGTGGAGTTTAGAATCGATCTCGTCCCTGGAGCAAACCCAGTGGCGAAGTCACCGTATCGATTAGCACCGTCTGAGATGCAAGAACTGTCTAGTCAGCTTCAAGAACTTTTAGACAAAGGTTTCATAAGACTGAGTTTCTCCCCATGGGGAGCTCCGGTTCTCTTTGTCAAAAAGAAAGACGGTTCATTTCGTATGTGCATCGACTATCGTGAGCTGAACAAGTTGACAATCAAGAATAGATATCCTCTGCCCAGGATCGATGATCTGTTTGATCAATTGCAGGGAGCAACTTGTTTCTCTAAGATTGATTTACGGTCCGGGTATCATCAGTTAAGAGTAAATGATGAGGATATACCAAAGACTGCTTTTAGGACTCGATATGGACACTATGAGTTTGTGGTTATGCCATTTGGGCTGACCAATGCACCCGCAGTGTTCATGGACTTGATGAATCGAGTCTGCAGGCCGTATTTAGATCAGTTTGTGATCGTCTTTATTGACGATATACTGATCTATTCAAAGACGGAACAAGAACATGAGGATCATTTGAAGAAAGTCTTGGAACTACTAAGAGAGGAACAACTTTATGCTAAATTCTCAAAATGTGAATTTTGGCTAAAGGAGGTTCACTTTTTAGGACATGTCATAAACAAAGATGGGATACATGTAGATCCGGCAAAGATTGAGGCGATTAAGAACTGGGCTACCCCATCTACTCCAACAGAGATTCGTTCGTTTCTGGGTCTGGCGGGCTATTACAGGAGATTCATTGCGAATTTCTCTAAGATTGCCTTGCCACTTACCACTTTGACTCAGAAAAGTCAAGCGTTTATATGGGGACAGAAACAGGAAGATGCATTTCAACTTCTTAAACAGAAGTTATGCAACTCCCCTATCCTTAGTCTTCCAGAAGGCAGTGATGATTTCATTGTCTACTGTGATGCTTCAAACCTTGGTCTCGGTTGTGTACTTATGCAACGGGACAAGGTCATTGCTTATGCTTCAAGACAACTTAAGGTTCACGAGAAGAATTACACTACTCATGACCTTGAGTTAGGGGCTGTGGTCTTTGCATTGAAGATTTGGAGACACTACCTGTATGGTACTAAATGTGTCATCTATACAGACCACAAGAGCTTACAACACATTCTCAATCAGAAAGAACTCAACATGAGACAACGACGTTGGGTTGAGCTTCTAACTGATTACGACTGTGAGATTCGTTACCATCCGGGTAAAGCCAATGTGGTGGCGGATGCTCTTAGTCGCAAGGAACCAGTTAAACCAATTCGTGTAAGAGCCATGGAGATCAACACACAGCCAAACTTGAAAGACTTGATTCGTATTGCACAACAACAAGTAGTAACAGATAATCAACTCAAGACAGACTTGGATTGTGGCATTGTGATGTGTTGTAAAACACATCTGTTTTTCTATTTGTTTTTAATTCGGTTTGTGCAGTTTTAATCAATTTTAGAGTCGATAGATGCTGGTTCTTCACATTTCTATAATTTAATGTTTGCAGGTTATAAACACATCATTTTGGCATAAAAGATCAAGAAAACGAGTGTCCGGTTGAACGAGAACAGATACAAGAACAAAGAAAAAAAAAAGAATTCTGGATTCTCAACTCCTCGCGTTACGCGAGGACCACAGGAAACCCTGTCGCGCTACGCGACAGGTGGAAATGACAAATTTACCCCTCACTTAATGATGCCGGTTGACCCGACTATTTTGTCGGGTAGTGAAACCCGTCGCGCTACGCGACGGGCATGGAGATACATGTCGCCCTACGCGACAGGGTTAAAAACTCAGAAAATCAAGTTTATGATTTGGAAAACGGCTGAGGGCGCACACATTCGATTTTGGGGACGATCAGAGGCAATATTGGAGGCGACCAAGGAGTTCTGGAAGGCAAGTAAGGCAAGATCCATCATCGGGAAGCCCTAGGATTGCAAATCGAAGGGTGTAATCACGATCGGTTCTTATTCTTGTTTTGTTTTCTCTTCGTATGATGTTTTGCTGTGGTTTATACATTAGATCTTTCTGTTTATTCATGATTACTATTGGCTGAACCTTTTGAACTACCTAGGGTTTTATAATTATGCATGTTTGTTAGTAATACCGATTGATTGTGGAACAAGTTTGGGTTTTTAATGGTTTATGATTTGGTTTTGAATTCTTGGATGTGGATGAATGTTTATGATGTTCGTGATCTGATTATTATGTCCTCGTACGCTTTGGCGAATGTCTTTCGTGTAATGAGCGTATGTTAGGTCATTTACTTGGTGTTCTTGATTTGTGGATGTGTTACTAGACGTAGTAATTCATAGGAATGATAATTTGATCATAAATGATTTAAATGTTTAACCAAAGTCAATAGCTGTGAAGTGAGGATTTGTTAGCATATCTTGCATGTTTGAATACTAGTTAAAGTCTTTGTGAAAAGACTAAGATTAGATTATTAAAACATAGTATTGTATGTTAAGTTCAAGATGAATTTCCTTATTGTCCTTTACATGTGATGTATTGAAACTATCATTACCGTGAGGAAGATGGTTTTTAGGACATACCATTAATGGGTTGGTTAACTTGTGAGAGTAATTAACATAGACCGGTGTTTAAAATACTTGTAGGCATTTTAGTTGAAATCTTTAAAAAGGGTTAAAGAATCTCTAATCTGTTAATGAGTTAATATTCAAAGATCCTGGTTCCATGACTAGTTCCATAATCAATCTAAATATTTCAAACATGTATAAAGTAAACCCTAGGTAGTCATTTCATCATTCGTGAATTCTAGTTGTATTTGCTCCTTATTAAGTCTTGATTTGATTGTTCTAAATTGTTAGTTTTATTTTAAGCAGTTAATCACAAAACCCCCCTTTCAAACATTTAATTTAATTTAAGTTCTTTGTATAGATAAGTCATTGAGTCTAGTTGTTGCAGTCTGTAGAAGTCTGTGGGTTCGATATCCGGACTTATTTCTGTCTTGCTACATACGATAGGTACACTTGCCTGTTGGTAGCTTAGGTTTTAGAGAGTCTAGAGTATTACTTAGTGTCTAGGATAGTTTTGATTTTTATTAGTTTTAGTTAAGCTACTTTACACACATCAAGTTTTTGGCGCCGTTGCCGGGGACTTCTTAGTCGATTGTGTATTTTAGTCTTGTGTCTTATCTGTGCATATTTGTTTTTATTGTTTAGTTTTATTATTTTATTTTGTTTTCATTGTTTTTGATTTCTTTTTGTTTTATTTGCAGGTTTGGTAGTGTATGCCACACCTACGTTCACAAGGACCGCCGCCTGAGCTTTCTTTGCCATTAAGGAGCGATTCGCGGGACTTCTCTGAGGGTTTTACGAGCGAGGTAAGTGCTTCTACTCCCGTTTCTGCAGAGTTTTCTGATCACACACCACCATTTTCTTCGAGTTCTTCCACCCATTCTAGTCCATACTTTCATTTCATTCCACCCATGGCTGAGCGTCGCACGGTTCACCAGCAGGCCACTGCTGGATTCACGGGACTTAACAATCCCATCACTGTGCCGAATATCACGAATGAAAATTCGTGGCAGATTCCTTCGTACATCATGACAGCCATTAATAACACTCAGTTTAATGGCCGGGATGATGAGGATGCACCAGCCCATATAGCTCGTCTTACTCGCATCTGTGGTACCTTCAATCTTCAAGGTGCTACTGAGGATGCTATCTTTTTGCAGCTATTTCCTTTCTCTCTTGCGGGTAGGGCTGCCACTTGGCTCGATTCGCATGCTCCTGGATCTTTCACGACTTGGGGCAGTCTTAGGGATGCATTCCTTAAGAAATACTTTCCACCTGCCAAGGCAGCTCGCCTTCGTGATGAGATCCACTCTTTCCGTATGGCCCCTGATGAGCCATACTATCCTGCTTGGGAGAGATTTCAGAATCTGCTTAGCAGATGTTCTCAGCATGGTCTATCTGACTGGGCCCTTGTAGAGAAATTCTACAATGGTCTAACTTATGAGACCAGAGCTCGTTTTGACATTTCTGCTGGTGGTCATCTTATGGGAAAGAGGGATGTAGCTGAGTGTACTGATATGTTTGAGAGTTTTGCTCAGGCTGAGTATGAGCAGAGGTCAGCTAATAGGAATTCAAATCCTATTTCTAGTTCCTCCTCTTCCACGAGAGGAGTTCACCACGTTAATGTGGATACTAGTGTGGCAGCTGCTCTCGAGGCCTTATCGAGGGATGTGAAGGAGCTGAAGATGAAGGTAGATAGGTGCGAGATTTGTAGGGGTGGCCACGCCACATCGGAGTGTTTAGTAGTCAATCAGGAGCAGGTTGATTATCTTGGGGGTCAAGGTAGGGGAAACTCAAACTCTTTCAATAATTCGTACAATCAAAATTGGAGGAACCACCCTAATTTTAATTGGCGCTCTTCCGGTCATCCCCCTGGTTTCCAATCTGGGCCATCTAATAACCAGGGGCAGGGTCATTCGTCGGTTAGTCATCCGAGTCATACATCGGGAGCGGGCAGTAGTAGTGGTGTTGGTAGTTCTGGGGGGAGTATGAGTAAGATTGAGGAGTTACTCACCCAGTTGGTTGCAAAGGATGCCAATACTCAGAAAACACTTGCTGAGCATGACATTCTTCTAAAAAACCAACAATCTGCTTTCCTTGATCTTCAAAGATCAGTTGGTGATATTGCCAAGCGTTTAGATGAGAGGCCTCAAGGTCAGTTTTCGGGTAATACTCAGGCTAATCCGAACGCTCATGTTAAGGCAGTGACTACGAGGAGTGGAAGAGGGGGTGTGAGTGTGAAGCCACCGGTTGAGGTAGAAGATGAGGAACCGGTGGATGAAGAGATTGAGATGGAGACTCCTGGGGGGGTACACATGAGGCCAGTCCCAGCAAGTACAGTACCGATCAGTGAGTCTCCCATAGTGATCCCGGTTGAGAAGAAACCAGTAGAGGTTAGGCCGAGTCCTAAGATTGATCATTCACGATTACCATATCCTGCTCGCTTAGCTCACCAAAAGCATGCTAAGGAGTATGGCCATTTTCTTGACATGTTCAAACAGTTGAAGATCAATCTTCCATTCATTGAGGCTCTTCAGCATATGCCCAAGTATGCTAAGTTCCTTAAAGATTTGTTGAAGAGGAAGGATAGGCTTGGGGAACTTTCTAATGTTCCATTGAGTGGGGGGTGTTCTGCGGTGATTCTGAACAAGCTACCGGAGAAATTGACAGATCCTGGGATCTTTACAATCCCATGTTTGTTTGGTAGTGACACTCAGAGACACGCGTTGGCAGATTCAGGTGCTAGCATCAATTTGATGCCCTATTCTTTGTATGAGAAGCTAGCACTTGGTGAACTTTCGCCTACGCGCATGACATTGTCCCTTGCTGACCGCACGGTCAAATGTCCACGGGGTATTGTTGAGAACTTGTTGGTGAAGGTGGATAAATTCGTTTTCCCTGTGGACTTTGTGATTCTTGACATGGAGGCCGACGAGACTGTGCCTATCATTCTGGGCCGTCCTTTCTTGAGGACCGCTAAGGCCATCATTGATGTGTTTGATGGGAAACTCACTCTTAGAGTGGGTGATGAGACTGTCACATTCGAGGTTGTGAAGTCTATGAGGCATCCCAGTGATCATGACGACTTTAGTGACCCATGTCATTCTGTTTACTTCATAAATTCTTTCATGTCACACGTGGATAGGTGTCTTGAGTACGTGTGCGGTGCTAATTTGGTAGTTGAGAGAAGTGAAGAGGAGTGTGAGAGTATTGATGAGGGAGTTGGTGTCATTTCTGATGTTTTAGAGATTGATGAGTTGAGGGAGGAGAGTAAGAAGCCCTCTGTTGAGTCACCACCCGCCCTAGAGCTTAAGGTGTTACCTTCACACTTAGAGTATGCATTTCTAGGAGAGAATTCCACTTTACCTGTTGTCATCTCATCTAGGCTAAGTGAGGAGGAGAAGAAGAGATTGTTAGGTGTACTGAGGATGTATAAGGGGGCTATTGCTTGGAGACTCTCTGATATCCAAGGAATTAGTCCTGCTTATTGTACACACAGGATACTCATGGAGGATGAGTACAAGCCGGTAGTTCAACCTCAAAGGCGTTTAAATCCGAATATGCAAGAGGTTGTGAAGAAGGAAGTGCTGAAGTTGATGGATGCAGGCCTGATTTATCCCATCTCGGATTCATCATGGGTGAGCCCTACTCAGGTTGTCCCTAAAAAGGGAGGGATGACAGTCATCACGAATGAGAAGAATGAGCTCATTCCATCTCGCACGGTCACAGGGTGGCGAGTATGCATCGATTATAGGAAACTTAACGATGCCACCAGGAAGGATCACTTTCCCCTTCCTTTCATTGATCAGATGTTAGAGAGATTGGCGGGACAGCAGTTTTATTGCTTTTTAGATGGTTTTTCTGGGTACTTCCAGATCCCCATTGCACCGGAGGATCAGGAAAAGACCACATTCACGTGCCCTTATGGCACCTATGCTTACCGTCGCATGCCATTTGGGTTATGCAATGCTCCTGCCACATTTCAAAGGTGCATGGTAGCCATCTTTCAGGATATGATTGAATCATCCATGGAGGTGTTTATGGATGACTTCTCAGTTTATGGTGATTCTTTTGATGTATGCTTGGAGAATCTTGAGAAGATGTTGAAAAGGTGTGTAGAGACTAAGTTGATGCTCAATTGGGAGAAGTGTCACTTCATGGTGACCGAGGGAATAGTGTTAGGTCATAAGATTTCGAGAGCGGGTATTGAGGTAGATAAGGCGAAGATAGAGACCATAAGTAAACTCCCACCACCTTCTAGTGTCAAAGCCATTAGGAGTTTCCTTGGTCATGCGGGTTTTTATAGGCGTTTTATAAAGGATTTTTCCAAAATCACTAGGCCTATGACCCATCTTCTAGAAAAAGACACCCCGTTTTTGTTTGATGAGGAATGCATGAAAGCATTTAAATTCTTGAAGGAGAGACTTGTGAGTGCTCCTATCTTAGTAGCCCCCGATTGGAGTTTGCCCTTTGAACTCATGTGTGATGCTAGTGACCAAGCCGTTGGGGCGGTCTTAGGGCAAAGGAGAGATAAGCATTTTCACCCAATATACTATGCTAGCAAAACTCTCAATGATGCTCAAGAGAACTACACTACCACCGAGAAGGAGCTTCTTGCGGTAGTGTTTGCTTTTGACAAATTCCGGTCATACTTAGTGCTTTCAAAGACCACCGTTTTCACTGATCACTCGGCTTTGAGGTTTCTTTTTGCAAAGAAAGATGCAAAACCTCGTCTCATTAGGTGGATCTTACTATTATCGGAATTTGACATTGAGATCAAAGACAAGAAAGGGGCTGAAAATGTTGCGGCCGATCATCTTTCCCGGTTGGAAGACCCGGAGAGGAGTGAGATTCGTGAGGAGGAGATTGGTGATAGGTTCCCTCACGAGATGATCGACTTTGTAGAGGCGGAGAAACAAGGAATGCCATGGTTCACCGACTTGGCAAATTTCCTTGCTCATGGAGTGGTAATTGAAGGAATGACCTCTCAACAAAAGAGGAAATTCTTTAGAGATGCGGGTAAGTATGTTTGGGATGACCCGTACCTCTATCGTGTTGGAGGAGATAGGATCCTTAGGAGGTGCGTTAGTAGGAAGGAAGGCCTAGACATTTTAAGACATTGCCATGAAGGCTTGACGGGTGGACATCATGGACATCACTCCACTGCCCAAAAGGTTTTCGATTGTGGATTCTATTGGCCTTCGGTGGTGAAGGATGCACTTGAGTTTGTTAAGAAGTGCGATTCTTGTCAACGCACCGGCAACATCTCATCTAAGGATGAAATGCCTCAAAACCCCATTCAAGTGTTGGAGGTTTTTGATGTTTGGGGCATTGATTTTGTTGGACCTTTTCCTCTGTCCAAAGAGTATAGGTATATACTCGTGGCCATAGATTATGTCTCAAAGTGGGTTGAGGCTCAAGCCTTGCCTACAAATGATGCCCGAGTAGTTCTCAAGTTCCTTAAGAAGTTGTTTAGTCGGTTTGGAACTCCTAGAGCCTTAATTAGTGATCGTGGCACGCATTTTTGTAACACCATGTTAGAAAAAGCATTACAACGCTACGGTGTCACTCATCGTTTAGCGACTGCTTATCATCCTCAAACAAGCGGTCAAGTGGAGAATGCAAACCGAGGAGTGAAACGAATACTTGAGAAGACGGTAGGGAAGAGTCGGAAGGATTGGTCCGACAAGTTAGACGATGCATTGTGGGCGTTTAGAACGGCTTACAAGACACCTTTAGGAACCACACCATACATGGTCGTCTATGGCAAAGCATGCCATCTTCCTGTTGAGTTAGAACATAGAGCTCTTTGGGCTCTCAAGACGGTAAACCTTGATCTTACCGAGGCGGGTAGGAAAAGGTATTTTCAAATTCATGAGCTAGAAGCCCTTCGTGATGCGGTTTATTCACGATCATTGAGCATTAAAGAGAAAACCAAGTCATTGCATGATAGGAAGTTGAAGGGTTTGAAAGAATTCAAGAAGGGAGATCGGGTTTTACTTTACAATTCCCGATTGAAATTGTTTGGAGGAAAGTTGAAGTCCAAGTGGACGGGTCCATATGTGGTTGAAGAAGTGTTTCCATATGGAACCGTTGAGCTACAAAATGAAGTTGATGGGAACACTTGGAAAGTGAACGGGCATAGATTGAAAAACTACATCGGAGGACCGATAGACGAGAATGAGGAGGGGGAAGAGATCCTCCTAGAGAAACCCGAATGAGAGCAATAGTGAAGGGTTCTTGGGTGAAACCCAAGTGTATAGTATGTAAATGTCAAGTTTAAGAGTTTTTAATGCATTTCTTAGGTGTTTTTTGTATTTTTCTTCGTTTTTCGTTGTTTTCGTTTTTCGTTTTTTTTTGTGTTTTCTTAAGTTTTGCAGGTTTTTAAGCATTTGGATGCAAGAAAGATCGAATAGAGGCACCAGGTATGTTTTCTTTACTTAGAATTTATTTTTGATGTTTAGGAAGGAAAAAGAGGTGAAAATTTGGCTAAGGCATGGAATCCTGGAAAACTTTCTGTAAAAAGTGCCACGTCGCGCTACGCGACAAAATCTGGAGGACCTGTCGCGCTACGCGAGATCCTTGGTCAATAACGCGGGTCAACATTTTGTCGCGCTACGCGACAAGTGTTAAGAAGGTTGTCGCCCTACGCGACAGGTACACAGACGGGTAAAAACCCCTTTTGATTCGAGCCCTAACTCATTTTACCCCAAAACACTCTCCCTCTCACTCCGGCGACCCCCTCATCCGCACCCACCACCACCCTTCGACCACCCTCGGCCGATCACCATCATCAACCGCCATCAAACACTCCGGTTACCACTACCTTCTCTATCCCCGGACCTTCTACACCACCGAACCTACCTACCCACCTTCTCTACATACACCGACCATCAACCTCCCTTCACCACCACTTTCCAAACCTACACTTTCTCCTCGTCTCTATCACCACCGAACACCACCATCACTCTTCCGGCCAACCGCCATTGCCACCACCGAGCATCACCATCACCATCACAACCCTAACCCATACCCCTGCTGCCGCCGGCCATAACACCACCGGTAACCACCACTGATCACCATTTTAGGGTTGGACCAACAAGGCACAAGATTTTTCCCACTTCTCCTTTCTTTCACGTGTTTCCCAGTCGTCTCTAAGGTAATGTGGCACCCCAATTTCATCTTTCGTGCATTGAAATGTTTTTTTTTTTAAATTTTAGTCTAGTTTAGTTGATAATCTTTAGCTTAGTTTAATGTTTAGTGTTCGATATGCTTCCTGGGTCTGAATTATGGTTAAATTTTGTTGATTTAAGGCTGACAAAACAGTTTGAGTTATGCAATAGAAAGGAAATTGATTTTCAAATGGGAATTTTACAAATGGCCTTGAATAGGTGATTTTGCTTGAATGGAAGTGAGTGATTTGGTCATGATTAGTCGTTGTTTTGGTTATTTATTGTAACATCACTGTACTTTAGGTTGTCCGTACATCCGTACATCCGTACGATTGTACTGTTACGACCTGAGATTTATTAATTATTAATGATTATGAATTTCTGATTATCACTACTGATATTATCACTGTACTGGTATGCATGACAATGATATATTATACGCGTAAACCACGGGAAGTCTAGTTGTAATTCAACTAAACAGGCCTGTAGTGTTATCGCAGTGCTTTATTATTGATAATGATGAATTAATGGTCTGAGAATAGATTTGGGATGGAACTAGGAGTTTGATAGAGTTTGATTACTAAACATAGTCAAGGACCCATGGACATGGTTTATCGAAATAGCGGTGGGACGGTGGCTAGGGCGGTTGCGACTGACCCTTACATATGCCCTATATATATGCATATTTCGGTCTATCATGGATGTGTCAGTGACTAGTGTTTAGTGGGTTTTGGTTTGGGAGTTTAATATTTAAGTTAATAAATAATGGGAATTTAATTATGCGAAGTGAGGTTGCGAACATTACTTAAACGCGAATATTAATTCAGAAATGTTAACTTAATAAATGTATTCGAGTGGGTGACGATTCACACGAATATAATTATTAAGAATAATATTCTGAAATGATATTCCATAAATCGTAAATCAAATCGAAATGCGATACGAGCGTTGGATTCGAAAAGGTGACGATCTTTACGAATACGTACGTGAGTAACGTGTTTCGACGAGATAATTAAATAATATTAAACGATATAAATTAAATAAGATAAACTAAAAATATTTATTAGGAATCACAACCTAAATTAAACTGGAATGATTTAATTTATCAAGTAATTATTTAACAATAATGTAACGAAAGCGATTTACGACATAATTTATTTAAAACTTATTTAATTAAACAAAATTAATTTATTTAAAATGATTTAATTATTTAAATATGTTACGTTAGAAAACCGAGCATGTTGTTACATCTTACGCATATTAAACAAGATCATTTTTACAAACTAAAGATGGTTCAAAATAAATTTAATTAACGAAACCCTATTATTTAAACATTTTATGTTCAATTATGTTTAACGATTAAAAACCGAACAATCGCCTTAATAATCGCGATAAAGACGAGACCAGACGTGAGGAAACGAGATGGATTTAAATGGTGAAAGACTCCACCATTTGTCTTCATTTTCACAACTCTCTTCCTCTCTCTAAGAAACACACGCACATTTCTCTCTACCTTCTCTCTAACCTATCTCGTTCGTTACCCAACGGATTTGCGAGAACTTGGCGTCCACGCGTTCGGGAGGACGAGAGCTACAAGGAGATACCAAGAAACTACGGTTTTAGCCGACGAATCGAGGTAGATCTAAAGCTTTGTTTTCGGTTTTGGGTGAAAACCCTATTTCGTTTATAGATACTCGTTTAAATCGGGATTTCGGGTTTTGTAATGTGTTAATCGAAATTTAATTGAGTTGAGGGGAGCTAGGGACGACCTTAAACCTGTAAAATGCGATGAGGATGATGATGAACAGTGCTCGGTCGTGACAGCAGGGAGAGCCGAACCCCTTGGTCCACACGAACCCTAGCTGGGCGGGAAAAGGTGAGCCGAACCCTGCACAGGCAGGCATGCCATCGACGAACCCTTGACAACCCAACGAACCTAAAAAGCTTCACGAACCATACAGTTTTGTCGAACCTTATGTGATGGCCGAACCCTGGCCTGTCCCGAACTTGCTGCAACAGTACCCGAACCCTCCTACTGATCAGCGAACCCTAGGGTGGCGAACCCTAGGGACCCCGAACCTTTGGTGGCTTAGCCGAACCGTGCACCTCTTCACGAACCCTCTTCGGTTGTGATGAGCGAACCCATGCACCCACGAACCCTTGGATTCTGCCAAACCTCCTTAAATTAGTCGAACCACTTAAGGGATTGCGAACCTGAGTACTTGCATGATAGCCGAACCCTAAAACTAAGAAGCCACGAGCCTTGGTGTTGTGAGAGCCGAACCTTAGGTCTTAAACCTAAAGGTTCGCTGCCCTAATGGGATGAAACTTAAATTTGGGATTAACATAGGGGTTAAGGCAAAGGCCATGATGTGTAAGAATACATATCTATACATATATAAGCATAGATACACTTAAGGGAGTATCCATGCATGCATGAACACATGAGTAGTTATCACCTTTCTCTTTTAATTTGGATTTTAAGAAAAATAAGGATTTATATGTATGTTGAACTTGTGTTATAATCAACTTAAATATGGATTTTATTAAATCTTAATTACAGTTTTAGTAACATAATCAAGGTGGTCAAATAGTGAACATGCATGCAATTGGATACCTAAGATATCATAACAAGTGGATCATGATAACCTAGTTAGAAACTAACAAGACTAAGCTATGAATGGATGATACTCATTTATAAAAGATTTAGAAGTTATCTTAACTTAGGATAAGTAAACTAAGTTAAGAAAACATTAATGATTTAACTAAAAGAGAAACACTTGAGAATGATCAATCGAAATGAAACAAGTACACTCATGAGTACGGATATATATTTAATTTCAGATAGTTGAGTTAATCTTGAGTTTATCTACACGAGCGCGCATAATACGGAATACATAATCTAAGGACTTCAGGTGAGTTCTCATAACCTCCCTTTCTTTAAACTGTTTTTGTTTTAAAACTCGGAGGTGAAGCATGTATACCAAATTCAAATATTGTTTTGATAACTCAAGGTTAATACCTGTTTATCAATATGATATTCACGATTTAATTATCAATTATTATGGATGGACTCTTATTATTTTATATCCATGTAAACATTGTTATTGACTTAGGTCAATAACAAAGATTACAAGTAGTGTCACAAATCCCGAGAATCATCGCTCTTAACTTCGGTTAATTGCTTTGACATCGTGTATTGTCACGTGGATGGTTTCCACATCTGTGAATCATTGCCTTTGACTTCGGTTAATTGCTTTGATTTCATGTATTGTCACGTGGTTAGCGACCACTCCATGAATCATGTATTTAACTTATGTTAATTACAAAATGATCATGTATAGTCACGAACATTGATTGAGAATATGATTGAATGAGTTTGGTTGACTTGTTGTGGATTGATTGTCTATGTTTGACTATGATTAATTGTGATTGATTATGAATGATTGGTTATGTGATTATGTGATTGTATATGTGTATGATTGATGAATCGGTGGTTGTGTGTTGGATTATCTCTTACAGGTATTCATATGGAATTTCTCACGAAGATCATAAGTTTTATAACTGTTTCAAACAAAGCATTTCCTTAAATCATTTTAAACTTAAACTTTTAAATTCATTTTACTAAAACATTTTTTTAAACTATAAAGACTTATGATTACTCACCAACTACTTTGTAGTTGACACTTGATTTTCTTACATGTTTCAGGTGATGGAGACAAGTAGGAATGAAGAGAGGATCTCTTCTATTTTGGACATCATCATCATATAGGATCTTGGACTTAGTTAATTAACTAAATTTCTGGCGATTAGAGTTTAGTTAGTTTAACTAAATCTTTTGTGTTTTTAACATACTTGATTCATGATGAACATGATTTTTGTGTAATTATTGTGGTTGATTAAATGATATATGATGATATGATTTAGATGCCCATGAGCTTTTGAACAATCTACACATCCCTCGTGGCATCCCGATGATTCCGCCGTCGGTCGGGGTGTTACAGATTGGTATCAGAGCCTGGGTTATAGGGAATTAGGTTATCAGAAATGGTTGACCTAGTCTATAACCGTAGGATACCCTAGTATGAATTAATTTCATACACTAGTTAGTATATTCAGGATTTCATGCTTATGTGTTTATTACATGTTAACTGAACTCCTGTTATACATCTGATATATATGCTGCTTATTAATTTCTTGCTTACGTGTGCCCTAATGATTCGATAAGGACATGCACGTGGTGTATCGTAAAGGTGGTAGGACGTTGGCTAGGGCAGTTGCGACTGACCCTTACATATGCCCTATATATATACCATTTACGGTACATTGGGTGGATGTCAGTATTGAAGAATGTGGGAACTACCCGTTTGGAAAATTACCTGCTTAAGAAATTAAATGCTTAGGAATTATCTGCTTTAGGAATTATTTGTTTTATCTATAAACTCCAGACAAGGACACACTCGTGGTATACTACAAAGGTGGTGGGACGGTGGCTGGGGCAGTTGCGACTGACCCCTACATATGCCCTATACATATACCATTTGTAGTATATTGGGGGTCTGTCAGTGTCAGGAACTTAGGATATTACTAGGAATTATTGTGAGATGGATGTTGATGGTCTGTTGGTTAAGGTTGGTTTGGATTGACACTTTGGATGATCACACTTGATAAACACTTATAAATTCCCTTATAAAAACATACGGATTGGACACGTAGGGTGCATAGGATTAATGAACGATATGAGCGATTAGTGATGGAATATGGACTTGGGTGATGATATAGACACTTGATGATAATATAAACGCATAGTGATGATACTAACACTTAGTGATGGTATGGACACTTGATGAGAATAAACTATAGGGAGGATATGAACACTTAGTGACAATAAGAGCACTTCGTGATGATATGAACCCTTAATGATGATTATCTACTTTGGGATTGATATGGATTTTAGTGAACTTATACAATTGGGGGAACTTAATGTCAGGTGAACTTAGACATTAGGTGAACTTAGAAATAGGCAAGCCTACATGTCAGGTGAACTTAGACATTAGGCAAACCTAATTGTTCAAGGACACTAGTGATCACTTCACTCAAAATTATCCTATTTAGGATAAGGTTTGTGAAGTGAGATTATGGTAAAATACATGACACACTCTACACACTAGCAAGGGCATAATCGTGGTGCAATGGACCGGTGGTGGGACGGTGTAGGGGAGATTGCGACCTACCTCTGCATATGCCCCATATATAAGCTTGTTGCATTGCGTTGGGAGGTTGTCGGTGTTAGTATAGAGTGAGGAATGTATAGGACCTAGGAATAGTTAGCTAACACTAGTTATGACCAACTAGGACACTTAGAATAATACTAGGCAAATCTATAGACATTATGAGTTTAAATAACAGATAGGAAATAAATATAGTTCCTATATGTAATCCTAACTGTTTAAAATAAACTCAATTGACCATTGTTTGTATGACTTACGTTGTAAACGGTAGTAACATGTTTCTAATTTCTCAGAAACATGCCGCCTCGCCGTCACAACGAAGATGACTCAAACAGTGGGGATGCTAACAACGGTAATGCCAACTCCGGCATACAAGAGTTAGCCACACTTATTTCTGGATTGGTGAGCCAATTGACTCAGGCTAACCAGAATATCAACCAGAACAGAGGTGGTGCAAACCAGACAACTTGCACATTCAAACACTTCAATTCCTGCAACCCCCTGAAATTCACGGGTGCTGAGTCGGCCACTGGTCTGCTGCAGTGGTTCGAGAGTATGGAGAACACCTTCATCAACAGCGAATGTCCCGAGAATCTGAAAGTCCGCTATGCCACCAGTGTTTTCCAAAAGAGAGCACTGACTTGGTGGAATGGGGAAAAGCGAACTAGGGGAGTGGATGCTGCACTCGCACTGACGTGGACTGAGGTCAAGAACTTGATGACCACTGAATTCTGTCCTCGAAGCGAGATGAGGAAACTGGAGACTGAGTTCTGGGAACTCAAACAAGATAGTGGCGAGAATGTCCTCTACAATACTCAATTCCATGAGTATAGCTTACTGGTACCTCACATGGTGACACCCTTGGATAGGGCGATTGAGAAATATATCGGCGGACTGCCGGTACAGATTCAGGATACGGTTTACGGGAGTAATCCTAAAACACTTGAAGCTGCTATCCGTCTATCTGCAACTCTTACTGATAACCATGTGAAGAATGGAACGCTTACTAGGAAAGGATACAAGAAGACTGACACCAAGACTGCTGCAAAGGAAGTCAAAACTGAAGTCAAGTCTGAAGCTGCTAGTTCATCCAAAAGCAGCAACAAGAAGAGAAAGAATAGGAACTTCATGGTAACTGTACCTGCTGCGAAGTCTGCGCAGCAATCATCAAACAATTCTGCTGCAAGAAGTTACACTGGGAATACTCCCCAATGTCATACTTGCAGGTATCATCACGCACCTAACTTGTCATGTCACGTCTGCAACAACTGTGGCAAGTTTGGGCACTATGCTAATGTTTGTAGGAGTGCATTGCAAGCACAAAGGATGCAACATGCACCGCTTGCACTGCCAGCTCCTCATGCACAACCTATTCCAGCTGTACCCATTCGCCAGGTACCTCAAGCACAGGCAAGGGCCTGTTATGAATGTGGTGAGGTGGGTCATTTCAGAAATCAGTGCCCGAAGTTGACCGGAAACAATCAGAGGGTGGCAAGAGGCCGGGCGTTCCAACTGAATGCTCCAGCTGCTCAGGCCAACCAGGACGTCGTCAACGGTACATTTCTGATCAACAACTCTTATGCATCTGTCTTATTTGATTCTGGTGCCGATAGGAGTTTCGTTTCATATGATTTTGAATGCTTGCTTGGTAGAACACGTACATACCTAGATAAACCGTTTAACGTGGAAGTGGCTGACGGAAACACTATTGATATTGACACTATTATCGTTGGATGTACGGTGAACTTAAATGATCACGTTTTCCCAATTGATCTTATACCTATGCATCTTGGTAGCTTTGATGTTATCATAGGCATGGATTGGTTAGCCACCCACAGAGCGGAGATTGTTTGTCATGAGAAATATATTCGTATTCCTTTAGCTTCGGGTGAAACTTTGAGAATATTTGGAGAAACTGCTAGTAGAGGTCTTAAGCTGATGTCTTGCACAAAAGCACATAAGTACCTTAGGAAGAAATGTATAGCCTTCTTAGCACACATTGTGGAGAAGAAAGAGAAAGAAAAGAGAATTGAAGATGTTCCGGTGATACGAGATTTTCCAGAAGTCTTTCCAGACGATTTACCGGGTCTTCCACCAGAACGTCAAGTTGAGTTTCGGATCGACCTAGTACCTGGTGCGAACCCAGTCGCCAAAGCTACTTATAGACTTGCGCCTTCGGAGTTACAAGAATTGGCGAGTCAGCTGCAAGAACTAACCGATAAAGGATTTATTCGTCCGAGCCATTCGCCATGGGGTGCACCGGTCCTATTTGTGAAGAAAAAGGACGGGTCATTCCGAATGTACATTGATTACCGCGAACTGAACAAACTCACAATCAAGAATTGATATCCACTGCCGCGCATCGATGATCTCTTCGATCAGCTTCAAGGCTCGGCATGGTTTTCAAAGATCGACCTGAGGTCTGGGTATCATCAGCTTCGCGTACATGATGATGATATTCCCAAGACAGCTTTTAGAACGAGATATGGCCACTATGAATTTTTGGTAATTCCTTTCGGCCTTACCAATGCACCTGCGGTTTTCATGGACCTCATGAACCGTCTTTGCAGGCCATACTTGGATAAATTTGTGATTGTATTCATTGATGACATTTTGATTTACTCAAAGACTAAGGAAGAACACGAGAAACACCTTAAGTTGGTTTTGGAGATCCTAAGAGAAGAGCGACTGTATGCCAAATTCTCTAAATGTGAATTCTGGCTTAAGGAAGTTCAATTCTTGGGGCACATAGTCAGCGAATATGGTGTACACGTAGATCCTGCAAAGATTGATGCTGTGAAGAATTGGAGTACGCCGAAGACACCTACGGAGATTCGATCGTTTCTTGGACTTGCCGGTTACTATCGGCGGTTCATATCGAACTTCTCCAGAATCGCTGTCCCTCTCACTGCTTTGACTCAGAAGAATAGGCCATACGAGTGGGGACCCAAGCAAGAAGAGGCATTTCAGACTTTGAAGCAGAAACTTTGTGATGCTCCTGTCTTGACACTGCCTGATGGAAATGATGATTTTGTAGTTTATTGTGATGCATCCAACCTAGGTCTCGGTTGTGTTCTCATGCAACGGGGAAAGGTTGTGGCTTATGCATCAAGACAATTGAAAATTCATGAGAAGAACTATACTACACACGACTTAGAACTTGGTGCAGTCGTGTTTGCTTTGAAGATATGGAGACATTATCTTTATGGCACGAAGTGTGTAATCTTCACTGATCATAAAAGCTTGCAACATATTCTGAATCAGAAAGAGCTCAATATGAGACAACGGAGGTGGGTTGAACTGTTGAATGATTATGACTGTGAAATTCGCTACCATCCTGGTAAAGCGAATGTAGTAGCAGATGCGCTTAGTCGCAAAAGTCAAGTTCAGATTCATAGTGTCCGAGTGCACACTAATCTCCGTAATGATGTTCTCACAGCCCAACAACACTCATTAGCTCAGGATAACTTGAAAAATGAGATGTCTTGCGGGGCTGAAATCTTATTGGAAACTAAGGATGACGGTTTGATGTATTACTTGAATCGGTTGTGGATACCGAACAGGGGTGATCTTAGGATGTTGATTATGGATGAAGCTCATAAGTCTTGTTATTCAATCCATCCAGGCTCTGATAAGATGTATCAAGACCTTAGGGGCTTGTATTGGTGGCCTGGAATGAAGAAGGATATTGCTGGATATGTGTCAAAGTGCCTTAACTGTGCCAAAGTCAAGGCAGAACATCAGCGACCTTCAGGATTGTTATTACAACCAGAAATACCAATGTGGAAGTGGGAGAATATCTCCATGGATTTCATTACTAAACTCCCACGAACCGCAAACGGTAAAGATAGTATTTGGGTGATAGTTGATAGATTAACCAAGTCGGCTCATTTCTTACCGATACGCGAGACTTACCCTGTGCGGAAGTTAGCTCGTATTTACATTGATGAGATCGTTAGTCGACATGGTATTCCCTTAAGCATAATATCGGACCGTGATGCTCGCTTCACGGCACGATTTTGGGAATCACTTCATGAAGCTTTTGGAACAAGACTGGATCTTAGCACTGCTTATCATCCTCAAACGGATGGTCAAACGGAGCGAACGATTCAGACATTGGAAGACATGTTAAGGGCTTGCGTCATCGATTTCGGTGGCAATTGGGATAGCCATCTACCATTGGTTGAGTTCTCGTATAACAACAGTTATCACGCGAGCATTGGTATGGCGCCGTTTGAAGCTCTTTATGGCAGGAAATGTCGGTCACCTATTTGTTGGACCGAGGTCGGCGATTCGCAGATCACTGGTCCCGAGATTATTCAGGAAACGACTGACAAGATCCGCCAGATCCGCGACAATCTGTTCGCTTCTCGCAGTCGACAGAAAAGCTACGCGGATAAACGGAGAAAACCTTTAGAGTTTGAAGTGGGAGATATGGTATTGCTTAAAGTATCACCTTGGAAGGGCGTTGTACGATTCGGAAAGAAGGGGAAGCTTGCTCCACGATACGTTGGCCCTTTTAAGATCCTTGAACGGATCGGGAAGGTTGCTTACAAATTGGAACTTCCTCCTGAACTTAGTAATGTGCATCCGACGTTTCACGTGTCCAATTTAAGGAAGTGCTTAGCTGATCAGGATCTTCAGGTGCCACTCGATGACATCCGCATCGATGATACCATGCACTTTGTTGAAAAACCAGTGGAGATTATGGATCGTGAGATTAAACAGCTCAAACGCAGTAGAATTCCAATTGTCAAAGTACGTTGGGAATCGAAGCGGGGTCCAGAATTCACATGGGAGCGGGAAGATCAGATGAAGCTTAAGTACCCACATTTATTTACTACGGTCACTCCAAGTTGAATTTCGGGACGAAATTCCTTTAACTAGGGGAGACTGTAACATCACTGTACTTTAGGTTGTCCGTACATCCGTACGATTGTACTGTTACGACCTGAGATTTATTAATTATTAATGATTATGAATTTCTGATTATCACTACTGATATTATCACTGTACTGGTATGCATGACAATGATATATTATACGCGTAAACCACGGGAAGTCTAGTTGTAATTCAACTAAACAGGCCTGTAGTGTTATCGCAGTGCTTTATTATTGATAATGATGAATTAATGGTCTGAGAATAGATTTGGGATGGAACTAGGAGTTTGATAGAGTTTGATTACTAAACATAGTCAAGGACCCATGGACATGGTTTATCGAAATAGCGGTGGGACGGTGGCTAGGGCGGTTGCGACTGACCCTTACATATGCCCTATATATATGCATATTTCGGTCTATCATGGATGTGTCAGTGACTAGTGTTTAGTGGGTTTTGGTTTGGGAGTTTAATATTTAAGTTAATAAATAATGGGAATTTAATTATGCGAAGTGAGGTTGCGAACATTACTTAAACGCGAATATTAATTCAGAAATGTTAACTTAATAAATGTATTCGAGTGGGTGACGATTCACACGAATATAATTATTAAGAATAATATTCTGAAATGATATTCCATAAATCGTAAATCAAATCGAAATGCGATACGAGCGTTGGATTCGAAAAGGTGACGATCTTTACGAATACGTACGTGAGTAACGTGTTTCGACGAGATAATTAAATAATATTAAACGATATAAATTAAATAAGATAAACTAAAAATATTTATTAGGAATCACAACCTAAATTAAACTGGAATGATTTAATTTATCAAGTAATTATTTAACAATAATGTAACGAAAGCGATTTACGACATAATTTATTTAAAACTTATTTAATTAAACAAAATTAATTTATTTAAAATGATTTAATTATTTAAATATGTTACGTTAGAAAACCGAGCATGTTGTTACATCTTACGCATATTAAACAAGATCATTTTTACAAACTAAAGATGGTTCAAAATAAATTTAATTAACGAAACCCTATTATTTAAACATTTTATGTTCAATTATGTTTAACGATTAAAAACCGAACAATCGCCTTAATAATCGCGATAAAGACGAGACCAGACGTGAGGAAACGAGATGGATTTAAATGGTGAAAGACTCCACCATTTGTCTTCATTTTCACAACTCTCTTTCTCTCTCTAAGAAACACACGCACATTTCTCTCTACCTTCTCTCTAACCTATCTCGTTCGTTACCCAACGGATTTGCGAGAACTTGGCGTCCACGCGTTCGGGAGGACGAGAGCTACAAGGAGATACCAAGAAACTACGGTTTTAGCCGACGAATCGAGGTAGATCTAAAGCTTTGTTTTCGGTTTTGGGTGAAAACCCTATTTCGTTTATAGATACTCGTTTAAATCGGGATTTCGGGTTTTGTAATGTGTTAATCGAAATTTAATTGAGTTGAGGGGAGCTAGGGACGACCTTAAACCTGTAAAATGCGATGAGGATGATGATGAACAGTGCTCGGTCGTGACAGCAGGGAGAGCCGAACCCCTTGGTCCACACGAACCCTAGCTGGGCGGGAAAAGGTGAGCCGAACCCTGCACAGGCACGCATGCCATCGACGAACCCTTGACAACCCAACGAACCTAAAAAGCTTCACGAACCATACAGTTTTGTCGAACCTTATGTGATGGCCGAACCCTGGCCTGTCCCGAACTTGCTGCAACAGTACCCGAACCCTCCTACTGATCAGCGAACCCTAGGGTGGCGAACCCTAGGGACCCCGAACCTTTGGTGGCTTAGCCGAACCGTGCACCTCTTCACGAACCCTCTTCGGTTGTGATGAGCGAACCCATGCACCCACGAACCCTTGGATTCTGCCAAACCTCCTTAAATTAGTCGAACCACTTAAGGGATTGCGAACCTGAGTACTTGCATGATAGCCGAACCCTAAAACTAAGAAGCCACGAGCCTTGGTGTTGTGAGAGCCGAACCTTAGGTCTTAACCCTAAAGGTTCGCTGCCCTAATGGGATGAAACTTAAATTTGGGATTAACATAGGGGTTAAGGCAAAGGCCATGATGTGTAAGAATACATATCTATACATATATAAGCATAGATACACTTAAGGGAGTATCCATGCATGCATGAACACATGAGTAGTTATCACCTTTCTCTTTTAATTTGGATTTTAAGAAAAATAAGGATTTATATGTATGTTGAACTTGTGTTATAATCAACTTAAATATGGATTTTATTAAATCTTAATTACAGTGTTAGTAACATAATCAAGGTGGTCAAATAGTGAACATGCATGCAATTGGATACCTAAGATATCATAACAAGTGGATCATGATAACCTAGTTAGAAACTAACAAGACTAAGCTATGAATGGATGATACTCATTTATAAAAGATTTAGAAGTTATCTTAACTTAGGATAAGTAAACTAAGTTAAGAAAACATTAATGATTTAACTAAAAGAGAAACACTTGAGAATGATCAATCGAAATGAAACAAGTACACTCATGAGTACGGATATATATTTAATTTCAGATAGTTGAGTTAATCTTGAGTTTATCTACACGAGCGCGCATAATACGGAATACATAATCTAAGGACTTCAGGTGAGTTCTCATAACCTCCCTTTCTTTAAACTGTTTTTGTTTTAAAACTTGGAGGTGAAGCATGTATACCAAATTCAAATATTGTTTTGATAACTCAAGGTTAATACCTGTTTATCAATATGATATTCACGATTTAATTATCAATTATTATGGATGGACTCTTATTATTTTATATCCATGTAAACATTGTTATTGACTTAGGTCAATAACAAAGATTACAAGTATTGTCACAAATCCCGAGAATCATCGCTCTTAACTTCGGTTAATTGCTTTGACATCGTGTATTGTCACGTGGATGGTTTCCACATCTGTGAATCATTGCCTTTGACTTCGGTTAATTGCTTTGATTTCATGTATTGTCACGTGGTTAGCGACCACTCCATGAATCATGTATTTAACTTATGTTAATTACAAAATGATCATGTATAGTCACGAACATTGATTGAGAATATGATTGAATGAGTTTGGTTGACTTGTTGTGGATTGATTGTCTATGTTTGACTATGATTAATTGTGATTGATTATGAATGATTGGTTATGTGATTATGTGATTGTATATGTGTATGATTGATGAATCGGTGGTTGTGTGTTGGATTATCTCTTACAGGTATTCATATGGAATTTCTCACGAAGATCATAAGTTTTATAACTGTTTCAAACAAAGCATTTCCTTAAATCATTTTAAACTTAAACTTTTAAATTCATTTTACTAAAACATTTTTTTAAACTATAAAGACTTATGATTACTCACCAACTACTTTGTAGTTGACACTTGATTTTCTTACATGTTTCAGGTGATGGAGACAAGTAGGAATGAAGAGAGGATCTCTTCTATTTTGGACATCATCATCATATAGGATCTTGGACTTAGTTAATTAACTAAATTTCTGGCGATTAGAGTTTAGTTAGTTTAACTAAATCTTTTGTGTTTTTAACATACTTGATTCATGATGAACATGATTTTTGTGTAATTATTGTGGTTGATTAAATGATATATGATGATATGATTTAGATGCCCATGAGCTTTTGAACAATCTACACATCCCTCGTGGCATCCCGATGATTCCGCCGTCGGTCGGGGTGTTACATTTCTTTTGTTGACAATGACAAATGTTTGGAATGGTTCGTAAATTGTTCTTGTGTTTGTCTTTGTTGTGATTTGAAATGATAATGTCCATCGAGGGGTTATTTGTGAGAAAGTTTGCTTCTAGGATTGTTATTGGAACTCTTTGGACATTGAATTTGTAACCGTGAATGAAATGCTATACGGTTACCTGTTCTTTGGTTTTATACTAACATTGCAGCTTTCCTTTTTATCTAACTTTGTTTTTCAGATATGTCGGAAGCTGAGTCTTCCAGAGCTGCAGGAAAGAGAAGGAGAGGGCCAGTTCCAAGGCCCAGGGGAGAACCGGGCTCACCAGTTCAGTTTAAGAGGGACGAGCGCACCATTAGCTACTCTGATGTGGAGAGGGTGCCTAGCATTAGGCCTAGGAGGATTACGGAGCACACTTTGCTTAGTTTTGATCTAGGGACATTTGAGAGTCAGCGACTTGATAGGTTTATATCTTTAGAGCTCCTTCACCATAGGAATATCGATTGGGAGTTGCTAGATCAGTTGGGTCAGAGAGATAGGATAGAGAGACTTCTAGGGCCACGGTGGACTACCGTTCTAGCCTGTGACTGGCCTCAGTACAAGGAGCTGGCCCTAGAGTTTCATTCGACTTTTATGTATGATGATTCTGAGTTTGATTCGATGGATGCAGTATCATTTGCTCTGGGGAGACGCGTGTATGAGATGTCCATTCCACAGTTCGCTGTGGCTACTGGTTTTTATACTGAGGAGGAGGTGATGTCACCTAGGTTTACTACTTGCCTTAGAGGTGCCTCTAAGAAGAATAGGGAGTGTTGTTTATCTGAGGCGGATCTTAGCAATTTCTGGGCGACTATAGCAGATTCTCCATTTTCCACCAGCATGGTGGAATCTGAGATTAGGGATCCAGTTCTGAGATACATTCACAGAGTTTTAGCTTGTACGGTGATTGGTAGGTATTCAGGAGAGGAGAAGGTGAACTGGATGGACTTGTTTTGTTTATACTGCATGGTGAGAGTCAGGGAGGCCAATGTGGCATGTGTGATGGCGCAGTCGTTTGCTCGAGGTAGGCGAGGAGGTGGTAGGGCGAGACTTGACATGGGACCGTATATTTATCGGATTGCTGAGTTTTTGGGAGTTTTTGATAGGTACAGATTGGATTTGATGACGGTGGGACCGGTCACCACACAGATCACTTTGAGGGACCTGCGCCGAGCAGGTATTTGTGAGTTGGATGATCCTCCCCGGTGGGCAGCTCATGTTGAGGGACCACAGGTGATGCCACCACCAGGGTCTGCGGCAGCTGACGTTGTGAGGGGTTCAGTTCCCACCCATCGTCAGAGGCCTATATTTAGGAGAGACCAGCCGCCCAGACAGTATCCACTTAGGGAGCCCATTCCTGATCCCCTTACTTTGGAGTCTCTGTGTGCCAGGATTGATGGTTATCATGAGCAGCACAGAGATTGGTTTTTAGTAGGGCAGAGGAGACAGGAGGACGCGATGCGTTATCTGATGACATCCCTACACATTGAGATCCCTGAGTTCTACAGAGCACCTGATCAGCAGGATGAGCCAGGAGGAGATGCTGCAGATGATTAGTGTGGGGATGTTTATGGGTTCTTTCATTTTGGATATGTATTGTCACGATCATCTTGTACATGTGATACTTTGCATCTGTGGTTGTATTTGGACATGATCTTGGTTATGATATTATTATGTTTTGGATGTATTGATGGTTGCTTGATCTTTGTTTTGTCCAGATCTTATTGTTTGTGTATGGCATGTGAAGCAAATTGTAGCTTGTGGAGATTATTGGAAAGACTGGCACTCGACAGTTTTCTTTACAAGACTGGCACTCGACAGTCTTATTTTGTAACCAGCTAAGTCATTTTTATTCATTTATATATTTTTTTTTTGTTTTCCCTTTTTCTCTACATTGAGGACAATGTCCAGTTTAAGTGTGGGGATGGGTACTTGTTTTAATTTTGTTTAGTTAGTGTAATCGAGTCGAATTTTTTTTATTTTTTGTGTATTTTACATCTTTAGCTTAGTTCTTTCTTGTTCCTGGTTAATTTGGTTGCAAAAGCGTGATGGGAAATGATAAGGAAGTTTGGTTTTATGGGATCTTTCATAGTTAACCGGTTGGTTTGGGTTATATGCTTTGGTTATGGGATGTAAGTAGGCTCAACTGATTGTAATTGTCCCTTAAGATTGGTATAATTAAACTTAAATACATAATTTTCATGGGAAACATCTTGGGGGTTTGGAATTGATGAAACTGATTTCTAGCCAGAAATGAATCTTTGCATAATAACAAATGAGAGTTTTGAAAATCTGATTTTTGTTTGGCACATAAGTACTCTTTTTATGAGAATAAATCCGAGTCTTATGGCGCCTCAATTTCACCAAATAAGCTGAGCTAAAAGAAAAAAAAATAAAAGAAAGAATTTGGATGAAAACTTATGTGTCACACGCCGAGTTGCAGCCTGGTTGAAACACCACTGAGTTAAGTTCAATGTGTAAAAGAAAAATGCTCACACTTTCATCTGCGTTCATTCATAAAAATCTGATTTGAGAAATTTCTTGTTAGTTTATATGTAAGGATGACTTGAAAGCTAGAATCCAGGATTGATTTGGTTTTAATTTCCTAAGTGTGGGTCTAATGAAATGAAATGTAGGATATGAACATAACGAGCCATGATTAAGTGATTGAGAAAATCAGTATGGGTTTAATGGGATAACAATACTTGCAATCTTTTCCGAAGCAGTTAATCTTGAATTAATAAGGTTAATTGTGTAGAAACTATTTTACCTTGCTATGATCTCAGATTTTTGCATAAGTCTTTTCCAGGGACGAAAAAGAGATAAGTGTGGGGATGTGATGTGTTGTAAAACACATCTGTTTTTCTATTTGTTTTTAATTCGGTTTGTGCAGTTTTAATCAGTTTTAGAGTCGATAGATGCTGGTTCTTCACATTTCTATAATTTAATGTTTGCAGGTTATAAACACATCATTTTGGCATAAAAGATCAAGAAAACGAGTGTCCGGTTGAACGAGAACAGATACAAGAACACAGAAAAAAAAAAGAATTCTGGATTCTCAACTCCTCGCGTTACGCGAGGACCACAGGAAACCCTGTTGCGCTACGCGACAGGTGGAAATGACAAATTTACCCCTCACTTAATGATGCCGGTTGACCCGACTATTTTGTCGGGTAGTGGAACCCGTCGCGCTACGCGACGGGCATGGAGATACATGTCGCGCTACGCGACAGGGTTAAAAACTCAGAAAATCAAGTTTATGATTTGGAAAACGGCTGAGGGCGCACACATTCGATTTTGGGGACGATCAGAGGCAATATTGGAGGCGACCAAGGAGTTCTGGAAGGCAAGTAAGGCAAGATCCATCATCGGGAAGCCCTAGGATTGCAAATCGAAGGGTGTAATCACGATCGGTTCTTATTCTTGTTTTGTTTTCTCTTCGTATGATGTTTTGCTGTGGTTTATACATTAGATCTTTCTGTTTATTCATGATTACTATTGGCTGAACCTTTTGAACTACCTAGGGTTTTATAATTATGCATGTTTGTTAGTAATACCGATTGATTGTGGAACAAGTTTGGGTTTTTAATGGTTTATGATTTGGTTTTGAATTCTTGGATGTGGATGAATGTTTATTATGTTCGTGATCTGATTATTATGTCCTCGTACGCTTTGGCGAATGTCTTTCGTGTAATGAGCGTATGTTAGGTCATTTACTTGGTGTTCTTGATTTGTGGATGTGTTACTAGACGTAGTAATTCATAGGAATGATAATTTGATCATAAATGATTTAAATGTTTAACCAAAGTCAATAGCTGTGAAGTGAGGATTTGTTAGCATATCTTGCATGTTTGAATACTAGTTAAAGTCTTTGTGAAAAGACTAAGATTAGGTTATTAAAACATAGTATTGTATGTTAAGTTCAAGATGAATTTCCTTATTGTCCTTTACATGTGATGTATTGAAACTATCATTACCGTGAGGAAGATGGTTTTTAGGACATACCATTAATGGGTTGGTTAACTTGTGAAAGTAATTAACATAGACCGGTGTTTAAAATACTTGTAGGCATTTTAGTTGAAATCTTTAAAAAGGGTTAAAGAATCTCTAATCTGTTAATGAGTTAATATTCAAAGATCCTGGTTCCATGACTAGTTCCATAATCAATCTAAACATTTCAAACATGTATAAAGTAAACCCTAGGTAGTCATTTCATCATTCGTGAATTCTAGTTGTATTTGCTCCTTATTAAGTCTTGATTTGATTGTTCTAAATTGTTAGTTTTATTTTAAGCAGTTAATCACAAAACCCCCCTTTCAAACATTTAATTTAATTTAAGTTCTTTGTATAGATAAGTCATTGAGTCTAGTTGTTGCAGTCTGTAGAAGTCTGTGGGTTCGATATCCGGACTTATTTCTGTCTTGCTACATACGATAGGTACACTTGCCTGTTGGTAGCTTAGCTTTTAGAGAGTCTAGAGTATTACTTAGTGTCTAGGATAGTTTTAATTTTTATTAGTTTTGGTTAAGCTACTTTACACACATCACATTGAGAAGAAACTAGAACCTCGATCTGATGGGGTGTTATATCTCAACGGCCGCATTTGGATTCCAAGGTCTGAAGAATTGCGCACACTCATTTGTGATGAGGCTCATAAGTCGCGATACTCAGTTCATCCTGGAGCCGATAAGATGTATCAGGACTTGAGGACATCTTACTGGTGGCCGGGAATGAAGAAAGACATAGCACTGTACGTGGGAAAATGTCTTACCTGTTCAAAAGTCAAAGCAGAACACCAAAAGCCTTCGGGACTTCTGCAGCAACCTAAAATTCCTCAATGGAAACGGGAGCAAATTTCCATGGATTTCATAACTAAGTTGCCGAGAACTCCGCGAGGTTTCGATTCGATTTGGGTGATCGTTGATCGACTCACCAAATCTGCTCATTTTCTCCCGATCCGAGAGGATTACAAGATGGAGAGATTATCCACATTGTACATCAACGAAATCATTGCACGTCATGGTACACCAACATCAATCATTTCTGATCGTGATAGTCGTTTCACTTCTCGCTTTTGGCAATCATTGCAAAAGGCTTTGGGAACGCGTGTTAATCTCAGCACGGCGTATCATCCCCAAACCGACGGTCAAAGCGAAAGGACTATCCAAACACTTGAGGACATGCTTCGTTCTTGTGTCATTGACTTCGGTGGAAGTTGGGACACTCATCTTCCACTCATCGAGTTTTCATACAACAATAGCTACCATACAAGCATTCAATGTGCACCATTCGAAGCTTTATATGGTAGGAAGTGCCGATCAGCGGTCTGTTGGACCGAGATTGGTGACTCACAGGTCGTAGGACCATAACTCATTCAGGAAACATTAGACAAAATCACAATCATTCAGTCACGGCTTAAGGCCGCACGAGATCGGCAAAAGAGTTATGCTGATCGACGTCGGAAACCACTTGAGTTTCAAGTCGGTGACCGAGTCCTACTCAAAATTTCTCCCTGGAAAGGCGTTGTCCGATTTGGGAAGAAAGGGAAACTTGCACCAAGGTACGTTGGACCTTTTGAGATCCTGGAACGGATTGGTCCCGTAGCCTATAAACTCAAACTTCCAGTGGAGCTAAGCAATGTTCACGATACTTTTCATGTATCGAATCTTAAGAAATGCTTGGCGGATCATGATGTTCAGATTCCACTGGAAGACATTCAGATTCAGAATAACATGCAATTCATAGAACGTCCAGTTGAGATCATGGATCATGGGGTCAAGAAACTTAAACGCAGTCGTATCCCGATCGTGAAAGTACGATGGGAGGGCAAACGCGGTGCTGAGTTCACCTGGGAACGTGAAGACCAGATGAAGCTTAAGTACCCTCATCTTTTTACAGTATCTTCGGCTATTTAATTTCGGGACGAAATTCCCTTAACTAGGGGAGACTGTAACATTTGTACATTTAGTCATGTAGTCGTGAACAGTGTTAGAACAGTGTGTGTCCATGTTCAGTCAGTCAATGTGAATCATGTGTTCATTATGTGCTTGTGTGTTAGAATCTTTATTATTTAACAAGTATGTATTATTTATTTACAGTCGAGTTCACTAAGCAAGAACAGTATTGTGTTATATCAAAACAGTGGTGGGCAGCGAGAGTAAGCCCTATATATATACTGCGTTCGGTGTAACAGGATAGTGTTGGTGCGTAGTGTTAAGACGAATATTATGACAATTAATTCAACAAGAATCGTAATAGGTAAGCGAGACTGAGTATAGTTATGGGTGACGATCCATAATGATACGAATGTTGAACTTATAATTATGATTAAACGACTCTAAATAATTAATACGATCGAAAAACGTACGCGATTGCGGGTATACACGTAATTGTGAATGTTTAACGATCTGTCAACGCACGAAGAGTAAAAATAATTAAATTAATTATTTTATATTTTTACAATTTTGAAACTCATCATTTATTTGAGTTTAACAACTCTTTTTATTTAAAACCGCGTAAAACACGCGTTACGTATCGGAAACGCGAACCGAGCGACCGAAACGGACCCGAATACCACACGGGCTATAAAAGCCTTGAATGAGATCATTTACCTCATTTATTTCACCTATGTTGGACTAAAAGAACCAATGAGCCTGATCAGAAAAATCTCTAAGTCTCACAGCATTACAACAACTGAAGAAGAACACAAAGGCTGATATTCAAATGTGCTGAAGTCACAAGATCTGAAGAGATGTACAACAGCTGAAGTGTAAGTCATCAGATGTTGTAGTGTATAGTTAGTCTTCAGTAGTTTTCTTTTATTGTTTGTAAAAGTCTGATGAGTAGTTTACTCATCAGATGTTTTAGTATTTTGTATTTCAGTAGTTTCAGTATTTGTACTTCAGTAGTTTTGTTAATCAGTAGTTGTAGAGTTTGTCTTCAGATGTTGAAGACATTCTCAGTCGTTTAGTTTATTTCAGTTGTTTTGTTTTGTCTGTTAGATGTCAACATCATGTGACATCATCAGACGTCACTGTCTTCTATATATAGGCAGTTGACATGATTGTAATGAAAAAAAGTTAATGATCTGAATGAGATATTCCTTTTTACAGAAAACTTTCTCTCTCTATAACAAACTTGCGTTACTGTTTGATTGAAATGGATCTTACTTTGATTATGCTAATTCCGTGTTAAATTCCGCTGCTATACTCTACTGATTTATCAATTGAGAACATCTGATCCTACAATTGGTATCAGAGCAGGTTAATCATTGATCGATTACACAATTGATCTCTGAAACTGCTCAAATTTGTTCTCAAATTGAGTGAATTAGCTGATTAAGTAAGAATTTGTTATAGATTGAAGTTTTCTGCTAACTTCTGTTGATTTGTATTTCAATATCAATTTGTTTTGCATCAATTGATTGAGATTTGAATTAGTTTGTGTTAAATCGATTGAATCTGTGATCATGTCAACTCCGAACAATGATCCACACAATACAGGCTCCGCAACCAAGCCTCCGATGCTGGTGCGGAGTGAGTACAACATATGGCAACGTAGAATGCTACATCACCTGTCGATTAACAGCGCAGGATGTTGGAAATCTGTTGTGCATGGACCATATAAACCCACGATCACTGATCCTGAAACTAAGATCATGATTCCGAAACCTGCTGATATGTATTCGGATGAGGACATTAAATTGTTTGAAATTGATGCTAAAGCTCATGGTATTCTGGCCATGGCTCTGCCTAATGAGATCTATTCTGGCTTGATGCATCATGATACTGCTCATGATCTCTGGGTTGCACTGAAAGAACAATTTGGTGGAACCGATGAGGTTTTAGCAAATACTAGAGAAATTCTGGCTCAGCAGTATGAGACATTTTCTCACCGAAAGGGTGAATCCTTGACTCAACAATTTGAGCGATTCTCATGTTTAATTTCTGAGTTAAAAATGGTTAAGCAAGAATACACTAATAGTCAGATGAATAACAGATTTCTCAGATCATTGCCTGAGAGATGGGACACTTATACAATTGTCCTACGCTCTAATGCTAATTTAGAAAGTCTATCTCTCACCCAATTACATGGGAAACTCTTAACTTTTGAGAGAGAGGTAGAACAGAAGAGAAAACTGTCTTCATCTGGAAAACTTGCTGATGATTTTGTTCCTGGTAACACTGCTTTGATAGGTCAGGAGTCAGAGTTTAATGGGTCTGAATGTTCTTATGATGAACATATTGATTTTTCTACTAACAATTCTGAACATGCTTTTGTGGGAGTTGATGGTAATGCAGGGAATTATGGTGATAACTTGTGTTTTGTGATGGATGATTTGAAAGGAATCCCGGATGATGATCTAGAGGAGATGGACATTTTGAGTCAAATGGCACTGATCAATATCAGATCACAAAAGTTTTATAAAAGAACAGGAAGAAAGTTCCCTGGATTATCTGGCAAAACCAAGGTTGGATTTGACAAAGGGAAGCTGAGGTGCCATAAGTGTCATAGGCTTGGTCACTTTGCTAGGGAGTGCAAATCTACTGGTTCTAACCCTGCTGCACCCTTTGTGACTTTTCCAAACAACAACCCGTCAAGCAAAGGACCACAATCCTCTGGTACTAGTCAACAACAATTCTATCCAGCTCACTTTGTTCAACAAAATCCTATGCCATATCCATATCCTTGTTTCTACATGCCTCAACCTACACACCCTCCAGCATTAATTCCTTCACAATCACCTGCTCTTCCTGATCCCAGCAAATCACAAACCAATCAACAGCCTCAACAACAACAGCATCAAAGTTTCTTTACTCCTGGAGTAGTTGATTGGAGTAGCCTACCTGATGATTTATCTGACTTCAACATGCAGTCTTACTCTGAAAATGGTCCACATGGTGGAGACAATCCTTTTGGAAATCTTGCATTGATGGCTATTGACTCAACTGACAACTCTTGTCAATCTTCTTCAACATCACAGGTATCCTCTGAATCCAAAGCTAAGTTGTGTTCAGAGTCTTGTGTTTCAGCATTTGCTTCCATTAGAGAAATTAATGTTGAGTTAATTAATGAAAAGTTGTCTTTAGAAAGGGTCATGACAAAGAATAAACTTGAATTTGAGAAAGCTTTGAATGAAAAAGAATCTGAAATTTACAAACTCAAGTGTCAATTGTCTGATGAAAAGGCTAGGGTGGAAGTCATGCTTGTAAAACACAATGATTTGAAACAAACACTTGCAGCAACCCAAGTCGAATGTGCAAGATGGGTTGAATCTTGCAAGGGGTTTGAGTTGCTATTAAACAAGCAAACAGCATCAAATGTGAAGTTTGGTATTGGATACAATCACACTGCTCCTCCAACTGATTATACACCAAAAAATCTTAACTGTGAGTCTGAAGGAGACAGTGTATACCAATCCACCAAATCTTCAGAAAAGTCTGATGCTGAAGAATCATTTGAAAGTGATTCAAGTGCCTGCAAATCTGAGTCTGAAACTATTGACATTGAAACTTATTCTTATTCTCTTGGATGTACAAATGTTATCCAGGATGAAACATGTCAGGATAGTGTTTTAATTGAGATTAACCCTGATGAAAAGGTTTCAAATGAACTAAATTTAAAACTGGTTAAGGTAGATGGGCATGGCACTGGAGAGAAAGATGCACGGCTTCTGATAAGTCAGAATCACTCATCAGTAGTTGTAGAAAAAGCTGATGCCACAACTACTGATAAGTGGAAAAGGATTGACCGACAAGTGCTGAAGAATACCTCTTCAGAGGTTCTCAGCACATCAGCTGTTATCAATTTGTCTACAAATACTGATGTTCCAAAAGTGCTGATGAACAAGAACTCAGTATCTAAGTCATCAGTACTTGTAGATAATCACAAGGGAAAGCAAAAGAGGGTGCCTTGTGATATTTGTAGGCTGTTTAATCATTCAACTGATGAATGCTGGTACAGAAAAGGTTCTAAATTCAACAAAATCAAGAATAAAAACAAGAACATACTCAAAATGAAAAATGAATTTAGTTCAAAATTTGTACCTGAATCATCAGTTGTTTCAAAATCTGGAAAATCCTTACAAGGAAATACCTCCAGCAAATCCAAGAAAGGAAAAGGGATTGTTCCAGATTCAGGGAAACAACACTTGACAGCATCTCATTTGATTAAAGACACTAAAATGATCAAACACAAAAATAAAAAATCAAGTTCTGATGTGTCTGATGAAATCAAAATTTTAACTAAAAATCATAATCAACTGATGCTAATGATGCAACAACTGATAGGAAAAGTCAATCTGGCAGAGGCATCTGTTGATTCATTTCATAAAAAGAAATCAAAGTCAAAAGTCAAATCAAAAATTTCTGATAAGAATGCTTCAAGTGTTGCTTCAACTGATAATGCTAGTTCTGTTTTTTCAAATGTTAACAGACCCAAAACCAAAATGGTTTGGGTCCAAAAGTCTAACTGAGTGTGTTGTTGTATGCAGGGTCCTTCCGCATGCCAAAGTAGCATCTGGTATGTTGATAGTGGAGGATCCATGCATATGACTGGGAGCAGATCTCTTCTTCATAACTATTTCACTGGAAGGAGAGGATTTGTGTCCTTTGGTAATGATGCTAAGGGGTATATCATAGGTAAAGGAGTAGTCACTAATGGTGAGATTAGGTTTGATGATGTTAATCATGTTGAGAATCTTAAGTACAATCTGCTGAGTGTTAGTCAAATGTGTGATAAGGGTCATGTGTCTCTCTTCACTAAGCAAGATTGTAGGATTTTATCTTCTGATGTGATGCCTTTGATTAGCAAAGTGTTAGATGAGTATACACTTCTTAAGGCTAACAGAGTGGGAAAGGTATATGCCTTTGATCTTTCTAAGAAAATCTCTGTCAAAGGTCATCCTTGTTTATTTTCTAAGGCCTCTTTCAAGGAATCAAATCTATGGCATAGAAGATTAGGTCATGTGAACATTAAGAACATGAATCAATTGGTGAAACATGGTTTGGTTAGAGGTCTTCCTTTAAAGGATTTTAGTTGTGATGAAAACTGTTCTGCATGCTTGAAAGGAAAGCAACACAAAGTCTCTTTTCCTTCAATTGGAGATTCCAAATCCACTGGTTGTTTACAACTGTTACACATGGATCTGTTTGGTCCAGTGCAGATAATGTCTATGGCAAAGAAGAAGTATTGTCTAGTTATTGTTGATGACTATTCAAAGTTTGTCTGGACTTTCTTCTTACACTCAAAAGGTGAGGTTGCCAAGACTATTATCAATTTTGTGTTGTATGCTGAAAAGCAGTATTCTCTTTCTATCAAGTGTGTTAGGAGTGACAATGGCACTGAATTCAGAAATCATCTTCTTGATGAATTTTATCAGTCAAAGGGAATTCAGAGACAGTATAGCATTCCCAGATCTCCTGAACAGAATGGAGTGGTAGAAAGGAAGAATAGGACCCTGATTGAAGCTGCCAGAACAATGCTTGCTGATTCTGGTTTACCTCTCACATTCTGGGCAGAAGCTGTTAACACAGCTTGCTATGTGCAAAACAGAATTTTGGTGAATCAAAGATGGTTGAAGACTCCATATGAAATCCTTCATTCTTTAACTCCTTTGATTTCCTTCTTCAGAGCTTTTGGGTGTCCTTGTTTCATTCTCAACACCAAAGATCAGCTTACCAAGTTTGATTCCAAAGTTGATGCAGGATACTTTGTTGGATATTCTTCAACATGCAAGGCATATAGAGTGTTCAATTGTAGAACAAAGACTGTAGAAGAAACTCTTCATGTCAAATTCAATGAATGTCCTAAAGATTCCATTCCTCAGAATCCTGCTGAGATGTTTGATCTGAATATCTTGCAACATGATTTTCATGTTGAGAATAGTGGTGTAGAAGATGAAGTTCTTCCAGCTGATCCACCACCAGCTTCTAATGCAACATCACAAGGAATTTCAGATGATGAAGATGCACGTACTCATTTGTTCAGATTCAGTGACAATATGTCCACATCTACCAAATCTGATGCTCCTCCTGCTTCAGCAATCCCACTCAATACAAATGCTGATGAAATTCTGGAATCCTCTCAATCATTTGAAATCCCAGCTGCTTTGTTTCCTGAATCTTCTTCAACTGCTGCATCAGTTCCTCCAGCAAACACTTGCACTGATCTCATTCCATATCAAGAACTGAAGGATCATCCATTATCTCAAGTTCTTGGTGATATTTCTGCAGGTGTTTCAACCAGAAGTCAATTATCTAACTTTTGTCTTTATGCTCTCTTTGTCAGTCAACAAGAGCCAAAGAACTACCACATAGCACTTAGAGATATTGGCTGGGTGGAGGCAATGCAGTTGGAATTGTTGCAATTCAAGAAGCAACAGGTTTGGGAGCTAGTTTCTTTACCTCCAGGTAAGTGTGCAATAGGCACAAAATGGGTGTTTAGGAATAAAACAGATGAAAAAGGTCAAATCATTAAAAACAAAGCTAGACTGGTTGTACAGGGGTTCTGTCAGGAAGAAGGTATTGATTATGATGAAACTTTTGCCCCTGTAGCCAGATTAGAAGCAATTAGGCTGTTTTTAGCATATGCTGCCTTACATAAACTTAAAGTTTTTCAAATGGATGTCAAAAGTGCTTTCTTATATGGTAAAATAAAAGAGGAAGTGTATGTGTGTCAACCTCCAGGCTTTGAGGACAATAAACATCCTGATTGGGTGTACAAGCTTGATAAAGCTCTTTATGGGCTGAAACAAGCACCTAGAGCTTGGTATGACACATTATCCACTTTTCTTCTAAAAAATAATTTCACTAGAGGCTCCATTGATCAAACTTTATTCATAAAGAATGTAGGTCAGCATAAGCTACTTGTTCAAATTTATGTTGATGACATCATATTTGCTTCATCTGACCCACAGTTGTGTGATGATTTCACTAAACTTATGACTACAAATTTTGAAATGAGTGCTATGGGGGAGTTACAGTTTTTCTTGGGTCTTCAAATCAAACAAAAACCTGATGGGATTTTCATTCACCAATCAAAATACACAAAAGAGCTTTTAAAGAAATTTGATTTGCAAAACTGTAAGCCATGTTCCAACCCCATGAGCACCACCACACAACTTGATGCAGATCTGAAAGGTACTTCAGTGGATGAAACTCTTTATAGATGTATGATTGGATCTTTAATGTATCTAACTGCATCCAGGCCAGACATTATGTTTGCCACATGTGTTTGTGCTAGATTTCAGGCTGCACCCAAAGAGTCTCATTTGATTGCTGTGAAAAGAATTTTCAGATACTTGCAAGGTACTCAATTCCTGGGAATATGGTACTCCACTGGACAATCCTGCAAGCTGGTTGCTTTTTCAGATAGTGACTATGCAGGATGCAAACTCTCAAGAAAATCTACTTCTGGTGGGTGTCAGTTTCTAGGAAATTGCTTGGTTTCTTGGCAAAGTAAGAAGCAAACTTCTGTAGCCGCCTCCACTGCTGAAGCTGAGTACATTGCTGCTGCAAGTTGCACTTCCCAAATTCTCTGGCTTCAGTCTCAACTTCTGGACTATGGCATCAAAGAACTGAAGACACCATTGTTAATGGATAGTGCTTCAGCTCTTTGTATTGTCAAGAATCCAGTTCAGCACTCTAGGACTAAACACATTGAGATCAGACATCACTTTATAAGAGATTGTTTTGAAAAAGGTCTGATTGATCCCAAATTTGTTCCTAGTGCTGATGAGCTTGCTGACATTTTTACTAAGCCTTTAGACACATCCACTTTTCAAAATTTAGTTCTAAGGCTTGGTATGTTGCAACTTGAATAGGTTAGTGTTTAAATGAATAAAATGTTAAATATCCTTTTAAAATTCCAAAAATATTTTTTTCTTTATCTTGACACATTTTGATATTTTCAGTACATACTGATACATATCAAAAGTACTGATTCAAGAACAGTTATGACCTTTTCTAATACTCTAAGTTACAAGTACTGATGAGTATTGATTCACTAAGTACTGAAGGTCAAACATTACTCACAAAGTTCTGATGAACAAATTGTTTACAAGTTCTGATGAACACATTGTTCACAAGTTCTGATGAACAAAATTTCCAAAAAGTCTGATGAACAACTAATGAAAACAACTGATGAACAAAACTGTCGACAACACCTGATGAGTAATTTTACTCGTCAGTTGTTTTAACTTCTGTTGTTTTCTCTATTTAACTCAACCTTCTTCAGTTGTTTCATTATCACCTTCTCAGAACTTTTCATCTTTTTCAAACCTATTTTCCCTCTTTCATCTCTGCTTCCATGGCTGCTCTTACTTTGAAACCGCGTCACAATTCAATTGCCTACTTGACCAAATCTTCATTCTGGTCCAAGTTTGATGAAGCAGTGGATTTGATGAACTCCTCTCAATTCAAAACTGCTTTTCTTATCAATCCAACTCTGTATGTTGAATCCATTCATCAATTTTGGATGAATGTTGAACTGGTAAATGTTGGAACTGGAGTAATCTCTCTTCGATCAACAGTCAATGGTCACAACGTGCATATCAGTCCCGCTGAGCTCAGGGATGTTCTTCAACTTGACGATGCCAACCTAGTCACTCAGTTCCCTAAAAGCGCCACTGACCTCTGTTTTACAAGTCATGAATACCAGGGCGACTTGAGTGACTCAACACTTTTCAAGAAGCAATTTAATGATCCAGAGCGTCTGATATTCCATATGATCAACATATGCCTGGCTCCGAAGTCTTCTTCATGGGATCAAATGTCATCTCGTTGGCAACAGGTATTGTACTCTATTCTCGAATCTCAAAAGCTAAATTTTTCTCAAATACTTTTTTCTGAATTAACTGAACATGCTGGTAAGCCTGTTTCATCTAGATGGTTACTCTATCCTCGTTTTATTATGGCCATCATAGAGAAACAGCTGCCACAAACAGGCCTTGTTGGTCAGGGGATCCCTGCTCCAGCAGTTTTGCTGGAAGTATATTCCAGACACAACTCCAACCTCACTTTAAAAGAGGCTGCCCGGAAGCTCAAACCCAAGCAACGGGAACCCACAGCCTCATCCTCAAAATCCAAATCCAAAGTCCCCACTAAACCAAAATCCACTAAGCCCAAAAAGGCTGCTCAGGGAAATGAGTCCCCTGAGTCTGCCCATGCCTCACCAAGGCATGAACTGACCACTGGTAGTAGTCAACCAGTGGTTCATCAGACTCAACCGGCTCAAACCGCCCAGGTTTCCTCTCTACAGGATCCTGGTGCAACCTTTGTAGGGGACACCACATCACTAGAACCTATTTCAGTTGAAATGGTTTCTATTGAAACGCCCCAATCTCCCCGGGTGCATTCTCCTTCAAACCCACTTTCTATAGAAACCACCACCAATAGCCCAACATTTGTTATTGATCAAATCCTGAATCAGCTGAACACTCCTATCCCCTCCCAGACACCTATCACTACTGGGATAAGCTCCAACATTGAGGGGGAGGACCAAAGTGTCTCTGATAACCCACAGGATCATGACTACAACATCAGATCTCCTAGTGTGGAAAGAGAGATTCTGATATCTGACAAGGCTGCTACTTCATCACCTCCATCATTTGGAGTGATTGTTAGTGGTACCATTGCTAAGACCTTGTCAGAGGCAACAACTGATGAAGGGGTTACCCCTGAGGTTGGAAGTCCCCAGTACCAAGACAAAGGGGCACCTGAATCTGTTGAGCCACACTCAACTCAGGTAAATCCTGAGATTCTCAGGAGGTCAGATGATGTAGCTAATGCTACTGATGACCAAAGATCAGTTGCTGAGCTTGTTAAGCAAAACCAACTCCTTGAGGCTGAGGTATGTAGACTCAATGAGCTACTCACCAAAATGTCCAAGGACAAAAGTCCATCTTCCCCACTTCACCCACAGATGGCACCTTCTCATTCTGAAGGTCACCCAAACACTTCAACCACTCATATCCATTTTGAAAAGCCACCAGCCACTGTTTTTGGCACTAATCCTTTGGGTTCTAGCCCCCCAGAGGCATTAGCTGCTGCCTTTCTACAAATCCTCCCTCTCATCACTCCATTACTGAAATCAATTATTGTTCAAGCCCTTGATGAGAGGTTACCTTCCCAAACTCAAATTCAACAAATGGTTGATGAGGCTGTGACTGCTAAACTTTCAAATCTACATACTCCTTCTTCCCCTGCAGCCAAAAAGGGGGAGTTAGGAACTGAATCAGTCACAACTTCAGCTTCCAAAAGGCCAAGGTCTGAAGAGGTTGCAGTTGAAAGGTCTCCTGTCATTCAAGTAACTTATAAGAGACAGAAGAAGAACAAACCTGCTGAGATTATCAACACAGATGATGTGGAAGTTGAGCAGGAAATGGTTGCTAAAGAAATTGAAGTTAGTGCTGAACAATTGGAAGCCACAACCTCTGATGTACAAGAATTGGCTACAACTTCTGAAGTTCAAACACAGGCTACAATCTCTGAAGTTCAAGTACAAGCCACAACTTCTGATGCACAAGACACTGAACTAGAGGGGGTTCAAATTCCAGAGGTTCAGACTCAGGTTGAGACTCAGGTTGTTGAGGTAAGGGCTCCTCCAAAGAAGAGAAGGCAACTCAGAATTCAAGAAGAAGAAAGTTCTGATGAAGAAGACAGGTTGCCTATCTCCACAGTCATCAAGCCAAAAGCTCAAAAGCCTGCACCTTCAACAACTGGGGTAGATCTGACAGTTCCAAAGAAGAAAATTACTCTTCCTGCCAAGTACATTCCTGAAAAGCCATTAGTTTTCGGTCAACAGCCAATTATTACACCAGAGGCTAGGATGTTGGCAGTCAAAGTAAAACTGGAAGAAGAAGAGAGCCAAAAGATACATGATGAGCAATTTCTCAAGTTGGTGGACAAAGATTATCCTCAGACTTCAACTATCACTGCAATGAAAAAGGAAGCTCAAAGATTGTATGCTCTGAAATGGACATTTAAATATACGAAAGAATTGATTAAGATGTGGCCTGACCCAAGGGTTCTTTATAGGATTCACAAGAGACAGCCCCCAGCAACTTATGCAAATAGGATCAAAAGGGTGTTGAGTGCTGAAATCATGCTTGGGTCAGTGCTTGATCCTTGGGAAATTATTAATGACTTCAAGAGTGTCTACAACTCGGGTGCAAAAGCTCCTAACTTCTTAGAGAACAAAATGATAAAGAAGGGACTGGTGTATAGGAGGCTGGAACATGTTCAGCAAGAAGAACTCTTTTTGTTTTTAGAGGGTAAGCACCCTGATGAGTTTGTGTACAGGGAAATTACAAGAGTAGAACTGAAGGATGGGACTACGGCCAGATACTTGTCTGAATTTTATGGGCCTGAGTCCTTCTTCGAAGGTGAACCTGAAAGAATGACTCCAGAAGAGAAGATGTTACTACTTGAAGCTTATGTCCGGGAGTCTTTCAGGTTAGTATACAATCAATAGCTTCAATGAGAGGGGTTAATGCTCATAGTCCATTTCCCCAATGGAGTTCCCTCTCATATTTTGAAAGTTAAAGTTTTTGGAAGCTGTTGGTTATCAGGCTTATACTTTAATTGGTCATTTTGATACTGATCTCAAAAGAAAAAGACATATCTTTCTGCCTGGGAATAAATAAGTGAGACCTTAAATAAGTTAGAGGTTTTTGGCTGCATTGGTTCAGGGGGAGTTTGTTGGACTAAAAGAACCAATGAGCCTGATCAGAAAAATCTCTAAGTCTCACAGCATTACAACAACTGAAGAAGAACACAAAGGCTGATATTCAAATGTGCTGAAGTCACAAGATCTGAAGAGATGTACAACAGCTGAAGTGTAAGTCATCAGATGTTGTAGTGTATAGTTAGTCTTCAGTAGTTTTCTTTTATTGTTTGTAAAAGTCTGATGAGTAGTTTACTCATCAGATGTTTTAGTATTTTGTATTTCAGTAGTTTCAGTATTTGTACTTCAGTAGTTTTGTTAATCAGTAGTTGTAGAGTTTGTCTTCAGATGTTGAAGACATTCTCAGTCGTTTAGTTTATTTCAGTTGTTTTGTTTTGTCTGTTAGATGTCAACATCATGTGACATCATCAGACGTCACTGTCTTCTATATATAGGCAGTTGACATGATTGTAATGAAAAAAAGTTAATGATCTGAATGAGATATTCCTTTTTACAGAAAACTTTCTCTCTCTATAACAAACTTGCGTTACTGTTTGATTGAAATGGATCTTACTTTGATTATGCTAATTCCGTGTTAAATTCCGCTGCTATACTCTACTGATTTATCAATTGAGAACATCTGATCCTACAACCTACAACACTTCCTCTCTCTAAATTTTCGTCCAAGCCTTTCTCTCTCTAGAAAACCCACTTTAATCGTTCGTATCTCGCTCGATTCTCAACGGATATCGTCATTCTTGGTGTCCACGCGTAGCTCTCAACATCCTCTACACGAAAGTACAAGAATTTCGCAGATTCATCCAGCCAAAAACGAGGTATTGAAGCTAGAACAATCACGAGATTAGGGTTTTCTTGTGTGTTCTTGTGTAAACCCGACATTTGGCCGGTTCTAGCATCCCACTTCCATTTTCGCACCCATGGTGACATTCCCAGATGCTAGCTTAGCTTAGATCGAGGCTTGGATGCAGCCGAATCTACATGTGGTTTCCCATGTTCACGAACCCTTGGAGCCCTCATGATTGGCGAACCTTCATGGGTTAGCATGCAACGAACCTAGGCTTTGAACTCCTATGGTTCTCTGCCCAAGTTCGCAGCCATGAACCCTTTCGGCCCAAACAAATTCTACTCAGCCCAATCTTATTAGTACTCGGCCCATAGAATTAAACCATGTACAATTGAGATAGCTTGGCCCGTTAAGATCTTTAATTGGCTCAATGTCACTTTGGAACCTTACATGGTCTACTTAAGCATTTCTTAGCCCAACTCAAATCCCTTAGGCCCAATCCAAGCCCATACGACTCATTATGATCTTAATTAGCTCGATATTAGCTTGGGCGCGTTATGAGGCCTATATACAAGTTGTTGGGCCAACGTCACATGCAATTGGCCCAACATCACCTTCAATTGGATCATTATCATTTTAAATGGCCCATGGCCTTTGTTAAGTCTCATGGTTTCATGGGCTTAAGGCCCAATATGAAGCCCTCGATTTCGACAATTGTGAATTGATCATAAATTGGTTAAGTTTGTAACTTAACAATAATCATGAAGATCAATTCACAATCACAAGACTTAAACAATTGAGCATCTTATCAAATTTCATAGTAATCAATGGTTATCAAATTCTCAAACAATTATCATTTTATGCATAAGATTTATGCACAAAGGAACATTTCATATGCGTTTCTTGGACCCATGATCAATCAAGTGATTCAAATCGTAACTTTCAAGTTTTCACAACAATCATAATCATGATCAAGTAATCATGTGTTAATCAAGTTCAAGAGAACACAAGTTAATCAATGAATCAAAGTTATACAATTATAAATCCTATATCTTATGTATGATTACACTGTTATAGGAAACAATTAGAAGTCCTGTTTGCTACTTGCTATCTGTTTTAGTTCAGAGTCTACTGCAGACAGGTGAGAACATTAGCCCCTCTTTTACTGTTTTATAACTGTTTTGGGGTGGAACACGTGATCAAACCAATTGTTTACAATCATATTTCATTACACCAGGTGTGTGTATTCTTATAAACATTACGGGTTCATTTTCCGAATCCTAGGGATTCATCAACTGTTTTAAAGGAATTATTAACTATTAAACTCTTTTCACTAAAAAGGTTTTATAAAGGATCTTTGAACTGTTTTGTAACAGATTTACTCAAATGTATTTATGAAGGATAAACACTTTTAAATAAATGAATTTATAAACTCTTTTGTTATAAACCTTGATGTCACACAAGGTCACTATTTCATGGTACTCAAATCAAGTGGTTCACATCATGGTATTCAAATCAAGTGCTTCATTTCATGGTATTCAAATCAACAGATTCATTTCATGGTATTCAAAACAAAGGATTTAATTCGTGGAATTAAATCTAGGTTTTCAATTCATGTTATCAAATAAGGCATTAACACATTTGGTTAAAGTAAGGTTCAGAAACATGGTGTCTATTGTTGTAAACAAACTTGTAAAAGCATCAAGTATCATATTCATTAGCGTTAGTACTGGGTGATCACAACAAGGGAAAGCGGACACACACATTTGGGGCAGACCGATTGCTGCAGTTAGTTTTTAAATTTGTTTTATAAACCAACTGCAGATTTCGGTTACGTATGGTTTTATCAAAACTGTTGACACATTATCTAACTCCAAACGTGGTTTTGGGACTTGATATTATATGTTGACTCTTGTGCAAACAGTGATTGGACTGTTTACACTCATTTTTTTACTTGATGTTAGCTTGGGTTGCAGCTCATCCATGTGAATCATTTATTACTTTAACATACCTATGCCTTATATCATATATTTATGTTTACAAATGATTAAACCTATTGTTCTCACCAACTACGTCTGTAGTTGACAGTTACTTTTCACGTGTTTCAGGTAATCAGGTTTAAGACATTCTCAGGGACAACTAAGGAGACCATTCTAAGATAGAACAAGATGAAGAAACATGCTAGGATGGATTAGAAACACACTAAATCCTGATTGTTAAATTGTCTTGTTTGAAGTCTTATTTTGTAACTATATTTTGGGTCTGTAGTTGTCTTTCTTTTGGTAGATAGCTGTCTGTAACTAAACAATTGTCTTAACATTATGAAACCTAGTAATCCGTTGTGGTTGTTCGTATTCAACACTTGTGCATGATTCAACTGTTCATACGTCACCGCGCCGTGGATTCCGCACGCGGCGCAGGGGTGTGACATTTAGAGTGAGATATAGGCTGCCATGGTAGCTGGAAGTCGAAGACCCGAATGAAATTGGGCCCAGCTCGCGACTGAACCACATTCGGCCGAATGGCCAGCTACCGGCCGAGGCAGCCCCATTCGTTCGGCCATCCACTCATTCGATCGGCTGCAATCCCTTTGACTGAACCTCATTCGGTCAGGGACCCAATCAGCTTAGGCTTTGGTTCCTTCGGCCAAGTCTTCATTCGATCGCCCATGCTCCAATCGGTCGGCGAACTTTGGTTCGGCAAAGGACCCATACGGCCAGATACCTACTCGGTCGGACAGATTGATTCGGCTCAGTGATTCGGCCGGGTAGTCTTGTTCGATCGACCAACCTTCTTGCAAGCCGGTTATTAGCATGAATACAAATACTATCCGGTCAAATGATGGGGTTTAGGATTGATAATCATGGTTAAAAGTCGTGGGTGCATGGGGATCCCACATGAATGCATGCATGGGATGGGTGACAAGTTTACATGCATGGGAATCAAAAGTATGTGTGTGCATGGAAAGGGAGATTAGGGTTTTCATTTCCATGCAACCAACTTTTGGGTGAACTAAATTTCTTTTAAATGACTATGGTAGTCATTTAAATTAAGATGGGTTAAATTACATGGGTTATCTAATGAAAGCTATAGTAGGGTTTGAACTAAAGGGAGTCTTCATAAATCACGTTATAACCTATACATTAATGTCATCATCTTTTGGAATTAACATATTTGGGAAGACATGGAGAAACAAAGACCTTAAGTCTAAGGTTATGCAGTTGTTCTCACGAGTAACTCCTAACACTTAGACGATTCATGAGAACACATAACTACTTTGGGTGGTTCATTGAATTACCTAGAATGGGTTATGCGAGGAAGAGATCAAAGACTTGTAGACCAATCAAGAACTATTAATGGGCCACGGTTAATCAAATGAGATTAACCCAAGCCCATTATGTGTAAAGTATACTTCCCTTAAAATCATTCTGTTTTTGATAAAAGAAAATTTATTTGTAAACCCTAATAAATTAAATTAAATGATTTTTAAATAAATGTTCAACTTAAAATGAATTAACTTAAAAGTATTTTAACTGAAGACTTGTAATTAATATTGTGGGATCAGGGTTACTTATGGATAATATGTTTAGCCTAGATAGAAGGAATTCTAGAAACACATTAGTAACATAGGACACTTAGTCGCACACCGAGACCAAAACCCTAGTTGCATCTGCTATAAAAACTTATCGTATACGAATCTTCTTAAAACAAATCAGGGACTAAAGAAACATAGTCTACAAGCAACGAGAGCGCATTATCTGTTGTGGTTTCATTCTTAGCAACATAGGTGAGTTCATTGCCCCTTTTCTAAACATTTTTGTTTTCAAACGCGGGGCTGAGAAGCATGCGTAAATTATTTTCGAAAGATTATATTTACTTAAATGCTTTTACTTAACTTATGTTTATATGTATAATTGTTATCCTAGATTCTGTTTAGGTATACAATATACAGGAATTCAAAGTAAGTTGTTTACTCATTATGAGTAGATAACTATTTCAAATTAAAGAACTATTTTCAAAGATCTACTTTCAAAGAACTAAAGATCTATTTTCAAATAACTAACGGTTTACTATACAGAACTATTTTCAGTGGTGTGTTGTCAAAGAACTAACGATCTATTTCAAGAGCTATGTACAAAGAACTATTTTCCAAGGGTTTGACTGGGAAATGTCAAAGATAGCATGTGCCAATCTCAGGTTTGAAAGATGTCCTAGCTAGACTGATCGAATATGAGACGCATGTTTGATGATATTTACAGTATTCCCTAACCGTTTTGAGGAACATCTGGGAAATACTCAAAGATAACATGTGCCAAAGAACTAAAGAACTATACGAACTACGGACGGTCTAAAGAACTATAAAATCTTGTATATCAAAAGATGTCATAGCTAGACTGATTGATTATAGGTCGCATGTTTGATGAGATTTACAGATATCCTCCACTACTAAGAACCCTGATTGCTAGACTAGTCTACTTGCGTTGACCAAGGCCCAATCATTAGACCTTATATTTTATTAAATGTTTATTTATTTATTTCACAAAGCATTTATTGAATTGTTTCTACAAATGTTATGGTTGTTCATGATTACGTGATAAACTTAAGGAATCAATAGAGATTTCAAATTGGTGTATCTACAGGAACTAAGAACTGAAGAACTAATGTGTAAATGGTGGGTAAAATGCTTAATTATCATTAACAACAATGTCATATGTGGTTTAGTATGTGGTGGGATGGCGTCTGGGCGGGTTGTAGGATCGACCCTTTCGTATGCCCTATATATAAGCATACCGGACTGGATATTACATGTGATGTTAATGAGGTTAAGGGTGTTACCCAAGAGTTTAGCAAATGTTTTATGTGCGTGCTTAGAACTATGATGGAGATGGAATTGAATGGTAGGTAAAATGCTTAATTATCATTAACAACAATGTCATATGTGGTTTAGTATGTGGTAGGATGGCGTCTGGGGGGTTGTAGGCTCGACCCTTTCGTATGCCTTATATATAAGCATACCGGACTGGATATTACATGTGATGTTAACGAGGTTAAGGTTGTTACCCAAGAGTTTAGCAAATGTTTTATGTGCGTGTTTAGAACTATGATGGAGATGGAATTGAATGGTAGGTAAAATGCTTAATTATTATTAACAACAATGTCATATGTGGTTTAGTATGTGGTGGGATGGCGTCTGGGCAGGTTATAGGCTCGACGCTTTCGTATGCTCTATATATAAGCATACCGAACTGGATATTACATGTGATGTTAATGAGGTTAGGGTTGTTACCGAAAAGGTTTGCGATTGAAATACTAAACTATATGAACTCACCAACCATGTGTTGACTTGATCTTTTGCATGACTTCTCAGGTGACGAACATGTCAATTAAGAAGTTATCGCTTTTGGGCTAGGATACCAGTTAGAGGACTTAGCATTTTGGACCTGCAAATTTTTTTGGGAACATCATTTACAGATTATTTTGTATATCTTATGCAGATACAAGATAGAAAATTTATGATGTTGATAGTAGATTTACATTGTTAAATTATGAACGAAACTGATGTAATTTAACTTTGTAATTCTATTTTTATTTAGTATTTTCTCATTACATATCATGTGCAATGTAAACAATCTGATCATCATGATCATCATTCCTTATATCACGCCCCGAGACATATCCGCCCGATGGGACACTCGATCCATCCCGCCGGCTCGGGGTGTGACAATGTGTTTACCTCCACATCTCCAATATTTGATAATGCTCTAGTAGATACCTCTGAACAAGCTCCTGCTAACCTATCTGAAAACTCTTCTGGCACTGCTGAAAATTCATCCTCTTCTGATGCTGCTTCTGCTAATAATTGTTTGGACATCATCTCCTTTAGTAGAAATCATCCTCTAGAACAGATTCTGGGTGATTTAAATAAAAGTGTTCAAACCAGAAACCAAATATCAAACTTTTGCCTTCAATATGCCTTCCTATCCCAAATTGAGCCATCTAAGTATCAAAAGGCTATCAAGGAGAATAATTGGGTGGAAGGCATGCAGGATGAACTGCTTCAGTTAAAAAGACAAAATGTTTGGACTCTTTGCCCTTTGCCTAAAGGAAAATACTCAATAGGAACTAGATGGGTATTTAGGAATAAAACTAATGACATGGGCATTGTAATAAAAAATAAAGCCACATTGGTAGTACAAGGTTACTGCCAAGAAGAAGGCATTGACTATGATGAAACTTTTGATCCTGTAGCAAGACTTAAAGCCATAAGACTCTTTCTTGCATTTCCTATATCCCACAACATAAAGGTATTCCAAATGGATATAAAAAGTGCTTTCTTGTATGGAACTATTAAGGAAGAAGTCTATGTTTGTCAACCACCAGGATTTGATGATGTTCACCATCCTGACTGGGTGTACAGACTAGATAAGGCCTTGTATGGTTTAAAACAAGCACCAAGAGCATGGTATGATACTCTTTCCTAATTCCTAATTTCAAATAGATTTTCCAGGGGAACCATTGACAAGACATTGTTCATTAAAAGGGTAGATAAGGAACTTTTGTTGCTTCACATCTATGTTGATGACATCATTTTTGGGTCAAGAAAACCTTCCTTATGTGAACAAATTTTGAAATTAATGTCTTATAAGTTTGAAATGAGTGCTTTAAGTGAATTAAAAACATTTTTAGGACTTCAAGTCAAACAAACCACAAATGGAACTTTCATTCAGCAGTCTAAATATGCAAAATATATTTTGAATAAATTTGAAATGACTGATTGTAAAATAATTTCTACCCCTATGGCAACTGCTCTTGGAATAACTCCAGATGAAAATGGTAAACCTGTAGATCAAACTCTCTACAGGTGCATGATTGGATCTTTGATGTATCTTACTGCATCAAAGCCAGATATAATGTATGCCACATGTGTTTGTGCAAGATACCAATCTGCCTCCAAACAGTCCCTTTTATCATTTGTGAAGAGGATATTCAGATACCTAAAAGTACCCCTATACTTTGTAATTGGTATCCTACTTATGAAACTTGTAAGCTTATTGCCTTTTCAGATAGTGATTATGCACGATGCTCTCTCTCCAGGAAGTCTAACTCTGGAGGATGTCAGTTCTTTGCAAACACCGTGGTCTCATGGCAAAGCAAACATCAGTGTCCAACTTAACTGCTGAAGCTGAGTATATTGTAGTAGCACATTGCATTGCCCAAATCCTTTGGTTACAATACCAATTACTGGACTTAGGAATAACAGAACTGAAAACACCCCTCTTAATAGACAATGAAGCTGCCAAAAACATAATAAAAAATCATGTCTATCACTCTAAAACTAAACACATAGAAATAAGGCATCACTTCATAAGAGATTGTTTTGTAAAAGGAATAAGTGTTCCAGAACATGCATTTACAAGTGACCAAGTAGCAGACATATTTACAAAGCCTTTGGACTCTTCAACCTTTTCAAAATTTGTTTCCAAATTAGGTATGATAAATATGAGTTAATCACCTAATAAATATGGTTAAGAATATATTTCTTAAACATTGAATTATTAAATAAAATCATACTTCTCTAATTATCCTAACAACAGACAAAGGGAAAACCACTGATGAAACAACCGTGGTTCTTTTCTCAGTGGTTGTACCTATCCATGGATAGACTTCAGTGGTTATACATTTGTTAACCACTACCTTGTATCTTTCTGTGGTTATAATCTATCTGTTGTTACATTTTATACCACATCCGTGGTTATATCACATCCATGGTTGTGCCATCGTGGTGACTAATTCGCTGTTAAAACCTCTCCGTGGTTAAATCATTTTCACTATGTGGTTATTAATTATTGATAATTACGCGCTGATTTGACTCACTAATTACTCTGAAGATTTGACACCCTACAATTAATAGAATTGACACTCAGCAAATGATTTTATGGCTAAAATGATTTCTTATTTTACAACTCTACCATTTGACTTCATTAACTCTGGTATTCTTCCTCTTATTTATATCAGTTGTTCATCTCTTCAGTAGTTATCTTCATCCGTTCTCCATGATCATTTTTGTGGTCAAGGAGTTAATCTTCCTTAACTCAAACTCAAAAATGCTGCTTTTGGCGAAGGACAAATGCTTGTTAGGCATGTCACATGGCTCGACGCGCTTAAACTGACTTTGTTTGGGCTTGATGCTCATGATGATTGTGTGTAATGGCATCGGACCAGGCTTCATTCCTAACAAAACACTGTCTGTACTTCAGGGTATGCATGATTTTACTGGTTTGTCTTTTGTTTTCCCTCTATGATGATTATAGGTTTTTTCAATGGGTAAAAATCCTAAGGTAAAACTACTAATTTTACTATAAGTATGGGCAGTTTTCCAAAAGCAAATGCACACATTTGCAACAGTTGTATTTCTCCTTACTTATCCCTCCGAACTTAAGGCAAGATTTGTAATTGCGTTCTTCTTTTGAAATTGCTATTCGACCTTTGTTACTTCCATGGCGTCAGAAGCTTTGAAGCTAAGAAGGTGCACAACCTTGTAGCCTACCTCACCAAGTCTTCTGAGTATCCGCACTATAATAGACAGTCTATTAAACTCCTTTGTTCACACTGCTCTTATTCTTAACCCTCCTATTTCTTTTTCAGCCCTAAATCAGTTTTAGGCGAACTCTGCTTTGGTGTCTAAGACAACTCTGTTGAAAGCATAACCTATGTGGTTGCTGGTCAACAGGTTTCCATCACCACTTCTAAACTTAGTCTTGCCCTAAATCTGGGTGACACTGATGCACCCAACACTGTTCCTTTCAAACTTCTGCATGCTGCTTTTGTTCAGTGTGATTATTAGGGAGACCTGAAAAATAGAACCTTGTACAAAGCCTATTTATATCCTAAGTACAATTTTTGTATCACATTATATTGTAGTGCCTCTCTTAAAAGACCACTAGTTGGGAAGAAATGCCATATGACATGCAATATGTCATGTATGTAGTAATTTCTAATGAAAAGGTCAATCTGTCCCAAATAATATTTGACCACTTGGTTCATCACCAAAAGAGTCCTAAGTTTCTGTTATACCCTTGTTTTGTGATGGCATGTCTATTTGTTGAAGTTAACATTGTTTGTCACATTGCCCCTCTCTTTAATGTCAAGAGTATTGATAAACATGTGTTTTCTAGGCTAAATATCGATGCCAAGATTATGGATGACACTAAGTACATAATCATCCCCGATGAGCCCACATCCATCTCCTCTTCCACACTGTCAAGGTACCGACCAAAAGAAAAGCATACACTAAAGCCCCCAAACCTAAAAATCTCAAAAACACTGTTCAGGAAGTTGAGATCCCTGAATAAGTATTTGTCCCCACTGGACAGGTAGATCCATCTGTTCCATCCTCATAGATGGATCCTGAATCTCAAACCCATCCACCTCCTCATCAATCCTCTCAATAGGATGATGTTGTAACCTAAAGGGATCCCACACAAATCACTGAAGGGTCACTTGACACTCAGATGGCAGCATAATCTCCCAAGGACATTTCTGCTTCTTCACCACAACAAACCTTAGACTCTATTGGCCAAATTCTCCTGAAGATTGACTCTGGTTTTGAGCCAAATGGTTCTCCTCCTTCCTCACCAACTAAGGAGCAGCTCCTTCAATCCAAGGGTCAAGATCATCAGTCTCCAACCCATGGAGAAGAGGATGAGATCAGGATATCAAGTCCATCTAGCCATCATGATCATATATCTGAAGCATCCATTTCACATGAATGCCCAATGGGTCTTCATAAGGATGGATTAGGCACCAAGACCCCAGCTATAGAAACAGCTAATGAGGTTCTTGAAACTGAGGCTAGAAATCCCTAGAATCAACAAAAAGGGGTACATGAAATTCCTGATATGGACTCAGGTAATGCTAAAACTAACTCACAAGTCAGGGATTTAGATGATATCCTTAAAAGGTTGGACGAATCAGATATCAAACTTAAGAAATTTACGGCTACTGTTTCTCAAATTCAGGCTGATGTGGCCAAGCTCACTGAGCTGGCCACAAAAGTCTTGAATGACCAAGTCCTGCACCCCAATCCATCCCAATGTAGGCACCATCACTTGAAGGTCTCTCTAACACTCCACCCACTTCCATTATCCCCACCTTTTCTATAACACCCCAAATATTTATATAATTAAAAATGTAAATATACAAATTTAAAACGCAAATAATAAGCTTTAAAATAAATAAAAATAAACAAATTTTAATTTAATTTATTTGAAGTTCCGACCAATTAAATGAGTTATTTACTAAACATTTGTAAGAATGACCGATTTAATTAAAAAAAACGTTGATTCAGTTATTATTTAATGCACCGGAATACAATGATTTATCCGTTACACCTACAAATTTTAATTAGGAACACCGTATTATAAAAGAAAAATGTTCGATTAAAGTCTAACCGAACTGAAAACCAATTTAGAAACTGAACCGTCTAAGATCAATGATCACAAGTAATTTATAATTCTGATTGGATTTAGTCTTCATTGTATTATTAACCACCGAAATTAATTGAAAGCAAAAGGTGTATATGTAACTGAAAGTGGAAGAGTTGGCTGTGAAGTTAATCGATTTGAACGTTAAATTTGTTCATCTTAATTGCTTATTTCTTCGACTGATGCATTAGCTGGGCATAATCCATCAAAGTAGTATAAGACAATTATTCATGGTTTAAGAAAAACAATACCAAAACTACACGGCAAGGAAGAGAACCGGAAGCCGCTACGGCCGGAATATTCGCCAATATAGCCCATCTCCATCAGTCAATTGTGCTATTGTCGTCGAGAGTCTTTGTCAAGGACGGGCACCGGATAAATCGGGAGGCTGCTGATCACTTCATCGCATCTAAGTAGGATATCGAAATATAAATCAGGATATGGATCGATATTCACGGTCTCTGGTTTAACCACGAAGCTCTCTCTCGAATCGGTTCTATATTCACAGTCTCTGGTTTAACCACGAAGCTCTCTCTCGAATCGGTTCATACTGATAAGGTAAGCCTTATATCTGTGATTGATTTAATAGAATGTGGTGTTTTAAAAAAAAGCTATCAAATAATTTTCACGAGTAGAAGATCTAATATACAAAATATATATATAATTAAAGAAAACATAAATAAGTTAACAAAACAATCTGGAGATGTGCTCGAGAATTTGGTTAGGAAAGATTGTATATGAACACACAAAATTATGTATTTGATAAAACAGACAATTAAACCACTGTATCTTTCGGAAAGTTTGGAAGGAGAAGTGAAACCCATGAGGATTGAGAATAAAACAGTTTAATGGTTAAAAGAACAAATTTGTATGTTGATATCACCAACACTAAAACTGGGTTTTCGGATTGCCTTCTATAAAACTATATTAACAAATGTCAAAAATTTCGTACTGCTTAAAAATATTATATATATATATATATATATATATATATCAGTGTAAAATAACAATAGTTATAACTAAATAAATAATTATGAATACTGATTAACTAATTAGGTATGAAAAACAACTTGGTTAAATCAAAAGTTTGAATCCTATCTAAGACAAGTTTTAATTATATTATTTAATGTCACGAAAATCATAAATTTTGATCAAAGCTTTAAAATGGCCATTTTTACTAAATATATTAAGGTAAATAAATGATTCTTAAGAAACTTAAAAAAAAAAAGGAAACTGATTCTATTTGATTAAATATATATAAAACAAAGGGTCCAAGTTATCAAAGTTTAACCGATTACATATACGAATCAAAATTCGTCTAAACTAACATGAAATTAAACCAAAATAACACAGATTTCTAAATTATCAAAGATTTGGATTACTCACTTAATTTCTGATTACCTCCTGATTGTTAAGGTACGAATTCTGTTTATTTAAATCTTAGTACTTCTGTTTCTATAACCGTTTAATTTCTGTTTCTATACTGTATTCTGAATTCTTATTGCCACGATATGAAATTGTGTTTCCCTGTTTCGTTTATCATGCAATAGATCTAGATTATGTTGTAATCATTATTGCATGATCCGATTATGACATTACTTGGTAGTTTAACTACCCTACTGAACCTACTGAACTTCTGATCTGTTACCTGAGCATGCCCCAACCTGTAAGGATGACTACAGTCCATTCATGATGGCAACCATGATGTGGAACCACCCGTGGCGGTTAGTTGAGTTCAAGCTGTCTCTATGTAGTACTTTGATAGTACACTTGTTGTAACATCAGTGCCGGACGCATTGCCGGAGCAGTGATCTCTACAGTAACTTGCACAGTAACTCAGGTACACACTACGTGAAACTCTTTATATGCTATTGACACTTGATGCTTGACACTAAACTATTATGCTATTGGTCTGAAATCTGCTTTAAACCTCATGGTTTAACAATCAGAAACACATCAGACAACACAGAACTGACACACAGATGCTTGATTTGATGCTATTATGTATAAACGTATGCGAGGTTAAACAGAATAAAACCATAACGGTTGTTGTTACAGAATGCTAAACTGATGAATTATTCGTATAGGTGACGATCTGTACGAATAAATCTGAAAGTTTAACGTCCTGAAATGATGACTGAAAAGTAGAAAACAACAATCAGAAAGTGAATCCAACGCCGTGTTTGTTCGGGTGACGATTCGAACGAATACGCGCGAAGGTGACACGTTATGACGAAACGAAAACGAACAACGAAACGAACGACATTAAATTAAGAAAATTAAATGTTTAACATTTATTAGGAATCACAATCTTATTGAAAATTAAAAATAAAAAGTTACTTAATTTAAAATGCATAGAATACGCGAACGAGTTCGAAACGCGTAGGAATAATAATTTACGAGAAATAATTCAAGAAAAGTTAATTTAAAATATTTACTAGGAATAACCACTTTTCAAATATTTAGAAATAAATCCCCTTTAATCTAGTTACAAAACACGAGCGTAGTGTGCCGGAAACACGACGAAAACGAGAACCGAGCAACCGAAACGAACCTGAACACCCCCGGGGTATATAAACCCTAAATAAGACCATTTCCCTCATTTATTACACACACTCTCTCTCTAAACTCTCCCAACCGTCACTTTCTCTCTCTCTAAGATTTCCAACTTCAAATCTCAAGATTTTGCTCATTTGGTGGTGAAATTACGAGTTCTTGGTGTCTACACGTATCTAGGATCGTCCTCTACATAGAAGTACAACCGATCTAAGAAGTTAGCCAGCCAAACATGAGGTAATGAGCCTTGAATGTTCGAAATATTAGGGTTTTCTTTACCCTTGTTCGACCAAGACACATAATCGGTGTATAACCCTTATACGCACCTTTGATGGCTGAAATTCGCACCACAACACCATAAACACAATCAGATCGTATATCAGAGCTTGATGATAAAGGTGAGATGCATGGTTCGTGAATGGAATGCTCAGCCGAAACAGCAAGTAGTCGAACCTTTAGAAGCGGCCGAACCTTCATGATCAATGGACCTGCATGCATCATCCACGAATCCTCCATGATCAACGAACCCTAGCCGGACCTAAAATGGCCAAACCTTGTGTCCATGAGCCACTAGACGAACCTTTGAGACCAGCCGAATCTAGGCTATCCGGCGAACCTTAAATCTCAGCCTAACCCTGGAAGGAGCCGAACCTTGCATGCTTACTGCCACCATCGGCGAACCTGAGTGCTGCCACCGAACCAATGGGAGACGAACCCTAATACCTTGGCTGGTCACTGAACCTTCTCTGTGGACGAACCTCACCACCGAACCCATGTATATGGCCAATAGGTTCGCTGACCTAAGGTGACCGGACCTTAAGCCATTGAACCATTCGATCGGGACATCATCTATTCGGCCAAAGTAGTTTCCCACAACCTATGCGGCCCAATTAATTTGACCCATAAACATTCCCTCGGGCCGAAATAGCAGGCGCAAACCCTTTACTTTCGGCCCAATAGCATCACCTGACCCATTATGGTTGTTTCGGCCCAAGACTAGCCCACATTCGGCCCACATAGTAAAGGAGACAACCTCACACACTAAATCAAATTAATTATGATAATATGCATGGGATTACCAAACTAAATTATTATAAAGGTGGCACGGTTTTGGATTTAGGTTCATAAATCCTAAAACAATATAGTTTGTTGTATATAATAATAATTATACAAAACTCTTTTACAAAGATGTTAAGGGTTACTAACCCTTCATCTACAGCCTAAGTTTCATACTTAGAATATCTTTGACTATGATCACAATGCAAATAAACAAGAATGCCAACAGTAGATGAATTGGGCTAAGTTTCACAAACATCTATACCAAGTAAAGAGGGCCGAATGATGACTGTGTTGGTTTGGTGAATTCCAATTAGGATCGAATACGAAGCTCTACGAACTATCAATGATGTGCGGAATCCATAATTGATATGTATATAATCAAAAGAAGACAAGCAATTTCATAAAAACTCTTCTATTAATCAACCAATGATTACAAGAAGTTCACACAGAAAAACTCTTCTCACACAGAGAAAATCTCTCACAGGTTTGCTGAATTCTATCAAAAAGTTATGAAGAATTCAGCCAAACCTTCAATATATACACACAGCTAATCAGCCGAACCTTTTAAGAGCCTGACCCTAGGTTCGCCAGCCAAACCCTAAGGTTCGCTGGGCGAACCCTTAGGTTCGCTAGACGAACCTAGGTTGCCAAACCTAAAGGTTCGCCTAACCTTCTCTAGGTTATAGGTTCGCCGAACCTATCAAGTCAATAGGTTCGCCGAACCTGTCAGGGCCAAACGAACCTTTGACAAAGCTATGAGCCGAACCTATTACAAACTCAAAATAAATACAACTTTTTCAATAGAAACCTATTACAAATGTGTACTAACAAACTCCCCCTTAATAGTTTCTATCAAAAGTCTTCATTCTTTGCCTCTCGTATAACAACCGAACGCGGTATCTTCGATAACCTCTCAGCCTCCAGCTTTGCATCTCTTTCATCTCTTTCCTTTTGCAATTTCATCAGTTCAACATAAAGATAATTCACATCATCCCAATTGCATCCAGAATGTATACCCAACGTATAACACATTCTTCCAATGGTTTGACATTGAATTGCCATATCTTTAAAGCTCACACCAAAATCATGAAATCCATCATCTGCATAGATCTCAGCTGTGTTAAGTAAATCAAAGTCATCCTTTGAGCAATTCACAATCCACATAGGATCTAGCATCCGGATCACCCTCCAATTGTCATTCTGCTTCAATAGAATCACACCTTCTGATGTTCTCTCATCATAGAACCAGAACTTGAAATAAGGATTCCAGTTCTATTCTATCTTCCTTAGTCTTGGTCTCTAGAAAACTTTACGCTTTGCATATCCATGAACTTTGTCAATGAATTGTGGTGTCAATAAACTCCAACCAGTTCTTGTTTCTTTCTTTAACAATCTTTCAAAAACTTCATTATGTCTAGTCTGAATTGGCTTAATCATCTTCATTCTTAAAGAAATCTTGAACATCTAGAGCAGAATAACCTCCAACAACCTCTCCTTCTTCTAACTTCTGATTAACTTGAATCTCAAATATCTTCCTCTGCAAGTCTATGTCCGAATGCATTTTAAATAAATCAAGAAAAGTAGGCAAGGAGTAATCAATAACAGTCTTTGGATGTTCTATTTCATCTAAATCTTCAAATTCAACATCAGTACAATCCTTGACCCTATCAGAAGATACAGAATTAACTGGAACCGCATCAGTCACAATCTTTGATGGAGAATAAATCACTATAGCACCAGTCACGGAATTCAAACTACTAGAACCACCACTCACTCCAGCACCACTATCATCCTCATCATTACCATCATAAGTCATCATATCTGGATGTTCACCAATATCAGAATCTCCATAATCCAGCTTTTCTTCACCTTCCTCCTCTTTATCTACTGTCTCTTCTTCTACCTTCTCTTCATCCTCTTCATCAACATCTACCACCACCTTCTCCACTTCAGACACATAAACCTCAGCCTTTGAAATCTTTTCTTCCAAATATTTCATCTTGAATCTCAAATCAGTACTCTCATTCTTGAGTTCAACTATATCTTCTGATTGTAGTTTGATAAAGAACTCCAACTCAGAAATCTTTTCTTTCATCTTCTTCTTCTCAAGAAGTTCTTCTTCTCTCCATTTAATCATTAAAGCCATCTGAGTCTTTAACTCATCCAATTCATTTGTGCTTGATGAACCAGCAACATTCTTTTCTTTTTCTTTCTTGTAATTATCAAACTCTTTTGATAACATGGATAATCTTCTCTTAAGATCAGTATCATCATAATTAACAGTGAAGTTAATATATCCCAAATCATCCAAACTTGAAAACAAATCCTCTTTGGGAATAGAATCTTGATGAAATTGAGTCTTTGACACTGAAGTGGTAACTGTAGTAGAATCTACAAAAGATGGCATGAATGAAGCTACATTTACAAACTCAGGAGTTTGTAAAGTAGAAGCAGGAATAGAAGCAGTAACAATAGAAACAGGCTTAGTAGCTACAGAAATAGAAGAAACGGGAACAGAAGATGTCTCTACAGATGAAGACACAACGGTCTTAATAGTCTTGGGCTTCTTCCTCTCATAAGGCCCTCCTTTGGCCATCTTATTCTTCCTTTTGGTCTTTGAAGACCCAGGCTCTTCTGATACAAAACTAGGATCAACTCTTTCTTCCTCAGCTAGCTTTGCAAATTTCTTCTTTAATTTTCTCACCATTTGGTTCCCTACTTGAACCATCTCATATTCAGACTCAGTGTCTGATGACTCTTCTTCATCATCTTTATCAGCAGCCTCAGTCTGTTGTGTAGACATCTCAAACTCAACAGGTTCCTGTGAACTAGGTTCATGTGATGATTGAGTCTGTAGTTGAGCACGAGAAGATTGACCAGTAGACTTCCTGGCTTGTTGTCTTGGAGGAGGTGGAGGTGGAGGTGGTTGTACTTGATCATCATCATTAAGCTCTTCAGCATTTGAACCAGAGTCAGCATGCCTCCAAGCATCATCATCAGGAGCAATATAGTTTGCCCTGGCACAGTGACCTATCATGTCTTTCTCCAAAATCACATCACCACTCCGTTGATACACTCTGACCTGACCCAAACTGGAATCAGTCATGTGTTTCAACTTAAGTAAATCAGCAGCTTCCCTAGGTAACCGCCCCTCAGGCAACCTCTCATCGATCAGCATCTGTACGAATCTAGGATACATATAAAATATATCCTTAGCCTTCGTAATTTGTCGGACATATACCGGAAGATCATCCCTGAAAAATTGAACGGTTTGTTCAATATAAGGGCTACCATAGCCGATCGCATCAAATCTCGCAATTCATCGAACGTGCCTTTCCTCATGCTCAGGCAATGTAGCAACACGTGTGCTAAAAACTTGTATTGAAGTGGAAGCTTGCCCTTCTTCACCGAGATGGAGTTGTAAGCTCCAAAATATCTGATGCGCATGAAGCATCCTTTAATGCACTTCTCTGGTATAAGAGTTATACCAGCAGGCTCACCCCCGAACTGTAATACCCTCCTGATATCAGCCTCAGATATACGAAGTGCTTGCCCTAGCACATTCGCATCAATAACATATTTCTCATCCACTGAAATAACTCTGGCCGACTCCCAGAAGCTTTGAATATGTGATCGATAGATCTGACAAGAGTTGGAGATGGCGTAGTATATCCTTGATCGACGAAGAAACTCAATCATAGGACGAAAATCTTGGCCATTCCTCGTTGTAGGATCCAGATAGGCACAAACATTATGTTTGTCACCAAAAGTTAAGTTCGCCATATCTACAATCAGAAATACAACACAATTAGAAACAAAAATTAACAAAAATTAACAAAATTAAAAAATCAAAAAAAAATTTCTAATAATAGACCAGCAAACCTATCCCCTGAGACGAACCTAATGTTAGGCGAACCTAAGTTAGACGAACCTGTTGTCTAGACAAACCTATTTGAACGAACCTTCTGTTGAACGAACCTTCTGATGAACGAACCTCATAATGAACGAACCTTCAAACAAACGAACCTATTGGTCAAACGAACCTTGACCAAAAGGTTCGGTTCATTTGAAATACATAGGTTCGCCACGAACCTATCAGATTCAGACGAACCTTTAAGGTTCGGCGAACCTTAGTTCATTCAACGAAGTTGTTCTTCCAGCGAACCTTTTCCATTTTCAAATCAAAAATTAAAATCTTCGAATTCGAAGATAAAACTTTACACCCAGGTTCGAAATACAACGAATAACAATTTTTACAAAGATGGTTTGTCCATAACTTAGAATTTGACCAGTTTTAATTCAAATTAACAGTTTCGATCTAAAAATCCTAAAACCTCTCAGATCTCTCAATTTAGCCGGTGAAATTCAATGAAATCTACCTAGAAATGATCAGCAAGTGATTACGAATATAAAGAAATCAATGAAAAGTTCTGGTATGTCCGAAATCAAAAATCGAAAAATTTGAGCTTGCAGAACGTCAGTCGTGTAATCAAATGAAAGTGACGAACCCTTATCACGAACCCTATATTTATACTCACGAACCTTTTCAGATGATCCTTTCCAACGAACCTTTTCTGCGAACCTTTGCAACGAACCATTTTAGACGAACCTTTCCTGCGAACCATTTCAAACGAACCTAGCAAGCGAACCTAGTCAGCGAACCTAGCTAACGAACCTAGCCAGCGAACCTAACCAGCGAACCTAACCAGCGAACCTAGCCAGTGAACCTAACCAGCGAACCTTCTCACAAACCAGGCGAACCTTTTTAAAAATTTGAATTTTTATTTAAAATTTCAAAACAAATTCATGTTTAATTGTTTTAAGTCAAACAAATAACCAAAATTACTGATTTAACATCAGATAAAGTAAAAATCTTTTTGTAATTTTTCAAATTTTTAGAAACAATTAAACTACAAATTTAACTAATCTAACTATACTAAAAAATCAAATCTTTTTGTTTGAGAATAGATTCAGACATGAGATCATATTGTTTTACAATTATCAAAATATCTGTATGAATTAAAGAAAGAATTTATTAGCAAATTACAAGTCCAAGATGATTGTCAGTATACTTATCCTTTTAAGTTTAGTTACTTAGTTAAAATATCAGATTAAACAAGATTATCAAACACTTTATAATAATCCATTTACTTGAACACATCCCCGATTCGTGAATAACTAATTAAACTTAAATGTTCTTGAAACTGATTACTTCAATTTTAACTAGCCTGATCATGCAAAAATAAAGCAGAATTTCTTTCTGAAAATAACAAAATAGAAAACAATTTTAATTTGTTCAAAATCTTGGAATCAAGGTTGATACTTACGTATGCTCAAATGATCCAGAAAAATGAACTAAACAATAATTTAAGATTAAGCTTTTAACAATCAGTTCGATATTTTCATATACGCAGAGATTGTCCAAATCTTAATCAGAACCAAGAAAACAAATTTGAATCGTTTAAAGCTATAACAATCAGGTCGATAAGTAAGTATACGCAAAGAATGTTCCAGCTTTAAACTAAAATAAAAGAAAAAAAAATCAGAATTTATTTTAAAAAAATTCAACACATGATCAAACTAGTACTTTGACTTTTTGTTCAAGAAACACCCTGTCAGAAAAATTACCACTCTTTCAGGACAAAACTAAGTACTGCATTCTAAGCATTTGTTTCTTATAAAGTATAATCAAACTTTTGTTTAAACTTATATTAACTAAGTTATAAACCTACTAACACATCATACTTAGTACTTGTAAATACTATTTATGTTCAAATTTTTAATGATACAGATATATCACTAATTGCAAACAATGTGCTATCATTTCTCACATAGTCGAATCAAATTCTCAGATTTTTAATTTTTTAATGTTTTTGTGTTTTTGATTTTTCAAATGTTTTTGTATTTTTCGAAATTTTCTCCCCCTAAAAACTAAAACACAAAAGAAGAAAAAAAATTAAAATATCTGATGTTAATTCAATAAAAATTGATTACGAAGGAAGTTGATTCTTGTTTACCTCACCCATGACCCGAATTCCATTTAATTTGAGTAAATGCTCAAAACGGTTTTTGTCAAAAGCCTTGGTGAGAAGGTCTACCCTTTGCTCGTTGGTGTGTATCTTCACCACATCAATCAGTTTCTTTTCATACCAACCGCGTATGAAATGAAACCGAATATCAATGTGTTTGGAACGTGAATGATACACCGGATTCTTTGTAATAGCAATGGCAGCCTCGTTGTCAACATGAATTGGGGTGGTCAAAAAATTTAGACCGTAGTCTCTCATCTGTTGTTGTATCCAGAAATCTTGGGAACAACAACTGGCAGCCGCTACATATTCAGCTTCACATGTAGATGTAGCAATAGATGTTTGCTTTTTGCACTGCCAAGAGACTAACCTCTCCCCCAAAAACTGAGCACCTCCAGTTGTGGATTTGGCATCAGTCTTACATTCTCCATAGTCAGAATCACTATAAGCATGGAAGGAAAAGTTATCATCCCTAGGATACCACAGACCGGTGTCTGGTGTACCCTTCAGATAACGAAGAATCCTCTTGACTGCTATCAGATGAGAAACTTTAGGCTTAGATTGATAGCGAGCACAGATACTTGTAGCGAATACAATATCCGGTCGTGAGGCAGTCAAATACATCAAGCTCCCGATCATTCCACGGTATAACGTAGAATTGATTAGCTCCCCCCTTAATATCAGGCTCAATCCCGTGATTGGGCTGAATTGGCGTGGAAATGGGTTTACAATCTAGCATGCTAAAACGTTTTAACACATCTTGAATGTATTTTGTCTGATGAATGAAGATTCCACCATCAATCTGATCAATTTGTAAACCCAAAAAGAACTTAATGTTTGACATGGCACTCATCTCGAACTTCTCAATCATAACCTCTTTAAATTCCAAACACAACTGTTCATCAGTAGACCTAAAGATGATGTCATCTACATAGATCTAAACAAGGAGAATGTCCTTACCCTTTTCCCGATAAAACAGTGTCTTGTCAATCTGAACCCTATTGAACCCGTGTTCAATAAGGTGAGTCGAGAATGTCTCATACCAAGCTCGAGGAGCCTGATGTAGACCGTACAGTGCTTTGTCAAGGAGGTATAACTGATCCCGGTGGATAGGATCCTCAAAGCCCGATGGCTGACAAACGTACACTGTCTCCTTCAATGACCCATAGAGGAATGCAGACTTAACATACAACTGAAACACCTTAAACTTCTTCTGGGCAGCAAAAGCCAGAAAGAGTCGTATTGCTTCTAGCCGCGCCACTGGTGCAAACACTTCGTCATAATCAATTCCTTCGATTTGTTTGAATCCCTGAACAACTAAACGCGCCTTGTTCTGAACAATCACGCCTCTGTCATCTCTCTTGCATTGTAACACCCATCTGGTGCCTATCTTCTTCTCACCCTTTGGCAAATCCACTAAATGCCATACTCCCAGTTTCTGAGACTGATTTAGCTCCTCTTGCATGGCCTCCACCCAGGCAGGCTCACACAGTGCCTTAGTTACAGACTTTGGCTCAATCTGAGAAATAAATGCAGAATGCATCCATAAATCTTGAGTCCCATGAGTCTCTCCAACTCAGCATACAAACTATCTACGTTTGCAACTTGATTTCTTGTCTGTACTCCTACAGACGGATTTCCAATGATCTGCTCCACAGGATGATTCACATGGACTCTAGTCACTGGCACTTGCGGGACTCCAACATCATGATCAAGATTTGTGATATTCTGATCTACATCTTGATCATGAGAAGCTGCATCTTCAAAAATATCCTAATCATCCTCAGATGACCAATCATCATTTATTACTTCTGAAGTGCCTTCCTCTGTTTGATGATTATCTTCAGCTTGATGAGAAACACCTTGATCATCAGCATTTTGCAGATCATATAACATCTGCAAGGATAATTCATCATCAGTAACATTAGGAGACAAGTTAAAAGACTCAAAAAGTTTATCATAGTCGAAAAGCCAATTTGGACCTTTGTCTTCAGGTATAGGTGTATGTCTTTAAACATCCACATTATACCAGAGTTCCACAACACCTGTGCGTTTGTTAAACACACGTTTGTTGGGGTAGGCTGTAGCCAAGAAAGAAACCTTCTTCAACTTTAGAGTTGTATTTAGCATCTTTCTTAAGCATGGTACAAGGAGCCCCAAAAGGTTCCAAGTGTTCCAAATTCAGTTTTCGATTTTGAAGAAATTCATAGCAAGTCTAATTATGTCGTTTGACAATCAGAACTCGGTTGAGAGTAAAACAGGCGGTCGCTACAGCTTCACTCCAGAATGTAATGGGCAGCTTCGAATCAGCGAGCATACTTCTAGCAGACTCGATCAATGTACGATTCTTTCTCTCAGCTACACCGTTCATCTGTGGTTCATACGGTGCACTGAATTGCTGTTGAATGCCCTTTGAATCACAAAATGATTCCATGTTCTGATTCTTGAATTCTGTCCCATTGTCTGATCGAACTCGCCTAACCCTCAACTTGTACAAAGTCTCCAACCTATTCACCAACAAAACAAAATTTTCATAAGTTTCAGATTTAACCTTAAAAAACATTACCCATGAAAATCTAGAAAAATCATCGGTCACCACAAAACAATATGATTCACCACCGATACTCTTCACATTAATCGGTCCAAACAGATCCATGTGAAGAGTTCTAATGGTTTAAAAATAGAAAACACTGTTTTGGACTTATGTGACCTCCTCTTCTATTTACCCTTTTTACAAGAAACACACACATCAGGTAATTTGAAATGTTTAACCGGTACACCATCAACCAAGTGATTGTGTACAAGATGATTCATCTTTCTGATGTGTATGTGACCCATCCGTCTGTGCCAAGACCGAGTATCCTGCTCTGTGGCCTTCGACACCAGACACGTCTCAACCTTGTTTACCGTCTCTGCATTAGCCATGTCCAAAACATACAAATCTTTACACCTGTCTGCAGTCATCAAAATCCAGTCATCTGGAATCTTAATTCCTTGTTTGAGCACACAGCATTTCTTATCATCAAATAACACCTGATAACCTTTATCACCAATCTGTGATACACTCAAAAGATTCTTAGTTAACTCCTTGCAGTAATTCAGATTGTCAAAGGAAACTTTACCATTAGTCAAACTACCACTCCCGGTAATCTGACCACCTTTGTCACCTACAAAGTTAACATAACATCATTTCATGTTAGTGCATTTTCTATGTGAAATATGCATTTAATGTGTGAACCTGGCTTGTTGTATATGAAATCGTAGTTTGTTGTATATGATTAGAAGATCAAGACACAAAGGATTCGGCTAGAGTTTGGCTAGGTTCATCCAGTAAACCTATTGGTTTGTCTAGCAAACTTAATGATCTAAGTAGGTTCGGTACTTACATATTCTAAGGTTCGGCTGTCACAAGGTCACGAACCTTATCAAAGGTTCGTGTAGATAGAGGTTCGTGAAAGGGTAACATAGACGAACCTTACCTATGGTTCATCTACATTGGAGGTTCGTGAATGTTTATAAGGGCCGAACCTTTGCATTTGGAAACCTATATATAGAGTAAAGGTGGTGGACTTGAAGACTTAGAGCTCACAATTCACACACACAAAGTCAAATTCTCTTTCAAGCTCAAGATCAAGACTCTCTTCATCTTTGTTTCTTTTGATAGTTCAAGTGTTGTATTTTCACATTTATTGTTTGTAAACACTTGGATATCAATGAAGAATTCAGATTAATGATCTATTACATTGTCATTGTTGATTCAAATCTAGTTGTAAACGGATTCCGCACATTTATGATCGAATCGTAGAATTTCGTGATCAATTCTTTTAATCTATAGTGGTATCAGAGCGTTAGGCTCTATTCTACGACTATTTGGACATCAATCTCAAGTAATTTGATCAGAAAGTTCATCATCTTGGAGGTGTTCTTGAAGTTCTTTACATTTTTGTCAACAAAAAGCCAGATCTACGAAAAATTATCAAGTTTTTGCAAGTTTTGATCCGATAGAAAGACGCGCCTCGAAAAAACGAAGATTTTGACTACTCATAGGCCTTCTAACTCCAAAAAATGAAGATTTTAGAGCCATTTTAGTGATTTGCAAATCTGTTCGTGCGATCTGCCGAACCTTTGACGAACCTAAGAGCCGAACCTACATAGGTTTGTGAGAAATAGGTTCGTGGGAACCTCTAGGTTCGCCAAAAACGTCATAGGTTCGCCAAAAACGTCATATGTTCGCCAAAAACCTTCCTAGGTTCGCCAAAACCTTCCTAGGTTCGCCAAAACCTTCCTAGGTTCGCCAAAACCTCAATAGGTTCGTGAAAAGGTTTGGGAGAACCTCTAATTGGTTTGTTCGAAGAGTTTTGCAAGAAATATACCATTTTAAAAGTTCAAGTAAACCTTGTTTACCTATTTTGGGCCTTCCGGATCATTTGTGATAGGTTTCAAGACCTAATTTGGACGTTAAGATGTGGATTGAGCTGTTTTGTTTTGAGAGGTTAAATTTTCAAGTTCTGAACATAAAAGTTAAATATGACTTACAAGAACTGGAATGTGGAATGGTTGGCTAACAATGGACTTGTGTTGGACAATTTGGATAATTATCCGAACTGGAGATCCACATTCGAAATGTTTATTACCAAAGCGGATGACAATTACCAGAAGTTATTGTACCAACAATACAAGAAACGATGTCTGAAATCAAATGATAATTTTGGGACATCAAAACTGAATAAAGATCAAAATTCTGAATTTAATCAATAAAGAGAATTGTGTGACTTGTTTTCGGTGATCATTTCTGAAGATATTAAAAAGACTGATTTTGAACAAATGGCACATTCATGTGCAAAGTGGAGTTTGTTACAACTTGCATATAACAATCATGTTGCAAAGAAGATCAAGGATGCTTATGATCGTCTTCTACCATTTATGCAAGAATTGAAGTATTTTCAGTTTGATATTACTGATCGGCAAATCGTTGAGAAGTTTACGCAATTCTTACCTTATCGATGGAATGATTTTGTTGAAAGAATGAAGGAAACAGAAGTTATTCATCATGTCACATTAATGAACTTCAAAGATGTGGTTGATAAAATGGAATCGGAGATAAGGAGACCCGGAAAATGGATTGTGAAAATTGTTGATTTCAAGTGGATTGATGAACAAAGAAACATGTTAAAGGCAAGTATGAGTGCTGAGAAAGAAAAAGAAGATGTTGATGAAGAAAAGGAAGATGATCTGAAAACTGAAGATTGTATTGAGGCAAGTGTGAATTTGAAGATGTAAAGTAGCGATGAATAAAAGAGTGAGGATTCTTCATTGTCAGAATCTGATAAAGCAATTGAACCTGAAATGTCTGAAGATAGCAAACAGGTGAATGAAGTTGTAGATGTGATATGTAATGTTACTGAAGACACACACATTCTTGATGATTCTGAAATCACAAGTGAGATGAAGAAATTTGAAGATGATGTGTTGAAGTCAAAGGATAAAACTTCAAGTGATGATGTGGTGTCAACAGAGGATGAGAGTGTTTATGAGGATGCCTCTGATGATTTGTCTGAAACAACAACCATTGTCAGTGAAGATCATTGTCATACAATTTCAGATAAAGAGGTAAGTTCAGGTACATTTTCTAAACTCTCATGCTCTAAATGTTTAACTCTTGAAGGGAAAATTTGGAGTTTAGAGGAAGAAAACATAAATTTGAAATGTGACTTATCAAACTGCAATAAAGCATACACGGATTTAAAATCAAATGAAAAGTTTTTTTCAAAACAGATTGCAGATTTGAAATTACAGGTTCAAATGTTGACTGATGATTTGTCAAAGTCAAATGCCAATGAAAGTGTTTCTGAACAAAAACTTGATATTTTGAGCAAAGTAAATGTTGAATTGACAAATGCAGTAAATAAAATTAAAATCAAAATGGACAAGGCAAAAAGGGACTTTGACTGAATCATGCACAAATTGGAGAATCATCATGATTCTATAATTTCTTCAAGTCCTCTTATTGAGAAATCAAGTGATAGTGAAATTTCAATAGATAACACTCTCAATAAGGGAAAGTGTCCAATTTGTGCTGATAACAACATTCCTCCGATCATTGAAGATTGTACTTTTGAGGAATATGATGAGGAGACATTGTACAGATGTGGGTTGATGGATGTACATAATGATTATGATGATTCTCACAATAATATCTTTGATGATGTAAAATCATGTGTTTCAAACTCTGCATCATCATCCAAAAAGAAAGTTTCTTTCAAAACCCCATTGGTTGAAATTAAAAAGTTTTCAAAGAACGAAAATATGAATTTTTCAAAACAAAATGGTTTTTCAAGTTCAAAACCTAAACGTCAAATTCAATCAAAATGGGTTGTGAAATCATCATGTGCATCAAACAGAGTGGAATCAAAGTGTGATACTTCAAAGTCTTGGAACAAAGACAAGATTTCACTCAGTCCCACAAGATGTGAAAAGTTGAACTTTGAGTCTCCCACATCAAGTGGTAAGAAGTCACATTTGACTCATATGGGTTCAACAAGTAATCAAAGATTAGTTTATGATTCACCAGTGGTAAATCACGAAAATAATAGGTTTGTACAAAACTATTCTCCTAGGTTTGTGGAGAGGAGAATATGTTTTGAGTGTGGAACAAGAGGGCATATCATTGCTAATTGTCCTTATCTGTGTGAGTTACAAGGACAAGTTAGTAATGCCAAGTCTTGTGTCACAGAGGTTTCAAAGTTCATTCCTAAGAGACATAAAATGCCAAATCAAAACAAGGAAGAACTTGTGAAAGCCTCGGATGAAGAAAAGTTGAAACTTTCAAAACCTTTAATGACTAATTTGGTATTTAACAACAATGTGGTGATTCAAGATAAGTATTATCTTAAGAATGCACTTGAACAGGAACAGTTGTGGATACCAAAAATAAACAAAGTTTCAAAGGAAACTTCATTAGTTTCAACTGGAAAATGGATTAAATTTCGGTATATGGATTTTCATGGAAAACTCAAGACCTCGAAGGCTTGGCTGACTAAAGCTATCTAATGGTTTGTGAGTGTGTGCAGGAGGATTTCAAGAGGACCTATCAATTGAAGGAGAGCTCATTGATAGTGGAACTTCCTGGCGTGTATTTGGTAAAATCGCTCTAATTCTTTAACTGTCATATTATTCTGGAGAACTTGACAGGTTTGGAATTACATTGTCATATTTTCTTGATGTTTTCAAGTCATATTGATCATAATGTTTTACAAAGATCGTAAATCATATTGGTTGTCAATTTTCTGGGAATTTTGATTTTTTATATACTTATAAAATTCTAAAAATCAAAAAGATTTTCATTTTTAGCATTTTAGGGGGAGAAAATTTAAAAAATCAAAAACAATATAAAATTAGAAAATTGAGAAATTGATCCGACCATTGAGATATGATTGTACATTGTAATATTCTGAAGTTTACTTGGTTCATACAAGATCAAATACAAAGCGATCACAATGCACTCAGTATGATATGTTGGTAGGTCTTTCAATTTGTTGTGATTTATGTAGACTAATACCATAATCATTATTTGTGGGATACATTACTTAGAACACAGTGTTCGATCTTTGTCCTGAGTGCGTGGCCATTTGCCTTAGTGATTGCTAATTGTATTAGTACATATACTAGTTTGATCATGTGTTTTATTTTCAAAAGAAATTCTGAGTTCATTTTTCTTTTATTTTCGTTCAAAACATGGACATTCTCTGCGTATACTTACGTATCGACCTGATTGTTATGTTTTGGACATTCTGTTTTTATTTTCTTGGTTTGTTTAGAACTTGGGCATTCTATGTGTATACGGAAGTATCAATCTGATTGCTAGGTTTTAAACTTAAGTTATTTTTTGCTTCAATATCCTGGTTTCATCTGCGCATACGGAAGTATCAATCTTGTTATCGGATTTTGAACATTCTGTTTTATTTTACACCTTTTTATTTCACAAAAGATATTCTCCTTTATTTTTGCATGATCAAACTAAGCAAGAATTTGATCTTATAATTTACAATGGCATCGCTGTTGGTTGATGTTTCACAAAGCGGGGATGTGTTCAAGTGAGTGGGGAACACAAAGTCTTGTGATTGGTTTTCATTAATCAAAATTCACAACAAGTAGTAAGACTTAAAGTGGATCCATATACTGGAAATCGTCCTAGGCTTGTGCATCGACTAAATAAATCTCATTAACAATCAATAAGTAATGCTGATGTATGATTGCAATATGATCTCATGTTTGGATCTTTCTAATCAAAAACATATTTATTTTTAGTTAGAATACAAATTTTGTAGGATTTTAGGATATACAATTTTGTAATTCATAGCTTTAGGGGGAGTTTATTCAAATCATTGAAAAATTCATAAAAATTTTCTTCTATTTTTTAGACTATCCGATGTGATTTACTAATTCATTGTAAACACTATATTTGATTTACTGTTAATAAGTGACAAAGAGAAATTGGAAATGTGATAAGGCATCTAGTTTTGAATATGTGTCAACTGATGCAGGTGATAAGGGTGATGAAGATCTGTGTGTTGAAGATGTCACTACAGTCCTCAGCAGGTGAATCTTGAAAAAGAAAGACATAAGATGGAGGGAGAGAGAGAGAGAGAGAGAGAGAGAGAATGAAATTAAGATTTAGAGGGTGAAGTAGAAACACAGAGACTGATGTATTTTCTGTGTGAAAATATAACAGCTACAACTAGAGGGAAGTATGTTGATAGCAAGGTTGTAGGGGAGTATGTTGATGCATCTATGTTCCCCGATGCACAAAATGTTTGAGCATATACAACAGCAAGGTTCAAGGGGGAGTATGTTAGTGCATTTTCTGTGTGAAATATGCATTTAATGTGTGAACCTGGCTTGTTGTATATGAAATCGTAGTTTGTTGTATATGATTAGAAGATCAAGACACAAAGGGTTCGGCTAGAGTTTGGCTAGGTTCATCCCGTAAACCTATTGGTTTGTCTGGCAAATTTAATGATCTAAGTAGGTTCGTCACTTACATATTCTAAGGTTCGGCTGTCACAAGGTCACGAACCTTATCAAAGGTTCGTGTAGATAGAGGTTCGCGAAAGGGTAACATAGACGGACCTTACCTATGGTTCATCTACATTGGAGGTTCGTGAATGTTTACAAGGGCCGAACGTTTGCATTTGGAAACCTATATATAGAGTAAAGGTGGTGGACTTGAAGACTTAGAGCTCACAATTCACACACACAAAGTCAAATTCTCTTTCAAGCTCAAGATCAAGACTCTCTTCATCTTTGTTTCTTTTGATCGCTCAAGTGTTGTATTTTCACGTTTATTGTTTGTAAACACTTGGATATGAATGAAGAATTCAGATTAATGATCTATTACATTGTCATTGTTGATTCAAATCTAGTTGTAAACGGATTCCGCACGATTATGATCGAATCGTAGAATTTCGTGATTGATTCTTCAAATCTACATTTCATCTCCCTGAAATCTTTCAGCAATCCTAACTCTCCTGTCATGTGCCGTGAGCATCCACTATCAACAATCCATCGATTGTTGATATGGCCCATGAATGCCACCTGCACAATTAATTAAAACAAAAAAAATCTTTTTATCAGTACCAAAAGGGATGACTCCCGCCATTCTGGCGTTGAGTCTCCCTGGACAGCCTCCTGCCATTCGATTTTGATGAACTACTTGAAGACCCATCTTCCAAGTATTCATCCTTTCTCACAAAAATTTTCCATCTGACCTGTGTCTGAATTTTCCAAAAGAATTAGAATTTCCACTCTGTTTTGAAAATTGTTTAGAGGAAAAGTTGTCATAAAATTCATCATCAGATGATGATGTCTTTTTAAAAACCCTTTTAACATGTTGTTTGTTATTACAAACTTGTCTTTTATGAAAGTTTTCCTCCTTGACCCAGACACATTCAGGATCAAATTTCCTAAGGATTCTCATCTCCTCCTCACTAGGCTTTACCTTCCTAGCACTCCCACCAGAATGGATTACCCGACTGTCATTTGCAAAAGGTTTCTTGATCTTGTGATTTGGACAATTTGCTGAAATATGTCCTTTTCCTCCAAAAGTGAAACACTTTCGTGTTTCTCGTGGAGTAAAATTATGAAATCTGTTGCAAGTGTCCAAATCACAGTCAGCAATGACATGACCCACTTTCCCACATCTGTAGCATTTCCTTGATGAAACATTCTTTGGTTTTGATTCATCACTTCTCTTAGATGAACCCAAAGATTTTGATGCTACAGATGGAGATAAAACATTAGTCTTCAAACCAGTGGCTTTTGTCTTGAAATTCTTTTAAGAAAGCTTTGATTTGCCCTTGTTTCCATTTCCACTTTGATTACCCTTGTCAACCACTTTGACAAACTTCTTATCCACTTTTTCAGAAATACCCTTTTGTTTGTGAAAAGTATTAGGGACTCTCCTTTCTGTGTAGTCGAAGACTTAACAAACACCATTGGGTTGTTTACTTTTAAATCTGATTTGGAAACAAACTTTTGTTTAACCACTGTTTTTCCAGCTGATTTTACTTCAGACTTTGATTTCAGAAATATTGGACTCTTCTTCTCAATAGTGTTAACTCGTTGATGACCAATCATTCTCAGAATATCAGCTGAATATTCTGAATCAGTAATGTCCTCTATAATAGGAGCATCAAAGTCAACACATTCTTTGCCCTCAGACAAAACACTTTCAGCATCCTCAGATACTTGTTCAGACACATCCTCCTTTAAGGAAACCGGATGAACTTCTAAAGCTGAATTAATTTCAGGTCTTGGAACATAACTGAGAGGATGTGGCACAACATGAAAACCAATTCCAGAATTATCATGCGAAGATCTTTGCATTGCCGCAAAGTAATCGATGACATATGCAGAATTCTGGTAGTTGTCAAGCTTGCCTTTGTGTAATTCAGCCTTAGCCTTTGCTGCAGATAATTCTATTTTCAACTTCTGAACTGAATCCAGATGCACAGAAACGACATGATTATTCTGTAAAACCTTGATTTTCAAATCTTCGTTTTCTTTAGCAAGATCAGTTATCTTTTTGTCAAATGCCTTTTCTTTTGAAATCAACTTCTTATTGGCTTCTGTGCATTCTCTCATATCAGAAGTTAGTTGAGAATTCATCTCTTTCAGTCTGTCGATCATCTCAAGCAAATCATTATGTACCTCATTCATCTCCTCGACCTTTTCTTTGCCTTTCCCAGATTCTTCTTCCAACGAAGCCATTAATGCACCCATAAGATCATCATACTGTTTGCCCCAGTCATATCCCTCATCAGACTGACTTACAAGTGCTTTAGAAGATGATTCTTCAGATTTCTATTTCTTTTTCTGATAATATTCTTTTGGCTTGAATGGGTTCAGATTTCCTTGCTTCTTAGGGTTCTTGCATTCTCTTGCAAAATGACCATGTTCCCCACAGTTATAACACTGAGTAGATTTTGGATTAAATCCAAATTTAGTGTTTCGGTCAAAGGTGAATTTCTTCCCGATCTTCTTCTCATACCGATTGATTCTGCGGATAACACTCGCCAAAGCCCATTGTGTATCTATCAGTTCCATTTCATCCTCATCAATTTGTGCATAATCTTCAAAAGTCAGATTTGCATTTCCAATCCTTCCAGCCACATGTTCATCGTATGCACTAACTACACACGATAAAATAGACATATGGTCTTTAACTGCTTCAACTGTAACTTTTCCCAAATTAGTAGTGTTAAGCTGCACAGGAGGTGGTGTAGATTCAGACTTCTTCTCATTGATAGGACAATGTGAACTAGAACTTGTAGACACCGAAGAACTCTGATTACTTTCTGAAGTTCTAGACACAAAAGCAGTCTGTATCTTGGCAGATGATGCAGGTGGTGTAGCAACAGAACCACCATACAAGGAAGGATCTTGTGTGACATTTACTCGCCTCGCTTTCCTTTTGTCCTTCATTTCTTTTTCCTCAATTTTCTGAATAAACTCTACCAATGTCAATCCAGGTAGATTTTCTCTCAATATGAGCACTAAGGAGTTCCATTTATCTGGTAATGCATCAGCTAAACAATCAATCTTCTCATCTTCTGAATACTCAATGCCATATTTCCTCACTTCAGTCAACAAGTGTCTGTATCTGGTGATTAAGGCATCTAAAGTCTCATTTCCAATGATGTTAAAGTTCTCAAACTCTTTTCTGATGTCTGTAGCCTTTATCTTTTTCAGATTTGTATTGCCTTCAACTCTAGCCTTTAATGCATTCCAAAGACTGTAAGCAGTCTTGTGTTCATCAAACTGATGCAGAATTTGATTTGGAATGGCTTGACTCAATAACCAATAAGCCTTTTTCTCTGAGTCATACTTTTTCCGTTCATCTACATCCATTCTTTCCAATAGTTGAAACAGATCAGTACCAACCACCCTGGGTCTCTCATAAGGAGATAAAATTCTCTCCCATAAATTTGTATATATGCCATTTAAATGAGTTTCAAACCGTCCCTTCCAGTTATCATAATCTGCTAAATCCAATAGCTTTGGCACTTTATTGGCACTACCCACTTCTGTCTCACTGATCAAAATGCTCTAAAGTTTAGAATTCTGACTTGCCATAGCCGCGTACATGTCAGACATAATTTCTTATTTGATAAGCAGTGAACCTTTTCTAGAATAACACTAGCCGAACCTTTTCACTTAGGCGAACCTTCAATCAAATCACCGAACTTAGAGCAGCAAACCTTGACCTTAGGCGAATCTCCAGACAGGTGAACCTATTGACAGGCAAACCTTAAAACAAGCGAACCTTGAAATCAGACGAATCTTCAGCCCAAACGAACCTTCAGGCGAACCCTCACACGAACCTTGCAACACAGACGAACCTTGAACGAATCTTGCACTCAAAATTCAGACGAACCTAGAACAGTAACCATCGAACCTCTGGCGAACTATCACACAAATCTTGCCGAACCTTGACAGAACCTTTGCCGAACCTTGGTCGAATCTTTCACGAACCTCTTCAGAAACACACGAACCTTCTGAAAAAGACCTTCTAACAGCGAACCTTTATGTTCAGCAAGTCACAGGTTCGTGGGACGAACCTGTAGCGCAAAATTTGAAAATTTTGGGAGGGAAACCTTCCAAAACTTTAGAAAATCCTTCTAAAACTTCACCAAAACACTTCCAAATCTTCAATTATTGTAATTCAACAACAAATGAAGATAATATCAGCCTCAAACAGCAATCAATCGATCAAGAAAAGAAAAAATTTAGTCATTAATGATCTTCAAGTCTTCAAATCTTCAAAATTACTTGAATTCTTTGAATTTGTAGTGTAGAACCTCACCAAACTCTCTGATACCACTGTTGGTTTGGTGAATTCCAATTAGGATCGAATACGAAGCTCTACGAACTATCAATGATGTGTGGAATCCATAATTGATATGTATAAAATCAAAAGAAGACAAACAATTTCATAAAAACTCTTCTATTAATCAACCAATGATTACAAGAAGTTCACACAGAAAAACTCTTCTCACATAGAGAAAATCTCTCACAGGTTTGCTGAATTATGTCAAAAAGTTATGAAGAATTCAGCCAAAACTCAATATATACACACAGCTAATCAGCCGAACCTTTTAAGAGCCTAACCCTAGGTTTGCCAGCCGAACCCTAAGGTTCGCTGGACGAACCCTTAGGTTCGCTAGACGAACCTAGGTTGCCAAACCTAAAGGTTCGCCGAACCTTCTCTAGGCTATAGGTTCGCCGAACCTATCAAGTCAATAGGTTCGCCGAACCTGTCTAGGTTCGTGGGCCAAACGAACCTTTGACAAACCTATGAGCCGAACCTATTACAAACTCAAAATAAATACAACTTTTTGAATAGAAACCTATTACAAATGTGTACTAACAGACTGAGACTCGCGAGTGTTAGCCAACCTTAGGGCTAACACATACACACACACAAAACTCTACAATTCATACTTACGAGTTACAAACAATGTGAAATCAATACAGGATCGTGAACATAACAACAAATATTAAAACGAGCGCGCGCATTCTAGTTTAAGCTAAGTCAACCACAGCCACAACAAGGTGAGTTCATTTGTCCCTTTTCAAACATATTTGTTTTACCTCGGGACTGGGAAGCATGTTATACATTTTAAACAATTATTGAAATGTTTATTAAATGCTTTACACTTATTCATGATGCGTATACTAATGCTTAAGATTCTAACTATTATACGGGAAGCTAGAGACTAAGACTTAAACTATATGCTTGATGCTTATGCTATAAACTCTATGCTTAAACTATATGCTCGATGCTTATGCTATAAACTCTATGCTCAGACGATATGCTCAATGCTCATGCTATAAAATCTATGCTTAAACTATATGCTCGATGCTTATGCTATAAACTCTATGCTCAGACAATATGCTCAATGCTTATGCTATAAACTCTATGTTTAAACTATATGCACAATGCTAATGTTACAGACTACATGCTCAAACTGTATGCTAATACCTGAAAGTAAATGCTCAAAGCTATGATTGTATGCTAAATGCTAAGCTTGTATCTAGTCATGGGCTACGTAATTGCTAAACATTGCTAGAGCAAAGCTTGTACCCATGCACTGTAATACGTGAAAGCTAAACTATGCGAATGCTAAGCTTTTATCTATAAATGAGATACGTAAATGCCAAACATTGCTAGAGCAAGGCTTGTATCTGCATATATGAGATATGTAAATGCTAAACTATGTGTGTGCACAGCTTGTGTCTATATATGAGATACGTAATTGCCAAACATTGCTAGAGCAAGGCTTGTATATGCATATATGAGATACGTAAACGCTAAACTATTCGGATGCTAAGCCCAAACCAACTCATGAGATACGTAATGGCTAAACATTGCTAGAGCAAAGCTTGTATCTAGACGTGGGTTACGTAAATTCTAAACATTGCTAGAGCAAAGCTTGTACCCATGCATGAGATTGGTGGAAGCTAAACTATGATTTGTGAACAATTGTGTTTGTACAACTTACTTTAAAGCTAATCTACATGAATGCTATAAACTTGTAAAATTTTAAAAAGTACACAAAAGTTATGATGGAGACTGGATTGTATGGTAGGTAAAATGCTTAATTATCATTAACAACATTGTCATATGTGGATTAGTATGTGGTGGGATGGCGTCTGGGCGGGTTGTAGGCTCGACCCTTTCGAATGCCCTATATATAAGCATACCGATTTGGATATTACATGTGATGTTATTGAGGTTAAGGTTTTACCGAAAGAGGTTTTCTAAAGCTATTTTCAACTTTTAAACTATATGAACTCACCAACCATTATGTTGACTTTGTTTCTTACATGCTTTCTCAGGTGATGTACAGGAGTAAGCTAAGGCTCAGGATTGCATACTAGGATACCCAGTTAGAGGACCTAGTATACTTTTGGAGAAGCACATATTTTGTGATTGATGCGAATCACTTTTGTTATCTTGTACAGATACAAGATATAAACATTTGATTCTTTTGATAGGTTTACTTAGTTAAATTATCAAACATTAACATTTGTAATTTAACTTTGTAATCCTAGTTTAATGCTATATTGTGCTTTAGTTATTCTCAATGTTGATGCTATATAAACAACCTGATCATCACAATTATCACTCACGATATCGCGCACCGGGAACCATCCGCCCGGCGGGGAAGTCGATCTGTCCCGCCGGCTCGGGGTGTGACACTTGTGCAGCTATTGAATTATGGAGAGGCGTATGGACTGGTCCTATGATAGTTTTTAATTTTACTTTCTAAATTCTGGGGGATAGTGACGTGTATGCCAACACTAACTATCTCATGTGTCTGGTAAGCGGGAGTAGCTACCCATGAACCTTACACTTTCAGATGCACAGGCTGGGAATTGAGGAACGACATACAAGAGATTATCAAGGATTTATTTTACAAATAATGTAATAAACTTTATCAGAAGACTTTGATTTATGTTTGGGTGACTTATGTAATACTTTTAATATATTTTAATGTATTCTAGATTGTTGCATTAATTCTGATCTCCGTATAAGTGACACGTCAGCCCTAATAAGGTGGGGTGTTACATTTTCTCCCCAAGCTTTTCAGGAAGTTTTAAACACACTTCTTCACACCCATCTCACTACCTTCTTTACCAATTTCACCAAAGAATTCCATAATACCCCAAGGATTCAATTGGATCTACTAAAAATTTCAGTAGACTCAAAAATCTCCTCCCTACAACATGAAGTAGTCAATGACTCCCTGTTTTTGAAGTCTCTCACAGGCACAGCTCCTCCACCCCCTTGGTTCAAGGAACAGGCTGATGAAGGAAAAAAAGGGAGAATGAAAGACTCCTAGATGAAGCCCAATCTGCCAAAAGGGCTCAAGATAAGACTGAACAAAGAAGGATGAAGTAAATAAGGATGAAAAATCAAGACGCTCTTCTCAAAGTCGCATTGGATCGGCAATTTGAGACTGTGGCTGCTAAGGCCAGTTTTGAACAGAAACAAAGGGAAATAGAAGCTCAAGTGGAGACTAGAGCGTCTGGTGCATCTAATAAAACCCAACCCCAAACCTTGCAAACTTTCTCCCACTGAACCAAAAAATATCACAACCACAACCCCTTCTTCCTTAGCTTGCTCCACCCTGGAAATACCAGCACAAAGTGAGTCTGTTCAATATGAACACAATCCATCCTCTCCCAAACAAGAAATACCAGCTCATACCGAGTCTGTAAAAACCAATGAAGAGAACTCACCCACCCTATCTCCCAAATCCTCTTCCCAAACCCTTCTAGATTTATCTTCACATACCCTATCACTCGGTCTTTCAAAAGAAGACAAAAGAGTGTGGCCAGAAAATCCAAAACCCCCACTACTAAACTAAAGAAACCTTTAACTCCCACTCAAGAACCAAGTTCAGGCTCAAGTGATTAGACTGGCTGATGATGATGAGTCTGACTCCAACCCATCCAAGACTACCAAAGCTCCCTCATCAATAAAGCTAGCTGATGTTGAAGCTGAGAAACCTCAAACCTCCCCTCTAACAGAATCCCACTCTCTAGTAAGGCAGTTCCCTACAACCGAAAAGCTTCAAGAGCTAAAGAATAAAGAAGCTGAAGGGGAAAACAAGATCTTAGCTGATCTAGAATCCACTGGCCTTTCAGGAGAGGAGCTGATCCAAGCTTATCAGGAACAGATAGCCCTGATGGATCAGCAACAAGACAAAGTTTATCAGGCTGAGAGGGAGCAACTTATAAAGTTCTTGCTAAATAAAGGTAAGTACAAGGTTAAATCCTTCATCAATTGGGATATTACAGGTCTTAGAAAAGAAGTTGAAGTCCTTTCTAAAAGAATAAAGGAGGCAAATAAAAAGAAGAAGACCATTGAGCAGAGAAAAAGAATAAAACACATCCTCATTCAAAATCAGCACCAAGAAACATGATCATGAGATGGAAGGATGACATATTGTTTTATGAATGGTCCAAATTCAAAAGGGTCAATAGTGATCATCCTCAGCTCTGGAAAGAGACCACATCACCGTCCCCCACTGTGGTGTCTAAGCTTAAGGATGCAGACCCAAAAACAATGCTTGATCACTTGCTGAATGCACCTCTGGGAATGCCGTTTGGTGAGCCTGATAAATCACCTTCTGTAGTCAACTTTATACCTTGGGTTGAAATAGAAATGGAATTTCTACCTACTCTCTTGACAAACTATGAGCCTCATTAGCATGCAGTACTCAAAAAGGTGCTTGACTCTGGAGATCAAATAAAAAGTAGGGAGATCGTTCACTTGCCTACATGATCTCCTCCCATTCTCCCCATAGCACTTCTCCTAAATCTCAACCTCTTCAGATCATCCACTGTAGAGCCAGAATAAAGTGATGGTTCTTTGACTCTATCACCAAATTCTTAAGCTCCCCGAGAATGATCTAAAAGATTTGCATCATATGACCTTGGAGAATGCTGACACAGAATATGAAGTCCTAAAGTATGTATGGACTCTCAGAGATCGAATTGCTTTGGCTCTAAGGCAAAAATAAATGGTTTTGGATTCATCAGTCTAGAGGGAGATTGTTGGAATATAAGGACTGATGAGCACAACCACTGAAGCCCAACAACATAATAAAACCGCGGATTGTCTAACCGCGGACACTTTCTTTCAACCATGATTCTTCTTCCGAGCAAAACTATTGAGCTTCAACATCAGAAGCACAACAGCGGAAGGTTCGCCAAATAACAACCGCAGATCTTTATGGCCTTAGAAGATAATGGCTGAACCTGATTCTTTCGGAAGGCAACCACTCTTCCGGAAGACAATCACTGATCAAATAATAATGACTGTTGATCAGCTTCTGAAGAACAACTTTCGAAGAATAGCCACTGATAACTTAACATCTACTTCAACCTCGGAAGAACTAAAGACTGAAAAATTTCTGAAGACTTTTGTTTCCATGGTGGTTGACTTTGTATTAGTTGTACTTTTCTGTTGATTCAGTGTATGTAATAAATAGTGTTAGCTATTTGTCTTATTCTTTCTTGTCTTGTAACATTTAATGTTGGGTATTTAGGCCCCAACATTCCCTGAAACACATGAACTGAATTCACCGATAATTCCTTGTGTTACTATTATGTCTTCTCCTTTTCTAGCAATACTATACAACCTAAAATAACTAAATGTTAAACTTTAGAGGGAGTGAATACCAAGGCTTTGAACGTGAGTCTAAATTCTATATTCCAGGTTAAATAGCTCCTACTAGGTTCAACACAACCATTTATAAATAACCTCAAAACATATCAAAATGCCACACAGGGTCTTAAATACAACAAGTCACAACAACGAGCAAGAGCATCGGTAATCAAACACAAGTTTATTTCACAATCAATCTAGGTGAGATCATAGCCCCTATTTTCTACTTTGAAATCTGCTGGGTTGAAACACGTGAATAACTATTTTGGAAGAAATTATTTAAATTGTTTTCATTTCATTATATAAACTTATGTTGTCTTATGTTGGTAAGTTAAATACATTCAAGATAATCTTTGGATCAAAAGGCACTTTAGTGATGAGTTGTCATGGCACAAAACCTTATCAAAGATATGTTTTTCTACATATTGGCTTTCAAAATCATCATACAATCTAGAAAATGGACACATTTTTGTAAACAAACTTATTCACATATAGTGTATATACTTGGGACTTCAAGAGCTTAAATCAATATTCTTAGATTTCAGACTTGAAGTTCATACAATCGTTATCCTTAGGACATCTAGCGCTGAAATAAATATTCTTAGATTTCAGACTAGAACTTCACGCGATCATTAATCTTACGACTCAGGGTTGGAAACTATATTCTTAGTTTTCCAAACCTAAGTTCATGCAATCGTTTATCATTAGTACTAGGTGATCACAACAAGGGAAAGCGGGTTTGCTACACCAAGGTCAGAGTTAGCTTTAGATTTGTTTTATAGCTAATTGTGGATTGGTATAGTTTTACCAATATAGAGTACGCGTCAGTTAATTTTAACAGCTTAGGCCATATTAGACACAAGCTTAGTAATACAGAGATGGTAATAATTAAATTTATTACCATGGGCCATATTGGTTTCATTGGTCAGTCTTAACCCTAACTCCAAATGTAGGTTGGAACTTGGATTTAAGATGACATGTTAATATACTTGAGAATAGTTTGGGTTACAAAAACATGTTACTACTTTTATGTCATTTACATTTCAAGTTATACATTGTTCAATATTGGTTTATTATTCATGAACTTATATTGTTTAAACTTAAACCTATGTATCTCAACAACTACTTGTAGTTGACAGATAGTTTTCACGTGTTTCAGGTAATCAGAGATAGGTACATTACAAGGACAACTAACTTGACCTAATTAAGATAGAACAAGATCAAGAAACAAGCTTGGATGGATTAGAAACTCACCTAATCCTTTTGTTTAATTATCTTGTTTGTTCTTATTTTGTAAACATTATTTTTGAGATCGGCTAGTTGTACATTCTTTTGGGTAGATAGATATGATCTATAAATAAAATACATTTAATCTTATGAAATCTAGTAAATGTTGTGGTTGTTCTTTATTAATATTGGTTGTGATTCAATTGATTAGTCGTCACGGCACCGGGGATTCCGCACGCGGCGCTGTGTGTGTCAGGTTGGAGGTTATTCCGTTACTGACCCGCTTGTGGCTTTCTCTTTGTTGACTGCCTCCTCGACGTAATCCTAACGGAAAGGGTTCAACAAGCGACAACGATGAAGAGATCAACAAGATTGCCCAAGTAATCACCCTAGATATGTAGGAGGTTATTCCGGGTATGGTTACTAACATCACCAAAAACCTACGGGGAAGTAGTGGTGATACATCAACAAACAATATGTTAGTGCATAGAATGTCCCTAGTTCAGTATTTTGTATGATTTGATGTATAAAGTTGATATTATTAATGAAATCGGTTATTCTATATTGTTCGTATCTGTTTAATTGAGTTTATTATGTTTATTTATGTTTGAATTTGACTTTGACTATGTTTCAGACCCATTCGTGTGAATGATACATAAGAATGAGTTCATTCGGACGAATGAACGCCTAGCGAATGACTGAGGCGAACAAATGAGTCATCCGCATGGCTCATTCGGTTGACTAAGCTCATTCGGCTGAGTCATTTGCCGAATAAGTACTTCGCACCACGCATTCGGCCGAATGAGTACAACTTATATATATAGTTGCAAACAGAATGTTTGACAACTCTTTGAGCCCCCTCTCTCCCATGAGCACTCCTTTGTCATACCCTTAGGGTTTTGAGCCGCTACTTGCTGTCCAAGTTTGATTCTCACCTCGTGGTGTTCGATTTCGATCAAAACGTTGACTCCTCATCGTCAGATTGCCACGGGGACTGGTGGTTTCGATTGGAAAACCCAGGAATAGGATTCCGCACTATTCTAGTGGCTGTCGAGCAGATCTCCAAAGGAACCGAGTTCTTTCCGAGTGTTCAGTAGGTCCCACAAAATGGTATCAGAGCTTTGGCTCTTGATTCTGCTCGATTTTCAATCTAAATCATCATATCCCAGATTATTTGTTCGAGATTTTTGAAAACCCTAAGTTGCTTTGGCTTCAAGTTATTGTTTCATTAGAAATCAGTGGGTTTTTCTGGTTATTTTGGTAAATCGATCATTTCTATAGCTAAGTAATGTTGTCCTGAGGTTCCATACCAAATTTGGTGGTCAGATTCGATCAAAATCGTGAGATATCGAATTTTTGTTGCTGAAAACCCAGTTTATGCGAATGAGTCAATCATGTGAATAACCATCATGTGAATCAGTCATTCGGCCGAATAAGCCTCATTCGGTCCAAGTGTTCGTGCGAAGAATTATTCATTCGGCTGAGTAGTCATTCGGTTGTATACTCATTCGCATCAGAAGAAGTTGTAACATCAGTGCCGAAATCGTACCGGAACAGTGATCGCAACAGTGTCATGAACAGTGATCAGGTATAAACTATATGCATTGCAGTGTATTTCATATTCATAACATGTATTGTTATCATTTCGTGTTATCAAATAGTGAATTCAGAATCATTTCATAGAACAAAACTCAGAAAACATGGTTCATCACTCAGATAATCATCTGGCGTTACAGAACCATCATATGATTATGTGTTAGGATCTTATTATGTATAAACGTATGTGAGGCTTTACAGAACAAAACAACACGGATGTCGATACGTGAATGCTAAATCGATGGATTATCCGTATAGGTGACGATCTGTACGAATAAATCTGGAAGTTTAACGTTCTGAATGATATCCTATAATTAGAAAACAATATTGAAAAGTATAGTTATCGTCGTGTTCGTACGGGTAACGATTCGAACGAATACGCGCGACGACCGTACGATTCGATTTTAAACAGTAAATTAATATTTTTGAAAATTTTAAAATAAACAATAGATAATTATTTAATTTATTAGGAATCACAACCTAAAATAAATTTTTAAACCTTATTTTATATACCGCGTCGTTTCGTTATGAAGATCACGAGAAATCGATATTTTATGCGAAACCGAACCTACCCGGGTATTTTCTAAGTCTTTAATGAGGCCATTAATCCCCCAACCAACCCCCACCAACCCAAAATTCATCCCCAAGTTCGTCTCTCTCACTCTCTACATACACTCTCTCTCTAAAGCTCCAAACCAACTTCTCTCTACAAAAAAATCGCTCGAATCTCGATCATTTCACGAGTCCTTGGTGTCAAAATGACCATCACAACATGTAGGTCACAGAAGTACAAGCTATTCAAGCTTTCATCCATCGATTTTGAGGTGAATCTTTAATTTATTTCAGTTTTTGTTGTGTACTATGAATGATATGACCATTTGTTGTTTTAACCGACCTCAACACCTAAAAACATTGGGATAAGCTCTTGTAAACAACTAGGACACTTAGAGGACGAATTTGCAATAGATTTCTCGACGATGAAGATGCTGTTCAGGTGGTTCGCGAAGGGCACGGGTCGGCGAACCTTCGAATGGTCGAACATGTGCCAACCGAAGTCATGTTAGGCGAACCCTAGATCACCAACATTCAGCCGAACCCTATGGCTCACGAACCAGGACCCAACCAAACCATCAAGGCCACGAACCATCATCCTCTGGCCAAACCTAAGCTAGTCACGAACCTTGAACCGGCGAACCTTTCTCTGAAACGAACCCATGGCGAACCTGGTGCCAACGAACCCTCTACGAACCCTAGCTCTTGGCCGATCCCTTTAGATACTCAGATGCAGCGAACCTTGCATGTCCCGAACCCTGGAACCCTTAAAACCTTGAGGATCTAGGGGGTTTGTGTACTGTGAAGTTGATATAGCCAAACCTCACATTAAAAACTTTTGTTGGCAGCGAACCTATACTTCCATTAGCTTGCTTATAGCAGTGATCGAACCATTAAGTCATCTAGACTTGAATTTGATCAGTTAAAATGGGAAACTAGGTGTATCGGGAATACTTACGAGTTATAAGGTTATGGGTGCACAGGTTGTTGATATATGCATGGGATGGATATGTAAACCGTGCATGGGAATAATAAGTGGGTGTGTGTGCATGGGAAATAACCTAAGGTATATGTGTGTGTGCATGTATAAAACGAAAACCCTCTTGTGCATGCATGGGGTTAGAGTTACATGTGTATGCAAGGAAATTAATGTATGTACATGGGAACCTACTAAGGCCATTTTAACGATAAGGATAAATTTAGGTGACCATGGATTTCGTATCTTTCATAATAAGGGTTTCTAAATTCGATTAACACTTGAGAAAATGGTTAGAAGCTCATGAGGATCAAAACAAAAGTCTTGTAATAAATTGGAAATCAAAGGTGTTCAATGGGCCGAAATGGGCCCAAAGGGCTTAATTAAGCCCATCATAGGTTAAAGGTCATTTTAAATAAAGTTGATGATATTTTAGTAGAAGGAAATGACTTATAAGCTTAAGTATATTAAAATAAATGATTTTTATAAATTTATATTTTAGTTAAAGTAAATTAAATTTAAAACATGCTCATTTAAAGCTTGTAATGACTTAATGGGGAATAAGGGTTAGGATTGGATATCTAAGTCAGACTAGTTAGAATACATTTTAAAAACATATTAGTAACATAGGACACTTAGTTGCACACCGAGACCAAACCTTAGATACGATGATTAATACATATACTTATCATATTCGAACTCTTTTAAAATAACTCAGGAACTGAAGAAACCTAAGCTACAACAACGAGCGCGCATTTTGTGATAGATCATTTGCACAGCAACACAGGTGAGATCATTGCCCTTTTTCTAAACATTTTTGTTTTTAAACGCGGGGTTGAGAAGCATGCATAAACTATTTTATTTAAATTGTTTTACGTAAATGCTTTTACTTATTATGAATTGCTTATTTTATATGCTTGTTTATACTTCTAGACTCCTATCTAGAAAATTTTCTATGTAGAAAGAACTTACAAGTTAATTAAATTACTCTTATGAGTAATACCTTAATTCTAAAACTCTAAACAAACCCTTAGTCCATCAAGCTCAAATTCAAGAATCTAAATTCTAAGTGGAATCAAAAGAACAAAAGCTAAAGATCAAAAGCAATGGAAAACTAATCCAGTGTGGAGATCAGTAAATCAAAGGATCCTACTCATAAATCTATAATCATTGTGAAATCATGGAATTCTAAAGATCAAAATCAAGAGACTCAAGGAAATCAAGAAAATCAGAACAGTGTGTGAATCATTGAAATAATGAAATCATTAAAATCTAATGAAATCATTAATGCTTGAGTCAAGGTGCATGTCAGTTGTATAGAAATCAAGACCACGTGTAACACACATAAAGTCCCGGCATAAATAGTAGACTCTTGTAGTCAAGCTATATGGGCAATAACGTGAACTATTAAACAAAATCAAGAGAATCACAGACGATCAAGTATCAAAGGATATCCGTAAAGTCCCGGCATGTACAGTAGACCAGTGGGTCAAGCTCATATGGGCATCAGTAAAGTCCCGGCACACACAGGTAGACTCCTTGTGGGTCATGCCTGATATGGGCCACGTGTGAGAGGGTACAACTTGGACAACCACCAACAACTAAGTCTAATTGATTGAGTCAAATAAGTCCCAATCATCATGTCTTAGTTGTATTTAAATGCTTAGTTATTAGTTTAATTAAACATTTTAATGTTATATTTCTACAAGTGCTTTTGGGAAATCATGAATACATGGTGAACTCAAGAGATCAAAAGTAAATCTATTTTTGGAAATCAGAATCTAAAATGAAGGTGAATGGAAAGAAACGATTAATTATCATTAACAACAATATGCTAAGCAGTCCGGTATGTGGTGGGATGGTGGCTGGGCGGGCGGTAAGTTCGACCCTACATATGCCCTGTATATAAGCATACTTGATTGGATAGCATAGATGGTTGTTGATGAGGTTAAGGTTGTCATTTCGGGGGATCAAGGTAAACATTTTCAGGGTAATCAAATTCTATGAATCAAAGGTTATGGAATCAAAGAAGTGGGATGAAATGCTTAATTATCACGAGGAACAATATATCATGTGGTTTAGTATGTGGTGGGACAGTGGCTGGGCGGGCGGTAAGCTCAACCCTACATATGCCCTATAGATAAGCATACTGAACTAGATGGTATAGGTGGTACATGGTGAGGTTTGTTAGTGCACATATGTAATAGTTTTCTATTCAAAAAGTTGTATTTATTTTGAATTTGTATAGGTTCGGCTGTTAGGTTTGTCTAAGGTTTGTCTGGCCCACGAACCTAGACAGGTTCGGCGAACCTATTGTTTTGATAGGTTCGGCGAACCTATAACCTGGAGAAGGTTCGGCGAACCTATAGGTTTGGCAACCTAGGTTCGCCTAGCGAACCTAAGGGTTCGCCCAGCGAACCTTAGTGTTCGGCTGGCGAACCTAGTGGTTCGGCTCTAGATAGGTTCGGCTGATTAGCTGTTTGTATATATAGGAGGTTTGTCTGAATTCTTCAGAACTTTGACAGAACTTCAGCAAACCAGAGAGGATTTTCTCTGTGTGAGAAAGAACTTCTTGTAATCATTTGTTGATTAATACAAGATTGTTTACGAAATTGCTTGCATTTCTTTGATTCTATACATATTGATCATGGATTCCGCATGTGGTTGATAGTTCGTAGAGCTTTGTTATCCATCCTGATCCGTTTCACCTAACCAACAGTGGTATCAGGGCGTTTGGTGAGGTTCTACACAAGAAATTCAAAGAATTCAAGTGATTATGAAGGTTTGAAGACTTGAAGATCATTGATGGCTTAAAGTTTTCTTTTCTTGATCGATTGATTGTTGTTTGTGATTGATTTTATCTTCAATTGTTGTTGAATTACAACAATTCACGATTTGGAGGTGTGATTTTGGAGTTTTTGAAGGATTTTTCAAAGTTTTGGAAGGTTTCCCTCCCAAAATTTTTTAATTTTGAGTTACAGGTTCGTGAGATGAACCTGTGAATTGCTAAACAAGAAGGTTCGTTGTTAGAAAGGTTTTTCAGAAGGTTCGTTTGTGTTTTCTGAAGAGGTTCGTCTAAGTTTTGTTCAAGGTTCGTCTGATAGTTCGCCTGAGGTTCGCTGGTTACTGTTCAAGATTCGTCTGAGGTTCGGGTGCAAGATCCGTTCAAGGTTCGTCTGTGTTGCAAGGTTCATCTGAGATTTGGTTGCTAGGTTCGTGTGATAGTTCGCCTGAAGGTTCGTTTGGGCTAAAGGTTCGTCTGTTTAAAGGTTCGCTTGTTTCAAGGTTCGCCTATCTATAGGTTCGCCTGTCTGGAGGTTCGCTTGAGATTAAGGTTCGCTCCTCAAAGGTTCAGTTGGTTGATTGTAGGTTCGTCTGTTTGAAAAGGTTCGGCTAGTGTTTTTCTTGAAAAGGTTCGCTGCTTACAAATTAAAAATCATGTCTGAGATGTACGCAGCAATGGCTAGTCAGAATTCCAAACTTCAGAGCATTTTGATCAGTGAGACAGAAGTGGGTAGTGCCAACAAGGTGCAAAAATTATTAGACTTGGCGGATTATGACAATTGGAAGGGTCGCTTCGAGACTCATCTCAATGGCACAGACACGAATCTATGGGAGAGAATTCTATCTCCTTATGAGAGACCCAGGGTCGTTGGAACTGATTTAATTCAACTTTTAGAAAGATTGGATGTAGATGAGTGAAAGAAATATGACTCAGAGAAAAAGGCTTATTGGTTAATGAGTCAAGCCATTCCAAACCAAATTCTACATCAATTCGATGAACGCAAGACTGCTTATAGTCTTTGGAATGCCTTAAAGGCTAGAGTTGCAGGCAACACGAATCTGAAGAAGGTGAAGGCAACAGATATCAGAAAGGAGTTTGATAACTTTAACATCATTGGAAATGAGAGTCTGGATGCATTAATTACTAGATACAGAAACTTGTTGACCGAAGTGAGAAAATGTGGCATTGAATATTCAGAATATGAGAAGATTGACTGTCTAGCTGATGCTCTGCCTGATAAATGGAACTCCTTGGTACTGATATTGAGGGAGAATCTACCTGGATTAACTTTGGTAGACTTTATTCAGAAGCTCGAGGAACAAGAAATAAAAGGTAAAAGGAAAGCGAGACGAGTGAATGTCATACAGGATCCTTCTTTGTATGGTGGTTCTGTTGCTACACCACCTGCATTATCTGCCAAAATTCAGACTGCTTTTGTCTCTAGTACGTCAGAACATACTAATGTTCCTTCTGTTTCTACAAGTACAAGTACAAGTTCATCATACTCTAACAATGAGAAGAAGTCTGACACTATACCACTTGATAGTCCAACTCAACACTACCAATTTGGGAAAAGTTACAGTTGAAGCTGTTAAAGATCATATGTCTATTCTTTCATTTGTTGTTAGCACATACGATGAACAGGTAGCAAGTAGAATTGGAAATGAAAATCTTACGTTTGAAGATTATGCACAAATTGATGAGGATGAAATGGAGCTGATAGATATGCAATGGGCACTGGCGAGTGTTATTTGTAGAATCAATCGGTATGAGAAGAAGACGGGAAAGAAATTCACCTTTGACCGTAATACCAAATTTGGATTCAATCCAAAATCCACTCAGTGCTATAACTGTGGTGAACACACTTTGCAAGAGAATGCAAGAACCCAAAGAAGCAGGGAAATCTGAACCCATTTAAGCCAAAGGAAGATTATCAGAAACAGAAAGAGAAATCTGAAGAATCATCTTCTAAAGCACTTGTGAGTCAAGCTGATGAGGGCTATGACTGGGGCAAACAGTACGATGATCTGATGGGTGCATTCATGGCTTCATTGGAAGAAGACTCTGGGAAAGGAAAGGAAAAGGTGGATGAGGTGAATGAGGTAAATAATAATTTGTTTGAGATGATTGATAGACTGAAAGAGATGAACTCTCAGCTAACTTCTGATCAGAGAGTATGCACAGAAGCAAATAAGTAGTTGATTTCAAAAGAAAAGGCTTTTGATAGGAAGATAATTGATCTTAGTAAAAAAACGAAGATTTGAAGAACAAGGTTTTACAAAATAATCATGTTGTGTCTGTGCATCTTGACTCAGTTCATAAGTTAAAAGTGGAATTATCAACAGCCAAAGCTGAAGCTGAGTTACACAAAGGCAAGCTTGAAAACTACCAAAATTCTGCATATGTCACCGATTACTTTGCTGCCATGCAAAGATCTTCACATGATAATTCTGGTATTGGTTTTCATGCTGTGCCACACCCTCCCAGTTATGTATCGAGACCACAACTTGACCCGGATTTGGAAGTTAATCCGACTTCATTAAAGGAGATTGTGTCTGATCATGTAACTGAGGTTGATGAAAGTGTATCATCTCATGAGAGTGAGTTTGTTGATTATGATGCTCCGATTATCGAGGACATCACTGATTCAGAATTTCCAGCTGAGATTCTGAGAATGATTGGTCATCAAGTTAAGAGTGTAGAGAAGAAGAGTCCAATATTTCAGAAACCAATGTCTGAAATAAAATCAGCTGAGAAAGCAGGGGTCAAACAAAGTGTTGTTTCCAAACCAGGATTAAAAGTCAAAACTTCATCCACTCTTAACCCAACTGTGTTTGTTAAGTCTTCGACTACATAGAAAGGAGAGTCGAGTAATGTTTTTCAAAAACTAAAGGTTTTTTCTGAAAAGGTTGATAAGAATTTTGTCAAGGTGGTTGACAAGAGTAATCAAATTGGGGCTGGAAACAAGGGCAAAACAAAGCTTTTTCAAAAGAGTAATTCCAAAACAAAAGCCACTGGTTTGAAACATAACGGTTCATCTCCATCTGTTGCATCTAAGTCTTTGGGTTCATCCAAGAGTTGTGATGTTTTAAAACAAAAGAGCACTTCACAAAGGAAATGCTACAGATGTGGGAGATTGGGTCATGTCATTGCTGACTGTGATTTGGATACTTGCAACAGATTTCATACTTTTACTCCACGAGAAACACGACAGTGTTTCACTTGTGGAGTAAAAGGACATATTTCAGCAAATTGTCCAAATCATAAGATCAGAAAGAATTATGTCAATGACAGTCGGGTGATCCATTCTAGTGGGAGTCCTAGGAGGGTAAAGCCTAGTGAGGAGGTTATGAGAGTCCTCAGAAAATTTGATTCTGAGTGTGTCTGGGTTAAGGAAGAAAAGTTACAAAAAAGGAAAGTTTTAGATAACAAACAACATGTTAAAAGATTGGTGATAAAGGCATCATCATCTGATGATGAGTTTTATGACAATTTTTCTTCTAAACAATTTTCAAAACAAAATGGTAATTCTAATTCTTTTTGGAAATTCAGACACAGGTCAGATGATAAACTTTTTGTGAGAAAGGATGAATACTTGGAAGATGGGTCTTCAAGTAGTTCATCAAAACCGAATGGCAGGAGGCTATTCAGGGAGACTCAACGCCGGAATGGCGGGAGTCATCCCTTTTGGTACTGATCAAAATTTTAATTTATTGTGCAGGTGGCATTCATGGGCCATATCAACAGTCGCTATATTGATGATAATGGATGCTCACGGCACATGACAGGAGAGTTAGGATCGTTGAAAGAATTCAGGGAAATGAAAGGGTGTTATGTTAATTTTGTAGGTGACAAAGGTGGTCAGATTACAGGGTGTGGTAGTTTGACTAATGGTAAAGTTTCCTTTGACAATGTGAATTACTGCAAGGAGTTAACTAACAATCTTTTGAGTGTGTCACAGATATGTGACAAAGGGTATAAGGTGTTGTTTGATGATAAAAAGTGTTATGTGCTTCAACAAGGAATTCAGATTCCTGAAGAATGTATAGTGATGACTGCTGACACGAGTAAGGATTTATATGTTTTGGACATGGCTAAGGCGGAGACTGTAAACAAGGTGGAGATGTGTCTGGTGTCGAAGGCAACCGAGCAGGATACTAGGTCTTGGCACAGACGGATGGGTCACATACATATCAGGAAGATGAATCATTTAGTGCATAATCACTTGGTTGAAGGAATACCGGTGAAACACTTTAAACTCCCTGATGTGTGTGTGTCGTGCAAGAAGGGCAAACAGAAAAGGAGGTCCCATAAAACAAAGACAGTGTTTTCTATTGATAAACCACTGGAACTACTTCACATGGATTTGTTTGGACCGATTAATGTGAAGAGTATCGGTGGGGAATCATATTGTTTTGTGGTGACCGATGATTTTTCGAGATTTTCATGGGTAATGTTCTTAAAGTTTAAATCAGAAACTTATGAAAATTTTGTTGTATTGGTGAACAGGTTGGAGACATTGTACAAGTTGAGAGTAAGGCGTGTTCGATCAGACAATGGGACAGAGTTCAAGAATCAAAACATGGAAGAATTTTGTAATTCAAAGGGCATACAGCAGCAATTTAGTGCACCGTAGGAACCACAAATGAACGGTGTTGCTGAGAGAAAGAACCGGACATTGATTGAGTCTGCTAGAACTATGCTTGCTGATTCAAAGCTCCTCATTACTTTCTGGAGTGAAGCCGTAGCGACCTCTTGTTTTACTCTTAACCGAGTGCTAATTGTGAAAAGACATAATAAGACTTGCTATGAACTGCTTCAAAATCGAAAACCAAATTTGGAACACTTGGAACCTTTCGGGGCTCCGTGTACCATGCTTAAGAAAGATACTAAATTCAACTCTAAAGTTGAAGAAGGTTTCTTTCTTGGGTACAGCGTGCCCAACGAACGTGTGTTTAACAAGCACACGGGTGTTGTGGAACTATGGTATAATGTGGATGTTCAAAGACATACACCTATACCTGAAGGCAAAGGACCAAATTGGCTTTTCGATTATGATAAACTTTTTGAGTCTTTTAACTTGTCTCCAAATGTTATTGATGATGAAATATCCTTGTAGATGTTATATGATCTGCAGAATGTTGATGATCAAGGTGTTTCTCATCAAGCTGAAGATAATCATCCAACAGAGGAAGGCACTTCAGAAGCAATGAATGACGACTGGTCATCTAAGGATGATCAGGATATTTTTGAAGATGCAGTTTCTCATGATCAAGATGTAGATCAGAATATCACAAATCTTGATCATGATGTTGGAGTCCCGCAAGTGCCAGTGACTAGAGTCCATGTGAATCATCCTGTGGAGCAGATCATTGAAAATCCGTCTGTTGGAGTACAGACAAGAAGTCAAGTTACAAACCCAGAGAGTTTGTATGCTGAGTTGGAGAGAACTCATGGAACTCAAGAGTTATAGATGCATTCTGCATTCATTTCTCATATTGAGCCAAAATCTGTAACTGAGGCACTGCGTGAGCCTGCCTGGGTGGAGGCCATGCAGGAGGAGCTGAATCAGTTTCAGAAACTAGGAGTATGGCATTTAGTGGATTTGCCTAAGGGAGAGAAGAAGATAGGTACTAGATGGGTGTTACGGTGCAAGAGAGATGATAGAGGCGTGATTGTTCAGAACAAAGCACGTTTAGTTGTTAAAGGATTCAGACAAATCGAAGGGATTGATTATGACTAAGTATTTGCACCAGTGGAGCGGCTATAAGCAATACGACTCTTTCTGGCTTTTGCTGCCCACAAGAAGTTTAAGGTTTTTCAGTTGGATGTTAAGTCTGCATTCCTCTATGGGTCGTTGAAGGAGACAGTGTACGTTTGTCAGCCACCAGGCTTTGAGAATCCTATCCATCGGGCTCAGGTATACCTTCTTGACAAAGCACTGTACGGTCTACATCAGGCTCCTCGAGCTTGGTATGAGACGCTCTCGACTCACCTTATTGAACACGGGTTCAATAGGGGTCAGATTGACAAAACACTGTATTATCGGGAAAAGGGCAAAGATATTCTCCTTGTTAAGCTCTATGTTGATGACATCATCTTTGGGTCTACTGATGAACAGTTGTGTTCAAAATTTAAAGAGGTTATGATTGAGAAGTTCGAGATGAGTGCCATGTCAGACATCAAGTTCTTTTTGGTTTTACAAATTGATCAGACTGATGATGGAATCTTCATTCATCAGACCAAATACATTCAAGATGTGCTAAAACGGTTTAGCATGCTTGATTGTAAACCCATTTCCACGCCTATTCAGCCGAATCACGGGATTGAGCCTGATATTAAGGGGGAGCTAATCGATGCTACATTATATCGTGGAATGATTAGGAGCTTGATGTATTTGACTGCCTCAAGGCCATATATTGTCTTCGCTACAAGTATCTGTGCTTGCTATCAATCAAAGCCTAAAGTTTCACATCTGATTGCAGCCAAGAGAATTTTGCGTTATCCGAAGGGTACACAGGACACCGGTCTGTGGTATCCTAAGGATGATAATTTTTCCTTCCATGCCTATAGTGATTCTGACTATGGAGGGTGCAAGACTGATTCCAAATCTACTACTTGAGGTGCACAGTTTTTAGGGGAGAGGTTAGTCTCTTGGCAGTGTAAAAAGCAAACATCTGTTGCTACATCTACATGTGAAGCTGAATATGTAGCGGCTGCCAGTTATTGTTCCCAAGTTTTGTGGATACAACAACAGATGAGAGACTACGGGTTGAATTTTTTAACTACCCCGATTCATGCCGACAACGAGGCTGCTATTGCTATCACCAAGAATCCGGTGTATCATTCACGTTCCAAACACATTGATATTCGGTTTCATTTCATACGCGACTGCTATGAAAAGAAACTGATTGATGTGGTGAAGATACACACCAACGAGCAAAGAGCAGACCTTCTCACCAAGGCCTTCGACAAAAACCGTTTTGAGTATTTACTCAAATTAAATGGCATTCGGGTCATGGGTGAAGTAATTAATAGTCAACTTCCTTCGTAATCATTCTTACTGAATTAATATCAGATATTTTATTTTTCTTTTGTGTTTTAGTTAGGGGGAGAAAATTTTAAAAAATACAAAAACATTTGAAAAACCAAAAACACAAAAACATTAAAAAATTAAAAATCTGAGAAATTGATTCGACCATGTGAGAAATGATAGCACATTGTTTGCAATAAAGAAATATCTGTATCATTAAAAATTTGAACATGAATATATGATGTGTTAGTAGGTTTATAACTTACTTAGGATAAGTTTAAACAAAAGTTTGATTATGCTTTATAAGAAACAAATGCTTAGAATGCAGTACTTAGTTTTGTCCTGAAAGAGTGGTAATTTTTCTGACAAAGTGTTTCTTGAACAAAAAGTTAAATTACTAGTTTGATCATGTGTTTGATTTTCAAAAGAAATTCTAAATTTGTTTTTCTTTTATTTTAGTTTAAAGCTGGAACATTCTTTGCGTATACTTACGTATCGACCTGAGTGTTATAGCTTTAAACGATTTAAATTTGTTTTCTTGGTTCTGATTAAGATTTAGACAATCTCTGCGTATAAGAAAATATCGATCTGATCGTTAAAAGCTTAATTTTAAATTATTGTTTAGTTCATGTTCTGGATCATTTGAGCATACGTAAGTATCAACCTTGATTACAAGAATTTGAACAAATTCAAATTGTTTTATATTTTGTTATTTTCAAAAAGAAATTATGCTTTAGTTTTGCATGATCAGGCTGGTTAAAATTTAAGTAACAAGGTTCAAGAACATTTATGTTTGATTAGTTATTCACAAATTGGGGATGTGTTCAAGTAAATGGATATTATAAGGTATTTGATAATTTTGTTTGAATTGATATTTTGACTAAGTAATTAAACTTAAAAGGACAAGTATACTGATAATCATCTTGGGCTTGTAATTTGTTAATAAATATATTCATTATTTCAAATAGATGTGTTGATAATTGTAAAACAATATGATCTCATGTCTGGATCTTTCTCAAACAAAAAGATTTGATTTTTCTTAGTATAGTTAGTTTTGTTAAATTTGTAGTTTAATTGTTCTAAAAATTTAAAAAAATTACAAAAAGATTTTTTATCTGATGTTAAATCAATAATTTTTGATTATTTGTTTGACTTTGGATCAATTAAATATGAATTTGTTTTGAAATTTAAATAAAAATCAAATTTTTTCAAAAGGTTCGGCTGGTGTTTGTTTGAGAAGGTTCGCTGGCTAGGTTCGCTGGTTAATTTCGCTGACTAGGTTCTCTTGCTAGGTTTGTTTGAAATGGTTCGCTGAAAAGGTTCGCAGGAAAGGTTCGCTTGAAAGGTTCGTTTAAAAGGATCGTCTGAATAGGTTCGTGCATATAAATATAAGGTTCGTGACAAAGGTTTGTCATTTTCATCTGTGCATGATTGACGAACCTGCAAGCTCCGATTTTTCGATTTTTGATTCTGGACATCCCAATCCTTTTCATTGATTTCTTTAGACTCGTAATCACTTGCTGATTATTTTTAGGTAGATATCTTTGGATTTGACCGGCTAGATTAGGAGATCTGATAGGTTTTAGGTGTTTTTAGATTGAACCTGTTAAATTGAATAAAAATAGATTAAAATCAAAGTTCTGGAAAAACTGTCTTTGTAAATGATGTTCATCGTTGTGTTTCGAACCTGGGTGTATAAGTTTTATCTTCTAATTCGAAGATTTGAAATTTTGATTTGAAAATTGGAAAGGTTCGCTGGATGAACAGGTTCGTTGAATGAACTAAGGTTCGCCGAACCTTGAAGGTTCGTCTGAATCTGATAGGTTCGTGGCGAACCTATGTATTTCAAAAGAACCGAACCTTTTGGTCAAGGTTCGTTTGACCAACAGTTTCGTTTGACCAACAGGTTCGTTTGATTGAAGGTTCGTTCATTCTGAGGTTCGTTCATTCTGAGGTTCGTTCATCAGAAGGTTCGTTTATCAGAAGGTTTGTTCATCAGAAGGTTCGTTCATTATAAGGTTCGTTCATATGAAGGTTCGTTCATATGGTTTGTCTGGTTAACAGGTTCGTCTAACTTAGGTTCGCCTAACATTAGGTTCGTCTAAAGGGATAGGTTCGCTGGTCTATACTTAGAAATTTTTTTGAATTTTGAATTTTGTTAATTTTTGTTTCTAATTGTGTTTTATTTCTGATTGTAGAAATGGTGAACTTAACCTTTGGTGACAAACACAATGTTTGTGCTTACTTGGATCCTACGACAAGGAATGGCAAGGACTTTCGACCTATGCTCGAGTTTCTTCGTCGATCAAGGATATACTACGCCATCTCCAACTCATGTCAGATCTACCGATCTCATATCCAGAGCTTCTGGGAGTCAGCTCGACTCATTTCTGTTGATAAGGAGTACGTTATTCAAGCGAATGTGCTTGGACAGGCACTTCGTATTTCAGAAGCTGATATTCGACGGGTACTACAGTTTGGTGGTGAGCCTGCTAATATGACTCTCATACCAGAAAGGTGCATCAAAGGATGTTTCTTAAGGATTAGATACTTCGGGGCTTACAACTCCATTTCAGTCAAGAAGGGCAAGCTTCCACTCCAGTACAAGCTTTTGGCTCATGTGCTACTACATTGCCTCAGTATGAGGAAAGGGACATTCGATGAGCTTCGAGATTTGATGATATCGGCTATGGCAGCCTTGATACTTAACAAGCCTTTCAATTTTTCTGGAATGATCTTCCGTTATATGTCTGATAACATCACGAAGGCCAAGGATCGATTTTATATGTAACCTAGGTTCGTTCAGATGTTGATCGATGAGAGGTTACCTGAAGGGATGCTACCTAGGGAAGCTGCTGATTTGCTGTAGTTGAAACATATGACTGATTCCAGTTTGGGTCAGGTTAGAGTATATCAACGGAGTGGAGATGCTATCTTGGAAAAAGATTTGATAGGTCACTGTGCCAGGGCAAACTACATTGCTCCTGAAGACGATGCTTGGAGGCATGCTGATTCTGGTTCAGATGCTGAAGAATTTGATGATAATGATGATCAGGAACAACCTCCACCTCCTCCTCCTAGGCAACAGGCAAGAAAGTCTACTGGACAATCGTCCCGATCACAACCTCAAGCTAAATCTTCTCAGGAACAGAGCTCACAGGAGCCTATTGATGTTGAGATGCCTGCACAACAGACTGAAGCTGCAAATGAAGATGATGGTGAAGATTCATCAGATACAGAGTCTGAGTATGAGATGGTTCAAGTAGGGAACCAGATGGTGAGAAAGTTAAAAAAGAAGTTTGCTAAGAAGGCTGAGGAGACTAGGGAAGAGTCTATTGATCCCAGCTATCAAGCTGAAGAGCTTGAGTCTTCAAAGCCTAAGAGAAAGAAAAGAATGGCAAAATGAGGACCTTATGAGAAGAAGTCAAAGACTACTAAGACCATTGTGTCTTCATCTGCTATGACATCTTCTGTTCCTACTGCTTCTGTTTCTGTGACTCCTATAGTCTATGAGCTTGTTTCTTCTGTTACTACTTCTATTCCTGCTTCTACTTTACAAACTCCTGAGTTTATAAATGTAGCTACATTTATGCCTGCTTTCACAGATTCTACAACTGTGACTACTTCAGTACAAGACACTCAATGTCATCAAACTTCTACATCCAAAGATGATTTCTTTGCAAGTCTGGATGACTTAGGTGATATCAACTTTACAGTTGATTATGATGATAGTGACATCAAAAGTAGACTGTCTATGCTGACAAAAGAGTTTGAGATTTATAAGAAGGAGAAAGAGAAGAATAATGTTGATCAATCCTTCTCTTCAAATACAAATGAATTGGGTGAACTGAAAGCTCAGGCAGCACAGTTGATGAAATGGAGAGAGGATGATACGACTGAGAAGAAGAAAATGAATGAAAGGATTTCTGACTTAGAATTCTTTATCAAGCTATATTCTGAAGATATTGTGGAATTGAAAAATGAAAACACAGATCTGAGGCTAAAGATTAAAGAGATGGAAGCTAAAGATTTGACTACTGAAGCCTCTGGGTCTGGTAAAGAAAAGGTGTTTGTGGAGATTGATGATGAAGAAGAGAAGAAAGAAGAAGAGAAGGAAGAGGAAGAAAAGAAAGAAGAAGAGGAGAAAATAGACTATGGAGAATCTGATATAGATGAACATCCAAGTTTCAATGATCATGGTGATGACGATGGAGGAGATGATGGTGATGTTGGAGGTGTGAGCAGTGGAAATGGTGGATTAGATTCATTGACTGGTGCTATTGTTGTTTATTCTCCATCAAAGGTTGCTGAGGATGTTGTTCCTGTTAGTGTTGTTGTTTCTGGTAGGACTACTAGGTGTAATGATGTTGAATTTGAAGATTTAGATGAAATAGAATATCCTGAAAGGATTCTTGATTACTCCTTGCCTACTTTTCTTGATTTATTCAAATTGCATTCTGATATTAACTTGCAGAGGGAGATAGTTGAGATATTGGTTAATCAAGACTTAGAAGAAGGAGAGATTGTTGGAGGCTATTCGGCACAAGACTTTCAAGATTTGTTTGAGACTGATGATGATCTTATGTTTGATTTTGAAGAAGATGAAGATCTGAACTTATCTGATTTTGAAAAAGATGATATTATTGATGAAGAATTGTTCAATATGAACACTTTGAAGAAAATCTTTGAACTTGGAAGTTTTTCAAAGTCTTCATTGGATCCAATTAAAGCAAAGACAAATATGGATTTCTGGATGGATTATCAGGAGGAGACCAAGTACATTATAGATCATTTGTATAATTTCAAGATGATGATTGAGGATATGGATGACAAAGATCAAGAAAACCAAACTAGACAATTCAAAAAGTTCAAGATTGGATCTAAGTCCAAATGATTGGACGAATTGTTAGTTATGGTTATTTTCATAACATTCCCAGAAGTCTAACTGATAAAGGATGCAACATAGTGAAGAGAACAGATGGATGTCAATATTTTGGGAAACCTTTGGATTTGATGAGTCTTCCATCATTTGAATGAATGACATTGGCAAGTTTGAAGATGATTAAGCCTATCCAGACAAATCATGATGAAACTTTTGAGAGACTGTTGAAGAAAGAAGCAAGAACTGGATGGAGTTTGTTGTCACCACAATTCAGAGACAGAGTACATGGATATGCAAAGCCAAAAGTGTTTAAGAGACCAAGACTCAGGAAGATGGAACAGGACTGGAATCCTTATTTCAAGTTCTGGTTCTATGATGAGAAAACATCGGAAGGAGTAATTCTTTTGAAGCAAGATGACAAATGGAGGGTGATAAGGATGCTTGATCCTGTGTGGATTGTTATACGAGCGGTGGATAATGTTGTTATTGAAGAGGTTGGAGAATCAAGTAGTGTTAAATTTAAAGAAGAAGACCAAGCTGTAGGCAAAGAATGAAGATTTTTGATAGAAACTATTAAGGGGGAGTTTGTTAGTGCACATATGTAATAGTTTTCTATTCAAAAAGTTGTATTTATTTTAAGTTTGTATAGGTTCAGCTGTTAGGTTTGTCTAAGGTTCGTCTGGCCCACGAACCTAGACAGGTTCGGCGAACATAGGTTCGGTGAACCTATAACCTGGAGAAGGTTCGTCAGACCTATAGGTTTGGCAACCTAGGTTCGCCTAGCGAACCTAAGGGTTTGCCCAGCGAACCTTAGGGTTCGGCTGGCGAAACCTAGAGGTTCGACTCTAGATAGGTTCGGCTGATTAGCTGTTTGTATATATAGGAGGTTTGTCTGAATTCTTCAGAACTTTGACAAAACTTCAACAAACCTGAGAGGATTTTCTCTGTGTGAGAAAGAACTTCTTGTAATCATTTTTTGATTAATAGAAGATTGTTTATGAAATTGCTTGCATTTCTTTGATTCTATACATATTGATCATGGATTCCGCACGTGGTTGATAGTTCGTAGAGCTTTGTTATCGATCCTGATCCGTTTCACCAAACCAACAAGGTTAAGGTTGTCATTCAGGTTATTCAAATTAATTTTTATAAAACTTAATGAACTCACCAACCATGTGTTGAATTTATTTTTGTATGACTTCTCAGGTGACGAACAGGTCAACTGAAGAGTTATTTCTTTTTTGACTAGGTTACTAGATAGAGGACCTAGCTTTTTGGACCTGCATATTTTGGAGTATCGTGTTACAGATTTGTTTTGTATATCTTGTGCAGATACAAGATAGAAGAATTATGATGTGATAGTAGATTTACATTGTTAAATTATAAACTTAACTGATGTAATTTCACTCACGATATTGTGCCCCGAGAACCTTCCGCCCGACGGGGAATCCGATCCAACCCCGCCAGCTCGGGGTGTGACAGATAAGTCATTCGGTCAACAAGCCATTCGGTTGACTTCTCATTCACATCAAATTGTCATTCGGCCTAATCACTTTATTCGGCCACATTCGTACCCCAACATTCGGCGAAAGGGAAGTCATTCGGCAATTAGTTTTGGAAAATTTCTAAGTGTTGGATCAGTTTTCTCTTGACAAGATGGAAGAACTAGCTTTGATGGCTAACCAGAACAACAGGATTCAGAACCTGCTTCTTACTGAAGCAGAGATGGGGAATTCAAACAATGGTCCAAAGATACTTTCTTTAGATGATTATCCGCACTAGAAGTACCGATTTGAGATTCATATCAATGGAGTTGACACCAATCTTTGAATGATGATTGAGAGTGGGTACTTGAGAACACTAAGTGAAGATGGATCACCTATGCTTGTCACATGGATGACAGAGCCTAAGAGGAAGTTATTTGATTTTGAAAAGAAAGCTTATGCCATATCATCCCAGTCTATTGCTACAGACATCTTTAATCAATTCTGACGGTTTACTTCTTCCAAATCATTGTGGGATGCTTTACAGCAAAGGTATGAGGGGAATGATGCTTTGAAGAGCGTCAAGTCTAAGGCCTTCAAGAAAGAGTTCAACAGCTTCATGTGTGTGGGGAATGAATGTTTAGATAACTTGATTGCTAGATTTTATCATCTCTTGAGTGAGCTCTACAATCATCAAATCAAGATCACTACACAAGAGAAGTTCCAGTGTCTGGCTGATGCTTTACCTCCCAAGTAGGAATCCTTTTTGTTGGTTCTGAAACAGAGAGAGTTGATTGCTAATATGGACATCAATGATTTCATTCTGAAGCTGAAGGAACAAGAGATTGAGAACAAGTGGAAGGCAAAGAGAGTTGCTCATGTTCAAGATCCTTCATTATACTTCTACACCCACTGTAGAAAGAGCTTCTTCTCATGATCCATTGAAGACAACATTTGTCTCACAGACCAAAGAAGCTCCTGTTTCTAGCCAGACACACTTGAGTCAGTCAGCTACAACTTTCACCTCTCAGAAAGAAGATAGTCATTCTGTCACAAATTTGAAGACAGACAACTTTGACAAAGTGACCGTGGAGGTTGCAAAGGATCATATGGGCTTGTAGTCTACACTTGTGAGTTCTTATGATGGGCTGCTAGTTGGACAGATTGGTAACCCACATCTGACAAATGAAGATTACTCTCAGATTGATTCTAATGATATGGAAAGATTGACATTATGTGGGCTCTTGCAAGGGCAGTTAGAAGAGCAAAATATTTTGTTAAGAGAACTGGGAAAGACATCAATCTGAACAAAGACTCCAAGTTTGGATTTGATATGTCATCTGTCACTTGCTATAACTATGGGGATAAAGGTCATTTTGCAAGACAGTGCAACAAGCCTAAGAGATGGGTAACCACAGTCCTTTTCAGAAACAAAGATCATCAGCAGCCAATCCAGAGAGGAGACTAGCACCAATTGAAACTCCTGCTTAAGCTAGTTCATCTAATGCAAACAAGGCACTCATGGTTCAGAATGATGAGGGAGAAAACTGGGATTTCAGATTCAACTCTGAAAAGGGTGGAGCAGATAAAGCATGTGTTGCAGAGATCAAAGAAGCTGCTGGATCCAGTGATGAAGGTAATTCAGAAGAAACAAAGACAAGTCCAGATGACTCATCAGGATCAGGATCAGAAAGTACATCAGATTCAGAAATTCAAGGAGAATCAGATGCTGAATTTGAAGATCAATCTGCTACACAGTTTGCTTTGATGGTGAATACTTCTGCTTCATCTCAGTCAGATCAGGTATATGATGACTGTTCCTCATCTCATTCTGATTGCTTTAAATGTGTTGAACTTGAAAGTAAGGTTTTGGCTTATCATCAACACAATGCTGACTTGTTTAGCGATCTCAACCAGCGCATTGAAGCAAACAAAATTTTAAAATCAAATGAAAAGATTTTCAAGCTAAAATTGAACTATTAAACAGGCAATTGCATGAGGCTGAGATTGCTGTGCTGAATAAGCAAGATGCTATTACTTCTTATCTCAATACCATCAATGAGATAAAGAAGAAATTAGCTATAGTCGAGTGTGATTATGAAACCTTAAGTCAGAAGCACAAGAGCTATGAAAGCTCCTCTTATATCATTGAGCATATGATCAGTAAAGGGACTGATCATAAGGGTAAGGGAAAAGAAACAAAATACAATCATCGCCCCCCACCAGTCTTGAATTGCTTTGTCAATCCTCCAAGTGACAAAGAGATTAAAGACTTTCAAGTGAAAACCTCATTAGTTATTGATCCTATTAGGATCATTTCTGATGAGGGTTCCTCATTGTTTGAGGAATCTTTTGTGGAGGGAATGGTTGAAGATTGGGTCTTTGATTCTAAGGATGAGTCTGATGTTTCCCCTCAAGTGTCTTGTGTTAAGAATCAGACATCTAGTGTCACAAAAGATGACACAATTTCATGTAACATCCGGCCCCGTCTACCACCAATATTGTCCGCTTTGTCCACTCGGAGGTCACGGTTTTGCCTTCGGTTGCCCGGGTGAAAACTTCCCAGGGAGGTCAACCATCCCTAGATTGCTGCAGCCTGAGCACGCTTAACTGTGGAGTTTTCATGTGCTCCACAGCCAGCTAAGCTGAAAACGCGTTGGTGATGTAAGAGGTGGATCGTTACATATGAGCCAGGAATCTCTATTGTTCATGGCCGATGTGGGATTTGCCTAGGATGTTACATACACCCCCTTAGGGACTCATCGTCCTCGATGAGGTTTGCTCCACCCTCCCATGTAGAACAGGAGTGTCTCTGATACTATTCTGTAACATCTGGCCCCGTCTACCACCAATATTGTCCGCTTTCCCACTCGGAGCTCACGGTTTTGCCTTCGGTTGCCCGGGTGAAAACTTCCCAGGGAGGTCACCCATCCTTGGATTGCTGCAGCCTGAGCACGGTTAACTGTGGAGTTTTCATGTGCTCCACAGCCAGCTAAGCTGAAAACGCGTTGGTGATGTAAGAGGTGGATTGTTACTTATGACCCAGGAATCTCTCCTGTTCATGGCCGATGTGGGATTTGTGTTAGTGCACATATGTAATAGTTTTCTATTCAAAAATTTGTATTTATTTTGAGTTTTAAATAGGTTCGGCTAATAGGTTTGTCTAAGGTTCGTCTGGCCCACGAACCTAGACAGGTTCGGCGAACCTATTGGTTTGGCAACGTAGGTTTGCCTAGCGAACCTTAGGGTTCGGCTGAAAGTATTGTATATATAGGAGGTTTGGCTGGATTCTTCATAATTTTTGACAGAACTTCAGCAAACCTAAGAGGATTTTCTTTGTGTGAGATTACTTTCTATGTGAAAGAACTTGTAATCATTTGTTGATTAATACAAGAGTGTTTATGAAATTGCTTGTCTTCTTTTGATTCTATACATATTGATCATGGATTCCGCACGTCGTTGATAGTTCGTAGAGCATCGTTATCGATCCTGATCCGTTTCACCAAACCAACAGTGGTATTAGATAGTTTGGTGAGGTTCTACACAAGAAATTCAAAGAATTCAAGTGATTTTGAAAGTTTGAAGACTTGAAGATCATTGATTGCTTAAATTTTTCTTTTCTTGATCGATTGATTGCTATTTGTGACTGATTTTATCTTCAATTGCTGTTGAATTACAACAATTCATGATTTGGAGGTGTGATTTTGGAGTTTTAGAAGGATTTTTCAAACTTTCAAAATTTTTGAATTTTGTGCTACAGGTTCGTGAGACGAACCTGTGAATTGCTAAACAAAAAGGTTCGCTGTTAGAAGGGTTTTTCAGAAGGTTCGTTTGTGTTTTCTAAAGGGATTCGTCCAAGGTTCGCCTAAGGTTCGTCTGATAGTTCGCCTGAGGTTCGCTGGTTACTGTTCAAGATTCATCTGAGGTTCGGGTGCAAGATTTGTTCAAGGTTCGTCTGTGTTGCAAGGTTCGTCTGAGATTTGGTTGCTAGGTTCGTGTGATAGTTCGCCTGAAGGTTCGTTTGGGCTAAAGGTTCGTCTGTTTAAAGGTTTGCTTGTTTCAAGGTTCGCCTATCTATAGGTTCGCCTGTCTGGAGGTTTGCTTGAGATTAAGGTTCGCTACTCAAAGGTTCGGTTGGTTGATTGTAGGTTCGTCTGTTTGAAAAGGTTCGGCTAGTGTTTTTCTTGAAAAGGTTCGCTGCTTACAAACTAAAAATCATGTCTGAGATGTACGCAGCTATGGCTAGTCAGAATTCCAAACTTCAGAGCATTTTGATCAGTGAGACAGAAGTGGGTAGTGCCAACAAGGTGCCAAAATTATTAGACTTGGCGGATTATGACAATTGGAAGGGTCGCTTCGAGACTCATCTCAATGGCACAGACACGAATCTATAGGAGCGAATTATATCTCCTTATGAGAGACCCAGGGTTGTTGGAACTGATTTAATTCAACTTTTAGAAAGATTGGATGTAGATGAGCGAAAGAAATATGACTCAGAGAAAAAGGCTTATTGGTTATTGAGTCAAGCCATTCCAACCAAATTCTACAACACTTCGATGAACACAAGACTGCTTATAGTCTTTGGATTGCCTTAAAGGCTAGAGTTGAAGCCAACACGAATCTGAAGAAGTTGATGGCAACAGATATCATAAAGGAGTTTGAGAACTTTAACATCATTGGAAATGAGAGTCTGGATGCATTAATTATTAGATACAGACACTTGTTGACCGAAGTGAGAAAATGTGGCATTGAATATTCAGAAGATGAGAAGATTGACTGTCTAGCTGATTCTCTGCCTGATAAATGGAACTCCTTGGTACTGATATTGAGGGAGAATCTACCTGGATTAACATTGGTAGAGTTTATTCAGAAGCTCGAGGAAAAAGAAATAAAATATAAAAGGAAAGCGAGACGAGTGAATGTCATACAAGATCCTTCTTTGTATGGTGGTTCTGTTGCTACACCACCTGCATCATCTGCCAAAATTCAGGCTGCTTTTGTCTCTAGTACGTCAGAGCGTACTAACGTTCCTTCTGCTTCTACAAGTACAAGTACAAGTTCAACATACTCTAACAATGAGAAGAAGTCTGACATTATACCACCTCCAATGCAGCTCAACACTACCAATTTGGGAAAAGTTACAGTTGAAGCTGTTAAAGATCATATGTCTATTCTTTCATGTGTTGTTAGCGCATAAGATGAACAGGTGGCAAGTAGAATTGGAAATGCAAATCTTACGTTTGAAGCTTATGGACAAATTGATGAGGATGAAATGGAACTGATAGATACGCCATGGCCACTGGCGAGTGTTATCCGCAGAATCAATCGGTATGAGAAGAAGACGGGAAAGAAATTCACCTTTGCCGCAATACCAAATTTGGATTCAATCCAAAATCCACTCAGTGCTATAACTGTGGTGAACATGGTCACTTTGCAAGAGAATGCAAGAACCCAAAGAAGCACGGAAATCCGAACCCCTTTAAGCCAAAGGAAGATTATCAGAAACGGAAAGAGAAATCTGAAGAATCATCTTCTAAAGCACTTGTGAGTCAAGCTGATGAGGGCTATGACTGGGGCAAACAGTACGATGATCTAATGGGTGCATTCATGGCTTCATTGGAAGAAGACTCTGGGAAAGGAAAGGAAAAGGTGGATGAGGTGAATGAGGTAAATAATGATCTGCTTGGGATGATCGATAGACTGAAAGAGATGAACTCTCAGCTAACTTCTGATCTAAGACTATGCACAGAAGCAAATAAGAAATTGATTTCAAAAGAAAAGGCTTTTGATAAGAAGATAATTGATCTTAGTAAAGAAAACGAAGATTTGAAGATCAAGGTTTTACAAAATAATCATGCTGTGTCTATGCATCTTGACTCAATTCAGAAGTTAAAAGTGGAATTATCAGCAGCCAAAGCTGAAGCTGAGTTACACAAAGGCAAGCTTGAAAACTACCAAAATTCTGCATATGTCATCGATTAATTTGCTGCAATGCAAAGATCTTCGCATGATAATTCTGTTATTGGTTTTCATGTTGTGCCACATCCTCCCAGTTATGTATCGAGACCACAACTTGACCCGGATTTGGAAGTTAATCCGACTTCATTAAAGAAGAATGTGTCTGATCATGTAACTGAGGTTGATGAAATTGTATCATCTCATGAGAGTGAGATTGTTGATTATGATGCTCCGATTATCGAGGACATCACTGATTCAGAATTTCCAGCTGAGATTCTGAGAATGATTGGTCATCAAGTTAAGAGTGTAGAGAAGAAGAGTCCAATATTTCAGAAACCAAAGTCTGAAATAAAAATCATCTGAGAAAGCAGTGGTCAAACAAAATGTTGTTTCCAAACCAGTATTAAAAGTCAAAACTTCCTCCACTCTTAAGCCAACTGTGTTTGTTAAGTCTTCAACTACACAGAAAGGAGAGTCGAGTAATGTTTTTCAAAAACTAAAGGTTTTTTCTGAAAAGGTTGATAAGAAGTTTGTCAAGGTGGTTGACAAGAGTAATGAAATTGGGGCTGGAAACAAGGGCAAAACAAAGCTTTTTCAAAAGAATAATTCCAAAACAAAAGCCACTGGTTTGAAACATAACTGTTCATCTCCATCTGTTGCATCTAAGTCTTTGGGTTCATCCAAGAGTTGTGATGTTTTAAAACCAAAGAGCACTTCACAAAGGAAATGCTACAGATGTGGGCGATTGGGTCATGTCATTGCTGACTGTGATTTGGATACTTGCAACAAATTTCATACTTTTACTCCACGAGAAACACGACAGTGTTTTACTTGTGGAGGAAAAGGATATATTTCAGCAAATTGTCCAAATCAGAAGATCAGAAAGAATTCTGTCAATGACAGTCGGGTGATCCAATCTAGTGGGAGTCCTAGGAGGGTAAAGCCTAGTGAGGAGGAGATGAAAGTTCTCAGAAAATTTGATTCTGAGTGTGTCTGGGTTAAGGAAGAAAAGTTACAAAAAAGGAAAGTTTTAGATAACAAACAACAGGTTAAAAGATTGGTGAAAAAGGCATCATCATCTGATGATGAGTTTTACGACAATTTTTCTTCTAAACAATTTTCAAAACAAAATGGTAATTCTCATTCTTTCAGGAAATTCAGACACAGGTCAGATGATAAACTTTTTGTGAGAAAGGATGAATAGTTGGAAGATGGGTCTTCAAGTAGTTCATCAAAACCGAATGGCAGGAGGCCATTCAGGGAGACTCAACACCGGAATGGCGGGAGTCATCCCTTTTGGTACTGATCAAATTTTTGTTTTAATTTATTGTGCAGGTGGCATTCATGGGCCATATCAGCAGTCGCTGGATTGTTGATAGTGGATGCTCACGGCACATGACAGGAGAGTTAGCATTGTTGAAAGAATTCAGGGAAATGAAAGGGTGTAATGTTAATTTTGCAGGTGACAAAGGTGGTCAGATTACCGGGTGTGGTAGTTTGACTAATGGTAAAGTTTCCTTTGACAACGTTTATTACTGCAAGGTGTTAACTAATAATCTTTTGAGTGTGTCACAGATATTTGACAAAGGGTATAAGGTGTTGTTTGATGACAAAAAGTGTTTATGTGCTTCAACATGGAATTCAGATTCCTGAAGAATGGATACTGATGACTGCTGACAGGAGTAAGGATTTATATGTTTTGGACATGGCTAAGGCGGAGACTGTAAACAAGGTGGAGACGTGTCTGGTGTCGAAGGCAACTGAGCAGGATACTAGGTCTTGGCACAGACGGATGGGTCACATACATATCAGGAAGATGAATTATTTAGTGCATAATCACTTGGTTGAAGGAATACCGGTGAAACACTTTAAACTCCCTGATGTGTGTGTCTCTTGCAAGAAGGGTAAACAGAAAAGGAGGTCCTATAAAACAAAGACCGTGTTTTCTATTGATAAACCACTGGAACTACTTCACATGGATTTGTTTGGACCGATTAATGTGAAGACTATCGGTGGTGAATCATACTGTTTTGTCGTGACCGATGATTTTTCGAGATTTTCATGGGTAATGTTCTTAAAGTTTAAATCTGAAACTTATGAAAATTTTGTTTTATTGGTGAACAGGTTGGAGACAATGTACAAGTTGAGTGTAAGGCGTGTTCGATTAGATAATGGGACAGAGTTCAAGAATCAAAACATGAAAGAATTTTGTAATTCAAAGGGCATACATCAGCAATTTAGTGCACCGTATGAACCACAAATGAACGGTGTTGCTGAGAGAAAGAACCGGACATTGATTGAGTCTGCTAGAACTATGCTTGCTGATTCGAAGCTCCCCATTACTTTTTGGAGTGAAGCCGTAGCGACCGCCTGTTTTACTCTTAACCGAGTGTTAATTGTGAAAAGACATAATAAGACTTGCTATGAACTGCTTCAAAATCGAAAACCAAATTTGGAACACTTGGAACCTTTCGGGGCTCCGTGTACCATGCTTAAGAAAGATGCTAAATTCAACTCTAAAGTTGAAGAAGGTTTCTTTCTTGGGTACAGCCTGCCCAACAAACGTGTGTTTAACAAACGCAGGGTGTTGTGGAACTATGGTATAATATGGATGTTCAAAGACACACACCTATACCTGAAGGCAAAGGACCAAACTGGCTTTTCAATTATTATAAACTTTTTGAGTCTTTTAACTTGTCTCCTAATGTTACTGATGATGAAATATCCTTCCAGATGTTATATGATCTGCAGAATGCTGATGATCAAGGTGTTTCTCATGAAGCTGAAGATAATCATCTAACAGAGGAAGGCACTTCAGGAGCAATGAATGATGATTGGTCATCTGAGGATGATCAGGATGTTTTTGAAGATGCAATTTCTCATGATCAAGATGTAGATCAGAATATCACAAATCTTGATCATGATGTTGGAGTCCCGCAAGTGCTAGTGAGTAGAGTCCATGTGAATCATCATGTGGAGCAAATCATTAGAAATCCGTCTGTTGAAGTACAGACAATAAGTCAAGTTACAAACGCAGAGAGTTTGTATGCTGAGTTGGAGAGAACTCATGGGACTCAAGAGTTATGGATGCATTCTGCATTCATTTCTCAGATTGAGCCAAAATCTGTAACTGAGGCACTGCGTGAGCCTGCCTGGGTGGAGGCCATGCAGGAGGAGCTGAATCAGTTCTAGAAATTGGGAGTATGGCATTTAGTGGATTTGCCTAAGGGTGAGAAGAAGATAGGCACCAGATGAGTGTTACGATGCAAGAGAGATGATAGAGGTGTGATTGTTCGGAACAAAGCACGTTTAGTTGTTCAAGGATTCAAACAAATCGAAGGAATTGATTATGACGAAGTGTTCGCACCAGTGGCGCGGCTAGAAGCAATACGATTCTTTCTGGCTTTTGCTGCCCATTAGAAGTTTAAGGTTTTTCAGTTGGATGTTAAGTCTGCATTCCTCTATGGGTCGTTGAAGGAGACAGTGTACGTTTGTCAGCCACCGGGTTTTGAGGATCCTATCCATTGGGATCAGGTATACCTCCTTGACAAAGCACTGTACTGTCTACATCAGGCTCCTCGAGCTTGGTATGAGACGCTCTCGACTCACCTTATTGAACACGGGTTCAATAGGGGTCAGATAGACAAAACACTGTTTTATGGGGAAAAGGGCAAGGATATTATCCTTGTTCAGATCTATGTTGATGACATCATCTTTGGGTCTACTAATGAACAGTTGTGTTTGGAATTCAAAGATGTTATGATTGAGAAGTTTGAGATGAGTGCCATGTCAGACATCAAGTTCTTTTTGGGTTTACAAATTGATCAGACTGATGATGAAATCAATATTCATCAGACCAAATACATTCAAGATGTGCTAAAACGGTTTAGCATGCTTTATTGTAAACCCATGTCCACGCCCATTCAGCCCAATCACGGGATTGAGCCTGATATTAAGGGGGAGCTAATTGATGCTACATTATATCGTGGAATGATCGGGAGCTTGATGTATTTGACTGCCTCAAGGCAAGATATTGTCTTCGCTACAAGTATCTGTGCTTGCTATCAATCAAAGCATAAAGTTTCACATCCGATAGCAGTCAAGAAAATTTTGAATTATCTGAAGGGTACATCAGACACCGGTCTGTGGTATCCTAAGGATGATAACTTTTCCTTCCATGCATATAGTGATTCTGACTATGGAGGGTGCAAGACTGATTCCAAATCTACTACTGGAGGTGTACAGTTTTTGGGGGAGAGGTTAGTCTCTTGGCAGTGCAAAAAGCAGACATCTGTTGCTACATCTACATGTGAAGCTGAATATGTAGCGGCTGCCAGTTGTTGTTCCCAAGTCTTGTGGACACAACAACAGATGAGAGACTATGGGTTGAATTTTCTAACTACCCTGATTCATGTCAACAACGAGGCTACTATTGCTATCACCAAGAATCCGGTGTATCATTCACGTTCCAAACACATTGATATTCGGTTTCATTTCATACGCGACTGCTATGAAAAGAAACTGATTGATGTGGTGAAGATACACACCAACGAGCAAAGAGCAGACCTTCTCACCAAGGCCTTCGACAAAAACTGTTTTGAATATTTACTCAAATTAAATGGCATTCGGGTCATGGGTGAGGTAATTAAGAATCAACTTCCTTCGTAATCATTTTTTATTGAATTAACATCAGATATTTTATTTTTCTTTTTAGTTTTAGTTTTTAGGGGGAGAAAATTTTGAAAAATACAAAAACACTTGAAAAACCAAAAACACAAAAACATTAAAAAAATTAAAAATCTGAGAAATTGATTCGACGATGTGAGAAGTGATAGCACATTGTTTGCAATTAGAGACATATCTGTATCATTAAAAATTTGAACATAAATAGTAATTACAAGTACTAAGTATGATGTGTTAGTAGGTTTATAACTTAGTTAGGATAAGGTTAAACAAAAGTTTGATTATGCTTAATAAGAAACAAATGCCTAGAATGCAGTACTTAGTTTTGTCCTGAAAGAGTGGTAATTTTTCTGACAAAGTGTTTCTTGAACAAAAAGTTAAAATTACTAGTTTGATCATGTGTTTACTTCTCAAAAGAAATTCTAATTTTGTTTTTTCTTTTATTTTAGTTTAAAGCTGGAACATTCTTTGTGTATACTTACGTATCGACCTGAGTGTTATAGCTTTAAATGATTTAAATTTGTTTTCTTGGTTCTGATTAAGATTTGGACAATCTCTGCGTATATGAAAATATCGATCTGATTGTTAAAAGCTTAATCTAAAATTATTGTTTAGTTCATTTTCTGGATCATTTGAGTATACGTAAGTATCTACCTTGATTCCATAAATTTGACAAAATTCAAATTGTTTTATATTTTGTTATTTTCAAAAAGAAATTCTGCTTTATTTTTGAATGATCAGGCTAGTTAAAATTGAAGTAATCAGTTTCAAGAACATTTATGTTTGATTAGTTATTCACACATCGGGGATGTGTTCAAGTAAATGGATTATTATAAAGTGTTTGATAATCTTGTTTAATCTGATATATTAACTAAGTAATTAAACTTAAAAGGTTAAGTATACTGACAATCATCTTGAACTTGTAATTTGCTAATAAATTCATTCTTTAATTCAAACAGATGTGTTGATAATTGTAAAACAATATGATCTCATGTCTAGATCTTTCTCAAACAAAAAGATTTGATTTTTCTTAAGTATAGTTAGTTTTGTTAAATTTGTAGTTTAATTGTTTTAAAAATTTTAAAAAAAAATAAAAAAAGAATTTTTTTTATCTGATGCTAAATCAATAATTTTTGATTATTTGTTTGACTTTGGAACAATTAAATATGAATTTTTTTGAAATTTAAGTAAAAATCAAATTTTTCAAAAGGTTCGGCTGGTTTATATTTGAGAAGGTTCGTTGGCTAGGTTCGCTGGTCAGGTTCGCTGGCTAGGTTCGTTGGTTAGGGTTCGCTGAGTAGGTTTGCTTGCCAGGTTCGTTCAAATGGTTCGCTGATAAGGTTCGCCTATCAGGTTCGTTGATAAGGTTCGGTGTTAAGGTTCGATTGAGAGGTTCGTTTGACAGGTTCGCCTGAATAGGTTCGTGCATATATATATCAGGTTCGTCAGAGAAGTTCATCACTTTCATCTGTGAACATTCGCGAACCTGCAAGCTTCATTTTTTCGACTTTTGATTCTGGACCTCCCAAACCTTTTCGTTGATATCTTTAGACTCGGAATTTTTTTGTGAACATTTTTAGGTATAAATCTTGTATTTTTACCGGCTAGATTAGGAGATCTGAGAGGATTTAGGAGTTTTAAGTCGAACCTGTTAATTTGAGTTAAAATCGGTTAAAATTTGAGTTCTGGAGAAACTGATTTTGTAAATGTTGTTCATCGTTGAATTTCGAACCTGGGTGTATAAGTTTTATCTTCTAATTCGAAGATTTGAAATTTCGATTTGAAAAATTGGAATGGTTCGCTGGATGAACAGGTTCGTTGAATGAACTAAGGTTCGCCGAACCTTGAAGGTTTGTCTGAATCTGATAGGTTCGTGGCGAACCTATGTATTTCAAAAGAACCAAACCTTTTGGTCAAGGTTCGTTTGACCAATAGGTTCGTTTGATTGAAGGTTCGTTCATTCTGAGGTTCGTTCATAAGAAGGTTTGTTCATTCTGAGGTTCGTTCATCAGAAGGTTCATTCATTCTGAGGTTCGTTCATCAGAAGGTTCGTTCAAATGATTTGTCTGGTTAACAGGTTCGTCTAACTTAGGTTCGCCTAAGATTAGGTTCGTCTAAAGGGATAGGTTCGCTGGTCTATACTTAGAAATTTTTTTAATTTTTAATTTTGTTAATTTTTGTTGATTTTTGTTTCTAATTGTGTTTTATTTCTGATTGTAGAAATGGCGAATTTAACCTTTGGTGACAAACACAATGTTTGTGCTTACTTGGATCCTACTACTAGGAATGGCAAGGACTTTTGACCTATGATTGAGTTTCTTCGTCGATCTAGGATATACTATGCCATCTCCAAGTCCTGTCAGATCTACCGATCGCACATACAGAGTTTCTGGGAGTCTGCCAGACTCATTTCTGTTGATGATGAGTATGTGATTGATGCGAATGTGCTTGGGCAGACACTTCGTATTTCTGAGGCTAACATTCGGAGGGTACTTTAGTTTGGTGGTGAGCCTGCTGGTATGACTCTCATACCAAAGAGGTGCATCAAAGGATGCTTCATGCGGATCAGATATTTTGGAGTTTACAATTCTATTTCTGTGAAGAAGGGAAAGCTTCCTCTTCAGTACAAGCTTTTGTGACACGTGCTGCTCCATTGCCTGAGTATGCGGAAAGGCACATTTGATGAGCTTAGGGATCTGATGAGATCGGCTATGGTAGCCTTAATATTGAACAAGCCGTTCAATTTTTCTGGGATGATCTTCCGATATATGTCTGATAACATCACAAAGGCAAAGGATAGATTCTACATGTATCCTCGCTTTGTGCAGATGTTGATTGATGAGAGATTTCCTGAGGGGATGTTGCCAAGAGAAGCTGCTGATTTGTTAAAGTTGAAACATATGACTGATTCGAGTCTGGGTCAGGTCAGTGTTTATCAAAGGAGTGGAGATGCTATTCTAGAGAAGGAGATGATAGGTCATTGTGCTAGGGCTAATTATATAGTTCCTGAGGATAATGCCTGGAGACATGCTGACTCTGGTTCAGATGTTGAAGAGTTTGGTGATGATGATGATGTGCAACAACCTCCACCTCCTCCGCCAAGGCAACAAGCAAGAAAGTCTATAGGACAATCTTCTAGATCACAACCACAGACTCAATATTCACAGGAACAAGTATCACATGAGCTTGTTGATGTTGAGATGCAAGAGCTACAGACTGAGGCTGCTGATGAAGGTGATGGTGAAGATTCACCAGACACAGAGTCTGAGTATGAGATGGTTCAAGTTGGGAACCAGATGGTGAGAAGATTAAAGAAGAAATTTGCTAAGCAAGCTGAGGAAGCAAGGGAAGAGACTGCTGATCCTAGCTTTGTAGTTGAAGAGGCTGGGTCTTCTAGACCTAAAAGAAAGAAGAAAATGGCTAAAGGGGGGCCATATGAGAAGAAGAAGTCTAAAATTACTAAGACCGTTGTGTCTTCATCTGTTGAGATTTCTACAGTTCCTGTTTCTTCTATTCCAGTGATTTCTTCTTCACCTTCTACTGTTTCTATGCCTATTCCTGCTTCTAGTTTACAAACTCCGGAGTTTGTAAATGTAGCTACATTTATGCTTGCTTTCACAAATTCTACTACTGTTACTACTTCATTGCCAGAGACTTCATTTCATCAGAATTGTATTGCAAAAGATGATTTATTTTCAAGTCTTGATGACTTAGGTGATATCAACTTTACTGTTGATTATGATGATAGTGACATCAAAAGGAGACTTTCTTTGCTGACCAAGGAATTCGAAAGTTATAAGAAGGAGAAAGAGAAGGCTACTATTGATCAATCTTTTTCTTCAAACTACAATGATTTGGATGCTTTGAAGGCTCAGATGGCTCAGATGATGAGATGGAGAGAAGAAGAAGTAGCTGAAAAGAAAAATATGAATGAAAGAATTTCTGATTTAGAATTCTTTATTAAGCTACAGTCAGAAGACATTGTTGAACTCAAGAATGAAAATACTAATCTCAGACTAAAGATTAAAGAGTTGAAAATAAAGATGCAACTTCCAGCTTCTGTAGTTCATGCTTCGGGCAGAATTCGTTCCTCAAAAGGATTTTGAAATCTGCTCAAGGCATTGCCAATGCTTCATCTCTGCCTCTTGCTCTGATTTGGGAGTTCCACCATGTTAAGGCCCGTTTTCTGAAAGACCCAGCAGCATATCGAACCTTGTGATGTTCCGGACAACTGCTTATGTCCAGGGTATTCTCCATTTTCTCTAGCCATTGGATCAGTCCAACAGCTCCTTCGACACCAGTAAAGCTCGGGGGCTTGCATCCTACAAATGACTTATAGGAGCAGTTCGAAGTAGTGCCAGTGTTTCCACTAGTTTCCCCAGTAGTGTGGCCAGAGTTGTTGCCATGGCCTTGGATCCTGTTAATCATCTCAGGGATGACCTCCTTCAGTTGATTTGTCAGTTGGCTGCTCAGAAGGGTTGCCAAAGCAACAGTAGCAGGATCGAGTATCTGATTCGTACTCGAACCCAGAGGTGGGTTAAGTGGAGGAGGATTTAGTGGAGGAGGAGGAGGTGGCGGTAGTGGTGAATCATGTGGTGTAGGAGTTGATGAATGAGGTGCTTAGGCTTGCGGAGTCGGTTGTCTTCTGGGTGGCATTCTGATCATAACCAAAAGATATTGGTTAGTGTAGTGATCGAATGCAGAAGACACAATGCAAACTTAGATCCTATGTTCTCTACATGAGGGTCCCTAAGTTATAGTCTAGGCCAAACCATTTAAGTAAATGACCTATTATTCTCAATAACTTTGAGCTCTGATACCTATTTGTCACACCCCGAGCCGGCAGGACGGATCGACTTTCTCGTCGGGCGGAAGGTTGTCGGGGATGATCAGATTGTTTACATAGCATCAACATTGAGAATAACAAAAGCACAATAAAGCATTAAAGTAGGATTACAAAGTTAAATTACAATATCAATGTTCGGTAATTTAACTAAGTAAACCTATCAAAGAAATCAAATGTTTCTGTCTTGTATCTGTACAAGATATCAAAAGTGACTCGCGTCAATAACAAAATATGTGCTTTCCAAAAGTCTACTAGGTCCTCTAACTGGATATCCTAGTATGCAATCCTGAGCCTTAGGTTAATCATGTACGTCACCTGAGAAAGCATGTAAGAAAACAAAGTCAACGCAATGGTTGGTGAGTTCATATAGTTTAAAAGTTGAAAAATAGCTTTAGCAAACCTCTTTCGGTAACAGCCTTAATCTCATTAACATCACATGTAATATCCAATTCAGTATGCTTATATATAGGGCATACGAAAGGGTCGAGCCTACAACCCACCCAGACGCCATCCCACCACATACTAAACCACATATGACATTGTTGTTAATGATAATTATGCATTTTACCTACCATTCAATCCGGTCTTCATCATAGCTTTAGTGTACTGTTTAAAAGTTTACAAGTTTATTGCATTCATGTAGATTAGCTTTAGAGTAAGTTGTACAAACACAATTGTTTCACAAATCATAGTTTACTTTCACCAATCTCATGCTACGTAGCCCACGAAAAGAAACAAGCTTTGCTCTAGCATAGAATAGCCATTACGTATCTCATGAATTGGTTTAAGCTTAGCATCCGAATAGTTTAGCGTTTCCGTATCTCATATACGCAGATACAAGCCTTGCTCTAGCAATGTTTGGCAATTACGTATCTCATAAATAGACACAAGCTTTGCACACACATAGTTTAGCATTCACATATCTCATATATGCAGATACAAGCCTTGCTCTAGCAATGTTTGGCAATTACGTATCACATATATAGATAAAGCATAGCATTCGCATAGTTTAGCTTTCACGTATCTCAATGCATGGGTACAAGCTTTGCTCTAGCAATGTTTAGTAATTACGTAGCCCATGAATAGATACAAGCTTAGCATTTAGCATACAATCATAGCTTTGGGCATTTAGCTTCGAGTATTAGCATATAGTTTGAGCATAGAGTTTATAGCATAAGCATCGAGCATATAATTTAAGCATAGAGTTTATAGCTTAAGCATCGAGCATATAGTTTAAGCACTGAGTTTATAGCATAAGCATCGAGCATATAGTTTAAGCATAGAGTTTCTAGCATAAGCATCGAGCATATAGTTTAGGCATTGAGTTTATATCATAAGCATCAAGCATATAGTTTAAGTCTTAGTCCCTAGCTTCCAAAACAAGAGTTAAAAGCTTAAGCATTACTATAAGCATCATGAACAAGTGTAAAAACATTTAATAAACATTTCAATAATTGTTTAAAATGTATAACATGCTTCTCAGTCCTGAGATAAAAGCAAATACGTTTGAAAAGGGACAAATGAACTCACCTTGAGTTTGAAGTGGTTGACTAAGTGTAAACAAGAATTGTACGCGCTCTTGATTGTACTTGTTGTATTCACGATCTTCTATTAATTTCATGTTGTTTTAATTTATGAGTATGATTCGTTGGGATTTCTGTGTGTGTAGGTGTTAGCCTTATTGTTGGCTAACACCCGTGAGTCGCGGTCATCATTCGGCCCTACTTACTTGTTATAGATTTTAATGATACTTAGCCCAATTTGGTTAATGTTAGCTTTCTTGTTTACTTGCGTTGTTACCATAGCCAATAATATTCTAAGTATAAAATTTAGGTTTTTAACTGAAGGGTTAATAATCCTTAACCAAACTTCAAAGATTAGAATTTTAGGTTTTCACATGATGTGCTTAGTCAAATTTTCACCATCTTTGTAGTAGCTTATGCAAATCCTATGCATGTTATTCAAATTCGATTACATAGGATGTTAGTTCATGTATTTAACCATTATGGGCAGAGAGAGTGAATTGGGCCAATTCAATGGGTCTTAGGCCTCAAGGACTCTTGTAGCTTGCTAAACCTAGTGGCCCGAAAGTGTGTATGTGGGCTTGGGCCAGTTGAACCACATAAGCCGGAAGGGTGGTACGGGCCGAAGGTTCATTGCCGGGCCAACTAAGTGTGTCGTGAGCTCAATATATATTGATGGGCCGAATTAGCTCCTTGGGCCGCTTGTGTGCATGGCTGAATCAGAACCACCTGCTCAAATAGGTATTGACCCCTGACTCCAGCGAACCTTCATGTGAGGGCTCCCAGGTTCAGCTGGAACCCTAGACCTGCAGGGTCCGGTCAAAGGCAGGTTCCCCGAGATGGGTTCGTGGTTATCCATAGATTCGGCCTGCAACAGCTTTGCCCATATACAGGTTCGTGAGTAAGAGCTTCGGCTAGGTGTTTGTTACAGGGTTCTCCATGTAGGTTCGTTGTTAGTGGTTGGAAACTAGTGGTTCGTTGATAGTGCAGGTTAGAGACTGATGATGAAAGGTTCGGTTGTTCACAGAAGGTTCGCTACTCCCTTTAGGTTCGTGTGCTGGAAGACCCCCCCGACCATGCAAGAGGTTCGGTTGATCCAACCATGGGTTCGTGGGACCTAGGTTCGCGGCATGGTTCGCTAGTAGAGGTAGGTTCGGTCATAGCATGGTTCGTGACTAACCAGGTTCGTGGGTGAGAGGTTCGTGAGTTATGCATGTCAGGTTCGGTTGATTGTCTACCAAGCTTAGTTTCGGCCGGTTAGAGGTTCACTGAAGTGAGCTAGTAGTCATGTAGGTTCGGTGGTTGTTAGGGAAGGTTCGGCTGCCCTCGGGGATCCCTGCCAGCTCACAGGTTCGGCATCCAAAGGGTTCGGCCAAGGTGAATGAGGTTCGGCCATCTGTGGACTCAACCTAGAAAGGTTCGCCCCCCCCCCCCATGTCCACGAACCAGTACACTATTCATCATCTTCCTTGATTTTCTGCATCATGCAAGCTCGACTTCGGCTTACCCCTTCCTTACTAGTTCGTTTTAGGCTTAGGGTGGGTGGAACCATCTCGTGAAGTGGTCATCCTAATCGGTTGTGAGTTAAGTATGAACAAAGTGTCAAAAACCCTAGTTTTCGTGTGTTTCTTTGCTTCATACCTCGAAAATGGCTAGACAAACACTCAGATCGGTTGTACTTTATGGTAGAGGACGTTGCTAGCTTCGTGTAGACACCAAAAACACGCGATTTCACCACCAAATGTGCAAGATCTTGAGATTTGAAGTTGGAAATCTTAGAGAGAGAGAAAGTGACAGTTGGGAGAGTTTAGAGAGAGAGAGAGAGAGTGTGTGTATTAAATGAAGAAATGGACACGTTCAGGGTTTATATACCCCGTAGGTGTTCGGGTTCGTTTCGATTGCTCGGTTCTCGTTTTCGTCGTGTTTCCAGCACGTTACGCGAGTGTTGTGTAACTAAATTAAAAGAATTTATTTCTAACTATTTGGAAGGTGGTTATTCCTAGTAAATGTTTTAAATCCATTTTTCTTGAATTATTTATCGTGGTTGGTTATTTTAAACGCTTCGTTAATTTGCGTCACTTTTACACATATCATATGTATTTTAATTAAAGTGAGTTTATTCTTAAAATTCCTAAAAGATTGTGATTCCTAATGAATATTTAATGTTTAACTTTCTTGCATTATTATCGATCGTTTCGTAGTTCGTTTTCGTTTTATCAGAACATGTCACCTTCGCGCGTATTTGTTCGATTCGTCACCCGAATGGACACGGTGTTGGTTTCACTTTCTGATTCTTGTTTTCTACTTTTCAGTCATCATTTCAGAACGTTAAACTTTCAGATTTATTCGTACAGATCGTCACCTATACGAATAATTCGTCGGTTTAGCGTTCCGTAACAACAACCGTTATGGTTTTGTTTTGTTTAACCTCGCATACGTTTATACATAATAGCATTAAATCAAGCATTTGTGTGTCAGTTCAGTGTTGTCTGATGTGTTTCTGACTGTTTAACCATAAGGTTTCAGTCAGATTTCAGAACAATAGCATAATAGTTTAGTGGCAAGCATCAAGTGTCAATAGCATATACATAACTCACGTAGTGTGTACCTGAGTTATTGTGCAAGTTACTGTAGAGATCACTGTTCTGGCAACGCGTCTGGCATTTATGTTACATCAACGGACATCTCCTCGATGATTTGTGTTTTGAACCCTCGAAACTGGTTTGTTACTGTTGTTTGATGAAAAGTTAAATGGAACGATGAACACTCAGTAAATGTAATTGAAAAGACACTTATACGTATAACATTCGTATAAGGTGTTAAGTGTTGATCCTTTTATTGAAATCATTTGAAAATAATTCTTATTCGTTGATCACTCGAATAAGAGGTTTCATGTTCTCAGCCCCAAATGATTTGGAAGGAAGAAAATTGAAAACAAGGGCTCTGTGAACTCACCTGAGGTCTTGGGTCGTCGATGCACTCACTCGGTATGCTCCCTCGGTTTGAATCCTATGTTAAATATTAGTTAGTTTGGTGTTAGGTGATTATGTGCTCTGTTTCTTGATGTGATTTTGGAAAATGTGTTTTCATTGGTTTTAGTTTGTTTAGATTTAAAATCGTGTCTAAGGTTCGGTTCTATCGACACAAACGGTGTAAGACAGAACATTCAACGCTTAGCCGTTTTTGGGCTGTTCTTGATGTGAACTGGTGGTTCGTGCGAATGGCCCTTACTCACATGAAAGGAGTAATGCGAATGCATGTTCTCCTTCTTGTCATCCGTTTGTGCGAATGGATTCTCATTCGTATGGTTGTTCCACACGAACAAACCCATCTCGTTCGTGTGATAGCTCGTTTGTTCGGCAGCTCGTTCGTGTGACTCTCTTTCACGAACGAAGCTTCTCGTTCACACGAATGGGCCTTTCTGTTGCCGTCGTTTCAATATGTTGAGATCTTAGAAGAGGGAATTGGCCAATGAACAGTATGCACTTCCGGTTTGGGAAGTTTAAGTATTTCCAGACATTCATTCAAAAATATCCCAACCAAAGGGCAGGAATGTCACACCCCGAGCCGGCGGTCTGGATCGACTTTCCCGTCAGGCAGAGGGTTCTCGGGGCGCAATATCGTTTGATAATCAAAGTATTACTATGTTATGTTCATAATTTAACTAAGTAAATATATCCAAAAGAATCTTGGTGTTTTCTATCTTGTAACTGCACTAGATTAACAAAAGATGATTCACAGTTTTGTCATTCAAAATATGCTCAACACAAAATGAAACTAGGTCTTCTAAAAGTCCTCTAGCTTAATCCCTAAATGCTGGTGACAAACATGTTCGTCACCTGAGAAAACATGCATTAAAACAAAGTCAACACTAGGTTGGTGAGTTCATAAATTTATTAATTGAAAACCATTGATTTGTTAACATTCACAGTCACAATGTCATACACAAGTCCTGTTAGTGTTTGGTTCGTTTGTCTCACACAATGGCATCTCCATAGTTATATTTACAAGCAGTATTTCATCCTATCAGTTATGCTTATATATAGGGCATACGTAGGGGAGCAAGCCCCAGCCGACATCCCACCACATAACTTAACAGAATTCAATACCACTTGCAATACAACGATGGATACCCACTTCTATCTCACATGTATTCAACCCGTTTGATAATCACCCATAAGAGTTGTGTTCATCACCCAATGTGTCATATGTAGAATAATATAATATGAGGGATTAAAGTTACCAAAACCGAAGTGTTGATGAACCCTCAGTGTTTTAAGGAAAATAGATTTATTAACTCTTATCCTTGTTATTAATCTCTCGCTTGTGGGGTTAACTGTAATTCCCTACTAATAATAGAAGTGATAGTTAACCTATTGATATTAATTTCACCTTGGAATGCATAGAGCCTAAAAGGAACCCATTGTGATCCTCACGTAATCAGATCACAATGCATCCGATTTACCTCTATCAAAGTTGTGATCTCATAGCCTTCAACGAAACTATTACCAGCAATATGACATGAGAGAAAATCAATTCCTGAGTCTACTAGTCAATAGAATCGAAGGATTCATTACAATTAGTTACTGTAGATTAATATCACCATGTGTCGTTTACCAAACCTGACTTGCGTCGCCCCGTTACCGGTCATACGTTACCGGCCAATGAAAAAATACGATCAATGTACCGACCTCACTCGCCGGCGGTTTGTCAAACCTATGGTACCGCTACGTTATCGTCGGTTTAGTCGCACTAAATTAACTGGTAAACGATTCTCTAGAAGGGACTTACAATTGGACTTGAATACATGAACACATGATTGTTATGATATAATACAGACAATTTAATAGTAATCAATTGTTGTGTGTTTTCATAGTCTTTAACAAAGTGTTATAAGAACTTGTCTTATTACACGATGTTAGTAATTGTGTGAATGATTTCGTTATCATGAATTTACGTTATCATGATTATCATTCTTGTCATCACATAGCCTTCACCCAGTTGTAACTACAATGTTGTAAGAGCTAGTCTCACTACACATAGTTAGCTCAGGTGGTGAATGATGTCATGAAGTTATGTGCTGATGATCATCATTCTTGTTCTCATTAGTAATTGTTTCATGTTATCCCATAGTCTTCACCGAGTTGTAATCATAGTGTTGTAATAAGAACTAGTCTTACTGAACTTAGTTAACTCCGGTGGTGAATGATATTGTGAAATTATATTATCATCATATCATTATTGTTAGTTGTTGTTATTGTCAGAGTGTTGTCTACTGATTATCTCCTTGTTTATTCATGTAAGAATAATAAGGTGTTATAAGATATAATCTTACAACTTGTATTATTCTATTATGTTGATGATTCATGAAATTATATTATCATGTTTCATCCTAGATATCTCAGTTATGTTATGATCACGCAAGCATACATACAATGATAAGTGTTGAACTACAAGAATCTCGCGTAGTAGCTATTCAACCAGGAACAATGCTTTAGACACTTAGTCAAAGCTTAGGTTTCAGATCCCTCTAAGGTTTTGCACAGAGTTATTTTCGTTGTTTCTGTTTTCTTGCCTAGAATGAGAGAATATACGAGATAGAAAGCACAAGGAAAGTTGGGAAGTGATCCTTACTTATTCAGAGAATGTTAGGACTTAAATACCCAAACATTCTGTGATACAAGACAAGAAATAATAAGACAAATAGCTGATAATATTACAGATACTGATACAACAGACTAGTACAAATACAAAGTCAACAACAACGGAAACAAGAGTCTTCAGTAGTCTTCAGGTCTTCCGATGTTGATGTAGATGTACTGGAGTTCAGTGTTTATTCCTTCGGAAGTTGTTCATTGGAAGATGATTAAGTAATCAGTTATTTGGGAAGAGAAGATTGTCTTCCGGGTCATTTGACTTCTTCCTATGAAGAGGTTGTCTTCCGATGATATCAAGATCAGCTAGTGTCTTATGAGGGAAATAAGTTCAGCGGCACTTCTTTTTGGCAAAGCTTCCGCTGATAGTCTTCCGATACTGAAGCACTTCTTCAATCGGAAGAGAAGCATCCGCGGCTTGTCTTTCTGAGGTTTTATTCAAATGTCTGGCTTTAGTGGTTTTGCTCATCAGTCCTTATTTTCCAACCATCTCCCTCTGGATTGATGAAGTCCAACCTACTTATTTTGTTTTAAAGCTAGACCAACTTTATTTCTAGGAGTTCGAACATAGTTCAAAACTTCATACTCTTTATCAGCATTTTCCAGAGTTTTGTGCTGCAGTTCCTTCAGATCATCAGCGAGTAGGGTGAGAATCTCATCCCAATTTGAGAAGAATGTTCTTGAGCCATTGAATCTCTCTATGGCCATACTCTTGGAGACAAAGTCATAGAGCCAACTCTTTATTCTTATTCTAGAGTTTTTGTTCTAAAGAGGCTGAGACTTAGCAGATGGAGGTTCGGCAGACCCAACACCTAGAATTCCCAAAGGTGCATTCAGCAAGTGATCAATCAATGTTCTTGGGTTAGCATCCTTGAGCTGAGTCACTGTAGAAGGATAGGGATAGACATCTTTCCAAAGCTCATGGTGGTCTTTGTATATTTGCTCTTGATCGATCAACCGAATTCTATTAACAATCAAATCTATGCGGAATTTAGATTAGATCTATATGAATCAAAGATACACAATCATTAAGATAAACATCATTTCATTAATCAACACAATCTGATTACAATGAAATGAAACTTGAACACAGAGTTCATACAATCTCACACAAGTTCTCTTACTCTCAGATCTGTCACACACTGAAAATAACAGACAAACCTGCTATATATACACAACGGTCAGACGAACCTAGCCGAACCCTTAGGTTCACCAGACGAACCCTTACAAGACAAACCCTAGGTTCACCGAACCTTAGAAAAACCTATTTTAACTTATACATTTTGAAAGCAAACTATTACAAAATGTCCTAACAAACTCCCCCTTAATAGTTGCTTCAAAATCTTCAAAGACTTTGTCTTCAATCTTCCACCTGAGTTCCACTTGATTCTTCACACACGTTATCTGCAGCACGAATAACAACCGACTTTGGAATCTTTGATAATCGTTCAGCTTCCAACTTTGCATCTCTTTCATCAATCTCTTTCTGCAATTTCATCAACTCAACATATAAGTAATTCACATCATCCCATCTGCATCCAGAGTGAATTCCCAAAGTATAACACATTCTCGCTATCGTTTGAAATTGAACAACCAAGTCTTTGTAGCTAACACCAACATCATGAAACCCTTCACTTGCATAGATTTGAACTTCATTGAGCAAATCAATATCTTTCTTTGAACAGTTAACCAACCAAACTGGATCAAGCAACCTAATCACCCTCCACTTTTTATTTTCTTTCCAAAGAATAACTGCTTCAGAAGTTCTTTTATCATAGAACCAAAACTTGAAATACGAATTCCAATTTTGTTCTATCCTTCTCAATCTTGGTCTAGAATAAACTTTTTGCTTTGGATACACATAGGAGTTATGCTTTAACACTGAAAATTGTGGAACCAAACAATTCTAGCCAGTCTTAGCTTCTTTCTTCAACAGCTTCTCAAATCTTTCATTATGCTCTGTCTGAATAGGCTTTATCATTCTCAGTCTTGATAACTGCATACACTCAAAAAGAAGGTAATGACATAATGTCAAAAGCTTTTACAAATTATTGACAACCATCAGTTCTTTTAACAACATAGCATCCTCTGTTCTTCAAACTTCCAGGAATGTTGTGAAAGTAACCATAACTCACAATTCTTCCTCTCATCTTAGATTTAGATCCAATCTTGAATCTTGAGAATCGTCTTGAATGATCTTCTTTAACTTGTTCATCAAACACTTCAACTATTTGCTTAAAAATCATTAAATGATCAATGATACACTTGTTTTCTTCTTGACTTTCTCTCCACATATCCATATGAGTCTTAGTCTTCATTGTATCAATTATTGTACTTGGAACTCTTTTCTGAACTTCAATATCAAAGATTTTCTTCAAAGTTTGAAAATTATACAAATTCTCATCAACCTAATCATTTTGTTCAACTTCAAAAGACAGATCTGATTCTCCAGCTACCATCTTTCCAGAATCATTTGCATTCTGTGGATCATTAACTTTCACTCCAAACAACACAGCTAGATCTTCCTTAGAATACCTTCAACCTCTCCTTCCTCCAAATCTCTAACTTCATTCCTTCCATTAGCTTGTTTGAGTAACTCCATAAATGTAGGCAATGAACTATCAACATCTTGCTTTGGATGCTCCAACTCTGTCAAAACTTCAATATCTACATCTTCATAATCCTTGGCTTTATCAGATGAAACAGATGAAATAGAATTAACATCAAAAGAAATTTCGGATGGCTGATAAATCACAATAGGTTCAGGAGAACCTCCAGGTTTGTGGGAACCTCCACTGGTTCGTGGGTAGGTTTGTGAGAACCTCCAAATAGGTTTGTTCGAAAAGGTTTGCGAGATAGATACCTTCCTAAAAGGTCAAGTAAACCTTGTTTACCTATTTTGGGCTTTCCGAATCATTTGGGATAGGTTTCAAGACCTAATTCGGACGTTAAGATGAGGTTTGAGCTGTTTTGTTTTGAGAGGATAAATTTTGAAGTTGTGAACATAAAAATTGAAAATGACATACCAGAAATGGAACGTGGAATGGTTGACTAACAATGGGCTTGTGTTGGACAATTTGGACAATTATCCAGACTGGAGATCCACATTCAAAACGTTTATTACTAAAGCGGATGACAATTACCAGAAGCTATTATACCAACAATACAAGAAACCACGTCTGAAATCAAATGATAATTTTGGGACATTAAAACTGAATGAAGATCAAATGTTTGAATTTAATCAAGAAAGAGAATTGGGTGACTTCTTTTTGGTGATCATTTCTGAAGATATTAAAAAGACTGATTTTGAACAAATGCCACATTCATGTACAAAGTGGAGTTTGTTAGAACTTGCATATAATAATCATGTTGCAAAAAAGATAAATGATGCTTATGATCGTCTTTTACCACTTATGCAAGAATTGAAATATTTTCAGTTTGATATCACTGATGGGCAAATCATTGATAAGTTTGCGCAATTCTTACCTTATCGATGGAGTGATTCTGTTGAAAGAATGAAGGAAACAGAAGTCATTCATCATGTCAAACTAATGAACTTCAAAGATGTAGTTGATAAAATGGAATCAGATATAAGACGAACTGGAACATGGATTGTGAAAATTGTTGATTTCTCGTGGATTGATGAACAAAGAAACATGTTAAAGGCAAGTATGAGTGTTGAGAAAGAAAAAGAAGATGTTGATGGAAGAACGGAAGATGATCTGAAAACTGAAGATTGTATTGAGACAAGTGTGAATTTGAAGATGGAAAGTAGTGATAAAGAAAAGAGTGAGGATTCTTCATTGTCAGAATCTGATAAAGCAATTGAACCTAAAATGGCTGAAGATAGTAAAAAGGTGAATGAAGTTGTAGATGAGAGATGTAATGTTACTGAAGACACACACACTTTTGATGATTATGAAATCACAAGTGAGTCTGAAGATGATGTGTTGAAGTCAAAGAATGAAACTTCAAGTGATGATATGGTGTCAACAGAGGATGAGAGTGTTTATTAGGATGCCTCTGATGATTTGTCTGAAACAACTACCGTCGTTAGTGAAGATCATTGTCATATCATTTCAGATAAAGAGGTAAGTTCAGGTAAGTTTTCTAAACTCTCATGCTCTAAATGTTTAAATTTTGAGGGACAAATTTGGAGTTTGGAGGAAGAAAACATAAACTTGAAATGTGACTTATCAAACTACAATAAAGCATACATGGTTTTAAAATCAAATGAAAAGTATTTTACAAAACAAATTGCAGAATTGAAGTCACATGTTCAAAGGTTGACTGATGATTTGTTAAAGTCAAATGCCAATGAAGGCATTTATGAACAAAAACTTGACATTCTAAGCAAAGTAAATGTTGAATTGACAAATGCAGTCAATAATATTAAACTCAGAATGGACAAGGCAAAAAGAGACTTTGACAAAATTTTGCACAAATTGGAGAATCATTATGATTCTATAATTTCTTCAAGTTCTCTTATTGAGAAACCAAGTGATAATGAAATTTCAAAAGATAACAATCTCAATAAGGGAAAGTCTCCAATTTGTGCTGATGACTAAATTCCTCCTATCATTGAAGATTGTACTTTAGAGTAATATGATAAGGAGACATTGTACAGATGTGGGTTGATGGATGTGCATAAGGATTATGATGATTCTCACAATAATATCTTTGATGATGTGAAACCATGTGTTTCAAACTCAGCAACATCATCCAATAAGAAAGTTTCTTTCAAAACCCTATTGGTTGAAATTAAAAAGTTTTCAAAGAACAAAAACAAGAATTTTTCAAAACAAAATGATTTTTCAAGTTCAAACCCTAAACGTCAAATTCAATCAAAATGGGTTGTGAAATCATCATGTGCATCAAATAAAGTGGAATCAAAGTGTGATACTTCAAAGTATTGGATCAAAGACAAGATTTCACTAAGTCCCACAAGATGTGAAAAGCTGAACTATGAGTCTCCCACGTCAAGTGGTAAGAAGTCACATTTGACTCATATTGGTTCAACAAGGAATCATAGACTGGTTTAAGGTTCACTAGTGACAAATCACCAAAACCATAGGTTTATGCAAAACTATTCTCCTAGGTTTGTGGAGAGGAGAATATGTTTTGAGTGTTGTACAAGAGGGCATATCATTGCCAATTGTCCTTATCTGTATGAGTTAAAAGGACAAGTTAGTAATGCAAAGTCATGTGTCACAAAGGTTTCAAAGTTCATTCCTAAAAAACATAAAATGCCAAATCAAAACAAGGAAGAACTTGTGAAAGCCTCAGATGAAGAGACGCTGAAACTTTCAAAACCCTTAACGACTAATTTGGTTTTTAGCAATAATGTGGTGATTCAAGATAAGTATTATCTTAAGAATGCACTTGAACAGGAACAATTGTGGATACCAAAAACAAACGAAGTTTCAAAGTTATCTCATGGTTTGTGAGTGTGTGCAGGAAGATTTCAAGAGGATCTATCAATTGGAGGAGAGCTCATTGATAGTGGAACATCCTTGTGTGTATTTGGTAAAATCGTTCTAATTCTTTAACTATCATATTATTCTGGAGAACTTGATAGGTTTGGAATTACATTATCATATTTTCTTGATGTTTTCAAGTTACATTGATCATAATGTTTTACAAAGATGGTAAATCATATCGGTTGTCAATTTTCCGGGAATTTTGATTTTTCTATATACTTATAAAATTCTAAAAATCAACAAGATTTTCATTTTTAGCATTTTAGGGGGAGTAAAAATTTTAAAAAAAATCAAAAACAATATAAAATTAGAAAATTGAGAAATTGATTCGACCTTTGGGATATGATTGTACATTGTAACATTCTGAAGCTTACTTGTATCATACAAGATCAAATACAAAGCGATCACAATGCACTCAGTATGATATGTTGGTAGGTCTTTCACTTAATTGTGATTTCTGTAGACTAATGCCATAATCATTCTTTGTGGGACCCATTACTTAGAACACAATGTTCGATCTTTGTCCTGAGTGTGTGGTCATTTGCCTCAGTGATTGCTAATTGTATTAGTACATATATTAGTTTGATCATGTGTTTCTTTTTCAAAAGAAATTTTGAGTTCATTTTTTTCTTTTATTTTCGTTCAAAACATGGACATTTTCTGAGTATACTTACGTATCGACCTGATTGTTATGTTTTGGACATTCTGTTTTTATTTTCATGGTTTGTTTAAAACTTGGGCTTTCTATGTGTATACAGAAGTATCGATCTGATTGCTAGGTTTTAAACTTAACTTGTTTTTTGGTTCAATATCCTGGTTTCATCTGCGCATACGGAAGTATCAATCTTGTAACCGGATTTTGAACATTCTGTTTTATTTTACACTTTGTTATTTCACAAAGATATTCTGCTTTATTTTTGCATGATCAAACTAAGCAAGAATTTGAACTTATAATTTACAATGGCATCGCTGTTGGTTGATGTTTCGCAAAGCGGGAATGTGTTCAAGTGAGTGGGGAACACAATGTTTTGTGATTGGTTTTCATTAATCCAAATTCACAACAAGTGATAAGACTTAAAGTGGACCCATATATTGACAATCGTCCTAGGCTTATGCATCGAATAAATAAATATCATTAACAATCAACAAGTAACGTTGAGGTATGATTACAATATGATCTCATGTTTGGATCTTTCTAATCAAAAACATATTTAATTTTTTTTATTTAGAATACAAATTTTGTATGATTCTAGGATATAAAAATTTTGCAATTCATAGCTTTAGGGGGAGTTTATTCAAATCATTGAAAAATTCATAAAAAAATTTTTCTTCTATTTTCTTTTAGACTATCCGATGTGACTTACGAATATTTTGTAAACACTATAATTGATTAATTGTTAATAAGTGACAGAGAAATTGGAATTGTGATGAGGAATCTAGTATGATCACATGTGAAGCAGGAGATTTAGTGTTGATAATGTGTCAACTGATGCAGGTGATTAGGGTGATGAAGATCTATGTGTTGAAGATGTCACTGCAATCCTCAGCAAGTGAATCTTGGAAAAAGAAAGACATAAGATGGAGACAGAGAGAATGAGATCAAGATAGAGAGAATGAAGTGGAAACAAAGAGATTGATGCCGTCTACACAACAACATTTGATACAACAGCTACAACTGAAGGGGAGTATGTAGATAACAAGGTTGTAGGGGGATGCACACAAAGTTTGAGCATATAGAACAGCAAGTTTCAAGGGGGAGTATGTTGATGCATTTTCTGTGTGAAAGCTGCATTTACTGTGTGAACCTCGCTTGTTGTAAATGAAATCATAGTTTGTTGAATATGATTAGAGAATTCAAGTGTCAAAGGTTCGGCTAGAGATTCAAAAGGGTTCGGCTATGATTGATAGCTAAAAGGTTCGGCGCTCATATGGTTTAAGGTTCGGCTGCTAGAGGCAAACCTAGAGGCAAACCTATAGGCAAACCTTGAGCCAAACCTATGATCTAGAAACCTATATATATGGTTTTGCTAGTTCATTTCTTAAGACTTGGAGGTTTTATAGCTCCTAATTACACACACATACGAAGCAACATTCTCTCAAGTTCAAGATCAAGATTCTCTTCATCTTAGTATCATTCTTGTATTGAAGTGTATTGTATTTCAAGATTGATTCACTGTAAACACTTGAATGTTAATGATGAATGTAGATTCATGATATATTACAATGTTCTTGTTGATCCAAATCTAGTCATGAACGGAGTCCGCACGTTTATGATTGAATCGTAGGATTTCGTGATCAATTCTTCAAATCTACAATATTTCCAATGAAGCAATTCTATCATTCATCAACTTCTTTTCCAGCAAGTCTTCTTCTCTCCACTTCTGAAGTTGAGTAATATGGTTTCTCATCACATCTATATCAGTTTGACTTGAAGAAGATGGTTGCTCAGTTTCAGCTTTCTCCTTCTGTTTCCTGTACTTGTCAAACTCTTGTGATAGAATAGAAATTCTCCGTCTCTATTCAGAGTCATCATAATCCAATGAAAAGTTTAAGTCTAGATCATCTAATACCTCAAACAAAGAACCACCTTTGAAGGTAGAAGCTTCTTGGAATGAAGTTGTAACTGTTGTAGCATTCACAAATGAAGGCATGAATGATGCAACATTTACAAAATCAGGATTGGGCATGAAAGTTTCTGAATGATCATGAACTGGAGAAGTAGAAACAACAGCTTCTTGAACAGTCACAACAACTGAAATAGGTATAGATACAGGAATAGAAGCAGGTGTAGAAGATGTAGTCACTGGAGAAGATACAAAAATCCTAGGAGTCCTTGACTTCTTCTTCTTAGGAACCTTAGCCATCCTCTTCTTCTTCTTAGGCCTTGATGTCTCTGGTTCATCAACTGTAAAGTTAGGATCATTTACCTCTTCTCTTTCTTCCTCATTCTGTTGTTGTTGTGCTGGCCTTTTCTTTAGTCTACTCACCATTATGTTGCCTACTTGAACTGTTTCCATCTCTGATTCTATAGATTCTTCATCATCTTAAGCATTAACATCTTCAGCTTCAACATGTGGAGAAGAAGCAGTAGCATCTTCTTGTCTTTGAGCATCTTGTTGACCTGGATAAATGACTTGAAGAGGAACCAATGTAGTAGGAGTTACATTGGGAGTTTCTTGAGCTGGATCTTGTGTTTGTTGATGTGACTGAGAAGATTGAGCTTGAGATTGTCTCACTTGTGGATCCTGAGGAGGAGGTGGTGGTAGTTGATCATCATCATCATCCAACTGTTTTCTGTCTGAATTTGAATCTTCATGTCTCCAAGCATCATTTAAAGGAGCAATATAGTTAGCTCTAGCACAATGATCCACCAAATCTTTTGTCAAAGTGTCATCGATACCCTTTTGATAGATCTTTACTTGTCCAAGACTAGAATCAGTCATGTGCTTTAGCTTGAGAATGTCAGAAGCAACTCTTGGCAAGTTCTTTTCCGGAAATCTTTCATTAATCAGCATCTGAATGAATCTGGGATACATATAAAATCTATCTTTAGCCTTTGTAATGTTGTCTGACAGGTATCTGAAGATCATTGCAAAGAAGTTGAACGGCTTGTTCAAAATCAATGCCACCATAGCAGACCTCATCAGATCTCTCAACTCATCAAAAGTACCCTTCCTCATGCTAAGACAGTGAAGAAGTACATGAGCCAAGAACTTGTACTGTAAAGGCAAGTTGCCTTTCTTGATAGAATACTCACTATATACTCCAAAGTATCTTATTCTCTTGAAACATCCCTTGATACCCCTCTCAGGAATCAAAGTCATTCCTGCAGGTTCACCACCAAACTGTAATACTCTCCTGATATCAGCTTCAGTAATTCTAATGGCTTGTCCAAGCACATTAGCTTCAATCACATAAGCATCCTCAATAGTAATCAACCTAGCTGACTCCCAGAAACTCTGAATGTGTGATCTATAGATGTGACATGAGTTGGAGATAGCATAATAAATCCTCGATCGTCTCAAATACTCGATCATCGGTCGAAACTCCTTGTCCTTCTTCGTCGTTGGATCCAAATAAGCACACAGATTGTGTTTATCCCATAAGGGGAGAGTTGTCATTCCTACAATCAAAACAAACACCAATTAAAAAAAATCAAAAATCAAAAAAAAATTGAAAAAATTCTAAGTATAGAAACCAGCGAACCCTCCCTGTGCCGAACCTAGATTAGACGAACCTCACTAAAATACAAATCTGTTTAAAACACACGAACCTATAAATGAACGAACCTTGAATGTACTGCGAACCTTATGGTCAAACGAACCCTTGACCATACAAGGTTCGTTTCAATAATGTGAAGAGGTTCGACCAGAACCTATCAAGTTCAAACGAACCTTTTCAAATTAACGAACCTGTGTTCGTTTACACGAACCTGTTCCAGTTTAAAATCAAAATTCAAATCTATGAATTAGATCAAACAAATTATACCCAAAGGTTCGCCATTCACAGATGAACAACTTTAATAAAAGCAATTTCTCTTAAATGTAGATTTAAACATATTTTAATCCAAAACTATAGGTTCAACTAACTATATCTAAAAATCAAAATATCTACAAATCTGGCCGGTCAAACTCCAATCTATTTACCTATTTAGAATCACAATACAATTCCGAAACTAATGGTATATGGCAAAGATACTGAATGATCCGAAATCGAAACAAATCAAAATCAAGTTCGAAGGTTTGTGAAAGTGGTTCTGATGAAGGTGACGAAGCTTGTTCACGAACCTTTGTATTTAAACGAACCTCTAAACAAACCTTTTGAACGAACCTTCAACCAAACGTGTTGAACGAACCTGTCAACAAAAATTTAGGACGAACCTTCAACCAAACCTGTTGAACGAACCTGTCCACAAACCTATTGGACGAATCTCAACCAAACCTGTTGAACGAATCTCCTCACAAACCTATCCAACGAACCTCCAAGCAAACCTTTTCGAAACTCAATTTTATTTAATATTTCAAACAAATCAATGTTTTAATGTTTCAGAGTTAAAACATATAATAAAAAATTATTGATTTAACATCAGATAAAAACCAAAAAATCTTTTTGTATTTTTCAAATTTTATATCAAACATACTACAAAAATAATGAACCTAATTTTGAAATAAAAAATAACCAAAACAAACACATATTTTTGGTGAGAAAGATCCAGACATGAGATCATATTGTATTACAATCGTCAACACGCCTGATTGAATTAATGAATATATTTATCAACAAATTACAATACAAAGATGATTGTCAGTTAAGATATCAATTAATATAAATTTATCAATTAATATAAATTTAATTACTTAGTTAAGATATCAATTTATAACAAAACCATCAAATACTTTATGTTCTTCATTTAGTTGAACACATCTCCGTTTTGTGAATAATTAAACAAACAATCATGTTCTTGAAACAATTTAATACAATTTTAACTAGCTTGATCATGCCAAAACAAAATAGAATTTGTTTTTCAAAAATAAGAAAATGTAAAACAAATTGAAATTGTTCAAAATCTTGGAATCAAGGTTGATACTTTCGTATGCTCAGTTGATTCAGATAATGAACAAAACAATAATTTAAGATTAAGCTTTTAACAATCAGATCGATATTCTCATATACGCAGAGATTGTCCAAAACTTAATCAAACCAAGAAAACAAATTTGAATTGTTTAAAGCTATAACAATCAGGTCGATACGTAAGTATACGCAGAGAATGTTTCAGCTTTAAACTAAAACAAAAGAAAAACAAAATTTAGAATTTCTTTTTTTTTTTAAAATTAAACACATGATCAAAAACTAGTAAATTAGTAATTTTTGTTCAAGAAACATATTGTAAGATTAATCACCACTCATTCAGGACAAAACTAAGCACTATGTTCTAAGCAACTGTTTCCCACAAAATTTAATCAAAATTTTGTCAAATGTTATCTCAACTAAGTTATAAACCTACCAAAGTATCATACTAAGTAATTGTAAATGCTCTTTATGTTTAAATTATAGTATAATACACATGTGCTTCCGATTGCTACAATGTACTATCATTTCTCATTAGGTCGAATCAATTTCTCAAAATTTTAATTTTTTAATGTTTTTGTGTTTTTGATTTTTCAAATTTTTTTGAGTTTTCAAAATTTTCTCCCCCTAAAAACTAAAACACAAAAATAACAATTAAAATATCTGATGTTAATTCAATAAAATTGATTATTAAGGAAGTTGATTTGAAATAACCTCACCCATGACCCGAATGACATTTAATTTGAGTAAATACTCAAAACGATTTTTATCAAAAGCCTTTGTGAGAAGATCTGCTCGTTGCTCATTTGTATGTATCTTGACTACATCAATAAGTTTCTTTTCATAGCAATCGCGTATGAAATGAAACCTAATATCAATGTGTTTAGAATGTGAATGATACACTGGATTCTTTGTTATAGCAATAGCAGCCTCATTATTAACATGAATTGGGGTCTTAAGATAATTCAAACCATAGTCTCTCATCTGTTGTTGTATCCACAATACTTGTGAGCAACAACTGGCAGGAGCTACATACTCAGCTTCACAAGTTGAAGTATCCACAGATGTTTTCTTTTTACACTGCCAAGAAACTAATTGTTCCCCCAAAAATTGTGCACCACCAGTTGTGAATTTTGCATCTGTCTTACATCCTCTATAATCCGAGTCACTGTAGGCATTGAAGGAAAAGTTATCATCCTTAGGATACCACAAACCGGTGTCTAGTGTACCCTTCAGATAACGAAGTATTCGCTTGACTGTATTCAAATATGACACTTTAGGTTTTGATTGATATCCTGCACAGATAGTTGTAGCAAAAACAATATCTGGTCTTGAGGTAGTCGGATACATCAAACTTCCAATAATTCCATGATAAAGGGTAGGATCAATGATCTCCCCCTTAATATCAGGCTCAATCCCGTGATTAGGCTGAATGGGCGTAGAAATTGGTTTTGAATCAAGCATGCTAAATCGTTTTAGCACATCTTGAATATACTTTGTCTGATGAATGAAAATTCCATTATCAGTTTGATCAATTTGTAAACCTAGAAAAAATTTGATATATGACATTGCACTCATCTCAAATTTATCAATCATCACCTCTTTGAACTCCGAACACATTTGTTCATCGGTAGATCCAAAAATAATATCATCTACATAAATCTGAACAAGAAGAATGTCCTTGCCCTTCTCCCGAAAGAACAACATTTTGTCAATCTGGCCCCTATTGAACCCGTGTTCAACAAGGTGAGTCGATGAAGTCTCATACTAGGCACGCAGAGCCTGCTGAAGACCATATAGTGCTTTGTACAAGAGGTAAACCTGATCCCGATGGATAGGATCCTCAAAGCCCGGTGGCTGACAAACATACACTATTTCCTTCAACGAACCATACAGAAATGCAGATTTTACATCCAACTGAAAGACTTTAAACTTCTTGTGAGCAGCAAAAGCAAGAAAAAGTCTAATTGCTTCCAACCGCGCCATAGGTGCAAAAACTTCGTCATAATCAATTCCTTCAAGTTGTCTAAAACCCTGAACCACTAAACGGGCTTTGTTTCTAACAATTACACCTATGTCATCTCGTTTACATCTCAGCACCCATCTAGTACCAATCTTTTTCTCACCTTTTGGAAAATCTACCAAATGCCAAACTCCTAACTTTTGAAACTGATTCAATTCTTCTTGCATCGCCTCCACCCAGGCAGGCTCACGTAAAAGCTTCAGTTACAGTCTTTGGGCCTATTTGTGAAATAAATGCTGAATGTATCCAGAGCTCTTGACTGCCATGAGTTTTCTCTAACTCCACATACATACTTTCTTCATTTGTGACTTGATTTCGTGTCTTTACTCCTGAAGTTGGATCTCCTATGATCTGAGCAATCGGATGATTAACATGAACACGTGTGACAGGCACTTGTGGTAAACCCACATCATGATCCAAATTTGTAATATTCTGATCAGTATCTTGATCGTGAGAAATAGCATCTTCAAAAACATCATTATCATCATCAGATGACCAATCATCATTAATTACTTCTGAAATGCCTTCCTCATGTGATGTAGTAATACCATCTTCAGATTGGTGAGAAATATCTTGTTCTTCTTAATTCTGCAAATCATACAACATTTGTAAGGTTATTTCATCATCAGAAACAATTGGAGACATATTAAAAGACTTAAACAATTTATTGTAATCAAAAAGCCAATCTGGACCCTTTCCGTCTGGTATAGGTGTATGTCGTTGAACATCCACATGATATCATAATTCCACAACACCTGTACGTTTATTAAACACACGTTTGTTAGGAAGACTATATCCAAGAAAGAAACCCTCTTCAACTTTATAATTGAATTTTGAATCTTTCTTTAGCATTGTACAAGGAGCCCCAAAAGGATCCAAGTGTTCCAAATTGGGTTTCCGATTATGAAGCAATTCATAACAAGTTTTATTGTGTCTTTTAACAGTCAAAACTCTATTAAGAGTAAAACAAGCTGTAGCCACAACTTCACTCCAAAAAGTAATGCGAAGTTTAGAATCAGCTAGCACTGTCCTTGCAGACTCAATTAAAGTCATGTTCTTCAGCTACACCATTCATCTGAGGCTCATACGGTGCACTGAACTGCTGCTGAATTCCTTTAGAATTACAAAATTCCTCCATTTGGTGAGTCTTAAACTCAGTCTCATTATCCGATCGTACACGTCTCACTCTCAACTTATACAAAGTCTCCAACCTATTTATCAACAACACACAAAATTTTCCTAAGTATCTGATTTATGCTTTAAAAACATAACCCATGAAAATCTTGAAAAGACATTAGTCACAACAAAACAATAAGTTTCACCACCTATACTTTTCACATTGATTGGTCCAAACAAATCCATATGAAAAAGTTCAAGTGGCATATCAATAGAAAAGATTTTCTTTGTTTTGTGAGACTTCCTTTTCTGTTTACTCATTTTACCTGACACACACACATCCGGAAGTTTAAAATGTTTAACAGGTACACCCTCAACTAAGTGATTATGCACAAGATGATTCATCCTCCGAATATGAATATTTCCTATTCTTCTGTGCCATGAACGTGTATCTTGCTAAGTAGCTTCGGACACCAGACGTTTCCACTTTATTCACTGTCTCCGCCTTTGCCATGTCAAGCACATAAAGATCCTTGCTCCGATCAGCTGTCATCAAAATCCTCTCCTCAGAAATCTGAAATCCTTGCTTGAGTACATAACACCTGTCTTTATCAAACATCACTTTGTAACCCTTATCACAAATCTGTTAAAACACTCAACAAATTGTTAGTTAATTCTTTGCAAAAATTAACATTATCAAATGAAACCTTTCCATTTGTCAAACTACCAAACCCTATAATTTGACCTCCTTTGTCTCCAGCAAAATTCACATAACTTCCTTTCACCAACTTGAAATTTCTCAAAAAATTCAACTCTCCAGTCATATGCCGGGAAATCCACTATCAACAATCCAATAATTATTGATATGGCCCATGGATGCAACCTGCACAATAAATTAAAAGCAACCTGTCAGTATTCAAAAGGGATGACCCCCGCCATTTTAAAAGATTGTTTCAAAATCATTCTTTTGTGATGATTTGATCGAATACCCCCCATCACTTCTATCATCCTCCTTCCCAGAAACTTCATCACCTGACCTGTTTTTAAGTTTACAAAATGATTTTGATTTAAAATGTTGATTTGAAAATGATTTTGATGAAAAATTATCAAATGAATCATCATCAGATGAAGCCACAATTTTCACAATCTTATTAACATTTATTTTATTCTCAAAAACTCTTTTCTTTTGATTATCTTCTTCTTTCACCCAAAAACAATCAGGATTGAATTTTCTAAGAACTCTCATCTCATCTTCACTAGGTCTAAACCTCTTAGGACTTCCACCTGAATTAATGAAACATTCACCTGACACTCTTCATCAGAACTCTTTCTGATTTTGTTATTTGGACAATTAGCAGAAATATGTCCTTTACCACAACAAGTAAAACACTTTCATGTTTCTCTTGGTGAAAAAGACCTAAAACTGCTACTATCAGTTGAACTGATATCCAAATTACAATTATCAACCAAATGACCCATATTAACACATCGGTAACATTTTCTATCTTTCAAATGATTCTTTGATATGGGTTCATCATAATACTTTGATGAGCTGAAAGGTTTTGAAACAATCTTTGAAAATGAGATCATGTTTCTCAAACCAGTTGATTTTGTCTTTGAATTATTCATTTGATTTTAAAAAGTCTTTGATTTCACTTTATGTCTAACCCCAAAATTGTCAAAGAAAAAATCCACCTTTTCAACCTTTTAGAAGTCACATTTTTCTTTTAAAAATTTCCACTAAACTCTCCTTGATGTGTATTAGATGACTTAACATACACAATCGGTTTAAGAGTAATGGTTGATTTGGTTTTAATCACTGGTTCGGAAACTTGAGTAGTTTTAAGCACCACCTTCTCAACTTTCTTAATCTCAGCATTTGGCTTCTGAGATTTCAAAGGCTTTTTGTCAACATTTTAAACTTTGTAACCATTTTGTCTCAAAATATCTGATGAATATTATGACTCAGTGATATCTTCAATGATTGGAGCATCATTGTTCAGCCACTTGTTCAGACCCATGTTCATTCAAAGAAACTGGATGAACTTCCAAATTTGGATAAATTTGTGGTCTAGGAACATAGCTTGAAGGAGGTGGTATAGAATGAAATCCCAAGCCTGTAGTATCATTCGATGATCTTTGCATGGTAGCAAAATAATCGATAACATACTGAGAATTCTGAGAATTCTCTAGCTTGCTCTTATTCATTTCTGCTTCTGCTCTTGCTGCCGACAATTCAACTTTCAACTTTTGTACTGACTCGAGATGCACAGAAACTGCATGATTATTTTGTAAAACTTTAATTTTTAATTCTTCATTTTCTTTTCCCAAATCAATGATCTTTTTATCAAAAGCTTTCTCTCATGAAACCTACATTTTGTTAGCTTCAGTGCACTCATCAGTTCAGCAGTCAATTGAGCATTCATTTCTTTCAACTTTTCAATGACCTCTAAAAGATCATTATTTACCTCTTCAACCTTTCCTTTTCCCTTGTTTGTTTCTTCATCCAGAGAAGCTATAAATGCGCCCATTAAATCATCATATTGTTTTCCCCAGTCATATCCTTCATCTGCTTCACTGACTAAAGCTTTTGTTGATTCTTCAGGCTTTTCCTTTTTCTTTTGATAAGCTTCTTTTAGCTTGAAAGGATTCAAGTTTCCTTGCTTCTTTGGATTTTTACACTCTCGGGCAAAATGACCCAACTCACCACAATTGTAACATTGTGTGGCCTTTGGCTTAAATCCAAACTTTGTATTCCTATCGAAAGTAAACTTCGTTACAGTTTTCTTCTCATATCTGTTGATTCTTCTTATTGCACTAGCCAAAGCCCACTGAGTATCAATCAGTTCCATCTCATCATCATCTATCTGCTCATAATCTTCAAAGTGAGATTTTAATTTCCAATCTTTCTAGCTATTTGTTCATCATAGGCACTGACAACACATTACAATATCGACATATGATCTCTAACAGCCTCCACAGTTACTTTTCCCAAATTAGTTGTATTCAATTGAATTGGAGTTGTTGAAGAATCATACTTCTTCTCATTCACAGTATAAGATGAACTTGAGCTAGCAGATGTAGATGGTACATAAGTACTATCGGCAGTACTTGAAACAAAAGCTGTTTGAATCTTTGCAGAAGAAACAGGAGGTGTAACCATAGATGCACCATAGAGTGAAGGATCCTGTGTTACATTAACTTTTCTTGCTTTTCTTTTATCTTTCATTTCATGTTCTTCTAACTTTTGGATAAACTCAACTAATGCCATTACAGGTAGATTTTCTCTCAAAATCAACACCAACAAATTCCATCTTACAGGCAAAGCATCCGCAAAACAATCTCTAACATATCATCCATGATTCTGAATTTTTATCAGCAAACCTTCCTTGAAATTTTAACTTCACGAACCTAAATGATAGGCGAACCTTCTCTAAACCTTGATCTCCATGAACCTTATCTCACGAACCTGAGACAAACCTTGATCTCACGAACCTGAGTCAAACCTTGACCAACGAACCTCTTCAATAGATCTTGAACCAACGAACCTTAACCAAACGAACCTCGGCAATAAACAAACCTTGAGACGAACCTCTTCAAAATCTCTACATGAACCTTAACAGAAATCACCTGTTACAGCGACCCTCTGCTTCAAACAACTACAGAGATACCCCAAGGTTCGGCTCACGAACTTGTATGCGAAATTTGAAAATTTTGGAGGGAAAACCTTCAAATTTCAAGAAGAAACCTTCAAAATCTACAGATTTCAGCCACAAATTTCTGGATTTTGATATACCAAAGCAGCAGATGATGATAAAAGTGTCAGCAAAGCAATCAAATACAAAGAAAATCAATTTAAGCCATCTCTTGATTTCTTGCATCAAGTATTCTAATTTATTATTCATTGATTTCTGTTTTTTTTAATTGATAATATGTTTCTTTTTAAATATTGATGATTGAGTTATCTGGTTAGATTAACTTTCATATTAATAGAAATTTTGATTACAACTCAAAAGCTTATTAGAAAGGGTAAACTAGTCTATAAATTTACGTTGCTAAATAGTTTTAAAAGGGGATGTCAAAGGCTGTTAAGAGGCTGTTTGGGTTTTACATTTAGTGCATAAATGTGGCTGAATAATTCAGCAATTGGGGCTATCAAACAACAACAATAAATTCAAAAATGAGCAAAATAATTCTGCAATTAGGGCTTACTTTCTACTTGTATCATATAGGACAATCAGATTCTTTCATCTTCATTTTCATGTGAGCTGATAAAATTGCTCAATAGTTACTGAAAATAACCTTTCTCAAATTAACTTTACTCATTAATTCAAAATTGATCTAAACTTATTGTGTTTGACTATGAAAGCCAACTGTAATACCGCTCTTTAAAAATATTGTCTGTTTCTAATTTATATCTAACAAAATCCATATAGAACTCTGAATAAAGTCCAACCTAGAGTCTTGAATCTCCACAGATAGGTGTGATCTAATATGTGCATCCAACGGGTCTGTATGGCATTCGTCGGGACGCATAGGCCACATTGCTAGCAATGCCAAATATTTGCTATCAAATGACTCTTACTAACACGATACACGTATATCACACCATGCCGACAAGCCAAGTGGCCAAGCAGTCCCCTAGTCTGGCCGCAGCCCTGCCCCATATCCGTGCAGCCCTTATGAATGCTAGAAACACCCACTAACTGTGACTCCCTTCACAAGTCGAGACGATTAATGGCTGAAAACCTGTTACAACTTTAACTGGGTCGCTAGGACTGCAACATGGTTGCACCATGGCTGCAACGTGGCTGCAGCGTGGCTGCAACGCGGCTGCAGCGTGGCTGCAACGCGGCTGCAGCGGGGGTGCAACGTGGCTGCATCGTGGGTGCAACGTGGCTGCATTGTGGGTGCAATGTGGCTGCAGCGTGGGTGCGTGGTTGCAGCGTGGGTGCAACGTGGTTGCCACGTGGCTGCAACGTGGCTACAACATGGCTGCAATGTGCCTGCAACATGTCTGGCCTATTGATATTTATTAATGTTTTTTAAATAACTTGTTTTAGTGTGTTTGTACATTTCTGTAGGCAAATCTTCAGCCTACACATGATGATCCAGAAGTTACAAGCACTTGTGGCGCGCTTTCAATTGAAGAGACTTAATACTTGGTCATCATTGTTAACGATGACCTCGAATGAAGATTTAAAGACAAAGGCTTGAGTAATTTATATTTTAGTTAAACTTCTTAATGGGTCAAATGCGTCATGAAAACCAACACCGATTCAAAGAAGTTATGTAAGAATTGTTAAAAACTTAACAAACATCTATTAGAATTTAGAGAAATTATATATCATGGATGAATTGAATAAATCTATATTTAGCTATTTGATTTGGTTGTTTTTAAATGTTTTGAATGGTGTGGAGTTTAAAATTTAGTTTTTTCATCATTATATTACCATCTGTTTTTTTTTTTTTTACTTTTTGGTATTAGATGGGTTATTTTAAGACACGAACCGTTTTGATTGTGTATTTTTTTTGTGGAAATATGTTTAGGAAAATCTTTGTTATAAAGGTAGGTGAGGCCATCAAAGTTATACTACTTGGACCTGTGTATGTTTCTAAAACATGTTTTTTCCTTTTTGTTAGCACATCGTTACTTATAGTGTGATAGTTAGTTGGATTTTGTATTGTATGCATTTTGTTAGCATGTTTTTTTAGTTATGCATTGGCAAGTATCTTATTTTGTATGCCTCCTTAATGATGTAATCTTTTTTGTTAGTATATATTTTTCCAAGAAAATCCTTTTATCCAAAAAAAATGGTTATTTTTTAATGACCGGTCTTGATCGGGACCCATCATGACCCGTCACTCGACGTGAACTGATCGTTGAAAGATTAAATTACAATATGTAAGACACTATTTATCCGGCTGGTTTTACTTAAAAGACAAATCAGTAACCCTCTAGAGACTAAATATTAGTCCCTAATAAACTTTCAAAAAATATTTTGCTACTTATTTTTAACCTCAGATACTACTTATCAAATGCAAATTTAGCGTAACAGAATTAACTACCGATCATTTGCTTTAACAGTTTTATATTTATAACATAATATCAGTCTCTAATTCTGTTCTTTTGGAAAATTTTAGTAACTGAAATTTAGTACCTAATATTTTTCGATTATATTCTATACAAAAGTTTAGCATCCAACACATTTCCATCATCCGTTATTTCAAAGTGTACATATTTGAGACTGAAATTCAGTAGCTACTAATATTACCTCCAAATTTTTTTTTGACACAAACAAATTAGCAACTGAATTACAATCCCAAATAATTATCAAGTTATTAGGGACTGATTATTAGTCGCCAAAATTTACCAAAAGAAAATCAGTCCTTAATAAATTAAGGACTGATAATTCAGTCCTAGTTGCTATATATCTGAGATTGAAAAATCAGTTGCCAACAATTTAGTCTCTAATGATCACTTTTTTTGTAGTGCTTCAATTGACTTCTATAGAACTCCTCCAAAGCTCTGATACCACTGTAGATTTGCTCTTGATCGATCAACGGAATTCTATTAACAATCAAATCTATGCGGAATTTATATTAGATCTATATGAATCAAAGATACAAAATCACTAAGATAAACATCATTTCATTAATCAACACAATCTGATTACAATGAAATGAAACTTGAACACACAGTTCATACAATCTCACACATGTTCTCTTACTCTCAGATCTGTCACACACTGAAAATAACAGACAAACATGCTATATAAACACAATAATCAGACGAACCTAGCCGAACCCTTAGGTTCACCGGACGCACCTTTAGGTTCGCAGGACGAACCTTTACAAGACAAACCCTAGGTTCACCGTACCTATACAAAACCTGCCTAGGTTCGTGGGCCAAACGAACCTTAGCAAAACCTATTTTAACTTATACATTTTGAAAGCATACTATTACAAAATGTCCTAACAGTCGTTGTATTCTCTTTTGAACTTAAACAATTCATCGAACAGAACTTCATCTCTCCATCTTGTTATTTTGTTCTTTGGTCCCCATTGATTTTGGATGAGGATGTGCTTTCTTCTTTTCCTTTGCTCAAGGATCTTTTTCTTCCTTACTTCAGCTTTTATTATTTCAGATAACACTTTAGCTTCATTTCTGAGGCTAGTGATATCCCAGTTGCTGAAGTTTTCAACCTTGTATTTCCCTTCATCCAGCAGGTACTTGATCAGCTGCTCCCTCTCAGCCTGATAGACTTTATCTTACTACTGATCCAATCTGACTATTTGTTCTTGATAGGTTCTTACCAGTTCAACTCTTGAGAGACCAGTGGCTTCAAGACTAGCCAGAATCATGTTTTCCTTCTCCATTTCTTTATTCTTTATCTTCCGAAGGTCTTCATCAGAAGGAAAGGTCCTAACAGGTGAGTAGGATTCCTTTACTGGAGAGGTTTGTAGTTTCTCAGCATCTGCTGATCTTATTGGAGAGGGAACTTTGGTGGTGTTTGAGGGATTAGACTCATCAATATCAGCCAATAGCAGCCTTCTCTTTCTTGAGACACGACAGGAAATGGGCTGATCATCATTTGAGTCTGAGGAAGGTTTTTGAGCAGAGGTTGAAGGTTTATGAGGTAGGTTATTGAGGGATTTTGTTTTTCTGACCACACTCTCTTGTCTTCTTTAGAAAGACTGAGTGATTATTGGGGTTGGGTTTTGGCCAATGTTGGAGGCATTGAGAGTGACAGGAAGGGAAGAAAGTTCAAGGAGGGTTTGAGAAGCAGAGTTTGGAGAGAGTGGGTGAACTTTCTTTATTTGGTTGTGTGGAGGAAAGTAGAGTAGTGGTTGTTGGCTTGGTTTGCTCAGTGGGAGCATATTTGGATGCTCTGAGTTTTCTGGATACTCTAGATGTCCCAGTGTTTATTTGAGCCTCGGCTTCCTTTTGTTTCTGCTCTGAGCTAGCCTTGGCAGCTTGAGTTTGGAATTGTTGATCCAATGCTGCTTTGAGAAGTGCCTCTAGGTTCTGCAACCTTATTTGTTTCATTCTCCTTTGCTCTGTCCTGTCTTCTGGCCTTTTAGCAGCTTGGGCAGCAGACAGAAGTCTTTCATTCTCCTTCTTTTTGGCTTCATCAGCCTGTTCTTTGAACCAGTGAGAAGGAGCAATCCTAGTAAGGGAATCAAGAAATCGGGTATGGTTAGTGATTTCATGTTATAAAGAGTAGACTTTGTTATCTACTGAAATTTTCAGCAGATCCAATTGAATCTTTTGGGTGGTCAGAAATTGGTGGGTGAAGGATAGAAGCAGGCTAGTGAGTTGGGTAGTAAGAAGTGGGTCTAACACTTCTTGAAGAACCTAAGGTGAGAAGGTGAAGGCAGTGGAAGTAGGTGAAGTGGTGGAAGTACCTTCAAGCGAAGGTGCCTGCATGGGGATGGATTTAGGTTCCAGGGCTTGGTTACTAAAGGCTGTTGAAACAAGCTCTGTGAGCTTAGCCACATCAGCCTGAATGTGAGCAACAGAATCCGTCAATTCCTTTATTTTAGAATCTGATTCGTCCATCCTTCTAAGGATATCATCCGAATCCCTGACTAATGAGTCAGTTCTATCATGACCTGAGTCCATCTCAGGAATGTCATGGACCCCTTTTTCTTGGTTCTGGGGATTCCAGCCTCAGTTTCAAGAACTTCAAGGGCTGTTGCCATATCAGGAGTCTTATTGCATGATCAATTCAAATGACAGTCCAGTGGAGTCTCATGTGAAATGGATGCTCCAGATATAAGATCAAGATGTCTAGATGTACTGGTTATCCTGATTTCATCCTCTTCTCCATGGGTAGGAGATTGATTAGTTTGAGCAAAGGTTTGATGGGGAAACTCCTCAGTTGGAGAAAGGGGAGGAGAACCAAGCTGCTCAAACATAGTATCAATCTCATGGAGAATATGAGTAGGAGAATTAAGGGCTGTAGTTGGGGAAGAACCAGAAGTGTCCTGGGGAGAGTGGACCGCTAACTAAGTGTCAAGTAACACTTCAGTGGCAAGAGAGGGTTCCCTTTGAAGTACAACATCATCCTGTTGAGAGGATTGATGAGGAGCTAGGTGGGATGGAGATCCTTGATGCATCTGTGAGGATGAAACATATGTATCCAACTGTCCAGTGGGGACAGAGACATGTTCAGGGATCTCATCTTCTTGAACAGTATTTTTAGGCTTCTTAGGCTTAGAGGCTTTGGTAAAGGCTTTTCTTTTGGTCGGTACCTTTACAGGTGCGGAATAGGTGGGTGTGGGTTCACCAAGGATGGGTGTTTCCTCAGTGTCATCCGTATGTTTTGGATCAGTGTTCAACCTAGTGAACACTTGTTTGTCAATGCTCTTGATAGTGAAAAGAGGAGCAATGTGACAAACCTTATTAAGGTCAGCAAAGAGGCAGGCCATTATAAACATAGGATACAACAGAAACTTTGGACCTTACTGGTGACATATTGCATGTCATATGGACCTTGGGGAAAAGTTGACCTTTCTTTTGGAAAGAACTGCATACATGACATATAGCATGTCATATGGCATTTCTCCCCCATCTTGTCGATTTCTGAGACAAACACTGGAGTATAGTGTGATATAGGAACTTGTACTTAGGGTAAAAGAAGGCTTTATACAACGTCCTGTTCTTCAGATCACCCTGATAATCACACTGAATGAAGGTATTATGAATGAGTTTTAGAGAAACAGTGGGAGGAGCCTCAGTGTCGTTCAAGTTTAGGGCAACACTTATTTGTTTGGGAGTGATGGTGACTTGTTGACCAGGGACCACCAAAGATATGCTTTCAACATAGTCATCCTTCGTCACCAAGGATGAGTTTGCCCAAAACTGGTTTACAGCAACTTCAGAAATAGAAGGGTTTAGAACAAGAGATGTGTGAACGATAGAGTTTAACAGAGTGTCGATAGCTTCGTTGTAGTGATGATACTCAGAAGATTTGACAACGTAAGCTCCGAGGTTATGGATCGGTTTGATTTTCATAGCCATTGTTATTTCATTACGATGAACACCGAGCAGTTATGAAGGCAAAGTGTGAGAACAAACTTTGCTTTAAAGAAAAAGAGATGAGGAAGACTAACCGTTCACACAGAAGAGCGGTTTCAAAAATGAAAACCGCCACTTACTTATAACCTATCAAAAGCTTTACCGTAGGGTTTTTACCCATCGGACAAACCTGTGATCATGAGAAAGAAGGAACAAACGACAACAAAGTACGCTCAAGCACACCCTGAAGTACAGACAATGCTTGTCGGGAATAAAGCCTGATCCGATGCCGTCACACCACCATCATTCGTGCCAAGCGACATGCCTGACTAGCAGTAGTCCTTCGCCATGAGTAGCACCCTCAAGAATCAATGTTGAAGAAAGAGTGTTCTTGATCAAGAGATGACCAAGAAATGTTATGAAAGAGCTGATGGATTAAAGAATATAACGACTGATATAAATAAGGAAAGAAGATCAGTGGTCATTTAGAGTAAGAGGGATAAAAATGGAAAGAAATATAGCATCGAGCCGTGAGAATAATTAATGAGTGTCAATTCTATTAACTGTAAGAGGTCTAATCTTGCAGAGAGATTAGTGAAGGCCGAATCTGGCGTAATTATGAAGAGATTTGATAATCACGTGGGTAAGGAAGATTTAAATATGAAGGATTATTTAATCTTCGGAAGAGTTTTATTTTCGGAAGAAATTTAACCAAGGATAAATGACATGATTAAAACTCTTCGTAAGAAGAGACGTCAGAAGAAGAAGAGTCGTCGGAATAAAGGTAAACGAGAGAAGGTTTAAATTGTAACAACGGAAGCTGTAACCGCGGATAGATATGAGGCAGTGGGTATAATAACCACTAATCCTATCCGTTATGGGATAACCATTGAGAGATACCAAGATTTCTTCATCAATGGTTTATCAAATATCTGTTTTTAGGATAATCAATAAAGATTATCCTTTTATGTATTTATTTATGGGTTTAAGAAAACATATTCTTAACCACATTTATTAGCTCATATTTATTATACCCAGTTTAGCCACAAACTTAGAAAAAGTTGAAGACTCCAAGGGTTTGGTAAATATATCCGCTATTTGGTCACTTGTAGAGACATGTTCTAGGACAATTAGTCCCTTTTCAAAACAGTCTTTAATGAAGTGATGCCTTATTTCTATATGTTTGGTTTTTGAATGGTATACATGATTCTTTATTATATTTTTGGCTGCTTCGCTATGTATTAGGAGAGGTATTTTTATTTTAGTTATTCCAAAATCGAGTAGTTGATATTGCAACCAAAAGATTTGGGCAATGCAATGAGCTGCTGCAATGTATTCAGCTTTAGCAGTTGAATTTGACACTGATGTTTGCTTTTTGCTTTGCCGTGACTCTAAGAAATTTGCAAAGAACTGACAACCTCCCGAAGTATACTTCCTTGTGAGCGAGCATCCTGCATAATCACTGTCTGAAAAACCAACAAGCTTACAAGTTTGGTTAGCAGGATACCAAATACCTAGCACAGGAGTGCCTTTTAGATATCTTAGTATCCTCTTCACAAATGATAAATGGGATTGTTTGGGGGTTGATTGGTAACTTGCAAAGACACATGTTGCATGCATGATGTTTTTTTTGATCCATTAAGATGCATCAAAGATCCAATCATGCACATGTAGAGGGTTTGATCTACAGGTTCACCATTTTCATCTGGACTTATTCCAGGACTTGTAGCCATGCGGGTAGAAATTATTTTGCAATCATATCAAATTTATTTAGAAGATCTTTTACATATTTTGATTGATGAATGAAAGTCCCATTGGGGGTTTGTATTACTTGGAGTCCTAAAAATGTTTTTAGTTCACTTAAAACACTCATTTGAAACTTTGAAGACAATAGTTTAGAAAATTGTTCAGACAAGGAAGGTTTTGTTGATCCAAAAATGATGTCATCAACATCAATTTGGACCATCAAAAGTTCCTTGTCTACCCTCTTGATGAACAAAGTCTTATCAATGGTTCCCCGAGAAAATTTATTAGAAAGAACAAATTGAGAGATAGTATCATACCATGCTCTGGGTGCCTGTTTCAGACCGTAAAGTGCTTTGTCCAATCTGTATACCCAATCAGGATGATGAACATCATCAAATCTTGGAGGTTGACGAACATAGACTTCCTCCTTTATTGTCCCATACAGGAACGCGCTATTTATATCCATTTGATATACCTTTATGTTATGGGAGATAACAAATGCTAGGAAGAGTCTAATGTCTTCCAGTCTGGCCATAGGAGCAAAGGTTTCATCATAATCAATGCCTTCCTCTTGGCAGTAACCTCGTACTCCCAATCGGGCTTTATTTTTTATTACAATACCTCTGTGATCTGTTTTATTTCTGAATACCCATCTGCTTCCGAAGGTTATTTTCCTGCCGGCAAGGGGCAAAGAGTCCAAACGTTTTGACTTTTGAACTATAACAGTTCATCCTGCATAGCCTCTACCCAATTATTATCTTTGAGAGCATCCTAATATTTGGATGGCTCAACTTGGGATAGGAAGGCTGCATGAAGGAAAAAGTTTGAAATCTGACTCCTAGTTTGAACACCTTTATTTAGATCACCTAAGATTTGTTCTAGAGTATGATTTTTACAGAAGGGAATGATGTCCAAACAGTTATTGGAGGAGGCAGTATCGGAAGAAGGTGAGTTGACAGTGTGGCCAGGGGAATTTTCTGAAGGGGAAGCAAGACCATTTTCAGGAACATCTACAGGTATGTTATCCAAGTCTGGGGATAAGGGAGTAGATATCTATTTTTATTTTTTTTTTTAGAATTTATTTTATGAGAAGGAATAGAGGAAAATAATTTAGAGACAGAACACTCTTCAAGAGAAGATAGATCTTCAGAAGTTTGACAAGATTCTGAAGAAGAAGAGGAAGAAGAGGTAGAAGAGATGTAGGTGAAGCTTTCAAGATTAAATCATTAGGAACAGAGGGGAACGATGAGGTCGAAGCAGATTCATTGAATTTGACATCAATAGTTTCTTCAACAAGTTTGGTCCTGAGATTGAAAGCTCGGTAAGCCTTAGAGGTCTGAGAATATCCAACAAAGTATCCAGAATCTACTTTAGCAGCAAACTTGGATAAAGAGTCTTTTGTGTTCAAGATGAAACACGGACACCCAAAGACTTTTAAGAAAGAAATGAGAGGCTTTATGTTATGAAGGACTTCATAAGCAGTCTTGTTATGTCTTTTCACAATGTGAACTCTGTTCACGACATAGCAAGCAGTGTTTACTGCCTCAGCCCAGAAGGATAAAGGTAATCCTGAATCTGCAAGCATAGTTCTTGCAGCTTCAATAGGTGTCCTATTCTTCCTTTCCATAACTCCATTTTGAGCGGGAGTTATAGGAACACTGTATTGTCGAAGGATTCCTTTAGAGATGCAGAACTTATCAAGAACCTAGTTCTTGAATTCAGTCCCATTATCACTCCTTATTGTTTTAACTGGAAGACCAAAATGTCTTTCAAGTTGAGTGATAAGTGCAATTATTTTATCAGAAATCTCATATATGCTGAAAAGAAAGAAGGTCCAGCAAAATTTTGAGTAGTCATCCACAACAACTAGACAGTATCTATTTCTGGCCAAGCTGGCTACCTTCACTAGCCCAAAAAGATCCATGTGAAGTAGATTGAAACAGTTTGTTGTTTTGGACTCCTCAATAGGCTTATGTGATTTTTTATGTTGCTTTCCCTTTAAGCAAGATTCACATTGACCTTCAAAGTGAAATTATTTGAAATGTAATCCTCTTACTAATGAAAGGGTAGAAAGCTTGTGAAGAGATTGGTGATTGAGGTGACTGAATCTTCTGTGCCAAAGAGTGGTTTCAGAAGATGATGCTTTGGCTATCAAACAAGTAGGAGAGAATGTTTGAGAGTCAGTGGTCATGTCTACAACGTAGACATTTCCACTTCTTTTAGCCGTAAGCAGGGTGTGTTGATCAATTAAGATCTTTATTTTTAAATTTATTTCAGGAGAAAGAATTTTACAACTGTCCTTGGTGAAAAATGAACTAAAGTCTTTGTCAGCTAGTTGAGAAACACTCAAGAGATTAAACTTGAGATTTTCAATTAAGCTAACATCCTCCATTCTTTGGAATGAAGTTATTTAAAATGGATCTGCATCATGTCATTTACCTAGAGCCTCCGCTGTCCACATACCATAGATGACTTTTGTTTGAAGAAGGTCTCTGCACATGACAATTTATTTGCAATAGGTTAGATATGGGTCTTATTTTATTTTTAGAAGAGAAAGAAGATGTTTATTTTTTTCTGAAAGTTATTCATCAATTTCTGCATCATCAATATTAGATGTTGCTAATTTTGATGCAAGATATTGATTTGTGAATCCACAGAAGGAGGGTTCACATCGGCTGAAGAATGGGCAGCAGGAGTCACCACATGATAGGAAGGTGGTGTTCCAAGGATAGAAGGCCCGGGTGAAGCAAGTGAAGAAGAAGAAGAGTGAGGTGGTGAATGAGAAGGTGCTGAAAATCTATTAGCCTTCTTTGATATCTTCATTTTATTTGGAAAATTTCCTTTAGTTGAATAACCCTGTTCGGCTTTCGATTTTTCAGCATTTAGTTTTTCTCTTGCTTTCTCCAGAGGATTTTTTGTCCAACAATTTTCAGTAGTATGATTATACTTAAAACATTTTAGACAAGCAGGAGACAGAGAGGAGTAGTTGGGGATGAAAGGCTTATTTGCCTTCATTATTGGATAGGGGAGATGAGGATGAGAAGGAGGAAATCTGATGTCAAACATGGGCCTCTTTCCTTTGTCAAGGCGAGCAGCATGACTATCAGAACTTTTATGAAGACTTGTACCTTCTGAACTTTTAGTAGAGCTCATAGTTGGAGCAATCTCAGTTTGTTCAGAAGCATTTTTATTTTGATCACTTTCCAAGGGTGTTTCCTCCTGTCTCTCAACGTTAGTTTCAGTGGGATAAACAAACGTGGGAAACTGCGGAGGTTAGTACACTCTAGGAGGTGTGATTGTAATGGATGGAATTTCATCCGGAAGAAAGGTGGGGGAAATGGACTCAGAATCAGTCTCATTAAATTTATTGTCAATCGAGGTGTAGTCCTCTGGAGGACTAGTATGATTAAACCCGATTCCAAATTCGGCTTTGCTATGAACTTGCTTACTTAAAAGCATTTTGAACCCTTTGCAGGATTCAACCCACTTGTCACAGCTAACCTTGGTCTGAGACAATTCATCTCTACAAGCTGCATATTTTTCATTTTGCAAATCGAATAGAGCTTGTAGATTGGACTTTTCAGTCATTAGGACAGAGATTTGACTGTCTTTATTCTTTATTAGTTTTCCTATTTCAGAATTTTTATTGTCAAGCAGTTGCTCCAACTCCTGATTTTGTTATTGAAGCAACACATTGGCTTTCATTATTTTCGCAAAAGCCTCTATGCACACATCAGTACATAGTTTTTCTAGAGTGGAGGAAGATACCTGTGCATCAGGAGTGTCTGTAGCAGGTTGTTCAGAGGGGGAAGAGTCATCACCAACAACCATAAGAACAAAGTCTATTGGTTCGAAGGCGATGAGGGCATAGCCTACATCTTCAGGCAAGCTGCTCCAGTCGACATACTCTTGGGTAAAGAGAGCCGGTTGACTGGAAGAAGAGGATTGAGCAGCAGGGCCTGGTATATTTATTTGAGAAGAAGATGGTGCAACAATTTGAAGAGGTGCAGGAGTTAGTTGATACATGCTACCATTGGTAGCTTGTACAAATTGTACATTGGTAGGAGGAGAGGTCTGTACAATATGTGTTGACTCCTGGGGATTGTTGTGCCTTCTGAAGGATGAAGAACAAGAAGAAGAAGAAGAAGAAGAAGAAGAAGAAGGTGCAGAAGAAGCATGTGATTGAGAGTTAGGGAAAGTCACATACGATGAAGAACTTGAGTTGGGAGCATTTTTGCACTCCCTGGTGAAGTATCCACTGCCATGGTATCTGTAGCATTGGACCTTAGCCTTATTTAGGTTGAACCTGGTTTTCCCTTGAATACCAGGGAATTTCCTTCTGGTCCTCTTGTAGAACGTGTTCATTCTAATGCTTAAGAGGGCCAGTTGGTGAAGAATGTCCATCTCTTCCAAATCATCGGGAGAGTGGTCATCACATGAAGAAGAAGAAGTGATGCCAGTGGTTATGTCGATATACTCATCATAACCCTGATCATTTGATTCAGAGTTATGACTCAGAAGAGCTGTGTTCCCTTGCACATACTCTTCTCTTGATTTACCAGACTTTATGAGTTTTCTCTTCTCGTCAATCTTTCGCTCAAATGTGAGCAACTTACCACGAAGTTGAGGGAGCGAGAGCTTGCCAAAGTCTGGAGAGAATCTCATGACAATGGAATAGGTTTCACATTTTTCAAGTAGAGACCTCAAGAAGCGGTTCAAGACAGAGACAGGGGGTACACTTGACCAGCAACTTTTAAATTACTTAAGAGAGAAGTGAATCGTTCAAACTGTTGAGTCAGTGACTCATTATTTAGTTGGGAGAATGTCTCGTATTGTTAAGCTAATATCTCCATGGTATTAGCCACAACATCTTCGGTACCACCTAATTGCTCTTTTAGAGCATCCCACAAGTCTTTAGCAGACTCATGGTGAAGAAGACCAGAGTATATTTCGTTGGGAAGAGCCATAGCCAACTGAGCAAGTGCCTTTGCATCAAGCTCCAACTTCTGGTAATCCTCTTCAGTGTATTTCCGAGAATCTTTCTGGACATCGTCTCCACTCTCCGTGTCCAGGAACGTTGGTTTATGCGGTCGAACATGACAGACTTCCAACATCCTGACCAAATGTTATATTTATTCCTGACCAAGATTGGTGGCTTCGTGGTAGAACCGGTGTTATGGGGATCGATAGAGAATTTCTCTGCCATTGGTTCACAAATAATTATGAGCAAATCAACTAGTGATGAGATCTCAAGGTGATTTGTTAGAATGACTTTTGAACACAGTTTAGTTCAAAAATCAAACTCCAAAAGATTTAAAGAAACAAGAAAGACGGAAGGGATAGAATGCAGAAAACTAAAACAACAAGATATCAGTGAGAGCTTTGAGTTTTAGTCTTGATGGTTAAACCAAGACTAAGGACAAGGCTCTGATACCAATTGTTGAACTACAAGAACCTTGAGTAGTAGCTATTCAACCAGGAAAAATGCTTTAGACACTTAGTCAAAGCTTAGGATTCAGCTCTAAGGTTTTGCACAGAGTTATTTTCGTTGTTTTTGTTTTCTTGCCTAGAAAGAGAGAAGATAAGAGATAGAAAGCACAAGGAAATTTGGGAAGTGATCCTTAATTATTCAGAGAATGTTAGGACCTAAATACCCAAAAATTCTATGATACATGACAAGAAATAATAAGATAAATAGCTGACATTATTACAGACACTGATACAATAGACTAGTACAAATACAAAGTCAACAACAACGGAAACAAGAGTCTTCAGGTCTTCCGATGTTGATGTAGATGTACAGGAGTTCAGTGTTTATTCCTTTGGAAGTTGATCATCGGAAGCTGACTAAGTAATCAGTTATTTGGGAAGAGAAGACTGTCTTCCGAGTCACTTGACTTCTTCCTATGAAGAGGTTGTCTTTCGATGATATCAAGATTAGCTAATGTCTTCTGAGGGAAATAAGTTCAGCGGCACTTCTTTTTGGCGATGCTTCCGCTGATAGTCTTCCGATACTGAAGCACTTCTCCGCGACTTGTCTTTCCACGGTTTTATTCAAACGTCTGGCTTCAGTGGTTTTGCTCATCAGTCCTTATTTTCCAAAAATAAGTGATAATAAAGATAAACAATATTATCTAAATCATAGTATAATCAATATATTGTACTAAAACTTTTAAGTAATTAAAATAATTAGCATGTTTCTCAGCCCCGAGATTTGAAATCAAATAAGATTAGAAAAGAGGCGTATGAACTCACCTTGTGATTGAAGTGATTGACTAAGTAATAACAAGAATGCACCCACTTGTTGTGGTTCTTGAGTTTGTTTTCACGATCCTGTAATGATTTCATGTTGTTTGTAACTTGTAAGTATAGGTTATAGGTATTTGTATGTGTGTTGTGTTAGCCCTAAAGTTTGCTAAAACTTGTAGGTCTTTATTAACATTTAGTCCTCATTCCTTTGTGATGTTATATGCTAACATTTAAACACCAGGTCAACTTAGCATATTGTGTCATTATGTTTTGTGTTTAACTTGACATAAGCCAATAATATGTTGTGAAAGTTTGAACCCAAAATAGTTTGTAAGTATAAAACTTAGAGATTTAGGTTAGGAATTTGGACACCCTTAACATCCCACCAAAGAATTTGAATGTTATTTGTCCAAGACATCTTGCCTCTTTGTAATAGTTAATTAACCCTTTAGAGGAAAAAGATTTCTAGGTTTTATTAAATTGTTTGACAAATTCATCACCACCATTGTAGTAAACTTTAGAAATCACCATGCATTTTATCAAAATAATATTTGATTCAAGGTGTTGATTGCATGGTTTCGGTTGTTAAGCTATCTATGCCGAATAAGACATGCTTAGGCCGAATAAGACATGCTTAGGCCGAATGAGACATGGTTCATGCATATGGTGCATTTGCCGAATGTAGTGTGACCCGACTCAAAACCAGCCGAGCGAATGGAGTCCCCTCTCCCCGACTGAATGGCCCCCATGCATGCAAAGGGCACCAACAAACGAGCCATTCGACCAGCCATCCATTCGGCCAAACCTGCCTATTCCTTCAGCCAAATCAGACCATTTCCTTCGGCCATCAGCTCCTTCGGGTGGGAGTCTCTTCGGCCAACTCTTGCGGCCTTGTCTCATTTGGCCCTGGGCCTTTCAACCGGGCTGTGTGTCCCATTCGGCCCCACAGCTGCCAACACTTGAGACACCCCCATTCAAGTGCTAATAGTTTTGTGTAGTTTTCTAAGGTTTTTGAGTGTTTAGAACCGGTTTAGAATGGGTGTTCGACCAAGGGTTTAGAAAACCCTAAAATCGCCATCTTTGAGCTCGAATTTACCTCGATTCAAGTGGTTTTCGAAGCAGATCCTTTGTACTTTCGAGTAGAGGATGATGAGAGCTTCGATTAGACACCAAGTTTGCAAGATTTCGTCAAGAAGTGACGTAGATGAAGTGATCTAGAGAGAGAGAGAGATCTAGAAATGAGAGTTTAGAGAGAGAAAGTGGATGTAATAAATGAGGTAGAAGAACTCATTTTGGGATTATATACCCCAGGTGTGTTCGGGTTCGTTTCGTTTGCTCGGTTTTCGTTTTCGTTACGTTTCCGGCGCTTAACACGCGTATTTTACGGATTTAAATAAAAGGTTTCATTTTTAGGTTTATAAGGTGGTTATTCCTGGTACTATTTTAAAGTTATTTTTCTTAATTTATTTTATCGGAAACGTTTATTTTTAAGGTTTCGTCAGATCGTATCACCTTCACGCGTATTCGTTCGAATCGTCACCCGAACGAACTCGACGAGGGTTTCACTTTCTGATTTTTGTTTTCTACTTTTCAGTCATCATTTCAAACATTAAACTCACGGATATGTTTGTGTGAATCGTCACCCACGCAAACACACTGTCAGTTTATTGTTCTGAAACAATACTGAACTTATGCTTTGGATTGTATTTCCTCACTGACCGACTCAACTAAACTTGTCTGTTTTCACATTGTTATCATGGAATTCACTTTGTTTTCTCAATGAATTGCCGGCCATCTGATTCCTGTTGTTTGTGGATATCAGATCGCAACCGATATGTTTTTGTCATTTTTTTGCACACTGTTGTTTCTCATGAGTTGTTGTATTTACTGTATTTAAGTTTTCACTTAAACACATACAACTGTTGTTTATTTTAAGAGTCCTGTTGTCACACAACTTTTTACACATTGTATTTACACATAGTAAATAGTGAGAGTACACGTATCGTACGTACTTGCCAGACGATCAGTTACAGGTTGTCACAGTATCCCCTTGTTAAAGAAATTTCGTCCCGAAATTTAAGTATCATATTCGGGCACTAATTCTTCAAACAGGTGGGGATACTTTGTCTTCATGTGATCCTCACACTCCCAGGTAAATTCTGGTCCGTGCTTGGAGTTCCAACGAACCTTCACTATAGGAATACGGCTTCGTTTCAGTCTCTTGACTTGATGATCCATAATCTCTACAGGTTTTTCAATGAAATGTAGTTGTTCGTCCACTTGTATCTCTTCAAATGGTATGACTAACGATTCATCAGCGAGACATCTCTTAAGATTGGATACATGAAATACATCGTGTACCCCGCTGAGTTCATTAGGAAGTCTGAGTCTGTATGCCACAGGACCAATCCGTTGAGTTATCTCGAACGGTCCGCCATACCATGGTGCTAACTTGCCTTTAGCCCCAAAACGAACCACCCCTTTCCACGGGGACACTTTCAACATGACTCGGTCACCCACTTGGAATTCCAATAGCTTTCGCCATTTGTCTGCGTAACTCTTTTGGCGGCTACGTGTTGCTTGTAATCTCTGTTGGATCTGGGCAATCTTATCAGTAGTTTCCTGAATAAGTTCAGGCCCAGTGATTCTGTTGTCTGCCACCTCGGTCCAACAGATTGGAGACTGACATTTTCTACCACATAGTGCTTCGAACGGAGCACATCCGATACTGCTGAGGAAACTATTGTTGTCGGAGAACTCGATGAGTGGTAGATGTTTATCCCAATTTCCACCGAAGTCTAGGATGCATGTCCTCAACATATCCTCTAGGATTTGAATTGTTAGCTCACTTTGGCCATTCGTTTGTGGATGATAAGCGGTGCTCAAGTTTACACTTGTCCCTAGAGATTGTTGCAGTGATTGCCAGAACTGTGATGTAAATCGACTGTCCCGGTCAGAAATAATAGATAATCGCACACCATGCCGTACTTCTATTTCATCTACATAGAGTCTTGCTAGTCTCTCCATCTTGTAGTTTTCTCTGATTGGTAAGAAGGGAGCGGACTTGGTCAATCGATCAATAATCCATATAGAATCATGTCCGCTGGAAGTACGGGGTAGCTTGGTAATAAAATCCATAGCTATTTGTTCCCATTCCATTGTGGTATCTCTGGTTGTTCCAGCAAACCTGACGGTTTCTGGTGTTCAGTTTTGACTTTAGCACATGTTAGGTGCTTAGCAACATAAGTAGCCACATATTTCTTCATACCTGGCCACCAGTAAAATGACCTAAGATCTTGGTACATCTTATCAGAACCAGGATGAACAGAATAACGTGTTTTGTGTGCCTCGTCAAGAATGACTATTCAAAGTTCATCTACGGCCGGGATCCATACACGATCCTGGAAGTAGATAACTCCATCTTGTCTTCTCTCAAAGTGTTTCTCGGCTGCACAATCAAGCTCGTTTCTTATGTTGTTTCTTGCCATTGCCTCTTATTGTGCTTGTAGAATTTGATCTTTCAGACTTGTTTGCACAGTCATTCCCATAGCTCTAACGCGCAATGGTTTGACTCTTTCCTTCCAGGTCAAAGCGTCTGCAATAACATTAGCTTTTCCCGGATGGTATTTGATCACACAATCGTAATCGTTCATGAGCTCGACCCAACGTCTCTGTCGCATGTTAAGCTCCTTTTTATCAAATATGTGCTATAAAATCTTGTGATCTGTGAAGATAGTGCACTTGGTACCATACTGGTAGTGTCTCCAAATCTTCAAAGCAAAGACAACAGCTCCCAGTTCTAAGTCATGTGTTTTGTAGTTCTTCTCATGCATTAAAACACAACCGAGTCCCTGATGGGAAGCATCATAGTATCCAAGTCATCATTGCCCCCTAGGAGTGTTAAGATTGGAGCATTGTACAATCTTTGTTTCAGTGTTTGGAACGCCTCTTCCTGTTTCTATGTCCACAGAAACGGTTCACTCTTCTGTGTCAGCTTTGTGAGAGACAAGGCTATCTTAGACAAATTCGAAATGAATCTCCTGTAATAACCTGCCAATCCCGTAAATGATCTGATCTCTATCGGTGTTGTGGGCACCTCCCAGTTCTTGATTGCTTCAATATTGGTAGGATCCACATGAATACCATTACTGTTAATCACGTGACCCAAGAACTGAACTTCTCTTAACCAGTTGTCACACTTGGAGAATTTGGCATAGAGTTGTTCATTCTTCAGAAGTTCCAAGATTGTCTTGAGATGTCCTTCATGTTCCTTCTCGCTTCTTGAATGGATCAGTATATCATCAATAAAGACAATAACAAATTGATTTAGATACGGCTTGCACACCCGGTTCATTAGATCCAGGAACACTACCAGTGCATTCGTCAATCCGAATGGCATCACCATGAATTCGTAGTGACCATATCCAGTACGAAAGGCCGTCTTAGGTATGTCTTCCTCTTAAATCCGGAGCTGGTGATAACTTGAACGCAGGTCTATCTTTGAGAAGTACTGAGCTCCCTGTAATTGATCAAACAAGTCATCAATCCTTGGTAACAGGTACCGATTATTGATGGTGAGTTTTTTGAGCTCTGTGTAATCAATACACATTCTGAGGGATCCATCCTTTTTCTTGACAAACAGAACCGAAGCTCCCCATGGTGAGAAACTTGGTCGAATGAATCCCTTGTCTAGTAGTTCTTGTAGTTGCTTGGACAGTTCCTTCATTTCTGATGGTGCGAGTCCATAAGGAGACTTAGCCACAAGAACCTCTCCCAGAATTAAGTCAATTCGGAATTGCACAGATCTCTCCGGAGGCAATCCCGGGAAGTCATCCGGAAACACATCCGCGTAGTCTTTCACAACCGGTACATCTTGAATCTTGATTGCTTTCTTGTCTTTTTCCACAATGTGATCTAGGAATATGTTGCACTGTTTCCTTTTGCCATTTGCTATCTCAATAGTATAAGCGGAGTCCAAAGATTCCACAACATTATTAAGATGGCATGCAAAGTCGGATGAGATAAAACTCTGATCCGTACCAGTGTCAAATAATATAGATGCATAAAAGTCAGATAGGAGGAATGTACCCGTGACCACATTCGGGTCTTGTCGAGCCGCAGTTGCTCCAATCTGGAAGGCTCGCCCTCTAGCTACTTGAGCCCTTAGTTGATTTCTCTTGGGACTGTTCCTCGAGAAATGTCTAGGCTCGCTACAATTATAGCAAGACCTGTCGTCAGCAGCAGCAGCTGTAACCACTGCGTTTTTGTTCCTGCTCTGAGCTCTCGCGCTCTTGCATTGTGTGGCCCAATGACCAAACTTTCCATAGTTGTTGCAATGTCTGCACTGGGTAGTTGATTGATGATGATACTGGCAGCTGTTGCACAAAGCTGTTATGCCAGTGTAAGGCCACTTGATCTATAGTGGTGGTGGTTGGTTAGCCATTGGTGTTTGAGCGGTCGCAGCATAATTCTTGACCATCTTCTGTTTCTTAGCCGGTCTTTTATCCGGCTTCCTTGAACTTCCAACCTTTACTGCTTCTGTTTCCTTCTTCAGTGCCCAAAGGCAACCATTACATCTGTTAGTGTGGAGGACAGAGTGACAGCCATCTCTAGGGTAGTTGGGTGAGCAGCAATCACATGCCCTTGAATATAGGACGGCAGTCCACCGACATACCGCTCGATGCGTTTCTCCAGTGTTGGCACTATATCCGGTTCCAAGGTAGCCATTTCATGACATCTGGTGGTGTAGGCCAGATGCCCAGCACCAATCATGACAAGGTTGAGTAGCTCAGTTTCAAACTTCTTTAGTTCATTCCTCGGGCAAAACTCTGCCCTCAGCATAGTCTTGAATTCCTCCCAAGGCATAGACAATGCCTCATCTCTTCATCTGACTTGTACTTGAGCGTTCCACCAAGTCAGTGCTCGCTTGTTGAACGAGCCAGCATCATACTTCACCTTATACTGGTCAGGACAGCCATTGATATCAAGAGTTGTCTCCATCTTCTCCATCCATTGGATCAAGCCGACATCTCCTTCATTGCCACTAAACGCGGGTGGCTTGCATCCTATGAACTTCTTGTAGGAGTAGTCTTGTTGATTTATGGTGTTGCCACTACCTTCACCAGATGGGTTGCCAGTGTGGTTGTTGCTAGAGTTGATCCTGTTCATCATGTCGGGAATTACTTCCCTCAGTTGACTGGTCAGTAGAGCGGCCAGTGCAATAGTAGCAGGATCCAACTCATGGTTGGGTGGTGGCGGAGGAGGAGGTGGAGGTAGATGAGAAGATGTAGGTGGTGTAGGTGTTGAGAAATGAGGTGAATGCGGTGGTGGTGGCAATAATGGTGGAGGTCTTCTTGGCGGCATTCTGATGACAACCGAAAGAAAGTCGGTTAGTGCAATGATCAAATGCATAAGTCGTATGCAAATAGAATCCTGAGTCTTATGTTCTCAACATGAGGGTCCCTAGGTTATAGTCAAGGGCAAACCATTTAAGTAATATGACCCATATTTCTCTATAACCATGGCTCTGATACCAATCTATCACACCCCGAGCCGGCGGGCTGGATCGACTTTCCCGTCAGGCGGAAGGTTCTCGGGGCGCGATATTGTTTGATAATGAACGTGATCAGATTGTTTACATGGCACATGATATATAAATGAGAAATGCTAACATGACAATGATATAAAATTACAAAATTAAATTACAATGTTATGTTCATAATTTAACTAAGTAAATCTATCCAAAAGAATCATTGTATTTTCTATCTTGTAACTCCACAAGATTTACAAAAGATGATTCACAGTTTTGTCATTCAAGATATGCTCAACACAAAATGATACCAGGTCTTCTAAAAGTCCTCTAGCTTAATCCCTGAATGCTGGTGACTAAACTTGTTCGTCACCTGAGAAAACATGCATTTAAACAAAGCCAACACTCGGTTGGTGAGTTCATACGTTTAGTAATTGAAAACCATTGATTTGTTAACATTCACAGTCAAAATGTCATACACAAGTCCTGTTAGTGTTTGATTCGTTTGTCTCACACAATGGCCTCTCCATAGTTATAATTACAATTAGTTACCGTAGATTAATATCACCATGTGTCGTTTACCAAACCTGACTTGCGTCGCCCTGTTATCTGTCATACGCTACCGGCCAATGATAAAATAAGATCAACGTACCGACCTCACTCGTCGGCGGTTTGTCAAACTTATGGTACCACTACATTATCGTTGGTTTAGTCACACTAAATTAACTGGTAAACGATTTTCTAGAAGGGACTTACAATTGGACTTGAATACATGAACACATGATTGTTGTGATATAATACAAACAGTTTAATTGTAATTAATTGTTGTGTGTTTTCATAGTCTTTAACAAAGTATTATAAGAACTTGTCTTATTACACAATGTTAGTAATTGTGTGAATGATTTTCTTATCATGAAATGACGTTATCATGATTATCATTCTTGTCATCCCATAGCCTTCACCCAGTTGTGACTACAGTGTTGTAAGAGCTAGTCTCACTACACTTAGTTAGCTCAGGTGGTGAATGATGTCATGAAGTTATGTGCTCGTCATCATCATTCTTGTTCTCATTAGTAATCATTTCATGTTATCCCATAGTCTTCACCGAGTTGTAATCATAGTGTTGTAAGAACTAGTCTTACTGCACTTAGTTAACTCCGGTGGTGAATGATATTGTGAAATTATATTATCATCATATCATTCTTGTTAGTTTTTGTCATTGTCAGAGTGTTGTCTACTAATTATATCTTTGTTCATTCATGTAAGAATAATAAGGTGTTATAAGATATAATCTTACAACTTGTATTATTCTATTATGTTGATGATACATGAAACTACATTATCATGTTTCGTCCTAGATATCTCAGTTATGTTATGATCACGCAAGCATACATTCAATGATAAGTGATAATAAAGATAAAAAATATTATCTAAATCATAGTATAATCAATATGTTGTATTAAAACTTTTAAGTAATTAAAAGAATTAGCATTTTTCTCAGCCCCGAGATTTGAAATCAGTTAAGATTAGAAAAGGGGCGTATGAACTCACCTTGTGATTGAAGTGGTTGAATAAGTAATAACAAGAATGCATGCGCTCATTGTGGTTCTTGAGTTTGTTTTCGCGATCCTGTATTGATTTCACGTTGTTTGTAACTTGTAAGTATAGGTTATAGGTATTTGTATGTGTGTTGTGTTAGCCCCAAAGTTGGCTAACACTTGTAGGTCTTTGTTAACATTTATTCCTCATTCCTTTGTGATGGTATAGGCTAACATTTAAACACTAGGTCAACTTAGCATATCGTGTCATTATGTTTTGTGTTTAACTTGACATAAGCCCATAATATGTTGTGAAATTTTGAACCCAAAATAGTTTCTACTTATAAAACTTAGAGATTTAAGTTAGGAAGTTGGACACCCTTAACATCCCACCAAAGAATTTGAATGTTATTTGTCTAAGACATCTTGCCTCTTTGTAATAGTTATTTAACCCTTTAGAGGAAAAAGGTTTCTAGGTTTTATTAAATTGTTTGACAAATTCATCACCACCTTTGTAGTAAACTTTAGAAATCCCCATGCATTTTATCAAAATAACATTTGATTCAAGGTGTTGATTGCATGGTTTCGGTTGTTAAGCTATGTATGCCGAATAAGACATGCTTAGGCCGAATGAGACATGGTTCATGCGTATGAAGCATTTGCTGAATGTAGTGTGACCTGACTCAAAACTAGCCGAGCGAATGGAGTCCCCTCTCCCAGACTGAATGGGCTCCATGCATGCGAACGAGGCACCACCGAACGAGCCATTCGACCAGCCATCCATTCGGCCGAACCTGCCTATTCCTTTGGCAGAATCAGCCCATTTCCTTTGGCCATCAGCTCCTTCGCCCGGGAGTCTCTTCGGCCAACTCTTGTGGCCTTGTCTCATTCGGCCCTGGGCCTTTCAGCCGGGCTGTGTGTCCCATTCAGCCCCACGGTTGCCAACACTTGAGACACCCCATTCAAGTGCTAATGATCGAATCTAAGCCACACAAGTCCTCACATCCCTCTTAAGTAGTTTTGTGTAGTTTTCTAGGGTTTTTGTGTGTTTAGAACCGGTTTAGAATGTGTGTTTGACCAAGGGTTTAGAAAACCCTAAAATCGCCATCTTTGAGCTCGGATTTACCTCGATTCAAGTGGTTTTCAAAGCAGATCCTTTGTACTTTCGAGTATAGGATGATGAGACCTTCAATTAGACACCAAGTTTGGAAGATTTCATCAAGAAATGAGGGAGATCTAAGTGTTTGACGGTTGAAAATATATATAGAGAGAGAGAGAGTGGATGTAATAAATGAGGTAAATGAACTCATTTAGGGTTTATATACCCCGGGTGTGCTCGGGTTCGTTTCGTTTGCTCGGTTTTCGTTTTCGTTACGTTTCCAGCATGTAACACGTGTATTTTACAGATTTAAATAAAAGGTTTCATTTTTAGGTTTTTAAGGTGATTATTCCTGGTAACTCTTTTAAATTTATTTTTCTTAATTTATTTTTCCAGAAACGTTTATTTTAAAGGTTTCGTCAGATCGAGTCACCTTCGCGCGTATTCGTTCGAATCGTCACCCGAACGAACATGACGAGGGTTTCACTTTCTGATTTTTGTTTTCTACTTTTCAGTCATCCTTTTAGACATTAAGCTCACAATATGTTTGTGTGAATCATCACCCACGCAAACACACTGTCAGTTTATTATTCTAAAACAATACTGAACTTATGCTTTGGATTGTATTTCTTCACTGACGGACTCAACTAAACTTGTCTGTTTTCACATTCTTATCATGGAATTCACTTTGTTTTCTCATTGAATTGTCAGCCATCTGATTCCTGTTATTTGTGGATATCAGATCGCAACCGATATGTTTTTGTCATTCGTTTGCACACTGTTGTTTCTCATGAGTTATTGTATTTACTATATTTAAATTTTCACTTAAACACACACAACTGTTGTTTGTTTTCTGAGTCCTGTTGTCACACAACTGTTTACACATTGTATTTACACATAGTAAATAGTGAGAGTACACGTACCGTACGGACTTGCCGGACGATCAGTTACTGGTTGTCACAAGGAATTCGCTTCAAAGAAAGAGGTGGCGTTACCACGTCAGATGGTTGAAATTAGTACGGCTTATTTGCCTACAAGTTCACCATGAATGCCATTTTTAAAATCGGTGGTTGTTTTTGGTGTTTTTATGGTCGAAATTGATGGTAAAATGTTTTGGAGTGTTTTGGTGCTAAGAATCGGTGCTAATACTTACTGTGGAGCTCGTATTTGACCGTAATGAGATGAAAAGTGTTGGACCGATTTGGAGCTCGGAAACAATCCGATTCCAATGTAAATCTACCCGACAGCCTCTGGAATAGTGCGGAATCCTATTCCAGGGTTTTCCAATCGAAATCAACAGGAACCGTGGTGATCCGAAGTTGTAGGAACGACTTGGAATCAACAATCGAACACCACGGGTTGAGAATCGAAGTTGGACGATCAAAGGCCGCTCTAATCTCCTATGGTTTGACTCTGGTATCTCTGGGAAGAAGGAGGGCTCTTAGAAAGTTAAGGTTGAAATGATTTGAACTTGTATATATAGGCAGTCGACATTCGGCCGAATGAGAGGCCGAAGCAACTCATTCGGCGAATGGCATCTGTCGAATGATAATTCAGTCGAATGAGTCATTCGGCGAATGACTCATTCGCTGACTAGACTTACTCTGGTTTCATTCGGCGAATGACTTCATTCGATAGAGTCATTCGGCCGAATGAACCATACTCATACTCAAATATATAATAAATCAAATCAACCAATAACACAATCATATAATCAATATTAAACATTAAGATCAATATAGAAAGACAACTTCCATTAATAATTTCAACATTACATGATTAGAGTTTACAAAACTGAACTAGGGACATTACATGTATCAACAAACTCCCCTTTGGACCTAGTTCAACTCTTGGAAGTGTCTTTCTTCAAATACTTAGCCGAGATCGCTTTCCAATCAGCTCCAGCGTGAACCTTTAAGCATATGCAGATTCGGATCACTCTCTTAAACTGAAGTGCCTGTTCCATATCCTGTACATCGAAGAAAATCTGGTGACGATACAGTGCTATAACATCTTTGTGGGACAAGTTAGTCAACCACATAGGATCAAAAATCCTAACAGTCTCCCACTGTTTGTCTTTGCACAGAACTATCACAGCCTCACCAGTTCTCCCATCACAGTACCACCATCGGAAGCCCTCCATAAAGTCCTGTCGCATCTTCCGTAATGGAATCTTCTTCATGACTTTAGGAGGAAGCCACTTCAGGATGACTTTATGCTTGCGGGTATCTCCGTCAATTTCTGGCAAATAATAACGTTCCGGCTGTTGGGGCTGGAAGTTTACCCACCTTTTCCTGTACTCGTACTGTATCTGCCAAGAGAACCAGGCAGACATGCCAGAATCCTCACTGTACAGTAACTTCAGACGTGCTAGTTGATTTACTTCAAAGCCCGACAGCGTCTTGAAGTCGTGAGGGTGCTTGAAGTAATCGATCCCCCTTTCTCTCTTCACAGCATAGCACCCGAGATCATGGAAGTATGCCCAGCTCAGGATTTGACCTCTAGCTTTGTAGCCTTTGGTTCTGTAAACTTTCTTGTGCGTTGCTGGCATCTTCTCGGTGCTTTGCTTCTTTAAGACCTCCCAATAGGTCTGCCATTCCTCTTTTCTTTTCTTTTGGTCATCTGCTTCGGCTTTGCTGGCTTCGACTTGTTCCTCTAAGTATCAGACCCGTAGATCTTCAGTCTCTTGATCAAACTGATCAGTAAATATCGGCTGCTCAGCCTCAGCAGATGTATACTTTGGGTACTCTTCTTCTGTGATGTCTTCTAAGATAACTTCGTCAATGTCATCAAAGACTTCAGGCTCCGGTTCATCAACGATAGGAACGGAGGTATCATCAGTGATCACCTCGTCCGGATTAAGCCTGAACAGCTCAGCAATCTGCTCTCTGGAGAGGCAGTGAATAATTTCCCCTTCCTCTTTGTCATAGCTGACCGAGTGCTGTATAATGCCCTGAGCATCCAAGATCATAGTCAATGTCTCATCTAGCTGACGTCTCAAAGGCACGGCTTCTACTTCCTCGGTCGCTGTGGGTTCATCTGTCTTTGCAGGAGGAGGTTGAGAAGAGGCTTTCTTCTTATCATTGGCTCTCTTGGATCAAATCTCTGATGAGGGCGGGGCCTGGTCATCATCGTCATCATCATCAGTACTCGATGAACCAGAAGACCCACTCCCAGATCCGTCCTTGGCCTCATCATCATGATCATCATCATCAGATTCTTCATCCTTCTCAGAATCTTCATAATCAACCTGTTCCTCCTCAGAGTCTTCTTCTTCTTCCTCATCCATCTCCTTGTCTGATTCATCGGAACGGTTTTCAGCACCTTCTATCCTGGGAGTGCCCTCCTTGGAACCCTCGACAAGTTCAGCAAGGCGAGCATTTTCAGCTTCCAACAGGAGAATCCTCTCGCTGAAACCAGAGGCTGTCAGAGCCAACTGGTTATGTTCATCTATGTACTTGAGTAGTTGCTCCTCTTGCTGAGCAGAACGAGCTCTAAGATCAGCTCGTTGATCAGCTGCCTGCAGCAACAGGGCATCCTGATCGTTTATCCTTTGGGTGAGCTGAGCAATCTTAGACTCTTGCTCCATGTTCTTCTCCATCAACCTGAGAACCATACTGTTCAGTGTGCTAAGCTGATCCACAACTGAAACAGTAGGTATGTACATATCAGCTCTTGATGTAGACGGACCAGAAGAAGCAGCAACATATACTGGCTCATGAGTGACAGGAGTGGTCAGAGGGGCAATAGTGGTCTGTGTAAGAACAGCCCTTGACCGCGTCAGTGAAGAAACTGACACAGCTGCTACTGAAGTAACAGTAGTTGTAGCAGCTGAAGTCAGTTCTGACCTCCTTTGGAATGAGAATCTGGACCTCTTTCCCCTTCCAGCTCTAGAGGAAGTAGACTGAGAAGTGGCAACAGTCACAGCCACTGAAGCAGGAATAGAAGACCGAGGTGGAGGAGAGATATCAAACTCTGGTATAAACAGTGGATCAGTAATATCCTCCATCTCCTCTTCAGTTCTCTTCCTCTTCCTGACAACCATCTTGCCACTTTCCATCACCTTCTCAAAGCCTTCCTCCATAACATCATCAGAGTCGGTGCTCTCTTCATCACCATCTCCAACAACCCCCTCATCATTACCAGAGTCCTCTGACTCAGCACTACCTTCAGAAATATGAGGAACAGAAGCATCAACAGAAGTAGTAACAGTAGTGGTAGTAGTGGCCAGGAAGTCTAAATCCATCAATGAATCAATATCTATGTCATATTCCTGAGCTGTAGACAAAACAACATCACCCCCAGTAACAGCTCCACTCACATCAACCATGCTCACAACAGCAGCAGTGGTTATGCATCCTGAACTCACATCCATCACATCAGAACTCACCGCAGAAGTGCTCACAATCACTGTGCTCTCACCCCCTCCTGCACCACTAGGACCTGCTCCATCACCACCATCACCTCCATCACTGTCATCTCCACCAGCTGGTACAACTATGTCTTCCACATCTGAATCGGAGTCATCATGCCTCCATCTGCGACCAGCAGGAGCTCGATAATCAGGTCGAGAGAGATGACCGAATAATGATCTGGTGGTTGGTTTCCTCTCCTTCCCTCTGTATGACAAGACTCTGTTAAGAGTGGTGTCATTCATGTGCTCTAAGCGTACAACATCAGCATTGATCTTGGGAAGATCTGGAACTTGAGCGTCGATAATCTGCTGCAAAAACCGAGGATACATGAGAAACTTCTTGTCCCCCTTTAAGACCACGTTCTCCTTCATATGAATAAAGATCATCTCTGAGAAGTTGAAAGGCTTGTTAAGCACAAGAGCAACAAAAGCACACTGGATAGTCTCACGCATGTCATCGAATCCTCCTCGCCTTGATCCGAGACAGTGAACTAAGACATGAGCTAGATACTTGAATTGTGGAGACATGAATGCTTTGTTGAGAATGCCCGCTCCAATGTCACCCTCATACTTGCACCTAAGAAAGCATCCACGAACTAAAAAGCGATCAAGTAGTGATGGCTGATCCGGAGAATCTTGAAACCCACATATTCTCCTGATGTGTTCAGCAGAAACAACAATGTCATGCCCTTGAACTTTTCCCCTGATAACTGTAGGCTCGGCCTCACAGTCTATGTCAGCAGATGACCAGAAATCCTGCTGATGCGAATGGTAAGGCACATGAACAGTCGATATAGCAGTGAAGATCCTCGAACGCCGGAGAAATGTAATAATCTCTGAGTAGTGCTTGGCGTTCGGTGTGGTCAAATCCAGATGAGCACATATGTTGTGCTTAGGGACTGATTTGTAACCTGCCATACTGAACATCAAAAGAAATAGACATGTTAGTACAAGTCAGTCAACAGGAAACTGAAATTAAAAATCAGATTTAAATTTCAACAGATTGGCCGAATGACATTCATTCGCCAAATGAAGCCTATGATCGAATGAGTCATTTGCCGAATGGGGTTCATTTGTCGAATAACCATCATTCGTCGAATGAGACATAGGCAAGGCTAGTCATTCGTCGAATGAGCCATTCGTCGAATGAACTTCATTCGCCGAATGAGTCATTCGCCGAATGAGTCATTCGCCGAATGACGACATTCGGCACTCATTTTGAATTCAAAATCCCTCTTTCCAAAAATCACGAATCAGCCCACAAAATTTGTATATACCCACTCAGAATCAACCGACTAAGACATTTAAAACTTGACTTAGATAGTTTTAAGTTCATTTTGATGATCTATTGACACGGCGAAAAATAAAACCCTAAATCCCAAAATTTCTATCTGTTTTCCATGATTCCACGGTTGAAAATGTCTGTCAATCATTCCCCATATACCTGAGATGAAATAGAATGTGATTGTCAGAAGCAGGGTTAACAAGGATCACAGAAAATCGAAAGAACTGAAAATGTGTGTGAATCGCCGAATGAGGTGCACTCTGATGTAGCGAAAGAGAAAATGGTCGAATGACCTTCATTCGGCCGAAGGACTATTATATAGTCAAGCTCATTCGCCGAATGAGCTAGGCGAAAGGTCTGATGTAAATTAGTCTCATTCGCCAAATGAGTGTTACGATTGAAACATTCGACGATACTCATTCGCCGAATGAGAATGTTGAATGAGACATTCGACACCCTTCATTCGCCGAATGATGAACACTTTGTATGATTGATTCGGTCGAATGACTCATACGCAGAATGAGTTCATTCGGCCGAATGTATGAACTTTACCTCTCATTCGGACGAATGAGAGATGAAAACCTCCAAAACTCAACTTTTTCAACATTTGACATTTTGAGCAACAAACTTTTAACAATTTATGAAGATATGTCTGGTTGGTTCAGGATTCAGAAATGACAGACATCCAAATCTACAAATGATCATCTAAAACAAGATTGAGAATAGAAAATCTTTTTGTATTTTTCTTTTTCTGAAACAACCATTACAACTGTACAAACAATAATTAAAAACAAATAATCACATGTTTTTGTGAGAAGTCCATTAATAAACTAACACATATCTCTAATCACATCACATTATCTTCAATGAATGTTTAACTTCCAACACAATTTCATTATGATACGATTACTGATATATTTGTCCAGACATAAACCGAACAATACATAACTACTAAACAAACTATATGATCACTCATATTTTCTGATTGAGTTCCCCAATTCATTTCACCAATAAAGATCAAAAACAGTTCAAAACTCATTTCAGCATATCCTAAAACCAGTCATCATGAATTCAATAAGATTCAAACATTTATTATCTATTTGTATTGTTCTTGTTCTATCCAAATGGATGGCTTCAGCTAGGTCCGTCCCAGCAATATGGCACTTGTATGGAATCGAACTTTATTTGTTTAAGTATTTCTCAAGCTTAATACCAGCTTGCATTAGGTTTTCTTCAAGCTTAATACCAGCTTGTTTTTAGTTTTTCATCAAGCTTAATACCAGCTTGTTTTTGATTTTCCTCAAGCTTAATACCAGCTTGTTTTTAGTTTTTCATCAAGCTTAATACCAGCTTGCCTTTATTTTTCTTTGAATGAAACCTCATTTGATTCCATGATGACAGGTGTATGCTTGATTTGAGTCAAAAACCGTTTCTCACTCAAATGATTTAATAAAATGGATCCCACAGATCAAACTTTCTAAGTTATCACAAGTTGTTTATTCATTTTGTATAGTCAGCCTATCAGTACATCCCATCACAATTCTCTTGTGATTTTAGTTCATACATTCACTTCTGCTTCTATGACATGATAAGATTAATGCACTACTTTATTAAGCAAGACCATCTCAATTTTTAATTTTTCTATTGTTTTTGGTTTTTCAAATTTTCTATTGTTTTTGGTTTTTCAAATTTTCTATTGTTTTTGGTGTTTCAAATATCATAATATCTCCCCCTAAAAACCTAAAAATAGAAAATCTTTTTGAGTTTTTGATGATGAAAATAAACTATACAGGAAAAAGTAAAAGACTGAATTAAAATAAACAAAACAAAGACTAGCTAAGAAAAGTGATGATCATTTGTTAGACTCAGATGAGGATTGGACTTCATCCTTTTGGAAAACACCATTAGCCGATAACAGATATAAAAATCTGGGTTTATCAAATGCTTTGGTAAAAAGATCGGCTTTTTGGTGATCGGTGTGAATTTTCACTACATCGATTAATTTCTTTTCAAAACAATCACGTATGAAGTGATATTTAATGTCGATGTGTTTGGTTTTGGAGTGCTGAACAGGATTTTTAGTGACAGCTATGGCAGCAGTATTATCAACATATATAGGAGTGTTAGAAAAATGTAACCCATAGTCCCTGAGTTGCTGTTGAATCCAGATGATTTGAGAACAGCAACTAGCAGCAGCAATGTATTCAGCTTCACAGGTTGAAGTAGACACCGACGTCTGCTTTTTGCACTGCCAGGTAACTAAACGGTTTCCAAAGAACTGACATCCTGCAGATGTTGATTTGAAATCTCTCTTGCATCCACCATAATCTGAATCACTATATGCAGTAAGCTCAAAGTAATCATCATTAGGGTACCATAAGCCAAGTTCCGGTGTACCCTTCAGATAACGCATAATCCGTTTGAGAGCAATCAGATGAGACACTCTTGGCTTTGATTGATATCTTGCACATAAGCATGTGGCGAACATGATGTCTGGCCGAGAAGCAGTAAGATACATGAAAGACCCAATCATTCCTCGGTACAAAGTAGCCTCAATTAACTCCCCCTTTTCATCTGGTGTAATCCCGTGATTGACAGCTAGTGGGGTACCAGCAGGCTTTGCATCAGACATACTGAACCGGCTCAGTATGTCCCCAACATATTTGGTTTGATGAATGAAGATTCCTGCCTCAGACTGATCTACTTGTAATCCCAGAAAGAATTTCATTTCTCCCATTGAGCTCATCTCGAACTTCTCTTTCATAACCTTTTCAAAATCTTTGCACAGATCATCATTTGTAGAACCGAAGATGATGTCGTCCACATATACTTGCACCAAGAGTAAATCACTGTCCTTCTCACGGATGAATAATGTGCAGTCAATGACACCTCTTCTGAACCCGTTGTTCAGAAGGTGAGTAGAAAGTGTCTCATACCACGCTCGTGGAGCTTGATGCAATCCATATAAGGCCTTGTCTAGCTTGTAGACTTGGTTACGATGCAATGGATCCTCAAACCCGGGAGGTTGACTGACATACACTGTTTCACTGATAACACCGTGAAGGAACGCACTCTTAACATCCATTTGATAAACTTTAAACTTCTTAAAGGATGCATAAGCCAAGAAGATACGAATGGCTTCGAGTCGAGCCACCGGAGCAAACACCTCATTGTAGTCCAACCCTTCTATCTGTCTGAATCCTTGAACCACCAGATGTGCTTTGTTTCGCACTATGATCCCGTGATCATCTTTCTTGCAACGAAGAACCCATCGAGTGCCAATGACTTTTGCACCTTTGGGTCTGTCAACCAATTTCCAGACACCTAACTTTTTAAACTGCAAAAGTTCTTCTTGCATTGCATCAACCCATGATTCTTCCTTAAGAGCTTCAGTGACAGTACGTGGTTCAACTTGAGAAATAAAGCAGGAATGAGCAAAAAAGCTTACATCTGCAAAATCAAGAATGTCAGCAAGACCGCCTGAAGAAATCTGATTTCTAGTCTTCACTCCATCCAAAGGACTTCCAATTATGTTCTCTTGAGGATGAATGCGATTAGTTCTGCCGACAGGATGAGCTGGAACCTCAACCTGAGGATCTAAGTTATTCAGATTCAAGTCCTCAAGACCTGGTACAAGATTATCAACAACTGGTTCAGGAGCAGCTGGATGATTGTCATCTGTGTCTGAGCTGTCATCATTTATCTGTGTAGTAGGAACAGATGCAGATGAAGGTTGAAAGGTTTCATCAGGTGCATTCTATACATCATACAACATCTGAACAGCGACATCTTCATCTGAATACATGGGGGGCATATTGAATGAATCAAAGAGACTGGAATAATCAAACATCCAATCTGGCCCTTTTCCAGGTGGGGGCATTGTATATTTCTGAACGTCTACATGGTACCACTCCTCCACATTATGAGTTGCAATGTTGTAAACTCTTTTATTTGGAGTGCTATACCCAAGAAAGTACCCTTGTTCCACCTTTTCATTGAACTTGCCCTGCTCATGTTTCTTAAGCATAGTGCATGGAGCACCGAACGGTTCTAGATACTTAAGATTTGGCTTTCTGTTATGGAGCAGTTCAAAGCAAGTCTTCCCATGTCTCTTCACAATAAGTACCCGGTTCAATGTATAACAAGCATTAGCTACAGCTTCGTTCCAGAATTGAACTGGTAGAGAAGAATCAGCAAGCATTGTTCTAGCAGCCTCAATCAATGTCATGTTCTTGCGTTCAGCAACACCATTCATTTGTGGAACATATGGAGCACTAAATTGTTGCACGATGCCTCTTGTATTATAAAAATTCTCCATGTTGTGATTTTTGAACTCCGTTCCATTATCAGTTCGAAACTGACGAATCTTGAGCTTATAAAGTGATTCAAGTTTGGTAACCAAAACTTGAATGCAATCAAACATTTCAGATTTCTCCTTTAGAAAGAACACCCAAGAGTATCTGGAATACTCATCAGTGATGACAAGACAGTATTGATCTCCAGCTATACTCTTCCGATTCACTGGACCAAATAAATCCATGTGGAGAAGCTCAAGAGGAACATTGATTGAATGAAACTTTTTCAGCTTATGAGACTGCTTAGATTGCTTTCCCTTCTTGCATGATACACAGATATCAGACAACTTAAAATTCTTCAAGCTAACTCCCTCAACCAGATTATTGTGAACTAAATGATTCATCTTACGTAAACTCAAATGACCCATCCTCTTATGCCAAAGGATTGAATCTTTTTCAGTTGCCTTTGTCATAAAACATGAAGCTGTGGAGGATGTAGTTGAAGCTGTGGCCATATTAAGAACGTACAAATCTTGCTTCCTTGGAGCAGACATCAGAATCCAATCTTCAGGGATCTTAACACCTTGCTTGAGAATGTAACATTTTGACTCATCAAATAAGACCTTGTACTCTTTGTCACAAATCTGAGAGACTGACAGGAGGTTGTTTTCCAGCTGTTTAACATATCTGACATTATCAAATGAAACTTGTCCATTTGTCAGAATTCCCTCTCCTGTAATAAAACCGCCTTTATCTCCAGCAAAAGCAACATATCCACCCCGAACTGCATTCACATTGGTGAGCAGAGAAATATCACCAGTCATGTGTCTGGAATCCCCACTATCAACGATCCAATTGCTGTTAACTCCAGCTTTTGGGGCAACCTACACAATAAAGAGACAATTACTTCACTTTGGGAACCCAAGCCTTTATAGTCTTGGGTTGACCCATAGAGTCTCGGATCCAAACATCAATCCATTTCCCTTTAGGAAGAGAGTTATCTGAAATTGGTGGAACAGAATCCTCAGATGATTTAACTTTCCAAATTGCATTTTTATCAAAAGAGGTTTTCAGATAAATGGATGATGATTTTGCTTTGTTAACTTTAATCACATTTGGAACATTCAAAGTTTCCAGTTTTCCTTTTCCCTTGTCTGAAGTCTTAAACTGAATTGGTGGTTTAGACTTTAGTTGAACAGGCTTAGGTACAGATTTTACCGGTTTTGGTAAAGCAGATTTTAAGTTTTTGAAAGAAACAACCTTAGGCCTGATCAACTGAGGGCAAAATCTCACAATGTGCCCTGACTCACCACATTCAAAACAAACTTTATCACCTTTCTTATGAAAATGTTTTAGATCAGAAAAAGTTTTTTAGTTGATTTAAAGACATTTGCTTTCTGACAATCTTGTTCAAAACCCAAACCCTTTTTCCCTTTGTTACCAAACAGAGCTGAATTGGTAGCACAATTAGCTTCAGACTCTTGTGAAGCTTTAACAAAGCATAATTCTTTGTAAATCTTTGATTTGCAGATTGCGTCACCTTTCATGACAATAGGAGGTTGATTCTGAGGAGTACTGTGCTTAGATGAATAATCTGATTCATCCTCAGAATCAGAGACCCAATCTTCAACAACTCCATCCACCAGTGATCCCTTAGTCTGTGATGAACTCTGATTTGTACTCAGACTAACTGGATCTATTACTAACGGAGTAGTAACTTGAAAATCCTTTACATCTTTGTCATTTGGAGTATTGACAAAGGCATTGAGGATTGGTGGAGGACAATTTTGATAATTAACCGGTTCCTTCCCCTGATCAGTACCCCTACTGATCATATGCTCAATGATATAAGAAGAGCTTTCATAGCTCTTGAGCTTCTGACCTAGAGTCTCATAGTCACATTCGACTATTGCTAACTTTTTCTTAATCTCATTAATGGTATTGAGATAAGAAGTGATAGCATCTTGCTTATTCAGCACTGCAATCTCGGCTTCATGCAATTGTCTGTTTAAAAGATCAATTTTAGCTTGAAAATCTTTTTCATTAGATTTTAAAATTTTGTTAGCTTCAATGCATAAGTCGAGATCGTTCATCAAAGCACTGTTATGTGTCTGATAAGCAAGGACCTTACTTCTAAGATCAACACAATTAAAACACTCTGAATGTGAAGATGAACAATCAGTGTATACCTGATCTGACTCTGATGAAGCAGAAGAGTTTACCATCAAAGCAAATTGAGTAGAGGAGTCATCAGCTTCAGCATCAGAATCTTGAGTGTCTGAATCTGTCATGCTATCTGATTCTGAATTTGAGACTTTATCATCATTCACCATTGAGTCTTCCCGAATGCTTTCCTCACTTTGATCTTCAGATTGTTGAATCTCAGCAACACAAGCTTTATCTTGTTCTTCTTTAACAGCATTGAATCTGAAATCCCAGTTCACCCCTTCATCCTGTTGAACCATTAAAGCTTTACTTGCAGAGGATGAAGATTCAGCTTGAGAAGGAGAATCAATGGGGACTAGTCTCCTTTCTAGATTGGCGGTAGAGGATTTCTGATGCTGAAATGGATTTTTGTTCCCTGCTTTCTTTGGCTGTTTGCACTGCCTGGCAAAATGACCTTTCTCACCACAGTTGTAGCATGTCACAAACTTGGACTCCTTGTTTAGATTGATATCCTTCCCATTTCTTTTAACAAACTCCTTAGCTCTCCTAACTGCACTAGCCAATGCCCACATAATGTCAATTCGCTCCATGTCATCAGGATCAATCTGAGAGTAGTCATCATTGGTCAAATATGGATTGCCGATCTGACCAGCAACTAATCCATCATATGAGCTAACCAATGTTGACAAAAGACCCATATGCTCTTTTGCAACCTCTACTGTGACCTTGTCAAAGTTCTCTGTTTTCAGACTGGCGGTAGGCTGATGATGCTCGAAAACAATCCGATTCCAATGTAAATCTACCCGACAGCCTCTGGAATAGTGCGGAATCCTATTCCAGGGTTTTCCAATCGAAATCAACAGGAACCGTGGTGATCCGAAGTTGTAGGAACGACTTGGAATCAACAATCGAACACCACGGGTTGAGAATCGAAGTTGGACGATCAATGGCCGCTCTAATCTCCTATGGTTTGACTCTGGTATCTCTGGGAAGAAGGCGGGCTCTTGTTGTGAACTTGTTGAAGAAGATTGACTGAAATGCATCTGAGCTGTAGATGGAGCCTCAGATGTTTTAGAAACAAAAGCAGTCTTCAGAGGAGCATGAGTTGTGGATTTATCGACTGTGGGAGTGGAGTAGTATAGAGAAGGATCCTGAACTTGCACAACCCTCTTAGCTTTCCATTTGTTCTCTATCTCCTGCTCTTTCAGTTTCTGAATAAAATCATTGATGTCCATATGAGCCAACATCTGGTTTTGCTTGAGTACCATCAAGAAAGACTCCCACTTTGGAGGTAGAGCATCTGCCAAACACTGAATCTTCTCCTGAGTTGTAGTTTTGACCTCATGGTTGAACAACTCACTCAACAAATGATAAAACCTAGCAATCAGTTCATCAAGTGACTCATTACCCACATACATAAAGCTATTGAATTCTTTTCTCAAAGCTTTAGACTTAATGCTCTTCAACGCATCATTCCCCTCATATCTTTGTTGTAAGGCATCCCAGAGGTATTTGGAAGATGTAAATTGCCTAAACTGATGGAAGATGTCTGTAGCAATGGACTGTGACAAAATGGCATATGCTTTCTTCTCATAGTCATACAACTTCCTTTGAGGCTCGGTCATTCTTGTAACAAGCATAGGAGTTCCATCCTCGTTCAAAGGCCTCAAATAACCTCCTTCTATCATCATCCACAGATTTGTATCCACCCCATTGATATGGATCTCAAATCTATACTTCCAATGAGGGTAATCATCTAAAGTCAACAACTTAGGAGCTTTATTTGAGTTCCCTGTCTCATTCTCTGTCAATAAGAGAGTCTGAATGCGATGGTTTTGGTTAGCCATGAGTGCTAGATCCTCCATTTGATCAGAAGTAATAAAATTCAACACTTAGAAAAATTTCATGAAAACTGGCGAATGAAGGGTGGCGAATGTCGGGGACCGAATGACCTGAATATGGCGAATGAATGCTGAGTATGACAACTAGCGAATGGGATGATCGAATGATCTATTCGGCGAATGTCTGATCGAATGAACTCTTTCGCCGAATGAGAGTAGAGTATGAGACTTATTCGGCGAATGAAAAGGGCGAAGGAGCTATTCGCCGAATGAGACCTATTCGGCGAATGGAGAGCTATTCGGCTGAACTTATTCGGCCGCAATCGTCATTCGGCGATCTGGGGTTTTCAGCAACGAAAATCGAGATATCTTGTGATTTTGACCAAATCTAAGCACCAAATTTGGTACAGAAGTTCAAGACATGATAACAAAACAATTGGGAAAGAATTTTGACAAACAATCCACAAAAACCCTTGGTTTTTCAATGAAATAGTAACTTGGAAAGCAAGAAAAGTAGGGTTTTTGGAAGTTACGAAAATCAGGGTTTTGGGAAACTCAGATCTGATGATTTAGAGTGGAAATCGAGTAGAATCAAGAGCCAAAGCTCTGATACCACTTTGTTGGACCGATTTGGAGCTCGGAAACAATTCGATTCCAATGTAAATCTACCCGACAGCCTCTGGAATAGTGCGGAATCCTATTCCAGGGTTTTCCAATCGAAATCAACAGGAACCGTGGTGATCCGAAGTTGTAGGAACGACTTGGAATCAACAATCGAACACCACGGGTTGAGAATCGAAGTTGGACGATCAAAGGCCGCTCTAATCTCCTATGGTTTGACTCTGGTATCTCTGGGAAGAAGGAGGGCTCTTAGAAAGTTAAGGTTGAAATGATTTGAACTTGTATATATAGGCAGTCGACATTCGGCCGAATGAGAGGCCGAAGCAACTCATTCGGCGAATGGCATCTGTCGAATGATAATTCAGTCGAATGAGTCATTCGGCGAATGACTCATTCGCTGACTAGACATACTCTGGTTTCATTCGACGAATGACTTCATTCGATAGAGTCATTCGGCCGAATGAACCATACTCATACTCAAATATATAATAAATCAAATCAACCAATAACACAATCATATAATCAATATTAAACATTAAGATCAATATAGAAAGACAACTTCCATTAATAATTTCAACATTACATGATTAGAGTTTACAAAACTGAACTAGGGACATTACATGTATCAACAAAAAGGGCTGAAATCTTGAAATGGAGGTGCTGGGGTTGAAATACACACGATCTGGACGGTGGAATGGTCCGATTTCGTGTGGAAATAGCCGAAAATCGAGAGGGGCGAAAGGAGAGTTCTATTGAGAGAGTTGGGTGAAAAATAGGTTTAAAAAACGAAAGTGTTGCTTTTATAGCTGTGTTGTCACATGAATCAGCCGTTCGTACGAATGGCTCCCATTCGTGCGAACGAACTGTGGCTATAAAAGCTTCACGAATTAGACTGGTTCGTACGGATGAAAGCCCATTCGAACGAACGGTTGTGTGTTTTAAAATTTTGATTGTTTATTACTAGTAATATGACGTGAGAGAAATCAATTCCTCAGTCTACTAGTCAACAGGAAATGATGGATTAATTACAATTATAACTGCAGATTAATATCACCATGTGTCGCTTTCCAGAACCTGACTGTTCGTCGCCCTGTCACCGGTCATACGTTACCGGCCAATGAATCAATACGATCAACATACCAGCCTTACAAACTGGAGGTTTGTCAAACCTATGGTACCACTATGCTATCGTCACTTTAGTCACATCAAACTAACTGGTCAGCGATTTGTGTGAGGGACTTACAGTGATCAACATGAATACATGGCACGTTGATTGAAATGATATAATACAGACAGTTCAATAGTAATCAATTGTTGTTGTGTGTTCACCAATGTTGTTTGTTCTCGATGTTGTGTGTTCTCGTTGTTCATAACAAAGTTATATAAGAAACTTGTCTTATTATACAATGTTAGTTGTCGTGTGAATGATATTGTTATCATGAAGGTACATTATCATGATTATCATTCTTTATCCGTATGGTCACCATGTTGTCACTACAGTATTGTAAGAGCTAGTCTTACTACACTTAGTCGACTCAGGTGGTGGATGATATCTGTTCGTGTTATCTTATAGTCTGCACCGAGTTGTAAGCTGAGGGTTATAAGTGTCACACCCCCAATTTTCAACTAACGGAATCATACCGTTTGGGAACGTGACGAACCAGGATCTCAGATCATTAGACATAACGAAGACCTCTATATGAATTTTCAAAACATAGTTTGGTCTAAAACTCTAATATCAAAGTCTTCAAAGTTTGCGGAAGCGTTTTAAAACAATAACAAATGTAACAGTTGTAAAAGGTAAATTACAAAAACAAAATCCCAAATGTTCAATCCAAACAATAGAAATGTAAAAACATGCATGCGACTCGATCTCCTAGTCCATGCCTGCTTTCTTGTATACCTTAGCGTCCTGAGAAAGCATGTAAATCAAGTCAACACAAAGGTTGGTGCATTACACAGGTTTAAGCATTCACAAATGTTGAAACCACAGTTTGAATATAAAGTTCGCAGATAACATAATCACACATGCATAGTCATGATAGCTAGTCATTTATACTATTTACATAAGTGGTCGACACCGAGGCTGACGATTGCATGCTATCGCATGTTTTGCCTTGCCACTATTGTCTAGCAAAAACAATAGTAATGAGTGTTTGGCCAGTCAAACACCTGCGTAGATCCCATCTACCAAGTGAGGTTTGTCAAACCTAATAGATCTATTTCCAACTACCACGCTTTGCGCTACGGCAAACTAAACGGTTCGAAGTGTAAGGACTTGTAAATGCTATGTTGTCACATAATGTAAACAGCTAACTCATGCAAGTGGTATGTATCCAAAAATGTTTGTTGCACATGTTTTCTCCCCCAAAACAGTTAAAATAAGAAAGGGGCCGTGTACGCACCTTTGATAGTGAGCAGAATGATGAAACACGTGAAATCGCGTAGAAAGTCCTCTACGAAGAATCTGTGTTTAAACAATTACGTTGTGTTATTCGGGATGTCGTTTTGTACTTGAAATCACATACGTGTCAACGCACGTATGTTAGATACTTAGAATCGTGCATACGTAAATACGCATGACTTTAGAATCATTTAAATAAAATCATGTAATCAATTATGACCTTATTTAAATAAACATAATCATTCGCGATTATGTTTTCGTGTTAAAATATAAATTTTATTATTTTAATACGTTCAGGACTGAATTTTGGTTCTAACGCAAGTCGAACGGGTCGGATCGGAGTTATAATGAAAGAGTTATGATAAAAGTATGAAAAAATGCTTTAAAAACCCAAAAACCAGTAGGAGCCGGGCTCGAACCCGCGACCCCTCACTCATAAAACACACACCCTACCAACTCAACTGCTTCAACATTTGATAATGAATCTGTTTCAGTTGGTTTTAAACACAACTTAACTGGTTCCCCTTTGTTTTACCCTTAGCCGAACGAACTAATCCTCAATTAGTCCGGATTTCGAACCTGATAAACCCTTAGACAATGGGGCTTTGCTTGTAAAGGTTTAACCGACTCCGTACATGGTCTTAATTCGAACCCTAATCCACCATAACCTGATTAATCGGACATTAACAGTTTCGAACTCAAGTTCTCAAACTCCAACTCAAAGTCGTTCAATTCGTTAATGTGAGTCCCCAAAATCATAGGGTTTTCATTTAGTAGGTATTTTCGAAACTATCAGTGTTGTTTAATTCAAAAACCAACTACGTTTATATACAATTTCCCAATTCGTTCTCAACAAAGAAGCCTAGACCTCGAAATCATGAAATTCGATATTATAAATTCGAATTGACATGTGCTTATGCTTAGTCGAACACGTCTGAAACTAAAGGTACTAGTTAATTTTATTTTCGAATTCATTTGAATGTAAACTCCTAAATCGTTTTACACCATGAGCCCTAGAACCCGAAGTCCATCAATTCGTTTGTGTTTTTATAAAATTAACAAAGGGATTTCGTTCAATAGCTTAACACGAAACTATCAGTATGATTTAATTTGATTTTCAAAACTCCTTTACTCGAAACCCCCAAACCGTTTCTCATGGAAAACCCTAAAACTAGAAATCATTCAATTCATTAATGTTTGGTAAAACTAACATATGGTTTTCCTAATTTGTGATGATATTTCGACAATGTCTATACAATTTGATTTGATTTTTGAATCCTTTTAAATCAAAATCCCCAAAACAACTTAACTTATGAACCCTAGTAATCGGGCTCTATCAATTCGTTGTTAGAACCCGAAATTAACATAGGTTTATGCTTAATCGGCTACTTTAGAGTGTGTAGAAGTGATTCCTTACCTCGATTGATGTCTAATTGATGTGTCTCGACTAGAAGGTGCAGTTCGGTCGGCTCTAAATCGAATTCTTCTGCCTGCTGCTTCTTGATTCGAATTGATGTGTGGAATGGAAGCTGAATGTGCCAATCAAGTGCTATGGGATGTCAATTTTGTGAACTACGGCCGAAATACATGGTTTTGGTAGTAAAAGACTACGGTTTCATCTTTTGGACTAACATTGTGTTAATTTCGAACATTAATGACCTAATAACTGATTGATCATTGATAATCATCATTAACATGACATTTAGGAATGTTAATTTCAATTGATTATAAAGATTTAATAGCAATTTCGAATTTATTTGATTTATAAACCGAATTTTGACTCTCAAAGTAAAAATTGAGATTAATTTGAAATTTCAAGTTTAATTCTTGAGGTTTTTAACATTTTAAGACTTGCTTTGTTCAAGTCTAACCCCTCTAGTTTGATTTGGTTCTATTTTGTATAATTTTCTGTTAAAATTCGGATTTTAATTTGACTTTTGTTATGAACTTTGACTTTAAAAGTCAAAATTGAACTTTTTGACCTAATTACAAGTCTAATACTTGTAATTAAAGTGCTCTGGGTTTATTTTGTTCTATTCCAGTCCTTCTGGTTTGGTTTTGTTCAAAATTGTATCGTTTCTGTTAGTTCCTGGTTAACGGGGTTAATCCGGAATGCCGGATTGTCACATCATCCCCTTGTTGAAGGAATTTTCGTCCCGAAAATTGTTAAATGTTAGAAGTAGTTAGGAAACTACTTGTGAGTTCAAATTGTAAGTGTAGTGTGACGTCTGATCATTCTGTGTGCATGTGTGTACTCACACACAAATTTAATGTTTGCAACATCACAACTAAGCGTGATTGTTCCATGTAACTGTTTGCGTGTACACTAGTTAATTCACCTAACTGTGACTGTTTGTGTTTGAGCATACTGTGTTGTGTAACCTTGCACATAGTGAGTGTTTGCAACTGTTTGTACTATGTAACCTCGCACATAGCAAAATGTGTGTAACTAATCATGTATGTACAACCATAACATGTAACATATGAAATGTAGCACAAATGTTTGTAACAAAACCAATTGAATAAAGTGTTTGTGCTTACAGTTTAAAATCTGAAGTGTTAATGTGTGAAGCATCACGTCATCCCCTTGTTGAAGGAAATTTCGTCCCGAAATTTAACGTGCGCTCTCAGTGTTTGTTGCTGTGGTTTTGAACAGATGAGGACACTTCTTCAACATTTGGTCTTCCCGTTCCCATGTGAATTCAGGACCACGTCTTGAATTCCAACAAACTTTGACTATCGGAATCTTACTTTGCTTAAGTTGTTTGACCTCTCGGTCCATGATTTCTGCTGGTTCTTCAATGAATCGTAACTGTTCGTCTACTTGTATTTCTTCCAATGGTACAATCAATGTCTCATCAGAAAGACATTTCTTTAAGTTCGATATGTGAAAGACATCATGAACTCCACTGAGTTCATCCGGTAATTTGAGTTGATACGCAACCAGACCAATCCTTTTCAGGATCTCAAAAGGTCCTACGTACCGTGGACTAAGCTTCCCGCGCTTGCCAAATCGTATCACACCTTTCCAAGGTGATACTTTTAGAAGAACTCGGTCTCCTACTTGAAATTCCAACGGCTTACGACGTTTGTCAGCATAACTCTTCTGTCGATCCCGAGCCGCTGCCATACGGTTCCGGATTTGAACTATCTTCTCTGTTGTTTCGTGCACAAGTTCAGGACCTGTTATCTGACTGTCACCGATTTCAGCCCAGCAAACTGGTGAACGACATTTACGGCCATACAAAGCTTCAAACGGTGTCGCCTGAATACTTGTATGACAACTGTTGTTGTAAGAGAATTCCACTAACGGTAAATGGTTTTCCCAACTATCACCAAATTCAATTACACAAGCCCGTAACATATCCTCGAGCATTTGAATTGTACGTTCACTCTGACCGTCGGTCTGTGGATGATATGCGGTACTCATATCCAAGCGAGTTCCCAATGACTTATGGAGTGATTTCCAAAAGTTGGAAGTAAATCGAGCATCCCGATCTGATATAATGGAAATTGGCATGCCATGTCGTGCTACCACTTCCTTGATGTAAATACGAGTCAGTTTCTCCATCTTGTCGGTTTCCTTGATTGCTAAGAAATGTCCAGATTTCGTTAATCGATCGACAATCACCCATATCGTATCACAACCACTCGGTGTACGGGGTAATTTAGTAATAAAGTCCATCGAAATCTGTTCCCATTTCCACATTGGTATTTCTGGTTGTTGCAGCAAACCAGATGGTTTCTGATATTCCACTTTGACTTTCGAACAAGTCAAACATTTGCTAACGTATCTAGCAATGTCAGCTTTCATGTGAGGCCAGCAATACAGCGCCTTCAAGTCATGATACATCTTGTCTGATCCCGGATGGACTGAATATCTAGACTTGTGTGCTTCATCCATCACGAGTTCCCTTAATCCACCATGCAATGGTATCCAAAGCCGATTAATGAAATAACGAATTCTTTCAGGCTTAACATCCAATTGTTCCTCCATTCCTCGTAAGGATTCCTGTACCAAGTTTTCCTTTTCCAAAGCTTCAAGTTGAGCACTGCGTACTTTGTCAGGTAAGTCAGTATGTATCGTCATCATAAGTGCGCGAACCCGTCTTGTTCCTGTTGTGTCTTTTCTGCTTAAAGCGTCAGCTACCACATTAGCTTTTCCCGGATGATACTTGATCGCGCATTCGTAGTCATTTAACAACTCGACCCATCGTCGCTGTCTCATGTTGAGTTCCTTCTGATCAAAGATATGTTGCAAACTCTTATGATCAGTGTAAATGGTACACTTGGTTCCATATAGGTAATGCCTCCAAATCTTCAAAGCAAAAACCACTGCTCCTAATTCCAAGTCATGTGTAGTGTAATTCTTTTCATGTGGTCGTAGTTGCCTTGAAGCATAAGCGATCACTTTATCACGTTGCATCAACACACACCCCAAACCCTGTGCAGATGCATCACAATACACCACAAAATCTTCCGTCCCTTCTGGTAAGGACAGAATCGGTGCACTGCAGAGTTTCTGTTTCAATAACTGGAATGCAGCTTCTTGTTTATCCGTCCAGTTATACTTCGTTCCCTTATGCGTAAGAGCTGTAAGTGGTTGAGCAATCTTTGAGAAACCCTCAATGAATCGTCGATAATAACCCGCCAAACCAAGGAATTGTCGTACTTCAGTAGGAGTCTTTGGTGCTTCTGAGTTCTTAATCGCTTCAATCTTTGTTGGATCAACATGTATGCCCTTTTTGTTGACTATATGACCCAAGAATTGTACTTCTCGCATCCAGAGGTCACATTTCGAGAACTTAGCGTACAATTGTTCCTGCTTCAATAATTCCAACAACAATCGAAGATGTTAAGCGTGTTCCTCCTCAGTTTGAGAATAGATGAGTATGTCATCAATGAAAACAATGACAAACTTATCAAGGTAAGGTTTACAAACACGATTCATGAGATCCATGAATACAGCTGGAGCGTTTGTCAACCAAAATGGCATGACCAAGAACTCATAATGGCCATAGCGCGTCCTGAATGCTGTCTTTGGAATATGCTCCTCCTGAACTCTTAGTTGATGATAACCCGATCTGAGATCAATCTTCGAGTAGTAACTCGAACCTTGCAATTGATCGAACAGATCGTCAATTCTGGGTAACGGATACCAGTTTTTGATTGTAACCTTCTTAAGTTCCCGGTAATCGATACACATACGAAAAGTCCCGTCCTTCTTCTTAATAAAAAAAACTGGAGCTCCCCACGGTGAAAAACTAGGTCGTATGAAACCCTTATCCAACAACTCTTGCAATTGTGTAGATAATTCTTGCATCTCAGACGGTGCAAGTCGATAAGGCACCCTAGCTATCGATGATGCATCTGGTGTAAGGTCGATTCGGAATTCCACCTGTCTAATAGGCGGTAATCCCGGTAAGTCTTCTGGAAATACTTCCGGAAATTCACAAACTACTGGAATGTCTTCAATCTTCTTCTCAGCTACCGGCTTCTCAGTTATAAGTGCTATAACTGCTGTATGACCTTTCCGCAGACATTTGTGTGCTTTCATACAAGATATGAGACGCAGTGGCGTACTGCTCTTTTCACGGCACACTATTTCAGCCTGGTTTTTGGACAACCAGTCCATGCCAATGACTACATCAAAACTGCCTAAAGCAATAGGCATAAGATCAATTTCTAATGTTTGACCCATCAAATCAAGGATACATCCCTTAAGGATCTGTTCAACTACAATTAACTTGCCATCAGCTAATTCTACAGTGTATGGATTATCTAAGGCAGTTGGACTAACATTTAGCAACTTAGAAAGTGAACTAGATACAAAACTCTGGTCTGCACCAGTGTCAAATAACATAGAGGCATAGTGATTATTTAAGAGGAACGTACCCGTGACAATGTTGGGATCCTCCCGTGCTTGCCGTCCTCCAATCACAAACGCCCTGCCCCTATCACCATTGTTGTTGTTATTGTTGTTGTTATTGGTGACATTGCCGTTGCCGTTGCTATTTGCATCGTTAGTTCCGCCTTTCTTTAGTTGTGGGCAATCCTTTTTGAAGTTCCCCAGCTTACCACACTTAAAACAACCCTTCGGTGCGTTGTTCTGATTGTTATTTTGATTGTTGGAATTGTTTTGCAGCTCTCCGCGGCAATCCTTAGCTGCATGTCCAACTTTACCACACCGTTGACACTTAATTTTATCACACTGATTTCCCGCATGATGAAATCCACACCTGTTGCACTTTGGATGTTTACCAATATAACCCCCTGATGATGATGATTGATGACCACTATTCGAGTTGTTATAAGACTTGTGTGAATCCTGCTTTCGATTCTGCTGAAACGGCTGTTGGTTGAAATTCTTAGAGTTACTGCTTTCCCACTTCCTCTTGTGGTCACCTACTTTAGTAGCTGATGTTCGTTTAGGCAGAGTCCCTTGCAACACTGCCTGATCAGTCAATTGGTGCGCCAGTCGCACAGCTTGTTGAATCGTCGTGGGATTCGCAGAAGTAACCAATCCCTGAATCTGAGGCACCAATCCCCCGATGTACCTCTCTATCCACTTACTTGCTGGAGTAGCCATGTGAGGTAGCAGTCTGGCCAGTTCATGTGATCGAGTTGTGTACTCCTCGATGTTTGACCCCTCCATCTTGAGATACCAATACTCCTCCTCCAGTTTCTGCATCTCACTACGAGGACAGTACTCCTCCTGCAGTAAAGTCTTGAATCCATTCCAGGTTAAGGCGTTGGCCTCACCCAATCCCAAAGTCTGAACATTCGAGTTCCACCAAGTCAATGCCGGACCTTCCAAGGTTCCAGTGGCATACTTAACCTTATTCTCCTCAGGACAGTTACACATTTCAAAAACTGACTCCGCTTTCTCAATCCATCGAAGGAGTCCAATGGCCCCTTCCGATCCTTTGAAATTATGAGGTTTACAGTCCAAGAACATCTTGAACGTGCACACCGGTGGATTCACCAATCCCCCTGTTGGACCCTGTGGCCCTGTAGTGTGTGTCTGAACGTAGTTCGTGATTGCCTCCGCGACCCTGTTATTGATCAGCTCATTGAGCTCAGCAACTGTCATCTGTACGTTCTCACCGGCCATTATCTTCCTAGTTAAAAAAAATGTTAGAGTGTTATCAAAGTCCAATGTGAAACGTGTAAAAAATACAACAAACAACAACCATGTAATGTAGAAATCAACACAACTGTTGGCAATAAATAATAGCTTTCAATAGATAATAATCTGATTTGAGTACAATACTTTTAAAATCAAAACATAAATTTTCCAAACTTCTAATGTAGGGACACAACCCGCCCCTAATAAGTCTAACTAAATCAGTCCTCTGGGTCATCGATAGTGGATTCAGGATCAGAATCTACAGCTGGTGCTGGTTCCTCCCCTTCCTCCTCTTCATCCTCTTCATCCTCTTCTTCATTCTCCGAGACCACCAAATCTTCCAAGGCTGCAAGTCTGCCTTCCAGAATCTCAGCTCGGTTCTCAGAAGCTTGAAGAAGACCAATCAACTGGATGATCTCATCTCGCATCTCATTAACCAGGTTGGCAAGGTTGTCTTGTCTTTCATTCGCATCCCATAGTTCCCGAACATTGTACTCAATCCTATCATTTTCCCAGTACAAGTCCTCACGTAGTTTGGCAATCTCCTCAGAGTCAGTCCGTTGCCTCTTAGGCTCAGGAACATCCAATGCAGGTGGTGGATGAGTAGAAGGTCCCTCAGCAGGAATCTCTTGATTACCCTCAGCTGGCTCCTCCTCCGCATCCTCATCCGGATCCTCCTCAGGATCTGAATCATCTCTCTCAGATGGTGGAGGAGATGGGATAGATGGTGCTGGTGATGATGGTGGTACTGGAGCTACCGGCTCCTCATCCTCCGAATCATCAAGGTATATGTATGGTACTGATGATGAAGATGCCATGCCTGTTACATAATACCATATGTAAGTGCAGTGCCAAGGAATGTGTAAGCAAGTCTATTACATAATGCCATATGTAATTTCTAAGTGATATGTGTAAGTATGCGTGTCTAATGTCTAACAGTTATAGTCTAAGTCTACAAATGCAAACCTAGTTCGCTATAACCAATGGCTCTGATACCAATCTGTGACACCCCCAATTTTCAACTAACAGAATCATACCGTTTGGGAATGTGACAAACCAGGATCTCAGATCATTAGACATAACGAAGACCTCTATATGAATTTTCAAAACATACTTTGGTCTAAAACTGTAATATCAAAGTGTTCAAAGTTTGCGGAAGCGTTTTAAAACAATAACAAATGTAACAGTTGTAAAAGGTAAATTACAAAACCAAAATCCCAAATGTTCAATCCAAACAATAGAAATGTAAAAACATGCATGCAACTCGATCTCCTAGTCCATGCCTGCTTTCTTGTATACCTTAGCGTCCTGAGAAAGCATGTAAATCAACTCAACACAAAGGTTGGTGCATTACATAGGTTTAAGCATTCACAAATGTTGAAACCACAGTTTGAATATAAAGTTTGCAGATAACATAATCACACATGCATAGTCATGATATCTAGTCATTTATACTATATACATAAGTGGTCGACACCGAGGCTGACGATTGCATGCTATCGCATGTTTTGCCTTGCCACTATTGTCTAGCACAAACAATAGTAATGAGTGTTTGGCCAGTCAAACACCTGCGTAGATCCCATCTACCAAGTGAGGTTTGTCAAACCTAATAGATCTATTTCCATCTACCACGCTTTGCGCTACGGCAAACTAAACGGTTCGAAGTGTAAGGACTTGTAAATGCTATGTTGTCACATAATGTAAACAGCTAACTCATGCAAGTGATATGTATCCAAAAATGTTTGTTGCACATGTTTTGTCCCCCAAAACAGTTAAACTAAGAAAGGGGCCGTGTACGCACCTTTGATAGTGAGCAGAATGATGAAACACGTTAAATCACGTAGAAAGTCCTCTACGAAGAATCTGTGTTTCAACAATTACGTTGTGTTATTCGGGATGTCGTTTTGTGCTTGAAATCACATACGTGTCAACGCACGTATGTTAGATAGTTAGAATCGTGCATACGTAAATACGCATGACTTTAGAATCATTTAAATAAAATCATGTAATCGTTTATGACCTTATTTAAATAAACGTAATCATTCGCGATTATGTTTTCGTGTTAAAATATAAATTTTATTATTTTAATACGTTCAGGACTGAATTCTGGTTCTAACGCAAGTCGAACAGGTCGGATCGGAGTTATAATGAAAGAGTTATGATAAAAATATGAAAAAATGCTTTAAAAACCCAAAAACCAGTAGGAGCCGGGCTCGAACCCGCGACCCCTCACTCATAACACACACACCCTACCAACTCAACTGCTTCAACATTTGATAATGAATCTGTTTCAGTTGGTTTTAAACACAACTTAACTGGTTCCCCTTTGTTTTACCCTTAGCCGAACCAACTAATCCTCAATTAGTCCGGATTTCGAACCTGATAAACCCTTAGACAATGGGGCTTTGCTTGTAAAGGTTTAACCGACTCCGTACATGGTCTTAATTCGAACCCTAATCCACCATAACCTGATTAATCAGACATTAACAGTTTCGAACTCAAGTTCTCAAACTCCAACTCAAAGTCGTTCAATTCGTTAATGTGAGTCCCCAAAATCATAGGGTTTTCATTTAGTAGGTATTTTCGAAACTATCAGTGTTGTTTAATTCAAAAACCAACTACGTTTATATACAATTTCCCAATTCGTTCTCAACAAAGAACCCTAGACCTCGAAATCATGAAATTCGATATTATAAATTCGAATTGACATGTGCTTATGCTTAGTCGAACACGTCTGAAACTAAAGGTACTAGTTAATTTTATTTTCGAATTCGTTTGAATGTAAACTCCTAAATCGATTTACACCATGAGCCCTAGAACCCGAAGTCCATCAATTCGTGGTGTTTTTATAAAATCAACAAAGGGATTTCGTTCAATAGCTTAACACGAAACTATCAGTATGATTTAATTTGTTTTTCAAAACTCCTTTACTCGAAACGCCCAAACCGTTTCTCACGGAAAACCCTAAAACTAGAAATCATTCAATTCATTAATGTTTGGTAAAACTAACATATGGTTTTCCTTTGTGATGATATTTCGACACTGTCTATACAATTTGATTTGATTTTTGAATCCTTTTAAATCGAAATCCCCAAAACAACTTAACTTATGTACCCTAGTAATCGGGCTCTATCAATTCGTTGTTAGAACCCGAAATTAACATAGGTTTATGCTTAATCGGATCACAACTGATTTGTTTTTTTCATTTGTTTTCACACTGTTGTTTCACATGAATTGTTCTATTTTTGTATTTAAATTTTCATTCAAACACATACAACTATTACTTGTTTTCATAGTGTTGTTGTGACACAAATGTTACGCTCATTGTATTTACACACAGAAATGGTGAAAGTACACATACCGTACGGATTGCCGGACGATCTGGTACTAGTTGTCACACACAGGACCAATCCGTTGTGTTATTTCAAATGGTCTGACATACCTCGGTGCTAACTTACCTTTAGCCCCAAAACGAACTACACATTTCCATGGGGACACTTTTAACATTACTTGGTCACCCACCTGGAATTCCAAAGTCTTTCATTGTTTGTCGGTGTAACTCTTTTGGTGCCTACGTGCTGCTTGTAATCTTTGTTGGATCTGGGAAATATTATAAGTAGTTTCCTGAATAAGTTCAGGCCCGGTAATTTTGTTGTCTCCCACTTCGGTCTAACAAATTGGAGACCGACATTTTCTATCATATAGTGCTTGGAACGGAGCACATCCAATACTACTGTGGTAGCTATTGTTGTAGGAGAACTCGATGAGTGGTAAATGATTGTCCCTACTTCCACCAAAGTCTAGGACGGATGTCCTAAACATATCTTATAGGGTTTGGATTGTTCGCTCGCTTTGGCCATCCATCTGTAGATGATAAGCGGTACTTAAGTTCACACTTGTCCCTAGGGATGTTGCAATGATTTCCAGAACCTTTATGTAAATTGACTGTCCAGGTCTAAAATAATAGATAGTGGCACACCGTTCTATACAACTATTTCAATGACATAAAGCTTTGCTAGTTTCTCTATCTTGTCGTTTTCCCGAATTGGTAAGAAGTGTGCGGACTTGGTCGTATCAATGATGACGTCAATCTATCAATGATGACCCATATAGAATCATGTCCGCTGGAAGTACGGGGTAGCCTGGTAATAAAATCCAAAGCTATTTGTTCCCACTTCCATTGTGGTATCTCGGGTTGTTCCAACAAACCTAACAGTTTCTGGTGTTCAGCTTTGACTTTATCACATGTTAGGCACTTACCAACATAAGTATCCACATCCTTCTTCATACCTGACCACCAATAAAATGACCTAACATCTTGGTACATCTTATCAGCACAAGGATGAACAGAATAACGTGGTTTGTGTGCCTTGTCAAGAATAAGTTTCTGGAGTTCATCTACTGTCGGGATCCATACACGTTCCTGATAATAGATAACCCAGTCTTGTTTTGTCTCAAAATGTTTCTCGGCTACACAGTCGAGCTCGTTCCTCAAATTATTTCTTGCCACTGCTTCTTGCTGTGCTTGTAGCATTTGATCTCTCAGACTTGTTTGCACTATCATTCTCGTTGCTCTAACGCGCGAGGGTTTGAGTGTTTCCTTCCGGCTCAAAGTGTAAGCAACAACATTAGCTTTGCCCAGATGGTATTTAATCACACAATCGTAATCGCTAAGGAGCTCAACCCAACGTCTCTGTCTCATGTTAAGCTCCTTCTGATCAAATATATGTTGTAAACTCTTGTGATATGTGAAAATTGTGCATTTGGTACCATACAAGTAATGCCTCCAAATCTTTAAACCAAAGACAACAGCTCCCAGTTCTAAGACATGCGTCGTGTTATTCTTCTCATGTATCTTCAGTTGTTGTGACGCGTAGGCTATGACTTTTTCTCGTTGCATTAAAACACAGCCGCATCCTTGATGGGAAGCATCACAATACACCACAAAGTCATCGTTGCCCTCAGGGAGTTTTAAGACTGGAGCATTGCACAATCTCTGTTTTAGTGTTTTGGAATGCCTATTCCTGTTTCTGCGTCCACACGAATGGCTTGCTTTTCAATTCTGGGTTAACTTTGTGAGTGGCAAGGCTATCTTGGGGAAATTCGAAATGAATTTCCTATAATAACCTGCCAGACCCATAAATGATCTGATTTATGTCCGTGTTGAGGGAACGTCCCAATTCTTGATTGCTTCGATCTTGGCAGGGTCCACATGAAATCCATTGCTATTAATCACATGACCCAAGAACTGAACTTCTCTTAACCAAAATTCACACTTGGAGAATTTGACGTAGAGTTGTTCATTCTTTAAAAGTTCCATGATTGTCTTGAGGTATTGTTCATGTTCTTTCTCACTCTTTGAATAAATCAGTATATCATCAATAAAGACAATAACGAACTGATCTAGATGCGGCTTACACACCCGGTTCATAACATCCTTGAACATTGCCAGTGTGCTGGTCAATCAAAATGGCATCACCATAAACATATAGTGACTGTATTGGGTATGAAAAGCCGTCTTGGTTATGCCTTCCTCTTGAATCCGGAGCTGGTGATAACCTGAATGCAAGGTCTATCTTTGAGAAATACTGAGCTCCCTGTAGTTGATCAAATAGATCATCAATCCTCTGTAATGGGTACCGATTCTAGATGGTGAGCTTGTTAAGTTCTCTGTAATCAATACACATTCTGAAGGATCCATCCTTTTTCTTGACAAACAAAACTGGAGCTCTCCATGGTGAGAAACTGGGTCTGATGAACCCTTTGTCTAGTAACTCCTGTAATTGATTGGACAGTTCCTGCATTTTTGAAGGTGCTAGTCTATACGGTGACTTAGCCACATGAACCGCTCCTAGAAACAAATCGATTCAGAATTGCACTGATCGCTCAGGTGTCAATCAAGGTAATACATTCGGAAACACGTTTGCAAAGTCTTTCACAATTGGTAACGTCTTGAATCTTGATTGCCTTCTTGTCTTTTTTCACTGTGTGAGCTAGGAATGCGACACGCTGTTTCCGTAGACACTTGTGTGCCTTCACGCATGATATCAATTTCACATTGCGATTTGCTTGATCTCTATGAATCTCCAGCATATGATTGTTCTCCACTGGAATACGTAATAGCTTTTCGAAACAGATGATTTCAACTTTGTTAAGAGATAACCTATCCATTCCAACAATGATATCGAAACTGCCCTATTACATCGGTATTAAATCAATGGAAAATGTGTGCTAATTAAGTGTCAATGGGAAGTTCCTAAGTATTGTGTTAACTGTTATCTGTTTGCCATTTACTACCTCAATGATATAAGGGGAGTCCAATGATTCCTCAACCTGACTGAGTTGGCAAAAAAAGTAAGACGAGATAAAACTCTGATCCACACCAGTGTCAAATAATACAGATGCATAGAAACCATGTAAAAGAAACATACCAGTGACCACGTTTGGGTCCTGCCATGCAGCAGCTACTCCAATTGCAAAGGCTTGTCCTCTAGCCGCCAGAGACCTTTATTGAATTCTCTTATGGCAGTCCCTCGAAAAGTGTCCAGGTTCACCACAAGTATAGCAAGACCTCTTATCAGCATCAGCAACAGCAGCAGGAATTATCACTACTGCGTTGTTGTTCCCGTTCTGGGGAATATGGTTCCTGCAGTGATTAATCCAATGCCCCAATCTTCCACACCCAGTGCATTGTCTACAAGGGGTTCCAGCATGATGACAAAACTGACAGTTGTTGCGTTGAGGAGCCTTGCCAGTATACGGCTTCTTGATTTGCAGTGCCGGTGGTTATGTGACTGGTGGAGCATGAGTGGTCACAGCAAAATTCTTGGCCACTTTCTGTTTCTTAGCCGGGTGTTTCTCCAGCTTCCTTGTTGTTCCATCTTTGGCTATTTCAACCTCCTTCCTTAGTTCCCCTGAGGCAACCGTTACATCAGTCAAAGTAGCTGACAATGTAACAGCCATCTCTAGGGTAGTTGGGTGGGCAGCAATCACATGCAGCTGAATGTAAGATGGTAGTCCACCGACGTACCGCTCGATCCATTTCTCCAATGTTGGCACTATAGCAGGTGCAAGGGTTGTTACCTCGTGGAATCTAGTGGTGTAGGCCAAATGCCCAGATCCCACCATGAGTGGTTGAGTAGTTCAGTCTCAATCTTCGCTCATTCCTTGGCAGAACTCGGCTCTCAGCAAAAGTTTAAATTCCTCCCAAGGCATAGACAATGCCTCATCTCGTCCCCTGGTTTGTACTTGAGCATTCCACCAGGTTAATGCTCGTTTGTTTTACGAGCCTGCAGCATACCTCACCTTATGCTGATCAGTTCAAGCACTGATGTCGAGGGTTGTTTCCATCTTCTCGATCCATTAAATCAAGCCGACAGCTCCCTCACTGACACTAAAACTAGGTGGCTTGCATCATACAATGTTCTTGTAGGTCCTTTTGATTTCTAGTGTTGCCACTTCCTTCACCAGATGAGTTGCCAGTGTTGTTGCTGTTGTTGGAGTTAATCCTATTCATCATGTCAGGAATCACTTCCCTCAATTGACTGGTTAGCAGAGTGGCCAGTGCAATGATGGCAGGATCCAACTCATGGTTCTGATTTTTGTTGTGAGTTGGAGTATGTGGGGGAGGAGGAGGTGGAGTTGGAAGTGGCGGTGGTGGTAGAGTTAATAGTGGTGGAGGTTGTCTTCTCGGCGGCATTCTGATCTCAATCGAAAGAACATCGGTTAGTGCAATGATCAAATCCTAAGTCTTATGTTCTCTCATACCAATTTGTCACACCTCGAGCCAGTGGGGCTCATATCGACTTTCCCGTCAGGCGGAAAGTTCCCGAGGCACAATATCATGTGGTAATCGAAAGGATCAGATTGTTTACATGGCACATGATTTATAATGAGAAATGCTAACATGACATTGACATAGAATTACAAAGTTAATTTGCACAATCTATCTTCATAATTTAACCAAGTAGATTACAAAAAGTATCATGAAGTTTCTATCTTGTATCTCCACAAGACTTACAAAAATGATTCACCAATATGTCATCCAAAAATATGAACAACCCAAAAGTAAGCTATTGGTCCTCTAATAAGTCCAACTAGCTTATGTCCATATGTCTGGTGACTAAACATGTTCGTCTCCTGAGAAAACATGCATTAAAACAAGTCAACACTAGGTTAGTGAGTTCATCAGTTTTGAAATTTAAAATACTTGTAATTTGTCATTTGCAAGTCGTTGTGTCTTACACAAGTCTTATTTAGTCTTATTTAGTCTCATTTGGCATTAACTCATCTCAATGTCCTCTCTATATGTAACATCAGTGCCGGAATCGTAATCGGAACAATAACTTGCACAGTACCTCAGGTACGAACTATGTGTATTACAGGTATACTATTATCATTTGAAGTTTGACACAAAACTATTACACATTCATTTCAGTAAAATGATTCAAAAGCATGGTTTAACAGTCAGAATTTCATCTGACAACACAGAACTGTTGTGTGTATGTTAGTTAGGATTTTATTATGTATAGACATATGTGAGGTTGTACTGAACAAAACAATAACGGATGTCGTTACGTTAATACTAAACTGACGGATTATTCGTATAGATGACGATCTGTACGAATATATCTGAAGCTTTAACATTCTAAATGATGTCTATTAATTAGAAAATCATATTGAAAAGTGTAGTTATCGTCATGTTCGTACGGGTGACGATCCGAACGAATACGCGCGACGACTATACGATTCGATTTAAACAGTTAAATTTAACGATTTCAGAAATTTAAAATAAACGGAAGATATTTAGTTAATTTACTAGGAATTACCACCTAAATGAAATTAATAAATTCTACTTTTAAAACCATAACGATTCGTTACGAAAACGAACGAAAACCAACGCTTCCAAGCGAAACCGGGCAAAACCGAACAAGCCCGAACACACCCGGATATTAGAAATCATTTAATATGACATTCAATGCCATTCATCCTCCCCACCTACCAGCCACATTCACCATTTTCGTCTCCCTCTCTCTAAAACTTCCTCTCTCTAAAATTCCAAGCCCTAGAATTCTCAATACTTCACCAAATGAAGCCATTTTGGTGTCAAAACGACCACAAAAACTTGTAGATCGTGAAAGTACAAGAAATCCGAGGTTAGAACAATTTGTAACGAGGTAAATTTGAGCTCAAAGTCCCGATTTTTAGGGTTTTCTTCCTCTTGTTCGAACACCCACTTACAATCGGGTTAAACCACTACAAACCCTTAGGAACTACACAAAAATGGTGTAGGATGAGTTATAAACTTGGGAAACACCTTGTGTTGGTTTAAAACTCGAGATGGGTAGCATAGAGGTGCACGACCATGAACCAGGCGAAGAGCCCATCAGCTCGGCCGAATGGCCAAGAGACGAATAGGTATGAGGCGCAGGGATCCGAACGAGTGACTCCATGGCCGAAGGAACATCATCATTCGCATGGTTCTATCCATTCGCATGATTACTATTCGCACGACCACCTTGTTTCGGCCAAGCATCTTCATTCGCATGGCAATCACTTCGGGTGAAAGACATCCGCATGCACCTCATTCGGACTCTACCTTCATTCGAATAGCCATTCGCATGAACAGCATGAGTGAATGAAGCTGCATTCGCATGCCAGCCTTGGGCATGTACCATGTTCCTAGGTTTAGCTAGTTAGAACGAAAGGGAAGCTATTAGGGTTTTCCAAGGATGTTAACCGATTTGGTAAACCACTCTTTCTAGGATTTTAAACACCAACTCTTTTCTAAACTATTCTAAACTACAAACATGGATTTTAACCAATCCATCAATAAGGTGCTCAACACCAAGGCTTTTTCCTAAACCATTTCGACATATAAACATGGGTTTTAAAAACCAAAAGGGTTTAAATCACTTGTATTTGTTAATTCAAATCATGGGTTACAAAGGGTAACATTACTGTTAGTGCATTTTCTGTGTGAAAGCTGCATTTAATGTGTGAACCTGGCTTGTTTTATATGAAATCATAGTCTGTTGAATATGATTAAGGGTTCGGCTAAAGATCCAAGAAGGTTTGGCTATGATTGATGGCAAAAAGGTTTGGTGCTCACATGGTTTAAGGTTTGGCAAACCTTTTGGCAAACCTATTGGCAAACCTTTTGAAACCTATATATAGGTAGACTTGGAAGACTTGAAGATCTAGAGCTCACAATTCACACACAAAAAGTTAAATTCTCTCTCAAGCTTAAGATCAAGATTCTCTTCATCTTTTGTGTCTTTCTTGTATTCAAGTGTGTTGTAATTCACGTTTATTGTTTGTAAACACTTGGATATCAATGAAGAATTCAGATTCACGATCTACTACATAGTCATTGTTGATCCAAATCTAGTTATAAACGGATTCCGCACGTTTATGATCGAATCGTAGAATTTCGTGATCGATTCTTCAAATCTACAGTGGTATCAGAGCGTTAGGCTCGATTCTACGACTATTTGGACATCAATCTCAAGTAATTTGATCAGAAAATTCATCATCTTGGAGGTGTTTTTGAAGTTCTTCACGTTTTTGTCAACAAAAAGCCAGATCAACGAAAAATTATCAAGTCTTCGCATGTTTTGATCCGATAGAAAGATGCGCCTCGAAAAAACGAAGATTTTGACTACTCATAGGCCTTCTAACTCCAAAAAATGAAGATTCTAGAGCCATTTTTGTGATTTGTAGATCTGTTCGTGCGATCTGCCGAACCTTTGACGAACCTAATAGCCGAACCTACATAGGTTCATGAGAAATAGGTTCGTGGGAACCTCTAGGTTCACCAAAAACGTCATAGGTTCGCCAAAAACGTCATAGGTTCGCCAAAAACCTTCCTAGGTTCGCCAAAACCTTCCTAGGTTCGCCAAAACCTTCCTAGGTTCGCCAAAACCTTCATAGGTTCGCCAAAACCTCAATAGGTTCTTGAAAAACCTCAAAAGGTTCGTGAAAACCTCAAAAGGTTCGTGAAAAGGTTTTGGAGAACTTCTAATAGGTTTGTTCGAAGAGTTTTGCAAGAAATATACCATTTTAAAAGTTCAAGTAAACCTTGTTTACCTATTTTGGGCCTTCCGGATCATTTGGGATAGGTTTCAAGACCTAATTCGGACGTTAAGACAAGGTTTGAGCTGTTTTGTTTTGAGAGGTTAAACTTTGATGTTCTGAACATAAAAGTTAAATATGACATACAAGAACTGGAACGTGGAATGGTTGGCTAACAATGGACTTGTGTTGAACAATTTGGACAATTATCCGAAATGGAGATCCACATTCGAAACGTTTATTACCAAAGCGGATGATAATTATCAAAAGCTATTGTACCAACAATACAAGAAACCATGTTTGAAACTGTATGAAGATCAAATGTCTGAATTTAATCAAGAAAGAGAATTGTGTGAATTGTTTTCAGTGATCATTTCTGAAGATATTAAAAAGACTGATTTTGAACAAATGCCACATTCATGTACAAAGTGGAGTTTGTTACAACTTGCATACAACAATCATGTTGCGAAGAAGATCAATGATGCTTATGATCATCTTTTACCACTGTTTTATATCACTGATGGACAAATCATTGAGAAGTTTACGCAATTTTTACCTTATCGATGGAGTGATTTTGTTGAAAGAATGAAGGAAACAGAAGTTATTCATCATGTCAAATTAAAGAACTTCAAAGATGTGGTTGATAAAATGGTATCGAAGATAAGGAGAACCGTAAAATGGATTGTGAAAAGTGTTGATTTCTCGTGGATTGATGAACAAAGAAACATGTTAAAGGCAAGTATGAGTGCTGAGAAAGAAAAAGAAGATGTTGATGAAGGAAAGGAAGATGATCTGAAAACTGAAGATTGTATTGAGACAAGTGTGAATTTAAGGATGGAAGCAACTGATGAAGAGAAGAGTGAGGATTTTTCAATGTCAGAATCTGATAAAACAATTGAACCTGAAATGTCTGAAGATAGCAAACAGATGAATGAAGTTATAGATAAGAGATGTAATGTAACTGAAGATACACGCATTCTGGATGATTCTGATATCAAAAGTGAGATGAAGAAGTCTGAAGATGATGTTTTGAAGTCAAAGGATGAAACTTCAAGTTTTGAAGTGGTGTCAACAGAGGATGAGAGTGTTTATGAGGATGCCTCTGATGATTTGTCTGAAACAACTACCATCATTAGTGAAGACCATTGTCATACCATTTCAGATAAAGAGGTAAGTTCAGGTACATTTTCTAAACTCTCATGCTCTAAATGTTTAAACTTGAGGGAAAAATTTGGAGTTTGGAGGAAGAAAACATGAATTTGAAATGTGACTTATCAAACTGCAATAAAGCATACATGGATTTAAAATCAAATGAAAAGTTTTCTTCAAAACAGATTGCAGATTTGAAGTTACAGGTTCAAATGTTGACTCATGATTTGTCAAAGTCAAATGCCAATGAAAGTGTTTCTGAACAAAAACTTGACATTTTGAGCAAAGTAAATGTTTAATTGACAAATGCAGTAAATAAAATTAAAATCAAAATGGACAAGGCAAAAAGGGACTTTGACAAAATTATGCACAAATTGGAGAATCATCATGTTTCTATAATTTCTTCAAGTCCTCTTATTGAGAAATCAAGTGATAGTGAAATTTCAATAGATAACACTCTCAATAAGGGAAAGTCTCCAATTTATGCTTATGACAATTTTTCTCCTATCATTGAAGATTGTACTTTTGAGGAATATGATGAGGAGACATTGTACAGATGTGGGTTGATGGATGTACATAAGGATTATGATTATTCTCACAATAATATATTTGATGATGTAAAATCATGTGTTTCAAACTCTGCATCATCATCCAAAAAGAAAGTTTCTTTCAAAACCCCGTTGGTTGAAATTAAAAAGTTTTCAAAGAATGAAAATATGAATTTTTCAAAACAAAATGGTTTTTCAAGTTCAAAACCTAAACGTCAAATTCAATCAAAATGGGTTGTGAAATCATCATGTGCATCAAACAGAGTGGAATCAAAGTGTGATACTTCAAAGTCTTGGAACAAAGACAAGATTTCACTCAGTGAAGATGTGAAAAGTTGAACTTTGAGTCTCTCACGTCAAGTGATAAGAAGTCACATTTGACTCATATGGGTTCAATAAGTAATCAAAGATTGGTTTATGGTTCACCAGTGGTAAATCACCAAAACCATAGGTTTGTACAAAATTGTTCTCCTAGGTTTGTGGAGAGGAGAATATGTTTTGAGTGTGGAACAAGAGGGCATATCATTGCTAATTGTCCTTATCTGTGTGAGTTACAAGGACAAGTTAGTAATGCCAAGTCTTGTATCACAGAGGTCTCAAAGTTCATTCCTAAAAGACATAAAATGCCAAATCAAAACAAGGAAGAACTTGTGAAAGCCTCGGATGAAGAAAAGTTGAAACTTTCAAAACCTTTAATGACTAATTTGGTGTTTAACAACAATGTGGTGATTCAAGACAAGTATTATCTTAAAAATGCACTTGAACAGGAACAGTTGTGGATACCAAAAACAAACAAAGTTTCAAAGGAAACTTCTTTAATTTCAACTGGAAAATGGATTAAATTTCGGTATATGGATTTTCATGGAAAACTCAAGACCTCGAAGGCTTGGGTGACTAAAGATATCTAATGGTTTGTGAGTGTGTGCAGGAGGATTTCAAGAGGACCTATCAATTTGAGGAGAGCTCATTGATAGTGAAACTTCCTGGCGTGTATTTGGTAAAATCGTTCTAATTCTTAACTGTCATATTATTTTGGAGAACTTGACTAGTTTGGAATTACGTTGTCATATTTTCTTGATGTTTTCAAGTCACTTTGAACATAATGTTTCACAAAGATGGTAAATCATATCGGTTGTCAATTTTTCGGGAATTTTGATTTTTCTATGTACTTATAAAATTCTAAAAATAAAAAAGATTTTCATTTTTAGCATTTTAGGGGGAGTAAAATTTAAAAAAAATCAAAAACAATATAAAATTAGAAAATTGAGAAATTGATCCGACCTTTGAGATATGATTGTACATTGTAACATTCTAAAGCTTACTTGTATCATACAAGATCAAATACAAAGCGATCACAATGCACTCAGTATGATATGTTGGTAGGTCTTTCATTTAGTTGTGATTTATGTAGACTAATGCCATAATCATTCTTTGTGTGGCACATTACTTAGAACACAGTGTGTGGCCATTTGCGTCAGTGATTGCTAATTGTATTAGTACATATATTAGTTTGATCATGTGTTTCTTTTACAAAAGAAATTCTTAGTTCATTTTTTTTCTTTTATTTTAGTTCAAAACATGGACATTCTCTGTGCATACTTACGTATCGATCTGATTGTTATGTTTTGGACATTCTGCTTTTATTTTCTTGGTTCGTTTAGAACTTGGGCATTCTATGTGTATACGGAAGTATCAATCTGATTGCTAGGTTTTAAACATAACTTATTTTTTGGTTCAATATTATGGTTTCATCTGCGCATACGGAAGTATCAATCTTGTTACCGGATTTTGAACATTCTGTTTTATTTTACACTTTGTTATTTCACAAAAGATATTCTGATTTATTTTTGCATGATCAAACTAATCAAGAATTTGAACTTATAATTTACAATGGCATCGCTGTTGGTTGATGTTTCACAAAGCGGGGATGTGTTCAAGTGAGTGGGGAACACAAAGTCTTGTGATTGGTTTTCATTAATCCAAATTCACAACAACTGGTAAGACTTAAAGTGGATCCATATACTGGCAATCGTCCTAGGCTTGTGCATCGAATAAATAAATATCATTAATCATCAATAAGTAATGCTGAGGTATGATTACAATATGATCTTATGTTTGGATCTTTCTCATCAAAAACATATTTATTTTGTAGTTAGAATACAAATTTTGTAGGATTCTAGGATATACAATTTTGCAATTCATAGCTTTAGGGGGAGTTTATTCAAATCATTGAAAAAATTCATAAAAATTTTCTTCTATTTTCTTTTAGATTATCCGATGTGACTTACTAATTCTTTGTAAACACTATAATTGATTTACTGTTAATAAGTGACAAAGAGAAATTGGAATTGTGATGAGGCATCTAGTATGATCACATGTGAAGCAAAAAAAAATTTAGTTTTGATTATGTATCAACTGATGCAGGTGATTAGAGTGATGAAGATCTGTGTGTTGAAGATATCACTGCAGTCCTCAGCAAGTGAATCTTGAAAAAGAAAGACATAAGATGGAGAGAGAGAGAGAGAGAGAGAGAGAGAGAGAGAGAGAATGAAATTAAGATTTAGAGGGTGAAGTAGAAACAAAGAGACTGATGTATTTTCTGTGTGAAAATATAACAGCTACAACTGAAGGGAAGTATGTTGATAGCAAGGTTGTAGGGGAGTATGTTGATGCATATATGTTCCCCGATGCACAAAATGTTTGAGCATATACAACAGCAAGGTTCAAGGGGGAGTATGTTGGTGCATTTTCTGCGTGAATGTAACATCAGTGCCGGAACAGTGATCTTAAACAGTACATGAACAGTAATTAGGTACGAACTCTATACAATTCAGTGTATTTCATATTCATGTCAAGCATCATTATCATTTCATGTTATCATAACGCAAATTCAGAATCAATTTCAGAGAAACAAGTTCAGATCAATGGTTCTTGAGTCAGATAATTATCTGGCAGCTGGCCGAATGGCTCTATGCAGCTGGCCGAATGGCCACTCTCTTTGGCCGAAGGACTCCTGGCCGAACCAGACCCTTCATTCGCCGAATGTCCTTGCCGAACCAACCTCTGCCGAAAAGCCATGACCGAACCAGCCTAACTCATTCGACCATACTCATTCGGTAGCCAGTAGCCTCATTCGGCCAACCACTTTCAGCCTAAGCCATTCGCACCAACTCATTCGGCACATCCTCATTCGATCGGCCATCTTCTTCTGTAGGCCCAAGGCCCTATTCGGCTAAACTCACAGCCATTCGACCACGAGAGCCATTCGATCGGGCTTGGGTTGATTGCCTACACCCCCAATCGGTACAATGTTGGTGGAGTATGGGTTTGAGCCGGTGTATGTCATTTCATAAGTGGGTCTAATAAAAATGTGTTCATGCATGGGGGTATCATGTGTGTGTGCATGGGATGAGATTAGGGTTTCTATTTCCATGCAATATGAGTTGAGTGGATATAGTTTCACCGTAGGACATTAAACCAAGTAAGGATCATAGTAACAATGGGAGTTAAACTAAAGTTCTTTTAAATAATCGTGTGAATCTGAAAACAATAAGTTAAGGTTGTGAAGTGTTGATGTGACCATTAACACCTACACCTTAGGAAATCTATTAAGGACATGAAACTAACCTAAGTGATTCACTAGAAATATCAAGAAACCGTTCAAAGATCAAAGTCAAGTAATGGGCCGAGGTTGGCCCAATGGGCTTCACCTAAGCTCGTCATGTTACTTATATTCATCTTTTAAGTAAATATGTTTTAGTAAATGAAATGATTTATAAACTTTGTAAAACTACAATAAATTATGCTTTTTGAACCCTTAATATAAAATGGAATAACTTAAGGAGGTTTTAATTAGAAATTGTAAATGAATAATCATGGGATAAGGGTATTCCTGGGTAATAAGTTAGATTAAATTAGATGAGATCTTAGAAACACATTAGTAATTTAGGACACTTAGTTGCACACCGAGACCAAACCCTAGATACGACGATTACTGTATATACTTATCGTATTTGAATTCTTTTAAAACAACTCAGGAACCGAAGATACTTAAGCTACAACCAACAAGTGCGCATTTTGTGGTAATTCTATACAGGGCAACACAGGTGAGTTCATTGCCCCTTTTCTAAACATTTTGTTTTAAAACGCGGGGCTTGTCTTCCTTTTCTCCCACATTTCAGACAGTGTCTACACAGCTTGTCTTCCTTGTGATGAAAACCATACTTAGTGTATAGTGGAAAGGTACCAACATACTGATGGGGAATTGGAGCTATTGGTGTTCTGCACTGCTGCATCCAATGGCCTGCCTTCCCACAGCGGGTACATTGTACACATGGAAGTTCAGCTTTGTGATAATAGTTACAAGTTGAACAAAGCGGGGCCTTTCCCTTGTAGTGACCACTAACTTGGTTCAGGTCTGGCATGACGTGACTGATAGGAGTGGCTTCCGTGAAGTTCACGGGTCCCTTTCGCTATTTAGCAGGACGATGTTTGGATTTCTTGCTGGTTTCCTCTTTCTCTGTTTTCTCCTGTCTTGCAGTGACAGGCGAACAACTCCTAGCATACTCCTCACTGTTCCTGATCCGATTGATGATATCAGGAATCATTGCAACCAACTGGTCAGTAATCAGGGTTGCTAATGCAGCAGTTGCTGGGTCCACTTCGAGTGGAGGAAGATAAGGTGGTGTTGGTTGTTGTCCCTGTGACATTTTGATCTTAACCGAAAAGTTATCGGTTAGTATTTATGAGCAAATGATGTAACATATGCAAGTAATTCCTGAGTCCTGTGTTGTCTACATGAGGGTCCCTAGGTTATAGTCTAGGCCAAACCGTTTAAGTAATATGACCTATTTTCTCTATAACCATGGCTCTGATACCAATCTGTCACACCCCGAGCCGGTGGGCTGGATCGACTTTCCCGTCGGGCAGAAGGTTCTCGGGCACGATATCATTTGTGATAATCGAAATGATCAGATTGTTTACATGGCACATGGTACATAATGAGAAATGCTAAAATGAAATTGATATAGAATTACAAAGTTAAATTACATTGTCATGTTCATAATTTAACTAAGTAAATCTACCAAGACGAATCATAAAGTAGTTTTCTTGTCTCTGCACAAGACTTCCAAAAGATGATTCAAAGTTTTGTCATTCAAAAGTATACACAACACAAAATGAAGCTAGGTCATCTAAAAGTCCTCTAGCTTAAGTCCTGAATGATTGGTGACTAAACATGTTCGTCACCTGAGAAAACATGCATTTAAACAAAGTCAACACTAGGTTGGTGAGTTCATAAGTTTATTAATTGAAAACAATTTATTTATTGTCATCCACCATCACAATGTTACACACAAGTCTTATTGATAATTGTCTCATTTGTCTCGCACAATGTCCTCTCCATAGTTATACTTACAATTAGTGTTTCACCCAAATCAAGCATGCATATATATAGGGCTTACGTAGGGGAACAAGCCCCAGCCGACGTCCCACTACATGCTCAATGGGATTCAACACCACTTGTAGTACAACTATGGATACCCTTTTCTATCTCACATGTGTTTACCCCATCTGATATTCACCCATAAATTGTGTTCATCACCCGTAGTGTTATATGTATAGAATAAAAGAGTATGAGGGAAGTCAGTTATCAAAACCGAAGTGATGATAAACCCTAAGTGTTTTAAGGAAAATAGTTTTATCAAATCTCATCCTTATTATTATTCTCTCAATTGTAGGGTTAACTGTAATTTACTTCTAATTAAGGGAGTAATAGTTAACTCATCAGTAATGTAATTGGCCTAAATGTATAGAGCATATATGGGACCCATTGTGGACCTCACGTAATTAGACCATAATGCCTCCCATTTACCTCTATCCCATTTGTGTTCTCATAGTTTAGTTGCCTTCAATGAGACTATTACCCGTATGATGACATGAGAGAAAATCAATTCCTCAATCTACCAGTTAATAGAATCGAAAGAATAATTACAATTAGTTTCTGTAGATTAATATCACCATGTGTCGTTTACCAAACCTGACTGATGCCGCCCTGTTACCAGTCATACGATACCGGCCAGTGATAAAAATACGATCAACGTACCGGCCTCACTCGCCGGCGGTTTGTCAAACCTATGGTACCATTACGCTATCGTCGGTTTAGTCACACTAAATTAAATGGTAAGTGATTTACTTCTAAGGGACTTAAAATTGGACGTGAACTCATGAACACATGATTGTTGTGATATAATACAAATAGGCTTAATAGTAATTAATTGATGTTATGTGTTCTCCCATCGTTATTGTCTCAATGTCTTTAACAAAGTGTTATAAGAACTTGTCTTATTACACAAATCTAGGAAATGTGTTGAATGATATTATCATCATGAACTTATGTTATCATGATTATCATTCTTGTTACCTCTTGTACTTGTCTCAATGGTATCTCAATGTCACCTTAGTGTTAATAACAAAATGTTATAAGATCACATCTTAAATACACTTATGTTATTTCAGTGATCGGATGATATCAGGAAATTATGTTATCGTGACATCATCCTTGATATGTTGTATTGGTATAATCAAAATAAAATGAACACAATGCTATGATCTCTAGTCTTTAACATTGTCTCATAAGATCTCATCTTATCATACAATGTTAGCATATGCGAGGGATGTCATCTTGAAACTATGTTATCATGATGTCATCCTTGATATCCCATGTGATTGTCTCAAGTGTTGTCTCAATGTTATGTATTCTCAATTATTTTAACAACGTGTTATAAGAACTCGTCTTATTACACAGTGTTAATAAATGTGGTGAATGATGTCATCATGAAATCATGTTATCATGAGCATCACTCTTGTTGTTTCAGTGTTATAAGCCCGTTGTTATGAGATCTAGCCTTGATGCATTGTGTCATTCATTTTGATGGGATGGTATCATGAAGTTATGTTATCATGATATCATACCTATTATGTTTTACATGTTAATTCACACACAATCACACGTAATGATAATGATAAGATAAGAATATGATAATTAAGATGAAATCAATATTATCTATATCACATGATGATTGAAATAAAATACTAAAGCTTTTAAATAAATAAAAGAGTTAGCATGTTTTTCAGCCTCGAAGTTAAAATCAAAAGATTAGAAAAGGGGCGTATGAACTCACCTTGTTGTTGTAGTGGTTGACTAAGACTCAAGAATGCACGCGCTCGTTGTTGTTATGTTTCTGAGTTCACAATCCTGTGTTGTATTCAAAGTTGTTTGTTTAGCCCTAGTCTCATTGAGGTGTGATATATATATACTAACACTTAACCCGTTTAAGGTTAACTGTTAATATATTAAGGTGTTTGTTGTTAATGTTTTTGTCTTGAATTATAGTTTTAACATAAGGTGGTATTTTTAAGATCAACTTGTTTTCTAAATGTAAAAACTTAGGGTTTTTCCAAGTTAAACTTAATCGCTTGGGTGTTAGCCAACAAGTTACCTTTATTTGAAAGTGTTAATATAAAAAACCCATTGTAACATTTAGCTACTTAACACTTTACAAAAAGGACTGTAGATGTTATCAAGTTGGGTTAATAAAAACATTTCACCAACTTTATAGTAAAAACGTGTTATCACTTTAGTCGATGTATGTGGTTAAATGAAAATGGTTCAATGTTATCGTCTTCCTTATAGTTTTCGGCTGGTTCTAGTTGTGCAACCCAACATGCGAAGGGAAGATCATGCAAATGGTGATGTTCGGCCGAATAAGGTGGCCCTGCGAATGGGGTGGTCGACCGAATAAGGTGGTCATGCGAATGAAACTTGTCCGAAGGTGGGCTGTTGTCACACCCCCACCTCTCGTCACCTGTTAATGATGTCACTGAAACGGTTGCGGAAGCATAGTGGTGATGTCTTAGAGATAAGGGATGACTTACTTGATCCGATATCACAAGCACACAGATTAACTTAAAAGAAATACATTTAAAAGGTTCGTCATTAATATCCATATTACAGTTTACAACTAAGTTTATTTAATTATAGAACTAAATTATTCAAGTACGAGTATTCAAAAAGTGTGTCCTCACCAACGATCACTATTTCCCTACAAAAAGGTTTAAGTTTGAAACGTCAGCACAAAGCTGGTGAGTTCATACAGTTCATGTTTCACACTATGATATGTTATACAAGTTCTCAAAATGTTCTGTTCAAGATAACCATGGGACCCGTATCTAGTTCCTTTCGGACGTTCTGTTCTTATTCTATAAAGATACTACCCGTCGGTTAATATCTTGGTGCCTCATTGTCTTAATGTTTATCACAACACATTAAGAAGTTCTGGAAACAGATAACAAACATTTACACCAAGGGGAGTTGCAAGCTCCCGGCAAATGGGTTGTGAGCCGATAGTACTATCAATGTTTTCTGTTCGGCCTCACATGGGTTCACTAGACATAGTTCGGAAATGAGGACTTATAAGTTCTGTGATAGTGTTCTGTTCTACATGCAAAATCCCATGAAATCCACAAGTTCTCAACAATCAAATGAAATCACGCAGATAACAGTGATACATATCATATAGTTCTGAAAAGTTTTACAACGCTACCCCGATGTTTATAAAAGAGTAAAAAGAAAAGAGGTTGTACGAAACTCACCTGATAATATAGAGGTAGCATAATATCTCCCAAACTGATAATAAAGGGGTGATTCTGCATTTATTTATTTTTAATGAGTTATTTAGGTTTTAACTTACTGATTAGATCTTTCTGAATGTTCAATGTCAAAGACATTGCTTTGAGAGTCATCAAACTGATGTTAAGTAATTAATTATTTATTTTGATGTCATATCTTACAATGTATGATAATGTAGGAACCTACACTGAATTAGGTTACTAATACAAGGTTGATGACACACTTGATTAATCAGAATAATCTCGGATTAACCAAATAGTTAATGTTGTTGATTATAATGCTAAAACAGTTTCTAGATAGTTTAATGGCTTAGGAATGATTAATCCTTGTTATTGATTACCCAAATATCATGAAATAACACAATGTAGCATTAGAATAGGTTTAATAACCATGCTTAACATACTAATCTGACTGTTATCACAAACATCAGATAATCGTTCCAATAAGTATGTTAATGATTGTGATTAGTTTGAAACACTTGGATTTAACCTTGCATTCCAAAGATTAATCAAACTAATCACCTACATTGTCATAATCAAATGGTTTAAACCATTATAATCATAGGTATGATTTCATGCAAACCGGGCATTACAACGGATCAAAACAAGGATTTAACCGTTAAAACATCGTGTTCTTTGTTTACAATCAATCCTAGCCATCATCTAGGCAATAATCAACAATCCTAACTATATCATTACGTTCAAATTCAAGATCTAATCAACCATTATCAAGCTAGAAAGTTAAAATGAATCGTTACCTAGTATGACGAATTTACGACTGCACAATAACGATCAGGGCTTGCAGAAACGTTCCTAGGTGCGATCCACACGATCAAAAGGCTTCGAATTTGAGTTTAGATGGTGGAAATACGTGGTTCTTCGCCTGTGAAACGTTTAAGTTCGAGAATGAATATGAAGAATGATTATGCATGAAATCTGATGAAAAAGATCAAGTTTTTCCACCGCCTCACCCGTCGCGTACAACGAAGAGAAGCCAAAAAGGGCTTCGCGTACCGCGAAGAAATCCGGAGGAATCTCAGATATTTTGGTCCATCGCGTACCGCCGAGAACCCTTAAACCATCCTTAGCATACCGCGACGAGCCCAATTGTTCAATACTTAGAAATTTTTCTTCGTTTTTTTTCATTTCCGAACAATCCAGGACCCTGTTTTGCACACGGTTTTCGCCCACATTCATCATTTCTAGTGTACTATCAACCTGTAGTAATTTCAATCGCCAATTCAACGTGGATTTTTAGAACGACCAAATGTGATCCCGTCATCAATGACGTAATTCTCAACTGCAATTGTCACAGCTGTCACACGAACGGGGCTCCATTCGCCTGGTAGTCATTCGGTCTCCCATGTAGTTGGGCACCCATTTGGCCATGGGGTTGTCTCATTCGGTCCATGGCCATTCGGCCAGATGGTGACAGTTCGCGTGGTCATTCGTCCGTCTCTAAGTTCAACTAACAAAATGATGATTTCGAGTTTTAGCCAAGATTAATGGTGGTTTTCTGTGGTTGTGTATGTGAGAACTAGTTTCGAAGGTGTAGGGTTTGAAAAGGAAGGGTTTTAACTGGTTAAACCGTGAGGTTAGAACCAAGGGGTGAAAACCCTAGAAATCCGAAACTTGCAGCTCGATTTACCTCGTTTTTGGTTGTTTTCACTCCAGCTCTGTTGTACTTTCGTGTAGAGGATTTTGAGAGCTTCAATTTGATAGCTTATTTGCATGATTTGGCAAAGAAATAGGTGAGATATGAGGGTTTTTGTGTTGAAAATCTATAGAGAGAGAGGTGAGCCGGATGAGAGAGAGAGAGAAAGGAGGTTGGTGATGAAATTAAATGAGAGATTTAATGGTTTTAGGGTTTTTATACCCTGTAGTAGTTCGGGTTCGTTTCGGTTACTCGATTCTTGTTTTCGTTACGTTTCCGGAACGTAATATGCGTATTTTACGAAATTTTAAATAAATGGTTATCAACAATCTTTTTTTTGAGGTTATAATTCCTAATAAATATTTTATGTTTATTCTTCTTATTTTATTATTTCAAAATCGTTTATTAATTTCGTTACGTCAGAAAACGAAAACGTAACTTACGCGCTTTTTCGTACAGAGCACTAGCTGTACGAATGCGATCATACGTTTCACTTTCTGATTTGGTTTCTATTTGTCAGATGTCGTTCAGAACATTATACCCACAGATATGTTTGTGTGAATCGTCACCCACGCAAACACACTGTCAGTTTATTATTCCGAGACGATACTGAATTTCTGTTTTGCATTGAATTTCTTCACTGACGGACTCAACTAAACACACCTAATTGCACATAATCACACTTGTTTCACCTTTTTTACTCATAAAATTATCGGCCATCTGAGTTCTGTTATTTGTGAAGATCAGATCACAACCGACATGTTTTCGTTACTTGTTCTCACACTGTTGTTTCACATGAATTGTTGTATTTACTGTATTTAAATTTTCTTTTAAACACATACAACTGTCATTTGTTTTATTAGTCCTGTTGCCACATAGCTGTTATTCACATTGTATTTACACATAGTAAAAGGTGAAAGTACACATACCATACGGATTTCCGGACGATCTGGTACCGGTTGTCACAAACATGGGCACAAATCAAACAATCAAACGAACAACAAGTGAACAGAGGTGAACAACGATCTAAGGATATCCTAAAGTCCCGACAAATACAGTAGACCTGAAAGGTCATTGTCACACCTCCAGCCGGCGGGCTAGATCGACTTTCCCGTCGGGCGGAAGGTTCTCGGGGCGCGATATCGTTTGATAATCAAAGTGATCAGATTGTTTACATAGCACATGATGTATAAATTAGAAATGCTAACATGACATTAATACATAATTACAAATTTAAATTACAATGTTACGTTCATAATTTAACTAAGTAAACCTATCCAAAAGAATCATTGAGTTTTCTATCTTGTAACTGTACAAGATCTACAAACAATGATTCACTGTTTTGTCATTCAAAAGATGCTCAACACAAAATGAAGCTACGTCTTCTAAAAGTCCACTAGCTTAACTCTTGAATACTGGTGACTAAACGTGTTCGTTGTTGGACCGATTGGGAGCTCGGAAAGAATCCGAATCCAATGTAAAACTACTCGACAACCTCTGGGATAGTGCGGAATCCTATTCCAGGGTTTTCCAATCGAAACCAACAGAAACCGTGGTGATCCGAGATTGTAAGAACAACGTGGAAGCAACAATCGAACACCACGGGTTGAGAATCGAACTTGGATGATCAAGAACCGCTCAGATCTTCTAGGGTTTTGACACTGGAGACTCAGGGAAGAAGAAGGGCTCTGGAAAGTTAAAGTTTAAATGATTTGAACTTCTATTTATAAGCTGTAGTCATTCGGCCGAATGAGTGGCCGAAGCAGCTCATTCGGCGAATGACTAAGCTCGAATGAGCTATCATTCGAATGAGTCATTCGGCGAATGACTCATTCTCAATCCAGACATTCGCTATAACCTTCATTCGGTGAATGACTTCATTCTAGAGCCATTCGCCGAATGAGTAACCTTCATACTCAATTCAGTTTATAATCAAATCAACTAAATAGATAAACATTAATAGACATTAAGGAATAGTAACAAACATTAAGAAATAGAAATAAAGACAACTTCCATTAATACTTTGAACATTTACATGATAAGAGTTACAAAACTGAACTAGGGACAAAAACATGTATCAACAAACTCCCCCTTGGACCTAGTTCAACTCTTGGAAGTTTCTTTCTTGAAATACTTTGCTGAAATAGCTTTCCAATCTGCTCCAGCGTGTATCTTGAAAATGCTGCAGAGACGAATCACTCTCATAAACTGTAAGGCTTGAACCATGTCTGGAACATCAAAGAAAATCTGATTTCTGAAGAGAGCTTGGACATCTTTATGAGACAGGTTCGTCAGCCACATGGGATCAAAAATTCTGACAGTCTCCCACTGTTTGTCTTTACATAGAACTATCACAGCTTCACCAGTGCGCCCGTCATAGTACCACCATCGGAAGCCATCCATAAAGTCTTGACGCATCTTCCGCAGGGGAATCTTCTTCAAGACTCTAGGGGGAAGCCACTTCAGGATCACTTTATGCTTGCGGGTATCCCCATCAATCTCAGGCAAGTAGTATCTTTCAGGCTGTTGTGGTTGAAAGTTCACCCATCTCTTCCGGTATTCATACTTGATCTGTCGAGAAAACCAAGCAGACATCCCAGAGTCACCACTGTATAGCATGTTCAGACGTGCTAGCTGATTGACTTCGAATCCAGGCAACGTCTTGAAATCATGTGGGTGTTTGAAGTAGTCGATCCCTTTCTCTCTTTTCACAGCATAGCACCCAAGATCATGGAAGTATGCCCATCTAAGGATCTGACCTCCAGCTTTGTAGCCTTTGGTCCTGTAAACCTTCTTGTGCGTGGCTGGCATCTTCTCAGTGCTTTGCTTCTTTAACACTTCCCAGTAAGAAGCCCATTCCTCTTTTCTCTTCTTTTGATCATCGGCTTCAGCCTTGCTTGCCTCTACTTGTTCTTCTAGATATCTGACCAAGAGAGCCTCTGTTTCCTGATCAAATGGCTCAGTGAATGTAGGCAGCTCGTCTTCGGCCGATGTATACTTTGGATATTCTTCATCTGTGATGTCTTCCAGAATGACCTCATCTATATCATCAAAAGGTTCTGGTTCGGGCTCTTCAAAACTGGGAACTGAGGTGTCATCAGTAACAACCTCGTCAGGATTCAACCTGAATAGCTCGGCTATCTGCTCTTTTGATAGACAGTGTATAATCTCTCCCTCCTCCTTGTCATAGCTCACTGAGTGCTGTATAATACCCTGAGCGTCCAAAATCATGGTAAGTGTCTGATCGAGCTGACGTCTCAGAGGCACAGCTTGAACTTCCTCAGTAGCTTCTGGCTCAGTTGTCTTCGATGGAGACGAAGGAGGAGGAGCCTGAGCTTTCTTGTCATTTGTCTTCTTTGACCGGATCTCAGAAGAGGGAGGGGCTTGATCATCATTGTCATCATCATCATCGTCATCAGTACCGGATGATTCAGAAGACCCACTCCCAGATCCATCCTTGTCATCACCAGTATCATCATCAGATTCTTCATCCTTCTCAGAATCTTCATAATCAACTTGTTCCTCATCAGACTCTTCTTCTTCTTCTTCTTTGTCTGAATCATCGGAATGGACTTCCACACCTTCGAGCCTGCGAGTGCCTTCCTTGGAACTCTCGACAAGTTCAGCAAGGCGAGCATTCTCAGCTTCCAGAAGAAGGATCCTTTCGTTGAAACCTGTGGCAGTCAAGGTCAACTGGTTGTGCTCGTCAATATACTTCAGGAGCTGTTCCTCCTGCTGAGCTGAACGAGCTCTAAGATCAGCTCGTTGATCAGCTGCCTGCAGCAACAAGGCATCCTGATCGTTGATCCGTTGAGTGAGCTTAGCGATCTTAGACTCTTGCTCCAAGTTCTTCTCCATCAGCCTGAGAACCATACTGTTCAGTGTGCTAAGCTGATCCACAACTGACACAGTAGGTATATGCATATCAGCTCGAACTGTAGATGAGCCCGAAGAAGCAGCAACATAAACTGGCTCACGAATAACAGGAGTGGTCAGAGGGGCAATAGTGGTCTGAGTAGGAATAGCCCTTGACCGTGTCAGTGAAGAAACTGACACAGCTGCTACTGATGTAAAAGTAGATGTAACAGCTGTAGTCAGTTCTGACCTCCTTTGGAAAGAGAACCTAGATCTCTTTCCCCTTCCAGCTCTAGAGGATGTAGGCGGAGAAGTGACAGCAGTTACAGCCACGGTAACCGGTGCAGAAGACCGAGGTGGAGGAGAGATATCAAACTCAGGAATAAAAGACGGATCAGTGATCTCCTCCCTCTCTTCCTCTGTCCTCTTCCTCTTTCTAACAACCATCTTCCTGGCCACCATCACCTTCTCATACCCCTCCTCCATGAAATCATCTGAATCAGTGCTCTCCTCATCACCGTCACCAACAACACCCTCATCACCCGAGTCCTCTGGCTCATCATCATCATCAGACATGTGAGGAAATGAAGTATTAGCAACAGTAGAGGTGGAAACAGTAGTAGTGGTGGTCAGAAAATCTAGATCCATCAAAGAATCTATATCTACATCCTCCTCCTGTGCTGTAGAAACAACAGCATCACCACCAGCAACAGAACCAATAACATCAACCATGCTCACTGAAGCAGCAGTGGTTATGTGTCCAGAACTCATCTCACCTGCACCAGTATTCACCATAGCATCAGTACTCACTAACACTGTGCTTTCACCAGCTCCAGCACCACTAGGGCCTGCACCACCATCCCCATCACCTCCATCACTATCATCACCTCCAGCTGGTACTACAATGTCTTCCACATCCGAGTCGGAGTCATCATGCCTCCATCTCCGTCCAGCAGGAGCCCTATAATCAGGTCGAGAGAGGTGACCAAATAAAGACCTGGTAGTGGGCTTCCTCTCCTTCCCTCTGTATGACAAAACTCTGTTAAGAGTAATGTCATTCATATGCTCTAATCGAATGACATCTGCATTGATCTTCGGAAGATCTGGAACTTGGGTATCTATGATTTGCTGTAAAAACCACGGGTACATGAGGAACTTCTTGTCACCCTTGAGAACCACGTTCTCCTTCATATGAATGAAGATCATCTCTGAGAAGTTGAAGGGTTTGTTGAGCACTAAAGCAGCAAATGCGCACTGAATGGTCTCACGCATATCATCAAAACCCCCTCTCCTTGATCCAAGACAGTGTACCAGCACATGTGCTAAGTACTTGAACTGCGGAGACATAAACGCCTTGTTGAGGATGCCAGCTCCAATGTCACCCTCATACTTGCATCGAAGAAAACATCCACAAACCAGAAATCGATCAAGTAATGCAGGCTGATCATGAGAGTCTTGAAATCCACAGATTCTCCGGATGTGCTCAGCTGAGACAACCACATCATGTCCTTGCACTTTGCCCCGTATAACTGTAGGCTCGGCCTCGCAATCGATATCAGCCGATGACCAAAAATCCTGCTGATGTGATAGATAGGGCACATGTACAGTAGATATAGCTGTGAATATCCTAGAACGCCTCAGAAATGTGATGATGTCTGAGTAGTGCTTCGCGTACGGAGTGGTCAAGTCTAGATGAGCACAGATGTTGTGCTTAGGAACTGACTTGTATCCTGCCATACTGCATAACACAAGAAATAAACATGTCAGTACGAGATACTCAATCAGTAAACTGAAATTAGCCAAAAATCAGATTAACTGTTAATCTGATATGCCGAATGAAAGACATTCGCCGAATGAGTCATAGGATCGAATGAGTCATTCGTCGAATGAGCCATTCGTCGAATGTGCCATTCGTCGAATGAGCCATTCGTCGAATGTGCCATTCGTCGAATGAGGTTCATTCGTCGAATGACTCTCATTCGTCGAATGAGACATGAATATGACTGGTCATTCGTCGAATGAGCCATTCGCCGAATGAGGTTCATTCGCCGAATGAGTCATTCGCCGAATGACGACATTCGGCACCCATTTTGAATTCAAAATCCCTTTTTCCAAAAATCAGCAATCAGTTCATAAAAATTGCACACACACACTCAGAATCAACCGATTAAGACTTTTAATACAGGTCTTAGGTAGTTTCAATCCCATTTTGATAGTCTATTTAAACGGCGAAAGACAAAACCCTAAAACCCTAAATTTTGATCTGATTGGCACGATTCCACGGTTGGAATGATCTGAAATTTGATCCCCATATACCTGAGATGAAGTATAACAAGATTATCAGAGGCAGAGTCAACAAAGATCAGAGAAAATCAAGTGAAAAGACACTGTGTGCTAATCGCCGAATAGGGTTCTCTCTGTAGTCGCGAAAGAGTTTTTGGTCGAATGACCTTCATTCGGCCGAAGGACCATTATATAGTCCCTTCTCATTCGCCGAATGAGCTAGGCGAAAGGTCAGATAACTTCTGTCTCATTCGCCGAATGAAAGTAGCGATTGAGTCATTCGACAAAGTTCATTCGCCGAATGAGAATGTCGAATGAGTCATTCGACACTCTTCATTCGTCGAATGAGGTTCATTGTGTATGATTGATTCGGTCGAATGACTCATTCGCAGAATGAGTTCATTCGGCCGAATGAGTTCATTCTACCTCTCATTCGGACGAATGAGAGATGAAAATCTCCAAACCTCAAATTTTTCAACATTTGACATTATGAGCAACCAACTTTTAACAATTTATAAAGATATGTCTGGTTGGTTCAGGATTCGGATATGACAGACATCCGAATCTACAAATGATCATCTAAAACAAAATTGAAAATAGAAAATCTTTTTGTATTTTTCTGAAGCAACCACTACAACTGTACAAACAAGAATTTAAAACACATAAACACATACTTTTGTGAGAAGTCCATTAATAAGATAACACATATCTCTAATCACATCATATTGCCTTCAATGAATGCTTCACTTCAAACACAATTTCATTTTGATACGATTACTGATATATTTGTCCAAATTTAAACTGAACAATACATAAATCCTAAACAAACTATATGATCACTCATATTTTCTGATTGAGTTCCCCAATTCATTTCATCAATCAAGATCAAAATCAGTTCAAAACTCATTTCAGCATATCTTAAAACCAGTCATCATGAATTCAATAAGATTCAAACATTTATTATCTTTTTGTGTTTTTCTTGTTCTATCCAAATGGATGGCTTCAGCTAGGTCCGTCCCAGCAATATGGCACATGTATGGAATCGAACTTTAATTGTTTAAGTATTTCTCAAGCTTAATACCAGCTTGCATTAGGTTTTCTTCAAGCTTAATACCAGCTTGTTTTTAGTTTTTCACCAAGCTTAATACCAGCTTGTTTTTGATTTTCCTCAAGCTTAATACCAGCTTGCCTTAATTTTTCTTTGAATGAAACCTCATTTGATTCCATGATGACAGGTGTATGCTTGATTTGAGTCAAAAACCGTTTTTCACTCAAAAGATTTAATAAAATGGATCCCACAAATCAAACTTTCTAAGTTATCATAAGTTGTTTATTTATTTTGTATAGCCAGCCTATCAGTACATCCCATCACAATTCTCTTGTGATTTTAGTTCACACATTCATTTCTGCTTCTATGACATAATGAAATCAATGTACTACTTTATTAAACAAGACCATCTCATTTTTTTTATTTTTCTTTTGTTTTTGATTTTTCAAATTTTCTAATGTTTTTGGTTTTTCAAATTTTCTAATGTTTTTGGTTTTTCAAATTTTCTAATGTTTTTGGTTTTTCAAATTTTCTATTTCTCCCCCTAAAAACCTAAAAATAGAAAATCTTTTTGTGTTTTTGGTAAAAAAAAAAAATAACTGTACAAGAGAATATGAAAATACTTAAATAAAATAAACAAAGCAAAGACTATCTAAGTAAAATGATGATCATTTGTGAGACTCAGATGAGGATTGAACTTCATCCTTTTGGAAAACACCATTAGCCGATAACAAATATAGAAATCTGGGTTTGTCAAAAGCTTTTGTAAAAAGATCGGCTTTTTGGTGATCGGTGTGAATTTTAACAACATCGATTAATTTCTTTTCAAAACAATCACGTATAAAGTGATATTTTATGTCGATGTGTTTGGTCTTGGAGTGCTGAACTGGATTTTTAGTGACAGCAATTGCGGCAGTATTATCAACATAAATAGGAGTGTTAGAAAAATGTAACCCATAGTCCCTGAGTTGCTGTTGAATCCAGATGATTTGTGAACAACAACTAGCAGCAGCAATATATTCAGCTTCACAGGTTGAAGTAGACACCGACGTCTGCTTCTTGCACTGCCAGGTGACCAATCGGTTTCTAAAGAACTGACATCCTGCAGATGTTGACTTGAAATCTCTTTTGCATCCGCCATAATCTGAATCACTGTAGGCAGTAAGCTCAAAGTGATCATCATTAGGGTACCATAAGCCAAGTTCCGGTGTACCCTTCAGATAACGCATAATCCTTTTGACAGCAATAAGGTGAGATACTCTTGGTTTGGATTGATAACGTGCACACAAGCAAGTGACGAACATGATATCTGGCCGAGAAGCAGTAAGATACATGAGAGATCCGATCATTCCCCGGTACAGAGTGGCATCAATTAACTCCCCCTTTTCATCTGGAGTAATCCCGTGATTAATCGCCAGTGGGGTACCAGCAGGCTTTGCATCAGACATACTGAACCGGCTCAGAATGTCACCAACGTATTTGGTTTGATGAATAAAAATCCCTGCCTCAGACTGATCCACTTGCAAACCCAAGAAAAACTTCATTTCTCCCATCGAACTCATTTCAAATTTTTCTTTCATAACATTCTCAAATTCCTTGCACAGATCATCATTTGTGGAACCAAAAATTATGTCGTCCACATACACTTGCACCAAGAGTAAATCACTGTCCTTCTCACGGATAAATAAAGTGCAGTCAATGACACCTCTTCTGAACCCGTTGTTCAGAAGGTGAGTGGAAAGTGTCTCGTACCACGCTCGCGGAGCTTGATGCAATCCATACAGGGCTTTGTCTAACTTGTAGACTTGGTCACGATGCAATGGATCCTCAAATCCGAGAGGTTGACTGACATACACTGTTTCACTAATAACTCCGTGAAGGAACATGCTCTTTACATCCATTTGATAAACCTTGAATTTTTTAAAGGATGCATAAGCCAAGAAAATGCGAATGGCTTCCAGTCGAGCAACTGGAGCAAACACCTCATTGTAATCCAATCCTTCTATCTGTCTGAATCCTTGAACCACCAGACGAGCCTTATTTCTCACTATAATCCCGTGATCATCTTTCTTGCACCGAAGAACCCATCTTGTACCGATGACTTTTGCACCTTTGGGTCTATCAACTAATTGCCAAACCCCCAATTTTTTGAACTGTAAAAGTTCCTCTTGCATGGCATCGACCCATGATTCTTCTTTGAGGGCTTCAGTGACTGTACGCGGTTCAACTTGAGAGATAAAGCAGGAATGAGCACAAAAGCTTACATCTGCAAAATCAAGAATGTCTGCAAGACCACCTGAAGAAATCTGACTTCGAGTCTTCACTCCATCTAGAGGACTCCCAATAATGTTATCTTGAGGATGAATACGATTGATTCTTCCAACAGGATGAGCGGGAACCTCAACCTCAGGATCTAAGTTATTCAAATTCAAATCCTCAAGACCAGGTACAAGGTTATCAACAACCGGTTCAGGAGCAGCTGGAGGATTGTCATCTGTGTTTGAGCTGTCATCATTTATCTGTGTAGTAGGAACAGATGCAGATGAAGGTTGCATAGGTTCATCAGGTGCATTTTGTACATCATACAACATCTGAACAGCAACATCTTCATCTGAGTACATGGGGGGCATATCGAATGAGTCAAAAAGACTGGAATAATCAAACATCCAATCTGGCCCTTTTCCAGGTGGGGGCATTGTATATTTCTGAACATCCACATGGTACCACTCCTCCACATTATGAGTTGAAATGTTGTAAACTCGTTTATTTGGAGTGTTGTACCCAAGAAAGTATCCTTCTTCCACCTTTTCATTAAACTTGCCCTGCTCATGTTTCTTAAGCATAGTGCATGGAGCACCAAATGGTTCTAGATACTTAAGATTTGGCTTTCTGTTATGGAGCAGTTCAAAGCAAGTCTTCCCATGTCTCTTCACAATAAGAACCCGGTTCAATGTATAACAAGCATTAGCAACAGCTTCATTCCAGAATTGAACCGGCAGAGAAGAATCAGCAAGCATAGTTCTAGCTGCCTCAATCAATGTCCTATTCTTGCGTTCAGCAACACCATTCATCTGTGGAACGTATGGAGCACTAAATTGTTGCACAATGCCTCTTGCATTACAAAAATTCTCCATGTTGTGATTTTTGAACTCCGTTCCATTATCAGTTCTAAACTGACGAATCTTGAGCTTATAAAGCGATTCAAGTTTAGTAACCAGAACTTGAATACAATCAAACGTTTCTGATTTCTCTTTCAAAAAGAAGACCCAAGAGTATCTGGAGTATTCATCAGTGATAACAAGGCAGTATTGATCTCCAGCTATACTCTTCCTATTCACTGGACCAAACAAATCCATGTGGAGAAGCTCAAGAGGAACATTGATTGAATGATACTTTTTCAGCTTATGAGACTGCTTAGACAGCTTTCCCTTCTTGCACGAAACACAGATATCAGACAGCTTGAAATTTTTCAAGCTAACTCCCTCAACCAGACTGTTGTGTACCAAATGATTCATCTTGCGCAAACTCAAATGGCCCATCCTCTTATGCCAAAGGATTGAATCTTTCTCAGTTGCCTTTGTCATAAAACATAAAGCTGTGGAGGATGTAGTTGAAGCTGTGGCCATATTGAGAACGTACAAGTCTTGCTTCCTCGGAGCAGACATCAAAATCCAATCTTCAGGTATCTGCACACCTTGCTTGAGAATGTAACACTTGGAGTCATCAAATAGAACCTTGTACTCTTTGTCACAAATCTGAGAGACTGACAGGAGGTTGTTTTCCAACTGTTTGACATATCTGACATTATCGAACGAAACCTGTCCATTTGTCAAAATTCCCTCTCCAGTAATAAAACCACCTTTGTCTCCAGCAAAGGCAACATAGCCACCTCGAACTGCATTCACATTGGTGAGCAGAGAAATATCACCGGTCATGTGTCTGGAAGCCCCACTATCAACGATCCAATTGCTGTTCACTCCAGCTTTTGGGGCAACCTACACAATAAAGAGACAATCAGTTTACTTTGGGAACCCAAGCCTTTACAGTCTTGGGTTGACCCATAGAGTCTCGGATCCAAACATCGATCCATTTTCCCTTAGGAATAGGTTTATCTGAAATTGGGGGAACAGACTCCTCAGATGATTTTACTTTCCAAATTGCATTTTTATCAAAAGAGGTTTTCAGATAGATGGATGATGATTTTGATTGATTAACTTTGACTACATTTGGAACTTCCAAAGTTTCCAATTTTCCTTTTCCCTTGTCTGAATTTTTAGACTGAATGGGTGGTTTAGACTTTTGCTGAAAAGACTTAGGTACAGACTTTACCGGTTTTGGTAAAGCAGATTTTAGATTTTTGAAAGGCACAACTTTAGGTCTGATCAACTGAGGGCAAAATCTCACAATATGCCCTGACTCACCACACTCAAAACAAACTTTATCACCCTTTTTATGAAAATGTTTTAAATCAGAAAATAACTTTTTAGTTGATTTAAAAACATTTAATTTCTGATAATCTGGCTCAAAACCCAAACCCTTTCTTCCTTTGTTACCAAACTGAGCTGATTTGGTAACACAGTCAGCTTCAGACCCCTGTGAAGCTTTAACAAAGCATAATTCTTTGTAAATTTTTGAGTTGCAGATTGGGTCACCTTTCATAACAACAGAGGTTTGATTCCGAGGAGTACTATATTCTGATTCATCCTCGGAATCTGAGACCCAATCTTCAACAACTCCATCCACCCTTGACTCCTTAGTCTGAGATGAACTCTGATTTGCACTCAGACTAACTGGATCAATTACTAACGGAGTAGTAACTTGAAAATCCTTTACATGTTTGTCATTTGGAGTATTGAAAAAGGCATTGAGGATTGGTGGAGGACAATTTTGATAATTAACCTTTTCCTTCCCCTGATCAGTACCCCTACTGATCATGTGCTCAATGATATAAGATGAGCTTTCATAGCTCTTGAGCTTTTGTCCTAAGGTCTCATAGTCACACTCGACTATTGCTAACTTCTTCTTAATCTCATTGATGGTATTGAGATAAGAAGTGATAGCATCTTGCTTATTCAGCACTGCGATTTCTGCCTCATGCAATTGTCTATTTAAAAGATCAATTTTAGCTTGAAAATATTTTTCATTAGATTTTAAGACTTTGTTAGCCTCAATGCACAAGTCGAGATCGTTCATCAAAACACTATTATGTGTCTGATAAGCAAGGACCTTACTTCTAAGATCAACACAATTAAAACACTCTGAATGTGAAGATGAACAGTCAGTGTATACCTGCTCCGACTCTGTAGAAGCAGAAGAGTTTACCATCAAGGCAAATTGAGTAGAGGAGTCATCAGCTTCAGCATCGGAATCTTGAGTGTCTGAATCTGTCAGATTATCTGATTCTGGACTTGAGATCTTGTCATCATTCCTCAATGAATCTACCTGAATGCTTTCTTCACTTTGACCTTCAGACTGCTGAATCTCTGCCACACAAGCTTTATCTTGATCTTCTTTATCAGCATTAAACCTGAAGTCCCAATTCACCCCTTCATCCTGTTGAACCATTAAAGCTTTACTAGCAGAGGATGAAGATCCAACTTGAGAAGGAGAATCAATGGGAACTAATCTCCTTTCTGGATTGGCAGTAGAGGATTTCTGATGCTGAAATGGATTCTTGTTGCCAGCTTTCTTCGGCTGCTTGCATTGTCTGGCAAAATGACCCTTCTCACCACAGTTGTAGCATGTGACAGATGCCATATCAAATCCAAACTTGGACTCCTTGTTTAGATTGATATCCTTCCCAGTCCTTTTTACAAACTCCTTTGCTCTTCTAACTGCACTAGCCAATGCCCACATAATGTCAATCCTCTCCATATCATCTGGATCAATCTGAGAGTAGTCATCATTGGTCAAATATGGATTGCCGATCTGACCAGCAACTAATCCTTCATATGAGCTAACCAATGTTGACAGAAGACCCATATGCTCTTTAGCAATCTCTACTGTGACCTTGTCAAAATTCTCTGTTTTCAGACTTGCAGTAGGCTGATGATGCTCTTGTTGTGAGCTTGATGAAGAAGATGGACTGAAATGCATCTGAGCTGCAGATGGAGCTTCAGATGCTTTAGAAACAAAAGCAGTCTTCAAAGGAGCATGAGTTGTAGATTTATCAACTGTAGGAGTGGAGTAGTATAGAGAAGGATCTTGAACTTGCACAACCCTCTTGGCTTTCCACTTGTTCTCTATCTCCTGTTCCTTCAACTTCTGAATGAAATCATTGATGTCCATATGAGCCATCATCTGATTTTGCTTGAGTACCATCAAGAAGGACTCCCACTTTGGAGGTAGGGCATCTGCTAAACACTGAATCTTCTCTTGAGTTGTAGTTTTGACCTCGTGGTTGAACAACTCACTCAACAGATGATAAAACCTGTCAATAAGCTCATCCAGTGACTCATTTCCCACATACATGAAGCTATTGAAATCCTTTCTTAGTGCCTTTGACTTGATACTCTTCAAAGCATTATTACCCTCATATCTTTGTTGCAGTGCATCCCACAGTAGCTTAGCCGAAGTAAACAGTCTAAATTGATGAAAGATATCTGTAGCAATGGACTGTGACAGAATGGCATATGCTTTCTTCTCATAGTCATACAGCTTCCTTTGAGGCTCGGTCATCCTTGTAACAAGCATAGGAGTACCATCCTCGTTTAAAGGCCTCAAGTAACCTCCCTCTATCATCATCCACAGATTTGTATCCACTCCATTGATGTGGATTTCAAATCTATACTTCCAGTGAGGGTAGTCATCTAAAGTCAACAACTTAGGAGCTTTGTTTGAGTTCTCGGTTTCATTTTCTGTCAACAAGAGAGTCTGAATGCGATGGTTTTGGTTAGCCATGAGTGCTAGATCCTCCATTTGATCAGAAGTAATAAGATTCAACACTTAGAAAAATTTCAGAAGTGACTGGCGAATGAACTGATATTGGGCGAATGTCGGGGGCCGAATGTATTGAAACTGGCGAATGGAGGCTGAGAATGACAACTGGCGAATGGGTTAGTCGAATGACCTATTCGGCGAATGGCAGATCGAATGAGTTCTTTGGCCGAATGAGTGTGGAGAATGAGGCTTATTCGGCGAATGAGAATGGCGAAGGAGCTATTCGCCGAATGAGACCTATTCGGCGAATGAGGGGCTATTCGGCTGAACTTATTCGGCCGCCAGAGTCATTCGGCAATCTGGTGTTTTAAGCAACGAAAATCGTGATAACTTGAGATTTTGACCAGATCTAACCACCAAATTTGGTACAGAAGTTCAAGACATGATAACAAACCAATTGGGAAAGAATTAGAACAATCAAACCACAAAAACCCTTGATATTTCAATGAAATAGTAACTTGGGAAGCAAGAAAAATAGGGTTTTTGAAAGTTACGAAAATCAGGGTTTTGGGAATCTCAGATCTGTTGATTTTGAGTGGAAATCGAGTAGAATCAAGAGCCAAAGCTCTGATACCACTTTGTTGGACCGATTGGGAGCTCGGAAACAATCCGAATCCAATGTAAAACTACTCGACAACCTCTGGGATAGTGCGGAATCCTATTCCAGGGTTTTCCAATCGAAACCAACAGAAACCGTGGTGATCCGAGATTGTAAGAACAACGTGGAAGCAACAATCGAACACCACGGGTTGAGAATCGAACTTGGATGATCAAGAACCGCTCAGATCTTCTAGGGTTTTGACACTGGAGACTCAGGGAAGAAGAAGGGCTCTGGAAAGTTAAAGTTTAAATGATTTGAACTTCTATTTATAAGCTGTAGTCATTCGGCCGAATGAGTGGCCGAAGCAGCTCATTCGGCGAATGACTAAGCTCGAATGAGCTATCATTCGAATGAGTCATTCGGCGAATGACTCATTCTCAATCCAAACATTCGCTATAACCTTCATTCGGCGAATGACTTCATTCTAGAGCCATTCGCCGAATGAGTAACCTTCATACTCAATTCAGTTTATAATCAAATCAACTAAATAGATAAACATTAATAGACATTAAGGAATAGTAACAAACATTAAGAAATAGAAATAAAGACAACTTCCATTAATACTTTGAACATTTACATGATAAGAGTTACAAAACTGAACTAGGGACAAAAACATGTATCAACATTCGTCACCTGAGAAAACATGCATTTAAACAAAGTCAACACTAGGTTGGTGAGTTCATAAGTTTAGTAATTGAAAACCATTGATTTGTTAACATTCACAATCACAATGTAATACATGAGTCTTATTAATGTTTGATTCATCCGTCTCACACAATGGCCTCTCCATAGTTATATTTACAAGTAGTATCTCACCCTATCTGATATGCTTATATATAGGGCATACATAGGGGAACAAGCCCCAGCCGACATCCCACCACTTAACTTAACAGAATTTAACACCACTTGCAATACAACTATGGATACCCATTTCCCTCTCACATGTGTTCAACCCGTTTGATATTCACCCATAAGTTTGTGTTCATCACCCAGTGTGTTGTATGTAGAATAATAGAATGTGAGTGTTTAAAGTTATCAAAACTGAAGTGTTGATGAACCCTCAATGTTTTAAGGAAAAATAGATTTATTAATTTTATCCTTGTTATTATTCTCTCATTGTGGGGTTTTAGTCTGTCACTACTAATAATAGAAGTGTGAGTTAACCTATTGATAATGTTCTCATCTTGATGTGCATAGAGCCTAAAAGGAATCCATTGTGATCCTCACGTAATCATATCACAATGCATCTGATTTACCTCTATCACATTTGTGTTCTCATAGCCTTCAACGAAACTACTAGTAATGTGACATGAGAGAAAATCAATTCCGCAGTCTACCAGTCAATAGAATCAAAGGATTAATTACAGTTATCACTGTAGATTAATATCACCAAGTGTCGTTTACCAAACCTGACTGATGTTGCCCTGTCACCGGTCATACGATACCGGCCAATGATAATGTTACCATCAACGTACCAACTACACTTGCCGGCGGTTTGTCAAACCTATGGTACCACTACGTTATCGTCGTTTAGTCCCTCTAAATTAACTGGTAAACGATTCGCTGATGAGGGACTTACAAATTGAACTTGAATACATGGCACATGATTGTTGTGATATAATACAGACAGTTTAATAGTAATCAATTGTTGTTGTATTCACCATAGTCTTCATCTCAGTGTTGTTTGTTCTCAGTGTTATGTGTTCTCGTAGTCTTTAACAAAGTTCAATAAGAACTTGTCTTATTATGCGATGTTAGTAGTTGTGTGAATGATTTTGTAATCATGAAGTTACATTATCATGACTATCATTCTTGTTATCCCATAGCCTTCACCCAGTTGTAACTACAGTGTTGTAAGAACTAGTCTTATTACACTTAGCTGACTCCGGTGGTGAATGATATTGTGAAATTATGTTATCATCAGATCATTCTTATTAGTTGTTCTCATGGTCAGTGTGTTGTCTACCTGATTATCTCCTTGTTCATAAATGTATGAATAATAAGATGTTATAAGATATAATCTTACAACTAGTATTATTCTATTGTGTTGATGATTCATGAAACTACATTATCATGTTTCATCTTAGATATCTCAGTTATGTTATGATCATACAAGCATGCATACAATAATAAGCGATAATAAAGTCAAACAATATTATCTAAATCATACTATAATCAATATGTTGAACTAAAACTTTTAAGTATTTAAAAGAATTAGCATATTTCTCAGCCCCGAGATTTGAAATTAGTTAAGATTAGAAAAGGGGTGTATGAACTCACCTTACAGTTGATGTGGTTGACTACGTATAAGTTTTAAGTATTTGTGCGAATGTGGGTGTTAGCCCCCTAGTTGTCTAACACTTGTGGGTCTTTGTTGTCTCTCAGTCTACATTCGCTTGTGATGGATCATACTAACACTTAACCAAATTAGGTTAAGCTTAGCACGTCTTGTTATTTGTGAGGAAAGACTTGGCCTTCCTTACCTTTATTAGTCTTAAGCCCATCCTTGACCATTCATAGCGTTCTCAAAGTACAATACTTAGTTTTGTTAAAATTGAAGATTGAAATCCAATTAGTTTCTAAGTATTAATTTAGGTTCGTTGATATTGGACTTTGCATGTTAAAGGTTTTGAGTATTAAGTTGACCTAACCAAAACCATTACACCACCTTTATAGTAATTATTAGTTCCCATGAACCCATAGATCCATCCCATATCTACCATAATCATGGATGCCATCCAAGTGAGTGGAGAACCGTATGACGTCTAAGCCGAAAGGAGGGGTTCAACCGAATGAAGGACCCGGCCGAAAGGGTGTGGCCGAAGGAGATTCTTCATGCGATTGAGTGTGGGCCGACCGAATAAGGAGGAGGCCCGAAGGAGCCTTGATCAGAATGGTCTCATTTGGCACTCATATCGGCGAAGGGAGTCACTCGGTCGGCTGCTGGTTTGGCCATGGATCAGTCGGCTGTTGGATCCCATACGGCCGAAGTGGCCATTCGCCCTAGTCCCTTCGTTCGGCCTTTCCCATTCGGCTGAGCTACAGCTAAGGCCGACCAAGTGGTTCCAACTAGGTTTTTAGTCATGGTTCATGGTAGTTTCCAGTGGTTGTGTGTGTTAGGACGAGTTTTCGTGGTTATAGGGTTCGAGTGAAAAGGTATTACACCGGTTAGCTCATGGTTTTGAACAAGGGGTTACAAAACCCTAGTTTTCGTGACTTTGTAGCTCAAATACCTCGATTTTTGCTGGTTTTTGCTCCCGATCGGCTGTACTTTCGTGTAGAGGATGATTATATCTTCGATTAGACACCAAGTTTGCAAGATTTCATCACGTATTGAAGGAGATCTAAGGGTGAAGTTCAAAATTTTAGAGAGAGAGGAATCCGGGATTAGGGTTTTATAGAGAGAGGATGAGAGAAATAAATGAGGTAGTTGGCCTCATTTAGGCTTTATATACCCTGCGGGTATTCGGGTTCGTTTCGTATGTTCGGTTGTCGATTTCATTACGTTTCCGGCGCGTAACGCACGTATTTTACGAATTTAAATAAAGGGTTTTTATATTTAGGTTGTGATTCCTAATGAATCTTCTAATTTTATTTTCTTAAATTATTTTATCGAAAACGATTATTTTAAAGGTTTCGTCAGATCACGTCACCTTCGCGCGTATTCGTTCGAATCATCACTTGGATGAACACGACAAAGGTTTCACTCTCTGATTCTTGTTTTCTACTTTTCAGTTATCATTCAGAACTTTAAACTCACCGATATGTTTGTGTGAATCGTCACCCATGCAAACACACTGTCAGTTTGTTCTTCTGAAACGATACTGAACAACGGACTCAACTAAACTTGCCTGTTTTCACATTGTTAACATTGAATTCACATTGTTTTCTCATTGAGTTGTCGGTCATCTGATTCCTGTAATCTGCTGTAACATCAGTACCGAAAACGTTACCGGAACAGTGATCTGAACAGTAACTCGCACACTAACTCGGGTACAAACTATGTGAACTATTTGTATGATAATATCATATAATGCTTGACACTAAAACTATTATGTAATTGTTTCAGCAAACTGACTAAAACCTCACGGTTTAACAGTTAGAAACTTATCAAACAACAATGAGTTGACATACGAATGCTTGTTAATATGCTATTTTGTATAAACGTATGCGAGGTTGAACAAAGCAAAGCAATAACGAACGTCGTTACAGGAATGCTAAATGGACAGATTATTCGTATAGGTGACAATCTGTATGAATACATCTGAAAGTTTAACGTTCTGAATGAGGTCCAATAATTAGAAAACCATATTGAAAAGGGTAGTTATCGTCGTATTCGTACGGGTGACGATTCGAACGAATACGCGCGATGACTATACGATTCAATTTAAACCGTAAATTTAAACGTTTTCTGAAAAATTAAAATAAACGAAAGATATTTAGTTAATTTACTAGGAATAACCACCTAAATTAATTTAATAAACAAATCGTAACATTTCGTTACGAAAACGAAATGAAATGACACTTTTACGCGAAACCGAGCAAAACCGATCGAGATCGAACACGCGAGTGGTTGAAAGCTTTTAATAAGGCAATCAATGCCTCATTTACTCCCCAACTACTGGCCCCAACTCCACCATTTTCGTCACTTTCTCTCTCTATACTCTGTCTCTAGAAACCCACCATCTATCTCCTCCATTTCTCAACCAAATGTTGATGCATGTTTATTGTCCCTAGTTCAGTTTTGTAACTCTTATCATGTAAATGTTCAAAGTATTAATGGAAGTTGTCTTTATATCTATTTCATAATGTTTATTTCTATTGATTATTGTCTATTAATGTTTATCTAGTTGTTTGATTTGATTATAAACTGTTTGAGTATGAAGTGTACTCATTCGGCCGAATGACTCTAGAATGAAGTCATTCGGCGAATGAAGGTTATAGCGAATGTCTGAGTTCAGAATGAGTCATTCGCCGAATGACTCATTCGAATGTCTGCTCATTCGAGCTTAGTCATTCGCCGAATGAGCTGCTTCGGCCACTCATTCGGCCGAATGACTACAGCCTATATATAGATGTTCAAATCATTTCAAACCTAACTTTCCAGAGCCCTCCTTCTTCCCTAGCACTCCAGTGTCAAAACCCTTGAAGATTTGAGCGGTTCTTGATCATCCAAGTTCGATTCTCAACCCGTGGTGTTCGATCGTTGCTTCCAAGTCGTTTCTACAGCCTCGGATCACCACGGTTTCTGTTGGTTTCGATTGGAAAACCCTGGAATAGGATTCCGCACTATCCCAGAGGTTGTCGAGTAGTTTTTCATTGGATTCGGATTGTTTCCGAGCTCCCGATCGGTCCAACAAAGTGGTATCAGAGCTTTGGCTCTTGATTCTACTCGATTTCCACTCAAAATCAACAGATATGAGATCCCCAAAACCCTGATTTTCGTAACTTCCAAAAACCCTAAGTTTCTTGCTTCCAAAGTCACTATTTCATCGAGATTTTAAGTGTTTTTGTGGTTCATTTGATCTAGTTTCTTCCCAATTGGTTAATAATCATGTCTTGAAGTTCTGTGCAAAATTTGGTGGTTAGATCTGGTCAAAATCGAAAGATATCGCGATTTTCGTTGTAAAAAACCCCAGATCGCCGAATGACTCTGGCGGCTGAATAAGATCAGCCGAATAGCCTCCCATTCGCCGAATAGCTCTCATTCGGCGAATAGCTCCTTCGACACTCGTCATTCGCCGAATAAGCCTCATTCTCAATCCTCATTCGGCGAAAGACTTCATTCGATCTGTCATTCGCCGAATAGATCATTCGACCTTCTCATTCGCCAGTTCTCATACTCAGTTTCTCATTCGTCAGTTTCACCTCATTCGGCCCCCGACATTCGCCAGTTTAGCACTCATTCGCCAGTTGCTTCTGAAATTTTTCTAAGTGTTGAATCTTATTACTTCTGATCAAATGGAGGATTTAGCTCTCATGGCTAACCAAAACCATCGCATTCAGACTCTCTTGTTGACAGAGAATGAGACAGGGAACTCAAACAAAGCTCCTAAGTTGTTGAATTTAGATGATTATCCTCACTGGAAATATAGATTTGAGATCCACATCAATGGGGTGGATACAAATCTGTGGATGATGATTGAAGGAGGTTATCTGCGGCCTCTGAATGAAGATGGAACTCCTATGCTAGTCACACGGATGACTGAGCCTCAGAGGAAGCTGTATGATTATGAGAAGAAAGCCTATGCTATTTTGTCACAGTCCATTGCCACTGATATCTTCCATCAGTTTAGACAGTTTCCTTCGGCTAAGCTTCTGTGGGATGCATTGCAGCAAAGATATGAGGGTAATGATGCTTTGAAGAGCATTAAGTCTAAAGCTTTGAAAAAGGAATTCAACAGCTTTATGTATGTGGGAAATGAGTCCCTTGATGAGTTGATTGCAAGGTTTTATCATCTGTTGAGTGAGCTGTTCAACCACGAGGTCAAAACCACAACTCAAGAGAAGATTCAATGTTTGGCAGATGCACTACCTCCAAAGTGGGAGTCCTTCTTGATGGTCCTTAAGCAAAATCAGATGATGGCTCATATGGACATCAATGATTTCATTCAGAAGCTAAAAGAGCAGGAGATAGAGAACAAATGGAAGGCCAAGAGGGTTGCACAAGTTCAAGATCCTTCTCTATACTACTCCACTCCCACAGTTGATAAGTCTACAACTCATGCTCCTCTGAAAACTGCCTTTGTGTCTAAAGCTTCTGAAGCCCCATCTGTAGCTCAGATGCACTTTAGCCCATCTTCTTCATCGAGCTCACAACAAGAGCATCATCAGCCTACTGCAAGTCTGAAGACAGAGAACTTTGATAAAGTCACAGTTGAGATTGCTAAAGAGCACATGGGTCTTCTGTCAACATTGGTTAGTTCATATGATGGATTGGTTGCTGGTCAGATCGGCAATCCATATTTGACCAATGATGACTACTCTCAAATTGATCCTGATGATATGGAAAGAATTGACATCATGTGGGCATTGGCTAGTGCAGTCAGAAGAGCTAAGTAGTTTGTGAAGAGGACAGGAAAAGACATCAATCTAAACAAGGAGTCCAAGTTTGGATTTGATATGGCTTCTGTTACATGCTACAACTGTGGTGAAAAGGGTCACTTTGCTAGACAATGCAAGCAGCCAAAGAAAGCTGGAAACAAGAACCCATTTCAGCATCAGAAGTCTGCCCATGCTAATTCTGAAAGGCGATTAGTTCCTATTGATTCTCCTACAACAGCTGGATCTTCATCTTCTGGTAGTAAAGCCTTGATGGTTCAACAGGATGAAGGTGTAAACTGGGACTTCAGATTTAATGCTGATAAGGAAGATCAAGAGAAAGCATGTGTGGCAGAGATTCAGAATTCTGATGATATTGATGAAGAAAGCAGTCAGGAAGATCTGTTGGTGATTGATGACAAGACATCAAGTTCAGAATCAGAAAATTTGACGGATTCTGACACTCAAGAATCTGATGGAGAAGCTGATGACTCTTCAACTCAATTTGCCTTGATGGCAAACTCTTCTGCTTCTACAGATTCTTCTGAGCAGGTATACACTGATTGTTCATCTTCTCAATCTGATTGTTTCAATTGTGTTGATCTTAGGAGCAAGGTCCTTGCTTACCAGAAGCATAACAGTGATCTGATGACCGATCTTGACTTGTGCATTGAAGCAAACAAAGTTTTAAAATCTAATGAAAAGGATTTTCAAAATAAAATTGATCTTTTAAATAGACAATTGCATGAGGCCGAGATCGCTGTTCTGAACAAGCAAGATGCTATTACTTCTTATCTCAATACCATAAATGAGATTAAGAAGAAATTAGCATTAGTTGAGTGTGATTATGAGACTTTGGGACAGAAGCTCAAGAGCTATGAGAGCTCCTCTTATATCATTGAGCATATGATCAGTAGGGGTACTGATCAGGGGAAGGAAAAGGTTAATTATCAAAAATGTCCTCCACCAATCCTAAATGCCTTTGTCAACACTCCAAATGACAAAGACGTAAAGGACTTTCAAGTTACTACTCCATTAGTAGTTGATCCAGTTAGTCTGAGTGAAAATCAGAGTTCATCTCAGACTAAGGATTCAAGGGTGGATGGAATTGTGGAAGATTGGGTTTCTGATTCCGAGGATGAATCAGAGTATTCATCAAAGCAGAGCACTCCTCGGAATCAACCTTCTAGTGTCATGAAAGGTAACCCAATCTCCAAATCAAAGATTTACAAGGAACTATGCTTTGTTAAAGCTTCACAGGAGTCTGAAGCGAATTGTGCTACCAAATCAGCTCAGTTTGGTAACAAAGGAAGGAAGGGTTTGGGTTTCGAGAAAGATTGTCAAAAATCAAATGTTTTTAAATCAACTAAAAAGTCATTTTCTGATTTAAAACATTTTCATAAAAAAGGTGTTAAAGTCTGTTTTGAGTGTGGTGAACCAGGGCACATTGTGAGGTTTTGCCCTCAGTTGATCAGACCTAAGGTTGTCCCTTTCATAACCTTAAAGTCTGCTTTACCAAAACCTAGCAAATCTGTGTCTAAATCTTTTCAGTCAAAATCTTCATTTCACACTCAGCCTAAGGGTTCAGACAAGGGTAAGGGAAAGTTGGAAACATTGGTGGTTCCAAATGAGATTAAGGTTAACCAATCAAAACAATCATCCATTTATCTGAAAACCTCTTTTGATAAAAATGCAATTTGGAAAGTTAAATCATCTGAGGTGTCTGTTCCACAAATTTCAGATAAACCTATTCCTAAGGGAAAATGGATCGATGTTTGGATCCGAGACTCAATGGGTCAACCCAAGACCGTAAAGGCTTGGGTTCCCAATGTAAACTGATAGTCTCTTTATTGTGCAGGTTGCCCCAAAAGCTGGAGTAAACAGCAATTGGATCGTTGATAGTGGGGCTTCCAGACACATGACTGGTGATATTTCTTTGCTCACCAATGTGAACGCAGTTCGAGGTGGCTATGTAGCTTTTGCTGGAGACAAGGGTGGTTTTATTACAGGAGAGGGAATCTTGACAAATGGACAGGTTTCGTTCGATAATGTCAGATATGTCAAACAGTTGGAAAACAACCTCCTGTCAGTCTCTCAGATTTGTGACAAAGAGTACAAGGTTTTGTTTGATGACTCAAAGTGCTATATTCTCAAGCAAGGTGTGCAGATACCTGAAGATTGGATTTTAATGTCTGCTCCAAGAAAACAAGACTTGTATGTTCTCAATATGGCTACAGCTTCAACTACATCCTCCACAGCTTCATGTTTTATGACAAAGGCAACTGAAAAAGATTCAATCCTTTGGCATAAGAGGATGGGCCATTTGAGTTTACGCAAGATGAATCATCTGGTACACAACAGTTTGGTTGAGGGAGTTAGCTTGAAAAATTTTAAGCTGTCTGATATCTGTGTTTCATGCAAGAAAGGAAAGCAGTCTAAGCAGTCTCATAAGCTGAAAAAGTATCATTCAATCAATGTTCCTCTTGAGCTTCTCCACATGGATTTGTTTGGTCCAGTAAATCGGAAGACTATAGCTGGAGATCAATACTGCCTGGTTATCACTGATGAATACTCCAGATACTCTTGGGTCTTCTTTTTGAAGGAGAAATCAGAAACGTTTGATTGCATTCAAGTTTTGGTTACCAAACTTGAATCGCTCTATAAGCTCAAGATTCGTCAGTTTCGAACTGATAATGGAACTGAGTTCAAAAATCACAACATGGAGAATTTTTGTAATGCAAGAGGCATTGTGCAACAGTTTAGTGCTCCATATGTTCCACAGATGAATGGCGTTGCTGAACGCAAGAATAGGACATTGATTGAGGCTGCTAGAACTATGCTTGCTGATTCTTCTCTACCGGTTCAATTCTGGAATGAAGCTGTTGCCAATGCTTGTTACACATTGAACCGGGTCCTAATTGTGAAGAGACATGGGAAGACTTGCTTTGAACTGCTCCATAATCGAAAGCCAAATCTTAAGTATCTAGAACCATTTGGTGCTCCATGCACCATGCTTAAGAAACATGAGCAGGGCAAATTCAATGAAAAGGTGGAAGAAGGGTACTTTCTTGGGTACAGCACTCCAAATAAGCGAGTTTACAACATTGCAACTCATAATGTGGAGGAGTGGTACCATGTGGATGTTCAAAAGTATACAATGCCCCCACCTGGAAAAGGGCCAGATTGGATGTTTGACTATTCCAGTCTTTTTGACTCATTCAATATGCCCCCCATGTACTCAGATGAAGATGTAGCTGTTCAGATGCTGTATGATGTACAGAATGCCCCCGATGCTACTTTTCAACCTACATCTACATCTGGTCCCTCTACACAGATAAATGATGACAGCTCAGACTCAGACGACAATCCCCCAGCTGCTCCTGAACCAGTTGTTGATAATCTTGTACCTGATCTTGAGGACTTGAATTTGAATAACTTAGATCCTGAGGTTGAGGTTCCTGCTCATCCTGTTGGAAGAATTAATCGAATTCATCCTCAAGACAACATTATAGGGAGTCCTTTAGATGGAGTAAAGACTCGAAGTCAGATTTCTTCAGGTGGTCTTGCAGACATTCTTGATTTTGCAGATGTAAGTTTTTGTGCTCATTCCTGCTTTATATCTCAAGTGGAACCGCGTACCGTCACTGAAGCCCTCAAAGAAGAATCATGGGTAGACGCCATGCAAGAGGAACTGTTGCAGTTCAAGAAGTTAGGGGTCTGGCAACTAGTTGATAAACCCAAAGGTGCAAAAGTCATTGGCACTAGATGGGTTCTTCGTTGCAAAAAGGATGATCACGGGATAATCGTGAGAAACAAGGCTCGTCTGGTGGTTCAAGGATTCAGACAGATAGAGGGATTGGATTATAATGAGGTGTTTGCTCCGGTCGCTCGACTAGAAGCCATTCGTATCTTTCTGGCTTATGCATCCTTCAAAAAGTTCAAGGTTTATCAAATGGATGTAAAGAGCGCGTTCCTTCACGGGGTTATCAGTGAAACAGTGTATGTCAATCAACCTCCCGGATTTGAAGATCCATTGCATCGTGATAAAGTCTACAAGCTAGACAAAGCGTTGTATGGATTGCATCAGGCTCCGAGAGCGTGGTACGAGACACTTTCCACTCACCTTTTAAACAACGGGTTCAGAAGAGGTGTCATTGACTGCACTTTATTCATCCGTGAGAAGGACAGTGATTTACTCTTGGTACAAGTGTATGTGGATGATATAATTTTTGGATCCACAAATGATAATCTGTGCAAGAAATTTGAGACAGTTATGAAAGAAAAATTTGAAATGAGTTCGATGGGAGAGATGAAGTTTTTCTTGGGTTTACAGGTGGATCAGTCTGAGGCAGGGATTTTTATTCATCAAACCAAATACGTTGGTGACATTCTGAGCCGGTTCAGTATGTCTGATGCGAAGCCTGCTGGTACCCCACTGGCGATTAATCACGGGATTACTCCAGATGAAAAGGGGGAGTTAATTGATGCCACTCTGTATCGGGGAATGATCGGATCTCTCATGTATCTCACTGCCTCTCGGCCAGATATCATGTTTGCCACTTGCTTGTGTGCACGTTATCAATCCAAACCAAGAGTATCTCATCTGATTGCTGTCAAAAGGATTATGCGTTATCTGAAGGGTACACCGGAACTTGGCTTATGGTACCCTAATGATGATAACTTTGAGCTTACTGCATATAGTGATTCAGATTATGGTGGATGTAAAAGAGATTTCAAGTCAACATCTGCGGGATGTCAGTTCTTTGGAAACCGATTGGTCACCTGGCAGTGCAAGAAGCAGACGTCGGTGTCTACTTCAACCTGTGAAGCTGAATATATTGCTGCTGCAAGTTGCTGTTCTCAAATCATCTGGATTCAACAGCAACTCAGGGACTATGGGTTACATTTTTCTAACACTCCGATTTATGTTGATAACACTGCTGCCATTGCTGTCACTAAAAATCTAGTGCAGCACTCCAAAACCAAACACATCGACATAAAATATCACTTCATACGTGATTGTTTTGAGAAGAAATTAATCGATGTTGTTAAAATTCACACCGATCACTAGAAAGCCGATCTTTTCACAAAAGCTTTTGATAAACCCAGATTTTTATATCTGTTATCGGCTAATGGTGTTTTTCAAAAGGATGAAGTTCAATCCTCATCTGAGTCTAACAAATGATCATCACTTTCATTAGATAGTTTTTTATTATTTTTTAGTATTTTCATTTTATCTTGTACAGTTCTCTTTTCTCAAGAAAAACACAAAAAGATTTTCTATTTTTAGGTGTTTAGGGGGAGATATTCTAATTTGAAAAACCAAAAACAATAGAAAATTTGAAAAATCAAAAACAATAGAAAAATTAAAAATGAAACAGTCCTGTTTAATGATATAGCACATTGATTTCATTATGTCATAGAAGCAGAAATGAATGCATGAGCCAAAATCATAAGGAAATGATGATGGGATGTACTGATAGGCTGACTATACAAAATAAATAAATGACTTATGAGAACTTAGAAAGTTTGACTTGTGGGATCCATTTTATTAAGGCTTTTGAGTGAAAAATGGTTCTTGACTCAAATCAAGCATACACCTGTCATCATGAAATCAAATGTGGTTTCATTCAAAGAAAAATCAAACACAAGCTGGTATTAAGCTTGGTAAAGAAAAATCAAAGACAAGCTGGTATTAAGCTTGGTAAAGAAAAATCAAAGACAAGCTGGTATTAAGCTTGGTAAAGAAAATCTAATGCAAGCTGGTATTAAGCTTGAGAAAAACTTAAACAAATACAGTTTGATTCCATACATGTGACATATTGCTGGGACGGACCTAGCTGAAGCCATCCATGTGGATAGAACAAGAAAAATCCAAAAAGATAATAAATGATTGAATCTTATTGAATTCATGATGACTGGTATTAAGATATGCTGAAATGAGTTATGAACTGATTTTGATCTTAATTGATGAAATGAATTGGAGAACATAGTCAGAAAATATGAGTGATCATTTAGTTTGTTTAAAGAGTTATGTATTGATCAGTTTAAATTTGGACAAATATATCAGTAATCGTGTCAAAATGAAATTGTGATTGAAGTGAAGCATTCATTAAAGGTTATATGATGTAATCAGAGATTTGTGTTATTTTATTAACGGGCTTTTCACAAAAATATGTGTTTACTTGTGTTTACTTGCTTTTAATTTAAGTTTGTACAGTTGTTTGGTTGTTTCAGAAAAATACAAAAAGATTTTCTATTTTCAATTTTATTTTAGATGATCATTTGTAGATTCGGATGCCTGTCATATCTGAATCCTGAACCAACTAGACATATCTTCATAATTGGTTAAAATTTTGGTGCACAAAATGTCAAATCTTTGAAATTTTGGAGTTTTGGAGAAGTCCATATCTCATTCGTGCGAATGAGAGGCAGAATGGACTCATTCGGCCGAATGAGAATGAGTCATTCGACCGAATAAGCTTCTCAGAATGAACTTCATTCGACGAATGAAGAGTGTCGAATGTCTCATTCGACATTCTCATTCGGCGAATGAACATCACCGATTGACTCATTCGCCACATTCATTCGGCGAATGAAACAGAAACTTTGTGACCTTTCGCCTAGCTCATTCGGCGAATGAGTACACAGTATATAACTGTGTTTCGGCCGAATGAAGGTCATTCGACCATTTGTTCTTTCGTGATATCAGACACTTCCCATTCGGCGAAACACACACCTAGTCTCCTCTTTTGATTTCTTGTGACTTTGATAGATCTTGTCACTGATAATCATCTTGTACTTATTCTCAGGTATATGGAGATCAAATTTCAACCGATTCCATCCACGAAATCATGATAAACAGATTGAGATTTAGGGTTTTAGGGTTTTGAAATTCGCCCAACAAATAAACTGTTAAGATGGACCTTAAACCCAAAATGTCATGTATTAAAATTGCTAATCGGTCGTTTCTGAGGGTTGTTTACCAGGTTTTTGGGATTGATTTGAGATTTTGAACAAAGGGATTTTGAACTCAGTGATACTGCCGAATGTCGTCATTCGGCGAATGACTCATTCGGCGAATGAACCTCATTCGACGAATGGATCATTCGGCGAATGACCAGTCATACTCAAGTTTCATTCGACGAATGAGAGTCATTCGACGAATGAGCCTCATTCGACAGATAACTCATTCGGCGAATGGACTCATTCGGCATATCAGAAAAACAGTTAATCTGATTTTTTTGTTAAATCTCATTGTTTTAGTGATTGTCTTGTACTGACATGTGTATTTCTTGTATTGTGCAGTATGGCAGGATACAAATCAGTTCCGAAGCATAACATCTGTGCCCATCTTGATCTGACAACTCCGAACGCGAAGCACTACACAGATATTATTACATTCTTGAGGCGTTCCAGGATATTCACTGCCATATCGACAGTCCATGTGCCCTATTTATCACATCAGCAGGATTTCTGGACATCAGCTGATATTGATTGTGAGGCCGAGCCTACAGTCATTAGGGGCAAGGTCAGGGGTCATGATGTTGTGGTGTCTGCTGAGCACATACGGAGGGTTTGTGGTTTTCAGGACTCTCCAGATCATCCTGTTCTACTTGACAGATTCTTAGTCTGTGGATGCTTCCTCCGATGCAAGTACGAGGGAGACATTGGAGCCGGGATTCTAAACAAAGCGTTCATGTCCCCGCAGTTCAAGTACTTGGCTCATGTACTTGTTCACTGCCTTGGCTCAAGGAGAGGAGGCTTTGATGACATGCGCGAAACCAGTCAGTGCGCATTTGCTGCCTTGGTGCTCAACAAACCATTCAACTTCTCCGAGATGGTTTTTCTGCACATGAAGGAGAATGTGGGGCTAAAGGGTGACAAGAAGTTCCTTATGTACCCTCGATTCATACAGCAGATCATTGATGCACAGATTCCAGATCTTCCAAAGCTTAATGCCGACATCATTAGATTGGAGCACATGAATGACATAACTCTCAACAGAGTTTTGTCATACAGAGGGAAGGAGAGAAAGCCCTCTACTAGATCTCTATTTGGTCATCTCTCTCGACCCGATTACAGGGCCCCGGCTGGAAGAAGATGGAGACACGATAACTCTGACTCAGATGTGGAGGACATTGTGGTTCCAGCTGGTGATGATGTTAGTGATGGTGAGGATGGAGATGGTGATGCAGGCCCGAGTGGTGCTGGTGTTGATGTGAGCACAGTGGAGGTGAGCACTGTTGCTGTTGAGAGTTCTGGTGTAGGTGAGATGATTTCCGGACACATGACCACTGCTGCTTCAGTGAGCATGGTTGATGTTGTTGGTTCTGTTGCTGGTGGTGTTGCTGATGTTTCTACCGCACAGGAGGAGGATTTGGACATCGACTCACTGATGGATTTGGACTTCTTGACTACTACTACATCCTCAGTGACTGTTCCTCTCGATGTTTCAGTTCCACATTCCTCAGATGGTGGTGATGAGTCAGAGGACTCGAGTGAGGATGAAGGTGTAGCAGGTGAAGGTGATGAAGACAGTTCTGATTCTGAAGAGACTCATGATGATGAGTTTGAGAAAGTGGATGAGGGTGGAAGAGTGGAGATGAGGAAGAGAAAGAGGACAGATGATGATTTGGAGGAGATTACTGATACGTTATTTATTCCGGAGTTTGACTTTTCTCCCCCTCCTAGGTCATCTGCTCCTGCTTCCACAGCAGTGATTGTTTCTGCTGGACAGCCCACCTCATCCAGAGCTGGAAGGGGAAAGAGATCTCGATTCTCTTTCCAAAGGAGGTCAGAACTGACATCAGCTGCTACAACTACTATCACATCAGTAGCAGCTGTGTCAGTTTCTTCACTGACAAGGACAAGGGCCATTCACACTCAGGTTACTACTGCCCCTCTGTCCACTCCTTTTGTTCGCGAGCTGGTGTATGTTACTGCTTCCTCTGGCCCTTCCACAGTCCGTGCTGATGTTCATATACCTACTGTTTCAGTTGTGGATCAGCTTAGCACACTGAACAGCATGGTCTTGAGACTGATGGAGAGGAGCATGGAGCAAGAGAGGAAGAACAAGGAGCAAGAGCTGGTTATTGCTCAGCTTACTAGAAGGGTTGAAGAGCAGGATACTCTGCTTCTTCAAGCATCAGACCAGAGGGCTGATTTGAGAGCCAGGTCAGCTCAACAGGAGGAGCAGCTCCTTAAGTACATCAATGAGCACAACCAGCTGGCTTTGACAGCCTCTGGTTTCAATGATAGGATCCTTCAGCTCGAGGCTGAGAATGCTCGCCTTGCTGAACTTGTCGAGAGTTCCAAGGAAGGCACTCCCAGGCTTGAAGGCTCTGCTGCTCCTTCCGATGATTCAGACAAACAAGAAGATGAAGAAGAGTCTGATGAGGAACAAGTGGATTACGAGGATTCTGAGAAAGATGAAGAATCAGATGAAGATGATGAAGATGATGATGAGGGTAAAGATGGATCAGGGAGTGGATCTGGAGAATCATCTGGCACTGATGATGATGAAGATGACAACAATGATGATAAAGCTCCTCCCACTTCCGAGATCAGGTCTAAGAAGGCCAATGACAAGAAAGCTCAGGCTCCTCCTCCTTCGTCTCCATCAAAGACTGCAGAGCCAGAAGCTACTGAGGAAGTCCAAGCTGTGCCTTTGAGACGTCAACTTGACAAGACACTTACCATGATCTTAGACGCTCAAGGCATCATACAGCACTCAGTGAGCTACGACAAGGAGGAGGGTGAGATCATACATTGCTTATCTAAGGAGCAGATAGCCGAGCTGTTCAGGTTGAATCCTGACGAGGTGGTCACTGATGACACCTCTGTACCCAGTACTGAAGAGCCCGAACCAGAACTTTTTGATGATGTAGATGAGGTCATTCTGGAAGACATCACCGATGAAGAACACCCAAAGTATACATCGGCTGAAGACGAGCTGCCTACATTCACTGAGCCATTTGATCAGGAAACAGAGGATCTCTTGGTCAGATATCTTGAAGAACAAGTAGAGGCAAGCAAGGCTGAAGCTGATGATCTAAAGAAAAGAAAAGAGGAATGGGCTGCATACTGGGAGGTATTGAAGAAACAAAGCACAGAGAAGATGCCAGCCACGCACAAGAAAGTTTACAGGACCAAAGGCTATAAAGCTGGAGGCCAGATACTTAGCTGGGCATACTTCCATGATCTTGGGTGCTATGCAGTGAAGAGGGAGAAAGGGATCGACTACTTCAAACACCCACATGATTTCAAGACATTGCCTGGATTCGAAGTCAATCAGCTAGCACGTCTGAACATGCTATACAGTGGTGACTCTGGGATGTCTGCTTGGTTTTCTCGACAGATCAAGTACGAATACCGGAAGAGATGGGTGAACTTTCAGCCACAGCAACCAGAGAGGTACTACTTGCCAGAGATAGATGGGGATACCCGGAAGCATAAAGTGATCCTGAAGTGGCTTCCCCCTAAAGTCTTGAAGAAGATTCCCCTGCGGAAGATGCGACAAGACTTTATGGATGGCTTCCGATGGTGGTATTATGATGGGCGCACAGGTGAGGCTGTGATAGTTTTGTGCAAAGACAAACAGTGGGAGACTGTTAGGATTTTTGATCCTATGTGGCTGACTAACTTGTCTCACAAGGATGTTCAAGCTTTGTTCAGAAACCAGATTTTCTTCGACGTTCAAGACATGGTGCAGGCACTACAATTCATGAGAGTGATCCGTCTCTGCAGCATTTTCAAGATCCACGCTGGAGCAGACTGGAAAGCTATTTCAGAAAAGTATTTCAAGAAAGACACTTCCAAGAGTTGAACTAGGTCCAAGGGGGAGTTTGTTGATGCATGTTTATTGTCCCTAGTTCAGTTTTGTAACTCTTATCATGTAAATGTTCAAAGTATTAATGGAAGTTGTCTTTATATCTATTTCATAATGTTTATTTCTATTGATTATTGTCTATTAATGTTTATCTAGTTGTTTGATTTGATTATAAACTGTTTGAGTATGAAGTGTACTCATTCGGCCGAATGACTCTAGAATGAAGTCATTCGGCGAATGAAGGTTATAGCGAATGTCTGAGTTCAGAATGAGTCATTCGCCGAATGACTCATTCGAATGTCTGCTCATTCGAGCTTAGTCATTCGCCGAATGAGCTGCTTCGGCCACTCATTCGGCCGAATGACTACAGCCTATATATAGATGTTCAAATCATTTCAAACCTAACTTTCCAGAGCCCTCCTTCTTCCCTAGCACTCCAGTGTCAAAACCCTTGAAGATTTGAGCGGTTCTTGATCATCCAAGTTCGATTCTCAACCCGTGGTGTTCGATCGTTGCTTCCAAGTCGTTTCTACAGCCTCGGATCACCACGGTTTCTGTTGGTTTCGATTGGAAAACCCTGGAATAGGATTCCGCACTATCCCAGAGGTTGTCGAGTAGTTTTTCATTGGATTCGGATTGTTTCCGAGCTCCCGATCGGTCCAACACCAAATCAAGAGGTTTTGGTGTCTAAACGACCACTACATCACGTAGATCATGAAAGTACAACATATCCATGCTTTGAACCGTCTAATTCGAGGTAAAATCAAGCTTTTTGTTGCGATTTTATGGTTTTAAAACCCTAGAATCGGTCCACCTCCTTTGCCGATTTTAGGCAACCCAAACCTTAGGGAAATCACACCCACACCATTGGAAATGATGCAGGAACATGTTATGCTTCTTGGTTTAGCTATGTGAGTTGAAATGAGAGAGTTACACTTGTTGTGCTGAACAGCCGAAAGAAGACAGCCATAGGCCGGCCGAATGGCTGTGGCCGACTAAACCATTCGCTCGGAGCTCATTCGGTCAGGCTCCACTCATTCGCCACCATGCTTGCTTGGGTCGTGATCCATTCGACCACCACCTATTCTGGATCTCCTCCTTCGGTCGGCTGAGTTAGTCGGGCTAAGCCCTTCGGCCCAAGCCTTATACGGCCAAACCTATTCGGCCGAGGACCCCTAGGTTAATTGCTAACCGAACCAATACACGAGGCTTAACCGAAGAAGATGACAAGAACTATAAGGATCATATGGGAGGTTTAAACACTCACATCCACACCTCATGCATGCATGGTGTGTGTGTATGCATGGGGAGTTATTAGGGTTTTCCTAATAAGAAAGAAATTTAGTTTTAAATAATGGTGATAAACTTGGAAGTTTTTCATGCTAAAGACTAAGACATCAATAGGCTGCTAAACAAATGCTAAACCTATATCTTTTGTCAAACACATGGGATTTGAGGGTAAACAAGGATGTATGCAACAACACTAAGGATTTTAACTATTACAAACATAAAGCACGCATTACAAGGAGCAAGGAAGTAACTAAGTGTGGGTGTGGATTAGGTTCCAACATCCAACACTTAGTGATTCTATGCAATCATATAACTAAATTAGAGAGTTCCAAGGGACCCTCTAAGCAAAGCTATGCACGGGTTGATGCAAGAATCATGGAAAGCAAAGATTTAATAGAAGACTTAGAGTTAAACAAGTGAGGTTAACTTAAGTCCAACCTATTAACTTATAATTACTTTATCATAAATTATGGTTTTAATAAATAGAAAATTGATTTACAAACTCCTTTACAGTTTGATTAAATGATTTTATCTAAATATTTAACCTAAATTGAATTGGCTAAAATGTCTTAATTAAAGATCTTGAATACAACTAGCATAATCCTTATATCACTAAGGGTTATATAACAACTATTCGTGGGAAAATAGTTATAAACGGGTAATGTGTTAAACTAGTTACATGGATTTCTAGTCACACATTAGTAACATAGGACACTTAGTTGTACACCCACGGCCCAAAACCCTAGTCTGCGTCTATTATAAGGACTTATAGTATTCATTGTCCCTTTTCAAACAATTTTGAATTTAACTTCGGGACTGAGAAGCATGTTATACCTTTTAAACAAATGTTTAAAGGTTGCATAAATGCTTTTATACTTATTCGTAATGCTAATACTAATGCTTATGCTTATTACACTTATTCTAAAAGCTAAAAGCTAAGGATTTAATCTACATGCTAATGCAAAATGCTACATGCTAATGCTACATGCTAATGCTACATGCTAATGCGTAATGCTAATACTAAATGCTAATGCTATATGTTAAGACTACATGCTAAGGCTACATACTTTTATACTAGTTTGCTTAAAACACTGGATGTTTTTTATATGCAGAGAATTCAAAGACTAACAGGTTGAAATGCTTTTATAAACTAACTTTGAAATGCTCAGAATGCTTTAAACTCTTGTATGCTTTATATGCTTGAAATGCTAAGACAAACGGATTGGCCTCTCAGTGCTTGCCATACCGGTTGTGAAGCTAATACTTGTGCACAGGGTACGTAAATGCTATGATATATGAATGCTATAAACTTGTATGCTAAAGCTATCGGCTATGGTAGAACATACTGATTTGGCCTCTCAGTGCTTGCCATAGGGTGTTATTCATAGTCGGGACTTGAAGGAACAGATCATCGGCCTCTCAGTGCTTGCCATAGGGTGTCCTTCATAGTCAGGACTTAGAGGAACAGACTGTTGGCCTCTCAGTGCTTGCCATACAGTGATTCCTCATTGTCCACCCATGATTGTGATATGTGACTAGGATGATTCTGGTTTTCTTTAGTTGACTTTGTGTCATCTTAGAAATCCTTTATCAAAACACCGATGTTGCTAATCACATTTAGTTCCGATATGGATTGATACTGGATTCCTTAGGGTATTCAATTGTCCATAAAGGTAACTCTCAAAGCTAGACTTGCAGATGCTATTTTGTGCATGTTGAAAACTTATAAACAGAATGCTAAAGCTATGATGGGAATGGGATTGGATGGTAGGAAAAATTCTTAATTATCATTAACAACGATGTCATATGCTGTTTAGTATGAGGTGGGATGGCGTCTGGGCGGGTTGTAGGCTCAACCCTTTCGTATGCCCTATATATAAGCATACGAAATCGGACATTACAGTTGATGTTAATGACGCTAAGATTGTTACGGAAAAGGTTTGCAAAAGCTATTTTTCAAATACTAAAACTATATGGACTCACCAACCATTGTGTTGACTCTGTTTTCTTACATGCTTTCTCAGGCGACGTACAGAACTAAGCTAAGGCTCAGGAATGCATGCTAGGATGCCCAGCTAGAGGACCAGTAGATTTTGGAAAGCACATGTTTTGTTGATTGTTGTGAATCACTTTTGATATCTTGTACATTTACAAGATAGTAAACATTTGATTATTTTGATACGTTTACTCAGTTAAATTATCAAACAATGACGGTTGTAATTTAACATTGTAATCCTAGTATAATGCTATGTGTGGTTTAGTTATTCTCAATGTTGATGCTATGTAAACAATCTGATCAATCACGATTATCATTCCTGATATCACGCCCGGGAACCTTCCGCCCGACGGGACACACGATCCGGCCCGCCGGCTCGGGGTGTGACAAACTGGTATCAGAACTCAAGGTTATAGAGAATAACACGTCATTTACTTAAAACGGTTTGGCCAAGACTATAACTTAGGGACCCTCATGTAGAGAACATAGGATATATGTTTGCGTTATGTCTTCTGCATTCGATCACTGCACTAACCAATAATCTTTGGTTATGATCAGAATGCCGTCGAGAAGACCACCTTCTATTGTACCACCACCACAGAGTTCAGCTTCGCACTCATCAACACCTACACCACCTGATTCACCACCGCCACCTCCTCCACTGATTCCTACTCCAAACCCGAATGCAACTCCAACTCTCGATCCTGCTATGTGATGACCACCCCTTTGCAAGAAGTCACTGCAGCACCTACTAATGCTACACCCAAACACTATGTTGGAATTCATACTCAATGTGCACAATGCAAATTTCATCACCCTACTACTATGCAGTGTAGGAAATGCAACAGTTGTGGCCGACTAGGTCACCGGGCTCAGCAATGCCGCACTCCAGCAACACAAGCTGCAAACAATGCTGCTACAGCATTTCCTCCACCACCAAACCCAGGAAATCACAAAAACAACAAAAGGGGATGCTATAACTGTGGAGAAGTAGGTCATTTCTCCAAAGACTGTCCGAAGCGAATGCAACAGGGAGCTCAAGCACCTCGTGGGAGGGCTTTTGTGATTGCAGCCAATGCAGCACGCCAAGACCCTAACGTGTTCACTGGTACATTTCTTTTACATGACTCTTATGCATCTATTCTGTTTGACACTGGTGAAGATCAAAGTTTTATTTAATCTGACTTTGCACGCCAACTTTATCTTACTGAGGAATCTTTAGACTCCCCTTATATTATCGAGGTAGCAAATGGGAAACAAATCACAGCTAGCACTATAATTAGGAACTGCCCACTTACACTTACTAATCATACATTTGCCATCGACTTGATACCGATGGAGTTGGGCAGTTTCGTCATCATTTTTGGGATGGATTGGCTATCTCTCAATAGAGTGGAAGTCATCTGTTCTAAAAAGCTACTTCAGATTCCATTGGCGAATGATCGTGTATTGGAAGTTAGAGGGGATCAAGCAAAGCGTAGTGTCAAAATCATATCCTGCATAAAAGCACATAAGTGTCTACAGAAGCAGTGTGTAGCTTTCTTGGCTCATGTGGTGAAGAAACAGAAAGACAAGAAAACGACTCAAAACGTGCCGATAGTGAAGGAATACCCAGAAGTGTTTCCTGAAGACTTACCAGGTTTGCCACCTGTGCGATCGGTAGAGTTTCTCATTGACTTGATTCCTGGAGCAACTCCTATTGCTAAATCTCCTTATAGGTTAGCACCTTCAGAGATGCAGGAATTGTCAAACCAACAACAGGAGCTCATTGACAAAGGTTTCATCCGACCGAGCTACTCACCTTGGGGAGCTCCGGTTTTGTTCGTAAAGAAGAAGGATGGATCCTTTCGGATGTACATAGACTACCGAGAGCTAAACAAGCTAACCATAAAGAATCCGTATCCATTACCGAGGATTGATGATTTGTTTGACCAACTGCAAGGAGCACAATATTTTTTCGAAGATTGACTAACGGTCCGGATATCATCAGCTTTGAGTCCAACACGAAGACATACCGAAGACGGCGTTTCGTACCAGATATGGGCATTACGAGTTTATGGTGATGCCTTTTGGATTGACCAATGCACCAGCGGTTTTCATGGACCTCATGAACCGAGTGTGCAAGCCGTATCTGGATCAGTTTGTCATTGTCTTCATTGATGACATACTGATATATTCTAAGAGCAAATTAGAGCACGAGCAACATCTCAGATTGATCATGGAGCTGTTGAAAGAAAAGAAGCTCTACGCCAAATTCTCTAAGTGTGAATTTTGGTTAAGAGAAGTCAAATTTCTGGGTCATGTAGTCAACTGTTGATGCATTTAATGTCCCTAGTTCAATTTTGTACTAATCATCATGTAAAGATTAAAGTTATATTAATGGAAGTTGTCTTTATTCATCATTCTTAATGTTTAATATTGATTATATGATTGTTTGATTGTTTGATTTGATTTAATTAATATTTGAGTATGAGTATGACTCATTCGGGCGAATGACTCTAACAAATGAAGTCATTCGCCGAATGAGAATAGCGACTGACTATACTCAGCGAATGTGCCATTCGCCGAATGACTCATTCGACTGACTTGTCTATTCGACATAGTCATTCGCCGTTCGGCCACTCATTCGGCCGAATGACTACAGTCTATAAATACATGTTCAAATCATTTCAAACCTAACTTTGCCGAGTCCTCATTCAGTGCACTCTAGTGTCAAACCTTTGAAGTTTTGAGCGATTCTTCACGCCCAACTTCGATTCTCAACCCGTGGTGATCGATTCTCACTCGCACGTTGATTCTACACACTCGATTCACCACGGTTGCTGTTGATTTCGATTGGAAAACCCTGGAATAGGATTCCGCACTATTCCAGAGGCTGTCAAGCAGATTTTCCTTGGAATCGGATTGTTTCCGAGCTCCTTCTTGGTCCTACAAAGTGGTATTAGAGCTTTGGCTCTTGATTCTGCTTAATTTTCAATCCAAATCATCATATCTTTGATTGTTCGTTCGAGATCTGCAAAAACCCTAAGTTCCTTGTCCTTCAAGTCACTATTTCATTGAAAATCAGTGGGTTTGTGTGGTTGTTTTGTCAAATCATTTATCCGAATTTGTTCATTATCATCTCATGATGTTCTGTACCAAATTTGGTACTTAGATCTGGTCAAAATCTCAAGTTATTGCGTTTTTGATTGCTGAAAACCCCAGATCTGCTGAATGAACATGGCGGCCGAATAGGTTTGGCCGAATCAGCCTCATTCGCTGAATAGCTACATTCGACAGTCTTATTCGTCGAATAGCTCCATTCGATCAAGTCATTCAGCGAATAGCTCTCATTCGATCAGTCATTCGGCGAATAGCTTCATTGGGTCAAGTCATTCGGAGATTAGCACTCATTCGAACTCTCATTCGGCGAATAGCCTCATTAGACCCTTTCGTTCGCCGAATAGGTTAATTCTCTCTGTTCATTCGTCAAACAGTCAAACTTAGTCTCTCATTCGCCACAATTAACTCATTCGGACCCCGACATTCAGACTTAGCATTGATGGCGAACCAGAATCATCATATTCAGACTTTGCTACTGACTGAGACTGAGACTGGGAACTCTAATAAAGCTCCAAAGTTGTTATCCTTAGACGATTATCCACACTGGAAGTATCGGTTTGAGATCCACATCAATGGAGTGGATATAAACTTATGGATGACGATTGAGGGAGGTTATCTGAGGCCTCTGAATGAAGATGGAACTCCTATGCTAGTCACACGGATGACTGAGCCTCAGAGGAAGCTTTATGATTATGAGAAGAAAGTTTATGCTATTCTATCTCAATCCATTGCTACTGATATCTTCCATCAGTTCAGACAATTTACTTCTTCTAAGTATTTGTGGGATGCTTTGCAGCAACGGTATGAAGGCAATGATGCTTTGAAGAACATCAAGTCTAAGGCATTAAGGAAGGAATTTAACAGCTTTATGTATGTTGGAAATGTATCTTTGGATGATTTGATTGCCAGATTCTATCATCTACTGAGTGAGTTTTTCAATCATGAAGTCAAGACCACTACTCAGGAAAAGATTCAATGTTTAGCAGATGCTCTTCCTCCAAAATGGGAATCATTTTTGATGGTACTTAAGCAAAATGAGATGATGTCACACATAGATATCAATGATTTTATTCAGAAGTTGAAGGAGCAAGAAATTGAAAACAAGTGGAAAGCTAAGAGGGTTGCTCAAGTTCAGGATCCTTCATTGTACTACTCTACACCTACTGTAGAGAAAGCCTCTTCACATGCTCCACTAAAGACTGCTTTTGTTTCTCAGACTGCTGAAGCTCCATCTTCCAATCAGATTCTTTTCAGTCAGTCATCATCCTCTTCAAGTTCTCAGAAAGAACATCATCAACCAGTCACAAGTCTAAAGACAGAGAATTTTGATAAAGTTACAGTTGAGATTGCTAAACACCATATGGGTCTTTTGTCTACTTTGGTCAGTTCTTATGATGGATTGGTAGCAGGACAGATTGGCAATCCTTATCTGACAAATGATGACTATTCTTAGATAGATCCAGATGACATGGAAAGGATTGACATTATGTGGGCTTGGGCAAGTGCTGTGAGGAGAGCCAAGGAGTTTGTGAAAAGGACTGGCAAAGACATTAACTTGAATAAAGAATCTTAGTTTGGATTTGATATGGCCTCTGTCACTTGTTACAATTGTGGAGAAAAGGGTCACTTTGCTAGACAATGCAAACATCCAAAGAAAGCTGGAAACAAGAATCCTTTTCATCATCAGAAATCTTCTGTAGCAAATACAGAAAGAAGACTTGTCCCTATTGATTCTCCTGCTCAGACTAGTTCTTCAAATGCAGGCAAAGCTTTGATGGTACAGCAGGATGAAGGTAAAAATTGGGATTTCAGATTCAATTCTGAACAAGGGGGACAAGATAAACCATGTGTTGCTGAGATTCAAAAGACAGATGATCTACATGAAGAGAGTACTGCCAAAGGAGCACATCTTAAGACAGAAGAAACATCTGGATCAGAGTCTGACAGCTTGACTGATTCTAACACTCAATCTGAGTCTGATGCTGATGTTGAAGAATCTCCTACTCAGTTTGCCTTGATGGTAAACTCATCTGCTACTCCTGCTGCAACTTCTCAGTCTGATCAGGTATCTGATGATTGTTCATCTTCTGTTTCTAATTGTTTTAATTGTGTTGACCATTAAAAGCAAGGTTCTTTCCTATCAGAATCACAATGCTGCTTTGATCAGTGATCTCAACCAATGTATTGATGCTAACAAAGTTTTAAAAGCTAATGAAAAGGATTTTCAAGCTAAAATTGAACTTTTAAATAGACAACTTCATGAGGCTGAGATTGATGTTCTTAACAAGCAAGATGCTATAACTTTTTATCTAAATACCATTAATGAGGTAAAGAAGAAGTTAGCAATGGTTGAGTGTGATTATGAGACCCTAGGACAGAAGCTCAAGAGCTATGAGAGTGCATCTTATATCATTGAGCACATGATCAGCAAAGAAGCTGATCATAAGGGTAAGGGAACTATGAGTTATCAAAGATGTCCTCCACCAATATTAAACAGCTTTGTCAATTCACCAAATGACAAAGACGTTCAAGATTTTCAAGTTATAACTCCTTTAGTAATTGATCCGATTGGGATGATTACTGATGAAGGTTCCTCTTTGTCAAAAGAATCTTCGGTGGATGGAATTGTAGAGGATTGGGTTTCAGATTCTGAGGATGAATATGATGATTCATATGATTGTGTTACTGCTCAGAATCCACTCCCTGTTATCAAAAAGGGTGACCCAATCTCATCTTCAAAAATATATCAAGCCTTAGGTTTTGTTAAAGCTTCAAAAGAAAATGAAGCTTGTGTGTTGAACAAGTTTGACAATCTTGTTCCAAATGGGAAAAAGGGTTTGGGTTTTAATCAGAACACGCCTAAAACAAATGTTTTCAAACCAAAAAGGCATTCTTTTTCTGAGTTAAAACATTTTCATAGAAAAGGAGAACCGGTTTGTTTTGAGTGTGGTTCACCTGGGCACTTTGTTAGATCTTGCCCTCAGTTGATTAGACCAAAGGATGCACCAACCAGAAAACAAAATCAGAATTTTGTTAAACTTGTCAGATCTGAGTCCAAGTCATTTCTGACAAAACCCAAACAACCAAATCAGGTTAAATCTGTAGACAAGGGTAAAGGGAAATTGATGAACTTGAATGTTCTCAAGCCTGTTAATGTTGATCAATCTAAATCATCATCCATTTATCTGAAAAACTCTTTTAGTAAAAATGCAGTCTGGAAAGTAAAGTCTGAGACTACAGTTCCACCCACTTCAAACAAGACTGTTTCAGATGGTAAATGGATCGATGTTATGATCCGTGACTCATTGGGTCAACCCAAGACTGTAAAGGCTTAGGTTCCCAAATTAAACTAATTGTCTTATTTTTGTGCTAAATGCCCCAACAGCTGCTTTAAACAGCTCTTGGATTGTTGATAGTGGGGCTTCAAGGCACATGACAGGAAATATCTCTTTGCTCTCCAATGTTCAACCTGTTCATGGTGGTTATGTAGCTTTTGTTGGTGACAAAGGTGGTTTTATCACGGGAGAGGGAATCTTATCAAATGGGCAAGTTTCATTTGACAAAGTCAGATATGTCAAGCAATTGGAGAATAATCTGCTTTCTGTATCACAGATCTGTGATAAAAACTACAAAGTTCTTTTCGATGACTCCAAATGCTACATTCTAAAGCAAGGTGTAGTTATCCCTGAAGAATGGATTTTGATGTCTGCCCCCAGAAAGCAAGACTTGTACGTACTCAATATGGCCACAGCTTCAACTACATCCTCCACAGCTTCATGTTTTATGTCAAAGGCAACAGAAAAAGATTCAATACTTTGGCATAAGAGGATGGGTCATTTGAGTCTGCGTAAGATGAATCACCTGGTGCACAGCAATCTGATTGAAGGGGTTATTCTGAAGAATTTCAAGCTGTCTGATGTCTGTGTTTCTTGCAAAAAGGGCAAGCAAGTTAAGCAGTCTCACAAACCGAAGAAGTATCACTCAATCACTGTTCCACTTGAGCTGCTCCATATGGATCTTTTTGGTCCTGTTAACCGCAAGAGTATTGCTGGGGATCAGTACTGTCTTGTCATCACTGATGAATATTCCAGATACTCTTGGGTTTTCTTTCTAAAGGAGAAGTCTGAAACGTTTGACTGCATTCAAGTGTTGGATACCAAGCTTGAATCTCTCTATAAGCTCAAGATTCGCATACTCAGAACCGACAATGGGACAGAGTTCAAAAATCACAACATGGAGAACTTTTGTAATGAACGAGGTATTGTTCAACAATTTAGTGCTCCATATGTTCCCCAAATGAACGGTGTTGCTGAGCTAAAGAACAGGACTTTGATTGAGGCTGCTAGGACTATGCTTGCAGATTCGTCTCTTCCAGTTCAATTCAGGAACGAAGCTGTAGCTAATGCTTGTAACACTCTAAATCGAGTGTTGATAGTGAAGAGACATGGGAAAACTTGCTTCGAATTGCTCCATAACAGAAAGCCAAATCTTAAGTATCTTGAACCATTTGGTGCACCATGCACTATGCTTAAGAAACATGAGCAAGGCAAGTTTAATGAAAAGGTGGAAGAAGGGTATTTTCTTAGGTACAGCACTCCAAATAAAAGAGTTTATAACATATCCAATCAAAATGTAGAGGAGTGGTACCATGTTGATGTTCTGAAGTATTCCATGCCCCCACCTGGGAAGGGTCCTGATTGGATGTTCAACTATTCTGATCTGTTTGACTCCTTCAACATGCCTCCCATGTACACTGATGAAGATGTTGTTGTTCAAATGTTGTATGATGCACAAAATGCACCTGAAGAACCAATGCAACCTTCATCTGTTTCAACTCCTATAACACGGACAAATGACGACAGTTCAGACACAGAAGACAACTCAGTTCCTATAGCTGCTCCTGAACCAGCTGTTGACAATCTTGTGCCAGGACTTGAGGATCTGAATCTGAATAATCTTGATCCACATGTTGAAGTTCCTGCTCATCCTGTTGGCAGAATTAATCGGATTCATCCTCAATAAAATATTATTGGAAGTCCTTTGGATGGGGTCAAGACAAGAAATCAGCTTTCTTCAGGAGGACTTGCTGACATTCTTGACTTTGCAGATGTAAACTTTTGCGCCCATTCATGTTTTATCTCCCAATTTGAGCCACGTACTGCTACTGAAGCCCTCAAAGAAGAATCGTGGGTAGATGCAATGCAAGAAGAACTTCTTCAGTTCAAAACGTTAGGTGTCTGGCAATTGGTTGACAGACCAAAAGGTGTGAAAGTAATAGGCACCAGATGGGTTCTTCGTTGCAAGAAGGATGATCATGGTATTATTGTGCGAAACAAAGCACATCTGGTTGCTTAAGGATTCAGAAAAGTTGAAGGTTTGGACTATAATGAAGTATTTGCACCAGTTGCTCGACTTGAAGCCATTCGTATCTTCTTGGCATATGCATCCTTCAAGAAGTTTAAAGTTTATCAGATGGATGTAAAGAGTGCGTTTCTTCATGGTGTGATAAATGAAACAGTGTATGTCAGTCAACCTCCCGGGTTTGAGGATCCATTGCATAGAGACCAAGTCTACAAGCTAGACAAGGCCTTATATGGATTGCATCAAGCGCCGCGAGCATGGTATGAGACACTGTCTACTCACCTTCTGAAAAACGGGTTCAGAAGAGGTGTCATTGATTGTACACTGTTCATTCGAGAAAAGGATGGTGACTTACTCTTGGTGCAAGTATATGTGGACGACATCATCTTCGGTTCAACAAATGATGGTCTGTGCAAAGAGTTTGAAAAGGTTATGAAAGAGAAGTTTGAGATGAGCTCAATGGGAGAGATGAAATTTTTTCTAGGATTACAAGTGGATCAGTCTGAGGCAGGAATCTTCATTCATCAAACCAAATATGTTGGGGACATACTGAGCCGGTTTAGTATGTCTGATGCAAAGCCTGCTGGTACTCCACTGGCTGTCAATCACGGGATTACACCAGATGAAAAAGGGGAGTTAATTGATGCTACTTTGTACTGAGGAATGATTGGGTCTCTTATGTATCTTACTGCTTCTCGGCCAGACATCATGTTCGCCACATGCTTGTGTGCACGGTATCAATCAAAACCAAGAGTGTCTCATCTGATTGCTGTCAAAAGGATTATGCGTTATCTGAAGGGTACTCCTGATCTTGGTTTATGGTACCCTAATGATTATAATTTTGAACTTACTGCATATAGTGACTCTGATTATGGTGGCTGCAAAAGAGACTTCAAGTCAACATCTGTGGGATGTCAGTTCTTTGGAACCCGATTAGTTACTTGGCAGTGCAAGAAGCAGACGTCGGTGTCTCCTTCAACTTGTGAAGCTAAATACATTGCTGCTGCTAGTTGTTGTTCTCAGATCATCTGGATCCAACAGCAACTCAGGGACTATGGGTTACATTTTTCTAACACTCCTATATATGTTGATTATACTGCCGCCATAGCTGTCACTAAAAATCCTGTTCAGCACTCAAAAACAAAACACATCGACATTAAATATCACTTCATACGTGATTGTTTTGAAAAGAAATTAATCGATGTTGTTAAAATTCACACTGATCACCAGAAAGCCGATCTTTTCACAAAAGCTTTTGATAAACCCAGATTTTTATATCTGTTATCGGCTAATGGTGTTTTCCAAAAGGATGAAGTCCTACCTTCATCTGAATCTAACAAATGATCATCATCTTTCTTAGATAATTTTTGTTTTGTCTATTTATTTTATTTCATTTTTCTTGTCTAGTTTTTTTTTCTTAAATCAAAAACTCAAAAAGATTTTCTGTTTTAGGTTTTTTAGGGGAAGATAGTTGTTAATTGAAAAACCAAAAACATTTGAAAATTGATAAACGAAAAACATTTGAAAAATTCAAAAATACAAAAACAGTTGAAAAAAATTAAAATTGAGATGGTCTTTCTTTGAAAAAGTGACACATTAATCTATCATGATATAGAAGCTGAGTTGAATGTGTAAGCTGAACACACAAGAAAATTATGATGTGATGTACTGATAGGCCAACTCTACAAATGAATAAACAGCTTGTGATAACTTAGAAAGTCTGATTTGTGGGATCTGTTTTATAACACCATTTATGTGAGAAATAGTTTTTGACTCAAATCAAGCATACACCGGTCATCATGGAATCAAATGAGGCTTAAATTAAAGAAAAAACAAAAACAAGCTGGTATTAAGCTTGAAGAAAAAGAAAAGCAAGCTGGTATTAAGCTTGAAGAAAAATAAAAACAAGTTGGTATTAAGCTTGAAGAAAAATAAATGCAAGCTGGTATTAAGCTTGAGAAATACTTGAACAAATTAAGTTCGATTCCATACACGTGCCATATTGCTGGGACGAACCTAGCTGAAGCCGTCTATTTGGATAAGAACAAGAAAAATATAAAAAGATAATAAAATTGAAATCTTATTGAATTTATGATGACTGGTATTAAGTTATGCAGAAATGAGTTATAAACTGATTTTGATCTTTAATGGTGAAATGAAATGGGGAACTCAATCAGAAAACATGAGTAATCATAAAGTTTGTTTAATAGTTGTGTATTGTTTGGTTTAAGATTGGACAAACATATCAGTAATCGTATCGTAAGATCAATGTGTCTAAGGTGAAACATTTAATGAAGCTGATGTGATGTGATTAGATGTGTGTTATTTTATCAATAGACGTCTCACAAAAACATGTGTTTCTTTGTCTTTAGGTACTAGTTGTACAGTCGTAATTTTATTTCAGAAAAGTACAAAAAGATTTTCTATTTTCAAATTTAGTTTAGATGATCATTTGTAGGTTCAGACGTCTGTCTCATCTGAATCCTGAACCAACCAAACATATCTTCATAAACGGCATCTGTTTAATTGATCAAAATGTTAAATCTTGAAATTGGTTGTGTTTTGTGTTGAGTATGTCTCATTCGACCGAATGTCTCATTCGGCGAATGAGTCAATCAGCGAATGTCTATTGAGCGAAAGAAGAGATTCGCCAAGTCATTCGGCGAATGGCATTTGCGAGAAAGAGTTCATTCGCTGGACTCATTCGGCGAATGACTTAGAGAAGGAAGAGTTCATTCGCTGGTCTCATTCGGCGAATGACTCAACCTATATAAGCCTTCAATCGGCCAACTAACCTCATTCTACCCTTTCTCATTCGCTCGTTACTGTGTGCTCTCATTCGCCGAAAAACACTCTTTCTTCGGCCGTTCTTTTTCTAGTGATTCCTTCTCACCCAGAAACTGATTATCTTCTTTATTGTCATATCAGGTACATAGGGATGGAATATCGTCAAGTTCTGACCATGAAATCATCAAAATCCAAACAAATTTTAGGGTTTTAGGGTTTTTCTTTTCGCCCTTGTAATAAATTGTCAGATTGGACTTGAAATCACATGATTCATGTTTTAAACTTGCTAGTCGAACGATTCTGAACATGTGTATACGATTTTTATGGACTGACTTGAGTTTTTGAAAAATGGAGTTTGAATTTCAAAAGACAGCCGAATGACGCCATTCGGCGAATGTCTCATTCGGCGAATGAAGGTCATTCGGCGAATGAAGGTCATTCGGCGAATGAAGGTCATTTGGCGAATGAAACTCATTCGAAGAATTAATTCATTCTAAGTATGACTCATTCGGCGAATGAATGTCATTCGGCAAATGAAACTCATTCGGTAAAATAACTCATTCGTCCATTTCACTTCATTCGGCATATCAGTTTAAACTGATTCTGTGTTCAGATTTTTATTCTGATTTTAGTATTTTGAGCCATTGAATTAAATCTAACATGTTTTATCTTACTTTCAGAATGGCTGGATATAAATCTGTGACGAAGAACAACATCTGTGCACATCTGGATCTTACCACTCCGAACGCCAAGCACTACACTGAGATTATTACCTTTCTCAGGCGTTCGAGGATCTTTACTGCCATCTCCACTATTCATGTGCCATATCAGTCGCATCAACAGGATTTCTGGGCTTCGACAGATATCGATTGTGAGGCTGAACCTCCAGTGATCAGAGGAAAGGTTCTTGGGCATGATGTAGTTATTTCAGCAGAGCACATCAGGAGAGTTTGTGGCTTTCAAGATTCTCCAGATCAGCCTTATTTGTTAGATCGATACTTGGTTCGTGGCTGCTTTATGAGATGAAAGTATGAGGGAGATCTAGGAGCTGGGATCCTCAACAAAGCCTATATGTCTCCACAGTTTAAGTATCTTGCACACGTACTGATTCACTGTCTTGGATCCAGGAGAGGAGGGTTTGATGATATGCGAGAGACTATACAGTGTGCCTTTGTTGCACTTGTGCTGAACAGACCATTCAACTTCTCTGAGATGGTCTTCACTCACATGAAGGAGAACGTAGCTTTGAAGGCAGACAAGAAATTTTTGATGTACCCGAGGTTCCTGCAGCAGTTGATAGATGCACAGTTACCAGACTTGCCGATAATCAATGCTGACATTATCAGGCTGGAGCATATGAATGATCTCACCCGCAACAGGGTGATGTCATACAAAGGCAAAGAAAGGAATCCTGCTACTAGATCCTTATTTGGTCATCTCTCTAGGCCAGATTATGTAGCTCCTGGTGGTCGGAGATGGAGACATGATGATTCTGACTCAGATATGGAGGACATAGTTGTGCCTAGTGGTGATGATGATGGTGATGATGATACTGCTGCAGGTGAAGATGTTGGTGGTGCTGGAGGTGCAGGAGTTAGTGGTGTTGGTGATGTTGTTGTTAGTACAGTTATGGTGAGCACTGTTGGTGTTAGTGCTGATATTGGTATAGATGCTGGAGTTAGCACCTCCTTGGCTGCAGATGAAAAGGTTGACATTGATTCATTGATGGAGTTGGATTTCTTGACCACTACAACCTCCACAGTGTCTATTCCTCTTGATACTACAGTTACTACATCTGCAGCAGATGAAGATGAGTCAGAGGACTCAAGTGAAGATGATGGTGAAGCCGGTGCTGATAAGGCTGGTAGTTCTGATTCTGAAGATACACATGATGAGGAGTTTGAGACCATTTGGGATGGAGGAAGAATGACAAAGAGAATGAGGAAGAGGAGTGAAGCAGAGACGGAGGAGATCACTGATCCATCTTTCATTCCAGATTTTGACATTTCTCCACCTCCTCGGTCCTCTGCTCCTGCCACTACTGTTGCTATTCAGTCTACATCCTCTAGGGCTGGGAGAGGAAAGAGATCCAGGTTTTCTTTCCAGAGGAGGTCGGAACTGACGACAGTTGCTACAACTATTGTCACATCAGTAGCAGCTGTCTTAGTTTCTTCACTGACACTGTCAAGGGCTACTCATGTTCGTGCTTCTATTGCCCCTCTGACCACCTCTATGACTCAGGCTCCCATATTCTCTACTGCTTCTGCTGGTCCCTCCATCTCACGGGATGACATGTCTATACCTACTGTTTCAGTTGTTGATCAGCTGAGTACACTGAACAATATGGTACTGGGACTGATGGAGAGGAATATGGAGCAGGATAGGAAGAGTAGAGAGCAGGATCTGGTTATCGCTCAACTTACTCAGAGGATAGCAGATCAGGATGCACTGTTGCTTCAAGCTGCGGATCAGAGAGCAGACCTCAGAGCCAGATCAGCCCAGAAAGAAGAACAGTTGCTGAAGTACATTGACGAGCATAATCAGTTGGCCCTTACTGCCACTGGTTTCAGTGATCGTATTCTTGCTCTGGAAGCTGAGAACGCCCCACTTGCTGAACTGGTTGAAGGTTCCAAGGAGGGCACACCCAGAATTGAGGGTTCTGCAGCAATTTCCGATGAATCAGACAAAGATGAAGATGAAGAAGAAGAAGAAGAAGAGTCTGAGGAGGAAAAGGTTGACTATGAGGATTCAGAGAAAGATGATGAATCTGATAATGATGACAAGGACGAATCAGGAAGTGGGTCTTCTAGTTCATCAAGTACTGATGATGATGACGATGATGATCAAGCCCCTTCTACATCGGAGATCCGATCCAAGAAAGCCAATGACAAGAAGAAACAGGCTCCTCCTCCATCTTCTCCCATGAAGACTGCTGAACCTAAAGCTACCGAGGAAGTCGAAGCTGTGCCATTGAGACGTCAGTTAGATAAGACTTTGAAAATGATTTTAGACGCTCAAGGAATCATACTGCACTCGGTTAGCTGCGACAAAGAGGAGGGAGAAATCATACATTGCCTGTCTAAGGAACAGATTGCAGAACTATTCATGCTTAACCCAGATGAGGTTGTTGCTGATGATTCCTCTGTACCGGTGTTTGATGAACCATCTCCAGAACCTTTTGATGACATTGATGAGGTTATTCTGGAGGACATAACTGAGGAGGAGTATCCAAAGTACACATCAGCTGAGGAAGAGCTCCCAACATTTACTGATCAGTTTGATCAAGCAACTGAAGATCTACTGATCCGATACTTAGAAGAACAGGTTGAGGTCAGCAAAGCCGAAGCTGATGATCAAAAGAAAAGGAAAGAGGAATGGAAGGCCTACTGGGAGGTCCTGAAAAGGGAAAGCACCATGAAGATGCCAGACTCACACAAGAAAGTCTATAGGACCAAAGGCTACAAGGCTAGAGGTCAAATTCTGAGCTGGGCATAGTTTCATGATTTAGGGTGCTATGCGGTGTAGAGAGAAGGAGGAATATATTATTTCAAGCATCCCCATGACTTCAATACGTTGCCAGGCTTTGAAGTTAATCAGTTAGCATGTTTGAAGATGTTATACAGTGAAGATTCCGGGATGTCTGCTTGGTTCTCTCGACAAATTCAGTATGAGTACAGAAAGAAGTGGGTGAATTTCCAGCCTCAACAGCCTGAATGTTATTATCTGCCTGAGATTGATGGAGACACCAGAAAGCATAAAGTTATCCTGAAGTGGCTTCCTCTTAAAGTCTTGAAGAAGATTCCTTTGAGGAAGATGCGTCAAGATTTTATGGAAGGCTTCCGATGGTGGTATTATGATGGGCGTACTGGAGAAGCTGTGATAGTTCTCTGCAAAGATAAGAAATGGGAGACAGTACGGATTTTTGAGCCAATGTGGTTGACTAACTTGTCCCACAAAGATGTTATAGCACTGTATCGTCATCAGATTTTCTTCGATGTACAGGACATGGAACAAGCACTTCAGTTCATGAGAGTGATCCGAATCTGCATATGCTTAAAGGTTCATGCTGGAGCTGACTGGAAAACTATTACTGAGAAATATTTCAAGAAAGACACTTCCAAAAGCTGAACTAGGTCCAAGGGGGAGTTTGTTGATGCATTTAATGTCCCTAGTTCAATTTTGTACTAATCATCATGTAAAGATTAAAGTTATATTAATGGAAGTTGTCTTTATTCATCATTCTTAATGTTTAATATTGATTATATGATTGTTTGATTGTTTGATTTGATTTAATTAATATTTGAGTATGAGTATGACTCATTTGGGCGAATGACTCTAACGAATGAAGTCATTCGCCGAATTAGAATAGCGACTAGCGAATGAGCCATTCGCCGAATGACTCATTCGACTGACTTGTCTATTCGACATAGTCATTCGCCGAATGAGTGGTTTCGGCCACTCATTCGGCCGAATTACTACAGTCTATAAATACATGTTCAAATCATTTCAAATCTAACTTTGTCGAGTCCTCATTCTTCCCAGTGCACTCTAGTGTCAAACCTTTGAAGTTTTGAGCGATTCTTCACGTCCAACTTCGATTCTCATCCCATGGTGATCGATTCTCACTCGCACGTTGATTCTACACACTCGATTCACCACGGTTGCTGTTGATTTCGATTGGAAAACCCTGGAATAGGATTCCGCACTATTCCAGAGGCTGTCAAGCAGATTTTCCTTGGAATCGGATTGTTTCCGAGCTCCTTCTTGGTACTACATCAACAGCGAGGGAATACATGTAGACCCTGCCAAGATCGAGGCAATAAAGAACTGGGATACTCCGAAGACACTGACGGAGATACGTTCCTTTCTGGGACTAGCGGGTTACTATAGAAGGTTTATCTCAAACTTTTCTAAGATAGCCCTGTCGCTCACCAAGTTAACACAGAAAATTGAGCCGTTTGTTTGGGAACAAAAGCAAGAAGACGCCTTTCAAACTTTGAAGCAAAAGCTATGTGATGCTCCGATTTTATCTCTCCCAGAAGGTTGTGATGACTTTATAGTGTACTGTGATGTATCCCATCAGGGACTTGGTTGCGTGTTAATGCAACGGGACAAAGTCATTGCGTACGCCTCGAGACAAATAAAGATTCATGAGAAGAACTACACTACTCATGACCTGGAACTGGGAGCAGTGGTATTCGCACTGAAGATTTGGAGACATTACTTAGATGGCACTAAGTGTACCATATTTACTGATCACAAGAGTCTGCAGCATATATTCGACCAGAAGGAACCCAACATGCGACAGCGACGTTGGGTTGAACTTCTAAATGATTACGACTGTGTAATCAAGTACCATCCGGGCAAGGCAGACGTTGTAGCTGATGCCTTGAGTCGGAAGGAACGGGTCAAACCCTTGCGCATCAGAGCAATGGGGATGACTGTGCAGACAAGCTTACACGAGAACATTATTCAAGCACAACAAGAGGCAGTTGAACGAGGAAACCTGAAGAAAGAACTGGATTGTGGAGCAGAAAAGCAATTTGAAACAAAGCCTGATGGAATCATCTACTATAAGGATCGTGTATGGATTCCTGCAGTGGATGAATTGAGAAAGCTTATCTTCGATGAAGCACACAAGACGAAGTACTCCTTGCACGCAGGTGCTGATAAAATGTACCAAGACTTACGGGGATTTTATTGGTGGCCGGGTATGAAGAAAGACATAGCAGAGTATGTTGGTCGATGCCTCACATGTGCCAAAGAGAAGGCGGAACACCAGAAACCATTAGGTTTACTGGAACAGCCCGAGATTCCACTCTGGAAGTGGGAACAAATAGCTATGGACTTTATTACCAAGCTACCCCGCACTTCCAGTGGACATGATACTATATGGGTTATCGTTGATCGATTAACCAAATCTGCTCATTTCTTGCCAATGCGTGACACCTACGCGATGGATAAACTGGCAAGACTATACATAAACGAGATAGTGGTACGTCATGGTGTGCCATTGTCTACATTTCAGATCGTGACAGCAGATTTAAATCAAGGTTCTGGCAATCGTTGCAGAAATCTCTAGGGACGCACCTAAATCTCAGTACCGCTTATCATCCACAAACGGACAGTCAGAGCGAACGTACTATACAGACCCTGGAGGACATGTTGAGAACCAATGTTTTAGATTTCGGTGGGAACTGGGACTCTCATTTGCCACTGATCGAATTCTCCTACAACAACAGTTACCATAGTAGCATCAGATGTGCACCGTTCGAGGCTCTTTATGGTCGAAAATGTCGATCGCCATCTGTTGGACTGAAGTGGGAGATAATCGAATAACTGGGCCAGAGCTTATTCAAGAAACTACCTATAAGATTGCTCAAATTCAACAAAGGCTACAAGCAACCCGAAGCAGACAAAAGAGCAAGCCGTTGGAATTCCAAGTGGGAGACCGTGTCATGTTAAAGGTATCCCCATGGAAAGGCGTAGTCCGTTTCGGAAAGAAAGGCAAACTAGCACCACGATACGTGGGACCGTTCAAGATCATTGAACGTACTGGTCCTGTGGCGTATAAACAAAGGTTACCTGATGAGCTTAGTGGTGTGCATGACGTGTTTCACGTCTCAAACTTGAAGAAATGTCTTGCAGACGAATCACTCGTTGTACCAGTTGAAGAAATTCAATTGGACAAACACTTACACTTTATCGAAGAACCTATAGAGATTATGGATCGCAAGATCAAGAAACTGAGGCAAAGCCGTATTCCGATTGTAAAGGTTCGCTGGAATTCAAAGCGTGAACCCGAGTTTACTTGGGAACGCGAAGATCACATGAAGTCTAAGTATCCCCAACTGTTTACAGAGGAAGCCGTACCGGATAACGATTCTTAAATTTCGAGACGAAATTTCTCTAACAAGGGGAGACTGTAACATCAGTACCGGAAACGTTACCGGAACAGTGATCTGCATAGTAACTCGCACAGTAACTCAGGTACAAACTATGTGAACTATTTGTATGCTAATATCATATAATGCTTGACACTAAAACTATTATGCAATTGTTTCAGCAAACTGACTAAAACCTCACGGTTTAACAGTCAGAAACATATCAGACAACAATGAGTTGACATACGAATGCTTGTTAATATGCTATTTTGTATAAACGTATGCGAGGTTGAACAAAGCAATCCAATAACGGACGTCGTTACAGGAATGCTAAATGGACGGATTATTCGTATAGGTGACGATCTGTATGAATACATCTCAAATTTAAACGTTCTGAACGATGTCCAATAATTAGAAAACCATATAGAAAAGGGTAGTTATCGTCGTATTCGTACGGGTGACGATTCGAAAGAATACGCGCGACGACTATACGATTCGATTTAAACCGTAAATTTTAACGTTTTCTGAAAATTTAAAATAAACGAAAGATATTTAGTTAATTTACTAGGAATAACCACCTAAATTAATTTAATAAACTTTACTTTTAAAACCGTAACATTTCGTTACGAAAACGGAACGAAACGACTCTTTTACGCGAAACCGAGCAAAACCGATCGAGATCGAACACGCGAGTGGTTGAAAGCTTTTAATGAGGCAATCAATGCCTCATTTACTCCCCAACTACTAGCCCCAACTCCACCATTTTCGTCACTTTCTCTCTCTATACTCTGTCTCTAGACACCCACCATCTATCTACTCCATTTCCCAACCAAATCAAGAGTTTTTGGTGTCCTAACGACCACCACATCACGCGGATCACGAAAGTACAACATATCCACGCTTTGAACCGTCTAATTCGAGGTAAAATCAAGCCTTTTTTGCGATTTTAGGGTTTCAAAACCCTAGAATCGGTCCACCTCCTTAGCCGGTTTTAGGCAACCCAAACCTTAGGGAAATCACACCCACACCATCGGAAATGATGTAGGAACATGTTATGATTCTTGGTTTAGCTATGTGAGTCGAAATGAGAGAGTTACACTTGCTGTGCCGAAGGCCGAAAGAAGACAGCCACAGGCCGGCCGAATGGCTGTGGCCGACTAAACCATTCGCTCGGAGCTCATTCGGTCGGGCTCCACTCATTCGCCACCATGCTTGCTTGGGTCATGATCCATTCGACCACCACCTATTCTGGATCTCCTCCTTCGGTCGGCTGAGTTAGTCGGGCTACGCCCTTCGGCCCAAGCTTTATACAGCCAAACCTATTCGGCCGAGGACCCCTAGGTTAATTGCTAACCGAACCAATACACGAGGCTTAACAGAAGAAGATGACAATAACTATAAGGATCATATGGGAGGTTTAAACACTCACATCCACACCTCATGCATGCATGGTGTGTGTGTATGCATGGGGAGTTATTAGGGTTTTCCTAATAAGAAACAAATTTAGTTTTAAATAATGGTGATAAACTTGGAAGTTTTTCATGCTAAAGACTAAGACATCAATAGGCTGCTAAACAAATGCTAAACCTATATCTTTAGTCAAACACATGGGATTTGAGGGTAAACAAGGATGTTGCAACAACACTAAGGATTTTAACTATTACAAACATAAAACACGCATTACAAGGAGCAAGTAAGTAACTAAATGAGGGTGTGGATTAGATTCCAACATCCAACACTTAGTGATTCTATGCAATCATATAACTAAATTAGAGAGTTCCAAGGGACCCTCTAAGCAAAGCTATGCACGGGTTGATGCAAGAATCATGGAAAGCAAAGATTTAACAGAAGACTTAGAGTTAAACAAGAGAGGATAACTTAAGTACAACCTATTAACTTATAATTACTTTATCATAAATTATGGTTTTAATAAATAGAAAATTGATTCACAAACTCCTTTACAGTTTGATTAAATGATTTTAACTAAATATTTAACCTAAATTGAATTGGCTAAAATGTCTTAATTAAAGATCTTGAATACAACCAGCATAAGCCTTATATCACTAAGAGTTATATAACAACTATTCGTGGGAAAATAGTTATAAACGGGTAATGTGTTAAACTAGTTAGATGGATTTCTAGTAACACATTAGTAACATAGGACACTTAGTTGTACACCCCCGGCCCAAAACCCTAGTATGCATCTATTATAAAGACTTATAGTATTCAAATCTCTTAAAACAACTCAGGTGTTGAAGAAACTTAAGCTACAACTAACGAGCGCACATTATCTATGGTAATTCATACTTAGCAACACAGGTGAGTTCATTGTTCCTTTTCAAACTATTTTGAATTTTACTTCGGGACTGAAAAGCATGTTATACCTTTTAAACAAATGTTTAAAGGATGCATAAATGCTTTTATACTTATTAGTAATGCTAATACTAATGCTTATGCTTATTACACTTATTCTAAAAGCTAAAAGCTAAGGCTTTAATCTACATGCTAATGCTACACGCTAATGCTACATGCTAATGCTACATGCCAATGCGAAATGCTAATGCTACATGCTAATGCTACATGCTAATGCTTAATGCTAATGCTACATGCTAATACTACATGCTAATGCTACATGCTAATACTAAATGCTAATGCTATATGTTAAGACTACATGCTAAGGCTACATACTTTTATACTAGTTTGCTTAAAACACTGAATGTTTTTTTATAAGCAAAGAATGGAAAGACTAACAGGTTGAAATACTTTTATAAACTAACTTTGAAATGCTCAGAATGATTTAAACTCTTGTATGCTTTATATGCTTGAAATGCTAAGACAAACGGATTGGCCTCTCAGTGCTTGCCATACCGGTTGTGAAGCTAATACTTGTGCACAGGATACGTAAATGCTATGCTACATGAATGCTAAAAACTTGAATGCTAAAGCTATCGGCAATGGTAGAACATACTGATTTGGCCTCTCAGTGCTTGCCATAGGGTGTTATTCATAGTCGGGACTTGAAGGAAAAGACCGTCGGCCTCTCAGTGCTTGCCATAGGGTGTCCTTCATAGTCAGGACTTGGAGGAACAGACAGATGGCCTCTCAGTGCTTGCCATACAGTGATTCCTCATTGTCCACCCATGATTGTGATATGTGACTAGGATGATTCTAGTTTTCTTTAGTTGACTTTGTGTCATCTTAGAAATCCTTTATCAAAACATCGATGTTGCTAATCACATTTCGTTCCGATATGGATTGATACTGGATTCCTTAGGGTGTTCAGTTGTCCATAAAGGCAACTCTCAAAGCTAGACTTGCAGATGCTATTGTTTGCATGTTGAAAACTTATAAACAAATGCTAAAGCTATGATGGGAATGGGATTGGTTAGTAGGAAAAATGCTTAATTGTCATTAACAACGATGTCATATGTGGTTTAGTATGTGGTGGGCTGGCATCTGGGTGAATTGTAGGCTCGATCCTTTCGTATGCCCTATATATAAGCATACCGAATCGGATATTACAGTTGATGTTAATGAGGTTAAGGTTGTTACCGAAAGGTTTGCAAAAGCTATTTTTCAAATACTAAAACTGTATGAACTCACCAACCATTGTGTTGACTTTGTTTTCTTACATGCTTTCTCAGGTGACGTACAGAACTAAGCTAAGGCTCAGGAATGAATGCTAGGATGCCCCTGCTAGAGGACCTAGTAGATTTTGGAAAGCACATGTTTTGTTGATTGTTGTGAATCACTTTTGATATCTTGTATAGTTACAAGATAGTAAACATTTGATTCTTTTGGTAGGTTTACTCAGTTAAATTATCAAACATTGACGGTTGTAATTTAACTTTGTAATCCTAGTATAATGCTATTTGTACTTTAGTTATTCTCAATGTAGATGCTATGTAAACAATCTAATCAAGCACGATTATTATTCCCGATATCGCGCCTCGGGAACCTTCCACCCGACGGGACACACGATCCAGCCCGCCGGCTCGGGGTGTCACATCTGTTAATATCAGATCGCAACCGATGTGTTTTTATCCTTTGTTTGCACTCTGTTTTTTCTCATGAGTTGTTGTATTAACTGTATTTAAGTTTTCACTAAACACATACAACTGTTGTTTGTTTTTCTAAGTTTTGTTATCACACAACTATTTACACATTGTATTTACACACAGTAAATAGTGAAAGTACACGTACCGTACTGTCACACCCCGAGCCGGCGGGAACGGATCGACTTTCCCGTCGGGCGGAAGGTTCCCGGGGCGCGATATCGTTGTGATAATCGAAATGATCAGATTGTTTACATAGCACATGATAAATAAATGAGAAATGCTAACATGACAATGAAATACAGAATTACAAAGTTAAATTACATAGTTATGTTCATAATTTAACTAAGTAATTCTACCAAAAGAATCACTGTGGCTTCTATCTTGTAACTGTACAAAATATATAAAATATGATTCACTGTTTTGTCATATCAAAAGTATGCAACACAAAATGAAGCTAGGTCTTCTAAGAGTCCACTAGCTTAGTTCTTGCATATGGATACTACACGTGTTCATCACCTAAGAAAAATGCATTTAAACAAAGTCAACACTAGGTTGGTGAGTTCATAAGTATGATAATTGAAAACCTTGATTTGTTCACATGCACAATCACAATGTAGTTCTTGTTACTTGTATGTGGTTTGATTCACCCGTTCACCCAATGCTTCTCAATAGTTATATTCACAAGTAATATATCATCCTAGTAGTTATGCTTATATATAGGGCATATGTAAGGGAACCAAGCCCTAGCCAACATCCCACCACATAACTACTAGAACTCCACACTACTTGCAATACAACTATCGATATCCATCTCCATATCACATCTTCATCTCATTAGTTGATCACCCGTTATATCATGTATAGAATAATATAATAATAGGGTTTAGTTATCAAACCAAAGTATAGATAACCCTTATATGTATTAAGGATATTAGATTTACTTAATCTACTCCTTGTATTATTCTATTACTTGTGTGGTTAACTGTTGATCACTTTTAAATATTAAAAGTGTTAGTTAACGACTTGTTATTTGTTCTCAACTTGTAACGCATAGAGCCTAAAAGGAATCCATTGTAATCCTCACGTAATCAGATTACAATACATCCGATTTACCTCTACCACATTGTGTGTTCTCATTGTTGTTAACAAGGTCAAATAAGAACTTGTCTTATTACTTTATGTTAACTGGTGTGTGAATGATGTTGTTATCATGAAGTTACATTATCATGATTATCATTCTAGTTGTTCACCATGTTGTCATTAAGCCGTGGTAAGAACTAGTCTTACTACCCTTAATCGACTCAGGTGGTGGATGATAATTGTTCCATATAGTCACCATGTTGCCATTAAGCCATAGTAAGAACTAGTCTTACTACCCTTAATCGACTCAGGTGGTGGATGATAGTTGTTATACTTGTGTTCTCATTGTTGTTAACAAGGTTAAAGAAGAACTTGTCTTATTACTTTATGCTAACTGCTGTGTGAATGATGTTGTTATCATGAAGTCACATTATCATGATTATCATTCTAGCTGTTACATATAGTCACCATGTTGTCATTAAGCCGTGGTAAGAACTAGTCTTACTACCCTTAATCGACTCAGGTGGTGGATGATAATTGTTCCATATAGTCACCATGTTGCCATTAAGCCGTAGTAAGAACTAGTCTTACTACCCTTAATCGACTCAGGTGGTGGATGATAGTTGTTCTACTTGTGTTCTCATTGTTGTTAACAAGGTTAAAGAATAACTTGTCTTATTACTTTATGCTAACTGCTGTGTGAATGATGTTGTTATCATGAAGTCACATTATCATGATTATCATTCTAGCTATTCCATATAGTCACCATGGTGTCATTAAGCCGTGGTAAGAACTAGTCTTACTACCCTTAATCGACTCAGGTGGTGGATGATAATTGTTCCATATAATCACTATGTTGCCATTAAGCCATAGTAAGAACTAGTCTTACTACCCTTAATCGACTCAGGTGGTGGATGATAGTTGTTCTATGTTAATTTGTAATATGTATCGAGTTGTAAACTAAGTGTTATAAGATCTCGTCTTATGACACTTACTTAACTCTTGTGTTGAATGTTATTATGAAGATATATTATCTTCCTAACATTCTTGTGTTTTGTGGTTGTTGCCTTCATGTTATCCTGTGATTATCCCAATGTTTGTTCGTGTAAGAATAACTAAGTGTTATAAGATAAAATCTTACAACTATGTTATTCTATTGTGTTGATGAGTTATGAAGTTATATTATCATATTCATCTGAGTTATCCCTGTCATATCAAGATCATACAAGCATGCATACAATGATAATCGATAATAAAGAAAGCAATATTATTTAATCATGGTATAAGCAATATGTTAAACATTAAAATTTTTAATTAAATAAAAGTATGCATGTTTCTCAGCCCCGAGAGTTTAAAATCAGTTAAGATTAAAGAAAAGGGGCATATGAACTCACCTTGTAATGGTTGTAGTTGACAATGTATAAACAAGAAATGCACGCGCTCTTTGTTGGATTTGTAGTAGTTTTCACGATCCTGTATTGATTTCACGTTGTATGTAACCTATAAGTATTGATTGTAATTGATTTGTGTGAGTGTGTGTGTTAGCCATAAGGTTGGCTAATACGCGTTGGTCTTGGTCATCATTCGGCCCTATTTAGTTGTTAATGATTTTGTTATCACATACCTACTAAGTTTCAGGTTAGTACACTTCGTTGTCGACCTTTTGTTCCACTTGAATTATTATCGTAATAAAAAGAGTTCTAAATGTAGAACTTAAGTTTTAAGTTACATGTTAATTACTCTTTGTATCTTGTAATATAACCTTGCATCACGATTGATTTGTTTCCATCCACTCTTAAATCACTTGTTGACATCTTCTAAATACATGAATTTTAGATTTTAGAAACTAACTCAACCTTACCACTGTCACACCCTGAGCCAGCGGGGTTGGATCGAAGTCCCCGTCGGGCGGAAGGTTCTCGGGGCGCGATATCGTGAGTGATAATCGTGATGATCAGATTGTTTACATAGCATCAATGTTAAGAATAACTAAAGCACAATCAAGCATTAAACTAGGATTACAAAGTTAAATTACAATAACAATGTTCAGTAATTTAACCAGATAAACCTATCAAAAGAATCAAATGTTTTCTATCTTGTAACTGTACAAGACATTCAAAAGTGATTCGTATTAATAACAAAATGTGTGCTTCCAAAAGTCAACTAGGTCCGCTATCTGGGCAGCCTAGCATGCAATCCAAAAGCTTAAGCATATTCCTGTGCGTCACCTGAGAAAGCATGTAAGAAAACAAAGTCAACACAATGGTTGGTGAGTTCATAAAGTTTATAAGTTTAAAATAGCTTTAACAAACCTCTTTCGGTAAAACCTTAATCTTATTAACTCCACATGTGATATCCAAATCGGTATGCTTATATATAGGGCATACCCCTGAGTCGAGCCTACAACCCGCTCAGACGCCGTCCCACCACAAACTAATCCGCATATGACACTGTTGTTAATAATATTAAGCATTTTACCTACCATTCAACCCATACTTCGTCGTAGCTTTAGTTTACTATTTAAAAGTTTACATGTCCATAGCATTCGTAAGTATTAGCTTCAAAGTAAGTTTAACAAGCATCATAGTTTCACACGCACCATAGTTTCGCTTTCACTAATCTCATGCGTGAGTACAAGCCCTGCTATAGCAGAAGTTTAGCAATTACGTAGCTCACGGCTAGATACAAGCCCTGCTCTAGCAGAAGTTTAGCCATTACGTATCTCATGAATTAGCTAAGCCTAGTCTAGCAATTACGTGTCTCCTATACAAGATACAAGCCCTGCTATAGCAGAAGTTTAGCAATTACGTATCTTATACATAGACACAAGCCATGCATACACAAACAATTCAACAATTACATATCTCATATAAGCAGACAAAAGCCCTGCTATAGCAGAAGTTAAGCAATTGCATGTCTCTTATATAGATAATAGCTTAGCCTCGTCATAGTTTAGCTTTCACATATCTCAATACATGGTTACAAGCCCTGCAATAGCAGAAGTTTAGCAATTACGTAGCCCATGATTAGATACAAGCTTAGTATTTCGCGCACAATCATAGTTTCAAGCATATAGATTCAAGCATTCACATATAGTTTCATCATGAATTTCATAGCATAAGCATCAAGTCTCGAGTTTAACCATTTAGTTTCTCGCATAAGCATCAAGCCTCAAGTTTAAGCATTTAGTTTCTAGCATAAGCATCAAGCCTCAAGTTTAAGCATTTAGTTTCTCGCATAAGCATCAAGCATATAGATTCAAGTTTCTAATTCGTAGTACAAGTATCAAGTTTATTGCTTCCTAGAGTATACTAGATTCCAAGCATAAGCCTCATTGTAAGCATCATGTTTAAGTTTAAAAGCATTAAATAACATTTCAATAATTTATTAAAATGTTTAACATGCTTCTCAGTCCCAAAGTAAAACAAATAAGTTTGAAAAGGGACAAATGAACTCACCTTGTGTCCGTAGTAGTTGACTAAGCAAAACAAGAATACGCACGCTCTTTGTTTGTACTTGATGTGATGTTCAAGATCCTGTATTGATTTCATATAGTTTGTAACTTATAAGTATTCGTTGTAGTGACTTGTGTGCGTGTACGTGTTAGCCCTAGAGTTGGCTAACACTTTTGAGTCTCGGTATTAATCCGGCCCCATTTATTTGTTAGAGAATTTAGTGACTCCTAGCCCAATTGGGTTGGTGTTAACTTTCTTGTTTCTATGAATCCTCAACCAACTTTGTAGTATTTTTAAGAATTCCCATGTATATTATAAATTGAACTAGTTTTAAAAGTTCGTTTCAACTTGACCTATGTGAACCGGAAAATCAATTGGGCCGAATAAATCCAAGTGGGTTAGCTAGGTATAGTGGGCCGAATAACAACCCTGGGCCAAGCTATTGCGCTGTTTGGGCTATTTAAAAGCTTGTGGGCCGAATCAAGTTCACAAGACCACACTAGATACCGTTGGGCCTACACTCAAAACCTTGGCCCAATTGAATACATGGGCTTTGAGCCACTCAAATGGGCCACAAACTTGCTACTGGGCCAAGGGTTTCATGGGCCGAACAAGGGAGTGGGCCAAGCAATTTGGCCGGCTAATCTCATCAGGATTGTGGACTGATACATGGGCCGAATGCTAAATATGTGGACTCCATAATGAAAGTGGGCTGATAGGCCAATATATGGGCTTTGGATATAAGCGGTTGTTTGCATTTGATGGGCCGAACTCAAAATCCAGTACCATGGGAATATAACCACGACCAGCGATCCTTTTAATCATTTCAGCCGAAGGTTCGGCCGGATTTGGGTCTGGCGAACCCTAAGGTTCGTTACAGCCAAGGTTCGCCGCTGATGATCATGGTTCAGCTCTACATTGTGGTTCGTGAGATCCCTTAGGTTCGCAGCTAGTTGCATGGTTCGGCTAGGGTCCTCATGGCGGCTCACAGGTTCGGTACTGGCATAAGGGTTCGTGAAGTCGAGGGTTCGGCTGAGACAGGATGGGCTCGGCGGATGACCAGTGGGTTCGACGGATGAGTTAAGACAAGGGTTCGGCCGTTGCATGGAGTCAACAGGTTCGGTGGTGGGTGAATGTTCAACAAAGGTTCGCCCCATATGTATGGTTCGGCTACTGGAGAGCAGGTTTCCCGAACTGGAAGGTGGTGCCACACAGGTTCGGCCGATGAGTTCCCAGGGTTCGGCCATCTAGAGACCACGAACCTGTTCATCATCTCCAACTCCGGTTGTGACTTGCGTGTTACTATGGTGTCGAGATGTTAGCCTCAGCCATGAGTAGGTGTAATGTGTGTGTAAGGGTTATACAACGGTTGTAGGTCTAGGTCGATTAGGGGTTTGAAAACCCTATTTTCCCGAAAATTTGTGGTTCAATACCTGCGTTTTGGATGGATAACTCTTCCGATAAGCTGTACTTCCTTATAGATCTCGTTGTTAGCTACGCGTGGACACCAAAATTGCACGATTTGACCAAGATTTGAGCTAGTTACGGGGTTTTGAAGATGAAGATTTCTAGGGAAAAGGAGGTGACGGTTTTGAGAGAATTAGAGAGAGAGAGAGATGATGTAAAAATGAAATAAATGCTTCATTGAGTGTTTAAATACCCTGGGGTGTTCGGGTTCGTTTCGGTTGCTCGGTTTACGTTTTCATCGCGTTTCCCGCACGTTACGCGTGTATTTTGTAACTTGAATAAAAGTATTTATTTTAAGATGTTTAGAATGTGATTATTATCAGAAATTATTTTAAATGTCGTATTCTTTAAATTATTTATCAAATCATATCATTTTACGTGTTTCATTAATTTGTTCGCGAATTATTAGAATAGTTTTCGTTTAGATTTATTTATGATGAGTTTCAAAATTGTAAAACAGGAAATATTAGATTTCCTTAATTTTATGATCGTTCGTTTCGTTTTCGTTTCGTCAGAACGCGTCGCCATAACGCGTATTCGTTCGAATCGTCATTCGAATGAACACGACAATGGTTTGGCTTTCTGATTCTTGTTCTCTACTTTTCAGTCATTATTTCAGAATGTAAAAATCTCAGAATCATTCGTACAGATCGTCACCTATACGAATAATTCGTCTGTTTAGCATCCTATAACAACAACCATTATAGTTTTGTTTTGTTTAACCTCACATACGTTTATAAACAATAGCATCAAATCAAATATATGTATTTCCATACTGTGTTGTCTGACATGTTTCTGACTGTTAAACCCTAAGGTTTTAATCAGATTTCAGACAATCGCATAATAGTTTCGTGTTAAGCATAATGTATCAATATCATAAACATAGTTTCACGTAATGTGTACCTGAGTTACTGTACGAGTTACTGTTGCGATCACTGTTCCGGCACGCGTCCGGCACTGATGTTACAGTCTCCCTTTGTTAAAGAAATTACGTCCCGAAATTTAAGACTTGTTATTCGGTACGGCTTCCTCTGTAAATAGCTGGGGATAATTGTTCTTCATGTGATCTTCACGTTCCCATGTAAACTCGGGTTCGCGCTTTGAGTTCCATCAAACCTTGACAATGGGAATACGGCTTCGCCTCAGTTGTTTAACCTTACGATCCATAATCTCCAAAGGTTCTTCAACAAAGTGTAAGTGTTCATCCAATTGAATTTCTTCAATCGGTATGATAAGTGTTTCAACTGCAAGG